>CM072073.1:7373147-9873147 GCA_036785405.1 Coenonympha arcania | reverse complement strand
GCTGCCAGCCACGCTCCCGACACCGGTCAGTGCTCTATTGTACATAGCTGCTAGTGGACAGCTCGCTGCGGGACGACGTGCAGCGCACCGGCAAGGGCAGCGAGGCGAGCGCCGTGCACACGCAGTACGCGTACTGGCAGCACCGCGGCACGCGCGACCAGCCCAAACTCGACGAGCTCCTGGCGCACTGGGCGCAGATAGCTGCCAGCCACGCTCCCGACACCGGTCAGTGCTCTATTGTACATAGCTGCTAGTGGACAGCTCGCTGCGGGACGACGTGCAGCGCACCGGCAAGGGCAGCGAGGCGAGCGCCGTGCACACGCAGTACGCGTATTGGCAGCACCGCGGCACGCGCGACCAGCCCAAACTCGACGAGCTCCTGGCGCACTGGGCGCAGATAGCTGCCAGCCACGCTCCCGACACCGGTCAGTGCTCTATTGTACATAGCTGCTAGTGGACAGCTCGCTGCGGGACGACGTGCAGCGCACCGGCAAGGGCAGCGAGGCGAGCGCCGTGCACACGCAGTACGCGTACTGGCAGCACCGCGGCACGCGCGACCAGCCCAAACTCGACGAGCTCCTGGCGCACTGGGCGCAGATAGCTGCCAGCCACGCTCCCGACACCGGTCAGTGCTCTATTGTACATAGCTGCTAGTGGACAGCTCGCTGCGGGACGACGTGCAGCGCACCGGCAAGGGCAGCGAGGCGAGCGCCGTGCACACGCAGTACGCGTACTGGCAGCACCGCGGCACGCGCGACCAGCCCAAACTCGACGAGCTCCTGGCGCACTGGGCGCAGATAGCTGCCAGCCACGCTCCCGACACCGGTCAGTGCTCTATTGTACATAGCTGCTAGTGGACAGCTCGCTGCGGGACGACGTGCAGCGCACCGGCAAGGGCAGCGAGGCGAGCGCCGTGCACACGCAGTACGCGTACTGGCAGCACCGCGGCACGCGCGACCAGCCCAAACTCGACGAGCTCCTGGCACACTGGGCGCAGATAGCTGCCAGCCACGCTCCCGACACCGGTCAGTGCTCTATTGTACATAGCTGCTAGTGGACAGCTCGCTGCGGGACGACGTGCAGCGCACCGGCAAGGGCAGCGAGGCGAGCGCCGTGCACACGCAGTACGCGTACTGGCAGCACCGCGGCACGCGCGACCAGCCCAAACTCGACGAGCTCCTGGCGCACTGGGCGCAGATAGCTGCCAGCCACGCTCCCGACACCGGTCAGTGCTCTATTGTACATAGCTGCTAGTGGACAGCTCGCTGCGGGACGACGTGCAGCGCACCGGCAAGGGCAGCTAGGCGAGCGCCGTGCACACGCAGTACGCGTATTGGCAGCACCGCGGCACGCGCGACCAGCCCAAACTCGACGAGCTCCTGGCGCACTGGGCGCAGATAGCTGCCAGCCACGCTCCCGACACCGGTCAGTGCTCTATTGTACATAGCTGCTAGTGGACAGCTCGCTGCGGGACGACGTGCAGCGCACCGGCAAGGGCAGCGAGGCGAGCGCCGTGCACACGCAGTACGCGTACTGGCAGCACCGCGGCACGCGCGACCAGCCCAAACTCGACGAGCTCCTGGCGCACTGGGCGCAGATAGCTGCCAGCCACGCTCCCGACACCGGTCAGTGCTCTATTGTACATAGCTGCTAGTGGACAGCTCGCTGCGGGACGACGTGCAGCGCACCGGCAAGGGCAGCGAGGCGAGCGCCGTGCACACACAGTACGCGTACTGGCAGCACCGCGGCACGCGCGACCAGCCCAAACTCGACGAGCTCCTGGCGCACTGGGCGCAGATAGCTGCCAGCCACGCTCCCGACACCGGTCAGTGCTCTATTGTACATAGCTGCTAGTGGACAGCTCGCTGCGGGACGACGTGCAGCGCACCGGCAAGGGCAGCGAGGCGAGCGCCGTGCACACGCAGTACGCGTACTGGCAGCACCGCGGCACGCGCGACCAGCCCAAACTCGACGAGCTCCTGGCGCACTGGGCGCAGATAGCTGCCAGCCACGCTCCCGACACCGGTCAGTGCTCTATTGTACATAGCTGCTAGTGGACAGCTCGCTGCGGGACGACGTGCAGCGCACCGGCAAGGGCAGCGAGGCGAGCGCCGTGCACACGCAGTACGCGTACTGGCAGCACCGCGGCACGCGCGACCAGCCCAAACTCGACGAGCTCCTGGCGCACTGGGCGCAGATAGCTGCCAGCCACGCTCCCGACACCGGTCAGTGCTCTATTGTACATAGCTGCTAGTGGACAGCTCGCTGCGGGACGACGTGCAGCGCACCGGCAAGGGCAGCGAGGCGAGCGCCGTGCACACGCAGTACGCGTACTGGCAGCACCGCGGCACGCGCGACCAGCCCAAACTCGACGAGCTCCTGGCGCACTGGGCGCAGATAGCTGCCAGCCACGCTCCCGACACCGGTCAGTGCTCTATTGTACATAGCTGCTAGTGGACAGCTCGCTGCGGGACGACGTGCAGCGCACCGGCAAGGGCAGCGAGGCGAGCGCCGTGCACACGCAGTACGCGTACTGGCAGCACCGCGGTACGCGCGACCAGCCCAAACTCGACGAGCTCCTGGCGCACTGGGCGCAGATAGCTGCCAGCCACGCTCCCGACACCGGTCAGTGCTCTATTGTACATAGCTGCTAGTGGACAGCTCGCTGCGGGACGACGTGCAGCGCACCGGCAAGGGCAGCGAGGCGAGCGCCGTGCACACGCAGTACGCGTACTGGCAGCACCGCGGCACGCGCGACCAGCCCAAACTCGACGAGCTCCTGGCGCACTGGGCGCAGATAGCTGCCAGCCACGCTCCCGACACCGGTCAGTGCTCTATTGTACATAGCTGCTAGTGGACAGCTCGCTGCGGGACGACGTGCAGCGCACCGGCAAGGGCAGCGAGGCGAGCGCCGTGCACACGCAGTACGCGTACTGGCAGCACCGCGGCACGCGCGACCAGCCCAAACTCGACGAGCTCCTGGCGCACTGGGCGCAGATAGCTGCCAGCCACGCTCCCGACACCGGTCAGTGCTCTATTGTACATAGTTGCTAGTGGACAGCTCGCTGCGGGACGACGTGCAGCGCACCGGCAAGGGCAGCGAGGCGAGCGCCGTGCACACGCAGTACGCGTACTGGCAGCACCGCGGCACGCGCGACCAGCCCAAACTCGACGAGCTCCTGGCGCACTGGGCGCAGATAGCTGCCAGCCACGCTCCCGACACCGGTCAGTGCTCTATTGTACATAGCTGCTAGTGGACAGCTCGCTGCGGGACGACGTGCAGCGCACCGGCAAGGGCAGCGAGGCGAGCGCCGTGCACACGCAGTACGCGTACTGGCAGCACCGCGGCACGCGCGACCAGCCCAAACTCGACGAGCTCCTGGCGCACTGGGCGCAGATAGCTGCCAGCCACGCTCCCGACACCGGTCAGTGCTCTATTGTACATAGCTGCTAGTGGACAGCTCGCTGCGGGACGACGTGCAGCGCACCGGCAAGGGCAGCGAGGCGAGCGCCGTGCACACGCAGTACGCGTACTGGCAGCACCGCGGCACGCGCGACCAGCCCAAACTCGACGAGCTCCTGGCGCACTGGGCGCAGATAGCTGCCAGCCACGCTCCCGACACCGGTCAGTGCTCTATTGTACATAGTTGCTAGTGGACAGCTCGCTGCGGGACGACGTGCAGCGCACCGGCAAGGGCAGCGAGGCGAGCGCCGTGCACACGCAGTACGCGTACTGGCAGCACCGCGGCACGCGCGACCAGCCCAAACTCGACGAGCTCCTGGCGCACTGGGCGCAGATAGCTGCCAGCCACGCTCCCGACACCGGTCAGTGCTCTATTGTACATAGTTGCTAGTGGACAGCTCGCTGCGGGACGACGTGCAGCGCACCGGCAAGGGCAGCGAGGCGAGCGCCGTGCACACGCAGTACGCGTACTGGCAGCACCGCGGCACGCGCGACCAGCCCAAACTCGACGAGCTCCTGGCGCACTGGGCGCACATAGCTGCCAGCCACGCCCCCGACACCGATCAGTGCTCTATTGTACATAGTTGCTAGTGGACAGCTCGCTGCGGGACGACGTGCAGCGCACCGGCAAGGGCAGCGAGGCGAGCGCCGTGCACACGCAGTACGCGTACTGGCAGCACCGTGGCACGCGCGACCAGCCCAAACTCGACGAGCTCCTGGCGCACTGGGCGCACATAGCTGCCAGCCACGCCCCCGACACCGATCAGTGCTCTATTGTACATAGCTGCTAGTGGAAATTGCACTTTATTGTGTCATTGCTAGAGTCGCTTTTTATTTAAATCATTTTGAGGAGCGAAATATCTGAGCTGTTCAGTAATTTGAAGAATATATAATGTTTTCAGAGGGCACCGTGTTCACGATAGCGGAGGAGAGCCGCCCGGAGTTGTTCGCGCTGGATCGCAACACCACTGCGCTGCGGCCGCCCTCCGCGGCGCCGGTGTCGCTGCAGGACGTCGCGCAGGCCGCGGCGGCCATTACCGACCTGGTGAAGAAGCGCTGGCCCGCACTGCAGGTATTCTTCATTCAATTCAATTATCTTTATTTGCAAATTTGGGTACAATATATAGATGTCACAAATGAAAAATGAAAAATGAAAAAATATTTATTTAACCAAAACAGCAGATACAATAATTTGTTATGTCCGAATACAACAGATCTTATCCAAATTCAGCCTTACGACATGCAATATTACAAAATAAAAGTCAAAAATAATGAAGAAAACAATAAATATTACGTCAACTAAATTTATTCGTGACGTAATCATTTAAAGAATAATATGCCCATACAATTTTTTTTAACTTATTTTTAAATATTGGAATTGCACTTAATTCTTTTTAAGGATATGGTTATTAAAGGCTCCAAACCTCCAAGTAACATTGTCCTTCGCCTTTCTATTCTACTCTACGCTGACGAGGGTCCGATTTGTATTGAAGTGATCAGGGGCCAGGGTACGGTAATCGCAGTCTGAAAAAACAGCACCTAGACATAAATGCTTGATATTCTCCGGTCTATACGCTCTATATTCCTATGCTAATTAGGAAAACTTCTTTTTTGGCAATTTCTGACTTTTCTAGTATTCGAAGATGAATACTAGTATTTCGAAAAGTCTGGGAATTTAAGGTCCTTATAATAAGCAGAACTGATATGGAATTTTTTTGCAAGGCCACTCTATGCCCATTTTCAATATACGATTTTTGTAATGTGTATGCTCTGTATATTTGTATGTTTTATTGTAGCTATAACAGTTAAGTTAATAATTCCTGTATCTACAGCAATGGATGTTGAAGTTGACTACAATAAAATGGCTCGATTTCATAAGCCTAATATTGCAGCTGGTCGATGAAGACGGTGCTGACGAAGAGCTGGCCGCGTTCGCGCTGCTGCTGCCGGCCGCGCCCGTGCTGCAGCCGCAGCAGATTAGGAGCAAGGAAAACGATAGCTACGTGGTAAGACACCATACTTTCACTTATACTTCGAATTACTTAGTTACGAACACGTTAACATAATCATAGCTATAATTTTTATTGCGTCTCGCGTTGATAAATTGGATCTTTCAATTCATCGATGACATCATAATTGATGCTACACCAGTAGTACGGCTCCTTAGTTCAACAATATTGGAAATATGGTTCCATCCGAAAGAAAGCAGGAAACTTGTGCGTGAGCGGTGCCACGGACGTCCGCTAGTGTAAGCGAAATTTTTAAAGTTGTCTTGTAGAGAATTTAATGAGGAATATTACTTCCTTTGACAGTTTTTTCGTAGCTCTAACAAATATTTAAATCTATTTAAGTCTTTGAGCTCTAACCGTTTTCCTAAAAACTTAAAAATCTACGGTTTGGGATACAAAATGAAAGGAGGGGGAAACAATGATTTCTGGACGTGTTTTTATTTCTAGATTTATTCTGCCAGAATAATGCATTACAGGCTTCAGGCTTTCTTCCGGATGGGACCGTATTCGAAGCTAATGAGCCGTAACTGAAGTGGGCACCACTACATTCGACAGCAGTGGTAATTGTACGATCGCGGTAAAAAGTGCATAGGCTAAAACGGTGTGCAAGAATGGTAAACTGTTAGCAATGGCAATCTTAAGTCAATGACCATTAGGTTCAAAATATTTTTACGTAATACATGCGTGCAAGGGGCCTTGTTTGCAAATTCTATATCAAATTTTGACCATCACTGTATGTTATAGTAGTGTTATTATCTCACTGCAGACTCGGTCATAAATCATTCGAGTGTTTCGCTTTTGTTGTTCTTTGTTGAGTTGTGCATTACTGCAGAACAACAAAAGCGAAACACTCGAATGATTTATGACCGAGTCTGCAGCGAGATAATAACACTACTACAGATAGTTCAACTCAGTAGTGCGCGCGGCCCTATGTGTGCGTGGGCTTGTAACTATACAACTTTCATTCGTATGGCAGTGACGCGGCAGTCGTCGTCCGAGCAATACATACATAGAGTTGTATATTGACAAGCCCACGCACACATATGGCCGCGCGCACAACTGAGTTGAACTATCTGTATAGTGTGGTTACAATAAGCGTTTGTGTGCACAGAGCGAGATCGTGTCCCACGTGGCGGTGCTGCGGCAGGACTCGAGCCTGCAGCACGGCCAGCACGCCGTCAGGGCGGTGCCCGTGCGCAACTCCACGGACGCCGTGCTCGCCTGCGCCAGGTCAGTGCCACTACCCAGCGTGGTTCGTGACTTCACTGTCTATTACATGTAAAAGATAAGCCCACTAACCCGCACTTGCCAGTGTGGTGGGCTATGGACAAACCCCCCCTTCTGAGAGGAAACCAGTGTAACTTAGTACAGGTTTTTGTAAAGATTTCAAGTCGACTCGCTTCGAATAAACGAAACGGATTTCTCCATACATCTACATTTCAAGCGAAAATATTGTGAACTAAGCTTTCGGGGGTTAACTTGGGGCGCGTGCCCAGCTGTGGAGTATAAAAATGAGTCTTTATTTCTTCATCTTAGATGTAAGTACTTGTAGCTGTCTCAGATATATGGCATCACCAATCGTTTAGTTCACTATAACGAAATTTTCGTAGCGTAGTCAATAAATTCAAGTTGCATAACAACTCTTCCAGGCAACCATCGTACTAATTACGAAACTAGTATTAGTGTAGGTACTTTAAACGAGTATTTGCGTTCACTACCGGCAGGTGGAAGGCGGGGCACACGGGCTACGCGGCGGTGTACAACCCGCGCGAGGAAGAGGTGCGCGTCGACCTGTCGCCGCTGCCGTCGCTGCCGCCCTCCGTCAGCGTCTACCGCGCCTCGCCCTCCCACACCAAGTGAGTGACAGTATAATTATGAATCCATACACCATGTTTACTAGAACCACGACAAAGGGGTCTTCTTGACTGGGGTATAGGGGCCTCGAGACTGGGCCTCCTCCCGTCCATCTTATCAGCCCCTTAAGGATCAACACCACCGCGGAATTGAATAGAAGCTACTTTTTGCATCGAAATTGTACATTACATAGCATAATAAACTTTATTTCAATTGTAAAGCATACAAATTAAATAAGATAATAAAGGTTGGGTCGGTCACAGCAGTGCGGTACCAAGCATATACGAAATAATTCGCTGGAATACTCGAGCATTCCAGCGAAATCTCGTGTCATGAGACGAAATTGACGCTTCCATTGCATTCCATTCTGCCGCGGTGTTGTTTGTGAAGGTAATCTTGTTTCGTAAACGCTTGGCACCGCACTGCTGTAACCGACTTTATCGACTCCCCGTTCGCGTTACTTCCCGCGGATTCCACAGACGACTCCGACAGTAGCTAAGGAAATTCTCGAGAATGCGCGAAGATTCTCCGGAAGACGTGCGACCTTTTTTGTTCTTATTTAATGTGTGTGTTATATTGCAATTGACATAAAGTTCGCTATGTTATGTCCAATTTCGTTGTAAAAAGTCGCTTCCCTTAAATTCCGCGGCGGTTTAAATTGATCCTAATGTTCACAAGTTTATAACTAGTCTATTGTTTCAGTTACACCACCAACACGCAGATGGACAGCAACGACGTGTGGGTGCCGGCCAAGTCGTCGGTGGTGCTGTCGTACGTGCCGAAACTCGCCACGGAGGAGTAGTGTGCGACCACCCTAATGCTTCTGTGTAGCGCTAACTTAAGCGCCATGTAACCCGGTTTTAAATGTTGTTTTCTCTTGCATTTACTTGTAACTTATGAATTCGAATATAATATTGCATTATACTGAATCTCGTATTTTCATTTATGTACACGGTAGCGATTCACAAAACGCCACGGTTGGGAAATGAAGAGTGTATTGGATAAAAACGTCATCGCATTTAAGAATGTCATGGGCATATAAACAGACTAATAGATTCATAACAAAACATTTTCTGAGAACATTGAAAAAATTTTACGGCTACTGACATAGAGCGTAAAATTGAATATACTTCGAAATGCAATTTGGTCAAGAATTGTGAAATTAATTTACTTAGCGCCATGAAGTCGAGCATTACATTTCTCATGTTGAAGTACATTCAATTTTAAACTCTATTTTAATAGGAATAAAATTAATTTTACAATGTTAATTTTTTATTACATTTCGTCACTCATTTCACTCAGTGTGTCAAAATATTACGTTAATCACCTACCTGATCCGCCAGCTACAATCATATTTTATTTAGTTTTTCGTACAGAGTACTATCGTCTTATGGCAATGAGTTTTGCGAACATAATTATGACATTTATGCATGTACGGGTGAGGCCGCCTTTTTTTGCTGATTTCGCAAACTTTTTTCTCCGCGGTTCATATTTTGAAAAGTATGATATCCATCTAATTTTTGATAACAGCGTAGAATTGAGCAACAAAAGGGCTCAAGTGAACATTATAATTGTTAAAGTTCAGTGAGTAAATTAAAAATATATTTCGAATGGAACTTGAAAAAAGTGACGGAAATTACACAAAAACTCCTATCCGCCGAGGCAGAGGTGCACTTTAACCTTTGCTGTAGCAAAAGGATAGAGGATTCTCGAGATACAACTGATGTTTTAAGAATACTTATATAACTAGCTATCTATGCTTTTATTTTCGCAAGGGGTATCCTAAGACTTTCTTTAAATTTTTGTCCAAAACAGTTATTGCGTTAAAAATTGAAATTCAACGCCACTTCGTCAACGCCACCAATATTTTTCATACCTATTGAAGTTTGGAGTCAGGGAGGTTTAAATCGAGAAGTGGCAACATAGAGTTACTATAGATTAAGGACAGCGGCTCGATAGCGGTTATTATTTTGACGGTTGACATGTGAATGTAAGATCCGGATTGTGTACACACTTTTTTCGAAAGAGGATTTTTGCGCATAAAAATGTAAATTTAACTGTTTCACGTAAAACTATCAGTGCACCGTGTGATTAGAAGTGAAAGCTATATTTGGTGCTATAATGCAAGTCTAATCGTACGTTATTTACAGAGATTTATGTAATTTTCTCAACGCGTCGGTAGCGTAGAAGTAAAAATTCGCCACCATTTTGGCTCTTCAACGCCACTGGTAGCGTAGATATTCGCTACTTCCCCTACGCCACCAAATAAAGGTGAGTATTCACTCGCAAATAGAGAAAATACCGAGCAAAGCTCGGTCACCCAGATATGGCAGTTAAAATGGCGAGTGAGTTCTCATTTTGTTCGGACTATACAGCAGGTATAGGTACTCATGGACATGAGTGATAGGATAACCGAAATTATACGTACCTGCGTATATTTTGTATCACATAAAAATAATGTAAGATAAATAAAGTTGATTTTATTCATTCAATATGTTTCCTTGTGCATTTTCATGTATGTACATATATTATTATGGTCACTATTTATAAAATACATCAATATATATAATTTATAAAATACATCAATATAATTTTACATATGTATGCGAACCTTTACATTTAACCGTCACTTTTATACGCCACTCAACGTCACCGACGCGTAGAAGTTTCTACGCCACCATCGCAATACTTCTGCGCCATATCAGCAAAAAACGGCGGCCTCACCCGTACATGTTTTAATAATAATTGTGCTCCAAAATACTTATTTAGTTTATATTGAGAAGCTCCAAATCTGGAAACTGTAGAATATGAAATTTCTGGAGAGGTTGTTAATAAAACAAAAAATAATATGACAAAATCAGTAGGTATATTAAAAAATGTAGTAACTGTTAACATTTTAAAAGCATAATAATTTGTACAAACATTGCTTGATCATTTAACCATTAGTTTTACGTATGAATAGGTAATAATGCGTTTGAATATTTACCTAATTTATTTCTTCGAGTAGGGTTTATTTCTTCTATTTATCTAAGGGTAAGATTGTTATTATGCAGCGATATCGATAAAGCTTCCTTTCCACCAATGTATACTCGCCCTTCGTGCGATACTGTTTAATATTCATAGATCATAAAAAAATTGCTAGAATAATAATAAACTATAGTGCATTCACACTTATTTTGTCTCTGATAGACTAAAGAGGAGAAAGAATAAGCTAGATGATCATTGTCATTCTATGCTTTGCTAGAACGTTTTAGGTATTCTATGCATTGCCTAGGTACTTATTGTTTACAGTTTACAATACCTGAATTAAACAGATTGCCGGTAACAAAAGAAATGAAATCGTCAATTTGTAAATCATTTATTGACACTATCAGAGATGTAACATTGCTTCCACGAATGTATTTGTTAATCAACTACCAGTAACCATAACGTAATATTTTGTTTGTAATTAATGCCCTCTTAACGACTATATTCTGCCAGATTTAATACTCGTATTTCCAAAAAGTAACGTATTTGTAGAGGGAAAAATTATTCGTTATAATACGGCAAAAGTTCATCAATGTACGGGTCAGGTGGAGGCAATCTCAAGTCTGACAAGCCTTGACAAACGGACGTGTAGTCGTGTATGAAACGTATGCACGTCCAAGCGGTATACGAGAAAACTATGGAGAATATTAGTTGCAGAACACCCGAAAGCATTTTGAATGTAGGTATACTTCTAACGAAAACTATCGAGAAAATAATACCTATTTAAGGCTTGGATCTTCCGCTATGAATAAACAAAAATTCTTGGTGAATCAATGGTTGGAAAAGGTAAATTCAAGAGGAAAGCACCACTCAAAAGAATAATAATCGAACGAGGAAAAACATTTCCATGTTCCGTGTTCCCATTTTAATTTTCAACGTTTGGACTCACAATGTCGAAGAAGCATTTGACAATGTAGAAGAGGGCGAAAGTGAAAATAAGTTGTATTAATGTATCACGATATAAATTGCTCGTTGAAGTTACAATTTGTGTTGATTTGTTCGCAGCCGAAGACAAGGTTTCCATGTAAATACTGCGAATCAAATTACGTTAATATTTATGATGATGGGGTTAGATTAGTAATTCGGTTCCATTAAATGATACTAAATTAGAGATCAAAGACATTAAGTAATTAGCGATTTTTCAATTGGGGTCAAGTTTTAGGGTTACTTTTTAGAGAATTAAGAAAAAAAACTAAATAATCACAAGCCGGTTCATCCAAGATCTTTATGGGCCACTGTTTCCTTAATCCTCTGTTAAGGGATTCCGCGTATTTGTGTCGAGCTTCCAAGGGTTTGAAGGAGGAGCGTTTAGCGAAGTTTAGGACCGTTCGGTTATCTCCTCTTGGGAGCTGGTTTGGGCTTGTTGAACTGGAAGCTGGCGCACTTGGGTATGTGTCGCTCGGCCGCCCCCTGGTTGAAGCGTCGCTTGCAATGCGGGCACTGCACGTAGTCCGGGTTCTCTGAAGGCGGCGGTGGTGGGAGGTCGCTGAGTTTGCCTGAAACGCATTGGAAGATACTTGTATTTTTCCCACTTGCGCCAAAATTGCATGTTAAAATTCACGTTTTTAAACCTGAGACAACGTCTCTCATTGGACATTTCTGACAAGTTCACCTTGAGTTAGTGTGTAACTCTAGAGTTAACACACTAACCCAGATTGGCGCTAATGGTAATAAATAAATAATAATTAAAAATTGCTTTATTTGAATCTTAGGAAAAGGTACAGAAACAAATGGGCCTTAAAGAATTAAGTTAATTTTAATAACTAAAAGTTATGAAGAAGATCTCTTAAAGTTTAATTGATTAACATTGGGTTCTAGAATGTTGAAATTTTTTACAGGAAATTTTTGTTATAAGAAAGCGGTTTTCTGAGTTTCCACGAGACTCTTTCTACTCTGCCAAAAATACTTAGCATGGAAGCTTAGTTTTAGAGAGCAACAAATGGTGATTTTGAAAAGACACTAGCTGGAACCATAGAAAGATGCAAGAGCGTTGTGTGAGCGTAGGAGATATTGGCCCCGGTATACTTGAATGCAACACTAACCTCCTGCGCTAAGGTGAGCCTGCACCTGTTTGGCCGCTCGGATGGCCGCTATGAACTCCTCGTGCTTCTGCCGCCAGTTGCTGTTCACAGACTTCTGCTGCACCTTCGTGTTCGAGGGGCCCTTGCGTAGTTTACTGATGAACGGCTCTGCTTCAGTGCCCTGTTGTTAGAACAAGTCAGTTAAAAACGGGAGTAACTGTTACTCCCGTTTAAAGAGTACCTACCTAATCTCATGTTTGGGCTAAGTTCAGCACAGCAAGAAGGAACTAAAAACTATAATACTAATAAAGAAACAGAGAGGTCAATCGCAGAACTTTTAGAAGTGTACCAAAAAATGTCAAGGAGGCAAGCAGAAGTGATGATATACTTAAATTATCTTAATATAGGGGTTAGGTACCTATTATTGAAAATAGACATAGCTTCGATAGCCTAACAGATTAGCAATTACCAATACCTATTTACTTGTGATTAGCTGATTAGCACATGTGGACAGGTCAGCACCTCTAGCCATGGCATTTTGTGCGCAATAAAGATGGAAATGGGATGAAATTCAAAAATGTCCGAACATTATCTGCGAATTCTATACATTTTTTAATGTTCGAAAGCGATGTAAAAGCAATCTTAAAACGCATGGATGTTTGGCATAGGGCTAGAGCTGCATGCTTGTCGCAGAATCGATTGCTGAGGCAAACGTTCTCTGAGTACCTAGTGATAGACTACCGGCAATAGCAATGTTACGCATATAAGAGGCGAAGCCGGAAGCACTGTTATAGCACGGTCGCGGAGCACGAAGAGTTTCGTTCATTAACCTGTTACTACCTGTCTCTGTCACGCGTGACCGCATTATTTTGACGCGGGAGTGACAGAGACAGGTAGTAACAGGTTAATGTACGAAATTCTTCGTGCTCCGCGACCGTGCTTATAGAAGCCTATGTCCAGCAGCGGATGGGGGATTTGTACTCACGGCCAGACGATGCTTGAGCACGTCGAAGGGCTTGCGTTTCTTGGCGTGCGCCTTGCGGCAGATCTCCTGGTGCTTGGGCAGGCGGTCGGGCGCGAACTTGCGGCCGCACACCGCGCACCCGCCTTCGCTCGGCGCGCTGCTGGGGGACGGAGATGAACGAGCTTTGTTTGAACCGCTCGACGGCTGGGAGTTCTGAAACCAAACAAATTTAGGTAAACGTAACATTTATCTAATGTGACTAGTAAAATATCGCATTTATAGCAGCAAAGAAAAATAAAATATCACATTCATAGCAGCAAAGAAAAATAAAATATCACATTCATAGCAGCAAAGAAAAATAAAAATTACCGTGACTGTAGTTTTTCTAGGAACCTGAAAGTAAAAGAAAATAAACCGTAAAAAAGCGAAAATTACCAAAACAAATATGCGAATAATACTGGATGGATTTTATGGAGCGGCAATAGCAGATGGCGTTACTGTATGGTTGTATGAAAACTGTAGTAAATCGTTAGGATGCCTCCTCTGGTCATGTCAGAGTATCATATTTCATACGTTTTACAAGACCATCAGGCATAACCTCTAGGCTGTACCTCCCATGTCTTCGCCGGTACGTCAAGGCTTCTTGGAGGAAACGAGGGAGTTCAATCTTTGGGAAGTTCCACATACTTACTCGTATCTAATCATTATTAAATTCACTCACTGGTGCTCGCTGCATGGCCCCCCTGGGCTTATTGTCCTCCCGCGCTGGTATAGGCACCTAAAAAATTAACACACGTCATTTGAGTTTCCCTAAAAACCATGTCACTAAAAATTTGGTTAATTTTTATAAACAATTTTTCAACTGCTATACTTATTTGATGACGGGATCACATTTTGACGTTGAATATTGATGTTTAAATTGAGAAATATGTCAATAAGTTGTATAATGAGTCCTTAGTTTTCACTTTATGGAAGTAAGTCATTTCACTCTCACATTTCAATGCAATCTCTTTTCATTATTTTATCAAAGTTTTATAAAAATCAATCAACATTTTTTTATCTTTTAGTTAAAATTAAGCAATTTGGTGTTCCATCGTTTTAAAATATCCAGTTTTTCAACTTTCTTGAGGTCTGGGAAAAATATTTTTAAATAGGTAAGTAAGGTGTTTCGAAATGGGAGCAGTAAGAGTACAGTTCTAGATACAGGAAAACGTCCTTAGGATACTGTCCTGTCCTTTGCCCTTATACCGAGTATTCAGAATATCTAAATTACACTGTTTGTGAGGGCTATACGTCCATCATACCTACAATGAACACAAATTTTTATGCGCACCCTGTTTTCGTTGACTACTCTTCGCGTAGGTGCAGCGGCTACAGGAGTAGGTTTACTCTTCATCGGACTTTTAGGTCTCTGTGCAGCTGGCGGGCTTCTGGAAATAAGGATTTCAATGAAATTTATAGTACATAGGTAGAAACGCGACATATATATTTCATTTGGTAATTTGTACTCGTACCGACATGATATGCAAAAAAGCTGGAAAAAAGAGGGGTTGGGAAAATAATGAAGACGGGAGTGGACCGAAATAAAAGGCGGTTGAAGAACTGTTCTGATGGGTTGGCATTCAACTCCAACAAGAGGTTTAAGGAGTTGAATGCCAACCTTCAATGATGGAGATAGATCTGAAGAAGAAAATATTTTTCATCACTCATACACGGAAAGTAGGTCTGAAGTTGCCTGAGAAGCGGGTTGAAAGTAATACTTTGCAGCCCTAGGGAGAATCGTTTTCAACTGACAGCTGTCAAATAATTAAAAAAAACTACAGTTGTCACATTTTTATTGGAGTTCAAATGAAACACGACATACCTGAATGCATCCATAGACAAGAAGAAAGATAGACTTTATTCATAAAGTAAAGACAACTGATTCATAGACATTCATAGACAATCATAGACAATACTTGACTATTAAAAAGCTAAATGCATAGCCCGCCGGCTAGGCCAAAGAAAAAAAAAAGGCGGGAAAGTGGCAAGCGGCAATCCGATCTTCATTTGTTTTTCGAGTTGTAGAGTTTTGTTTAGGCTTCTGTTTAACAGTGATTTTTATTGACACAATTATTCAATTTTCTTTAGCTAATTTCTATTTTTATTTTGACTTTCCTTATATTCGTAATGAAAAGCACAGTGTTTACCTCGGGATAAAGACCTATTTAGTCCCTCGAACTATAGGCCCCCTCGCTACGCTCGGGCGCCAAACCCCGTCTCGGGACTAAATAAGTTACTTTCATCCCTAGGGTAACAATGTACTATTCTTTTCCAATAATAATAATGATGAAATAAATATTGAAGAAGTCGGTCGTACCTTCTCTGCGGCCTTTTAACTTCGACGACGGGTTCAGGAGAACGCGGCGTGGGCGTGGGCGCGAGGGCTTCGGGGAATGTTTCGTTTTCAATCATCTCATTGTTTTCACTGTCTACGCCCACGTGGTCTCTTTCGTCCACCGTTGGAATCATCTCGCCGTTGCTGTGAGGCTGCGGAAATGACTATTATAATGGACTTTACGTGTATCGTGTCAATGCTAAAGTTAAGCAAACGAAGCGTCGTTAATCTTTACTTTTACACAGGGAAGTAAGATAAGTTAAAGGCCTGTCCCCATTGGCGGACCGTTTGTTATCCCCCTCTATCTAAAGAGATGAATATGCTTGTGTTCTTCTTCTTGTGGCCTGAATCTTAATGTTAGCTTTCATGTATATTGTACTACCACTGGAGTGACTGGCATATCGATACTCTTATTAAGTAGATATAGATAGAAAAAGGCGACTAGTAGGTAAGTCTGTCTGTCTGTACTGTACTGTCTTACTTTTGTGGAAAAAGCTACGCTTACGCAGCTCTTTCCGACTATTTTTACTGAGAGGAATAGGTATTATGAATTAGTTTTGTAATATACAGATTTTTTCTTTATATAAAAAAATATGCTTTTTTTGTCCGATATACAAGTTCGGTATTTATTTTAATATCTTACCATCATTTTAGATGTGTTGGTGTCACTTTCATGATTGTGGTTGAGGTCCCCGGCACCGTTTACCACATTGTTATTGTCTATTTTTTGGACCTGAAAGAATAAAACCGTTGTTTTAATAAAAGGTGCCTATGTAATGAAAATTAAAAAGTTACCTTACGTTTAAAAAGACCAAGATTAGCTAAGATTAGAAGCCATCTAGGCTTAACCTACCTGTGTTATAGTTTGTTTCTTGACACTATGCGAGCTGTTGTGTGTAATTGTTTTGGCGGTCTTTTTCTCCACTGAAGTCTTAGTCGTGGAGGAAACTTTGGTGTAGCCGTTGGGCAGGGTCTTCCGCGGCGGCGTGCGCTCGGTGTTCTGTATCGGCTGCAGGGGATAGCTTTTATCGATGCCTTTAGTACGCCTTTCTTCAAACATTTGCCGCACCTGAAAAGATAAATGGTTAAAAAAATTATAGTCATTCATTTTTGGATTTTTTTCTTAATTTTCCACGTTGTAAATTTTTAATGACGCGATCTTTAAGCTCCCGCTCCAGCAGTTGCTGTTGCTGGGCGCGGGGCTGCTGCGGGTCTCTCGCACGTACCTTGCCCGGCTGGTGCGCGACGGGCGCGGGCGGCGCCGGTGCCCCCGCCGCGCCGGGCGAGTGGCGGACGCGGTCGAGCGCGCGCGCCTGCTGCGCCTCGTACAGCGACGCGATCTGTAGCTCCCGCTCCTGCAGTTGCTGTTGCTGGGCGCGGGGCTGCTGCGGGTCTCTCGCACGTACCTTGCCCGGCTGGTGCGCGACGGGCGCGGGCGGCGCCGGTGCCCCCGCCGCGCCGGGCGAGTGGCGGACGCGGTCGAGCGCGCGCGCCTGCTGCGCCTCGTACAGCGACGCGATCTGTAGCTCCCGCTCCTGCAGTTGCTGTTGCTGGGCGCGGGGCTGCTGCGGGTCTCTCGCACGTACCTTGCCCGGCTGGTGCGCGACGGGCGCGGGCGGCGCCGGTGCCCCCGCCGCGCCGGGCGAGTGGCGGACGCGGTCGAGCGCGCGCGCCTGCTGCGCCTCGTACAGCGACGCGATCTGTAGCTCCCGCTCCTGCAGTTGCTGTTGCTGGGCGCGGGGCTGCTGCGGGTCTCTCGCACGTACCTTGCCCGGCTGGTGCGCGACGGGCGCGGGCGGCGCCGGTGCCCCCGCCGCGCCGGGCGAGTGGCGGACGCGGTCGAGCGCGCGCGCCTGCTGCGCCTCGTACAGCGACGCGATCTGTAGCTCCCGCTCCTGCAGTTGCTGTTGCTGGGCGCGGGGCTGCTGCGGGTCTCTCGCACGTACCTTGCCCGGCTGGTGCGCGACGGGCGCGGGCGGCGCCGGTGCCCCCGCCGCGCCGGGCGAGTGGCGGACGCGGTCGAGCGCGCGCGCCTGCTGCGCCTCGTACAGCGACGCGATCTGTAGCTCCCGCTCCTGCAGTTGCTGTTGCTGGGCGCGGGGCTGCTGCGGGTCTCTCGCACGTACCTTGCCCGGCTGGTGCGCGACGGGCGCGGGCGGCGCCGGTGCCCCCGCCGCGCCGGGCGAGTGGCGGACGCGGTCGAGCGCGCGCGCCTGCTGCGCCTCGTACAGCGACGCGATCTGTAGCTCCCGCTCCTGCAGTTGCTGTTGCTGGGCGCGGGGCTGCTGCGGGTCTCTCGCACGTACCTTGCCCGGCTGGTGCGCGACGGGCGCGGGCGGCGCCGGTGCCCCCGCCGCGCCGGGCGAGTGGCGGACGCGGTCGAGCGCGCGCGCCTGCTGCGCCTCGTACAGCGACGCGATCTGTAGCTCCCGCTCCTGCAGTTGCTGTTGCCGGCGCGGGGCTGCTGCGGGTCTCTCGCACGTACCTTGCCCGGCTGGTGCGCGACGGGCGCGGGCGGCGCCGGTGCCCCCGCCGCGCCGGGCGAGTGGCGGACGCGGTCGAGCGCGCGCGCCTGCTGCGCCTCGTACAGCGACGCGATCTGTAGCTCCCGCTCCTGCAGTTGCTGTTGCTGGGCGCGGGGCTGCTGCGGGTCTCTCGCACGTACCTTGCCCGGCTGGTGCGCGACGGGCGCGGGCGGCGCCGGTGCCCCCGCCGCGCCGGGCGAGTGGCGGACGCGGTCGAGCGCGCGCGCCTGCTGCGCCTCGTACAGCGACGCGATCTGTAGCTCCCGCTCCTGCAGTTGCTGTTGCTGGGCGCGGGGCTGCTGCGGGTCTCTCGCACGTACCTTGCCCGGCTGGTGCGCGACGGGCGCGGGCGGCGCCGGTGCCCCCGCCGCGCCGGGCGAGTGGCGGACGCGGTCGAGCGCGCGCGCCTGCTGCGCCTCGTACAGCGACGCGATTTTTAGCTCCCGCTCCTGCAGTTGCTTTTGCTGGAAGCGGGCCTGTTGACAAAAGCAACTCTGACTTAGGTTGAGATTATACTACTAGCTGTTACCCGCGGCTCCGTCCGCATGGATTTAGGTTTCTTACAAATCCCGTAAGAATCATTGATTTTCGCGAGATAATGATGTAGTAGTACTTAGTGACTGCAGCGCTTTCAACTGTCCATGTCTGTGCAAAAAATCACGATCTATCAACGCACAGCCCAAACCACTGGATGGTTTGGGCTGTAAGGTATACGATATCATTTTCATACGCTGTTTATGGACTTGCAGATAGCTAAGAAAAAAAAGAAAAAAGATTTATGAAAATTCTGCTAAGGGACCGTATATGGACGATGCAGTTTTCTTGCACAAACATTATAATTTTTTTCTTTCAACAATTTTGTTTCAAATTTGTATGCATAGGTACACGTTCTCAAGTTACGTAGCTGCTTAATAAAATACCTATCTTTCCGCACAAATGAAAATGAACAGACAGGTATAGTAAACAAGAGGGGTGGGAGTCTGGAGGTCGTCGCCCACGCTTCAATGCGCAAGACAACCTGCCAAATCAATACAACTAATGCGCCGGCGACTATTGTTCTGTTCAGTGCCCCTGCGCGGCCGCTACCGCTTCCGCAAAATATTATAATACATTATTGCAATTGCAACACTGAAGGTCAGGTCGGATTTATATTTTGATTTACGAAGAACCCTCGTAAGTCGTTAACTTAGTGTTAAGTCGACTTGTAGTTATCACCATATACCTACATAACTAGTATCATATTTACTTTTTACAGGAGCCTGTACTTTAGGCCTATGTGAAATGAAGATATTTAGAATTTTGAAAATAACGCCCAAGGGACAACATTTGCTATGCCTACCCTCAAACACAAATATAACGCATCCGTTTATTTTGCTGAATGTATGTTTGTGGTAATGTGGTCTAAAGTACCTACCTACAGTTGTGTGTAGGTACGTTGCTACGTAAATATTTAACTGCTTATGTGGGGAGGTACTGCAAATTGTAATCGATGTGAGTTGCGACCATCGAAATCAATTAGCGTACTCGCTCAAACGATCGCAATTCGCTTCAATTACAGAACAAGTGAATAGGTATGTGTGTCAGTCTCTTAAACAATGATTGTTTGTGATGCTGCACATTAAAATAAATCGATTTTCGTTGAGATGTAAGAAACTAAGAATGCATAAAAAATAATTACATAATTCTAAAACATATAAAATATAAGCTCTAAGGTGAAAAATATTTACAAAATATATACACTGTCCAAATGGCATGGTGCCCAAAACACTGGCGCTATTGCCTCGCTGTTTAGCCATTATAGATGCTTAGCCATTGGGCGAAGTAAGCGCCAGCTCTTTGATCACCTGCGTGAACCAACTTTTTGGACACGATATTGACAATTTTTTTGTGTCTGATGACCACGGACCTAAAGTCTCAAATGCAAGTGCCGCAAAAACATAGTCCTTGCTGATTACCGAGTATTTGCGGCGCTCCATTTGTGCAGACTCTGCAGCTGCACATACATATTGTGCATACTAACTTACGTATTATACATATGCGTTATTTCATTCTTTTAAATTTTCCCCTTCGTTCTTTATTACTGCTAACATGCCCAGAGTAACATTACCGTCGCCGAACGCGTCTCTTTTCCACAGTTAGCATTTTTTTTAACAATTATTATAGTAGTTTATGTAACGGTTACATAATGGGGGGTATTAAAACACGAGTGTGAGTTTAAAAAACGAGCCGCAGGCGAGTTTTTTAACAGTTTCACACGAGTGTTTTAATACCTAATTATGTACAGTTTCATACACTACTTTATCTACGCTCATATTATTATCATAAATCCAAATCACAAAATCTTGCTAACGTTTATCGTAAATCATTGCAACTACTAAGATGTCGGTGAAGTGAAATTTTCTTTAGTAGGTTTCACTGCTAGACATTTTTCAGCGCATAGTTTTGACCAAGTAACAAAAAAAAATTGGTTGTTTGTAAAGTCGGCTTACGGACGATAGATTTACGAGATAACGTCATAATAAAATACAACTTTATAAACATCCAAAACGAAATAAAAGATCATGACTTTCGAAGTATAATTAACTCTAAAAATACAGATGAGGCAGTAGAACGTTTTGTAAACGAGTTAAAAACCATAATAAATAATAACTGTTCACAAATAAAGCTCTCACGCCGTAAAACTCCGCTTAAGCCCTGGATAACCCCGGGCCTTCTACGCTGCCTTAGACATAGGGATAAGCTTCACGCTAAAGCAAAAAAGGACCCAGAAAATTTGACTTTAAATACAATATTCAAAAGGTATAGAAATTTTTGTTCTAAAATTCTCAAAAAATTAAAAAATCAACACTTTAGAGATGAATTGAAAAATGCAAATAGTATTAAAAGAACATGGGATATAATAAACTCTGTTACATACTTTAAAAATATAAAAGGTACTTCACACAATCTACTCAGCATATCAAATTCTCCGATTGAATCAATAAATCAGATAAATGATTATTTTGTTAATACAGGCCAAATGTTAGCGGATAAATTGGCTATTAATGTGGAAAATAATTCCCAAATAAACTGCAACTACCACGCATCATACTCCCCTCCAAATTCATTTGTACTGTTAGACACCGATATAAAAGAAGTAATATCAATCATTAACTCTCTCAAAAATACAAACTCAGTTGGGTGGGATGGTATATCAGCTAAAATTCTTAAACAAAATAAAGAATCACTTGCAGGTATTCTGGTTCACATCTGTAATTTATCCTTTGACTCTGGGATTTTTCCGGATGTTTTTAAAAAATCTGTTGTAACACCCATTTTCAAACAAGGTGATAAAAACTTAATGTCAAACTACCGTCCGATATCAATACTTCCCACCGTCTCAAAAATATTAGAACGGATTATAAACAAGCAACTGATTAAATATCTTGAAGCAAACAACCTACTTGCAAAAAATCAGTACGGATTTCGGAAGCAAAAGTCAGCGACAGATGCTGTGTATGATCTTGTTGATTGTATCGTTCGTCATGTTGATAATGGTGATAAATGCTTGGCGATCTTCTTAGATCTCGCCAAGGCGTTCGACACCGTTTCGACACCTTTACTTATGCTTAAGCTCGAACAAGTTGGTATAAGAGGAAAGCAGCTCCAACTGCTAAAGAGCTACTTGACAAAAAGATACCAATCAGTCAGGATAGGAAATGTCATCAGTGAGGCTCTTCCAATCACTCACGGTGTTCCGCAAGGAAGCATTCTGGCTCCAACCCTCTTTCTCATATACATACACCAGCTCTGCAAATTAAAAATGACAAATGGGAAAATTATGAGTTTTGCTGACGATACAGCTTTAATATTTTTGGGAAAAACGTGGGATGATGTGTTTTCTCAAGCCCAAAAAGATTTTGATAACGTTTCTCATTGGCTGAGACAACACCGTTTAAGTTTAAATGCAGTTAAAACAAAATTAATAACATTATCGCTGACTGAAAAGGGCCAACCACTACCAGACACCTATCAAATATTTGCGCATTCTGGTCTATGCGATGACCAAACATGCCAGTGTCCAAAACTGGAAAGAGCACCTCATGTGAGGTATTTAGGTATAACTGTAGATAACAATCTCAACTTTAAAGAGCATATTAAAACACTTACAACTAGAATAAGAAAATTAATAGCCATTTTTAGAAACATAAGAGAAGTAGCTGATCCAAAACTGATTAAAACTATATACACATCGCTATGTCAATCGCTATTGATGTAGGGTATTGATACTTGGGGTGGGGTAGCTAAGTCACACATGATCCAGCTCGAAAGAGCACAAAGACTACTACTAAAAGTAAGCCGCTTTCTACCATACCAATACCCTACTGCACAATTGTATAAAGACACTAAGGTTCTGTCAGTACGAAAATTATTTATTCAGCAACTTATAATGAGATTTCATACTCAAAGTAAACGCAAGACTAATAAAACGGATAATAAACGCAAGTACAAAGTATTTTCCACAAACAAATTCAAAAAATCATTCGCACATAATTTTTCGTGCTTTTTAGGCAGCTATCTGTACAATAAGGCTAATAAAAAACTAAATATAAATGGCATAAATAGACACGAGTGTAAAAAGCGTATATTTGATTGGTTAATAGAACTAGACTACGATGAAACGGAGAATCTTATTAAAATACTGAAATAGCATAGGTACATAAAACAGAACATACACACACACATACAATCTAAAATGGAGATTTATTTTTGTTATTACTTATACACATACTAACCATACCTTAACACGCGTCTGATCACACATACATATACATACACCCCCATACACACTCACCCATACAAACACAAAACAAACTCAACCTACAGAAACTCACACATACACAAACACACACACACTCACACACACACAAACACACACAAACACACACACACACACTCACACACACACAAACACACACACACACACACACACACACACACACACTTTAACTAAAACAGAGACCAGACTATTTACTTAGTAATCATGAATCCTAATTTGAAATGTTAAATAAATCTATATCATAAAAATGAATAAATAAATATGATAAAATAATAATAATGCATGCAAATAGTCTTTACCAATTACTTCACGTAGTGTAAAACCATATTGTTTTGTATGTGTCAAAATATTCGGGAAAGGGCCTGGTGACTTGAAACACAGGTTTACCACCTAGCTCAAGCACCAGTTCCCCTGACTTTTTTACTGTTCATTATATAATATTAAAATGTAATGTAATTATATGTGATTGGGAAAATAAATAAATTAAAAAAAAAAATATCGTAATCGTAATCGTAGTCGTAAACAGGCCCAGGTGGAACGTTACGCGGAACGTTAGACATTGTGTTGTTGTCTATGGTCAATCATGGCCCATCCATACTCTCGGCAATGACTACCAACTATAATGTTGTCTGTGGATTCACTTAAAAAAATATTACAAAAGATTACTCCAGATACAAATACAGGAATCCAGAGCCGTGTATCGTAATGGAAATTAAACAACTTTCTTTAAATATTTCCATAGTAGAGCGATGTTATAATGAATAACTTTTTAATAATTATAGAAGTCTGTGAATAAAGTAGGTAATTATTTGACACATTTCAATTTCATAATTCGAACTCTTATAAGCAATGAGCGTAGATAAAGTATATATTAGTTACTCCTATAAATTATATCGGTGTCTGATTAAAATAGTCAACCTATAATAGTTTTATTTTATATGGTAGAGCCACATCAAGTGGTTTGGCCTACCTAAGATCGATTATATTGATTAGAATAAATATACCAACCTTGGTTTAAATAAAAGGCGATACCTAGGTCGACGCGTAGGTAATGCGGGGTTTACATTGGTCGAATTGAGCCTTATCACATTCACACACCACTAAAAACAGCCATTTTAAGGGTTCCATAACCAAAGGGGTAAAATCGGGACCCTATTACTAAGACTTCACTGTCAGTCAGACCGTCCGTCACCAGGCTGTATCTGTATCTCTCGAACCGTGAGAGCTAGACACTTGAAATTTCTGATGCCGCTATTAACGAAAAATAGAATCCATACAACAAACGATTTTTTTCTTGTTTTTGCTCGATATTGATAACGGCAACAGGTAAGCACTCAAAATTTTTACAGAATATTTAGTTATTTTAAAAATAAGTAGTTAAAATTAAAACAAAAAAATTTAAGAGGGGCTCCCATAATATAGGTAACAAACGTGATGTTTTGCTAGTTTCCGAATTTGAGGGGCAGAGGTGTTTTAGTTGGAATTTATTCTTGGTGGTACGGAAACCTCAGTGCGCGAGCACGAGCCCGCATTTTGCAGATTATTAGTAAATTCGAGCAAACAAGCGGGCGTATCACCTCATACCTGAAGTTAAGTGATCACCGCCACCCATGGACATTTGCAGCACCGGAGGAGTTGAAAATGCGTTGCCGGCTTTTAAAGCTCTTAAAACAAACTGTTTAAGTAACCGCCTATTGAAAAACCCCATGTTATACCTTTGAGGGAAAACTGCTGCTGGTAGGTGGTTCCATAGTTTGATATGCGCGAAAAGCAGGATCTAGCATAAATGTGTACCTACTAAATTAAATTATCCTTTTGTATACCTACTAATGGCATATTATTATAGCAGGTAGGCCAATCATTATTTTACATAATATTGCCTGTGTAATATTGTCACATAATAGGTAGGATCATGTACGAGTAGCTACCTAAACTGACGATTGTCTAATTGTAAATAAATTAGCATGCGGAGTCGCGTTCTCATTACAATGATCCTGCCGGTTTCTAATTACCTATTAATATTTATTGATTCGACGTAGGTGTAACGGGGTACCTACTTAATACATACAATTATTTCAGTGTTTACTATTCAGGAGTCCTGTCGAGAGTCTTTGGCTTAGAATAGTACCTACCTAATTGGCAAGTACTTATCGTAGGCTATCAGAGGATCAACTAGATGCATCAGTTTTTCGCAATCAATATGAAGTCAAAGAAAAAGGCCGTAGGACAAATAATCGGTATATTCTTTTAGCCTAAATCGGGAATCGGACCTTGACTGGATTTTCTTGCAATCGAAGTTTTCTTCAGCAAATATGAAATTTGTTAGATATTCCCAACCATTAGGTACCATATTACAGAATTAAAAGTTCAATGTCAGAAATAAAATATCGACCATTCTAAGTTTTACTTTCCTATTTACAAAAGACTAATTTGAGTGCTTTACCTAAACACCGTCTCATTTCTTTGTTGTTGTTGACGTAAATTTCATAGGCTACTAGCATCAGACATTAAAGATAATAATTTAGATATTTTCCGAGTCCAAGGCAAACAAACTATTAGGCTAATAGCAAAGGCGTCGAGCAATGACCATACGAGGCACACATGTAAAATGTACTGCGTATAAGTGTGTAATAACTAATGACTGATGACTCATCGGCAGTCATCGACCTTAACTCGTGATAGCGAAGATCACGCTTTGCTTGCTAGCTGTTGATACTAAGTTGGACTGTATCTTCAATCTAACGGCTGCGAGTTTGAAACTTTTACGAGATTTTGCGAAGCATTCAAAATTAGTTCCACGGTTATGAACTTACGTTATGGTAAAATTCGCTAAGCGGACAAACATTTTGGAATTTTTCTATAAAAAGAGTTTTAGTAATGCTAAGATATTGCACCATCGTCATCATCACCAGCCTGCAGACGGCCAATGTTGGAAATAGGCCTTCCCGTGCGCGCCACCACACCGGCACACCCTTTTATTTTTTGGATGAAAAAATCCCTAAAAGATTTCTGCCTATGGCAGAGTGTACGATTCGCAACGACTAAAACAACCTCCCCGTCTTCCAGATCATCAGCACGGAACTGCTAAGCATTACTTCATGCGGGACCTCTACTTCCACTTCTCCTTTTAATCATTTTCTCTCTTTTCTCTTCTCCTCATTATGCCCCTCAGCATTTGGCTGTATCGCTGCCATGCGTACCGGCACACTCTGTCATTAACCTTCATCATTCAAGCACTCCCATCCACACTACGCTTGCTTGTACGCAGTCTCTATTCCAGGACTTTTCTCCATGGCCAACGCCCCTAAGACAAGCGTGACCCGACCACTGCCACTTCAGTTTGCTTTGCAGGTTTGGGCTACGACGTATTTCTGATTCTTTCCTAGTCAGGGAAGCTCCTTAATATAAACCTGAACCTATGAATTAATTGGGCCTATGTGAAAATAAAGATTTTTCATTTTCATTTTTCATTTTCATTTTCATTTAACCATAAATGTAACTGAACATGAATTCCATCATGTCCTTCACCTAGGTATGTCGGTAATGATAATGTATGTCGGTATACATAGTTCAAGAGGTGGTGATCTAAGAACAAACATCCTTTTCCAGTCCGCTGATTAACTGTAAAACCAGAGGTGGGTATAACCGTATAACACAGACAGACGACCTTAAAACTTCAGCCAGTGCAACACGATACATTAAAATATGATCTGATTCCAAAGGTGACAAAACAAAAGGTTTTTTGCAGTCTCATTTCGCATTCTCCTTATACGGTTCTGAGTCACAACCCGCAAGGCAAGGTGTGTGATGTAACAGATCGCTGACTAACTTTGCGTGCCGTCTTGTGGCTTTAAAGGACTGTTATGCAAATCGTTGTTTATTACGTAGACACAATGAGCCTGAAGGTGACTAGTTTCATGACCAAGAAATTGCTAGGGCACTGGAATGCTCTTATATATCGTAGATGCGAACTACAAGCTCTTGACGTATGAAGACATAGATAATATAATTATTGTCTTTATAATAGTAACAATTAAGGTTAAGGTTTTTCGTGTTATAGGTAAGTGCATTTCCACCACCCCATTAAATATGACAGTTCTGTCTACCTACAGTTTTTAAAAGACTGCGTTCAGTCACTCCTGATTAATGAGGTATCCAATCATCCATCGATTTTATTTTTATCCAACTAAGTTCTTGCCTACATTTGATAAGCTTTATTTTTCTAAATTATAAGTGTTTTGTCCTAGGGGTTTTGTTCAGGCTTTACATTTCTTTTAAAAAATTCGTATGTAAGTATATACGACCTAGTTGATAGTTCTAAGCAAATGTTTCTTTTGTCATTGTTAGTTCAATTTTTGTGATTGGTAGCTTTTGAATATAGCAACCCAGTGTGTTAAGTAACAATTAATTAAACCGCTTCTTTCAAAAACTTGTTAAGTAAAGTGATTTGATACAAAATTCGATACGCATAGTTACCTACCTACATTAGGCAATCAAAGCAAAAACTTTTGATTAATAACTATCATTCTTTGGGGACAGCAATAAATAAGACTAATAATACGTAACTAGTACCTTTTTTTTTTTTAAATTAATAAAAATTGTTCAAAGACACAATGTATGCTGTGCGGCCAACGAAAGTAAACAGTTTATTTCATCACACCTATAGATTTTTAAACAATCTATTTATATTAATTATCAGTGGCAGGTATTAGCAGTATTACCAAAGTATGTATTTCAAAGTTTATAATTTACCTGAGAGTCGGGTAAAGTTAGCCAGCCGTTCCTTATTTCTGACGGGTCTGCTACTTTCAAAGACGCTGAGGCGACGCGCGGCAGAGAGGAAGTCATCCAGAGATTGGGTTTCCACCAATTACTGCGATCTATACTCCGCAATAAACTATTTGACTCCATTACTAAACCCAAAATAAAATTTAAAAGCGATGTAGAGATGACGACTTGAGATCAGCAAAGATACAATAAAAATTAGGCAACGGTTAATAAAGTAATTTAAAATTATTCCACAATATTAAGGAAACCAGAAAGTTAGTTAGTCTTAACTAAGTTTAACGCATTATGTGGAACAGCAATTACTTAAATTGTAATTGATTGTGATTAAAATCTCCAAAAAATACACTCATTTAGATTCTGACACTACGAACACTTTCCTAAGTGAAAACAATTCAAAGTCCTCCAAACAACAAACTTGGGCACTTATTTGAATGCGACTTGGTGCAGGTAAAAAGGTGGCAAAAGTCTGAATACTAATCAACTGAAAGAAAAAAGGCTACACTCGCAAGCACTTTCAACAGACTGAAAACTGTAAGGAAAAACGTCCACGAACAAGAATAAGTAAAACTGAATGAATTCAAACTCACCCAATGGGGGCTAACTGTTTGTTTAGTTGGTTGTCTAGCAACAGTACACGTGATAGTTCCAATGTCACGGTGTGAATAACTCACGACCTCTTGAATTACCGCTAACTTGACCCCGTTAAAGTTTAACTTCGATCTTTACCAGCGCTTATTGCTAATACAAGGCACCTGCATTACTAAAGAAAGAACGGAATCGAAAAGGAAGTTTGAGCTAAAATGTAGCTTAGGAAGGGTGGTGTAAGGTTTAAAATGGGAAGAACAATTTGTTTCTGCACCGAGTTGCATAAAATGTAAACAATGGTGGGACCAGGGTGGGACACGTAGACGATAGAGTTACTTGCGGTTTTGCATTCTATATACGGATTGGTTTACTTAGTTTAAATAGCTGTAGTTATGTAATGCAATTAATGTATCAATTGGATTCAATGCATTGAGAGTTTATACAATTACAATATAAATTCAGTAATTGATTTATTGTTAGTTTGAGTAATTAAGTATTGCAGCAACCTCATCAGGAAGATTTGATAATGGAGCATTTAACGATAGATTGGTTTGCTTGAATGTGCGAATAGGTTTTTGGCGTGTTTCTAAGATTTGTCGATTCCGCATTTATCGATTAGACTGAGACATTATTATGCCAGTGAGAAGACTTATGACTTCTGTACTGTCAGTCTAAACCAAAGTGACGTTTAGCTGTGCTCTTAACTCCGTTTTCGGTTATCACTTTTTGAATCAGTACTTTTGTTGAGGCTGAATTAGGTTTTATGTCATTGAATCAAGGTCGATACTTAGCAGATTGATAAACCCACGCAGTTAGCTCAGGCCATAAATGCACTGAGAGGACTGGGCTGCCGATACCGGCTGATTCATAATAATCCGTTCCTTGTAGGGCGTTTGTTGACGTCATTACTTTCATTTCTAATTTGATTTCATTGGACGTCCACTAAGGTCAATGATTGTACTGCTTTATTATTTATGGTATCGTTCAATATTTCACTTTTTTTATCGAGGTCCCAAATATCTCCAGTATGCTATTAGCACGCTATGAGGTAGTCTTCCTCATACTCATGTATTCATATTTTCTTTCTCTCTATTGTTAAAACAATTTGATCCATTTCTAAGGTGGTTTACATCTTCCTATAATGTGTTTTTATTAATGTCATTTTTAACAATGTAAAGGGCTAAAAACGGCTAAAACTAGCTTAGCTAAAAGAAAATGAAAAAAAGGGTGAATGGTAGCGTATGAAAAATGAAAAAGGGATAGGTAGGTACGTGGTAAATACTGGTTAAGATGAAGCCCAATAAGAACGTTCATGGCTGAATCAAAGTGCTGAAAATGTGAGATTATGATTAGAATGAAGAACACAAGAGCCTACATGGCAAGCGAAGGAAGAGGATAGGATTTCAGGGTCGCAGATCAAACTAGCAAACCAATGTGTCTTTGACAGAGGTTATGATTAGAATGAAGAACACAAGAGCCTACCTACTATAGGTATGTAAGCGAAGGAAGAGGATAGGATTTTAGGGTCGCAGCACAAACTGGCAAACCAATGTGTCTTTTTGTGATTAACGTAATTTTTAATTGTTAGTAAGTATAAAAGATATTCATAATAAACAAAAGATTACACCATATTACCTTTTAAATTTTCCATCGATCTATCTTTCAATGGAACATTGTGTTTGGTAAACAATGTATCTGTTAAGGAATTAGTATGTAGTGTAGGTAATGGTTCTGCTTTAATAACTGGGTAATATCAAGCTTTACATCCCACGTGCGTCCTAGCAGCATCCCACGTGATATTACAATTATGTATCGAGTGCTTAAAAACAATAATATTATGTCATGTTTATGTCGAACATTGATATTGAGTAAGTTTGGAGACAAGTTTTATGATTAGATTAGTGAGATAATCCAATGATTATACTTATTAAGTGGGTTTTTCAGGATCAAAATCAATATCGGTCTTCTCTGTTCTTTATCTTCTCTACAATATTTTTATCTTCTCTTTTTTCTAAGATTTCTATTCCCTAAAACTGTTAAATGTTCTCAGTCTCTTACCTTGCGCTCAATTCTTAGTACCTAACTGTGAAAAGGGAAACCAAAATAAGTTTTCATTAAAGAGTGTTTTTGTTTAAATGAATTGGTAATTTAAATGAATAGGTAAGCAAGAACCTAAGTTGCGGGACAAACGTACATATTTCATAGTAGGTAGTATTAAACGCCCTAGACACAGGTGATATTTTGCATATTTTTGTGCGGTAAGTAATTAACAGCTCTAGCCGAATAGGGAGTGTTTATGACTGTATAATGGACTGACTGTTTTGTTGGTTCGCAATCATGAATCAACTGAGTAGGGCCGGCTTAGTAGGCCTATAAAAGTTTATAGGATTATAGGATCGATATTCCCGCTTTATACCTACCATGCAATCAATACCTACTGAAATTATTGAGTTTCTCTTGTGAATCCAGTTCATGAAAACAGCTGTTGTCTATTTATTACTAGATTATTCTATATCAAATAACAGTACCTATCTACCTAGAGTATCATTACGTCACGAAAGTTGAGGTGCTATTAAATTTTTTTTTCAATGTTTCTCTAGAAGACACGGTCTTCGCCAAGTCTAGCAAAAAAGAAATAAACCATCACCTTATATAGGGTACTCATTCCTCGAAGCAAATAACTGTAATTGATTGTAATTTGTACCTAAGATTAAAATATAGTTTAATAGTGATCGTAAGAGTTCCTAGTTAAACATTATGATAATTTTAACGAATATTTTTTATGAGAGATTTCCGTTAGTAGGTATGTTTTCATTACCCCCTTTGTTTACCATTTGATTAGAACACGGTAATGCACGGGAGCAGGGTTAATGGTAGGGTAAGCAATTTTCAACTGTTTTTGTAGGTACGACCTTGCATAATGAGGCCCTGGTACCAAGGTGGAAAGAGGACCTCGAGTCTCCGGCAGCTGGTACCTGGACTGTCGAAGGAGTCCGGCCCCATTTAGAGCGGTGGCTGAATCGGCGTCATGGCATGCTGACGTATCGTCTCGTGCAGGTCCTCACCGGACACGGATGTTTCGGTGGGTACTTGCACGGTATTGCTAGAAGGGAGGCGTCTCCAGCCTGCCATGAATGCGGTGCGCCACAAGACACGGCGCGCCACACCCTCGCAGAATGCGCGTCTTGGGCGCCACAAAGACACTCGCTGGTGTCGAGACTTAACGGGGATCTCTCGCTGTCAAGCGTCATCAACTACATGCTCGACAGCGAGGACGGATGGTCACACGTCACCTCCTACTGTGAGGAGGTGATGAACATTAAGGAGGCTTTGGAGCGGGAGAGAGAGCAGGCGGCTGATGCTCTCCCGCTCCGCAGAAGAAGACCAGGCAGAAGGAGGCGCCGATATGCGCACCTTCTGCAATCCCCGTAGAAGCCAGGTACGGTGAGCGCGTCGGGGCGTCAAAGTGCATGCTTTCGCGATCCTTTGGTGCCCCATCTGGGACGCAGGCGGCTCCGCTGGGTTTTAGTGGGTATTCTGACTCAGTCAGCGAGTCCCACATACCCGGCCGGAGACTGCGCGGTTTTGACCCGCTCAGTCTACGGACGGGATGCGTAAACGCATTTCCCAGCGACAAAAAAAAAAAAAAAAAAAAGGTACGACCTTGCATCTTACGTTGGTAATTCATGAAGAGTCTAAAATTGCAGGTTTTATTACTGATTTTATTCACCTATTATAAAAACTAACACCTTCATAACAAACCGCAAAGTCGAATAAACCATTCTTTCCAGCGTTTTGATTTGAATATTTGTAAATATAATGTCACTGATCACTGAGTCAACATCTCCAAAAAAGATTAGAAAAATTTTTGAGGCAAAGAAAAGGATGAAGAGGAAAGATTTATCAACACAAATGTTGGGTCGAATCGTCCGTAGAGTAGGTAGGTAAGATTTGAAAGATCTGTGTAATACTAAAACTGCGAAGTACTGCGAAGTGCCATACACATTCCAGAGTCATCTGGCAACATAAGTTCGGAGTTCGGAGCCTTTGTTACAGTATGCGTTTACTCTTTATTCTAGTGCGAACATATTATATGACTGGAACCACACTGGAACACGACTGGACACGGTGGACGAACATACAAATTGTTATTTTATTACGTACGCAGTGGCGACAGACACTATTATGCCAGGGACAGGAAAATAATTTGTATTTGTACAAAGGAAAACATTTGTAATGTGTTTACAATGTATATGTAAATAAGTTCAAATTCAAAGATTCAAAATTCTGAACCCTAACTTACAAGCTTATGCTTAGCTTATAAGTTATGAGAAATTATTTAAATGAGCACAAAGCAAACACTCCTGAGTGTTTCAATTTTTGTTTTTATGCAGGACCTAAGTACCTATATTGATCAAAATGATCAGATTCTGTATATTATCTTAATGAATACAGGCACAATGAATATTCAATGAGGTAAAGACCATTATTATGGTATCAAAGCTTTTAATGAATAAGAGAGCTCGGCGTCTCGCCAAGCAAATTAAAAAGGCTCTTGTCAGTATTATCAGAAACTACCTATCTGAAATATTAAACAAGAATATTATAAGAGAACAGATGCCTGAAGGCCTGGTTAAATCAAAGGAGGTATGTAATAGTTAATACTTATGAATCATACTTGTATACATACGTATCGGTCCTATAAATATTGTTTGAAACAAGTGGAAATAACTATCGAATCTAAACTGATATTAAAATCTAAAGATGCCATAAGAACACCTTTAATATTTTTAAACAAAGAAAAAGGGATTTATGAAATGGAAGAAGTTTTTAATATTTAAATGCTTACTAGGAGTTATGAGTATATTCTCATAATCATATACAGGTGCCCCAAACCAATTTAAAAGAATAGCTGCTGAATTTCTAATGTCTATTATCATCGAACTTGAGTAGTTGAGAATTGAATAAGTGAGAAAACTCTATTAGTGAGTGAGAGTATTTTGCCCTTCGTTTTGCCCTTCTAACTTCTATGTCATAGAAGTCATTGCTTCTAACTCTGAATCACGGGTTAGTGAGAAACCCCTTTAAGAGCAAAAGAGACCTCTGGCCCTTGATTGACTGTATATCAGTATAAACGTAGGTATTAAGTAGGAACTAGTAGGTATATCACTGACTTATGATCTAATCGAGGCAATATTAGGCTTCAAATCACGTAGAGTTCCGAAGTTATAAATTATTATAGTTTAATTTCAACAGACAGTTTTGATACGACTTAAAAGGAACTTTTTATGTTAGGAGGCTAAAAGAGCTTTGCTAAGCGACCCCGGTGCTAAATATGCTGAGCGCGGTGGGAGGATGAGATCTGGTTGGAGATACCCGTATTTAGATTTGCAGCAGTGGCCTACGCAATCTGTGCAATTTGTGAGGATTTTATTTTTGTCCTTCTAACTCTTACGGATACATTGACGGGTGAGACATGCAGTGTTACGGAAGAAAATAACAGGAAAACGACGTTTTACCTAATTACTATATAACTAAGCCTACAGTTATCAAAAATCCGTTCTCTGCGTTTTTGGATATTTTAAAAATAAAAATTTGAAAATAAAGATTTTGGAGCAACTTTCTATCGAGAAAATTTTATCCATCGTGTTTCTGCTTCACAGCGATTTTAGATTAAGTACCCAAAATATATGAAGTTTAATTTTGAAAGAAGTTGTCTTTATAGTTTTTAAACTATAGGCAGGCCTGGGCAAAATACATGCTTTGCTTTATTTGAAATACAAATACCAAATACGTATTTGTATTTTAATTACGTATTTCAATAACAAGTATGTAATTTAAATTAAATACTGCCCAACCCTGACTACAGGGCACTAAAAATCGCTTAAAACGACCGTTTACGCCTGTAACGCAGTGTATAATATTTTCTTTAATTTTTTGTTATTAATTGTCGGCAAAATTAAATTCCGGATATGAAAAACAAATTGCTATTGTCAATATGACAAAACAACATTTGTCGGGTCAGCTACTATTTATAGTATATTTTATTATAATCTCTAGTTCAAGCACTATTTATGGAGTGGCTGATAAAGTTTGAACAACTGCGCTGTGTTAGTGGTAAAACTGTTATCGCTACATACTTGTAGATATGAGTAGGTATTGTTGAGTATGTTGCGAGGTATTAACATTATGAAGGGCGATAACTGCGACGAGTTTGCGGTAAAATTACAACTTTATAATATGAACCGGTTACCACACAGCTTTCACCCTCATGAGCGTTTATTTTGACACTCTTACAAGTTAGTAGGTATTTGACTGCGATCTCAGCTGATGGTAAGTGATGAGTGATGATGCAGTCGAAGATGTTATCGTACTAACTTGCAAGGGGTAAGTAGGTACACTCACCCCTAACGGGTTTTACACAGTACCTATCGCGTCGCAAAGTTTACGTTCGTTGGTTTTATGCTTGTGTTCGTTGGTTTTATGCTTGTGCAAAAACTCACTTTGATCCGTTGCACCGTTGCACCATGATTGAAGGACAAACAATAAACAAATACCTAAACTAAACTCATATTTTTTATAATTACGTACTAATTGGTGAACTTGGTTTTGCTTATAATTTATTCCTCACTTAGGGCATGAAAAATAAGACAAAAATAGTAATTCACAGACCTACCAAATACACACAAAAACTTTCATTAAAGTCGGTCAAACCGTTTCGGAGTAGTTTCGTTCGAAGAACTGCTTTGACGAGAATTTTATAATTTACTAACTGACCGGACAAACGCTGTTTTGCCATTCAGGTGTAATGAAACAGTTTACGACCTATTGTCAGACCTACCGAATGTAGATGAAAATCTTTCAAGACGTTTCGGAGGAATTTGGTAACAAACTGTGATACGAGAATTCTATACATTACTCGCTGACCCTGCAAACGTTGTTTTGCCATCTAAATTATTTTTCACCTAGGATATAAAAAACCAACTCTCAGATCTATCGCATTTAGATAAATTTCATAAAAATCGTTTCTGCTGTTTGGGTGGATGGAATTGGTTTCTTACAAACACTGCGACACGAGAATTTTATATACTGGATTAAGAAAATGGATTTTCAGCAGTGTCAGTGGAAAATACACTTGTACCACTGCCACCACTAGAGCGTGACTATTTGCTTTTAGTACCTAACGAGTGCTTACTGGTTACTGCTTAGTCGCTAAACAAATATTCATCGCCCCAACGTGCATGACCTGAATCCCTTCTATCTGTAAAAGTATCGACCGGTCGAACTAGGACATTCAATTGGTGTGAATTGCGATGACATAGTGGAATGTTACTCTATACTTAACTCACACATTAGCAAGCAAGGAGCGTTCTCCGCGTTTGTTTTTCCATAGTAGGTAGGTATTATGAAAGTGTTTTGTCCAGAACAACGACAACAAGAATAATATGGCCGTAATATGGGCACTACTACTACTAATACTACTACTACTACTAAGTACTAGGATTTTAGGAGTTGTGGGCACAGTGCCAACTATATGCCCACAATTCCAAATCCTAATGGACCTGTTACGTCGCACTTACAGAGACTACCTATTTAGATTTGAGGAAAATATTAATAAGATAAAAAAACACGATTTCTCCGGGATACGGAATGCTACACTGTGAATGCAGCGCTCTCCGACTACCAGACTACCACGTAACCGATTTTTTGGGTAGCTGTGCTAGGTAGCTGTGCTAGGTACAACCTTTTTAACAACCCCTGAACAACAAGTTAGTGACAATTTCGCAGTTTGAATAACATAACTGCGTGTTTTTTTCTAATAATCTCGAACGATTATTTTAGATTTGGCAACAATTAAGTTTTTAAGGTCGGTTCTAACAACCTACTTTCTTTGGATTGTTGGTCGGTTCAAGTTAATTATGAAATAGCAGTTTCAATGCAGCTGCCAAATAGGTTTCTAACATATTGAATAGACAGCGTTTTTAAAATTAAAGATCACGTTCGCAAGTCTCATTTGTACCAAGCAGAGCCATAAAGAAACTCTGTTTTTGTTACATTCCACCATTCTAAAAAAGGCAATTTAAAAAAAAACTTTATTTGAATGCACCTATTTACGTCTTTGTATACCTACAGACCTAAGTACTTGTTGTACCTTCGTATTAATATTGTTATTGATCGTCTAAACTGGGACAGAAGGTGTGATGACACATATCACCATGAATATTACTGGCGTTTTTTCCGTGTATTGTATTGTATTACATAGCAAATATAATGTAATTTTTACGTGGGACGTTCAACATAACATTAGGTAGGTACCTACTTATACCTATTTCCCCACTGTACAGTGTACGTGTGTACATGTACAGTCACGGAATGAAAAGGTTCGTCACCTTAGTGTTGGTTTTCGCTTGCACTAGTACTGCAATAGTCCATTATGCCAACATAAGAACATAATATGTAACATAGTTTCAAAAAGTAGGTAATAAGTGCCCGCGATACGTTGAACGAATCAATTTGAAAATCGACGAACCTTTTCATTCCGTGACTGGACCTCCAATGTAAATTGTAAAAGGGTTTGTTATCGATATTCATGATTATAATAATTATTGCGTCATGGCAGCATGATATTATGCTAGGTTTAGGTTATTATGCTAATAGCGGCGGGAAAGGGGCGTGGAGAGAAACTGTCTCCTTCCGCGAGGATGTTATGACGAAGAAGGAGAGGGATCGAGAGATATCAGGGGTCTGATTGCGTAAGAAAACCGTATTCGTTAGAAAATTCTGCCCCCCAATCGGCTAACCTAAATCAGGGAACCAATCAGCGCGGCGGGTAGAATTTGTGAACGATTATGATAAATATGTATATGTTTTTCTTAAACAATCTAGGTTCTGATCCCTCACGCAGACGCCGTAACGGTTCCGGAGCCCCTTAATAACCCTGGACTTCAGGGCTGACCTACATAGGTCAGTCCTGAAGTCCAGGGGTTGAGATAGTCAACCTCGGGAAGTGGCTGATGGTGTTGGCTGCTGCGCAAGGTATTTCCAGTTCATCATTCTTCCGGTCAATAGGCATGTGATCCCGAAGGTTGAGAAAGCAGTCGAGTTATGAGTAGGTAGTGAGGTACCTACTGACTAAAAGCATGCACAAGTTAGTAGTTTAGTACCTATTCGACCTAGAAAATGCCCAAATCTAGGCGGAAAGGACAAGGGCGTAGCCAGGTACGGGCAGGGGGGGGCACCTGCCCCCCCCTAGGTCGTGATGCTTCCAATCGCAACAAGTAAAATAATGGTGGGGTCGATGTGCCGGATACCGGCCTTTAAGTGATCCTATCAACTTCAGGACATCAGAAAAAAATGTTGCAGACATATTATAGCCACACTCACCACTACCTAATATGAAAGCCAGTATAGTCAATTTTCTTTTTAAAAAACTGTTTTATGCTGGAAGTTATTAATTATTTTTAATTTTAATTTAATCTGGAGGAAAAGAGCTAAAATTTCAGTTTTCGGCCTTAGTTTTTGGCCTTAGTTTTCGGCATGGGGTATTTAAATTTTTGGCCACTGCATTGTGATGGATTTAAAATGAATTGGTAAGTCTAAAATGATATTAAAAGATATGAAAACTTAACCATTATTTTTATAGTATATCCAAATATTATTAAAATGACAATCAACATAATCTAATAAACTTAAATGAATAAAAACCCAGAAATACATCATCACCCATAAACAAAACCTCACGGGATCCATGGATTCTTCCGGGAAAAAATAGAAAATTCTTTTAAAAAAACCGACTCCAAACGCCACTACAAAGAGTGAAATAATTTTAATGTAGGTGCACCAATTCGAAATCGGGCGATTGCCTATGATATTATCGCAGTTTTTCGCACATCGAATAGTTATTACGAAGAACTAAGATTTTACGAAACATTGCCCGACTTTCATTATTTCACTCTTTATAGTGGAATTTGGAGTCGGTTTTTTGAAAAGAATTTTCCATTTTATTTTTACTTTTTAGTTGATAAGTACCTCTGTAGCTTGAATTGAGTACAGACTTTAATTTTTATACTTCCAAGAGACTAGCATAAACGTATAAATTAAATTTTGATGAATTTAGAACCACCTCCTTTATGGAATCGGTTAAAATATTGCTTTCTGGAAGTAAATGCCCAAATCAATGTAAAAATACCCAAATCGCTGGAAGTGTGCTAATTGCAACTGAAGAGTTCCCTCAATTTCCCCGCGATCCCATCATCAGATTCTGACTTCATGTCTATTGCCATTAAGTAAACATCTGCAAGCAAATGCCACTTAAAAATACCCAAATCCTTTCAAAAGTACTTGTAAAATTTGAAAGAGTTCCCTCGATTTCACCAAGATTCCATGATCAGATTGTGTCCTGATGACCATATAACATCCTGGAAGCATACTCTTTCAAATAATACCCAAATCGCATTAGGTGAGCTTATAAAATTCTCTCAATTCTTAAAGAATTCCCTCAATTTCTTCAGGATCCCATCATCAGATCCTGACTTGATGAACATGAGACCATTTGGGAAGTATACCCTTTCAAACGAAAAAAGAATTTTTCCAAATCAGTTCAGGTGTCTACGAGTAATCGGGGAACATACATACAAAAAAGTTTCGGACGAATTGTAAACCTCCTCCTTTTTTGAAGTCTGTTAAAAAGTAGCCTGTGTGTTTATCTAGGATATAATCTATTTCCATTCCAATTTTCTGCCAAATCAGTTCAGTATATTTTTAATGATTACGACATAAACTGACGGCCGAAAACTAATGGCGTGAGTCTTCGCATTAAGTACTTACATTATTAAAAGAATAAACCGTGAGAAAAATTATTACACCATTTGTAGAAAAGACATGAAAGTGTGGAAGACATGATATTCCACATCTCAGCCCCTAGGCCGAAAAATAAAGTTTTGAAAAAATTTAAATGTTATAGTTCCCGGCCCCCATCATTATTGTTGTTTTATACAAAATATTCCAAAAGTTATATTAGGAATATGTTACCAAGTTATTTTTGAAGTGCAGTACTTATTAATATCATTTATTTAGAATAACTACATAAAGTTTACTTTGGAGTGAAACGCGCGGCACAATTTTTTTTTAATTTCTGCAGTTTGCGTTACCTCTCAAATCGCCGCATCCAAAATGAACAAATCCTGTAAAATCACTCGAAGGTGTTTTCTGACGAAAAATGTTTTCATTTGCAAAGCAAACATTTTCAAATATCTGGATAAAGATTTTACTTGGAAATAGTAAGAATAAAATGGAATAAGTGATATTTTCTCAATTTTACGGCATCGTGTACGCGTAAATGCCGAGAACTGAAGGTGGCCGGCGAACCGGCTCATCAACCCTACTTTATAATTAATTTAAATAAAAGTAAGAAAGTCAAACGTCAAACCGCTCATTAATCCTATGACATTATGACAGTGGCCCTGCCCCCCCCTGAACTAAATCCTGGCTACGCCCTTGGGAAAGGATAGTCGACTGTCTTACATCACCAATTTTTTTTATACCTCAATGGCTGTCTCAGATAATTTAGGACAATGCCTTTTCTTGTATGAAAAATGGGCTATACTTGCGTCTTAACGAAATCATCGGTAAAACATTAGAAATATTCCCAATATTATGTAACAAAAAAATCAGTGAGATATAAACCGGGAATTCGTAGTAATCTAATTTTCTTTTTTTTAGGTATTTTGAGGTTAGGTTAGTAGTTCTCGCGCACTATAAGTTCCGTTTTTGTTAATTGGATGCAGGAAGGAGACGCGTAATCTCAACAACTTAGGTCACTGACCGATAATTCGGTATATCTAATCGTTCAATTTGAAAGCAGAATCTTGTGACTTGCCAGTTTGCGTGTCGATGACTACTTAATGGCGAAAGTGAAGTTGCAGTTGATGACCTTTCACACCGATTATTATTATTATAAACAGTTATGACTGTATTGATGCAGTCGCATCGGGTCTTCTTTCTTTCACTTGGCTTCATACTAACGGCGTACAAGCCGTATTTAAGCGATTTTGAATGAAGTTTTATATAAAAACTATAAAGACAATTACTTTCAAATTGAAACGTCACGTATTTTGGGTCTTTAATCTAAACTCGCTTAGAAGCAGAAACACGATTGGATAAAATTTTCTCGATAGAAAGCTCTCCCAAAAGTTGCTCCAAAATCTCAGTATTTCTAATTTTTATCGGAAACTACAATGGAAACAGATACATATTTTTGATAACTGGCTTGGTTTTTGAGTAATTAGGTAAAAGGTCGTTTTTCTGTCATATTCTTGCGCAACGCTGCATGTCGCACGGTCTATCTACGTATACGTGAGAGTGAGAAAGACGAAAATAAATTCAATAAATCCCCTTAATGTGGATTGTGGATGCAAAACTTATTGAGAGAATTACCTACCTACTTGAAAGCTCCTTTGCATAAAAAGTAAAAGTAAAAGCTTTCATAATTTCCAAAAATTTAAATTCCAAATCTAAATATAAAATGCATGGGCAGGTAAGTTATCTACCCATGCATTTCATATTTCCATCTTTGAAGTGAGTTCATCTATATATATAAAAGAATGAGGCATTTTGGTGATTTTGGTTGTTCCAAGGATTCCGCCAAAACTATAGGTCGTAGAGATCTGAAATTTGGTACCTAGGTAGATATTAGGTCATGAATTCGTACTAAGACGGGGATTCCAGAAATTCAAATTGTAAGGGGTAAAAACCGTTGTTTTTTTGGATTTCCCCATACAAAAGTGAAATTTTTTTCGTTGTTCCAGGAATTCCCGAAAAGCTACAAGTCGTAGGGATCTGAAATTTGGTACCTAGGTAGATATTAGGTCATGAATTCGTACTAAGACGGGGATTCCAGAAATTCAAATTGTAAGGGGTAAAAACCGTTGGTTCTTTGGATTTCCCCATACAAAAGTAAAATTTTTTTCGTTGTTCCAGGAATTCCCGAAAAGCTACAAGTCGTAGAGATCTGAAATTTGGTACCTAGGTTGATATTAGGTCATGAATTCGTACTAAGACGGGGATTTCAGAAATTCAAATTGTAAGGGGTAAAAACCGTTGGTTTTTTGGATTTCCCCATACAAAAGTGAAATATTTTTCGTTGTTCCAGGAATTCCCGAAAAGCTACAAGTCGTAGGGATCTGAAAATTGGTAACTAAGTAGATATTAGGTCATGAATTCGTACTAAGACGGGGATTCCAGAAATTCAAATTTTAAGGGGAAAAAACCGTTGGTTTTAGGGATTTCTCCATACAAAAGTGTAATTTTTTTCGTTGTTCCAGGGATTCCCGAAAAACTAAAAGTCGTAGAGATCTGAAATTTGGTACCTAGGTTGATATTAGGTCAAGAATTCGTACTAAGACGGGGATTCCAGAAATTCAAATTTTAAGGGGTAAAAACCGTTGGTTTTAGGGATTTCTCCATACAAAAGTGAAATTTATTTCGTTGTTCCAGGGATTCCCGGAAAACTACAAATCGTAGAGATCTGAAATTTGGTACCTAGGTTGATATTAGGTCATGAATTCGTACTAAGACGGGGATTCCAGAAATTCAAATTGGAAGGGATAAAAATCCTACTTTTAAGGGATTTTTCCATACAAAAGTGTAATTTTTGCGTTGTTCCAGGGATTCCAGCGAAATTAAAAGTCGTAGAGATCTGAAATTTGGTACCTAGGTTGGTATTAGGTATATCATGAATTCGTATTCAGAAAGGGATTTTCGAGATTCAAATTTTGAGGAGGAAAAATTTTGAATTTTTTGGCCGCCATTTTGAACTTTTTTGTTACTGGGCCGATTGCTTTGAAAATCGATATTTGACTATGGCAGAAAGCATAGAGACGGAATTTGTGGTCAAAATTTAAAAAAATAGGCCGCCATTTTGAACTTTTTTGTTACTGGGCCGATTGCTTTGAAAATCGATATTTAACTATGGCAGCAAGCATAGAGAAGGAATTTGTGGTCAATATTTAAAAAAGTGGCCGCCATTTTGAACTTTTTAGTTACTGGGCTGATTGCTTTGAAAATCGATATTTGACTATGGCAGCAAGCATAGAGAAGGAATTTGTGGTCAAAATTTAAAAAAGTGGCCGCCATTTTGAACTTTTTTGTTACTGGGCCGATTGCTTTGAAAATCGATATTTGACTATGGCAGCAAGCATAGAGAAGGAATTTGTGGTCAAAATTTAAAAAAGTGGCCGCCATTTTGAACTTTTTTGTTACTGGGCCGATTGCTTTGAAAATCGATATTTTACAGTGGCAGCAAGCATAGAGAAAGAGTTTGTGGTCAAAATTTAAAAATAGGCCGCCATTTTGAACTTTTTTGTTACTGAGCCGATTGCTTTGAAAATCGATATTTTACAGTGGCAGCAAGCATAGAGAAAGAGTTTGTGGTCAAAATTTAAAAAATAGGCCGCCATTTTGAACTTTTTTGTTACTGAGCCGATTGCTTTGAAAATCGGTTTTTGACTATGGCAGCAAGCATAAAGAAGGAATATGTGGTCAAAATTTAAAAAAGTGGCCGCCATTTTGAACTTTTTTGTTACTGGGCCGATTGCTTTGAAAATCGATATTTGACTATGGCAGCAAGCATAGAGAGAGAGTTTGTGGTCAAAATTTAAAAAATAGGCCGCCATTTTGAACTTTTTTGTTACTGAGCCGATTGCTTTGAAAATCGATATTTGACTATGGCAGCAAGCATAAAGAAGGAATTTGTGGTCAAAATTTAAAAAAGTGGCCGCCATTTTGAACATTTTTGTTACTGGGCCGATTGCTTTGAAAATCGATATTTGACTATGGCAGCAAGCATAGAGAAGGAATTTGTGGTCAAAATTTAAAAAAAGTGGCCGCCATTTTGAACTTTTTTGTTACTGGGCCGATTGCTTTGAAAATCGATATTTGACTATGGCAGCAAGCATAGAGAAGGAATTTGTGGTCAAAATTTAAAAAAGTGGCCGCCATTTTGAACTTTTTTGTTACTGGGCCGATTGCTTTGAAAATGGATATTTGACTATGGCAGCAAGCATAGAGAAGGAATTTGTGGTCAAAATTTAAAAAAGTGGCCGCCATTTTGAACTTTTTTGTTACTGGGCAGATTGCTTTGAAAATCGATATTTGACTATGGCAGCAAGCATAGAGAAGGAATTTGTGGTCAAAATTTAAAAAAGTGGCCGCCATTTTGAACTTTTTTGTTACTGGGCCGATTGCTTTGAAAATCGATATTTGACTATGGCAGCAAGCATAGAGAAGGAATTTGTGGTCAATATTTAAAAAAGTGGCCGCCATTTTGAACTTTTTTGTTACTGGGCAGATTGCTTTGAAAATCGATATTTGACTATGGCAGCAAGCATAGAGAAGGAATTTGTGGTCAAAATTTAAAAAAGTGGCCGCCATTTTGAACTTTTTTGTTACTTGGCCGATTGCTTTGAAAATCGATATTTGACTATGGCAGCAAGCATAGAGAAGGAATTTGTGGTCAAAATTTAAAAAAGTGGCCGCCATTTTGAACTTTTTGTTACTGGGCCGATTGCTTTGAAAATCGATATTTGACTATGGCAGCAAGCATAGAGAAGGAATTTGTGTTCAAAATTTTAAAAAGTGGCCGCCATTTTGAACTTTTTTGTTACTGGGCAGATTGCTTTGAAAATCGATATTTGACTATGGCAGCAAGCATAGAGAAGGAATTTGTGATCAAAATTTAAAAAAGGTGGCCGCCATTTTGAACTTTTTTGTTACTGGGCCGATTGCTTTGAAAATCGATATTTGACTATGGCAGCAAGCATAGAGAAGGAATTTGTGGTCAAAATTTATAAAAGGTGGCCGCCATTTTGAACTTTTTTGTTACTGGGCCGATTGCTTTGAAAATCGACGTCTGACTATGGCAGCAAGCATAGAGAAGGAATTTGTAGTCAAAATTAAAAAATGATGAACTTTTTGGCCACCATTTTGAACTTTTTTGTTACTGGGCCGATTGCTTTGAAAATCGATATTTGACAATGGCAGCAAGCATAGAGAAAGAATTTGTAGTCAACATTTTAAAAAGTGGCCGCCATTTTGAACTTTTTTGTTACTGGGCCGATTGTTTTCAAAATTGATATCTGATTATCGCAGCGAGCATAGAAAAGGAATTTTTGGTAAAAATTTAAAAGAATTGGCCACAATTTTGTACTTATATGTCTTACCATGGTAGCAAGCAACCATGGCCGGATGTATGAACGGACGGTGGAGTCTTAGTAAGAGCTTTTACCCTTTGGGTACGGAACATTAAAAATGGCCACCATATTTAACTTTTTTGTGACGATCGAATTTTTCAAAATCAATATGTGACTATTACCAGGAAGCAAGAGAAAATTTTGTGGGCAAAATGGTGTGTAGTGCAGGAATTTTGGAAATTAAACCACCATAGTAAAGCATAACTCAGAAGTTAACGTGAGCGAAGCCGCGGGCGTTTGCTAGTAATTTAATATAATTATAGACTTAAGAATACCTATTACAGAGACATCTAGGTCTTAAGAGCATCCACTCAAATCGAATATAAGTATGGGCTAAAAGAGGTTAAATGTAACGCTTATCACCTACTTGCCTTTGTACCTACTTACATAAGATAGATTAATTAATTAAATATAGGATAGCAACTTTACACAGGCAATTTGCAACTCATTAGCATCTAAGCACTAGTACCTACCTAGCGTAGCGTATAAGTTCATATCGAAAACTTATTTATCCTCATTACTGATTCTATTTCTGTAAAGGCAAATATGTACTTATGACGTCATTAAAACCAGTACAGATGTAACCAGCGCAGTTCCGTTGAGTGGACGGAATACCGAGCGAAACAGTCCACCGAGGTCAAGGTTCGCTTACCAGACTAAGAAATAACTTAATAGCTTACTGTAAAAATTTGTTAAGAGTAATTGAGATGGAGACAGGACTGTCGTAAAGGCAGTTGGTGCGTTTGAAAATGACTGTTGATGATTCATCGAACAGTTTCAAATAAGGCGAATTTGTGGCAAACTCGAAAATGTTGGAATTGCTAAGTAATGGGTAACATTCACAAGTAAAGTTGTAATCAATAGTTATTTTCTAAGTGGAGAAATAGAAAACTACTTATTCCTAGTTTAGTCGATCAGTCTGGTGACCTAGTTGCGAACTAAAAATGGTAATGTATTCCGTTTGAATAAACAATATTGAACTTTTTCGGCAAAAACAATACCTACTGCACTTCTTTTGATTTATAACAACGTTATTTTATCAAAAATGGAGATTTTGAAGTAACTTTTGGGAAAACTTTCTATCGAGATGTATCCAATCGTGTTTAAGATCCAAAATGTCTTTATAGTTTTCTACCAGGTTGAAGGTCACAAAAAACTGCTAAAATATCCCTTGTATGTCATACAAGTGTATGACATACAAGGGATACTTGTATGTGGTACAATGTTGCTTTACTGTCATTGAAACTATGGAGTCGGTAATAACTATTTACCCTTATAAAACAGAAAAAAACGGAATAACGTAGACACTTTAAGCACAAACTAATTATAATTAAGACCCACTTCCACCCTTCTTTTTGTTATTTTACTGTACGAGTTCAGGAATTTAGTGCAAGGAACCAAAGTGTGGATTTGAGAACGATAAGCCTTATCGGCAAGCCTTAGTAAAGTAAGTAGGTTTATAATATTTAGTTCGTCGCCAAGCTGATAATATTTAGGTGAGACCAGCCAAAATTGTATGGATTCGTTGTAACTTAAGACCGAGAACGATAGCTGGACTGGAAGTCCTAGAACTTACGAATAACAATGGATATGATGAACGGATCCAAGACATTGTCGTTTACTTTGGGCCTCATAAGAAGGCTCACAGTCACGCAGCGGGCGATGGGGAGAGCTATATATCTATGCTCAGAGTTTCTCTGCGTGATCAAATCAGGAATGAGGAGATCCGTAGACGAACCAGAGTCACCGACAGAGCTCAACGTATCGCGAATAGCTGAAGTGACAATGGGCGGGGCACTTAGCTCGAAGAACCGACGGACGTTGGGGACCCACAGCGCAGTGTTGACAGACCTCCGACCAGATGGACTGACGACATTAAAAGAGTCGCGGGAAGGAGCTGGATACAAGTAGCGCAGGGCCGTGCTGGGCTAGAAATCATTGCACGAGGCCTTTGTCCACTAGTTAACGTCCGTCGGCTGAAACGAACCAATGAACGCTTGGCGATCCCCCTGGTGCAGTTGGTGCGGGAAGCCTCGGGTTCAATTCCCGGATTATGTGAAATTTTATAATTAATTAATTTTCAAATTGGTTCCAATCTGGTGTGATGGAAGGCTTCAACCCCGATGGTTACCACCATAGTTAAAGTTATTATCAATCTATGACAATGACATAACTACGTGATTTAGCGATCCAGAACGATGCTGTGTAGCAACTGATTAAAGGTTCCTTACATACTTTTTCTATACGTACCTAATACCTAAGTGAGATGATACCTTCCCGTGCATCCCAACTTACCAATTTACTTTGTATTTTGATGTATCAGACTATGATTTTAGCATTCGCAGAAACCTTTGATCTAAGTAAAGGATCTATCATCTACTTAAACTTATGTAATAAGAATACCTAAACTAAAAAAAGAAGTGTTTTCGGTAAAGTCTGCATTGTATGATCTAGTGCAGTTCAAAATGCGGACATTCGCATTTTTATTGATTTGTCAGCTTCCCGGCTCCGCCGTGCACCTGCCTACCTGCCTAAGTACTTGTGCAATTGTAGGAGGTATGCATTGCATTATTACCTCATATTACGAACACTAGAATCCGAACCTTCAATATTACTAGCGGTCGCCTACGATTGCATATCAACTTGATTATTTATTAAAACTTACTATTAACTTAGCTTTAAGTGGATTTGTCGTTATCACCATAGTATAATACCTACCTTCATTCTAAATACCGAATAATAAAAATAATGGTAGATTGTCATTTACTAACCCCGTATCAACCTAACCCCTTTTTAAAAGGAAACCCCTTTCTGAGTAGATGTCTACCAAAAAAAAATCTTACCTTTAGGTAGTACCTACCTACCTACCTAATTAGGAATGAAAGTTTGAACTTATGAAAAAAATCTACTAAGTACCTACTTATGTAAGTGTAGATTTAATAAAGATTCAAATGATTTATTTCATATAACTAGGCAGTAGGCTTAACTTACAGGCACCACTTATGTAAAATATATACCTACTTATTGTTAATTGTTATTTGTTAGTTTATATCACCTAATCTTCAGTGTTCTTATAAATCAATCTAAATATCGAACTTGATTCCAACTTGAATCTTATACCCATGGGTAAGAACTAAGACCTTACCGATACTTCCACGAAAGTCGAAATGGTAGCACTAAATAGGTAAATCCTTTGCTGATTTCAAAAACTTTAGAAAACCATGACCATTTTCAGCGTTTTCTACAAAATTTTACATAAAGCTTGGACCTGCAACGTCGCCCCAAGATATTACAGCCTTAATATATCTTGTCAATAGATGTATAGGCAGGTAGGTACCTACTTTACCTGCATTTGAAGAAGTCTCGAGCCTCCGTTTTTCTCCATCCTTGCGAATGTCGAATAAATATATCACTGTATTGGAAGACACGCAAACTGTTCAAGTTCGAATTAATGGTATAATGTAAACAATCCTATCAAAATTTAGGTAAACACAACACGTGATTTATCAATAAAACAAGACATCGTTTCAGAAAATTTGACACAAAATATTTGACATGATTTAATCAATTTACCGCGCTTAGGTTTTATTTGGTCTTGGACTGTGATTTCCGGTCTCTTTTTTGTTTTTCGCCAGCGAGGGCATGAACGACACAGCCGGTGTGAATAGCGACCAAACAAGCTTTGGTCGCCTGGAGACTGGCTCAGTAGTCGGTAGAGGGCTAGAAGCGAATCACCGAGAGATGGCGGGGCATGCAGCCTGCATGACTTTACGCTGAGTAATCAACATTAGCTCGTATCTATGCTGCAATACAATTACGCCCTAAATGAATACACGAATAAATTGCTCTTCAACGTCATAAAATTGAGAGCAAGTGGATTCCACAGCAAAAAGTCCAAAAAGCAGGCCAAAAAAACGTTGGAAGTGTGGAAGAAGATCTAAAGAAAATTACATAAGGGTAAATACCTAGTAAATACAGCAACTTGCACAGGTGGGCGAAGGACCGCGACAAGTTAAGGAATATTGTGAAGGGTGCTAGGGCCTGGAACGCCGCAGGAAAGGGAATCTTCAAACATATTAATCTATGTTCAAGAGTCTAAAGACACATTCATTAATTTAAGTAGACCATATACCTACCAATTACCTCATATTACACTTATTACAATTAAACTGGCAAAGTACAGGGCAAAATAAAACACAAAGTTACACCATATCGGCGTTTATTGTTACAAAAGTTACATACAAACATTCATAATTTATGACATCTGCTACGAACGTATTCGGTTATCCACTATCGTACAAACACACGACACGACGCGACCATTACTAGTCTACTTAGTTAGTATTCGACCCAAGGATCTGTTTCGGCCTGTTTCGACCTAGAAATCTAGTTTCGGCCACTTTGACAATCCTATTTCGGTCGGACACTTCACAGATATACCAACCTTCAGCCTCAATTACGATTGTATGCTGATTTTTTTTCTCATTTCAACGTAGAGATATATTATATCGTATGTACCTATACATACATCGATAAATAAAAGTAACAAAATGCTCGCGGCTTGTAGTTTCTATCGTTAAAACTGACTAACTTTGTTCTACGACTTTTTAAAGTTTAGAATGGTTTTCTTTTATACTAAGTAACCCGACGTCTGTAATATTATGCCATTATCCTGTGTAAGAAAATTTAGGGCGCTGCATCAGCGATCCTCTAAATATAGGACGGCAAGCGCAGGACAATGAGCAGCGCGTACAACTTTGATCAATACCTACTTATTGATCATTTGATATTGCAAAAAATCAAGCTACCATAAAGTCGTAAAACATAAGTTGTTAGTTGTTTTAATGTTAGGAACTATGGTACGAGAGCTTTCTTGTATTTTTTATATAACCTTGTATACTCAATAATTTGGCTGAAACGTGTGACTGTGAGAGCCGAGTGCCGACACGTTGGTATATCTGTACATGGCTTTATTTGTCATGGGGACTTGCATAAAAATATTGCATACGCTGTGAATTGAATTCTCTCTTTATATAGTTATAGGCACATTCGAATGAAATTAAATTAAAAAAATATATAAATGTTGTGATGCATAATTAAACTTTTTACTAAAATTGAATCTTTGTAACTTTCCCCTACCTTATATTAATTACAAACACGTGCAGTCCAGCAACTAAAAAAACGGGAGTTGATTAAAATTAATAGGGAAAGAGTTAATTTGAAGGCACCAAAGTCCCTCATTTGAATATTTTTTTCGTTACGAGATATTTTATTAAGTAGGTACATTAAATAAAGTATTAAAAATAAAATTAAATTTCATTACAATAACTTTAAGTATTTATTTTATTTAAAATTGTATTCGTAATCTTTTAATAAAGAATTTACAAACAAAGTGAATAACATCGTACTTACCATCTTAAAACGAAACACATACACATCGAAATGATGTTGAATCGCGCTCTCTATTAAAACACGACTAGATTAACTCTAATATATCGTAATTACAAAATTTGCTACTACATACTCGTAATACATGCACGTCGCATTGCAAGACATTTATTTAGACTTTATAGACCAACTATTCGATGATTGATTTTAAAATAAACTAAAAACTAAAAATATTGTTCGATGTTTTCCAGGTTTTGAAGGATTTTAGCTATAAGTATTGACTATATTTCTCTTAGACTCCCGAATTACACCTCACTTACCTACCTTATTGACTATATTTCCATAAGGGTCATGCTGTCGAATTACTCATGTTTTGGTAGGCACTGACTATACCTTGCCTCATGCCTGCCTGAGCAAACTGTCAAATTCAAAAAAAATCGAGAGTAGGTACCATATTACCATTTCTGTGGTAGGTACTAAGCGACAAAGATTACTTTAGATAAGTTTTCGCCTGCTCACGAGATTTCTAAACCAAATGGAAAATTGTGTACATATATGACATTTTGTTAAGAGCAAGTGCCGAGTTTCTTGCCAGTTCTTCTTAGTGCCAACCTGCTTCCCGAACTTGGCGGTAGAGTTCTGACTTTTTATAAGAGCCTGTAAGTTACTTAGGGCTATCTATGTGAAAAAATAAATATTTTTATTTTCATTTTCTACTTCCTTTCATCGATGTTTTCACACAACCTTTTTTAAACCTAAGTGAGCGAATATACTTAGAGCACTTTACGAACACTTTACTAAGTGCAATACTTAGTGCAACAAAGGTTTTTACTTCAAACAATCTTGACTCCTTACCAAGCAGCCAAAATTTTCATGGAAAAAGACACAACGGAAAAGTATAACTATTCCATGTCTGTGCCACGTTTATTTGTATAGGGATAGGTCTTTAATAGGTATGCGGTCACCGATATAAACCCAAGGATGAGCGTATCTGTTCAGGGGGGCTACGTAAACTTTCTTCATACAAGAAAAAAGTAGCGCTATCCCACAAAATTCCCGTTAATACGCCATAATATGGAAAAAACCGCCCCTGTGGAAACGCGCGTGCGGAAATAACATTGTCAAGTGATCTGTGGTGTGGGCCGCAGTAATTGACATCTACCCTGGACAGGGTGGACGGCGTGAAAAAATGTCGCCAGTGTATCGGTGCCAATAATACCAACAGTAAGGCCACGCTGTAGTTCGCTCAGCGGCCACCTTGTGCCAGATGGCGCTACTGTTTGCTTGTACGTGTTCGAACGCCCATATTCTGGGTTTTCTTATGAGAGGTCGCGGTCCATAAACGAAATGCCGGTCAAAAAATGAATTATCTTGCAATGCGACACTCCGCAGGACCAGGGTTACAAAACGCGGTTACCGTGCCTAGGATTTCACACAACACAGGTATTAGGTATATAACGTTAGGCAGTCTTTGGGTAGGTCGGAAGATTTTAGCGACTATAATATCATAATATTAATAATATTATATTTTCGACAATAATTGTACTAATACCACGACTAACTATACCCACCGATCGAGACAGATTGGTTTGAAAACTTCTTGTTGGAACGAAGTTCCTTATCGCGCGTTGTGAAAGGAGGCTAGACGGAAAAAATTCAGACGGAAAGTTGTAGCGACACTTTTTGCTATAGTAAGCTATTGTAAGCAGTGCGGTGTGCGCATGCTTCTCTGTCTGTCTCTCTCTCTTATAGAAAGCAAGCTAGATATACTTCGTTCCATCCGGGTGTCAATCCTTGACACCTCTAAAGTTTTTTTATATTATCTTCAGACATCATTCTAAATATTCCAATTGTTTGGTTCACACAATTTTCAAACCAAAGCGTCTCTTTTACTAACTTTTCAACCTAATTTTTTTTAGGATTTCCATCGCTTTAAATAATGGCAATTTTGCATTATTCTACCGACCACTTTCTACACACTAACATCAATTTAACTTACATTTACCATAGTATTGAATTATCACGTTATGGTTGAATACCTTCAATATTAATTGGTGTTATTGGGGTTAAGCGAATTTACTTAATTCCTATAATATTGTTATTTTTAAACAAAACCAATATAAACATTTTGACATTCTTTTGTGCGACTGTATAATACCCTGGATTGATTCAAGTAAATTTTTCTAAAATTTTGGACAATTTAAAAAGGGTCAAAAGGAAACGCTCGTAATAAGAAAGGGTAAAAGTTAACGTACATATTATTTCACCAAGTTTTAATCAAACCGATGAAATACAAAAAAAATAGAGACGAAAAGAAGAATTAAAAAGTCCAACAGTAAAACAATTTCTGTTCTGTGCTTTCAATAATCTATTATCTAGTTTTATGAAAAAATGGTCTACGTGTTATTATAGGCCATAGAATAGATCAATAGAATACTAATCTAAATTTTAATGGCTACACACATCATCTCTATGACAAACACAGTACTTAATACTATAGAACATGCGGACTAGAACAAGCATTTATTCCTTTGAGCAGGGAATGGGCAAAATTTATTAAACATGATCATTGGTTTGTATAGAATTCCAAATGTTTTGCATTTTCCAATCATTATCAGCAACGGATATTATTTAAAAAATAAATCACATTGGTTACTCAGGATTATTATGAGATCCAAACATGAGCACTTCTGACTGCATTATATACGGTATATTTTGCCCATCTCTGCAGTTTAGCCCATATAGTTTTAATCTTCTGAACATTATTATTTTGCTAATCCTATTTTCGTAAAACATTCGTAGATACTTAATTATAATTGTTTCGTAAAATACAGAAATATATATTCTTAAAGGTCATAAGTTATTTCCTTTGCAATCAGATATAATTGGCACATCAGTAAAATTCCTTCGTGACTGTGACCAGCACAGATTTCACCTAATATTTGAGCAATAATGGCACAATTGAGTAAACATTGAGGACCATTTTCCAGCAGTAGATATTACTGACTCTCGAGATTAACAAAATACAAACTCAGGATTTATTTTCCAAAACTGAAACATACTGTGATATAATCTATAGATTCCGTGACTCGAATGTACATTGTTAAATTATTAGGTTTGACCTAATTATTATCTATCTCAATGACTATCAAAAAATCAAAGCCCTTCATTATATCATTTGATATATTTTTTTTATTCTTATCCTTGAATATAAGTTTAATTTCACACAGTAATGATTAACTCTGTGGCTTTTATTTTGCGACAGTCAATGAGTCAGGGAATAGCTCTATGGAATCTGCACAGAGTATTAAGAAACCTTCAGTATGGTTTCTTTGAAAGTTACATCATGAAATCTCCACAGTCCACCCCGAAGTCCCAGTCGTCAGAAGTGGTGGCTGTGTCGTCGTATTCCGCCAGGGCTTGTTCGTAGGCCGAAGCCTCGTAAGCCGTGACGCCATCAAGCATGGAGCAAGCTTGTGAGACGTTGGTGTGGTGCATAATCGGCATCGCGTGAAGTGCGAAGTCTTCACCCTCTTGCGACCACGTCAACCCTGTAATGTGTGAAAATGATAATGAAATAAAACCTCTTACTATATTGAGAAAAAATATCTGGCTGATATTTTGGAACGTCATCTTTGTAATACCAACTCGAAATTTTTATTTAATACCCTACTGTTAGTCTCCCTATTATTTTTCATAAGTACATCAATTAAGGATATTTCAAATTATTTCCAAGGACATAGTGGATGAACTCAGTAGTATTGCGAGCAGCAATTTCCAACATTACGCCCGCCCCACCCGCCATTGGTCAAAGTGATCCAGAACCAACGCTGTCCCCAGCACAGCTCGTGGTCCAGCGTGCCCGCCAACGGCACTTGCCGCTTGATGACCGCCACCAGGCCGCGTCCGTCCAACGCGCCCACCGTGCTGCGGCGAACGCGCATACATTTCTGACGCTGTTGTTGCTAAAGAGTTAAATCGTATACTTACGCCCACTCCACACGCCGTTGGGCAGAGTAACCCAGCCCCAGCCCTGTCCCCAGCACAGCTCGTGGTCCAGCGTGCCCGCCAACGGCACTTGCCGCTTGATGACCGCCACCAGCCCGCGTCCGTCCAACGCGCCCACCGTGCTGCGGCTAGAACGCGCGTACATCTCTGATGATGTTGTTGCTGGAAGAAGAGAGATTGCATCGTGTTACAAATAGAATATTTATTTGTTCTTTATTATTATTTTTGTGCCGTTCAAATCGGTGCCCCCGTCGAAGGTCCACGGTACTGAAATTGACATTTACCGTAGTTTTGAATGTCATTTTATTTTAGTTTAAAAGACGCTCACGCCAGATGACGCAACAATCAGCGCCAAAATGGCGTCAAGTGTCTTCATTTTTGCGTTGACAGTCTGACGTCCAGCGTATTTGTTTAATGGAGGTTAGTGGGTCTACTCCAGTTTTCATAGCTTGCCGCTGAAGTGGCTCAGAATAGCGCAAAATGTTTTATCAATTATCATCACCTATGCCTATGGACGTCCACTGTTGGACATAGGCCTTCCCAATCGCGCGCCACCACACCTTGTCCTCAGCTTTCCTCATCCAGCCGTTTCCCGCCACCCGCTTTATATCATCAGTCCAACGAGCTGGGGGTCGTCCTACACTACGCTTACTCGTACGCGGTCTCCACTCAAGGACTTTGCGGCTCCAACGGCCATCGCCCCTGCTACAAGCGTGCCCTGCCCAATTATCGTCGGAATTAAATTCCATTACCTACCGACTTTTACTTGATTTAAAGAAGATATGCACACTGAAAGTATGTATATCCACCTGTTATGTAAAAGGAAATACTGAAAGAATATACGCATTGTGTACGTAGCAGACAAAATCGGAAAATGGAAAATTATGGACATTTGGAAGTGAATTAGTTATAACGTGTATTTTAGCGAGTATTTGGATAAAATAAAGAGACAAAAAGGTCCGCCGTGCCCGCACTTGGAAGTTTGGAGAGGGTCGGCAACTCGGCTCCGGCTGTTCAGAACTCCCTAATGCATAAGCCATGTCGCATTAAATCCGTTGAAACAATACCTTCACCAGCTCTGAGTGGTATACTAGCGCATGGCCGTGATTCTGTCTGTTATGCGATATATCTATAGACAGTTTTTGTTGCCTGACTGTTCAGCGTAGAAATGCAGCCAGAATTCTTGGCACCTTTCCGCACCGTCGGGATTTGTATGTACATTGTACAGTAATAATAAAATTAGTACTTACTTGAAAGTAAGCAACAACTTTTATAATTCATAATTGCCTACATTCTTCTTCTAGTTTCGCATAGGTAGACAAAATCGTTTATTGCCCGTGGTCTCTCCGATAGTCTCCAGGTACCACGGGTAATTATTTTGCCCGTGGTACCCCTGGAGCTTTTAGGGGTACCATAATATGTTCAATAAATCATTAAAAAATTATAAGCCCCGAATAGGTATTTATCTACATGTGTTCTTAATGTATGCTTCTATACGATACGATTGCAAGGTTATTTGGAATTTTGGGAAGGCATTGTATTGCAATTCGCAAGCAACTTTATTTGGATATAATAATAATATCTGGGTGACCGAGCTTTGCTCTGTATATTTTTGATAAATACGACATTTTCTAAAAATGAATAGATCGATTTATCGGCCCCGAAAACCCCTGTATGCTCAATTTTATGAAAATCGTTGGAGCCGTTTCCGAGATTCATATTTTATAGATATATACAAGAAGTTAAGATAAGATTGTACGATTAGGTACGAATGTAAGAAGTGTGGAGCGTGTCGGTGCATTCATAATAATTAATTTGAATATCCACCTTCGCCGTTTTCTCATTGTACAGCTGATAAAATGATATGTCTATGTATTATCTACTTTGTTGCAATGAAATATGATTATAATTTTAAAAACTAAGTAGTCCTGCCTAAGGACCTACTAATACGAATCGAAAATTTCGTCGCAGAGGGATAAGGCTCGTATAGCTCAGCGGCCAGAGCACCCAGCCGCGAGAGATGAGAGACGCGGGTTCCAATCCCGATGCACGTGAAAAATTTTGATTCGTATATATTCGTAAATCATCGTTCAAATTTATAAGTAGAAAAATGTGTAAGTTATAATATAGGTAACCGTCAGAAGAGAGACACAATAGAAATTTTACGTGACAATGCCCAAGAGTCGGCAGGGCTTAATATGGTTGGCCGAAACTGTAACCGAATTAAATTTCTTTGAAGCATAAAATGCTTTGCAATAACTTCTCGGCAGAATAATTGCTTCTGCAGTGGTCCCAATTGCCGCGATGGTAAGGTAGGCGCTAGACAGAATCAAAAGAATTCTTCCACTCGATAAGTAGTTATGGTACGTCACAAACTCTGGCAGTTTAGTGATTATTCTGTTAGGCTTTTTTAACATTATCATTATATTGTGCGTGTTTGATCTCGGTACACAAAGGCACAGCCCACGTTCCTTGTCGTATCGGGTCGGTACAGCTACCTACAGGGATCATCGCCCACGATATGACTTTCCATTCAGCTATATTTTTTGTTATTTCACAATCTGGGTAAGGCAATTACGGATCTAAACGTAGATTCTTGTTACTATAAATATCTATTATTTTCGGTAAAAGATTTTTTCAGAATCCGCCCGGATGATTAGGTACCTACCTACACTAAACGCTGGAGTGTCCGATATTATACCAGTACGTTAGGCCCATGTGAAATAATTATAATTCTGACTTTGACTTACATCAGTAATTTTGCGGAATACTTTTCCTACTTTGTTTCTGTTTAAACGACGCTGAAGCCGATGTCAGTTAAAAAATAACTATAATTAAACATGTAGGTATCTTTCGATCAAAATACAGCACAATAGAGTCCTGTGGGCTTTCATCGTGCTTTTCAAGCCAAACTATTCACATAATCAAAGAAAGAGATGAAGAAAACAAATAAAATAAGTTACAAGTACCTTAAGGGGACAAGAAAGTAGTGTCCCAAGATTCTTCGTGTTTATCTGTTACTTAGGTAAGGGCATTATTTTTGCCAGACGCCATGTCTAGCAACAAGAGCCAGATGGCTCCATTTATCGAGCGGATTTTCCGTCTTCACTCCTCACAGAAGAAATTTATAATTCGTAGGTCGAAGCAGATTTTTAATATTGAGATTGATATGAAAGCGAAAATCTCTATTTTTCACGAAGGCCTAATTTACACGCAAACTATTCCAGAATATTTGGAAAGCTGGTGTGTACCGAGAAAAACTCGCAGGAAACTCGGCGTTTGCTCTTTTCAAAATTTCATCATAAGTATACAATTTTTCTTAGTTAATATAATATACCTAATATATTTCGTGGAAGCGTATCCCTGTCGGAATTATACAATTGTAAATAGGTATAGTAATTCTGACTATACAGATGTTTTTGACAGTTACTTTAAATCTGTGCAAAGGTAAGTCCAATTTTTCGTTACCTCGCTCATGCGGCGTTACCTCGCTCTGAGGCGTTCTATGTAAGGCTTGTAGTGCAAGCGAGAGCGCGGAACGAGCGACAAAGAAGACGTCACGTTCAACTATCGTCAGTAAACCGACTTTACAGGGAACCAATTTTTTTTTGTGCGTGCAGCCGGCTCTATCGATTTATAAGACAATGTCACGTCAAAAAAAAACAGAACCCTTATTGGAAGGATTACTTTGTTGTCGGTCTGTCCGTCTGGCATTTTAAGTCTCACCTCAAAAACTTTTAGAGTTCTATTTGTTTCATAAACAAGAAAGCTGCAGTTATAACAACTTAATAAAAAAACCTGTCAAGTGCGAGTTGGACTCGCGCCCTGAGGGTTCCGTACTACAACAGGAGGAATAAAACCATAAAATCCACTTTTCTTATCGAACCGCAAAACTAACTTTGTTTTAGAGGTTTTATTGTAAATATCAAAAAAACTACTTATTAGATCTCGTTCAAACCAATTTTCGGTGGAAGTTTGCATGGTAATGTACATCATATATTTTTTTTAGTTTTATCATACTCTTATTTTAGAAGTTACAGGGGGGGGGACACACATTTTACCACTTTGGAAGTGTCTCTCGCGCAAGCTATTCATTTTAGAAAAAAATGATATTAGAAACCTTAGTATCATTTTAAAAGACCTATCCATAGATACCCCACACATATGAGTTTGATGAAAAAAAAATTTTTGAGTTTCAGTTCTAAGTATGGGGCACCCCCAAAATTTATTACTTTTTTTAAAATTTTGTGTGAAAACCTAATGCGGTTCACAGAATACATCTACTTACCAAGTTTCAACAGTATAGCTCTTATAGTTTCGGAAAAAAGTGGCTGTGACATACGGACGGACAGACGGACAGACGGACAGACGGACAGACAGACATGACGAATTTATAAGGGTTCCGTTTTTTGCCATTCGGCTACGGAACCCTAAAAAGCGTCACAGAATCGTCGGCAGTCAACCAACACGTTGGTCTGGCAAAATCGCCAAATTATTGGGAAAATCATGGACGAGAATAGCCCAACACCGCAAGAAATGGGGTGCTTATGAGGAAGCCTACGTCCAACGATAACGCAGGCTCCTATAAAGAAGAAGAAGAAAAAAAACTTAATTAATTATTTCGAAGGCTACTGTGGTTCAGTAGAATAGTAACGTAGGTATACAAAGGCACCTTCTTAATCTTCATTGCAGTCTGTGATAGCCATCGCAATAAGACCGTAGCTATTCAGCGGACGAGGACGAGGGAACCGGCCTCCATATAATCCCCGTAATAACTCCGGATTAGGGTTTATTTGCTAATGATTTCGGTTTGATACGGCTTTTCGCTACGTGCGTACTGCCCACTGCCTACTCTCTGCTGCCACTTGCCAGAGCCTCGAGGGTTTACTACCTTTTGAATAATTATGTATTTGTGACGAATGGAAACGGTAATAGACTTATTATGTTGAGGTCAAAGATCATCATCATCGACGGCGCTACAGCCCTTCGTAAGCCCGGGCCTGTTCCAAAAGATTCCCCCACCAGTCTCTGTCCTTCGCGTTCGTTTCCCAATGTTTTATTGCTACAGCCTTTGAATTTTGCTTTACACCATCCAGCTAACAAAGCTTTGGCCGACCAACATATCTTAGGCCGCGCAATCTGGATGTGAGGTCTGTAGTTTTATTGGTGGGTTCTCATATTGTGTTGTGCACGCGCAATTGCGCAGCCCACTGCAACGGGCTGGGCAATTGGGCGTTCGTGGTGTTTGGCGGTCATTTCAGGAGGCCTATGTCCAGCAGTGGACGTCCATCGGCTGAAACGACGACGACGACGATGAAATAATGCAAAATCGGATTAGGTGCTAAACTCCAGAATGGAAACCTGAAAATCACCCTAAATTTGGAGCCCTCCATCGGCTGACGGCTCCATACAAATCAAACTCAATAGATGGGGTCTAGTTTACAGCTGAAATTATCAGCAAAGCAGTTCCTTTATTCCTGAGGGGAAGAATATATTTTTTTTTGTAGCGTTGTAATTTTATACTACTTATTTAAGCTGCCTAGTAGCTTAATCCGGCGTGTGGGTTGATAAAATCAATCAGTTAGTCACTTATTTATTACTTTTATTCATTGAGGACAGCGAGGTCTTTTAATTACTTATAGGCTATTTATTTCTCAGTCTAAATTAATATTAAAAAAATTGTTTCTACCTTGAAGATATGGCTGTAGGCACTTACGTCTGACTCGGACAGTTGGTTTCTTGAAGGCAGTGCGGAGGTACGGCATCGACATGACGAGCTCGATGTGAGGCGGCGGAGGAAGCTGAAAGAACGATAATTTACAATTAGTTATTCAAGCGTAGATGTATCGGGTTCAAAGTCTGATAAGGACGGGGGGGTTTTATAATTTCAAAATTGGCATAGGTCTGGTCTTGCATGGAGGCATGGACGCTACGGTTGGAGCTGGTTACCCACAAAGTGATTAAGCTTTCCAGTGTTAAAGCGAATAGGGGTTAAGCCTGCCCCTTCCAAGACATTATCGTTTACAGTTTACACACTGCATGAAAATCATATGATATATCATATATACATAAGAGGGTTGAAGAGGTTTATATTGAGAGAACATCTATATCTCCAGAAATAACTACAATATATACAAGAGCGAGGCAATAGAGTGTTAAAGTAGTATATGGGCGACGTAGGTATAAAAGGGCAAACTTACCGTTTTTGTAATTGCACCCATCCATTCCCTTTGCAAGCGTGATAACAAAAATAGTATTACCATAGGTAAAAGTATTAAGTACTATAGGTACAAAACATAATATTAGATTATATATATGAAAAAGAATTTAAAATATATTATACCTATTGTGAAAATGAATATGGCTAATATGATGTATATCGCTTATAGAAAGTCAATTTGTCTACATTAGTGATACACGTTCCCACATCAAGTGCAGTGCATCCCATGTATTTAGGTTTAGGTTTAAAGATATTTATTCTCAAAAGAAATACATTAATTTCACTTAATGAGAAATTAACAAAGAAAACTTAGTGTAGACTATTTAACAAATTGTGTGAACATATTGTGAACATGATTAAATATTATGTTTCTTAAGTTTTTTTTTAAAAGATACAAATGACTTGTCACATATTACATCCTTCGGTAAACTATTGTATAGCAGTGCTCCCTCAACCTGTATGGTTTTAGTTCCGTAATATTTTGTTCTTCTTATCGGTAATTGGAGTTTATATTTGCTTCTAGTGTTCAAGTATGATTTTGTTTTAAATGTAATTTGTGTATGTGTAGCTTCGGTTAGTATTTTTCTAATTAATATGCATGTTTTGTATTTATATAGTTGAGTAATAGACATAACATTTGTTTTCTTATAGAGTTCTTTACTTGGAAAACGATAATCTAATTGAAATAAGGTCTTAAGGAGCTTATTTTGTGAAATTTGAAGATCTTTTAAATTCGTTGGATAAGCACTTCCCCATATTTCCATTAAATATTCAATTATGGGCTTAGCTAGTGAGTTATATATGATGGCACGGACTTTTGGTGGTATACATCGGGAAGATCTACGCAAGGCTCCAGTGAGTGATGCTATTTTTGATTTTAGGTTGTCTATATGACTTCGCCATGTTAATTTGGGGTCTAAAATTAAACCAAGATACTTTTCTGAATCAGAATGTTTTAGGTTTTGGTTATCAATAGTCAGTGGATTGAAAGTAGGTATATTTTTATTTTTTGCGGTGAAAATCATATATGAAGTTTTAGACACATTTATGGTTAGTAAGTTATACTGGAACCATTCGTTCAATACATCTAAATCGTTTTGAGCATTTGATATTATTTCGTGTATTGAGTTACCGAAATAGAATAAACACGTATCATCGGCGTATAGTGATATATCACCGGTCAAGCCTAAATTTCCTATCTCATTTATGTATATCAAAAATAGCAGGGGTCCCAAAATGGACCCCTGCGGTATTCCATAGTTAATATTCCTTGGTTTACTTTCAAAATTTTCAATTTTTACAATTTGTTTTCTACTTGTGAGATAGGATTTCATAATTTCTAATGCTGAACCAGTTATACCTATATTTTCTAATTTATTTAATAAAATTGAATGAGAGACTGTGTCAAAGGCTTTTTTTAGATCTATGAAAATACCTAAAACTATATTCTTTTTGTCGATGTTCAGTTTAATTTTTGTTATTAAATCTATTGTTGCCGAAAGTGTATTAGATTTGCTGCGGAATCCATATTGTCCTTTAAAAAGAAAATTTATGTTTGCTAGGTAGTTATTTAAACGTGGATATAAGACTTGCTCAAAAACCTTTGAAAGTACCGGTAAAACAGAAATTGGACGGTAGTTTCCCGGATCAGATTTTGAACCTGCTTTATAAATAGGGGTAACTTTTGCTAATTTTAAACTGTCCGGAAATACCCCATCACTCATACATTTATTAATACATAGGCTTAGGTTATTACTAATTAGATTATTTATACATTTTATTATCTTAGGCGTCATGCCATCAATCCCAGTGCTTGCATTAGTATTAAGGTTTTTAATAATTTTTTCTATTTCTTCTTTTGTACAAGATTTAAATTCGGAGAGTGTAGCAGTTTGTGTTTGAGATGTGGATTGAGCACTGATAAAACCGGCGTTATTATTGTTATGATATTTTTGTGGTATTTTACTAGCTAAAGTTGCACCAATTGAGGAAAAATAATCATTAAAAGTTTCACATATTACTGTACCATCATTGATAGTTTTTCCGTTTACTATAAGTTTTGAGGGAGCACTGCTATTTTTGTTTTTGTTATTCGCAAATGTATAAATTAGTTCCCACATTTTTTTTGGTTTATTGTAGCATTTAGTAAAAGCAGTATAATAGTATTTATCCTTAGTGTCTCTTATAGTCTCACCAAGTTTTTTAAATCAACGTTACCACTATCTAGTTTTAGATTCTTCCATAGTATGTTGCGATTTTTTATTCCATCTAATATATTCTTATTGATCCAGTCATCTCTCGGCAAATTTTGTATTTTATATTTAGTAATTTTGTGTTTATCTATATAGTATTTAATAAACTTCTCTAATAAACCGTAGTCATAATTTATCATTTGTATATTATATTCAGCCATATCCTTATAAATTGTATCATAGTTTATAGCTTCATACTTTATTTTCTTTTTTGGCTCCTTTTTATATTTTTTGTACTCGCAATAAATTTGTTTATGATCGGTTAAAGGCGAGTCTATTACAGCGAGGTGAAAATCATTGCTAGTGTTCGTGTGGACGTGGTCAAGGATCGACTTGGATGTTTCAGTTTCTCTTGTGCAATACCGAGTGTCAATTTTGTTCAATATTCTATATCCTGCTTCCTGTAGTATGTACATATAATTTTTGCTGCATTTATCCTTATGTAAAATATTTATATTAAAATCTCCAAAAACGATTGCTCTTTTTCTTCGTTCTAATTGCATCGAGAAAATATCCAAAAAGTTTTGTACGTTAGTCGTGGGAGGTCTGTAGACTAGTCCAACATTTAAACCACTTTTTTCTAAGTATATCCATAAAAAGTTATTTCCATCTACATATTTTTCTTCCGTAACCGTGTGAGTCAAATCATTGTGTACAAAGATTGTATTTACATTGCAATATCGTACAACGCATTGTACTGTGTTCAACACCCAGCAATATCGTACAAAGCATTGCACTGTATTCAAAATCCAGACATTAGTCCTTAGGTCTCTCATTTTGCTCAATAATCTCGACGGCTTTACGTTTAACGTTTTTCACGGTAGAACTAGAATAACTGACACAGTGGTAGTACCTACCCAGACGGACCCGTAAGAAGTGTGCTAAGCGTAAAATGGTAAATATACAGACAGACATTTTTTACTGAAACTTTCGCGTTACTTATATTTCCCTCAAGTGCGATCACAGTCGAGAATAGACATATACCCTGGACAGGGCGGACGGTGCTAAAAAATGTCGCCAGTTTATTTTTGCCACCAACAGTACGGCTACGCTAAAGTTCGCTCAGCAGCCACCTATAAATTTTTTACAGTGGCGCTAGTGTTTGCTTATACGAAAAAGATTTACGTAAAACGTTCGGATATCCATATCCTGAGTTTTCTTAACAGTGCAGTCGAGTGTAATAATGTTATATTTTTTATAATATGTTAGTAGGTACCAATTAATTAAAAAAAAACCTTCATAATCAAAGTGACTCTTAATCATGACCATCTGCGACTCGCTCTATCTCAGAGGATTTAATTAAAATGAATTTCCTTTTAAACAGACTACAGAAGTTCCCTCTCCATTGAAGCTCCCGGAAAATAAAGAAGCCTTCGCTAACAGAGAAATAAAATGTCATTTACAATTTCGTGACGTCTACCAGCCAGTTGCTTTTGCATATAAATGAAGAAAAGCAGCCAGATAATGAGATAAACCGCCGTGGAATCTTTAAACAGACTGCGGAAATAAAGAAAAGGACTAAGGATGCCCTTTTTAGGGTCCTATAGCCAAATAGCAATAGGAACCCTGATGTTTTCGTTGTCACTGTCAGTAAGTCCACAATGCATTTTAAACGTTTAATTTTTAGAGGTCTCCATTAAATTTTCGAGCCGGTAAAGCCTTGGAAATCACGCTTGGCCAGTGTGATGGGCTATGGACAACCCCACTTCAATGTAGACCCATGGGTCTATGGGTCACTAAATGTAGTGTAGTGGGTCGTAATCAATGACGAAGCACGCTACGCTAAGAGGACGAGATGTATGTTGAAGCCAAAAAAAATTCAAATATGGCGTCGTTATCGCCCGCAACATTTCGGTACCGCTGACAGCACATGGTGTGTTGTCGCTTACATTAGCGCCATTTTACAGTTTTGACAAATTAAAAATGATGCTTCAGGGCGGAGCCTAAAAATAGATAGATAGATACACACACAGTTTATTGCACACCACAGAATAAAAATATAAAAAAAGATAAAAAATACATGAGTGACGTCACTAAGTGCTGATCCTTTATAATATGTTTAATCAATGGTCGTAATAGACCATGAATGTCTAATTGCATTGCTTGGAGATATACGAGCCATAAATAAATCGCATCAATCACGTGCTTCTACGTTCAGGCACTCGTATAGCAAATATACTTGTAGCGTGAACTGTGAAGTATAAGTATCTTTATGAAGCGTATTATTTAATTTTGTTTATCGCCTGTCCGTGGTTCGCGCGGTGGAATGAGGAGTCGAAGTTTCCCGTTATTTATCGTTCGCGTCGGGCGTCGCAACCGCTCAATTTGTCACGGCCCTTAATTCTGTTCCAGCTCACCGAACGCCCTGGTATATACTCGAAGATGTATAGGATCCCGTCATTCACAAGGAAAATAAAAAGTTTTGTTTATTCAGTTCTCACACACTGCACGAAACACTTCGTTGTAAGTTCGTTTCACGGTTTCAACCAATGCTGACGACCTAATGAAAAAAATGAAAATGAAAAATCTTTATTTTCACATAGGCCCAAATTAATAGGCTCTTATGAAAAGTCAAAACTCTACCGCCAGGTTCGGAAAGCAGGTTTGCACCGAGAAGAACTGGCAAGAAACTCGGCACTTGCTCTTTTCAAAAAAATGTTATTATATACAATTTCTTAAATAATAACAAAAATTATTACATAATTTTTAGGATATCTCGTGAGGAGATGGAAATATATCCCTATCATTCCAAGAATTCTTGTCATTGAAAAATTCTTCAATAGTATAGTAACCCCGATTTATTAGATGTTTCCCCGATTGATTAGGCTTCCAAATGAAAGGAAATCCAATATTGCGATTTTGGGCCCTTAGCAATTTTTGGTTTGAGCACAGATATGGCAAAAATACCCAATATCTGGCAATAATTTAGTAGATAGTAAGTAGAAATAAATACGCAATTATTTCCATAAGTTGGTATTGGCACTTCTATATTATGAAATTATTTTGAATGAAAATGCGAGGTTTCTGATAGGGACCCTTAAAATATAATTTTGACGATTGATGATGATGATTATAAAGGTATAAATAATTATATCTAAAATAGCTAGCCGGGAATTGAGTCTCCGACTATGCCATTGATTAAACATATAAAGGACCAGCACATAATAACGTCACGCATGTATTTGTAGGCTCCGCCCTGAAGGATCCTTTTTAATTTGTCAAAAATGTCAAATGGCGCTATGTTAGCGACAACACGATATGCTGTCAGCGGTACCAAAATGTTGTGGGCGGTAACGACGCCATATTTGAAACAATTTTGGCTTCAACATACGTCACATGTTTCTCGTCCTCTCAGCGTAGCGTAAGTACTTCGTCAATGGACTATGCTAGTATTGTCGTCAAAAAAGGTTTCTCCGTGTACCATTTGTAGTAAGTAATTATCGTTAATCGGCATCTGTCGCTTATTGCCACCATTACTCTTTGCTCATTCCCGGCATAGCAATGAGATCCCATCTCATTATTTATAATAATTGGGAAGGACGAGGCCGAAATTCGAAGCGATTGTTTCCTGAGGGGGTGCTGTAATTCATCATGTCTGATGTCCCCCAAAGATACTCACGATCGCAAGTCACGGAGTGGGTATACAAACTCTGTCACGTAACTTTACAGTCCGGTTTCCTTGTTTAATCCAATTACGAGGTTACACTGGGTTTGGCCAGCGATTTCATTATACGAATTTTCAATGCCTGACTGACTCTTATGGGTTCTTTAAGGCGAGGTCAAGGTAGTGCAATAGGTCTCTTGCTGTGAGTTGTTGGGTCAGTGAATGAGTTAAGACTTTCTTGAGATGACGTAAAAATGCTCTGATATGCAAAATAAATAGCCCTGCCGCGATTACTTGGGAAAATGAAACTGTCTCAGGAAGATGAGCGTTGTGAACTTGAGTGAATCTTTGTTATCAAATTACCGTTTGCTAACTTATGTGTAATATTATATTGTATACCTCGTACCTGCCTGGTATTACGGTACTGTTACATCAGTTGATATTGGTGTTTTCAGGTTAAATTCGTTCTGATATTTAATGAACTACAAGTTCTAACCATTGCAGATTGTCGTATGGTATTACAACGCAAAGGCGTATGTGTGATGCGCTGCATCTTGCGTGGACAATGGACAGGCGTAATTAAAATCAGTCCCTTGATTCTGCAAAAATAATTAAAGTAGCGATGAGCTTAAAATCTATGCGCTGGTTGGTTAATGCTTGCGTCAGTTATGCAGCCAAGGCGACAATTGCCTGGTCATGGCTGCGTTGCTATAGTTACCGTCGATGGTTAGCCGATGTACAATTTTATATTTTTGAGACTCACAGTCTCACACCCATGGTCTTGCTCGTCTCATCATTCCTTTGTATAAAAAGGGGAATTTTTCATCATACAAGCTCACAAAACTGACCTATTCTTATGGACTGTGATCACAAGTCGTTTATAAGCGCGTCACTTGCAACGTTTCCACATCCCCTCCGCGTCACGTTCCGTAAGAGGATTGTCAGATTATCCGCCCGTTTGATAAAGGACCTCCGATCTCAGTGACACGGATAGACGTATACGAATTATGGTGCGACCGAAAGAAATGACGAACGTTCATAACTTGATTATAGTTATACTATTTCCATTCGTTTATTTTCTCTTTGACACATGAAAAAGATATAGCAATAGCAAAGGAACAAGAAATATAAAAAGGTCAAGTTGTCTCTTTCTGGTCTCTCGTTATTGCTATATCTGTTTCATCTGTCAAAGAGAAAATAAACGATTAGACCTACTTAAAATAAGCCTACTGTTGCGCTCGGCTACGCCCGCAGCATTTCGGGTTCTACATATCCCGTTATAATGAGCCAACCTTAAAAGATAGACGTATGGTTTTCCGGACTTTTTTTAGAACATTTAATGCAGAAAAATTCCGTCATACAAGATTTTTGTGTAACTTTAACCGTTCAAGCACCGCACGCAATGTAAGATATACAAAAGGAACATTTTTTCAGTTTTTCCAACATTTTTCATTGATGCTCCCCTCCTATTGGTCATAGCGTGATGTTATATAGCGTATGGCCACAGATATAAAATCCGAACCGAAAGAGACATAAAACGCGAAAAGGGAGACAATCGGGACACCATTGCTAGTTGAAAGTAAAATTAGGCTGTATAATAATGGTTTAAGACATAAATGACAATGTTTTAGTTTGTTTATAAAAATACACATACCCTCGTTTATATTTAGGTTTTCTCGGGACACTTTTTTCGTGAATTTTGTATTACACCCGGGGTCCTTCGATAGTAAGTCAATGCCGAATGCCTTCCTCTATAAATGGACTTTTCAACACAGGACGAATTTTTTAATTCGGACCTGTAGTTCCAGAGATTAGCGCGTACAAACAAACAAAATTTTCCACTATCTAGTATTAGTATAGATAGTCATAAAAAACCTGTTATACTCGTATGTAGACGTAAATGTGGCAATAATACAAGTTTACATAGCTTCGTATATTGTATCGTCTTAACCAATTTATGTCACAGCACACTCTGGAACTGTGAAAGCTTTTATGTGAGTACATAATTCAATTTGAGAAATTTATGGTTAGCTTAAAGCCCGTGTGCGGCGAATACAATTTCGTAAGGGACCACAGAAAAAGAGAATACAAATCGATTTTTGGTTGGTTGAAGGTTTCAGAGATGACAGTTTTAAACATAATACCGACATAAATTACTTTTTTCCTAACACTTGTGAATGTAATAAATAAATATATTATTATTTACTCTTCTCGCAGAGTCCATCCCGGTAGGTCTTACAGAGTCCTATCGGCGCTTTGTCAGTTATTACTTACTTATTAGGGTTATACTTATACGAAAATGAAAAAAAAACTGACGAAAAAATACCGTGGTATCGCCGAAGTTTTTCGATAGAAAAATTTGAAATAATTATGACCGATAGGAAGTCAAACCTGAGTAAGTGAGAACTGGGTAAGCGAGAAAATTACTAGTATTAATTGTCAGGTCCCGTCATTTTGCCCTTCTAACTCTGAAACTCGGGTTAGTGAAAAACCTCTATATATGACAGAAAAAGAGATCTAGGTCCCTTGAGCTCTCACTTAACCAGGTTTGACTGTATATTATCGTAATACCAACATAATATACACATAAAATGACAAAATATATTTAACGTATTTCGTCCAAAGAAATAAATCTGACGAACTAGCATCGATATCATAAAACAACTCTTATAACACAAGGGCCCTGTTATGTATCCTGCGTTAGATTTTATAACCGATAAAGTTTGTTAAGAAACGACTACGCAAACGACTTTTGCAGATAAAAAGAATCGGATAAGAAAAGAAACAGTCGTAGAAACTCCGCGAAAACAAAAACGGAAAACTAAAGTAGTTTCATAAAAAAACAACCTATGCGAAAATGTAAGCTTGATAAAATAATACCTACTATGTCTCTGTTTTACAGACATATCGATGTCAGTCTGAAAGTTATTATGTTGAAAGAGTCATTCCTACGCACAGCTCTCATCTCCTCTCCGCTACGGTTCTTCTCTCTGCTTTGGTGGAAATAACCTGACAGCTTCGTAGCGCATCTCGTCTCGTCACCTCTCCTTTCCACTTTGGTAGAAACCGGGCTTGAAAACGAGTCAGTCCTACGCACAGCTCTCATCTCCTTTCCGCTACGCTTCTTCTCTCTGCTTTGTTGGAAATAACCTGACAGCTTCGTAGCGCATCTCGTCTCCTTTCCTCTCCTTTCCACTTTGGTAGAAACCTGGCCTTAAAGGAAAGTACTCGTACGTACAGTTGTTTTACTCACTTCATTTCCGAGTCCGACTTGGCTAGCATCCACACCACGCGTCCGGGGTTCCTGCGCGAGCCGAGCGCCATGAGCTGCGACAGGCGCGCGCCGGGCGGCAGCGGCGGCCGCTTCGGCACCTGCCCCGTCCAGCTGGAGATGGCCAGCATCTCGGGGCACTCCTTCACCAGGTGTTTCTGCGTCGCCATGCATTTGCCCGATGCGTCCTGCGGAGCAAATACCAGCATCAGCCCCCTGAGTCAAGTGGCGAATACAGTTACTACGCGAGGTATAATAAAACCGGCCAAGTGCGAATCGGGCTCGCGCACAGAAGGTTCTGTACTACAATAGAAAAAGTAATCCATAAGAATCACTTTTACTCAAACTTACCCAAACGCAAACTTAACTCTGTTTTTTGAGCTTAATTGTTAATACCAAAAACTACTCACTGGATTTCATTCAAACCAATTTGCGGTGGAAGTTTGCATGGTTCTGGTTTGCATGGAAGTACATCATTTTATATTTTTTTTAGTTTTATCATTTTCTTATTTTAGAAGTTACAGGGGGTGGGCCACATTTTACCATTTTGGAAGTGTCTCGCGCGCAAACATTCAGTTATTCAGTTTAGAAAAAAAATATATTAGAAACCTCAATATCATTTTCGAAGACCTATTCATTAGATACTATGAGTTTGATGAAAAATAAATTTTGAGTTTCAGTTTTAAGTATACTTACCTTTATAAGTACCTCCAAAATTTATTGTTTTTTTTCTATTTTTGTGTGAAAATCTTAACCTTTCCAGCAGTAGAACCGCATACTGATAACTGAGTTTTGCAGTGATGATAATAATATTATAGTATGTTAAAACAATTCTTTGGAGCCGTGTTATTTTTTATCCACGGTTCACGTACCTACGGCAGGATTTTCCACAAACCAAAATTGAAACACGTATAGTGCCATCATAATATCATACGATGTGATCCATTTATTTGTGAATACAGCTTCATTAGTCAATTAATGAGTAGGATTAGATACATGTGAATGAATGTGTCTTGGGTTCGATTTCCGATTTGGACTAAATTAATCAAGTTTACTATGATTAAATAAGATGTCATCTTATAGATACTTTCAAAAAGATGCTGATCAAGATTTCAAAAAGATCAAGCTGTAGCGTCAGTATCTATTAACTAATTTTATTAGTGTTCCTTACCCGAAGAGGAAAAAAAGGAACCCTACTACGGAGACTTCGCTGTCCGTCAGTCCGTCCGTCTGTCTGTCACCAGGCGGTATCTCTTGAACCGTGAATAGCTACGGACTTGAAATTTTCACAGATGATGTATCTGTTGCCACTATAACAACCCTACCTAACCTTCATATAAATTCATACACTGATACGTTATCGTGATACGTGATACCTATAACATGCTATAGCGGTCGGTTATAGCGTAGGTACTTCATGGTAGTCTATTCAACTCTAATAGCAGTCTTCAAAATAATACTTAGATATCTGTTGTAAAAGGGTTTTGGCGATAGCGACAGTTTCGGCTAATACTATCGTCTATACTCTATCGCTAGGTTTATTAGTTATTTTTAACCGACTTCGAAAATAGGAGGAGGTTTACAATTCGTCGGAATCTTTTTTTCTATGTATTTTCCCCGATTACTCGAAGACGCCTGAACCGATTTGGAAAATTCTTTTTTGTTTGATAGGGTAATTTTTCGTACAATCATAGTTCATCGTAATGCCTAAGTAGGTACTCGATGGTGAAAAAACTACGATAATATTATCGACAATCGCCCGAATTCGAATTGGTACACATTAAAAATTATTTTACTCTTTGTAGTGGCATTAATTTGGAGTCGGTTTTTTTGAAAAGATTTTTCCATTTTATTAAGATAGTGTAATAATGTGAGTGCTTTTTTCCGGGGTCAGACCTCACGAACTACTGGGTCCACGGCCCATTCCATCATGACTCGGTTTTCATCCCATCTACATAGGTGAAAGTTTGGTAAGTGTGTGTGTGTGTGTGTATTTGTGTGTGCGTTTTGTGTGTTTGTGTGTGCTTAGGCCGCAAATACTGAATTGATTTCGCTTAAAATATGATTCCCACGGGTTTTGTGAAAGACCGAAGTCATCTTATCTTGACTCGGTTTTCATCCTACACGGGCAAAGTTTGGTAAGTATGTGTGCGTGTGTGTGGGTGTGTGTGTGTGTGTGTTTAGGCCGCAAATACTGAATTGATTTCGCTAAAATTTGGTTCCCAAGGGTTTTGTGAAAGACCGAAGTTCATGCGGGTACAAACTAGTAATCCGCGGTTAACAACTGGTAAACTATAAAGTTTCCAATGCTTTGTAGGCTCCAAGCTTGCCCCTCTCATTAGTCGTCCGCGCCGGTGGGTGTTATTATCTCCTAGTCTCCGGGGTATTTTAATTACACAAGTTTTAACTTTAACGCCTCTCCGCGTCGTTATTAATTGGTTTTTGTCCGTCGCAGACTGTTGCGGGAACCGCTGTCACAGCGAGAAATTATCGCAATCCAACACATTTTCAATAAATTATAAGTAACATCTCATTTCGATATGTCCCAGTGCCATAATACGCACTAGTTATTATATTATTTTTATAGTGGCTGTTCACGAAAAATTAGAGCCTCTTAGAAATTGAGACACACCTGCGTAACTTTCGGTCTAAAGAAACAGATTCACATGCTGCGTACAGCAATTAGTAAGCATGCTAGTTTCGAGCATTTGCAGCAAAGACGCACCGCCAAGCGATTTAGGCCCTTCGCACACGGCTTGTAAATAGGCGTAGCATAAGCGTATCGCTATGACGCTACGCATAACAGTATGACATTTACGCCTCCTACGATTCGCTGCAACACCGCTTCGTCTGGGAACATGTTTGAATATGTTCGTGGTCGTACTGCTTTCGTCGTACTCGCGGATGACGCTACGCTTACGTTTACGAGCCGTGTGCGAAAGGGGTATGTGTTCCGGCACGGCACGATGCTTTATTATTTGCAGTGGCATTTGAAAGCAGTGTGTTTTTTAAATATTTTTTATATCACTTTATTATACCTATACTTTATCATATGGAAGCGACCGTCCAGCGTGACTTGAGGAGAAATTATAAAATAGATGTTTCCAGGTGACGGCGCTGCAGCGTGGAGCTGAAAAGTTTTCTAATTAAAATGACTTAAAGGCGCGGCATAATGGAATGAACGCTTTGCTGAATGTTGGAATTGCAATCAGTTCAGACTTCAGCTCGGTGAAATATTACAGGCTTCATCGGAGTAGGTACTTGTAATTAAGAGCTAATTGAATTAGTTACTGTGGTGTAAAATTTTATATTTCTACTAGCTGATCCGGCAAACGTTTTTTGGCATTAGGGATATAAAAAATAGATAAAAACCTATAAGTCTCAGACCTAGTGATCATACACTGAAAATGTCATAACAATCGGTCCAGCCATTTCGGAGGAGTATGGCAACAAAGATTGGCGAGAGAATTTTACATATTAGAAGAAGATTATCTAACCCGGCAAGCGTTCTTTTGTCGTTTACGACCTACGATTGCGACCTACCGAACATACACAGAAAATTTCATAACAATCGGTCGAGCCGTTTCGGAGGTGTTTGGTAACGAACTGACCTGAGTATTTTATATATTATCATTCTTTTATATATATAGACTAGCTGACCCGGCAACGTCAAAAAATAGTACGTTATCTTTTCAAAGCGGCATTCTATTCGCGATTTGGCGTTAGCTAATGCCAATCGCATACGTTTTGGACTTTCCTATTCGCAACATCGCTAATAGAATGTCACTTTGTCTACAGGCGCAGGTTGCAAAAGACACCGACTAAACATTTGAGACACGGAACTCCCTGGCGCAGTGGCGGCGCGCTCGGGTTCAAGTGGGAGGTTGCGGGTTTGATTCCCGCCACGGGCCACTTTGGGATTTTATAACTTCTAAATTGGCTCAGATCTGGTTAATTTGGTTGTTTTTCTTTCTTCACTCCATATAACGATAACTCTATTACGATAAAGAAATGCTCGGTCCCTTGAGTTTCGTTATAAAGAGTTTACGCTGTATTTGTATTTGTATAAAATCGAATTGCACCCTCACTTCATCGGAGCAGCAGCCCTTCGTAAAATATACAACAAGAGAGATAACTGGAGTAAACGTTCCGTGTAAACTGATTTTGTATGGCAGATCAGGGGCGATTGGTTTAAGTTTAAGGCTCAGGCGGGTGGAAAAAATTGGTTGTCTGTAAAGTCGGTTTACTGACGATAGTCGAACGTGACAACGTCTTCTTTGTCGCTCGTTCCGCGCTTGCGAGGTAACGCCGGTAACGCCGCATGAGCGAGGTAACGCCGGTAACGCCGGATGAGTCATGTTTTTTCGTGCGTGCAACCGGCTCTATCGAATTATAAGACGTTGTCACGTCAAAACGTTGATACAGAGACGGGAGCTTTTAGTATTTGCACGGAATACATAATAGTACCTAAAAATATGTTGTACTAGCTGTTGCCCGCGGTCCGCGTAAATATCGGTTTTTCGCTAATCCCGTGGGAACGATGGATTTTTCCGGGATTAAAAGTAACCTATGTGTTAATACGGGTTATAAGCTATCTAATATGTTCCAAATTTTACAGCCAAATCGGTTCAGAAATTGCGGCGTGAAAAAGTAACAAAGATCCATCCATCCATACTTACAAACTTTCGCGTTTATAATATCAGTAGGATTAGTATTATAATCTTTTTATTCTTTGCCGCTTAGCGCTTGTACTTACTTTCGCGTTCATGTGTATTTTTTGCCGCTCAACGCTTGTAGCTTGTAGACGCGATTTTCTCAAAGTTATTATAACTTTAGTCTCAATAATCTCACTCAACTCCTCAGCGACAGCGCGGCCGTAAGTCACGAATGGCTCGGAAATTGCATGATATCGGATAAGCAACTCTGACTCATGAGCTACAGACATCAGTAAGAGTGTATTCCAGTGATTTATACAGAAAGTTAGACGATTTAGTTAGATAAAACGACGTAATGACCTCTATGTTGTAGTAGAATGTCCCTCTACTGCTAAGTGGTTGATTGTTTACATAGGTGCTTAATATTGAACATAGGTACATAAATACTATATAATATAGAAAAACACCCAGATACTGGAAAACATTCATGCTAGCATACAGACATTTTTCTGTGTAATAGGTATACGTGTGAAAATCGAACCCACGACCTACGCGCAGATGGCGGGACCACTACCCCTGCGCGATTCTGTCGTCTTTTTAGGGTTTCGTACCCTAAAGTTGAAACGGGACACTAATACCAAGAATCCGCTGTCCGTCTGTCGTCTGTTTGATCTTATGAAACGCAATAGACAATTGAAATTTTCACAGATTTTGTATATCTTTTGCTTACTATACTTATATTTTGTTTTAGTACATATTTGTTGTTATAACAACAAATATGTACTAAAACAGAGGTCCCAAATCCCAATTTAGAAGTTTAGGCATTTAAGCCAAATCTAAGCTAATTATACCTACTCTACGGTCAATGAGTTACGAGAGTTTAGAGTCTTTGGCACTGTTATTTTAAGGTTTTTAAATTCTCAAATCTCGTTGTGTTCATGTCTCTATAGATCTTGATTTATCTTAAAATATTGATATTACTGTTTACGACAAAGGATCGTGCGAAACCTTCGTCAATAAAAATCTTAAATTCAAGCTGAAATATTATGCGGGAGGGAATTGTTTTATTCTTGTAAGAAGCCGGCGAGCTAGCTAAAATCAATCAATAATGATCGTATTTGTCAGAGTTCATGAGATAATAATTCAAATTCAAAATTCTTTATTGCGCACTTGGTTACAAAAGGTCTTCATACAATTTATAAATTTATTCAAGTTGCACCACATGGCATGCAATATTAAACACTTACAGACTGGGTATTACTTATAAGGTAATAACCACAGAAATAGGAATATAGTGGTAATAACGTATTGAATAGGGTTTCATGTATTTATAGGGTCATCCAGACAAATCGGATTCAGTGTCGTCAGTGATGATAAATTGTGCAACAAGTGCATAAAATGGGTTTTCGGACCGAGTTACGTTCTCTAGAGAAACACTGTTTTTTCTTTCTTTCTTTAATAGAAACATTTTTTAATGATAAGTAACTTGTTTTGTATAACGCGAGGACATTATAAATATTTGCTGACTAAAAACGGTTACAAGGGCTCACACGCACACAGATGTCGGCTGGGTAAGCCGGGTGCGTAAGGGGAGTTTACTTTTTAACATACTCAACAAGAATAACATCGAGGCCATTCACTCATTTGCATAGAAACTCTTAAAAGATTATAATATACTCATCTTTATATTGACTTTGCGCTCGCTTTTCTCATTATCAAAAGTAAGCACTCATTCACTAAGGAACATGAAATAATATCGTAAAAGCTACTGGGAAAAGCCCGGCCAAGTGCGTGATAAGCCGCAAGCACACAGGGTTCCGTACCTATCTATCCTGTAGCGTCGGCGGCCAACTTCGGGAAGCTACGGGAGTTCGCGCACGCGTGGCTTAAGAGGCGAAGCGGCTTGGAGTGACACAGAGAATTTATGCTGTGGATGTGACGGCGCGGCGAGTCCGACTTTTCTCTTTTTTTATAGCCCTGCCCCAGAATGAGGAGAGTGGGTTCATAGGGACAAGGAGCGAGAGGAAACAACTTGTAGGGAGTCAAGAAGGCGCCCCGGGAACACGCCAAGAGCAAGTACCGAACGGGCGCCCTCCCGCGTTACGGCTTCCATAACCGCGAGGTTGATTGGGCCAAGGGTGGTGGAGGGTTGTCCCTATCCTGTAGCGCCAAAGCCCCTCGTGGGCCCTGGCCTCCTCCACAATATTACTGCCTTTCTTCGACTCTCTGCGCCAGTTGTTGTATTTAACCATGCTCCTTAGGTCTTCCTCCACGCCATCGGCCCAACATTTTTTTGCCCTGCCTTTTGGTCTTTTTTGTTGGGGGGTCCACTTGGTCATGATTTTCAGAGTCTGGCATTCGTTCTATTCCAGGTGGCCCGCCCATCTCAAGCGTTGTGACTTACAGAACCTGACGATGGTCTCACGTCCTATAAGAGCATCAAGCTCGTGGTTCATGCGCTGGCGGTATGTTCCATCGGATTCTCGGAATGGACCAAATATGTTCCTGAGTACTTTCCTTTCCCTAGAGTTTGGCATGGCCCGCCCATCTCAAGCGTTGTGACTTACAGAGCCTGACGATGGTCTCACGTCCTTTAAGAGCATCAAGCTTGTGATTCATGCGCTGGCGGTATGTTCCATGGGATTCTCGGACTGAACCAAATATATTCCTGAGTACTTTCCTTTTCCTAGAGTCTGGCATTCGTTCCAGGTCATCCGCCCATCTCAAGCGTTGCGACTTATAGAACCTGACGATGGTCTCACGTCCTATAAGAGCATCAAGCTCGTGATTCATGCGCTGGCGGTATGTTCCATCGGATTCTCGGATTGGATCAAATATGTTCCTGAGTACTTTCCTTTCCCTAGAGTCTGGCATTCGTTCCAGGTAGCCCGCCCATCTCAAGCGTTGTGACTTATAGAACCTGACGATGGTCTCACGTCCTATAAGAGCATCAAGCTCGTGATTCATGCACTGGTGGTAGTTCCATCAGATTCTCGAACTGGACCAAATATGTTCCTGAGTACTTTCCTTTCCCTAGAGTCTGGCATTCGTTCCAGGTAGCCCGCCCATCTCAAGCGTTGTGACTTATAGAACCTGACGATGGTCTCACGTCTTATAAGAGCATTAAGCTCGTGATTCATGCGCTTGTGGTATGTTCCATCGGATTCTCGGACTGGACCAAATATGTTCCTGAGTATACTTTCCTTTCCCTAGAGTCAGGCATTCGTTCCAGGTGGCCCGCCCATCTCAAGCGTTGTGACTTACAGAACCTGACGACGGTCTCACGTCCTATAAGAGCATCAAGCTCGTGATTCATGCGCTGGCGGTATGTTCTATCGGATTCTCGGACTGGACCAAATATGTTCCTGAGTACTTTCCTTTCCCTAGAGTCTGGCATTCGTTCCAGGTGGCCCATCTCAAGCGTTGTGACTTACAGAACCTGACGATGGTCTCACGTCCTATAAGAGCATTAAGCTCGTGATTCATGCGCTTGTGGTATGTTCCATCGGATTCTCGGACTGGACCAAATATGTTCCTGAGTATACTTTCCTTTCCCTAGAGTCAGGCATTCGTTCCAGGTGGCCCGCCCATCTCAAGCGTTGTGACTTACAGAACCTGACGACGGTCTCACGTCCTATAAGAGCATCAAGCTCGTGATTCATGCGCTGGCGGTATGTTCTATCGGATTCTCGGACTGGACCAAATATGTTCCTGAGTACTTTCCTTTCCCTAGAGTCAGGCATTCGTTCCAGGTGGCCCGCCCATCTCAAGCGTTGTGACTTACAGAACCTGACTATGGTCTCACTCTCACGTCTTAAAAGAGCATCAAGCTCGTGATTCATGCGCTTGTGGTATGTTCCATCGGATTCTCGGACTGGACCAAATATGTTCCTGAGTACTTTCCTTTCCCTAGAGTCAGGCATTCGTTCCAGGTGGCCCGCCCATCTCAAGCGTTGTGACTTACAGAACCTGACTATGGTCTCACTCTCACGTCCTATAAGAGCATCAAGCTCGTGATTCATGCGCTGGCGGTATGTTCCATCGGATTCTCGGATTGGACCAAATATATTCCTGAGTAGGTACTTTCCTTTCAAATACCGCCAGTCTCGCTTCATACCGGGTTCCGTATAATAAGTTTAATCGTCGTAATACATATACTTAAATTATGTTTTACGGTTTAGTATTAGATGAGAAAAGAAACTGAACGTTAGTTGAGTAAACTTTGCTTAATTTCAAGGTTTATGGTATTTTTAGAGTTCCTTATCGTAGCACATTAAACGGATTTATGTTTAAAATATCTTTCTTCTCTTTTTATCTTTACACTTCTTTCTCGGAAACGGGTACTAATTATGGTCCCTTGGAGATACAAAAAAAGATCATTTACCAAAGACTATTATACATATTTTAAAAACCAAGTCAAGGTACATAATATGGCGTTAATTTTACGGCTTGTAAACTCAAAACTTAGTCGGTAGTTGGTATCTGCTACATGGGTTTCTTCTTCCAAAATGTAGTCAGTAGCGAGCTGTTCCTTTACTATAAAAAATATGTCCGGAAGTTTATTTATGTATTTGATTGAAGGTTGAATTATAATAATATGTACATGACTCCATCGCTCATCCTTGAGTCTTTCTCATGCAGGGCTTTTCCCGTGTTGACATTGTCTAAATGGTTATTGGTTAAACGAACAAAACATGTCCCAGATATCCTGAAATATATAGTGCCACATCAAAATTAAACATGGTTGTAGTCTTGATGAGCAAAAGGAGTGAAATTAAATAATTTTGGATTGAAATTAGAACAAAGTGTTTTTTTTTAATTTTTATGATAATAAAATGAAGTGACCGCGGCCATGTAAAGTTAGGAGTTAGGAATAGGCATATACACAAGACCCGGTGAACTGCGTGAAAAAAATGTCGCTAGTGTACTGGTGTCAAAAGTGTTTGTTTGTCAACAACGTCAGAGTAGTAAGCCGGAATTATTGGTCTGAGAAGCCGACCGCAGTATGATCTATGGAAGCCAGTCGCCGCCACAGAATATCACTAATTATGCTTGTTATAGTGTCCGCACACGCGTTTCCACAGGGATCATCGATATACCAATTATTAGAACATTGGTATATCGATGACAGGGATGGTTTCCGCAATTTACAAGATATATTCGCGGTAAATTTTACAGATGGCGCAACTTTTTGCTTGTGTAAGGAAGATTTACGTAAAATGTTCAGATGGGCTCCATTATTAGGTTCATATCGGTGGACATAATAGGTTAGTTCGTTACATACACAAAGCAGAGACAAGGGTTCATTGGTGGTGCTAAAACTCCAGAAATGGCATCTAGAAAGTAGAAATTCGCTTCAACTTGGTGAGCCTTCCGCCGGTTCCACAGAATGCGAGTTGATGAAGATTTATTCCTGTCAGCCATTTTGTCGACTGCCTGGATCTCATCGCATATTCCCTTCGCTCGAGTCGCAATCTAATTAATATTAACTTTCTTTGTGCCGTCTTGTGATATTTAATAACCATTTTCATTTTCTTTTGTTTCATTTTTGTGCGTATATTTTTACGAGGTGACGATTAATTTTTTTTGTTTAATATTCTTTTTGTTGTTTAATGTTTAATAAATTGGAGGCAGTTAATTGGCAGTATCATAATATTAGGTTCCGATTAGCGATCATTTTGACCTTTTGATTAAATCAAATTAAATATTTTTTTGATTCACATAAACCTAGACTCAAAACTAAGTTTACGAGGGTCTACTAGCACTGAGAAGGAGCCCGAAATAAACTCAGGCGGGTTCTTCATGGCTCACACTGTCATATTCAATAATCAGCTCGATGCATACTAGACTCGAAAAATCTTCATTATTAAGGGTGAGTGAAAGCCTAAAGAAAAACTTGGTGGGTGTATTGGTTCATCTGTGACTCTCTTTTTGAGAACATTATGGTGAAGTCTCAGGCAGGCAGGCAGGGAAGTTTTTTACCGACCGACGACCGACAGATAGACGCTAGTAAGCCTGCCTTCTGTGTCGGAGGTCGTGGGTTCGATTCCCAAAACTGGAAAATATTTGTGTGATGCAGAACATGACTGTTTCCCAGTGGTTTAACCTATGACGCAAAAAGACGGGTGTTATAAGTTTGACGTCAATGTCTGTCTGTGGAATCGTAGCTCTTACATGGACGGTGGTTCTTAGCTATGTTTGGTAACTATCGGTCCAGCAGTGTAAGAGTTTCAGTTCTTTTTCATAATAATTTAAGGCATGTTTGGCGTATGATAACTCGATTAAGTGATTCACGCGTCTAATGATTCTTTTTACCCACGACGGAACGGAGTACGGGTATATGCGTTTAGGGTGAGAGACCGTTTGTACATTACTCTATTAAAAAGATTTTATGTTTGTCTGTATGTTAAATTGTTCACAAAAACCAATAATGCAAAAATATTTTTGTTTGTTTGTTTGTTTGTTTGTATGTGTGTTCGTTTGTGCACAGCGATGTTCCCATTTATTTAAAAAACGGCTTGACCGATTTAGATGCAGTTTTCTGTATAATGTTTGGTGTTCAGCGGCAATGGTTCTTAGATAGTTGTTACGAACATCGATAACCAGGGGGCGCCATAAAATACATTTATATTGCAAACGAATGTTCCCATTTATTTCAAAAACGGCTTGACCGATTTAGATGCAGTTTCCTGTATAATGTTTGGTATTCATTGGCAATGGTTCGTAGATAATTGTTCTTGTGATTGAACAGCAGGGGGCGCCACAATAGACGTCTCTTTATGACTTGGAAGGGATGATGCCTTCAAACGCTGCTAGAGGAGCTAATGGCTAGTTTGAAGATTAATTTTCATTTTTTAATAATAATATAATTTAAATTACATTAATATATTAATCGAAAAACTATGAAACCAGTGGAAAATTAAAAAATTTTAAAACACCCACGACTTTTGCAGACTTGTAATTGAAAAAGGATTAAATAATTTTTTTGAAACTCCACGACTAAAGGAAAGTAAGAACTAAGAACCTATCAGTATAATTACAAATCCAAGAAAATCCGTCGGAGCTGCCATTGCTATTTTCGTTTCCAATATCAACAAATGTTCCTAATTAGTAAGTATTGATAAACTGCTGGTATATGAGAAGTATCAAGAAATTGAATTAGTCATCAACTGTTAAACAGCACCATCAACACCGTCATAGGCAAAACACAGCAGCTCCGGCGGATTTTCTTGGATTTGTAATTATACTGATAGGTTCTTAGTTCTTACTTTCCTTTAGTCGGGGAGTTTCAAAAAAATTATTTAATCCTTTTTCAATTACAAGTCTGCAAAAGTCGTGGGTGTTTTAAAATTTTTTAATTTTCCACTTGTTACTCTATACAAGTTAGTACTTGACTGCGATCTCACCTGATGGTAAGTGATGATGCAGCCTAAGATGTTCTCGTACTAACTTGGAAGATTAGGTAAATTTACCCCAACGGTTTCTACAGGCATCGCACCGGAACGCTAAATCGCTTGGCGGTGCGTCTTTGCTCCCTCCAGACAAGACCTGAGCCTGACCTGAAATTCAGAAATTATAAAGTTCCAAAGTGGCCCGTGGTAGGAATCGAACCCGCGACCCGAGCCACTCAATCCGAGCGCCCCGCCACTGCGCCTCCTACATTTTTTTACCATGCGTTATTAATTCTAGTACCTACCCGGAACACAAGCTATTTATCGCAGGATAGAATATCTCTAAACTGTGCTATCGCTTACGTTTGGCTAGTAGGTGCCTTTAAACACACAAGAGTGTTTCAGAAACAATAAAATACCGCCTGCGTTGCGATGTAGAGTAACTTGAACTTAATGAACCGATGGCAGGGAACATTTTCCAAATAAAGCCGAAGGTGAGGCCTGAATGTAATATTTTCCTCAGCTTACTTTTACGACGCGAGGAATAAAGGGCGAGATAAAGCTGATGTATGCTGTGTTTTCTCGGCATAACGTCGACGATAAGTTTACGCATGGAGTCGACGCTTCAAGGACAATATTCGATTGTCTTTCAGAAGAATTTGCCTTTTTTGTGGACATCAAGGTAACAATGAGAGCGGTTGTTTTTATTATGAACCTTTAATTATAAGTTAATTCGAAGTTCTGAATAAAATATGGTAGCTGACTGACAAACAGAAGTGAAAACATTTCTTGACTCAAAACTTGACGAACTCCCTGGCGCAGTGGCGGCGCACTCGGATTCGAGTGGGGGGTCGCGGGTTCGATTCCCGCCACGGGCCACTTTGGAATATTATAATTTCGAAATTGGCTCAGGTCTGGTCTGGTGGGAGGCTTTGGCCGTGGCTAGTTACCACCAAGCGATTTAGCGTTCCGGTGCGACGCTTGTAGAAACCATTGGGGTAAATTTACTTACCCTTCCAAGTTCGTACGATAACATCTTAGGCTGCATCATCACTTACCATCAGGTTAGATCGCAGTCAAGTAGGTACTAACTTGTATAGAGTAAAAGAAATTTTTTTTTCATAAATTTGTGTGATAATGATCAAGTTTAGGATGAAGAAGGTAAAAGTCAATTTTAATTACTAAATAGATTACTTAGATCCAGTAAAGTGAATAGAATAGTATTCACTGTACCTACATAATAATCTAAGTTTTTGAATTCGATTCGAATCTCGTTTCTATAGATATCTTAGCTAGAAATCGATGGAAATCGAATGGAAGTGTCAAGATCTTTTTCAAGAACAGGTGATGAATGAGGTTCCCTGAATTCAATTATCGAGGCGATTAGCTTTTTGTTGAGCTGAGACACCTGTCCGGTTGATCGACGGCTGCGAACTAAAAACCGTCGTATTCATTCATGCGTTGGAAGGTTTTTGGTTTATTTTCTACAAGTTATACATGACTTGTCAATAACTTGGACTATCCTCCGCTGTAATGACAATGCGTTGTAAGAATAGACAATAGAGACCGAAGGGCTGGCAGCTACCTGGTACAAGAAATTAGTCTAGCTATTCAAAGGGGAAACGCTGCCAGTATCTTCGAAACCTTGGGCTTGCCAGAAGGGACTCCCTATAATAATACTTTTTAATTAAAAAAAATAAACTTTTAAACGATATAATGCAAAGCGCAACTAAACTTTTTGGCAGTTTGATATGGTATTTTTACTTTTATTCCGAAAAACCAGGAAAACCGTAAGATTCGTGTAAAAACAATAAAATACACGTAAGTGAAGCCGAGGGCAAATTCTGGTGTCCGAATAAAGCTAAAACAAATCTTCAAATAATAAGTACGTATTTATTAAAATTGAACGCATCAATAATTAACATCAATACGATTTATTACAATAAGGCACGGGGTTTCGGAAAGAATTTCAAAAGGTGCCTTGATGTAGGGAGGTAGCTACTCGATTTTAATTTGGAACCGAATTTCCGCTTGAGTAAATTAATGAGGGCTGCATAAGTACTAAGTTGAACTCGTTTTCACGCGCTGTTTTATGAGGTAGGTGAAGGTACCTACTCATATGTTATATCAATAAGGATATAGGGACAACCCTCCACCACCCATGGCCCAATCAACCTCGCGGTTATGGGGGCCGAAACGCGGGAGGGCGCCCGTTTGGTACTTGCTCTTGGCGTGTTCCCGGGGCGCCTTCTTGACTCCCTACAAGTTGTTTCCTCTCGCTCCTTGTCCCTATGAACTCACTCTCCCCATTCTGGGGCAGGACGATACAGAATACGGACTCGCCGCACCGTCGCTGTCCACAGCATAAATTCTATGTGTCACTCGAAATGCCACGCGTGCGCGAACTCCCGTAGCTTTCCGAAGTTGGCCACCGAACCCACGAGATCCTGATAATAAACTGGGCCAGAAACTTCGCGAACGATCCCGTCCCGCAGCAAGCACCGGAGGTCCTCGTATAAGGAGCACTCCCACAAGACATGGTGGAGGTTCTCCTCCGCCAGTCCGCAGAAGCACTCGCCACTCTCGACCAGACACATGTCATGCAGGCGCTTCCGAAAGCGACCGTGCCCCGTCAGCATCTGCGAGGTCTGATAATCCGGGACGACCCAAGTCGCCTCGAGCCGCCCGGCGACGTCTGGAAAGAATCGACGAAGCTCACCGCCACCTCAATAAGGATATAATATTACTAGTAGGGCGCGTGTGGGCGCGGGCCACATGTGGCCCGCGTGCTGTCTTCCCGCACATAAAACTATCGCCGTCATTTCTATCGCCAATTGGAATTCGATTGGCAGTGGGCTGAAAAAATTACCTAGGAGCACGGTCATGGTTTTAAAGATAGTTAAGGGCTGTTCCAACAAAAAATACCGCTGAACCTCATTGGATGAGGTTCAGCGGATTTTTGTTCGAGCAGCCCTTAACTATCTTTAAAACCACGACCGTGCTCCTCAATCATCATCGAAATCCTAGATCATCATCTTTTCTCATATTTTTCTCTGGTGGTTCTCCGTAGAACTGCGTCAATGACTTGCATAGTTCCCTACTTATTGTGGCATGTACATTTTCCATCGAAAAATAAATTCCGCCACTTTGAATTTTTTTCCATTCATCCCGTAACCCTTGAGATCCTGATCACCTCTCGCTAAAAACCACTCTCTTATCTTTTATACTTTCCGAGATACAACAACACGAAATGTGTATGGCGGCCATCGTGAATCCGCCATTTTGGATTTTTTTTTCAGCTCACTGCCAATTGCATGAGATTCTGAGTATTTTTTGTTTGAGCAGTCCACACCTAACTATAATACCTTGCCCGCGCTCCTCGACCGTCTTAGAAACCCTCAATCATCATCACATTCCACATTATTATCTGGAAGTTCTCTGAAGAACCACATCAAACACTTGCAAAGTTTTTAACTTTTTGTCTCTTCAAAATTCGCCATACATTTTTCTATGGAAAAAATAAATTCCGCCATTTTGATTTTTTTTCTGTCCATCGAATAGACCTTCGGTACCTGATCACTTCTTGTCAAGAAACCGTTCTTCCATATTTTATACTTTCCGAGATATTTACGAAATTCGTATGGCGGCCATTTTGAATCCGCCATTTTGAATTTTTTTTCAGCTCACTGCCAATTGGATGACGTTTCAAATGACATTTGGTCGAGCACCCCCCACCTATCTTCAATACCCTGGCTGTGCTCTTCACTCGTCTCCGAAATCCTCAATCATCAGCTCTCTCCGTATTTTTCCTCTTCATGAATTTTGCCCTCTATACGACATCATCCTTGAAAAAAAAATTTTTCATACAAAATTGTTCAGGAGAGGTGATCAATGACCCAATCAGCACAAGCAGCTATATATATATTAACTAGTAGGACGCGTGGGGGCGCGGGCCACATGTGGCCCGCGGGCTGTCTTTCCCCCTATTTGCCTTACAACTTAAGTCTCAACATTCTCCATACATTTTCCATGAAAAAAAAAATCCGCCATTTTGAATTTTTTTTCTGTCTATCGAATAGACCTTCAAGTCCTGATCACTTCTTGTCAAGAAACCGTTCCTCCATTCTTTACACTTTCCGAGATATCGACGATATTCGTAAAGCGGCCATTTTGAATCCGCCATTTTGAAATTTTTTTCAGCTCACTGCCAATTGGATGACGTTTCAAATGACATTTGGTCGAGCACCCCCCACCTATCTTCGATACCCTGGCTGTGCTCTTCACCCGTCTCCGAAATCCTGAATCATCAGCTCTCTCCGTATTTTTCCTCTTCATGAATTTTTCCCCTCTATACGACATCATCCTTGAAAAAAAAATTTTTCATACAAAATTGTTCAGGAGAGGTGATCAATGACCCAATCAGCACAAGCAGCTATATATATATTAACTAGTAGGGCGCGTGGGGGCGCGGGCCACATGTGGCCCGCGTGCTGTCTTCCCCCTATTTGCCTTACAACTTTAGTCCCTTCAACATTCCCCATACATTTTCTATGAAAAAAATAAATTCCGCCATTTTGAATTTTTTTCCTATCCATCCAATAGACCTTCGGGAGCTGATCACTTCTTGTCGAGAAACCGTTCTTCCATCTTTTATACTTTCCGAGATATCGGCGAAAGTCATTTTGAATCCGCCATTTTGAAATTTTTTTCAGCTCACTGCCAATTGGATGACGTTTCGAATGACATTTGGTCGAGAACCCCCCACCTATCTTTGATACCCTGGCTGTGCTCTTCACCTGTCTCCGAAATCCTCACTCATCAGCTCTCTCCGTATTTTTCCTCCGAATGAATTTTTTTCTTTTATACGACACCATCCTTGAAAAAAATTTTTTTCATACAAAATTGTTCAGGAGAGGTGATCAATCAGTCAGTGAGTCAGTCAGTGGCCAATCAGCACGAGTAGCTATATATATAGTAATATTCATGGGCTTCTGCAATAAGACCGCAATGACAATAACATCAGTTTTCTGGGCGCAATTTTCGCATTCTACGGACCCAATATCAATATATGTAGGTATAAGTTTTTCGGTGTCTAGAATATCTAGCTCACCATTTCAACTCAAATAAATATGGGATATGGGATAATCAACATTTTAATATAATAATAATAATAAATGTTTTATTGTGTCAACCAGATTACAAAAAGTAACTTACAAACAAACTTACTATGTACGGGTGGTCTCTGCTGCCTACTTTAGGTGACCCTGTGCTATAGGCATCAGCGACCTTCCCTCCTTATCAGAAATGGACTTAAAATTACAAAAAATCAAGGATTTGTTGAAAATATGACTCTATGAACACTAATTAGAGATCTTCAGCGACTTTTCGGCAGAATTAGTAGATACTACAAAACACACGAGGTAGTCAGATAGTTGAGTTATTAATTTAAAAGTACTACGTAGTAGGTACATGATACGTCATTGATATAGAGGCTCTATACTAACTGGACTTACCTATACATAGTATGTCTAACACAGAGCAAGGAATGACTTTATATTTTCTGTGATGTCTAATGTCTATAGAGTCGGTCGGAGATACGGACTGAAACTGCACAGACGTTTTACAGGCAAATCACGTGCACGGTAAATATACAGAAATAAGAAGATAAACTGAGTTTTAAAAAAACAAAATACATGACGATTAATTTTGTAAATAATTGTCTTTTTGTTCTCTAAAAGATCACTTAAATTGCTTGAAACGACCGTCGTTCAAGTCAAAACGTCTTACATGAAACATTTATTACAGAATTATTACAGATCATAAGTCAAAGAGCAGGCGACGGTTTACGGGTCAGGTAAAGTTGATCAATTCCCTCGGGATCAAACACGGTTGCTAAATATTTTGGCGTTGTTCCGAGCCGTGCGATGTACCTCTTAGCGCGGAGTTTGGTAACAACGTGAAAACATATACTTAACGGATGACGATAATTTGCTCAAATTGTTCGCACGCTGCCGTAGGGGCACTAAAGACATGCAAGGACTAACGTACCGTTGAAACGAAGCGTTTAGTTTGGAGAAATCTTTAAGAGGCCGATATCTTTTTAAACACAATAAGTTATGCATTGTGCTTAAGTTATGCATAATATTTATTTCTTAATTTATTTTATTCTTTTCGTTTTCTGTTCCTACTTCGCTTATCTTGTTTTAATTGTTCCCACATCCAGGGCATCTGGAAGAGATCCTCATTTGTAGCGACAAGATGTCCTTGTACATGTCCTTTCTATGTTTGTGTCTCTATGTATGTTTATATATTTGTACAGAATAAATAAATAAGATAGTATTTGACAGCCATTTCACTTGATACTTGATAGTGACGATACATTTGAAGATGTTGTTACACTAACTTGGAAGGAGTAAGTAGCCCCTAAGCCCCTAAGGGTTTTTACACAGCATCAGCAGGTTGAGTTGGACCAAAAATTGTTAGGTATATTTAATAATAATTATCTACTGTATCTAATTTGGTAGGTAAATTAAAAACTTGTCATTTAACAATAATACTGGTACGCTTGCTTGAACCTATCGAGTCATTGGAAAAGAGCTAATATTCTTTCATTACTGAACCGATATGAACCAAATATAGCTAAGAACCAGCGCACGAAAACTGGCTTTGAAATGCAGAAACCGCAACGAAATTGGTCCATCTATTTGAGAGCTACGATGCTACAGAGAAACACACACAGATAGACAGACAAACATCGACATCAAACTTACCTATACCACCCCCCTTTAGAGTCGGGGTTTAAAAAACAATGGTTTTAGTCGATAATATTCTCGGATCGCCGTTCTCTAATACGCTATCGATCCACATCATCCTAAACAACATCGGAATGCGGCTTGACTTCCAAATATTCCCAATCCGAGTTATTTACCAACACAAAGGCATTGAAAGTTATCGGTTATTTCGCCGAAGCTCGTGCCCGGGGCGAAGTTTCGCAATCAACAAATCGAAAGCCGTCACAAGTTGAATGAGCACTTTATCGTGTGTATGATTTTGTTTCTCTTTACAAATTGATAGTCGAGAAATTCTTGATATCATAGAACTCAAGAATAAGCGTATACTTACCTTGCCTTAATTGTATTATTTGCTTAATGATATCCAACCAAAAAATCTAGATTTTGTTACTGTCACCCTAGCAGTTTTTAGGGTTCCGTACACAAAAGGGTAGAAACGGGACCCTTTACTAAGACTTCCCCGTCGGTCCGTCTGTCACCAGGATGTATCATCACTTGAATCGTGGATAGCGTGATAGTCGCTATAACAAAAAAAATAGAATAAAAACAAATATTTAAGGGAGCCCCATACAACGAGCGTGATTTTTTGCTTGTTTTTGGCCGATGATCCAGAACTTCGAATTCTACTTGTACATATAGTAATAGTAGTAGGGTATAAATGAGAGTTCTGGCTTCTGCAACATCATTTTGCTACGTTATACAACGTGTAATGAAAAGTAAAACGGCATAATTTTGTTGTGAAATAATTTTCTTTAAAAGTTCAAATAATATTGAAGGGTACTTAATAACGAATCACCCTGTAAAAATATTAAAAAGAAATACGCATATTTTTTCCATAATGTATGGAAAAATAGAATAAGTATATCGATTTTCCCATACATTATGGAAAAATAAATATGCTTATTTCTATTTAATATTTCGTTACACTTTGTACATAATAGATAATGTTCGCCATTCCGGTTCGCATATGTGGTTTCCTGCTAAGGATACCAAACGTGTTCACGTCAAAACAGAGCACTGACCTTGAACCAAGCCATCGTGGAGTCATCGTACAGCACCACCCACTCCTCCGTCCACGTGTTCCACAGGTATTTCCCTGCAATCATATCGCGTACATTTACAAACCATCGTCCAATAATCTAGTCTACATAAAGCACCGATAAGAAACCTCAGGATTGGGGCATCCGAACGATTTACGTAAACCTTTTTCGCAAGCAAAGCAAGCACAAGCGAACAGTAATTGTCTTAAAGTAGTAGTAGTTCTTAAGACAGTAGTAGTATCTGTCAAAATTCTATAGACGACTGCTGAGCGAACTACAGCGTGGCCTTACAGCTGGTGGTAAGTAAGAAAGTAAGTTTTCAATTCATACACCCCTGAGTTAAAGATTTACATTTTATTTGAAAAAAATTTTAACGTTTAAGGTGTACAAAAAAAAAAATATCCGAACGTTGTGTGACGTTGTATAATACCGGCCATACAAGCCATAATCCTTCCTATCGTCAATCGGCAGCGTCTCGCGATGCACGAGCAAAAACAAGCAAATAATCGCGTTCGTTGTATGGGAGCATTCTTAAATATTTATTTTATTCTATTTTTCAGTATTTGTTGTTATAGCGGTATATATACAAATTTTTTTATATACATAAATATTATATATAGGATAACACCCAGACACTGGAAAACATTCATGCTCATCACACGAAAATTTCCCACTAGTGGGAATCAACCCCACGACCTCCGACGCAGACGGCAGGTTCGCTACCGCTACGCCATTCGGTTGTCAAGACATCATTTGTGAAAATTTCAAATCTGTAGCTATCACGGTTCAAGAGATACAGCCTGGTGACAAACGGATGGACAGCGACGTCTTAGTAATAGGGTCCCGCTTTTACCCTTTGGGTATGGAACCCCGGAAAAAAACAGAACAATTCGTGTTATTTAAATGCATAGTGCATATAATATTATACATAAGTGCTGTTATTGTATCGTCGATCATCCGGAAGTTATCTGCAAGCCGCAAGGCCTGCACTCACGTTATTGCAACGATCGGATCACATGCTGCGGTTTGTTGAGTGGCTGTCTGTGTTATCTTATATCTCAAACTGATATACAAGTAAATACGTAAGGATAGGTATAGTATATTAAGGGTGCTTGTTCATTAGATTATCTTATACCTATCTCAAACAGAGAGGTTAGTACAGGTTTTTGTACGAATTTCGAGTCGAATCGCATCGGACAAGCGAATCGATTTCCTCCATACATTTACAGCCAGCGCCATCTATTGACCACCACAATATGTCAGCGATAGATGGCGCTGGCTGTAAATGTATGGAGGAATTCGATTCGTTTGTGCGATGCAAGTCGATTCGAATTCGTGCAAAAACTTGTACTAAGTCTAACCCTATATAAATACGCAAATAGGTATAGCTTGATTTTCATAAGCTCAAGCTATTCAAAATCAAATGAAGATCAAGCATTTCCTATTGGTTGTCTATTCACGCAGTGGCAAAGGATTGAATTTTAAAGAGGGAAAACGGACCAGAAAAATCAACCCATCAAAACACCTAAGTAAACCCCTAACGTTTGACACTTTCATTGCAATGTTTGACTTTTGCGTAGCTGGATTGTAGACGTTCTACGGGCTACGCCTCTACAAATCGGTTTTGGAATCATTGATTAGGGATGAATTAATAATGTAGTATAAGAAATAACATTTAATTATTAATATTTACTAGCCATTGCCCGCAGCTTTGCGTGAATTGCGGGTTTCAAAAATCCTGTGGGAGACATGAAATTTTCCGGGACATGAAATTTTCAAGCCTCGCCCCACTCAAAATCGCTTATGTTTCATTCGATTCGCATGGAGTTTGACAGAGTTGGGCGCGTCATCGTGGATTGAAATATCAATAGCGGTAGCGAACATGCCGTCGGAGGTCGTGGGTTCGATTCCCACAACTGGTAAATGATTGTTTGATGAGCATGAATGTTTTTCAGTGTCTGGGTGTTTATTTTATTTATGTACATAAAATGTTATGTGTCTTTATTATTATATTTTTGTACATAAAATATTATGTATATACATCAGTTACCTAGTACCCATAACACAAGCGATCGCTTACTTTAGGGTTAGATTGCGATGGGTGTAATATCCTAATTAAACAAAAAAAATCGCCTTTTATACGTATAATGGGTGCATGTGCAATAAATTTAAGGTGTAGTATATTTCCAAGTTAAGTTCATAGCGTAGATACATGCGATGTAAGGAAATTGTTAGCATAGAGAATTGCTGCTACATCCGTAGATACTTGAAGAGTACTGCGATTTTTCCGCCTCAGCCAGTCCAGTAATGACTGCGAGAGAAGTAGGTACTCCTACCTACAACTTTGTATAGAAAATACTGCAATTTTTTAAAGCGAAATAAGTTCACCATTCACGATATATTTAATGGTTTTGTTATTTTGTATATTGTGAACAAGATTCTTTTTTTTACTCTATACAAGTTAGTACTTGACTGCGATCTTGGTTGGTAAGTAAATTAACCCCAACGGTTTCTACAAACATCGCAACGGAAGCTAAATCGCTTGGCGGTGCGTCTATGCTGGTAGGGTGGTAACTAGCCACGGCCAAAGCCTTCCACCAGACCAGACCTGAGCCAATTTAGAAATTATAAAATTCGAAAGCACGTGGCGGGAATCGAACCCGCGACCTCTCACTCGAATCCGAGCGCGCTGCCACTGCGCCAAGGAGGTCCTCATATTCTGTATTATTATCCTCCCATATTTCTTAACGCCGCAGGAGCTCAAATGCGATGTACATAAACGGTAAAGTTAAAATCCTTACTTTACTCTGAGTGAGAAAGGTTAGTGAAAAATAAATAAGATGGGTCGGTTATTATTGCTGACACACCACCAAAACCATAGACAATAAAATGATAATATATCTCTGTTAAAATTATATTATCATGGAAGCTTGAAAAAACTTAAAGAGCACGAACAGCTATCCATTAAAGTGATGATGACAGTCACTTGATATACAATTAAACCCAAAAATATAGTACATCATCCCAACTGACCCAGCAAACGTCGTTTCGCTATTTAAATTATTTGTTACTTACAGGTATGAAAAGTAGTTTACAAGTATGCCCTTTACCCAGACCTACCAAAAACACACGGAAAGTTTCACAAAAATCGATCAAGCCGTTTCGGAGGAATTTTATAACAAACACCGTGACAAGAGAATTTTAGCTCGTATATTTCAAAACTCAGTCAACAAAGTCGAGATTATTGACTATTTGTGACTTTTGATAATAACTTAGTGATATATCTATTTTCGTTTATCGTGTTTTCTAATATTGCCTACGCAAGTTGGCGTATACATATAGGTCAACAAGTACTTCTATAGCCTTTGATGACTTGTTTCACGAGAATTACTTAAATAAAATATTATATGTGACGAAACAAATGGTCGTAACTTTTGATTGCGTTGACAATTGCTTAATTTTTTAAGCCGCTAAGGGACCGCGGTCCTCAGACCCTATCATATTATCCGCCCTCTAAAAGGGTTCCGTTTTATCAATCTTGAAGTACAGTAACTGTTTATAAAATCAATATCAATACACTTTATAATTTTTGTTTTGTCACCAGAATACATTGTTATATTCTTTATATAAATTTAAAATGGAATAATGCTGTGCACTTGAATTGTTAACATTATTCTGCGGTACTTGAAAAATGGTAAACGAAAGCAGAAGTGACCAAGACATCTTTTATCAACTTTTATCTTAAATAAATTAGTGGAATATATACATTGTTGTGGCTCCAGGTTCTGAGCCTTTTAGCAACACATTCGACCGAATACACTTTATTACAAACGATGTATCCATCCTACTGATCTCAATTCACTTGATTTTCGCCATTTTGGCGCTGATTGTTGCGTAACCTGGCGTGAGCGTCTATGGAACTAAAATAAAATGACATTCAAAACGACGGTCACGAGAAATAAATGTCAATTTAGTACCGTGGACGTTCGAGGGTGACGCTTCAAATCGGCACAAAAAAAGGAACTATCAGATGTATAGAATGATTAATCCATAGAATCAGTGATCCATCCCTTTCAAATTTCATAAGCCTCCGCGAATCCTCCGCGAGTTATCAACACTCGACACTCGCCCGTCAGCCGGGCGGTTACGACTACCTTGACGATTGGAATTAGGTTTTCATCTTTCGACCATCGGAGTCGAATAAATTCGCAGGACACAATGAACACTTTATTGTGCCAATAGAAAGAAAAATGCTACGAATACCCAAAAGGAAAGGAAGATTTATGTTTTTCTTGCGTATCTTGTGTGTATGTATGTGTGTTTTTTATACAATATAGGTTTACGCTTATAGGTTTTTTTTATACAATATAGACCACAAACTCAACTGATGAAAAGTGACGATGCGATCGAAGATGGACCGCGTTTACCTAGAGGATGCCTATTCAATCTTTTTTTAAAGGTAGTGCAAGTTTAACGTAATCCTTTTGAAGTTTCGACCATGGAAGAGGTTCCATGTCCGGATGACGGCTGTAAGCTGACAGTTTCAATCTTCACCGGCATCTTGGGCTAGGTTTGTGTGTAAAGGGCCCCGGTGGGTGTTCCGGTCACCGGCGAGTCCTACATACCTATACCGGAAGCGGCGTGGCTAAAGCTTCCCTGTTTCCGGGCGGGATGCGCCAAGGCATTTTCTCACCGTAAAAAAGAGGTTTGTGTGTAAGAAGCGATCTATAAGATACGTCGTATCCCAAGAAAGTTACGGATTTCCGCATGAATTTTAAAATACGAATACCCAAAGTTCAGATCGGAGCCGGATATAATAATAAATCGCTAGTTTTCTTTGCTCTCTGACGACTGCCGAGTAATGTTAGGAGTATAATCGTAAAGGGGGCAGATGCCGTATCCCTTATGAGGGATAAAGGGAGGGATGCGTGTCACCTGCGGCCTAGTTTACGAGCTTTTTGTTATTCCGCCGCTGTCGACAGCCGATAGGACCTTCACGGTCAAACGATAAAATCGAAATAAAGTATTGCTATTAACCCTCTACATCGCGTATAAAATATAACAAAATACACAATACGGTATGTATTAATAAAACGTATAGAAAAGATATTTAAAAGTGATAAAATAAAAGTTGTTAATAGTGGTCGTAATAGCTCCCTACCCACGATGCAATATTAAGTGAAAATAATCAGTCTAGGTCTGTCATAAGGACCGTAGGTGCGACAGAGAGCGCAACAGGCGGTCTGTTTACCCATTTTACTTCCCCCCGTGTGCAGCGAGATGTTGTGACCAGTAGAACAGAATTCAACATCCTTCAAACTTAAAAATATCAAACCATTCATAATAAAATATAAGCTAGAATATTACATATTAGGATTTGATCACGCGTTCTTGCTTAATAGAGATCAGTGATTACGACGTATTCATGCAACTATAAGAGCGCCTTCAAGCCGCAAAGCGCCGCGTGGTGGCAGCGCGTCTGCAGCCCTGCGGCCGCGCTACTTTATAAATAATTACATTGTAAATAAACTTAATGATAATTGTAAATAAAATATTTACTTTGTAAATATAATAAATACTATGTAAATAAACAACGCGCGGTTGCAGTGTTGCAACACTTCATCGATCATCAGTTCATCGATATAGTGACTGCGCGCACGTATTTTTTGTACAAGTCTCAACATCAAGTCCATCGTAATACGACTCTTAACCTAGCGACAGCAGTGCGACTGTAGCGCTGTAGACGCGCTGCCACCGCGCGGCACTTTGCGGCTAATTTGAAGGCCCCTTAGACGTAGTTATTTGTGTCATACTTACGTTTGTACCGTAGCATGTAGCCGCCCTTGATTTGTGTTCCGCCATGTTCTGAAACGAATTATAAAATTAATAATACATTAATAATACATTCTTATTATTTGGGTTAAAACTACAAGACAGAGTAAGAAACAAGGAAATACGGAAAACAACGAAGGTCATAGACGCAGGGGTGATGGCTTGCCGTCTCAAATGGAAATGGGCGGGATATATATCCTGGACAACAGATGGACGATGGAGCGAGCGTGTTCTCCATTGGTGGCCGCGCAACGTAAAGAGGAGCGAGAAGAGAGGAAATAGAACTCAACGAAGATTAAGCACAATTTCACATATTTTTATTAACAAGTGTGTTTTTAAAGCGATATTAATTGTATGATCTAAGGATCTAAATATATATAGGTTTTTTTTTTATGCTATATAGGCTAGCGCTTGACTGTGATCACACCTGATGGAAAGTGATGATACAGTCTAAGGTGGAACGCGCTTGCCTAGAAGATGCCTATTCACTCTTGATTTGAAGGCACCCGGGTTGTAAGTGGCAGGAAAGACACTGCCTGGGAGTGTATTCCAGGCCTTTGCAGTGCGTTTCTAAATATATAAAAGAAGATACTGACTGACTGATTCACTGACATATCAACGCACAGCCCAGACCACAGACCGCTGGGTCTAGAGACTTCAAATTTGACACACAGGTTCCTTATGAAGTCTAGGGGTGCACTAAGAAAGGATTTTTCAAAATTCCCCCCCTAAAGGGGTGAAACGGGGCTCCAAAGTTCGTATTTTACCAAGCTTCAATACTCCTTCACGCCAAAACTACTGAACCCATTTGGCTCAAATTTGGAACTGAGATAAATTGCATCTTGGATTAACACATAAGCTACTTTTCATCCCGGGAAAATCCATGGTTCCCGTGGGATTAGCTATAAACCGAAATTCACGCGGAAAAAATCTTCACGCCGCAAGTACAAGGCCGATTTGGCTGAAATTTGGAATGGTGATAGATGATATCTTGGATTAATAACAAGGCTACTTTTTATCTTGGAAAAATCCGTGGTTTTTGCGGGAAAACTGAAAAATTGATATTCACGCGCGAAAAATACTACTACAACTACTTTACGCTGCACTTACTGAACTGATATGACTGAAATCCGGAAAGGAGATAGATTTTATCCTGGATTAATACATAGGCTTTTTTTGTTATATAATAAATATCTTTTATTTAGAACAACTACCCAAGGTATAATAATTAATAAAATTAGCTTAAATTAAAAATTAAAACTAGGTATAAAATTTTCTTTGCTCCCGGTCCCCACGGTCCATACATAGGCTACTTTTCATCCCGGAAAATTTAATGGTTTCCATGATAATAGTGATAGATAATATTATGCCTTCATGCCGTAATTACTGAACTGATTTGGAATAGAGATAGATTATATTCTGGATTAAAATTAAGGCTCTTTTTTATCCCGGAAAAATCAATGGTTATTTCTCCCACGTGAATATTTGTTTTTCACTATTTCAGCGGGAGAAATACTCATTCACGCTGCAACTATTGAAAATTTTTGGTTGAAAGTTAAAATGGAGATAGATTTCTTTAAAAGAAGAAAGGTTACTTTTTATTCCGGAACAATCGATGGTTCCCGTGAAAATAGGGAAAACTAAAATTTACGCGGGCGAAGCCGCGGGTATCTGCTAGTCAGGTATATAAATATTTGACTCTTTATTGATATTCTTTCGAACCTTATACTATATCTATTATTGTAATATTATTATATTAATATTTATTTATTGGGTCCTTAGTCTAAAATCCCTTAGAAGCAGAAACACGATTGGATAAAAATTTTTCGATAAAAAGGTCTCCCAAAAGTTGCTACAAAATCTCAGTTTTCCTAATTTTTATCGGAAACTACAATGGATGTAATTATAATTTTTGTTTTAATGTGTCGGTAATAATAATATCCAGAAACTCTTAGAAACAGATTTTTGATAACTGGCTTAGTTTTTGAGTAATTAGGTAAAACGTCGTTTTTCTGTTATATTCTCCAGCGACGCTGCATGTCGCACCTACGAACGTATCCGTGAGAGTGAGAAAGATAAAAATATATTCAATAAATCCTTTTAAGTATTCTGTCCTAAAAATCCGCGTCCGTCAACGTCCGTTTTGCTCTTGAAAGTTTGTCGCCAATAAATGATCACGGATGATTGTGTGGATGTTTGCACGATGATCGAAGCGATTATCACTAACGACAGATGATCGTAGCCACTTGTCAAGAGAAGCTATAAAATCCTGATATAGCAGTTGTACGACAATCTATCTTCGTTTGTCGTTGCGACTGATGGATGCTGGATACAAATACAAATACAAATACGTAATATTTGTTCTATCTGCCTCGGTAAATAAGCTTGATAAATATGTTGTTTTGCCATATTATCGGTTTATTAGGTAGAGGTTGTATTGTATTCTTGATAATATTATATTACATTTTATTTCTTGTGAGGTTCGTTTAGTGATTGAAGATATATCAGTATTTCACATTATTTTAGTTTCGTCAGATCTGTTTACTCTATCTTAGCCCCTTCGCACACGACTCATAAGCGTAAGCGTAGCGAATAATAGTGAAATCGGTAGACCGTTATTCATTTCAGCATATTCAATCATTAATCTGGAAGTATTAGATTGACTTGCATAGGACATGAAGGATAGCTAATAAAGTACGCATAATAACACGTATAACTACTGAAATAAGCACTGTCAATGAAAAAGTACCAAAATATGCAGTAGGTAACGCTATAAAAATAGAATTATATGCATTTGCATATGCAAACATGCAATTTCATATAATCCGATGTCTAGTCGTAACGATACGCTTACGCTTACGAGCTGTATGCGAAGGAGCTCAAGGCTTTAAGAGCTGGCAAACTGGGCTAAAAAATTCAAAATGGCGGAAAAAACATGGCCGCCATACAAATTTTGTTGGTCTCTATCTCGGAGGGTATGACAGCTGGAAAAGTGCTTTCATAGCAAAAGATGATCGAAATGGGGATATATATTTAGTGACCAGAAAAAAAATTCAAAATGGCGGAATTTTTTTTTCATAAAAAATGTATGGAAGAGACCTAGAAGGAGACGGAAAACGATAATATGATGTTTATGGGATGTGTTTGGGTACGGGATTCGAGTAGGGGGAAAATATAACATTTCCGAAAAACAAGATGGCGGCCGACGAGATTTCTGTAACTTTTTTGTTTTCCAATCAATTTCGTTCAAACTCCCAAGGAATGTAGGACTTGGTAAACAATTAACAGAAAATGTGGAAAAATTTGGGAAAACAAAATGGCGGCCGATATTTTCGCAAAATTCTCTCCTGTAAAATTTTGTATGAAAAAATTTTTTTTTAAAAACACTCGTAAAAAGGAGAACTATTTCTTTCGGAGTCAGTATGGACAGAGCTGATGATTGAGGATTTCGGAGACGGGAGAAGGGCTCAGCCAGGGTATCGAAGAAAGGTGGAGGGTGCTAGACCAAATGTCATTCGAAATCTTGTGCAATTGCCAATGCGCTGAAAAAAATTTCAAAATTGCGAAAAAAAGATGGCCGCCATACAAATTTCGTCGATGTCTATCTCAGAATGTATGAACGATAGAAAAGTGGTTTCTTAGCAAAACATGATCTTGACGAAGAGGTTTATTTACTGAAAAGAAAAAAATTCAAAATGGCGGAACATTTTTTTTCATACTAAATTGTATAGCGATTCTACCTACAAATTTTTGCTAAATCCGAGTATGAGCGACCACGTAAATTGCTACAAGCAGTTACGCGGTCCGCTTTAGCGGGCCGCGCCCCCACGCGAAAAACTAGTTATACTATATATAGCTCGATTACCACTCACTCACTGACTGACTGACTCATTGACATAATTGTTCTCCCAGAAGGAGTCTGAAAACGATATAATGATGTATGGGGGATGTGTTCGGGTGCGGGAGTCGAGTAGGGAAAAATTATGACATTTCAGAAAAACAAGATGGCGGCCGACGTGATTTATGTAACTTTTTTGTTTTCCGACCGATTTCGTTCCAACTCGCAACGATTGTAGATATTAGTAAACGATTAATAGAAAAAATTAAAAATTTTGGAAAAACAAGATGGCGGCCGAGATTTTCGCAAAATTTTCTCCTGTAAAATTTTGTATAAAATTTTTTTTTTTAACAAACACTTTCGTAAAGAGGAGAACTATTTCTTTCGGGGACAGTATGGAGAGAGCTGATGATTGAGGATCTTGGAGACGGGTGAAGAGCACGCTAAAGGTATTGGAGATAGGTGGGGGGTGCTCGAACAAATGTCATTTGAAACCTCGTCCAATTACCAATGAGCTGAAAAAAAATTCAAAATGGCGGAAAAAACATGGCCGCCATACAAATTTTGTTGGTCTCTATCTCGGAGGGTATGACAGGTGGAAAAGTGGTTTCATAGCAAAAGATGATCGAAATGAGGATATCTATTTAGTGACAAGAAAAAAAATTCAAAATGGCGGAATTTTTTTTATAAAAAATGTATGGCAGAGACCTAGAAGGAGACGGAAAACGATAATATGATGTTTATGGGATGTGTTTGGGTACGGGATTCGAGTAGGGGGAAAATATAACATTTCCGAAAAACAAGATGGCGGCCGACGTGATTTCTGTAACTTTTTTGTTTTCCGACCGATTTCGTTCCAACTCGCAACGATTGTAGAGATTAGTAAACGATTAATAGAAAAAATGGAAAATTTTGGAAAAACAAGATGGCGGCCGAGATTTTCGCAAAATTTTCTCCTGTAAAATTATGTATGAAAAAAATTTTTTTCACAAACACTTTCGTAAAGAAGAGAACTATTTCTTTCGGGGACAGTATGGAGAGAGCTGATGATTGAGGATCTTGGAGACGAGTGAAGAGCACGCTAAAGGTATTGGAGATAGGTGGGGGGTGCTCGACCAAATGTCATTTGAAACCTCGTCCAATTTCCAATGAGCTGAAAAAAAATTCAAAATGGCGGAAAAAACATGGCCGCCATACAAATTTTGTTGGTCTCTATCTCGGAGGGTATGACAGTTGGAAAAGTGGTTTCCTAGCAAAAGATGATCGAAATGGGGATATCTATTTAGTGACAAGAAAAAAAATTCAAAATGGCGGAATTTTTTTTTCATAAAAAATGTATGGCAGAGACCTAGAAGGAGACGGAAAACGATAATATGATGTTTATAGGATGTGTTTGGGTACGGGATTCGAGTAGGGGGAAAATATAACATTTCCGAAAAACAAGATGGCGGCCGACGTGATTTATGGAACTTTTTTGTTTTCCTACCGATTTCGTTCAAACTCGCAACGATTGTAGATATTAGTAAACAATTAATAGAAAAAATTAAAAATTTTAGAAAAACAAGATGGCGGCCGAGATTTTCGCAAAATTTTCTCCTGTAAAATTTTGTATGAAAAAAATTTTTTTTACAAACACTTTCGTAAAGAGGAGAACTATTTCTTTCGGGGACAGTATGGAGAGAGCTGATGATTGAGGATTTCGGAGACGCGTGAAGAGCCCGCTTCAGGTGTAAAAGATAGGTAGGGAGTGCTCGACCAAATGTCATTCAAAACCTCGTGCAATTGCCAATGCGCTGAAAAAAAATTCAAAATGGCGAAAAAAAGATGGCCGCCATACAAAGTTCGTGGGTGTTTATCTCAGAAAATATAAAAGATAGAAAAGTGGTTTCTTAGCAACAGATGATCAGGAAGAAGAGTTCTATTTATTGAAGAGAAAAAAAATTCAAAATGGCGGAACATTTTTTTTTTTCATACTAAATTGTATGGCGATTGGGTACCTACTATAAGAAAATCCAAAGTTTTTGCTAAATCCGAGTATGAGCGACCACGTAAATTGCTACAAGCAGTTACGCGGTCCGCTTTAGCGGGCCGCGCCCCCACGCGAAAAACTAGTTAATATATATATAGCTACTCGTGCTGATTCACTGACTGACTCATTGATCACCTCTCCTGAACAATTTTGTATGAAAACATTTTTTTTTAATAACCATTTCGTATTTAAGGGAAAAATTCATTCGGAGGAAAAATACGGAGAGAGCTGATGAGTGAGGATTTCGAAGACGGGTGAAGAGCACGACCAGGGTATCGGAGATAGGTAGGGAGTGCTCGACCAAATGTCATTCGAAACGTCATCCAATTGACAGTGAGCTGAAAAAAATTTCAAAATGGCGGATTCAAAATGGCCGCCATTCGAATTTCGTCGATATCTCGGTAAGTATAAAAGATAGAAGAACGGTTTCTCGACAAGAAGTAATCACGACACGAAGGTCTATTGGATGGAAAGGAAAAAAATTCAAAATGGCGGAATTTATTTTTTTCATAGAAAATGAAAGGGGAATTTTAAAGGGTTTTTTTATAGGCGGGAAGACAGCACGCGGGCCACATGTGGCCCGCGCCACCACGCAACCTACTAGTTAATATATATATAGCTACTCGTGCTGATTCACTGACTGACTCATTGATCACCTCTCCTGAACAATTTTGTATGAAAAAATTTTTTTTCACTATGCGTTTCGTATACAAGAAAAAAATTCATTCGGAGGAAAAATACGGAGAGAGCTGATGATTGAGGATTTCGGAGACGGGTGAAGAGCACAGCCAAGGGTATTGCAGATAGGTGGGGGGTGCTCGACCAAATGTCATTTGAAACGTCATCCAATTGGCAGTGAGCTGAAAAAAAATTCAAAATGGCGGATTCAAAATGGCCGCCAAAAGAATTTCGTCGATATCTCGGAAAGTATAAAAGATGAAAGAACGGTTTCTTGACAACAAGTGATCAGGACCCGAAGCTCTATTAGATGGATAAAAAAAAATTCAAAATGGCGGAATTTATTTTTTCATAGAAAATATATGGCGAATTTTGAAGAGACCACAAGTTGTGAAACATGCAGTATTTTGATGCGGCTTTTCTAAGGACTATCAGAAAAAATATGGAATGAGGTGATGATTGAGGATTTCGGAGACAGGTGAAGAGCACAGCCAGGGTGTCGAAGATAGGTAGGGGGTGCTCGACCAAATGTCACTCGAAATCTCATGCAATTGGCAGTGAGCTGAAAAAAAATCCAAAATGGCGGATTCAAAATGGCCGCCATACATTTTTCGTGTTGTTCTATGTCGGAAAGTATAAAAGATAAGAGAGTGGTTTCTTAGCAAGAGGTGATCAGGATCTCAAGGTTTACGGGATTAATGAAAAAAAAACAAAGTGGCGGAATTTACTTTTCGATGGAAAATGTACATGCCACAATAAGTAGGGAACTATGCCAGTCATTGACGCAGTTCTACGGAGAACCGCCAGAGAAAAATATGAGAAAAGATGATGATCTAGGATTTGGATGATGATTGAGGAGCACGGTCGTGGTTTTAAAGATAGTTAAGGGCTGCTCGAACAAAAATACGCTGAACCTCATCCGATGAGGTTCAGCGGTATTTTTTGTTGGAACAGCCCTTAACTATCTTTAAAACCATGACCGTGCTCCTAGGTAATTTTTTCAGCCCACTGCCAATCGGATTCCAATAATTGGCGATGGTGATGACGGCGTTAGTTTCATGGGCGGGAAGACAGCACGCGGGCCACATGTGGCCCGCGCACCCACGCACCCTACTAGTTATGTATATTGTTATTCAGTTCATGACCTATTAGACATCCTTAGTTGATAGAGGAATTGGGTTAGTAAAATTAAATCGTACCAGAAATATAAATTAGTGTTAGGTTACTAGTATAGTATTATATTATCTGTGGTTAGGTACAGCATCGTCAGAGTTGCCGATAAAATAATAAGATTCCTGATTTTACGTTTTAAGCGATTTTTAGTGACCTGCAGTTTAAAAACTATAAAGACAATTACTTTCACATTTAAACGTCATGTATTTTGGATCTTTAATCTTAAATGCCTGTGAAGCAAAACACGATTGGATAAAATTTTCTCGATAGAAATTTCTCCCAAAAATTGCTCAAATCTCTTAACTTTTTCTAATTTTTCTCGGAAATTACAATGGATGTAATTGTAATCCAAAAACGCTCAGACAACGGATTTTTGATAAATGGCTTAGTTTTTTTAGTAATTAGGTAAAACGTCATTTTTCTATTCTATTCTTCCGCAACTTGTCGCACCCACCAACGCATTCGTAAGAGTGAGAAGAACAAAAATAAACTCAGTAGGTAGGTATATCCTCTTAAGTCAACGGATCCCGGTGGCTTCAGTTTGACTTAAAATCAGGAACAGACGGAAATAGGCTTTTTATAGTAATGACTTAAAAACAAAGGTCAACTTCAACAATACGAAGTGAGTTATTGTTGTTGACTCACACGTTGATTTAAATTTTAACAGAAGTTCATCCATAACGTAAGGATTCTTGGAAATCCTCACAGAACCACACAAGTAAAGCGTGGGCGGTGGCCAGCTAGTCGTAAATAAAATGAACTGCATTTAAAAAGTTTATAAGAAAAAGTGCTATCTATATTTATAGGAGACGCAGTCACCGTATCCATTTATTTAAGTCCAGAACTTTGCGAAATGGAATGCAACGCGATTGCAGCAATTTATGCTGAAGCTTTAGAAAAGAATGTATACGTAGGAAGCTATGATAGTAATTTGCCGTTTGGGCTCGCTATTCGTCGGTCAGACATCTGAACAAGATTAATTAAAAAAACCAGACTTCAAAAATATCAACTGAAGATAAAGTTACAATAGGTATATTATAATCTCCATTTATTTTTCTTGTATATTTCATTTTAATACCCCACTCGATAGGTTTTTTAATTTCTCTTTATGAACGACATACCTTTAGCACCAAAATTCCGCCAGTTTGATATTTAAAAAAACCTATCTAAAACACTTGGGTTTCTGAGACGAATCTAACAATACGTTAACTGTTAAAATCCATTCAACCGTTTGAAAGATACGAGGTAAGTACTTAATAAAGATGTTACAAACAAACAAGATAATAAACAAAAAAGAAAATTTGCAAGAAAATAAGCGAAAAACAATCCTCCCATGGCAGTCGGATAAAAAAGTAAAACGTAGTAGAAAGCTCTTATTTTGACTTACTGTCTACAATCTCTATAAAATAATATGTAAAAAGTTGTTGTTATACGGCATTTGTTTCCATTCCGTAATTTTATACGGTGTAATGTTACCTAAATTATATATATAACTAGCTGACCCGGCAAACTTCGTTTTGCCTGTTATTTTTTGTCAACATTTAATTGAACGCGGCCGAAGCCTCTCGCTGGATCAAATATAGTTAATTGAATTTCATCTCAACCCCACAATAGCTGGGTTAGGGTTTCCTCTCAGAATAAATGAGGTTTGTTTAGTAAGTACTTAGATGAAGACCAAAAAAGAAATGGATGGATCGTATGGAAGAGTATTGCACGTTGACAGCAGAAGAAGAAATTGGAAGAAGACTCCATGGTAAAAATTTAGAATCGTTTGGCAGGAGTAGGGGGACGGGAAGGGGGAAGGGGGGGAGAGGGGGTGTCCCCTAACCCCCGATACCACTCCCTGAAAAGGTATTGCACCATTCTTGAACAAATTTAAAAAGATGAAAATAATTAAAATGACGATGATGGAGTCGCTTCGTCGCGGAGAGAAGCGAAAGGGGAAGGGGTGGGAAGAAAAAAAAATGGGATTTTTCCCCCCTCCCAAGCTAAAACTTTCGACACGTAGTAGTTTTTAAGAAATATTTTTTTTAATTATGAAGTTTTGAATTCGATTTTGCTGTTATAATTACTGAAATACATGTTTTGAAATGGGAATTCTAGCCTCAAGAAGAAGTAAAGGAGTTAGGAAAACCCTTTATCCATCACCATCTACCCCTCACCCCCCCTAAGGGTCAGTCGACAGAGCTTTATAATCTTGAGGTTAAGACTCTTTTAGCCTTCAGTCTTTCCCTTACCCTTTTTTGGCTCGGTCTATTTCTGGGTGGTCATAAAAGAAAATAACCACTCAGAAGGATGGTGGGGCCTTGCAGGCCCCGCCATCCTCTTCGTCACCTATCCGTTATCCGAGTCGAGGTGCCCCAAGTCCCGAGCTCGCTTCGCTCGCTCTACATCCTAAGTCTTCAGTCTTTCCCTTACCCTTTTTAAGGCTCGGAGAAGAAGTAAAGGAGCTAGGAAAACCCTTTATCCATCACCATCTACCCCTCACCCCCCCTAAGGGTCAGTCGACAGAGCTTTAAAATCTTGAGGTTAAGACTCTTTTAGCCTTCTGTCTTTCCCTTACCCTTTTTTGGCTCGGTCGAAGGAGCTCCTATTTCTGGGTGGTCATAAAAGAAAATAACCACTCAGAAGGATGGTGGGGCCTGCAAGGCCAATGCAATCCTCTTCGTCACCTATCCGTTAACCGAGTCGGGGTGCCCCAAGTCCCGAGCTCGCTTCGCTCGCTCAAGATCCTAAGTGGTTTGTGTCAAAAATTTAATTTTTTGAAAAGCTCGAAAACACTGCGTTACCTCGTAATGCGAATAGTATTGTTGTAATCAGGGACCAAACCTCTACCAAATACAACACCTTTCTCCCCCGAACTCCTGCCAAAGGAAAGTAAATCCAACCGCGATTTACCAAGTTTCATCAGTACTAACAAATATCTGTAAGAAGTTTGGTGAATCGGCTTTAAACAACTCCAAACAATTGCGCTAAATCGTTAGTCGGTTGCATTTATGTTCAGCTGAAAGAAGCCTCGGTACCCATCTCGCAGAAAGCTTCGAAGCCACAATTCATTATGAATTAGGTATATTTCAAGTTCGTTCATAGGATACACCTATGATTTCAGCTATTTATCTGATTTTCGATCAACGGCCCCGAGTATGAAATCCCAAATATTTACGACGTTATTCTCAGTACTCGAAGCTGATGGCCGTCCAGCTCGTGGGTCATCAATTCTTCTGACCATTTTTTAACGATTGTATACGATGGAGCAGATCCTACTTCTTTGTCATTCTGTTTCAGCGTTAATCCTTTCTTGAACAAATACTTGGCATCGACGTAATTCGACGATTTTCTCCCAAACTAACAATCGGTATTATAACGTTATTTGCATATCAAATAAATTAAATAGACCAAAAAGGTCGGACATCATACTCCGGCTACAAATTTCGAAACAAACTTGTCAGAGGTGCTGACGTGACAGCAATGAAATGTTTACATAGCAACGCCATTAAATCAATTTATTAATTTTATTTTCAATTAGAAAATACTCGATAATCCTAAGTCTCCACGTATAAGTCCTCGACTCGGATCGATTATTTTTTTACGCTCTTTCATTTGATGTGCGATTCGTTCGATTCCACCATACACCGGTACCGCCCTTGGTTTTTGTATGGGAAAATTAAATCGGCCAGGGCCAGGGTTCTTCAGCATTTTGGGAGATCAAATATAGATAACAACCCGCTCCCCGACCCAGAGATCACACCCCGAAAGTTTCACAACGATCGATCCAGCCGTTTAGGAGGAGTTTGGCTACAAAGAAAATCGAGAGAATTTAACTTTTATTCCCTCTCCTAAGGGAACCATGCTGAATTTCAGGATAAAAAGTATCCTATGGCCTTCCTCGTAGTATGAACTCAAGTCATACCAAGTTTCATTGGAATTCATTCAGTAGTTTCGGCGTGATGCGCGGCCGTGATACAGAAAGACAGACAGACAGACAGACAGACAGACAGACAAAAATGAAAAAAAGTACAATTTTGGGTTCAGAACCGATTTTAGAGTGCCCTCGAAAAAAAATTTTCAAAATATCTTTAATGTACAGAATTTGACCTGTTACAGATTTATTATAAGTATAGATATAATCAAGTATGATCTCAAAGACTTCACAACATATTATGCATAATCAAACTAATTTTCATTAAACATGCTTTCGAATTTCTCCGGACTTAATATGATTCAGATTATTCCTCGATGCTGTTTTTCAGAATTTTCAATCGTTCAATACGTAATCTCGCCTTTCATCATTATCATCACATCAGCCTGCGGACGTCCACTGTTGGTAATCTGTGACTGTTGGACATTTTTTTTTATTGAAGATAGGCTTGCGCTTGACGACAATCATGCCTGATGGAAAGCAATGATGAGGTCTAGGTTGGAGCGCGCTTGCCAAAATGCCTATTCACTCTTCTCTTGAAGGCACCCAGATTGTACTTGTCTGGAAACACGGAGGCTGGAAGGGCGTTCCACACCTTAGCGGTTCGTATCGGAAACGTGGAAGAAAGACGATTCGTGCGAGTTTGTTGGACGTTTGTTGCGCCAAGAGCGCGCCCTCTAAAGTCACACCCTGCCCTCAGACTTTCTCATTCAACCACTTTCCCCCCATTGTACACTCCTTTTTAAAAAAACAATTTTAGGGTTCCGTACCTCAAAAAAAAAAACAGAAAGAACCCTTATAGGATCAGTTTGTTGTCCGTTTGTCTGTCAGTCTGTCTGTCTATCAGTCTGTCAGGCATTCTCTTTTTTTCAGTATATTAAAGCTATTCAGTATATTAGCCACAATATTATTATCACAATTATTATCTGGAATTCATTTTTCATTTTCATTTTTCGGAATCTAAAATAACACATCCATAAATGAGCGTCTGTGGAGCACACAACTAAAAATGTCAGGAAAAGGAAACAATAGAATGCAGTTTGTATAAATGTTTGACCTATTTCTTACAGTTAGGTATAGTCAGGGTTATGGATGTAAAGTTGGTAACATTGTTTTCGCAGTTCCCTATCCCAGATTAAACCTTCATTGACAATAGGAACCGGCTTTCTGTGATAAAGTATACTTAATTTATAACAGAAATTGCCGGAGAATATTGGACCTACGTAGGTACTCGTTTGTACTCTATGAGCCGTTATTAAATATTTTACAGTAAAAATCTCTTTCTAGTGTAACCTATAAATTAATTAAGAACGTCAAATTAAAATGTCTTCTCAAATTAAAGCCTTGTTGTTCAATGTGCTAATACGGCCTCTTGGCACGTAAATAACACCTATCAAAATAATTGTTAGTTTTTTTATATCATTTTTTTATTGACTTGTGACAGAAGGGCTGGCTCATTTTTTGCACAACGTATCAGCCTAGCTGTTCAAGGCCAGCCAGTATTCTTGCCACCATTCCACGCGGGCAAGACTTCTATATTAATTAGAATAAGCGAGTGACAAGTTTTACTGTAACATTTCAATAAAAAAAGTAAAAAAAATATATATATTGCGGGGAGAATAAATAATATTGTCGTGATTCATACATTTATTCCACAATATTTGGAAAGAAAAACACGAATAATTTAAAATTATTGCTCTGGCAATATTTAGCTACAAACTCTATGCTAACTTTGGTTTTATCTGTGGTTGAGTTGACCACAGGGGTCTGCCTTTTATGAACGTTGGTAAGATTGACTGAAACTAACCAATAGCATGAAAGGTAGATAAAGTTGTTATGAAAGTTGGTAAAATTGAGCAAGGCAGCCAATGAAAGGCTTTTTAAAGTAGTGTGACATCTCGGGGTAAGATAATTTCCAAATTGGTGGGATAAAGGAAAAGCTATAAATAAAAAACGACAAGACATTCGGGTATTCTGGGACTCGCATTCGGCATTTTATATTGTGTGTCTGAGTACTTGATATTCTAATTAATAATTAAATAATAACTGTAAATAATTGCTGTTACGTCAACATTAAACAATATTATAAGTATGAAAGAAAGTTTTATTTACAAGTGATTAGTACAAGTCAGAAGTGACAATGGCCTCGCACTCACAGGTATGTAAATATGTGATTCTTCTATTTTGATATTTGTGTGTCATACCCTCAAAATCTCTAATAATAATTGCACTATGATATTTGTGTTGTGCATGAATTTAATAATGTTTTATGAAATTCTAATAATGTTTTGTTGCTCGTAATCCTTGACAAACATCGTCATGATTACAATAAATACTGTTGTATCGTTTGAGGGCAAGTGGCCTGGGCGACTCCTAGGTATTGCGTCTCTTTTGATACTGATAGTGTTTGTGGTGCAAATTAAAGCATTATTAAATATTTTTGCGGAAAATACCATGTTAATTCCTTGATAAAATAAAAATGGTGTTGAGATTACTGCATTATTCATTTGGCCAGAGCTACTCTCTGGTAATGAATTTTTACTTTGGTTTCAGCATTATTATTTTATTATGTATTTTAAAATAAATGGTTTCTTTTTCAAAATGGAAATTCAAAACGAATATTGAAGGTATGACATAATGTCCAATACTAAATCAAGATGGCGCTGTAGGAAGTTAGCTCGCGTTATCATGTCGCCTTCCTGGTTTCTTAAAGCTAAGATTATTAGTAGTACAAATCGCTTTTCATTTCGATCGCGGTCCAGGGTTCGAAGAACATTGGTGGGCAATAATATAATATACGTCGTAGAATGAATCGTCATACTTTTGCAATGGTACCTACTTACTTTCCGTGAGTAACTACCGTCATTTTGTGCAATGATTTTCTTTTCTTGCTGATATTTTAGTATTACTGTTGTTAGCTACCCAGTAAAATTATATAAAAACTCATTATTTCATAATTCATAAATACTTAAAGATACAAAAATTATATTATCTGTATTTTGGTTTGTCACATCCGGTCAAACTCCAATATGTACGTATGGGAATGAAATCAAATATTAACTACGTCACTTCCGGGCGTGCACAAACCTAGATGCATTCTGATCTTGATTATTATTTTTTTCAAAGGATTCTTTTAAGAACCGCCATATTGTAATCAATCAATACAACATGAAAGTGCAAAATATAAGAAAATATTACTCTGTGATATTGCTACATATTATTACGTATTATAAATAGATCAACTGATGATTAATTAGGAGAGTTGGATGATTAAATTATTTAAAAGTAGGTAGCCAAGTGTGTTATCTGGAATGGTGGTGGCCAAGTGCGTCACCGAAAAGAAGGGTGGCCAAGTGTGTCACCAGTTATAGGGGTTAATAGGGGTGGCCAAGTGCGTCACCGATAATAGGGGTGGTCAAGTGTATCACCGATAATAGGAGTGGCCAAGTGTGTCACTGATAATAAGAGTGGCCAAGTGTGTCACTGATAATAAGAGTGGCCAAGTGTGTCACAACGCATATAGAAGGTAATTAAATATTATACTACAATCAATTAAGGTGGCCAAGTGAGTCACACCAGAACTAGTGGGTGCCAAGTTTTAATATAAATACCCGAATTGATAGAAGGTTTTTATTATTATAATATTTTGTTCAGGTTACGATAGAAATTATACACATAATAATTTTGAAAACTACCTTGCTTTGATAGAGTATGAAATATTCTCATAAATATTTGAATGTAGTTATTGAAAGGTTTTAGAATGTTGAAAACGTGAAATTGAAGGACTTCAATTATTTTAATTTGATAGCTTCTTTACCTATTATTATATTTAAACGCATAGATTAGCATTGAGTAGAGAAACGAATCGGTATTTAATACAATTTTTATTTTTCTGAGGGTCCGGCTGAGCAGAACAAGGCGCGAGGGCGCCCTACCGTAAGGAAGCGGCGGTGCGTACAGGCATCGTCGTCTAAACATCGCACTCGTAAAGCTGCACGAGTGTCGTCCTTGACTCCTTGGGTTGTCAATGAGGTCAGTTCTGCTGAATCTATTCCACATCATGTCGATGACACCGGACTTGACAAGAATACATCTACGGGGTTTACTAGTGATGAAGTGATAAAAATGCTCTCTTCAATACAAAAGGAAAAATCTCATCAGTTTTATAGTGATCTTATCAATGTTATACCCTCATTTGATCCATCTAGTAAAACGCAAAGTGTCGATAACTGGATAAAGAAAATAAATGAGTGTTCTAGCATATATAATTGGAACGAGAAGCAAACCATTCATTTTGCCATGCAAAAGCTTTCGGGGGTTGGTAAAATTTGGTATGAGGCATTACCAACTGTAGTTCATACTTGGGAGGAATGGCAAATTAAACTCAGAAAAGCATTTCCTAGCGGTCAAAATTATGGTCAGCTTCTCGAAGAAATGTTAGCTCGTACTACGCGGTATGGTGAAAATTTACGCGATTATTATTACGATAAACTTACATTAATGAATAGATGTGAAATTTATGGTAAAAAAGCTGTGGATTGCATTATACATGTTATAACGGATAAATCAATTAGGAACGGCGCACAGGCTTTGTCTTGCTCGGAACCAGATGATTTATTGAATTTTCTCAATTCTCAAAAACCGTTGCAGGCTCCATTTGTAAAGAACTGCGACAGCGCACTCAAACAGAATAGTTAAACTCTATTGATGTAATCAAATAAAAATGTGTCTGTATTATTAATGTTATAACAGGTTACTGTAATTTTATGAACTACTAACTGTATTAAATTCAAGAGAACTTGTGAAAATACTTAGTGATATTAATTGATTGAATGTGATTACATTATTTAGTACTTTACATTATTTAATAAATAAAATAAAATAGCTTTTATTAAACTGAAATAATATGAAGTATTACAATTTTTAAAATAATGTTTTAAATTTAGTTTGGAACAAATTTTGTAATAACAATAATTTAGTAACTTAAGTAAGTAGTATCAATATAATAAATGAAATACAGTGGAAATGTAAATACAGTATCGCCAATCAACTAAAGCTACTCTTATTGCATTTTCAAGTTTGTTACATAATATTATGTTAGGTTACAATTACTTATATTTGAAAATATTTCGTTATCAAATGTAATGTTATGAATGATGTAAGTCGGTTATAATTCTATGTAAAGGTTTATACTAAATGTTATGTAGACAGATTTCTAATCTTTTCATTCTTTTAACTAAATTATGTACAATGTATAGTTACTCAATACAAATAATAAATAAATAAATAAATAATATAGGTACAATATTGTGTGTTGATACATTGAAAATTATTGTTATGTAATAGGTACTCAATAATTATATGCAATAAAATATAAAACAAGCCTTTTTGAAGTATTTGAATAATTCAGAATGATAGTGACAGTTGATTTAAATAATATAAAATACAATAAGTTAGTAAACCTAAGCATAAGTTTCAACTAGTTAGATGTTACATAATACATATTTTCAGAATTCTTAAATATAAGTTTATTTTATATCTCTTTATAAGTTTATTTCATAGAGCCACTTTATTGATGCAATTTTGAACATCTTTTGATATTCTTAATGACAGTATGACATACATAAAAATATATTGAATAGATACTACAAATTCATATGTGATTTCAGTTCCGCCTGTTAGGCGAAGGCCTCCTCCAGTGTAAGATTTCTTAAAATTATAGTTCACCATGACATAACATGGGTCTGATAACTGGAGGGTGTTAGTCTATAGCCTTCCCACGATGACAAGTCGGCTTGGGAGGCTGGCTGAGAGGGGCAAATTGTTAGTTGCCTAATTAATTGTTCGTTATTATTTTGTTGTTTTTGAATATGTGATTTACTTATTGTGCCTGCAATGTAGATGGCTTTGGCGTTTGCGTAGCTTATGATTTATTACTGCACTTGCTTTTCTTTATTGATTTTTGCTTTGAGTTATTTTTAATTATTATTTTCGGAGGCGTAGATAGGTTTCTTTTATTAGCAGTTTTTGTTTCTGATCTGAGGCCATATTATTTTCTAAATAAATTATTTTATCATATTTTAAGATACAATTCTTTCCCATTTTCCTTTCTTCTATTAATTTCTTAACCAGTTCCCGTCTTTTTCTACAATATCTTTAGTAAAATCTTCTTGGATAGAATAGTTGGTATTTTTTAGGTTTTTCTTCTTTGTTAATAATTCAAGCTTTTTACCCATAGTAGTAAAGGTTACTATAACTGGCCTCTTATTATTTTGGTCTCTTCCAAGTCTTCCGACATACTCAATATAGGTTTTTTCGCAGTTAATTTGCATAGTTTGATTGATGATTTTGTGTATAATTTCCTCCAGCTCAAAATAACTTTCCTCTTTTTCTTCTACTCCGAAAAAAATAAGATTTCTTCTCTTTATATATCTTTCAAAATATTTAATAGACGCCTGCTGCTTGTTTATTTTTCCTCCAATTCACGGTAATTTTGTTCAAAACGTAAAAACTTTTCATCTATGTTATCGTTTATATTTTTTGTGATTCGTTCGGTTATGTTGGTAAATTCTCTATTCTGACCGTCCATTCGCTCCATCAGGTCTTTTACTAGCGATTTTAGTTCTCCCATTATTTGAAAATAGTTATAAGTAATTCACTTCGTCTAGTATATATAAGTACGCATAATTACTATCTTATCCAAAAGTGGTGTCTTAATACGTTAAAAGTGAAACTTTCAACCGGCGGTCCACGGCGACTCAGTGCAGTGTACTTACATACCTATTTACGAAAAACCGTTTACATATCAGAACAGACCTACTTATTTTGCACCGTATTGTGAATACATACTAGAATTACAAAGTGAATATAGTTCGAATACAAGCAAAAGAAAGTTAAATGATATAAATAATAATCAATGAAAAATACTGTTATTGTGAAGGTACGCAAATAATTATTCGATCTTCGCGACGCGCGCTGCGCCGGCCGTCGCTGACGCGGTAAGGTAACAGTGATACCTATATTATTAATCGTTATTATTCGATATTTTAGCACTGGTAGACCCTAATCAGCGTGTTAAATATTTATAAACAGTAAAAATTACGGAGCTAGTACCGCACCGTTGCGCTGCAGCGCCCTCATTATTTAATAGTTTTAGTTATATACAACATTATTTAATAGTTTTAGTTATATACAAATATGAATTCAATGTAAACTGTAGTTATATACAAATATATGAATTCAATGTAAACTGTAATAGAGTTAATTTTAATTACCTCAAACTGATCTAAGGTGTCTTAATAACTTTATATGAATGTCGTGATTATAAGTATAGTTTAAAAGATTAGTGTGTAGAATCTGCAATTTTAAGTTATACTTATTGTATGTACATATCATTTAAAATGTATATAGAGTTAGTTTTAATATATGTTATTGTTAAAAAATTAAGTAACTGATGCTAGTTATAATAATTAAGACGGATTGTATGTACCTATCGTGCACCGGGTGGTTGCACGGTTTCGGATGGCCGAATGTCGTGATTCATACATTTATTCCACAATATTTGGAAAGAAAAACACGAATAATTTAAAATTATTGCTCTGGCAATATTTAGCTACAAACTCTATGCTAACTTTGGTTTTATCTGTGGTTGAGTTGACCACAGGGGTCTGCCTTTTATGAACGTTGGTAAGATTGACTGAAACTAACCAATAGCATGAAAGGTAGATAAAGTTGTTATGAAAGTTGGTAAAATTGAGCAAGGCAGCCAATGAAAGGCTTTTTAAAGTAGTGTGACATCTCGGGGTAAGATAATTTCCAAATTGGTGGGATAAAGGAAAAGCTATAAATAGAAAAACGACAAGACATTCGGGTATTCTGGGACTCGCATTCGGCATTTTATATTGTGTGTCTGAGTACTTGATATTCTAATTAATAATTAAATAATAACTGTAAATAATTGCTGTTACGTCAACATTAAACAATATTATAAGTATGAAAGAAAGTTTTATTTACAAGTGATTAGTACAATATTATGTAGGTACAATTAATAATATTCTGGCTTTGCGCTTTTTTATTATAATATCAATCCAGATTTACACTTGTATAGAAATGAGGGCAACACTTTCCCTCATTGTTTTCGTGATTACCCCCAGCAATTTGTTCCCTTCAGTATTCAATTCACTAAAGTTAAAGTAACAATTGTTGATGTTTTATATTTCCCACTGCAGTGCCGCGAGGAAACGGAACAACGGTTTATTGTTACTGGTGCTATTGTTGTACATTTTTAAATATTAATTGCAAACCTAACATATTAACATTTTATGCAAAAAAACTAGGTTTTCCCAAAACATCTGAGTACGAAGTATATAGTTTAATCTTCTTCTTTCTAATCTCTAATAGGTATATAAAATTCTAGTGTCAATTTTTGTTACCAAACTCCTCCGAAACGGCTGGACAGATTGTTATGAAATTTTCTGTGGATATGAGAGTAGGTCGTAAGCTATTTTTTAATATCCTTAATGGCAAAACAACGTTTGCCGAGTCAGCTAGTATACCTATAAAATTCTCTTGTCAGTGTTTGTTACCAAACTCCTCCGAAACGGCTGGACTGATTGTTATGAAATTTTATATGTATGTTCGGTAGATCTGAGAGTAGGTCGTAAGCTAATTATGATTATTATAAACTGACATAGTATTACAATAAATGTACCTATAGCTTATACTAATTTGGAGTACTTATTACCTACTTAAATGAATGTGAATCCGTTCAATTTATACGTGTAAAGTGATACTGAATTCATGTTTTTACTATTTCATATAAATGATTTGTATTTGAAAGCGATCGGATCCTATCAGGCTTATATGCGTGTATAGGTATTAGGTATATGTATATTACATACAAATATTGCAGTTACACCTATACGTCCTACGTATAACCTTTTTAAGGTGAGTTTAATCTAAAACCTTTCACTAAGATTGGTATAGGACTTTTATGTTTTAACTCCGACGTAAAATTTTATATACCTACTCAGTACCTAGCGACTTAAGCTCACGAGATGTACTTAAATATAAAATTACCGTGCGGCGTATGTACACTTTACTTTTTTAATAAAATTGATAAAAAAAAATGTAATCTATAATAATGACTAATGAATCACAAAGCTCATTAATTCTTTTTTGCTTCGTAAAACATAACTGGCATCAAAGATTTATAAACGTCGTCGCTCGCACTGGCATGTACGTACACATTGTGAAAGGAAAATAGTAAAAGGGCCCCATTTTACTCTTTGTGTACGTACGGAACACTGATAACTGATTACGCTTGATTTTGGCTTAAAACAAGATTACATGATTTCTAAAATTATTATATATTCCCTGTATCTCCTATCGTTTATAGTACCGTATATTATTTAAGTAATCTATATATATAAAAGAATGAGGCATTTTGGTTGTTCCACGGATTCCGCCAAAACTATAGGTCCTAGAGATCTGAAATTTGGTACCTAGGTAGATATTAGGTCATGAATTCGTACTAAGACGGGGATTCCAGAAATTCCATGTTTAAGGGGTAAAAATCATACATTTAAGGGTATTTCCCATACAAAAGTAAAATTTTTTCGTTGTTCCAGGAATTCCCGAAAAACTAAAAGTCGTAGAGACCTGGAACTTGGTACCTAGGTAGATATTAGGTCATGGATTCGTACTAAGACGGGGATTCCAGAAATTCCATGTTTAAGGGGTGGAAATAGTACATTAAAGGGATTTCTCCATACAAAATCGTAATTTTTTTCGTTGTTCCAGGCATTCCAGAAAAACTAAAAGTCGTAGAGATCTCAAATTTGGTACTTAGGAAGATATTAGGTCATGAATTCGTACTAAGACGGGGATTCCAGAAATTCCATGTTAAAGGGGTAGAAATAGTACATTAAAGGGATTTCTCCATACAAAATTGATTTTTTTTTTCGTTGTTCCAGGAATTCCCGCAAAGCTAAAAGTCATAGAGATCTGAAATTTGATACCTAGATAGATATTAGGTCATGAATTCGTACTAAGACGGGGATTCCAGAAATTCCATGTTTAAGGGGTAGAAATAGTACATTAAGGGTATTTCTCCATACAAAATTGTAATTTTTTTCGTTGTTCCAGGAATTCCCGAAAAACTAAAAGTAGTAGAGATCTGAAATTTGGTACCTAGGTAGATATTAGGTCATGAATTCGTACTAAGACGGGGATTCCAGAAATTCCATGTTTAAGGGGTAGAAATAGTACATTAAAGGGATTTCTCCATACAAAATTGTATTTTTTTTCGTTGTTCCAGGAATTCCCGAAAAACTTAAAGTCGTAGAGATCTGAAATTTGATACCTAGGTAGACATTAGGTCATGAATTCGTACTAAGACGGGGATTCCAGGAATTCCATGTTTAAGGGATAAAAATCTTACATTTAATGAATTTTCCCATACAAAAGTGTATTTTTTGCGTTTTACCAGGGATTCCAGCGAAATCAATAATATCGTAGAGATCTGAAATTTGGTACCTAGGTTGATATTAGGTGATGAATTCGTAATCAGCTGGGGATAAGTAGGAATTTCTGGACAAAGTTTAAAAAGTGGACGCCATTTTGAACTTTTTTGTTATTGGGCCGATTGCTTTGTAAATCGATATGTGAGTATCGCGACAAGTATGGAGAAGGAATTTGTAGTCAAAATTTTAAAAAGTGGCCGCCATTTTGAATTTTTTGTCACTGTGACGATTGCTTTGAAAATCGATATTTGAGTATCGCGACAAGTATGGATAAGGAATTTGTGGTAAAAATTTAAAAAAGTGGCCGCCATTTTGAATTTTTTTGTTATTGGGCCGATTGCTTTGAAAATCGATATGTGAGTATCGCAACAAGTATAGAGGAGGAATTTGTAGTCAAAATTTAAAAAAGTGGCCGCCATTTTGATTTTTTTTATTATTGGGCCGATTGCTTTGAAAATCGATATGTGAGTATCGCAACGAGTATAGAGAAGGAATTTGTGGTAAAAATTTAAAAAAGTGGCCGCCATTTTGAATTTTTTTGTTATTGGGCCGATTGCTTTGAAAATCGATATGTGAGTATCGCAACAAGTATAGAGAAGGAATTTGTAGTAAAAATTTAAAAAAGTGGCCGCCATTTTGATTTTTTTTGTTACTGTGCCGATTGCTTTGAAAATCGATATGTGAGTATCGCAACAAGTATAGAGAAGGAATTTGTAGTCAAAATTTAAAAAAGTGGCCGCCATTTTGACTTTTTTTTGTTACTGTGACGATTGCTTTAAAAATCGATATGTGAGTATCGCAACAAGCATGGAGAAGGAATTTGTTGTAAAAATTTAAAAAAGTGGCCGCCATTTTGAATTTTTTTGTTATTGGGCCGATTGCTTTGAAAATCGATATGTGAGTATCGCAACAAGTATAGGGAAGGAATTTGTAGTCAAAATTTTAAGAAGTGGCCGCCATTTTGATTTTTTTTGTTATTGGGCCGATTGCTTTGAAAATCGATATGTGAGTATCGCAACAAGTATAGAGAAGGAATTTGTAGTAAAAATTTTAAGAAGTGGCCGCCATTTTGATTTTTTTTGTTATTGGGCCGATTGCTTTGAAAATCGATATGTGAGTATCGCAACAAGTATAGAGAAGGAATTTGTAGTAAAAATTTAAAAAAGTGGCCGCCATTTTGATTTTTTTTGTTACTGTGCCGATTGCTTTGAAAATCGATATGTGAGTATCGCAACAAGTATAGAGAAGGAATTTGTAGTCAAAATTTTAAAAAGTGGCCGCCATTTTGATTTTTTTTGTTACTGTGCCGATTGCTTTGAAAATCGATATGTGAGTATCGCAACAAGTATAGAGAAGGAATTTGTAGTCAAAATTTTAAAAAGTGGCCGCCATTTTGACTTTTTTTTGTTACTGTGACGATTGCTTTAAAAATCGATATGTGAGTATCGCAACGAGTATAGAGAAGGAATTTGTGGTAAAAATTTAAAAAAGTGGCCGCCATTTTGAATTTTTTTGTTATTGGGCCGATTGCTTTGAAAATCGATATGTGAGTATCGCAACAAGTATAGAGAAGGAATTTGTAGTAAAAATTTAAAAAGGTGGCCGCCATTTTGATTTTTTTTGTTACTGTGCCGATTGCTTTGAAAATCGATATGTGAGTATCGCAACAAGTATAGAGAAGGAATTTGTAGTCAAAATTTTAAAAAGTGGCCGCCATTTTGACTTTTTTTTGTTACTGTGACGATTGCTTTAAAAATCGATATGTGAGTATCGCAACAAGTATGGAGAAGGAATTTGTTGTAAAAATTTAAAAAAGTGGCCGCCATTTTGAATTTTTTTGTTATTGGGCCGATTGCTTTGAAAATCGATATGTGAGTATCGCAACAAGTATAGGGAAGGAATTTGTAGTCAAAATTTTAAGAAGTGGCCGCCATTTTGATTTTTTTTGTTATTGGGCCGATTGCTTTGAAAATCGATATGTGAGTATCGCAACAAGTATAGAGAAGGAATTTGTAGTAAAAATTTTAAGAAGTGGCCGCCATTTTGATTTTTTTTTGTTATTGGGCCGATTGCTTTGAAAATCGATATGTGAGTATCGCAACAAGTATAGAGAAGGAATTTGTAGTAAAAATTTAAAAAAGTGGCCGCCATTTTGATTTTTTTTGTTACTGTGCCGATTGCTTTGAAAATCGATATGTGAGTATCGCAACAAGTATAGAGAAGGAATTTGTAGTCAAAATTTTAAAAAGTGGCCGCCATTTTGATTTTTTTTGTTACTGTGCCGATTGCTTTGAAAATCGATATGTGAGTATCGCAACAAGTATAGAGAAGGAATTTGTAGTCAAAATTTTAAAAAGTGGCCGCCATTTTGACTTTTTTTTGTTACTGTGACGATTGCTTTAAAAATCGATATGTGAGTATCGCAACAAGTATGGAGAAGGAATTTGTTGTAAAAATTTAAAAAAGTGGCCGCCATTTTGAATTTTTTTGTTGTTGGGCCGATTGCTTTGAAAATCGATATGTGAGTATCGCAACAAGTATAGAGAAGGAATTTGTAGTCAAAATTTTAAGAAGTGGCCGCCATTTTGATTTTTTTTGTTACTGTGCCGATTGCTTTGAAAATCGATATGTGAGTATCGCAACAAGTATAGAGAAGGAATTTGTAGTCAAAATTTTAAAAAGTGGCCGCCATTTTGAATTTTTTTTGTTATTGGGCCGATTGCTTTGAAAATCGATATGTGAGTATCACGAGAAGTATGGATAAGGAATTTTTGGTAAAAATTTAAAAAAGTGGCCGCCATTTTGATGTTTTTTGTTATTGGGCCGATTGCTTCGAAAATCGATATGTGAGTGTCGCAACAAGTATAGAGAAGGAATTTGTAGTAAAAATTTAAAAAAGTGGCCGCCATTTTGATTTTTTTTTTGTTATTGGGCCGATTGCTTTGAAAATCGATATGTGAGTATCGCAACAAGTATAGAGAAGGAATTTGTAGTCAAAATTTTAAGAAGTGGCCGCCATTTTGATTTTTTTTGTTACTGTGCCGATTGCTTTGAAAATCGATATGTGAGTATCGCAACCAGTATAGAGAAGGAATTTGTAGACAAAATTTTAAAAAGTGGCCGCCATTTTGAATTTTTTTGTTACTGTGACGATTGCTTTGCAAATCGATATGTGAGTATCACGAGAAGTATGGAGAAGGAATTTGTGGTAAAAATTTAAAAAAGTGGCCGCCATTTTGAATTTTTTTGTTACTGTGCCGATTGCTTTGAAAATCGATATGTGAGTATCGCGACAAGTATGGATAAGGAATTTGTAGTAAAAATTCAAAAAAGTGGCCGCCATTTTGAATTTTTTTGTTATTGGGCCGATTGCTTTGAAAATCGACATGTGAGGATCGCGAGAAGTATGGAGAAGGAATTTGTGGTAAAAATTATAACAGTGGCCGCCATTTTGAGTTTTTTTGTTATTGGGCCGATTGCTTTGAAAATCGATATGTGAGTAACGCGACAAGTATGGAGAAGGAATTTGAAAGGAAGGATGGAAAAATACAGGAATTTTGGAAATTAAATGCCTGAAGGAGTACAGCAGAAGTTCAACGTGAGCGAAGCCGCGGGCGTTTGCTAGTAATAAAATAAAATAAATGACTTTTTATCTGCCGGAATATATATAGAATTCAATATAGTATCCCAAATATTAGTCCAAGCGTCTGAGCTGGCGCTTATATTGCTCAACGGCTAAGTTTAGCCATACGAAGAGGAAACAGCGCCAGCGTCTTGGGCACTATGCCCATAAATGATCAGTTGGATGGTGTATATATTTTGTATATATTTAAATTTAATATTATTTAATTTAATATTATTTAATTGTACGATGTTCCTCGCATTGCATCGGATGTATGGAACATCAAATACCAAATGATGAAGCCAACCTTAAGCTGAAACGCTCTCATCTCTCACTTGACTCCACACCGTCAGGCCAGTCTCACTTATCACGTGACCGTCCCGGCTACAAGTACGGGTCCGGACCTCAATATTTCAGATGGTTGCCGCTCGCGGGCCGAGTTGCACGCGCTAGTTCTGTATGGTCTATTTTACGCGCCGTCTGACTACGGCAGCCCTAGTACGTCGTAAGAGATAAAGTTAGGCGATAGAAAGAGACATTGCGTTTGTTGCGTGTCGATTTTGAGGGCGGGGCCAGGCGCTATTGCGAACTGAATTGCACTTTTTGTGTCAGCGCTAGAGTCGCTATTTCTTTAAATAATCGTGCGGAGTGAACCTTCTGGTACTATTTAGTGTTCTGTGACACCGTGCACAGGTGTCGGTCAGGCGCGACAGTTGCGCCGATATTGGTTTTATGCTAATGCCTATTGACTCAAAGAGAGGCAACGTCGTCGGAGTTCCCATTTTCACAGATAAAATCCAACGGATACTTTATTATTCCGCTCTGGAGGCTCATCCGAAAGCGATACTTTGAAGAATGGAATCATATGATAAAAGACTTATTGCCTTTATCTACTTTCGCTGGCTTCCACGAAGACTAATACTACGATTACTATACGATTCTGTTTGAAGATCTAGTTAGTTTCAACCTTATTAATAGTTATCTATTGAATAAATTGGTTGTCTGTAAAGTCGGTTTACTGACGATAGTTGAACGTGACAACTCTCGCTTGCACTTCAAGCCTTACATGGAACGCCTCAGGGAGCGCGAGCGAGGTAACGCCGGTAACGCCGGATGAGTCATGTTTTTTTGTGCGTGCAGCCGGCTCTATCGAATTATAAGACTTTGTCACGTCAAAAAATGTATGATGTAAAAGATAATGACCATGGATGTATGGAATCCCGTACCAAGCTGATTCAAATCCAAACTCAATTGGAACGAAGTTCATTAACGCGCGTTACGAAAGGGGGGTTAGACTAAAGAATTTGAAATTAACCGAAATTTGCTCGTAGGTAGGTATAGCTGAAAACTTCCGACCGAATGGCGTAGCGGTAGCGAACCTGCCGTCTGCGTCGGAGGTCGTGGGTTCGATTCCCACTATTGGTAAATGTTTGTGTGATGAGCTTGCTAGTGTCTAAGTGTTTTTCAATATATTATATTTATGTATATTAGTATGTATGTGTATTTATCAGTTACCTGGTACCCATAAGACTAGCTATCGCTTACTTTGGGGCTAAATTGCGATGTGTGTAATGTCCTGATATTTATTTATTATTTATTCATTTATTAAAATAATTATTATAGTTTTAGCAGCTGTTAGAAATCGTATCGAAATGATCAACCGTGTTAAATTAATCTTATCAAACATTTCCAAGTATTAAAGCTTCAATACGTTCACATGAATATTTATAAAAGCAAGAAACGCGTAATATCATAAGCTTCTACTGAATTAATAGTAAATGTATAATAGCCAGCCAATTTGTATAGTTACCCTACTCTAGGTCCGTCTTAATGTAAAACTCAATCATTTTGATGAATAAATTGTGTTTGGGCAGTGTAACTTGCGGTTGAATATTAATTTATTCACGAGCTACTGGACCGCTTACAAATTGTTATAACTTTCAGTTAAATAAGGATAGTATCCTGATTATTTCGACAGCATAATATGGGAAAGTATACATACTAAACTATTAAACCATAAAATATTTACACCAACACACACCAATAAACTCAGGATATGGGCATCCGAACGCTTTTTCTTACAACCAAACATTAGCGCTATCTATCAAAATTCTATACGTGGCTGCTCAGCGAACTACAGTGTGGTCTTATGTTAATGTCAAAACAACCATTTTTGCACCGGTAAACTGGCGACATTTCGCGCTATCCGCCCTGTCCAGGCTATATTATGTCTATTCACCAACAGCAAAAAACCTTACGCAAGTTATAAATTGAAATAACCATTTATATTAAGTAGCTGCTAATTAATTGTGTTCATCGTATTCTCTCGACTGTTGTGTACTTCACTAATTTAACACTTTAAGAAAATTTTGTTTCTCCATTTGAACTTTTCCATTAGTAAATTATTTGGTCGATAGAAAAGTACACAAACAGGAATCATTTGACCTTATACAGCTGAAAATAGAAGAATGTTTACGGCAAAACACTCCCTCCCGTCTTAAAGGAGATAAATAGCGAAACAGTACACAGCTAAATAACACGTAACACAGGCTAAAATTGGAAACCCATAAACACTTCTTACCTAATCCGACGCAACCGATTCGATTATACTTATTTATAGTTTCATAGACCTAGGTATGTATTTTAGACTTTCAGACTTTTCCAGTGTCTTCACTCGCATGTTCCGAGATAAAAGTAGGTATGGATATTTCAATCCACGATGACGCGCCCCACTCTGTCAAACTCCATACGAATCGAATGAAACATAGCGATTTTGACAGAGTGGGGCTCGTCTTCGTGGATTGAAACGACTATATTATGTATTAATCTAAGATGCTTTTATAGTAGTTTTTGAAACGGTTGCATAATGGGGGGTATTAAAACATGAGTGTGAGTTGTGACACATGACAACTACTAAAATGTCAGGTGGAGTTAAATTTTCTTCAGTAGGTTTCACTGCTAGACATTTTTCAGCGCAAAGTTTTGACTAAGTAACAAAAATATCACAGTAAAATGTTAAAAATTAGTATGTATGGCGCCAAAATTCTGCAAATGTGGCGCAGAACCATACACAATAGACATTGTTGTTGTTGTCTATGATCAATCTTGGCCCATCCATACTCTCGGCAATGACTACCAACTATATGTTGTCTGTGGATTCACTTAAAAAAATATTACATAAAAAATATTACCCCAGATAAAAATACAGGAACCCAGAGCCGCGTATCGTAATGGAAATTATATCACTTTCTTGAAATATTTCCATAGTAGATCGATGTTATAATGAATAACTTTTTAATAATTATAGAAGTCTGTGAATAAAGTAGATCATTATGTGACACATTTTGATTTCATAATTCGAATTAAGCAATGGTCGTAGATAAATGTACATTGTAAAATCAAATCGGTTCAGTCGCTGCTTCGCGAAGTGTTAACAGACATTTCTTCACGAATTATGAATTGTTGAAATATGTTGTACTAGCTGTTGCCCGCGGCTTCGCCCGCGTGAATTTTATTTTTACATAAACCCCATTATAATGAGTCAACCTTAAAAAATAAATATGTGGTATCTAGCTTTTTTTAGAACTTCTAAAGGAGAACAATTGTTTCATACATGATTTTTGTGCAACTTTAACCGTTTACGCAGCGCACTCAACGGTCGCTCTGCAAAAGGGACAATTTTTCCCGTTTTTGCAAGATTTCTCATTGATGCTTCGCTCCTTTTGGTCATATAGCGCGATGTTATTTATAGCCTATAGCCTTCCTCAATCAATGGGCTATCCAACAAACAATAATTTTTAATTCGGATTATAAATCTGAGAATAGCACGAAACAAAGAAACAAACAAACACTTCAGCTTTATCATAATATTCGCATAGATTAATTTGAGACATCAATAAAATGCAAATGATTAAGATATTACGTTATTTTTACAGTAAGTAGGTACATAGTAGTAGTACCTAGTACATATGGGCACATAATGCGCACTGGGTAAGTAGGTACAAAGTTTCTTTAGGGCCTATTGTCATTTGTCCCTAAATCTCACATTTGCTTAGGATACTTATGCGAATTGAAACGGATATATGGACTTCCCCTAATAGTTACTTTTGTGTCTAGTCAACTCTTCCTCCGGACCGCCGCGGCGAGTGGACGTGTGCAAGGCGCTCTGCTCCGCGCTCAAAGTACCTACCTACTCAATATTCTTCGTCACAGCGCGCCGCGCGACGTCATCGAGTGATCGCGCCATTTTATGCGTTCCACAATCTATAAGCGATAGCGGGCAGTACTCAACCGACGGTTTCAAATATAAATTAAATTATTGAACATGGATTGTGCTAAAGGATCTGCTTCTGACTCGGACATCCACCAACAGGAAATTACAATTACTCCCACTTCACGTGCTTTTCCGCGTTACAAAAGAAAACGAGAGGAAGACTCTGCAGAACTTTGCTCCTTCAAAGATGAAATTAAATCGCTGCTACTAGTACAAGAAAAGGAACTTAAGAAAATCCTTACAGAAATTCAGCTTTCAAACAGCAACATACAATCCTCTATCGAACATCTAATATCGCAGAATGAAGAATTTAAAAAGAAAATAGAATTCTTAGAACAACAACGAAGGGAAGACAAAAAATATATAACAATACTTGAAGACAAGATTGAAGACCTGCAGATAGCCACACGTAAAACAAACTTTGAAATAAAGAATGTTCCAAGGAAACAGTCTGAATCTAAGGAAGACTTAATAGAAATGGTTAAGTGCCTCTCTAAAAATATTGGTTGTAAAATCAACGAGACGGACATCAAAGACATATACCGAGTGAAGACTAAAAAGGAGGGTACCAAAAATACGCCGATTGTCGTGGAAACATCATCTACTACAACTAAGACTAATATCTTAAAATCTAGTAAAAATTTTAATATAAGACATAAAACGAAGCTACGCGCTCTGCACCTGGGACACAAAACTCACGAGGACACGCCCATTTACATTGCTGAACAGCTCACAGCGAAAGGTTCCCGTCTGCACTTCCTAGCGCGAGACTTGGTTAAATCCAAAAAGTTTAAATTCTGCTGGACCGCGTATGGTAAGGTATATGTGAGAAAAGAGGAGAGCTCTCCTATCATTCAAATAAGAGCTGAAGCGCAGGTACAACATCTTCTACAACGTGCATGACTATGTTTACTGGAAGATCTGAATAAGAAAAATGGAAGAATTTCGCTGCTACGGTACCTCTTTAACAGCTTTTCACTCGTAATACTGCTATTATTATTTTTATTCTTTTGTACACTCAACACTTGCATCCACACATGTTATTATACATTTCACATCACTTCAACTATAACAATAATACATACTTTGCTCCAGAATAGTAACCACATAGTCATCTCTTTTCCTATGATACAGAATTCATATAAAGCTACTGTACTCTTAAACCTCAAATACACCTTAAAAAGTTGTGATTTGAGATACACTTGTAGTCTACTAAATTTACTTCTTCATGGATAGCTTGCTCACTACTCAGAATGAAATAGACGAAATTGAATTTGGACGGGCAGTAATCTGCGATATTGCTGACATTACAAAAAACATTCCCATAAAGAAGAATGACCTTACTATCATTACTCAAAATATTAGGAGTATATATAGAAATATGCATGATTTTCAACTGAACCTTAATCTGCTAAAGTTTGACCCAGACATAATAATCCTTACCGAGTGTAGACTTGACTCTAACAAAAGTATCCCTAATATTATGATTTATACCACATATGCAACAACGAAACATATAAATCAGAATGATGGTGTTGTTTTGTATGTAAAAAACGATATTGTTGTAACTACAGTTAAAGAAATAAAACTAGAACACGCGTCATGTATACAAGTTAACACCCATAACAGTGTTATAATTGGTATATATCGCTCGCCTTCTAACACCAATGCTGATCAATTCATTAATTCACTGAACTCTCACCTTGAAACGCTCAAGTGTTATAAAACTATAATACTAACTGGTGATATTAATATTAACCTAATTACCAAGACAACGGAACAAATATATGAACGTAATAATAGACTTAATTACCTAAACATGCTATCCCTTCATAGCCTCATGCCAGCTCATACTTTACCAACAAGGGAAAGCAACTGTTTAGACCATTTCATGGTAAAATTGGACAAAACTACCTCAACAGCCCATGTGGCAGTCTTAAACACTACTATTACTGACCACTCTATGATCTTTCTCAATTTAATTTCACAAAAACCTCAACACAAAGTGGATCAAAAATTTAAAACTGTTACAGATTTTGATGCGGCGATAAAAAGTTTAGCTCAAAAAAATGTATCTGAGTTACTTTTTTGTTATGACCCAAATATCGTCACTGCAAAATTAATAAATAGTCTATCCGAGTCACTAAGGGAAAACACCAGCACAGTAAAAGTCACAAAATCTAAGCGTGTGATCAAACCTTGGATTACGCCTGGCATCTTAAGGTGTATAAGAAATAGGAATAAAATGCAAAAAAAAGTCCGACTAGACCCCTTTAATGAAATACTCAAACTGAGTTATTCTAGATATAGAAATTTCTGCAACAATTTAATCAAAAAGTTAAAACGTAATTATGATAGAAAACTGTTGGAAGCATCGCTTAAAAATTCTAAAACACTTTGGCAGAATATAAAATCAGTAACTAACTTAAGTAACAAGAAATCTGATAATACGCAATTACTTAACATTAAACCATCTCCTATCCAATCAGTGAATTACGTTAACCATTTTTTCGCCAACATAGGTAAAACGTTAGCTGAGGAAATAAATTCAAATAATAATGGATTTAATTTTGAGGAGCCTTGTAAAACACAGTTAAACTCTTTTGGGCTGTTAGCTACGGATGACAGAGAAGTTAGTAGAGTACTTATGAATCTTAAGACAAATAGCGCCCCTGGGTGGGATAATATTTCTTCTAAGTTTCTGAAACTTGCTAAAAATTATGTAGTTCCTGTCATCTGCCACTTGATCAATCTTTGTTTTGAAACAGGTATCTTCCCCTCGCAGTTAAAGCGATCCAATGTTATTCCCATTCACAAGAGTGGTGACAGGGATGATGTAAATAATTATCGTCCAATTTCGATCTTGCCTTCAGTGTCAAAAATAATAGAAAAGATACTAAATGTTCGATTACTAAATTATTTAGACAAGTACCAGCTTCTCTCTGAATCACAATTTGGCTTCAGACATGGAAAATCGACAGAAGATGCTGTTTTAGCTCTTACCTCATTTATTGATAAACAGCTTGATAGTGGTCAAAAATGTATTGCTTTATTTTTGGACCTAAAAAAAGCATTTGACACCGTCTCTGTCCCCATCCTGTTGAAAAAGTTAGAATACAATGGAGTCAGAGATGTCTCCCTTGCTCTTTTTAAGGATTATCTTAGTGGACGAACTCAGAGAATTAAGATTGGTGAATATAGTAGTCAAGACCTTAATGTCAATTACGGTGTTCCCCAAGGAAGTGTTTTGGGGCCAACGTTGTTCCTAATCTACATCAATGAACTTTGTAATTTAAATATTAATAATGCCAAAATTTTCTCTTACGCTGATGACACCGCTATAGTCTTTTCGGATTCTACGTGGGAAAAAGTGAAAAATACAGCTGAACTGGGGCTTGCTACGATTGCAAACTGGCTGAGGTCCAATTTACTTACGTTGAACACAAATAAGACCAATTTTATGTGTTTCTCCATCTACAGCAGGACTCAGCCTAAAAACGATTACAGTATTACATTGCATACCCCAGAGTGTAGTAGTATATGTAGTAAATGTTCTCCCATACAAAGGGTTACCTCAACAAAGTATCTCGGTGTTATTATCGATCAGAGATTATCATGGCACGAACAAATAGAATTAGTCAGTAGTAGAACTCGAAAGTTAATTTGGATTTTTAAAACACTACGACACATAACCTCCAAGACTTTACTAAATAAAATATACATAGCCCTTGCCCAGTCAATTATATGCTATTGTATCCCAGTTTGGGGTGGTGCAGCAAAAACAAAGTTTATTGATGTGGAAAGAGCTCAGCGATCTCCAATAAAGGTCATGTATCATAAACCATTTAGATACCCCACTAACCTCCTATATAAAACAAGCAACCTAATGACAGTCAGACAACTTTATATATTACAAACTATTCTCAAAGTTCATAAATCTGTTAAATTTAAACCTCCTTTATTAAAAAGACGAAGAAAACTAAATGTATTAAATATACCTGCCGCTAAAACTTGCTTTTCCCGAAACCAATATTCTAAAAAATCGAAACACCTGTATAATAAAATAAATAAAATTTTGAACATTTACCCTATAAAATCTCATGATCTAAAGAAAACGATGACTAACTGGTTACAAGGGCAATCATATGAAGATATAGAAAAACTATTAGAAAACATATCTAAATTATTATAAGGTTACTACAAATTACATCCTCCTTTCACTTACACCACACATGCACTTAATACACAACTACGTCATACACTTAATACACACTCACATACACACAGATACACACATTACTCACACCTTTCTCCTTGCATGCTTTGATTATTATTTTAGTATCTACTTATAAAAATAAATCGAATTGTATTTTTCAATGAATATTCTCATCGTTTGTAAAACTACCGTCAAAAATAATTTATTAGTTATAGAAGAGCGGTACCTCCTGGCACAGGTATTTAAATATACTTAAAAGGAGGTATCCAGCCTATCAATAACTTAGGTTATCACTTAACATTGTACGATTATAGAAATAGAATTTTATATTTAAGTATCTACCTAAGTAAGATAAATATTGTGTCATGTGAGAATTATGAATAAAATGAAAATGAAACATTTGAAACATTTGAAACTCGTTAAAGCTGACGTCAGATCGGGAATCGGAAGAAATGAAATTCCCCAGGAAGTTATTACCCCGGGACACCTCGGATTTTCTCTTATTACGGCCGATCCATTGCTCTTTCGGAAGGCGATTGTCTTATCTATATGCGAACAGGACAAGCAATGATTGTAGGTAGTGGAAAAGTGTGTTTGGAGATGGGAGTTAATCGGAGAGATACCTACTCTTTATCGATCGCGATTCGGTCTGAGTTTTGTGAATGGCCCGGCTGCCCCTCCTCAAGTACTTGGGAGGTGCTTCGAGGTACCCTAATCGCAATTCAGCTACTTTGGATGATTGCCTCATAAAACGTAGAGTGTACTTACTATTGCTCGGTCGTTATACTTTACAGTTTTACGGTAATCCTTCATCCTCTCGTTGTTTTAGTGTTAATGAAATGTGGGATCTAAGTGATTTAACTAATTTAACTTAATTTAATTTAAAACTACCATTATGAGATGAAGTTTAGGTGTATCCAGTAGAGTAGGTACACCTAATAATATTCACTTAGTAAAGTGAAGATGCTTTTACTTACTTATATCAAAATGTATAAATCGATCCAATTTAAATATATCAAATGATATTATGAAAAATTAGAACCTTGTAGAATCCTAAAACAATTACTCGATGCTATCTATTTCTGAATATACCTTCACGGACGTTCGCGTGTGAGCTTAACTTGCACTAATTTATCTTTTGTTTTTCGAAAAACACTATTTTGTTTTCAATTCAGATTAATTAAGTACTAAATACTGAATACGTAATGCTGAATTCTGTGCTATATTTTTAATCATTTACTCGAATGTACAAAATATGTTTTTGCGTAGAATCTACGCTCTACTCACGTTGTCGTAGCTCTACGGCGTAGAGATATGGACTACGCCGTAGAGCTATGGCAAACTACGAAAAGTTTTCCGTTCCTCTACTACTAAAAACAGGGTGTTCTCTGGCGGTGCGATGTTTTCTTGCCTACCCCCATTATTCTTAGATCAGTAAGGATTCCAATAAGCCTTCATTACAGTCGGGTAGCCCCCTCGCAACAGCTGGACGGGTGAGGACAGGCTCCCGAAAAGGCAGTAAATTTACGACTGGATCATAGATATATAATACTAAGGATGACGGGTCAGCGCTAAGTGTCCGAACTGAAAGAGAGATAAAATGCGAAAAGGGAGACAATCGCACTATAGCTAGTTGCAAGTAAAATTAGGCTGTATAAGACATAAACATTAAACAACATAACATTTGTGTAGTTTAAGACATAAATTACTATGTTTTTAGTTTTTTTATAAAAATACACATACTCTCGTTTAAAATAGGTTTTCTCGGGACACTTTTTTCGTGAATTTTGTATTACACCCGGGGTCCTTAGATAGTAAGTCAATGGACTGGATCCAAAGACTGAAATATATTCGGATCCAATATCGTTCCTAAATCTCGATGCATAGATGAGGCGAAGCACATCAATAAATAAACGTGTGACGAAAATATTTCCCTTTCTTCTCCATATCCACGCTATAAATTAATTACGTAGCTACTCGTGCATACTTTGTATGGTTACGACTTTGTTTGCATGGATCTTTATTTACCATGGGACTATGGAATTTTGCAACGTTGCGTTATTATTATGAAAGGATTTTTATCCATTACATGCGTAGGTAGATTCCAACCATAATATGGGAGTTCTGACCCTTAGGTCATAATGAAAGCCATACTTTCTTTTGATGTGAATTGGCAAGCCTCAAATTCAGGTATACAAAAAGTAGAGGATTGTACCTATAGGCACAACTATGAAAGGGACAATAATGAATCGTTTGTTTTTCAAATCAAACTAGCTTTTAACGCCTTTCATTTGATACCTATTACCTACCCATATTACAGGAGTGTAAAATAACTATAGTCTGAAGTCTTGTGCGTTCCGCCATCTTGGATTTAGAATGATATCATATAGCTAACCATCTTAAATATTGTGGTCATTTCTGTTGTGCAAAATCTCTAAACTAAAGTAATTTAAAATAGTGCTATCCTTTTTCATAGGGAACAGTGTGAAAAGGATAGCACTATTTTAAATTAGTTTAGTTTAGAGATTTTGTACAACAGAATTAGCACCATTGTCATCCAAAATAAACGTGCTCAGCTTAATCGGTTGTAGATAAAATATCTGCTCGAAAATTGAGTTGTAAGATTTCACCCGAACAAAATAAAATACATTGTAAGCTTGTAAAATTAAGAACATTTTTCGGTCATTACCAAAAAAAATCTATTTAATTTTTTTCTTCCTGCAAAAATCCGGTTTAAGACAAAAGGATAGGCTTGATAGTAACTGTAACTAGATACCTCTACCCGTTCCTGCGAAAAAAGGTCTTAAATGGTAGACAGACTACTGTCACAGACAAATGAACAAAAATGCTTTGTTATGGTTTTATTCTTGAGATGGAACCCTAACACGCTGCATTACACGCTTCGAAAGTATAAATTACATTAGTAACACGGCTCCGCGTTGAATTGTTAAACAAAGTTCGGTCACGTTCGGTATCTCTCTCGACCTTCGTTCGCAAGAAGTTTCTGAACCAAAAATTATTATATGAAGCACACTCGACGGCGAGTGTACCTGCAGGGCTAGACAAAGTCGCAAGCGTTTGGCGTTAACGCTAGTCGACAAAATGTATGGACAAACCACGTGACCATCACGTGACTGTAGAAAAACCAAGTGACAGAATAGAGGAAATCACGCTGTTTTTGAAATTCGACTACGACTATTTAGCGATCGCTCATACCCTGTAGATAACTTTTAGCGTACTTCGTCATTGTACGCTACAAAATGGCGGAATTGTTGGGATTTTTAGTACTCTTTAGTCTTTGGTACAACAATTGAGATCACAACAAGACTCCATTTTGTTTTGCTTTTGTAGTGTGTGGTGTTTTAGACGAAGTTCACAACTTCGTTTAAAACATCGTGGCGTGTTTTTTTGGATTTTCGAGTGTTTATTTTGCTGATAGTTAATTAAACTAGTGTTAGTTATTTCAGTGTGGTCGCGGTTGCTAGAATTAGAAGTCATAAGAACTTAAAGTTCTATCGTTAGAGAGTAGTATATTCCTTGCAGTGCTATAGTTAATTAATAGTTAATTAATTAATAATTTAGTTAATAGTTAATTATTGACATCGGCGCTCAGCAAATGACAGATACGTCACATGACAATTCCAATTGACAGCCGACAACAACGCTAACCATAGACTAGGTAGATTCGGTCACGTGGTTTTTCTACTAGCGACTACGCTTAACGCTTAGGTGACATTGTCTAGCCCTGCTGACCTGCTCCGCGTCGCGCGCGTCCGCGAGCGCTGAATAAAGCCGAGATGTTTTCAAGTAACCGTGAGTGAAACTAGAGGGGTTAGTACAGGTTTTTGTACGAATTTCGAGTCGACTCGCATCGCACAAACGAACCGAATTTCTCTATAAATTTACAGCCAACGCTATCTGTGGACAGTCACTGACATTCGGCTGTCGATAGATGGCGCTGGCTGTAGATGTATGGAGGCATTCGATTCGTTTGTGCGATGCGAGTCGACTCGAAATTCGTACAAAAACCTGTACTAACCCCACACACAAACATTTACATAAATGCATCGGATCAAGGTCGCTAGTCGGCTGACGGCAGTATACGGAGCATAATGAACAAGTATTTAACAACACTAACTCTAGTTCTATAGTAAAATTCTAGTGCTTGTCAGGCCTAGCAAACTTAGCGCTCCGCTGGGGGGCAATGGTCAGCTGATATCAAATTTCGAAAAATTCGGAAAAAAACATAAAAGAATAAAATTTCGCTATTACCAGGTTTTCTCCTAAAATTAGGTGCCCTAAAGTTAGGTAAATTAAATATTCGTATACCTTAATCCGAGAGTCCTGTGCTATCTAAAAATATCCTAACCAGATTTCATTGAGCATAGAGTTCTTAGTCTATTTTCGCTAATTATACGTTAATTTTACCGTTAAACCGTTGTTTCAAAACTACAACTTGAAAGTAAATGATAGTTATGGAGTTACAGCAAAATAATTTTAACTGGTTAGGAAATAGGTAACTTCTGCTAATTTAAATTATTCTAATCGCTCGCGCTGGAAACTTCGATTCCCTTTTTAGTTAGTTCATAATTCGAGTTTTCGGAAGCAATCCCCTTACATCCTGTAGGTACGTATATAATTTTTGAAGATGAAGAGTAGTTTAGCTGATGAAGAAAAACTAAAATTTTATTTTATAACTGAGTTAATATACTACTAAAATGGCGGGAACCGTCTCCATGGAAACGTGCGTGCGGAGCGTCGTGAGCTGAGGCGGGGACCGCGGCATAGACAATAGTGCGCGTACAATGGGGACATTTCCCCATTGAACTGGCGACATTTTTTCGCGCGGTTCGCCCTGTCTCTATATAGAGGTCAATGAATCAGACCCACTGTCTTTTCTTTTCCATTTTAAATTTTTTTTTACTAAGTTTTTGCTAAAGGGCACCTGTATTGCCGCAAAAGGTCAAAAAGGTTGGTTACACAGCGCAGTAACCATGAAAATCGGTGATGGGCTTAAAAATTAAAGGCTTGCTTGCAATTTTCCGGTTACGAGCCACAGTGGCATATTGCTGTCATAATTTTAATTAATACTGAGCGGACGAGAATGGACGTATATATCTGGAACAATGAATTGATAGTATTCCTTCTGGTATATATACCAGAAGGAATACTATATATAATAATGCATATATGCAGGGAACAGAATAGAAATATTAAAAGGATTATAACTTTTTTGTTATCTGATCGACTTGATCAGATTTTGGGTAGATGACTCTAATGGAAACATTGACTATTTCCATTTATTTTTTAAAGAAGAATTATTAACAAACAAAATGGTGAAAAAAAGCATTACAATATTTCTGATTAGACAAAGATAAACTGTTGTGATATTATCACTTTTCTTGAACGCCATATGAGCTCTATATAAATTTCCGTTTTGCGAGAAAGGGATGGAAGATATTATTATCTACATCAAAAGTTTGAATACCTAATAACTTTGTATTTATTAGTTTGATTTTAATTTTATTTTTTGTGGGCGCTATTATTTTAATCATACTATATAAAAAAGGCCATATTTTTTTTGTCATCTACCCCATTCTTTTTTCATGTCTGTTTACATCAAAATAAGTATAAATTAAATTTATTTTTGTTACAACCAAGAACAACAAGCCACTTTCGCATTATGTATCCTGTACATAAAATGCAGCAGACTGAGCTATGCGCCTCTTATCAATTCTTTAAATCTTATATCTGTTCAAATATATAAATTAAATGTCATCGCAAGAGCCCAGCGTGTAGGGGGGTGGGGAGGGCGCATAAGGAATATAGGTACGTCTGCATCGGAATGTTAAACAAAATATTTAATTCCTTTTTCCTTTAGTATATAGATACATATTATGTGCGACGCATTCTACAGTCGCAATGACCTCAAAGAAAGAAACAGAACTTAATTTAATCCTATAACTAGGGTTCTGTAGCAAGTGTGTGTGGGTTAGTTAACCCCCTTCCGGTTGCTACAGAACATTGCACCAGAATGCTTAATCTCTTCGTCTGTAAAGGTAGGATTGTAACTAGCCGCGGCCGAAGTCTCTCACTCGATCAGACCCAGTTGAATTTCTTCTCAACCCCACAATAACTGGGGGCGGGCTTCGTCTCAGAATAAGAGGGGTAAGTGAGGAAGACCAAAGAAGAGATCGATGGATTTTGTGAAAGAGGAGGATGACACGTTGATAGCGGATATGAGAGAATGGAAGAAGACTCTATTACTCGCCCGTACTCCATTACGGAAGAAGACTCCATTACTCGCCTCAACTTTGACCCATTTATCCCGGGAAAAATCAAGGAATTTCACGGGATTTGTAAAAAAAACCGAACCTCACACGAGTGGAGCTGCGGGCAACACCTAGTATAATACAATGCAATACAATATTAGAGGTAGCTCATCCTTTTTAATAGGTTTTTAATCAACGTCAAGCGACACACGAGCGTATCATGGTTTTGCAAAGTACCCGCTCGCACGCCGTTTGCGCGCGGAAGACGGGCGACCGGGCGTATTGTTCTTACTATCGTATAGCAATGCGCTCGAACATTATGAATTTTATATTTTTGTCCTCTTACGTTGTAAAGCGATAATATCAACAAGTATGTCGCAATCTTATTTTTATCTATATATATAAAAGAATGAGGTATTTTGGTTGTTCCACGGATTCCGCCAAAACTATAGGTCGTAGAGATCTGAAATTTATTACTTAGGTAGATATTAGGTCATGAATTCGTACTAAGACGGGGATTCCAGAAATTCCATGTTTAAGGGGTAAAAATCATACATTTAAGGGTATTTCCCATACAAAAGTAAAATTTTTTCGTTGTTCCAGGCATTCCAGAAAAACTAAAAGTCGTAGAGATCTGAAATTTGGTATCTAGGTAGATATTAGGTCATGAATTCGTACTAAGACGGGGATTCCAGAAATTCCATGTTTAAGGGGTAGAAATAGTACATTAAAGGGATTTCTCCATACAAAATTGTAATTTTTTCGTTGTTCCAGGCATTCCAGAAAAACTAAAAGTCGTAGAGATCTGAAACTTGGTATCTAGGTAGATATTAGGTCATGAATTCGTACTAAGACGGGGATTCCAGAAATTCCATGTTTAAGGGGTAAAAATATTACATTAACGGGATTTTCCCATACAAAAGTGTAATTTTTTTCGTTGTTCCAGAAATTCCCGAAAAACTAAAAATCGTAGAGATCTCAAATTTGGTACCTAGGAAGATATTAGGTCATGAATTCGTACTAAGACGGGGATTCCAGAAATTCCATGTTTAAGGGGTAGAAATAGTACATTAAAGGGATTTCTCCATACAAAATTGTAATTTTTTTCGTTGTTCCAGGCATTCCAGAAAAACTAAAAGTCGTAGAGATCTGAAATTTGGTATCTAGGTAGATATTAGGTCATGAATTCGTACTAAGACGGGGATTCCAGAAATTCCATGTTTAAGGGGTAGAAATAGTACATTAAAGGGATTTCTCCATACAAAATTGTAATTTTTTTTGTTGTTCCAGGAATTCCCGAAAAACTACAAGTCGTAGAGATCTGAATTTTGGTACCTACATTGACATTAGGTCATGAATTCGTACTAAGACGGGGATTCCAGAAATTCAAATTGGAAGGGATAAAAATCCTACTTTTAAGGGATTTTCCCATACAAAAGTGTAATTTTTGCGTTGTTCCAGGGATTCCAGCGAAATTAAGTCGTAGAGATCTGAAATTTGGTACCTAGGTTGGTATTAGGTATGTCATGAATTCGTAGCCAGAAAGGGATTTTCGAGATTCAAATTTTGAATGTCAAAATGGAAAAAATTTTGAATTTTTTGGCCGCCATTTTGAACTTTTTTGTTACTGGGCCGATTGCTTTGAAAATCGATATTTGACTATGGCAGCAAGCATAGAGACGGAATTTGTGGTCAAAATTTAAAAAATAGGCCGCCATTTTGAACTTTTTTGTTACTGGGCCGATTGCTTTGAAAATCGATATTTGACTATGGCAGTAAGCATAGAGAAGGAATTTGTGGTCAATATTTAAAAAAGTGGCCGCCATTTTGAACTTTTTAGTTACTGGGCCGATTGCTTTGAAAATCAATATTTGACTATGGCAGCAAGCATAGAGAAGGAATTTGTGGTCAAAATTTAAAAAAGTGGCCGCCATTTTGAACTTTTTTGTTACTGGGCCGATTGCTTTGAAAATCGATATTTGACTATGGCAGCAAGCATAGAGAAGGAATTTGTGGTCAAAATTTAAAAAAGTGGCCGCCATTTTGAACTTTTTTGTTACTGGGCCGATTGCTTTGAAAATCGATATTTTACAGTGGCAGCAAGCATAGAGAAGGAATTTGTGGTCAAAATTTAAAAAAGTGGCCGCCATTTTGAACTTTTTTGTTACTGGACCGATTGCTGTGAAAATCGATATTTGACTATGGCAGCAAGCATAGAGAAGGAATTTGAGGTCAAAATTTAAAAAAGTGGCCGCCATTTTGAACTTTTTTGTTACCGGGCCGATTGCTTTGAAAATCGATATTTGACTATGGCAGCAAGCATAGAGAAGGAATTTGTGGTCAAAATATTAAAAAAGTGGCCGCCATTTTGAACTTTTTTGTTACTGTGCAGATTGCTTTGAAAATCGATATTTGACTATGGCAGCAAGCATAGAGAAGGAATTTGTGGTCAAAATTTAAAAAAGTGGTCGCCATTTTGAACTTTTTTGTTACTGGGCCGATTGCTTTGAAAATCGATATTTTACAGTGGCAGCAAGCATAGAGAAAGAGAAAAAATAGGCCGCCATTTTGAACTTTTTTGTTACTGGGCCGATTGCTTGGAAATTCGATATTTGACTATGGCAGGAAGCATAAAGAAGGAATTTGTGGTCAAAATTTAAAAAAGTGGCCGCCATTTTGAACTTTTTTGATACTGGGCCGATTGCTTTGAAAATCGATATTTGACTATGGCAGCAAGCATAGAGAAGGAATTTGTGGTCAAAATTTAAAAAAGTGGCCGGCATTTTGAACTTTTTTGTTACTGGGCCGATTGCTTTGAAAATCGATATTTGACTATGGCAGCAAGCATAGAGAAGGAATTTGTGGTCAAAATATTAAAAAAGTGGCCGCCATTTCGAACTTTTTTGTTGCTGGGCAGATTGCTTTGAAAATCGATATTTTACAGTGGCAGCAAGCATAGAGAAAGAGAAAAAATAGGCCGCCATTTTGAACTTTTTTGTTACTGGGCCGATTGCTTGGAAATTCGATATTTGACTATAGCAGGAAGCATAAAGAAGGAATTTGTGGTCAAAATTAAAAAAAGTGGCCGCCACTTTGAACTTTTTTGTTACTGGACAGATTGCTTTGAAAATCGATATTTCACTATGGCAGCAAGCATAAAGAAGGAATTTGTGGTCAAAATTTAAAAAAGTGGCCGCCATTTTGAACTTTTTTGTTACTGGGCCGATTGCTTTGAAAATCGATATTTGACTATGGCAGCAAGCATAGAGAAGGAATTTGTGGTCAAAATTTAAAAAAGTGGCCGGCATTTTGAACTTTTTTGTTACTGGGCCGATTGCTTTGAAAATCGATATTTGACTATGGCAGCTAGCATAGAGAAGGAATTTGTGGTCAAAATATTAAAAAAGTGGCCGCCATTTCGAACTTTTTTGTTGCTGGGCAGATTGCTTTGAAAATCGATATTTGACTATGGCAGCAAGCATAGAGAAGGAATTTGTGGTCAAAATTTAAAAAAAGTGGCCGCCATTTTGAACTTTTTTGTTACTGGGCCGATTGCTTTGAAAATCGATATTTGACTATGGCAGCAAGCATAGAGAAGGAATTTGTGGTCAAAATTTAAAAAAGTGGCCGGCATTTTGAACTTTTTTGTTACTGGGCCGATTGCTTTGAAAATCGATATTTGACTATGGCAGCTAGCATAGAGAAGGAATTTGTGGTCAAAATATTAAAAAAGTGGCCGCCATTTCGAACTTTTTTGTTGCTGGGCAGATTGCTTTGAAAATCGATATTTGACTATGGCAGCAAGCATAGAGAAGGAATTTGTGGTCAAAATTTAAAAAAGGGGCCGCCATTTTGAACTTTTTTGTTACTGGGCCGATTGCTTTGAAAATCGATATTTGACTATGGCAGCAAGCATAGAGAAGGAATTTGAGGTCAAAATTTAAGAAAGTGGCCGCCATTTTGAACTTTTTTGTTACCGGGCCGATTGCTTTGAAAATCGATATTTGACTATGGCAGCAAGCATAGAGAAGGAATTTGTGGTCAAAATTTAAAAAAAGTGGCCGCCATTTTGAACTTTTTTGTTACTGGGCCGATTGCTTTGAAAATCGATATTTGACTATGGCAGCAAGCATAGAGAAAGAATTTGTGGTCAAAATTTAAAAAAAGTGTCCGCCATTTTGAAATTTTTTGTTACTGGGTCGATTGTTTTGAAAATCGATATTTGACAATGGCAGCAAGCATAGAAAAAGAATTTGTAGTCAACATTTTAAAAAGTGGCCGCCATTTTGAACTTTTTTGTTACTGGGCCGATTGTTTTCAAAATTGATATCTGATTATCGCAGCGAGCATAGAAAAGGAATTTTTGGTAACAATTTAAAAGAATTGGCCACAATTTTGTACTTATATGTCTTACCATGGTAGCAAGCAACCACGGCCGGATGGACGAACGGACGGTGGAGTCTTAGTAAGAGCTTTTACCCTTTGGGTACGGAACCCTAAAAATGGCCTCCATATTTAACTTTTTTGTGACGATCGAATTTTTCAAAATCAATATGTGACTATTACCAGGAAGCAAGAGAAAATTTTGTGGTCAAAATGGTGTGTAATGCAGGAATTTTGGAAATTAAACCACCATAGTAAAGCATAACTCAGAAGTTAACGTGAGCGAAGCCGCGGGCGTTTGCTAGTTTATTATAATAATTTAGTTAACCGTTACGTATTGTATAAATTATATACCTAGTAGAAAATTTTAAGAGGTTTACAGCCTGAAAATGATTGTAATCTATGTTTGTAATAGTTATAGTTATAGTAGCTATTATGTTAATCATTTATGGCAATAAAGACATTTAAAAATCAATCAATCAAAAAATCAATCAAATCAATCAACGTCAACATGTTTATATTCTTTCACATAGGTGTAACTTACAGACTTTATTTTCTTTAGAGATAAATAAAAGTAGATGTCTGCTTCAGATAATTCATAAACCCCAGGTGGTTCTCTCAACTCTCACACCCCTCAAATTGTTCCCGCCTTTTTCGAAATATTACATAATAAGGGGCTTCAAGTTTTTAGTGCTCCCGACTTCGTTAGTATTATAAAAACGCTTTAGAATTCCCTCTTACCAGTGAACCCCTCTCTGTATGAAATTATATCCAGTGTTGTTCAATGTGCAATTATGTAACTCTTGTATGACATGTACAGTTACGGAATGAAAAGGTTCGTCACTTTATTGTCGGTTTTCCCTTGCACTAGTACTGCAAGAGTCCATTATGTCAACATACTAGTGCAATCGACCAGTGTAAACGAATCACCTTGAAAATCGACGAACCTTTTCATTCCGTGACTGTACCTTGGACAGGATGGACGGCGCGATAAAATGTCGCCGGTTTATCGGTGTCAAAATGCTTGTTTTGAGTTCGCTCAGCAACCACCTATAGAATTTTGGCAGTGGCGCTACTGTTTGCTTGTACGAAAAACTTTTACGTAAATCGTTCGGATCCCCATATCCTTTCTCCTTCCCAGGTTTCTTATCGGTGATATTGGACCATACAGATTCTTTCTAGGTAGTAGATTATAGTGAGACCTGCTTCTATTCAAAATACCCACTGTTTAGATAGGTTTGTTAGTTTATACTCCTATTGACGACCTCACTGGTGCAGTGGCGGCGCGCTCGGATTCGAATTTCGGGAGGTCGCGGGTTCGATTCCCGCCACGGGCCACTTTGGAATTTTATAATTTCTAAATTGGCTCAGGTCTGGTCTGGTGGGAGGTTGTGGCTAGTTACCACCCTAACAGCAAAGACGCACCGCCAAGCGATTTAGCGTTCCGGTGCGATGCTTGTAGAAACCGTTGGGGTAAATTTACTTACCCTTCCAAGTTAATACGATAACATCTTAGGCTGCATCATCACTTCCATCAGGTGAGATCGCAGTACTAACTTGTAAAGAGTAAAAAAAAATACTCACCGTGTTCGTCTTTGTATCGCCGGCATAAGGAAAACATTATGTGACTTGCTTGCCACAGGAGTCCGTACGCCTGAAAAGAAAAAAAGAACGCGTGAGTGTTGTGTAACACTCGGTTGGAACGAAGTTCTTTTCGTAGTATGTTAATAAGAGAGACACGCGATTTGAATTAGATACAGATTGCAAAATTCGAAGCTTCCCAATCTCAATATTATACTGCATTGGAATTTTGAACTTAAAGTCTGGTTTGGTTCAAATCAAACATCACCGCGGAACAAAATATATCTTCGTTCGAATCTTAATTTCTTAAAAATGACAAATAAATGTAATTTTATTTTTAGTTACATAATTCGTATTTGCAATGTGTTGGTTACACAGAAAATAATAAAATGCATAAGCTTCACTTACTTATGTGCTAGTTGAAGCTTTACACGTAAAATTCGGCCTACCAAAACTATAGTATCGCGATCTGCGTAGCGGCGTAGCACCTGTGCCGTAGCTCCCGTAAAGCTACGGGTGCAATTAATTTTGCATAACAAGAGATATAATGCTACGCGACGCGAACGTAAGCCTCTTCGCACACGGCTCGTAAGCGCAAGCGTATCGTTATGACGCTACGCATAACAATATGACAATTACCCCTTCGCACACGGGTCGTAAGCGTAGCGTAAGCGTATCGTTATGACGTTATGCATATATGAAAATTACGCCTCCTACGATTCGCTGCAACATCGCTTTGTCTGCGGACATGTTTGAAAATAGTCGTGCTCGTACTGCTCTCGTCGTACGCTACGATTACGCTTACGAACATTGTGCGATGGAGCTAAGTTCAGTCACTGACACCTAAACTTTCCGCAGGTGTGTCCGGACACTAAAATGTTTAGTGTGTACATTGCATGCTATTGGTAGAATTATCAACACAAGGGTATTAAGTCTTTGCCGAGCGGCTTATTATAAGCTACTATTAATATCAAAAATCATGTTGGGTACTGCAGTATAAAATTATAATGTTGCAGTTTTAGTACTTAACCAAACTCCTCCGAAACGGCTCAACCAATTTTTTGATATTTATGTCTATTTTCGGTGGTCATAAGCTAGTCAAAACAACGTTTGCCCGGTCGGCCACTATTTATAAAAATTAAGGATTTACCATCGAAATATTCGTGCAAATAGAGGCTAAGTTTAATAAGATTTCTAGAATATTATTATTAAGTACTTATAATGAGAGTACAATAATAGTCGGCGAAACTATTGAACAAACAAACAAATAAACTTGAAAAACTACGGCGAAGAAAATAACGTCTCGGAAAAGCTTTTTATGTTCTTTTCTGCCGGCTCCATCGTGATTTTCTTTTTTTAATAATAAATAAATAAATTAATATATACGGGACATTTTACACATCGCAATCTAGCCCCAAAGTAAGCGATTGCTTGTGATAACACAATGGATGGGTACTAGATAACTGATAAATATACACACATACTAATATACATAAATATAATATATTGAATACACCCAGACACTGGAAAACATTCATGCTCATCACACAAACATTTACCAGCAGTGGGAATCGAACCCACGACCTCCGGCGCAGACGGCAGGTTCGCTACCACTACGCCATTCGGTCGTCGACTTTATCAAGTATGTTATCACTACGGTACAGACAACCAGCAAACTACTTCTTAGATAGTAGTATACGAAATACACATACAAACACGGAGTTTCTAGACACCTATATCTACGATCTAAAATACGAACCTGTGTTATCTTAAACCTCGATCTCGCTACGTCAGTAAACTCATGTTTGAACACTGCTTGGATGCATTAACATTAAGCATACGATATAAAATGTATAAATCCTTTCACGGCACAGTTAAAAAAAGTTTTATCACATGTGGGGAAAATGGTCGCAAAATAAACAGCGTTTGATAGCCACGGAGCTTTCGTACGGACTGGCCCTCGACGTTCGGAGTAGGGTGACCGTTTTAAAATTGGCGAATCTGCCCGACACTTGCATAAAAATTTGCCAACTGAACTGTTTAAGTACTAGTAGGACAGATAACGTATCGCAGTGCTCTACGATTTCGCATTGTGAAGTCAACATCACCTGAGTATGTCCCGGTGTCGGGATGAACGTGCGTCGAAGAAATGTTGGAAAATTGTGTGTGGTGTACATACAAAATCTTTTCAAGTAGTGGATAATAGCAAAACAAATTAATCGTCCTACTTATTATGGATTTCCGCAAAATAACGCCTGCTCCATTCAATATGTATAAGTACTGTACTGTTCAAGTACAGTTACTGTACAAGCAGTGTAGCCTAGTAGTTTTGACGTCGGATAAAATCCCTGTTCGGTTCCATGGACACTAGACAAAAGTTACCAGCTTAGTATGCCAAATTTCTGATAGAAGTCATACAAAAAATAAATAAGTAAACAGACATAAAATCATGAGTTTTGTTTTATTTCAAAGACTATAAGAATTTCCTTCAAATCTGCCATCTGCCTCTCTCTTATATAGTGAGCATTTTCTGTCAGAGTTAAGATTTAGGCGCCAAATCTGCCTAAATGGCAGAAATCTGTCACAAACGGTAACACACGGTTCTGAGGAGTCAGAGGCTCGGAATCGGGAGTGTTCGGAGGAGCTCGACTGAAATCGACAGTATAGAATGGATGGAGCTTTCAGGACAGGACGAGTGTGTCACCTAATGTGGTCTCACGCCGTTGAAAAATGCAATAAAACTGCACCCAAATGGATTTGCACTTAAGCGAGTGCCAATATACGAGAGCGAGACCGTATCGAGTGTAATGGCCTACTTTTGTAATGGTTTTTGGGTGTCATATACCAACTACATCATACATTCACAAGTTTAGTCTAATATTAGATATTCCTACGACATACGGATGATGAGATACGGATCCGAGACATGGTCTTTTACTATGGGCTTCATAAGAAGGCTCAGTCACTCAGCGGGCAACGGAGAGAGCTACGCTCGGAGTTTCTCTACGACCTACGTGATCAAATCAGAAATGAGGAGATCCGTGGACGAACCAGAGTCACCGATATAACGCAACGTATCGCGAAGCTGAAGTGGCAATGGGCGGGGCACATAGCTCGTAGAACCGATGGATGTTGGGGACCCAAAGTGCTGGAATGGCGACCCCGCACGGAAAAGCGCAGTGTTGGCAGACCTCCGACCAGATGGACTGACGAGATTAAATACGTCGCAGGAAGGCGCTGGATACAAGTGGCGCAGGACCGTGTGGCTTGAAATCATTGCAGGCCTTTGTCCAGCAGTGGACGTCCGTCGGCTGAACCGATACAACAACAGCTTTTCCAACAATATTGCCTTGAATCACACCTTGAATATTGAAATTCCTATGAAACTTCAAACAGATTGAGATACGGATTTACAAATTACAACTATCCCAGCAGCTTGTTTGAAAATAGTTTTCTTTGAAACAAACAAAGAATGACAAATACTTACGTATTGATTACTACTAGGTATTACTACTAGGTACTAGGTAGGTAGGTATTGATAGGTACTTTTAACCTGTTTTAACCTGTAATACTGAAAGGTCTAAAAAATCATACGTTTTCAGTCATAAAAAATCATAAAACTTGTGAACAATTTAGGTATAATTAAAGATCCTTACGACTAATCACGTCTTCTTCCGTTTGGTTATTATTATTTACTCGTAGGTACTGGGCTTTTTCTACGTCCCGCGGGAACTGTCTTTTCGCGTAGGGTTTTTCAAAAGTTTTCTTTCATACTGTACTGTGCATTGTGTGTTGTTTTCTTTCATATAAGTAGGTACTTCAAACACAACAAAACAAAAAATAATTAACCAACTTAGTAGTCGTATTGATTTGATGCGTATTTGAGTCGTATTAATTTCAGTTTTTCACAAATCCCGCAGGAACCGTGGAAATTTTTCGGGAAAAAAAGCAGCCTATGTTAAAGGTATAATCTATCTCAATTTCAAATCTCAGATAAATCGGGTCATTAGTTGCGGCGTGAATGAGTAACAAACATACACACAACCTTTCTCCTTTAGTATATAAGTACCTATGATATGGATTGTAATTAAAATAAAAGAAAAGTTTAGTTCAAAATAGTAAAATGGTAAATATGCAATTTAAGTTCCAAGTACCCAATGCTGAGGGAATTCAGAGTTAAGAAAACTTTAGAAACTAAGTACTGTAGCCGATTCACGTAACACGTCGACTACATTTCGTGAAGTGAAATGTTTGAAAAAGTCATGGCATTTAGGTATATACGAAGAAGATATTATTGAAATCAAAACATTTCTTCGAACACTGAAAAATTATTTTTACGACATATGCGTTATTGATATATGCGTAATCGTAAAAGTGCATGTAGTTCAAACGCAACATGGTCGGTCGACAATCGTGAAATTAAATTTAATTTGCACGATAAGGTTGAAAGATTGTATTTCCTTTGTTAAAAAATATTCAATTTAACACTCTAAACTAATAGACGTAAAGTTAATTGTTCAGTTTTAATTTTTTTTATATTTCTTGTCTCACATCACTCAGAGTGTGAAAACTTTACGTGAATAAGTTTTACACGAATTGAAAATGAAATTCTGATTAAGAGTGAAGGACTTATGGAAACTAATTTCTGTTACCCGTTAAATTATGCAAGTATATAGCTCCATATCCATTCGTGAAATTAATTAATGAAACAGTTTATTCAGCCAATAGTGAGCCAATAAATATTATATTACACGTATGGAAGAATTCGGTAGACAGGTAACCCTTCGACTAACCCTTTATATCCTGTATAACTTAGCATAAGGTAATTTCCAATTATGTCGCAGGGTTTTCGTAATAATTAAGGGGTTGATTAAGCCCGGCGCGAAGTGAGAATGTAGGTATTATTATACTGATGGCCCAGTAGTACATACGGACTAAAAGTTTGCAGATACCAGCTACTAGTAAACATTTAAAAAGGCTGCACTGAAAGGTTTTAACGAAAATTTAACGAAAGATGGAGATTTAGCATGTTGATATATAATACTTTTGCCAGAGAAAACTGTGGACTTGCAAGAAAAATGAAAACAGTTGTGTTCTTATTCTTTCGTTTGTCTGTCTGTCACAATCAATTTTTATTACAGTTGGTTTTAAAGCTATTAAGTCAATACACGTATATTTTACAGAAAAACTAAAAATAACACTGCATCTAGCATATAAGTTTCTTTGATAGCGAAAATACAATGTATTTGACGACCTCCCTGGCGCAGCGGCGGCGCGCTCCGATTCGAGTGGGAGGTCGCGGGTTCGATTCCACTTTGGAATTTTATAATTTCTGAATTGGCTCAGGTCTGGTCTGGTCAAGCTTCGGCAGTGGCTAGTTACCACCCTACCAGCAAAGACGCACCGCCAAGCGATTTAGCGTTCCGGTGCGATGCTTGTAGAAACCGTTGGGGTAAATTTATTTACCCTTCCAAGTTAGTACGATAACATCTTACCATCGTCTCTTACCATCAGGTGCGATTGCAGCCAAGTACCTACTAACTTTATAGAGTAAAAAAAATGCATCAGTGCACCCTGTTCAGCCATCGCTATCTTTCACAAGCAGGCAGCAGTGAGCAGGGAACCAGGGATGCCGGGAGCCGGGCGAGGCGTGTCCCGGCCGGGTGACCGGGCTGTGCCGTGACCGCGTGACCCGGTCACACCGTAACCCGGTTTACGTGCCGTGCACCGCGCTCCCGGGTCAGACTTGCATCGACATTGATTCACGTTTTTGGGTTAGACTTGGGCAATGGGCTTGCGCTTTGTTTTGACTATGGTGCCCGTACTGTAAACAACGGCAAGGCATTAAAATAAAACAAGATAGCTACTGTGCTAATTTCATCGTCTAACTTTGCAAATAAATAATTTGTTAGTGACCACAATACCTGCCTTTTTTATAGTAAGAAAATTATTTACTTACAAGGTTTTGTGTTTGGAAATATAGTATTGGGTTATTATATGTACCTACAGAAAAATCCTAGTACCAGCCCGGGCGCCTAACGTCTCTCCGGTCGAGCGAGCTGTCGATGTCGCCTCATTGGATTATCAGAGAGAGGGAGTAGAAAGTGGAGTTCCTTATATTTTAATAAATATAGCCTACGTTATTCAGGGTGAATTGTATAGCTTCCTTCCTGATGGTGAAAAAAATTTTGAAATTCGCATATTAGTTTTTCAGTTTATTTATTACAAACATACCTACGTAGCATACCCAAAAATACTAATCTCTACTCTTATACTCTTTATAATGTTATTGTAGATAAATGAGCACTGAGGAAGATTACGGGGTTTTCATGTAGGACTTACGTGTAGTGAGTAGGTACCTACCCATCAATACACTAATTTAAAAATTAGGTCATAACGGCCGATCGATATCTATACCTCGGTACCCATAATTTATTAAATTACAGAAAATTAAATTAAATTAATATATTTATAAAAACAATTATTATCAGACATTATGAATTTCCAAAAACAACACAATAATATTATATACATTACAAATACAAATAACCGAAGCATTTTGTGTAAATGTTTCGAAGCATTTGCTTACTTGTAGAACCTTTTTAATGTCATTGCATTAAAATAAGTAACTACTGAACTCGTATTTTCTATTTGGTTAATGGCAATTATTTACTTTACATATTGCTAGATAACGTAGTTTCATATGTGAACTCATGACCATCACCTGCGTTACCGACAGATGTTGGTGCTATATTCGTTTTCAAGTCACTTTCAAATTCAGTATACTCTAAATCAGATTGTACACTTCTATCAGACAAAGGGATACTTCGTATACCTTTACTCACGATCTTAATAGTCCGTTTTACATTTGCCAATTCCTTTTTCAGCTTGCGAACTAAGTGCGTCTTAGATTCCAACATGATCTTCAATTTTTCATTCTCTAATTGTTGGACCAAACACCGTGTTTGTCTTTTCAACTCTCTCTGATTGGCCACTTCTAATTGCTTCCTTATCTCAAACATTACCAGCCGAAAGCATTTTTTCGTATTTTCCAAGTTTGTATTTGCTACGTATACTTCTCTCTTTAAATTTTCTACGTCTTCCCAATTCTGTCTGTTCTGTCTGTCGTCAATTATTGTTTCTACATTGTGTTTGCTAGATTCAATATTGTTTTTGTTCTTAACCTGTTTAACAATTACTTCAACTGATGTTGTATCATTTCTAAAAACTTCTTGTGTAGTTGCAGGATTATTTTCGAAAGTATCTACTTGCTTCTTCTTTGTTATATATGGGGGGATCTCTTTGCTATCATAGGGAGACTTGAGCCAAAACTCTTCCGTCATTTTAATTTAATTTCAACTTGTTTAGATATATTTGGTGAACATTAAACTATACCGGTCCAAAAATCTTAGTCCTATTTTATCGAGATTGGTTGTTTTTACTAGTGTTTTTATAAAAATAGGATTGTTACACTGATTTTTTATTTTGATATCATTTTGACTTGACTTTATTTGACTGAGTTTACGAAAGAAGAATTTAAATGTCAGTATTTAAGCACAGATAAGTATCAGAAGCTCAGATCAGAAGTAAATGCAAATCGTAATAATAATGTGAAGCACAGATCGAGGTTGTATGAAATATGGGCTATAACAATTTACAAGTTGGTAAGTACCTGGCTGCTATTTCACCTGATGCTAAGTGACCATGCAGCCGAGCATTTTATGGAAGGATAGATGGAGGGGCATGTTGGTGGTACGATAAAATGTCGGTTGCATAAGTAACCCCTACCTAATGGCTTGTTCACAGCATCGATACTGGTGAACGCAATGCTAAATTGCTTGGCAGTGCGTCTTTGCTGCTAGCCTAGGCTGCAGCCTCTCACCAGAGCAAACCTGGGCCCTTATTCTGTATCTCAGTGATGATCACTCAACGAACTCATTTGACATTATTTTTTTATCCATTGAAGATTGGCCATAAAATTTTATTTTCGTTTCACTTTTATAAAGCAGCAATGTAGACAACAGTGTAGGTACTTAGTATGTTGTGATCGCACGTGTTTTCCATACAAACCGTCTCTACTTACTCTCGTTGTAAAAACTGTTTTGCAATCTAGCTAGAATCCCTTCCGGGGAATCCATGAGCTCATCACGCTGAGTTACCGCACTGCCACACTTCATTAGTCGCTAACTCGGTACTTCGCCAAGCTTTTAAGGAAAAAGGATTAAATAAAAAAAATTGGTTGTCTGTAAAGTCGGTTTACTGACGATAGTTGAACGTGACAACTCTCGCTTGCACTTCAAGCCTTACATGGAACGCCTCAGATCGAGGTAACGCGAGCGAGGTAACGCCGTTAACGCCGGATGAGTCATGTTTTTTTGTGCGTGCAGCCGGCTCTATCGATTTATTCGCTCTATTTTAGACGTTGTCACGTCAAAATAAATAACTAAAAAAAATTGGTTGCCTGTAAAGTCGGTTTACTGACGATAGTTGAACGTGACAACGTCTTCTTTGTCACTCGTTCCGCGCTCGCGAGGTAACGCCGGTAACGCCGCATGAGCGAGGTAACGCCGGATGAGTCATGTTTTTTCGTGCGTGCAACCGGCTCTATCGATTTATAAGACGTTGTCACGTCAAAAATTCTACTTGTTTAAATTCTACTTCTTTTGACGTGACAACGTCTTATAATTCGATAGAGCCGATTGCACGCACGAAAAAACATGACTCATCCGGCGTTACCTCGCTCATGCGGCGTTACCTCGCGAGCGCGGAACGAGCGACAAAGAAGACGTTGTCACGTTCAACTATCGTCAGTAAACCGACTTTACAGACAACCAATTTTTTATTATTTATTTTTGGCGTGACAACGTCTTATAATTCGATAAAGCCGGTTGCACGCACGAAAAAACATGACTCATCCGGCGTTACCGGCGTTACCTCGCTCATGCGGCGTTACCTCGCGAGCGCGGAACGAGCGACAAAGAAGACGTTGTCACGTTCAACTATAGTCAGTAAACAGACTTTACAGACAACCAATTTTTTTGACGTGACAACGTCTTATAAATCGAAAGAGCCGGTTGCACGCACGAAAAAACATGACTCATCCGGCGTTACCGGCGTTACCTCGCTCATGCGGCGTTACCTCGCGAGCGCGAAACGAGCGACAAAGAAGACATTGTCACGTTCAACTATCGTCAGTAAACAGACTTTACAGACAACCAATTTTTTTTTGACGTGACAACGTCTTATAAATCGATAGAGCCGGTTGCACGCACGAAAAAACATGACTCATCCGGCGTTACCTCGCTCATGCGGCGTTACCGGCGTTACCTCGCGAGCGCGGAACGAGTGACAAAGAAGACGTTGTCACGTTCAACTATCGTCAGTAAACCGACTTTACAGGCAACCAATTTTTTTTTATTTCATACTTTTTAGTAATGTTGCCCAAAATCAGTCTTGGTCTTGCAGTCTTGGTCTTGTTCTTGCGTTTTTGCAAGAACAAGACCAAGACCAAGACTGCCTAATTTTAGCAAGACCAAGAACAAGACTGGCAGTGCAAGATTTGAGCAAGAACAAGACTAAGCCTGCGAGACTCTTGCGTCTTGCAGTTAACGTGAAATCGCACCCTCTGCCCGCGAAATTCAAATTTTATTTTGTTTTTCGCAATTATTTAACTAATCCAACGAAGTAGGCTTATGGAATTCATTTTGCGAAAATAAGAGTATCATCTTCACAGTTTAATGTTTAGGTACTTGAAAGTGTCCAGTTTAGGAATGTAGTTCGATTGTCGACCAATTTGCAAAATTTCAAACTCGGCATTCGAACTACGAGTACATACCTAAACTGGACGCTTTCTAGTAAAGATTTTTATATAATTTTTATATATTTTTTTTTTTTTTAATTATCTTTATTTTTAAAGTAAAGATTTTTATGAAGATGATATTGCTATTTTCGCAAAATGAATGCCATAAGCCTAATTCCCCACAAATTAAAAACAAAAAAATAGTTCGAAAAATTTAGGAAAATTGGACTTATGCGCATTGCGAACAGTACCATAAGCATATCTACATAGCGATTAGCGAATGAAAATATCCTTGTTTGAATAAGTTTGCTAAGTTGTTACCGTGGGACACAGTAGATAGCTCAATAGGTTAGAGCATAGGCACGGATCGTAAAGGTGTCAATCGATTTTTTGAATTTGACAACATTAAATTAAATTGGCTCTTTACTATAGGTAGCTTTTAGACGACCTCCCTGGCTCAGTGACGCGCGCTTGGATTAGAGAGAGAGGGCGCGGGTTCGATTCCCGCCACAGGCCACTTTGGAATTGTACCTATTATTTCTAATTTGGCTCAGGTCTGGTCTGGTGGGAGGCTTCGGCCGTGGCTAGTTACCACCCTACCAGCAAAGACGCACCGCCAAGCGATTTAGCGTTCCGGCGCGATGCTGTGTAGAATCCGTTAGGGTTTGCTTACCCCGTCCAAGTTAGTACGATAACATCTTCGGCTGCATCGTCACTTACCATCAGGTGAGATCGCAGTCAAGTACCTACTAACTTGTAGTGAGTAAAAAAAGCTATGTTAATTCAAACTCAAAATTTATACTTACTCAAAATGTTACATTGTTCTCACATCTAAATTACCGTTTAATAAATAGCAATAGGCTAACAGGTAATTGCGAGACTTGCGAGACTCTTGCTGCAAGACCAAGACCAAGACCAAGACTGGGGGTGCAAGAACAAGACCAAGACCAAGACCAGATGTACTGGCGCAAGACCAAGACCAAGACTGGCTGAGTCTCGTCTTGTTCTTGCATTTGGGCAACACTACTTTTTAGTGATGGTATAGGTAAACCGCTATATACTTGACCCTCCTGATAGTCTGCGTGACGCGGGGCGGGAGCCGCTCAACCAATCAGCAAATCTGTCACTGTCCGCCGGCAACGCTGACGTATCGTTATAGCCAATCGCATCACCCGCCCCGCGTTCCGCAAACCATCAGTATAGCGGTTTACCCTCAGTATAGGTATACGGTGTTTGTTGACATTTTGGATTCAACAATAGCCCATAGTCCAAATGTTTTTAGTAATTAGAAAGTTCTGGCAAATGGAAATAATCATATACATACACCTACTAACATACTTACATATACATACACAGACCAAGGAATAACTTTATATTGCCTTGCATAATACTTCCATATCTACATACATACATAACTAAGCACCCTTTCGCTCTTATACTTAGCAAAGAATGCCCATATGCGAGCCGAAGTGGCTAAGGCTTGGCTTGTTGACCAGCATGTCGAGGCTGAGGAGGTCAAACTACTTTAAAATAGCGACCATTTCGGATCTGTGATGTCTCCGGCGCTGCGGGAAGATTGTAGTAGTTAGAAGGTAGAGAATTAGATTCGTTCCGTTTCCATTCGTTCCGTTCCGTTCCACATCCATGCGATTGCAATGTCATATAGCTAAATATCTGAAACGAATAGCTGTAAAGAGCTGGGTTTCTAGATACATACTAAATTTAAATATGCCCTAATAAAATAAAACTCAATTGTTATACAAAAAATATGTTTATTCAAAATTAGTACAAAAAAATTAGTACCTACCTACTAATTAAATATTAATATATTTTTCTAGCATATAAGATAGCACAGTTATTATTTAAAAATATACTCATTTGAATATAAACACATATTTTTATCATTATTGCTTAGAAGCAAACATTTTAGGCAAAGACATTATTTCACGTTTATTGCTGAAATAATTCCGACTAGAAAAGAGTAAATAGGCGAAATTAGTATTGCAATACAGGACTTTAAAAATTGACCTTTTTTACAAAAATTTACCTAATTATAGTTTTCTTTGTGGGCGTCTTCCGAACACAATATATTATGCTTCCTATACTATGCAAAATACTCTTATAAGGTATTGAATGGAAGCAGGCGTTATTTTGAGGAAATCCATAATTAGTAGGAAAAACTAATTTCTTTTGCTATAATCCGCTTCTTGAAAAGATTCTGTATGGTATAATATGCAGGAACACTGCCCACATGAAACACCACAACACAATTTTCGAACACTTTCTTCGACGTACTTTCGTAGACTCTACGATTTCGCATTATGAAGCCAACATCTCCTGAGGATGTCCCGGTGTCGGGACGAAACGTAGTTTGTCGTTCATGTGGGCAGTGTTCCTGCATATTGTATCATACAGAATCTTTTCAAGAAGCGGATTATAGCAAAACAAATTAGTCTTTCCTACTCTCATAAGATAAAAGTCATAAGAGCAGTTTTAGAAAAAAAAACTAGTGCAAGATTCTAAATAAAAATAAAGCAGAAATAAATTAAGCAACGAAATTAGAGTATTAGGACACGTTACAGTGCACAAATGCCTTAACAAAACGGTCAGATCTTATAGTTTTACATCTTACACCAATAATAAAAATTAATAAAAAAAAATAACAATAATATAAAAAGCTTAAAACTAAAGAGTTCAGTAACAATAGCATCTAAAGTATATCAAAGTGAGATTACAAGTCATAAGAATTGATGTTATCTTTCATTATACGAAATTTTTCTTTGGGTTAAAATTTTCTCTCGGCAATAAATAAACAAAAATCATAGCTTCTACTTTAATGCGTATAATATGTGCAAACTTTTTGCTGGTAGCGACGTTTCGCTAAGTGTTGGGACACACCTGCGTAATTTAGTGTTGGGATACACCTGCATAATTTATTTCGTCTTAGTTCCAGATGACGTTAGGTGCTGGACGACGTCGCATATCCACCGAGACTTCAGGCTGCTCTTCTTCCCTTTACATTCTCTATGGTCGCGACGCCACGGGTCTTTGTGCAAAATGCCGGCGACAGGCAGCAAATACAGGGTCATATAAAAAAAATATCAAATTATTCTCGGACAGCAGTTGTTGTTTACATTAAAATTAACACCTTTTGTTCAACGACTTTTCAAAGTTTAGTATCAATTTAATTCAAACAAAAAAATTAATAAATCATGTTATTAAAATAGTCCTACCTAATTACGCCAGTTATCAAAAATCTGTTTGTAAGCATTTTTGAATATTATTATTACCGACACATTAAAACAAAAATTACAATTACATCCATTGTAGTTTCCGATAAAAAGTAGAAAAACTGAGATTTTGGTGCAACTTTGGGGAGAACTTTCTATCGAGAAAATTTTATCCTATCGTGTTTCTGTTTCTTAGCGATTTAAGATTATAGACCCAAAATACATGACGTTTAAATTTGAAAGTAATTGTCTTTATAGTTTTTAAACTAAAAAACTTCGCTAAAAATCGTTTAAATACCGCTTCTTAATACATAACAACACCGTTAAAAATTGAATATTTGATATTTCACAAAATATCGAGTTAAAAAAAGTCGCGGTACAAATATTGCTACTTTAAATGTAAACAACTGTAGGCCGAGAGCGAGAGTTTGCTTTATATTTAATCAATGCTCTTTCTAATTTTTTTTTAATGTTTCGCCAGCTTCAAACCCTCAGCACGGCTATATAACAGCGCTGCTTGCCATCATGTTGAGGCCGCACGTGCCGTCGCCGCGGTACACGCGGTAGTAGCCCTGCTCGCCCCAGCGCTTGCCCCACGAGTTCTTGATGATCCAGTACGGGAGGCGCTTGTGGAACAGAGGGTAGTCTGAAAACAATTCATCACATTATAGCCCTTAAGAGCGTTCATGCGAAACGGCGGGCCTCGCGTTTCGTACCATACTATTTTGGTATTCGTTGGCGCTGACGCAATTTTGCCCCGATACTGGTATTACAAAAAAAATTATAGTAAAATAAATATACAACTTATTAAAATAGTAAATAACCAGTGACATTGAATATTAATTGAATTAAATTACTATAATTTAGAAATAACAAAATATCTTGGATTTTATCCTAAAAATGCTAAAAATGACACTTTTTGGTTTATGGTTTTTGAATGAAAATCTAGAAAAATCGTGTTTTGTTGACACTTTTTATTAAATGTTATTAATTTTCTAAATATGTCATTGTTATAAGTTTGTGTTATGAAATATGGCAAATATCTTGCATCAAAATAGAGCTTCCACCGCTAAGTGAGTAATTAGCCTTTACCTTAAACTTTCTAATGAGAAAGCTTTATACACATATTTACAAATATTTTTGAGACAAAAACTAGATTATGAATAATGCCAAATAATATGATGGCAATTGTCTAATCAATAATTGAACACATGACACTCTTATGTTACGTCGAAAATTGACAATTTTGACTCAAGCATAATTCCAACGCATGAATGGTCTTAAAACTTAGCTTGATCGCTGCGACAGCTGTCATCGAAATCACGCCCATCAAGTTCTGAATTTTGTAACGGTATTTATGACTTGTGGCAACGTCGAATGACCTGTGCCTACTTGCCTTCAAGTCTGTAAAGACCACAGAATACCAGTACTTATAGTATATTTTCAACATAGTCCCATCCCTAATCGTGTCTCTTTAACAGCTGTCGCAGCGATCAAGCTAAGTTTTAAGGACTATACAACATGCGCCTATAAAAAAAGTCATTTAAAAACTGGGTAATTGCTAGTCGGACTAGCACGCGAAAGGTTCTAGAGATACAGCAATAATCTAGAGATACAGCAATGCAATCATCAAGAAATCATTTTTTCCTTGAAAAAAAAACGGATCCGAAACCTGACAAAACGTTACGTGCAAGGTAGATATCGCAAATACGCGCAGTATTTGTTGCCGACAAATTACCCTAATCAGTGTAATTTTCGTTCACTCCGCGAGCAACGAAGAATGAGGTTACGCGTGTCTGGCGTGTGTCAGCGCGCAACAGAACTGAACGTCGCTTAGTATGAACGTGACGTATCTTTAGAATATCTTTGGTTACGTGAGTATAATAATAGATTACCTTTCACGCCATAGCCCACAATAAGTACCCCATGGTCGAGGTTGCTCGGACTGCAGAGCATTCTCCACGGATGTGACACGCCGCCCGCGTAGAACTGCATCGCATTCGCATTTATACCTGCAAGTTATATACGAATATTAACAAAAAACGGTCAAGGCCAAATGCGTGTCAGACTCGAGCGTCGAGGGTTAAATACTATTAAAGAAGTAAAACGTTAGAAGAATCACTTTTTTTCATTGAATTTACCAGTATAATTAACAATGAGGTACTTTTGCTGGCGAACCGTTAATATAAAAAAATAGATAGAGAGTTGATTTTATTTTTCCTTATTTTTTTATTATTCTTTATACGTTAATTTCTATGGATCATAATTATTTCAGATTTTTCGATCTTATCGATCTTCGGCGATATATGCCCGAAAGGTCTCCAGAATGTCCTACATTGTAGGGAAACCTCCATGCCCTAAAGTTCTACAGAATACCCTACATCGTAGGGAAACCTGCATTCGCGAAAGTTATCCAGAATTTCCTACATCGTAGGAAACCTGCATGCCTGAAAGTTTTCCAGAATGTCCTACATCGTAGGGAAACCTGCATGCCGAAAGATTTTCAGAATGTTCTACATCGTAGGGAAACCTGCATGCCGAAAGTTTTTCAGAATGTCCTACATTGAAGGGAAACCTGCATGCCGGAAGTTCTTCAGAATGTCCTACATTGTAGGGAAACCTGCATGCCGGAAGTTCTTTACAATGTTCTACATCATAGGGAAACCTACATGCCCTAAAGTTCTCCATAATGCCTAACCTTCATACCTGAAACCTTCATTGCATAATGGGAAACCTTCATACCCGAAAGTTCTCCAGGATTTCCTATATCATAGGGAAACCTGCATGCCCGAAAGATCCCCAGAATGTGCTCAAGAGTGTGCGTATAGCTCGCCAATCAGCACATGGCCAGCGAGGTGGACCGTAGCTATTGACCAAACCCCTCACAGTTAGGAGACCCATGCCCAGAAGTGAGATAAAAAAAGGGGTTGAGACATGCCTCCTAGACCAAAGTTATAAATTGACCTACGATGCAGTCTCCGATGTATCCGATTACTAACTTGGTAGAGGTAAATAACCCTTGACACAGCCATTTAATCGCTTGCCGGTACGTCTTCACCGATACGTAATGAGGGAATTACTTTGACCAATATAGTAGAAGTTATGCAGTAATACTGGGAGTTCTTCTAAACTAACAATTAGGGTATTTCCTTAGTTTTCCTGTTGACCTCGACAAGTGCAAAGTCAGTAAACAGTTTTATCAAAGTCATTGGCGATATAATTCAACAAAATTAGGTCAACTTCTCGCGAACAATATTAATTATATTGCAATATAGTATTATTTATTAAACGACGCGGTCATTGTGATAAATTATTGCGCTCTGGCTCAAATGATAAGACTAGACTTTGGCCGCGGCTCTCTCCGCGTGAGATTCGGGTTTCCTAAATCCCGCGACACCCTTGAATTTTTAGTGTAATTAATTACACCTTTTAATCGTCTCGAACGACATGGCCATGAATGTTTTGGCCATGTCGGTCTCGTTGGAAGAAATTGACGGTGCCACTGATTTGCACTCTGGAGAGGGTCTTGTTGAACGCGCACTTTTGCTGGTCTTACCTATAGATATAGGTCCATTCTGCACGAGCCACTTGGCCATGTCGGTCTCGTTGGAGGACATGTTGACGGCGCTACTGATCTGCACACTGGAGAGGGTCTTACCTATAGATATAGGTCCATTCTGCACGAGCCACTTGGCCATGTCGGTCTCGTTGGAGGACATGTTGACGGCGCTACTGATCTGCACACTGGAGAGGGTCTTACCTATAGATATAGGTCCATTCTGCACGAGCCACTTGGCCATGTCGGTCTCGTTGGAGGACATGTTGACGGCGCTACTGATCTGCACTCTGGAGGGGGTCTTACCTATAGATATAGGACCATTCTGCACGAGCCACTTGCCCATGTCGGTCTCTTAGGAGGAGATGTTGACGGCGCCACTGATCTGCACTCTGGAGAGGGTCTTACCTATAGATATTGGTCCATTCTGCACAAGCCACTAGGCCATGTCGGTCTCGTTGGAGGAGATGTTGACGGTGCCACTGATTTACACTCTGGAGAGGGTCTTACCTATAGATATAGGACCATTCTGCACGAGCCACTTGGCCATGTCGGTCTCGTTGGAGGAGATGTTGACGGCGCCACTGATTTGCACTCTAGAGAGGGTCTTACCTATAGATATAGGTCCATTCTGCACGAGCCACTTGGCCATGTCGGTCTCGTTGGAGGAGATGTTGACGGCGCCACTGATCTGCACTCTGGAGAGGGTCTTGTTGAACGCGCACTTGTCGTTTTCGCCCTCGTACGGGTAATCATTTTCAGTCTCCAAACCACCTAACTGTTCTATGGCCCTGTAACAAGGATGATATTAAATAATTCATGATTTATTATACATATGCACAGCTCAACAAAACCAACCGACGATAAATCCAGGCGAATAAACTCCGAAAATCAATAATATAAACGCATTTTTATAACTTATACTTAACCTTATGTCCCGATATATATTTATTTATTTAAAAAAAACTTACTAATATTTTCCCTTTCAGAATTGTACGCAACTTTATACACGCGATTTAACAGTTACTGAACGAACAGGTAAGAACGATGCTAATTATTTTATTGCTACGATTTTACTTAACCACAGGCATGAAAATGATGATGGCAAAAATAAATATAAATATTTATTTTTTTTTTGAAAAGAGTTTAAGTAAGTATTCTACTGCATCAGATACTAGACAGATAGTATGATAGTTCCCAAACACCGAAACAAAATCATAATATGCTTTTGTTTAAAGAACATTTTAAAACAATCTCGGAAACGGTTACGTAATTCGCTTGCAACGCATACCTCAAGCGTAACCGTGTGTTATTAACACAGCGGAAAAACCGGGAATATTTAAGAATGTTTACAATAATAAAAACAATTGAAGCCGGACAGGTGACATCATACTTAAACATAAACTAAAAACGATATGAGAGTCGAAATTCCCAACGACGCAGCATCGGAAACTAGTAACTGAAAGTTATTTTAAATGAAAGTAGAATAACTTTGTTGCTGTAAGACTATTTAGTTTGTATTTCATTCGAATACCTGTAAGCATTATCGGGCAAGCCACCGTTGCAGCCTTCGTCGAGTTTATCGCAATCCACCAGCTCCTGTTCGGATAAAGACACTAGTTCGCCGGACTGCATCTTCCACTGACCTTCAATGTTGCCTGAAAACAAATGTAAGAATTTCCAAAAACAATTAATTTGAATATAATTAACAAGATGATCATGTGTTCAACCTTCACCTCTTTACAAAACAAAGTGTAGTACTTTCCTAGTACTAATTTTATCAAATCGAATGTTTCACAGCTAGGAACAGTTTGTATGGGAAAAATTGTCATTTTTAGTATTTTCGTTTAGTCATTGCTTACGTTTCTTACCGTCTTACGTCTAAATCTTCCCTGAACTTCCAAAAATGTTTCAAAATCAAAATTAGCCAAATCAGCACAGAATTTCTCAAATTTTAGCCCGACTAACTAACAGCATTTTATTAGGGTTCCATACAAAACGATTAAAAAATTATTTAATTGTCTACAAGACTGAAAGTTACTACAGAAGTTCTTACCTGTAACGCTAAACGCCCAACAGCTGCCACAGGAGCCTTGGTCCTTAACTTCTGTGACGGCATCATGCTCTCTCCAGTCGAACCCTTCCGGCAAGTGCACTTGTGGAATATCCGCCTTTCTGATTGGAATCTGATTGGTGTCACGGAGATCGGGCTTTAATCCCAAGTACTTCTGTGCAAACTCCTCATACGTCAAATCACTAAATCTAGTAACCGCGTATCTGGCAGTACCTCGTTCATGCGTATTGAATTCGTGGATTTTCCTCACGTTGTTTTCGAATATTTCATAACGTTTAAGTAATTCCACGTGATCGTTTAAATAATCCGGTTTATAAGTTGTCAAAAAATCGGAGAACAAGTGCTCCGTTTGTATTTTATGATACATTTCATTTGTTATACCGTCTTGGTAATCGCAAGAGACTCGGTACGTAGGTGGATGGTCTGTCCATGGGCGCAACCAAATGTTAGCTCTACAGAATTTGTTCAAACCCACGTCGTTGACCAACTGGCAATCATCTTTTATGCTCAACGCTAGACAATCAGTATAACCCACTTCCATCTTAATTCTATAATGAACTCCAGCAATCTCCTGCTTGTCTAATGAGAATATTCGAACAACTTTCTGCTTCCTCGAATGTGGGTACTTCGCTTCAATATGTTTTAACGCCTCATTCGCCAGTTGCATAGCGTACTCTGCGCTTTCGAATTCTATCGTCGCTTCTAAAGGGGTTTCGTCGTCTTCACAACTTACATCTATTTTCTTTCCATTATCCAACCATAACCGCTCCTGAATTTGTGATATACAATGCCTTCTAGGCAAATGTTCTATGAATTCACATTGCGATAAATTATCCACCCATTCATATTTTAAACAAGAAGTATATGCTACATCAAAATCTATAGTGGTCAACCTGCCTTTGATGATCTTTGTATTATAGCTATTTATCTGTAAAACTCTTTGTTTATATTTATGCACTGAAGACATTTCTAGTTTTTCTAATGATTCTCTGACAAAGTTTTGTATAGTTTTTTCATCAGATGTTACATTCGTCGAATCTAAAGAAATCGATCTTCTACTACGATATTGCTTAAAAGGTTGCTTACAACTTGACGTGATTTTTCTGATTTTTTTACTGTTCGGCACCATCCATATAGACGAAGTACAAGACCTCGGAGTTTTAGTAGTATCAACATAACATGACAAAGGATCTCGGTCAATGTCTATGTGCTTTGAACAGTTGGTGGATACAACAACAAAACTTAGTAATATGGGTGTTCGCGAATCAAGACTTGGGATAACATTGGGTTCGCCCTGGTGCACCAATTTATACTTCACATTAGGGGATGCTTCTATATCTTTTAAGGAAGCTCTTATGAGGCTCATTATTGAAATTCCTGTTATGCTCTTAAAATCTCGTTCATCATCACATACTACATTCATACTTTCAATAACCAATTCGTCATCAGGTGAAGGCCACAACCGAACATAGCAGAGTCTATGATACATCCCAGGCAGTTCTTCACACTGAGCCAGTTCTGAATGTTCTTGATGTCGTACACAAAAAGTGTATGCTGTCTCTATATACATACGAACTGTATTAACGCCCATATTCATAACGTTCTGAATGCCGTGAACCGTGATAAGCTTTTGTAGGTTATTAGTAGAGGCCTTGTCGTTAATATGTTGTACTGCACGATCAGCGTAGAAGTATTTTACTTCCTCGTCAATATAATCCTCAGTTGGCGATACTTGTCTTTTATTCCTGTGGCTGTTAACAATGTCATTCTTTTCACCACTTTTAATTTCTTCAGTGTACTCTTTCTTACAGTCGATAGTGATATCTTCATCTGATTTTAACCACGGTCGATCCCACACCTCAGCTTGACAGCGTAACACGGTTTTTGGTTTAAGTATATTACATTCATCTACAGGTACTTGACTACTAATTAAACATTTTGTCGGCGATATTGAGAACTCTAACTTTGTCAGAGTACCAGCAACGATTTGTTCGCTAACGTGGTGAATTTTAATAACTTTATGAACGTATTTAGCATAGGATAATTGTTGATACTTTTTCAATGTTTTCTCAACTAGTTTTCTATAATGTTCAGAGTTTATATCTTTTTCTAGAGGCGCTCCTACAAGTATACTGCGTTTTTTTCTATAATAGTTGTCGTCTTCTTCATCACTAACATCACTGTTGCAATCTACGTCAATTTCATTAGGACCTTTCCAGGGACGCTTCCAAATAGATGCAAAGCAATATAATGTATCATTTCGTCTTTCTGTACATTCAACCTTTAGTTTGCATGTGACTGAGTTTGCTATGAAGTCTATGTAATATTTTATTCCTGAAACATGTTGCTTAACAACGTTTTCCACAGAAGTAACCTCATATTTTAGTGATTCATTTTTTTCATTTTTATGTTTTCTTTTAAATTTCTCGAATGCCTCTTGAGCTAACAATTTATATTCAGGAAGAGTTGGGTCGGGATTTGCTTTTATACCTTTTTTTTGGACGTATGGTAGAAAACGTTTGTTTCTATTGCTATTCCCACCGTGCAGTAAATTTTGTTTGTTATTTGTACAGTTTACAGTGATATTCTTCTTTTTCAACCATGGTCGTACCCAAACTTCTGAATGGCAATCAATTATATTAGACATATCCAAAACCTTACACTCAGAAGTAGTCGATTTCATAGAACTATCTAGAGTACAATTTGTGGGGGAAATTGTGAAATATATTCTGATAAGGGTTCCAGCCACAGTTTGAGTTTTAACTCTTTGCACATCAATAAGTTCATGATGCTGTGTTATATCATAATCTCGTAAAAACTTTTCCAATGACTCACGAGCCAATTGTATGTAAACAGGGTCATTTGGATCTTTTATTGCTTCACCACCATTAGATTTGACTTCCCGCTTTTGTATTGCTTTATTGTCAAAGTTATCACATTTTATATCAATTTCTTTGCTCTTTAGCCATGATCGCTCCCAAATTTTAGAAAAACAGTGTATTTCTCCACCGTTTGTGCGAGCTATTTTAAAATGAATTCTAGTTAATGTGCCAGCAACTACCTGGACTGTAACATTTTCGACTTTGACTACGTGGTATGTTTCCGTTACGCCGTTTGATTGCAAGAATTGTTGTAGAGATTCCCTTGCTAAAGATTGGAACTGTGAATCGTTTGGATCCTTTGCTGTTTGTCCACCAACGAATGTATCTCTTGGCTGTTGTGGAGATCGTTTTCTTCTGTGCATCAAAATATTTTCACTACTAGAATCATTACATTCCACATTTATTTGCCTACCATCTTCTAGCCATGACCGATCCCAAACTTGCGCTTTGCATTTCCTCAACGGTTCTCTGTCCAATAATTCACAAGATTTCACATCAACATCAACATTACTTGGACAAGTTGTGTAACCAACTAAAAACTTAATTTCAGTTAATAATCCCCCAATAAGTTGAGTTGTGACAGAATTTATCTGAACTACTTTTTGTTTATTATTCTTATTTGAATTATGCTCTAAATACTGCAAAGCTTCTTCTGTCATATCCAGAATTTTCTTGTCTTGGTCTGTCCCTTCTACAGTGTATTTTTCTTTAATTTTGGAAAATTTTTCATCTATAGGTCGTCGCTCGCAGATATATGTAATTTTTTTTTCACTAAGCCAATGTTTTTCATGTACTGTTATTTCACACACATTCGAATCCATGTCTTGTATGATTGTACAATTCGTTCTTTTTATATATGGCACAGTTTTATTGCAGTTTGTGTATGAAAGACTTACAGTGATCTTTGTGATTGTGCCAGAAGCCCTCCTTGTATAAGCTTCTAAAATTTTTACAATTTTCATTGCATTTGGATAAGTTGACTCCAGTTCAATTTTGTTTAAACTGTCTTTTGTTAATTTTAAAAGAACAGGGTCATTTAATTCCACGAGTTCTATTTTACCGAGGTGTTGTGTCTTCTTATGTTCATTGTAACAAAATGCACTCAAAATTTGGGGCCTATCTTTGTCAGTAGTTTCTATTATTCCATTACAAATTTTGTTCTGTACGTCCTTTGTTTCACACTTTGCGTTCTCGCAAGGTATTACAACTCGAGCTTGAATATAAAAAAAATGTTGATAATTTTGGAATTCCTCTTCTGCAGCAATAACGTCCTGGAGGACTCTTGTTTTGATTTCTAAATCCATTTCGTTTAAGTAATCTACCATATTTTGTGCAAGAATATATAAATCTTTTGCTTTATTGATACTTTTTTTTATTTTATGAATTTTGTCAGCAACAGACATCATTTTTAAATCATGATTATAACTTCTTTTTATTCGCACTTGCGGATAGTCTTCATGGACTTTGCCAAACCCAGCCGAGTTGAAAAAATTTATAAAATCATCAATTGCCATTTTCCTATCTTCATTTAAAACACTAACTTTTTCTTCATGTTCAGGTTTATATTGAACAGAATGATCAGTGTTTTGTTTTTGTTGTGTTTGAAATTCAGGAACAAGGTGCAACTTGACATCGTTAGTTTCTGAACTTTTTGGTAATGTATAAAAGCCATCTGATGCTCCTGGATAAACTTTGTGATGGGGAATTATTTGTTCTTCTAATTCTTTCAGCTTCTGTTCACTCAGAGATTTTTCTGTTTGTTGTTGTGCCTGAACGTCAGTGTTGTGAATAACTTTGATTATTTCGTCTGCAGACCCAGTGTTGGTTACTTTATCATCCTCTGGGACAGGTTTAAGAGATTCATCTGTCTTGTCATGTATATTTGTTGGTGAATTCATATCAATGTCATTATTTTCGTTGATGGGGATGTACTCACCTTCATCACCAAATATCCACACTTGTGTGCAATTGTTAGACAAAATAGTTCTATATTTTGAACCATCTGGTAACTTTATCCAAGTTTTTTCTAGTATAGATACCTTACACACTTTATTTTCTAAACAAGAATCACTCACGGTTGGTGTGCAGTTATCGAAATCAACTTGAAGTGTTAAGGTGTATCTTACACCACTGGTGACCTAAAAATATATGCATACTAGCTTATACCCGCGGCTTCGCCCGCGTCATTTATGGAAAAAATAAATAGTGAAAAAATAAACTGCGCTGGATTGAAAATGACAGACGTAAGAATTGTTTAAGGCCGATATTACACTATCATATATATAGGATCCTATCATGTATTTATTACTCTTTTCACTAATGGGAAAGAAAAAGAAGCAAATATATATAGGATCCTATATATATGATAGTGTAATATCGGCCTTAGACCCTGGCAATTTATAAGTACCATATTATATGGCAAGCAACCTGTGAACGCAAAATTAAAAGGAGTGGTAATTTACAGATACAGAATACTTGGTAATAATCTGTCACAAAATATGAGCATTTTATGACCCCTTTACAGAACTGAGTATATTCTGTCCAAATTGAAACTGAGTATTCGAACTTATTTTTATGACCTACTAGCTTATACCCGCGGCTTCGCCCGCGTCATTTATGGAAAAAATAAATAGTGAAAAAATAAACTGCGCTGGATTGAAAATGACAGACGTAAGAATTGTTTAAGGCCGATATTACACTATCATATATATAGGATCCTATCATGTATTTATTACTCTTTTCACTAATGGGAAAGAAAAAGAAGCAAATATATATAGGATCCTATATATATGATAGTGTAATATCGGCCTTAGACCCTGGCAATTTATAAGTACCATATTATATGGCAAGCAACCTGTGAACGCAAAATTAAAAGGAGTGGTAATTTACAGATACAGAATACTTGGTAATAATCTGTCACAAAATATGAGCATTTTATGACCCCTTTACAGAACTGAGTATATTCTGTCCAAATTGAAACTGAGTATTCGAACTTATTTTTATGACCTATTTACACTTTTCAGTGTCGATAAAGTCTCGAGTATTTATGAACTATTTACAGATTACAGATTTACAGATTACACTTTTTAGTGTCGATAGAGTCTCGAGTATTTATGAACTATTTACAGATTACAGATTGACGGTTTGAGAGCTATGACGGTTTTGAGAGCTATGTATGGTATTTTGAGTATTTACAACCTATTTCAGTTTTGAGTGTCGGTATTGAACTTCTATTGAGCCTTAAGTATTTATGACATATTTACGTTTTTGAGAGCTATATATGGAGTTTTGAATATTTATAACCTATTACCGTTTCGAGTGTATGGAGTCTATGGTGCAACATATATTGTAAGTATAGTTACGTATACGTATGTTGTGAAACAGTGAAAAATTTCACTTTTAATGCAATCCCACAGGAATAGGCTTGTTTTTCGGGGATAAAAAGTAGCCTATGTCACTCTCCGGGTCTTGAACTATATCTGTGCAAAAAAATCAGATCGATCCGTTGCGTGGCTGCGACGTGATTGAGGGACAAACAAACCAACAAACCAGCAAACCAACAAACCAACAAACCAACAAACCAACAAACTCACATTCACATTTATATATTAGTAGGGATTACCGTTTCGAGTGTATGGAGTCTATGGTGCAACATATATTGTAAGTATAGTTACGTATACGTATGTTGTGAAACAGTGAAAAATTTCACTTTTAATGCAATCCCACAGGAATAGGCTTGTTTTTCGGGGATAAAAAGTAGCCTATGTCACTCTCCGGGTCTTGAACTATATCTGTGCAAAAAAATCAGATCGATCCGTTGCGTGGCTGCGACGTGATTGAGGGACAAACAAACCAACAAACCAGCAAACCAACAAACCAACAAACCAACAAACCAACAAACTCACATTCACATTTATATATTAGTAGGGATTACCGTTTCGAGTGTATGGAGTCTATGGTGCAACATATATTGTAAGTATAGTTACGTATACGTATGTTGTGAAACAGTGAAAAATTTCACTTTTAATGCAATCCCACAGGAATAGGCTTGTTTTTCGGGGATAAAAAGTAGCCTATGTCACTCTCCGGGTCTTGAACTATATCTGTGCAAAAAAATCAGATCGATCCGTTGCGTGGCTGCGACGTGATTGAGGGACAAACAAACCAACAAACCAGCAAACCAACAAACCAACAAACCAACAAACCAACAAACTCACATTCACATTTATATATTAGTAGGGATTAAATGATAACATTAATTAATTTTCAACATTACTTTAGCCTCCTTTAATAATTTTACATACTTGAACTTGTCTTTCCACATCCAACACATTCTGCAATGAGTGCTTTGTGTTAGGTTCATGTCTATCCAAATGTCTAACAGCGAGGGCTGCCAAGTCACTGACCCCGGGTGCTTGAGGATTAACATGGCTCGAGCAGCCCGCACAATTGCCCCCATATTGTCTTCTAGGAACAGCGATGAATTCCTCACCTGAAGTAACCTATGGAAAATCAATAGTTCCATCTAAATGTGTTTTTATTATTAACTAAATACCTACAAACTGAAAGAGGTTTAACTTGCATAGTGATTTCATAAAACAACATTAATTCCTGTTCTGAGTAGCCTTAAATTTTACAATCTTGATTTGAAATTGTAAAAGGTTAGTTTATTGTTGCTCAGTTACATTAATTAATAAGTGTATTTCAATAATTACCTAATAAAACGAAAGCCACTTGAGTTTGTTTGATTGATTTAATTCAGTATTTTAACACTATACTATTTCCATTCGTTTATTTTCTCTTTGACACATGAAACAGATAAAGCAATAGCGAAGGACCAGAGTAAAGCAGTCTCTCTCTGGTCCCTTGCTATTGTTATATCTGTTCATGTGTCAAAGAGAAAATAAACAAATGGAAATAGTATACATGTAAGAAAAGGAAGAATGCAATCTCACCCCATAATTTGGCTGTACTTCATTGTCCAAATGCACAGGCTGATGAATATCTGCTGCAGTGGTCTGCTCATCAGTTATTGCTTCTTCCAATCTGTCATCATCATTAACACTTGATTGTGTGGTAGCTGGGTCAAAATCCTCGCAGTAATACTGGTTACCCGGTATGGCAACACCATTTTCTGCAAGGTCTTGGACTGTCGCAGAGCATTTCAGGTATCTGGACGCGTCTAAGTTGTGGATGTCATTCGCTCTTAGTTTGGTTTCAATATAATAACATTCGCTGCCTTCATCCTAAAATTTTAATCAGTCATATCAGGCAGAGAAAAATTATTGTTTCCGTGAACTAATTTCATGACTTTTTTGACGGACTCTAGGAATGTATCCGCCTACTGAATGCATTAAAAATTAATATTAATTATAAATGTTTGAATAGGTATAAATGTTTGCAGATAAGTCTACAAAGTACCATTTTTTATAATAAAGAAATGGGACGATTTTTGATATGAATTGGCGAAGGTCTACTTTACGATAACCTTGCGTAAAAATAAGAATGATATAAACGGACATACAAGCCAAGTAATTACCGTTTTCTGCGCATTAAGAAGTACACCCTCATCATACACGTAGATTTGATCGGGCAAATTGTTCAAATATCCAACGAATCCATTTAAAAGTTTCTCTTTACTTTCATTATTTAATTCTCCTATGCAAACAGAAAGTAGGCACTGGATAATCACAAACACGATCTTGTATCTCTGCATGTCGGAATCTCAAGACACTAGCATCGCTGAATGTTCACTGGCAGAATGAAGAGAACTGAGAAGACGGTGCGTCACAATTCACTAATTAAAATATCTGCGCGGTAATGAAATGATTCAACAGAAATAATTATGTACACGATTCTTTGTTGACAATTTTTTCATATTGTTTTGATTTGCTTTCCGATACAAATTACTCTATGCTTTCCGCTCCCGCACATGCTCCGCAGGCTTGTTTGTGGCTGAGGGTCTGTGGCCTCTCGTTAGAGAGTATATGTGTTCTGTGATCTGTGGCTCTCATTGGCTCTAAGCCCCAGTGTGGCCGTTTCAAAATTGGTGAATCTGCCAATCACTGGCAAACAAATCTGCCAACTAGATTTCTGAACTGTATAATGTACAGTTAATGTGCAAGCAGAGGAAATAGTGGTTTTCCCCCCTTCCATCGACACAAGACTAAAGTGCCAGGTTAGTTTTTAAGTAAGTAACATTTCCGACAAAATTTTTAGCTACGTCATACAAGAATAAGTAAAAAAAAATAGACATAAAAACATGAGTTTCATTTTATTTCAAAGATAATAAGGATTTCCGTGAATTCTGCCACATTCTGCATTCTGCCACAGTTAATCTGACTGAACTCTGGCAATCTCAGAGATCCAGGAATGAAGATTTATAAGACGATCGTCAGACCTGTCGTTTTGTATGGATCAGAGTATAGGGCTGTAAAAAGGACAAATGAAAGAAGAGTGTATGTGACTAAAATGCGAATGTTGAGATGGATATTGTGTGGTGTGACGAGAATGGATAGATTCCACACACACACTTCCACACACTTCCACACACTTCCACGATACTGCACGCGCACCCGGATGCCCCACGACGACACACGACTCAACAGTCTCAGAGGGGAGTGATTGTAGCGTTCTTCGATAGCTGACGATAGATGGCGTAACCAGTCCCCTGGCACACGCTGACGAAGAATTCTACGAGCGTTCTATAAATACAACTTCTGACGTCACACGCTTGGATCACAAGCGGTCCGCAGGCATAACACCTGCCTGGAGAGAAATTTCCCTATTGCGCATGCATACGGATGAGTATTCATGTGCAGGGAAGAAACAGTAGAGGAAGACCGAAGAAGAGTTGGATGGATTGCATGACATGTAGTGCTGACCCAACAAAAGGAGCCAAATCTGCCTAAATGGCAGAAATCTGCCACAAACGGTCACACTGCTGTGCCCCGCAGATCAATGTGAACTGTCATTATGTAGGTACACTGCGTTCAGCGTTATTTTGCCTCTGACAGCTGTTTCTGTTATGTTGGCATTACCCGCCATTCTTGCTGACAAGTACCTCTAACACAGTGTGAAGCTCCTTGCGTTTTTCTTAATTTTTTTTTATTTTGAACGTGTTAATCATGCCAAAAAGGATTCAAAGTAGCGGCAGAAAAATTGTATCCTCAGTTCGTAATTTTTGTGAGCGGGAAAAAGATAATGGAGGACCAATAATCCCATTTGAACATGTTCGTCAACGTGTAGCCGCCATGACTGGTAAGTAAATTAGTGTTACCTGCTATTCAAAGTTTCCCGTTAATAGGGATCGAAAGTTATTTGTTTTGCTAATACATTATTGTTTGTATGTAGGCACGATGTTTTAATTGTAATACATTCCGTACATAGGTATATGTATAATAATTATATTTGTTTTAAAAACATAGTATTTGATTCTTATTGTATAAACTAGCTGCGCCCTGCGGTTTCACCCGCGCAAGTCCCGATCGGTTTTTTTTCTTTAATACAAACCTTTGTTACATTATGTATTATTTAATAACAAGATTAATTTAAAAAATGTACAATATGCATGTTATTAATGTAATGTTTTGTATTTCAGGCGTTTCTGAGAGAACTGTCACCACTATTACCAAAGAGTGTGAGGTTGCTGCTTCCACGTCTAAGAAAATATGTACTCCCAGGAAAAAACGCTGCCAATCGAATAAAATTCAGTTAGATGATTTTGAACTATGTGCAATCAGAACTAAAATACATCAAATGTACGTAGTCAGAAAGGAGTTGCCTACTTTGGGCAAGCTTTTGGCTGAATTAAAAATTGATATTAACTTCAATGGAGGTCGTACCACACTATGGAAAATAATTCGGCAAATTGGATTTAGATTTAAAAAATGTGGTTCTAAAAGAAAAATTTTAATGGAACGATATGACATTGTAGCCTGGAGGTACAGATACTTAAATATTTTAAGACAAAATCGAAATGAAGGCCGACCTATCGTATATCTTGATGAAACTTATATACACGCTTCATATTCTGTCAACAAATGTTGGCAGATGGAAAATGAACAAGGTGTTTTAAAAAGCGATTCAGTTGGTGCACGCTGGATCATCGTTCATGCAGGTGGCGAAATGGGGTTTACAAATGCACAATTAATATTTAAATCGCAGTCGAAATCAGGAGATTACCATGATGACATGAACAGGACGAATTTCATGAAATGGTTAGAAGACAAACTCATCCCCAATTTACCGCCTAATAGTTTAATTGTTATGGATAATGCGCCCTATCACACTGTAAAGGTGAACAAGGCACCAACAATGAGCTCTACCAAAACTGATATGCAAAATTGGATCACAAATAAGGGGTTATCTTATCTTCCTACTATGGTGAAAGCTCAATTATACGAAATTATAAAAGAGCATAAAGAAGCTCCAAAATATGAAGCTGATCAACTTCTTGAAGCGCATGGACACAAAGTGGCTAGGTTACCACCATACCACTGCGAACTTAATCCTATAGAATTTATGTGGAGCCTGTTGAAAAGGCGTGTAGCTGCTAAAAATGTTGGACAGGAAGCAGACAAGATACTACAATTAACAGAAGAAGCGTTCCAATCGATCACTGCAGAAGACTGGCAGAAGCAGTGTCAACATGTGTGCCATATTGAACAACAGTTTATTAAAACAGATGGAATTATAGACTCTGAAATCGATAAATTTATTATAGAATTAAATGACGAGTCTGATACAGAATCGGACAGCAGCAGTTCCGACGATTCACGTTCATCAGCAGACAGTGACGAACCACTAGCGACCCGCTTGGATCACTCTTATTCAAAATAAATAAAACCTATAAAAATGTTGTTTTAATTTAGTCATATATTACCTATGTATATAGATAAATGCAAACTTGAGGTACATAATACTAATTCAAATACCTATCCTAATTATTTTAAAGTACCGGCGCCGCACCGGCGCCCTGCAGTTTTACCTGCATAAGTCCTGATCCCGTACCTATGAATATTGGGATAAAAATATACCCACAAACCAAATCCAAAGATTACAAACTCAAATTCTAACATCCAAACTTACTTTAATTGAGAAATTTAACTACGAAAATATTTCGCAGTTTCATACCGGGTATCTTCCAAACCTTAAGCGGCAACACAGAGCTCAGGTTAGGCAATATGACAGCCAGAGGCAAAATAACGCTGAACGCACTATAGGTACTCATTTGGCAACTGACACTCAGACGAGCTGAGGACGAGTTTTTTAGTAAGGACGTTATGCTACGTAGAATGACGATAAGGAAATAATTGGGTGCCTCCCTCGTGCCTCCTTAGCTAACTCATAGGTGTAGGTCATTAGCTTTGTTAACTCATAGGTGTAGACACAGTTGACAGCTGTGAGCTGTATGACAGCTGGTATTTCTAATCTGTGAAGTGGTGCATGATGGCGTCGGGTTAACCGTAGTAACTCAATATGTCCTTGTGAGGAATGAGGATATAAAACCTCTTGTGTCAAGTATCTTGGCATTCATCAAAAGAATAAATATTTAAATTATGTTTGTTTGAGTGACTGTCAACAACATTGAAAAAATATATTGTACTATAATAGACCACATAAATATTAATATCTGGGTGACCGAGCTTTGCTCGGTTGCCAATAGATGGCAGCAGGGTTCATATTTTTTTTTGGTAAATTCGACATTTTCTAAAAGTGAAACCTAGCTAGATCGATTTATCGGCCCCAAAACCCCCTGTATACTAAATTTCATGAAAATCGTTCGAGCAGTTTCCGAGATTCAGATTATATAGAAATATATATATATACAAGAATTGCTCGTTTAAAGGTATAGGATGTAAAATTAAACATCTTTTCTTATTTAATTTCACATGGTAGCAGAGCGAAAAATGCAATTTTTGAATCTAACGGAATAAGGAATTTGCGGAAAAATAATAATTATGTCGGTTATAAAAGTGCAAACCTTGGGTAAAGAAAATTACGATACATGGTGTATTCATGCAAAAGCATATCTGATTAAAAATAAACTGTGGAAATTCGTAATAAATAGCCCAAAGGAGAGCGCAACACAAGATGATCTTGACAATGACGAAATGGCGAAATCGGAGCTGTTGCTGCTGATAGCACCTTCAGAGCTAAAACAAGTGAAAAATTGTAAATATGCTAGAGATGTATGGGTAACTCTGGAATCAATATTTGCTAGTAAAGGACCCGCCAGAAAGGCGACTCTACTAAAAAAGCTGATCTTAGCTAAACATGGCGAAGGGACTGATGTTCGTGAACATATTAAAGACATGATGGATATAGTAGACAAGTTACAAGAAATGGATATTACCATAAATAGAGAACTGCTCTCAATTATGATCCTCTACAGTCTGTCTGCAGATTATGAAAATTTCAGAACTGCAATCGAATCACAAGACTCGCTCCCAGATCCAGAAAAGCTAAAAATAAAAATAATTGAAGAGAGTGACGCTCGACGTCGTGATAGCCCTAGTACTAGCAACACGAAAACCTCTGAAGAATGTCTACACACTTTTTGCAAAATCTGTAAAAAGAAAGGTCATGATACATCAAAATGTTGGTCAAAGAATAAAAAACAAGGCAAGAAAAATAAAAAGCCCAATGAAAGTTCAAACAAAGTTGACAATAAAACAGAAACAAACCTTCACAGTTCCTACCTCGTGAATGACAATGCCGAAAAGTACTGGATACTTGACAGTGGCTGCACATCACACATGACTTTTTCAGATAAGCCCTTTACTGAGATAAAACCTATATCAAAAACCCTAAGCCTTGCTTCCAAAGACAAAACTGCTGAGATAAAAGGGTTAGGGCATGATGAAATAGAAATTGAAGAGGGACGAAAAATTGGTATCACAAATGCTCTTTATGTACCAAGCCTGTGTGCTAATCTTCTGTCTGTTGGAAAAATGACTGACAATGGACACACTGTCCTATTCACTAAGAAGAAAGCAACAATTAAGGATCACAAGCGCAATGTACTAATAGAAGCAGTGAGAGAAGACGATGGTTTATATTATCTGCATACGACAATCAATGAAGCTAATAGACATATAGCCAGTACTGTAGAAAGTAGTAATGAAACAGAAAAGAGTAAGTCAAACGATGACATTAAGCAATGGCACAGTAAAATGGGACACATGTGCGAAAGAGACATGAAGCTCGCTCTAAAGAATGAAAGCCTAATTGGGCTAGATTTCAACAAAGACAGTTCCTTAGGAGAATGTGAAATATGCATACAAGGAAAAATGAGTAGAGTGCCTAGCAAGCCAAGTGACAAAACACTGAACGTACGACCCAAAGACTGGAGATCATACACAGTGACGTCTGTGGACCATTTAAGCATCCTTCCCTAGGTGGCAATAAGTATATTGTAACCTTCATCAACGACTACTCAAGATACTGCAAAGTATATTTCATTAAGAATAAGAATGAAGTATTACAAAAATTCATTGACTACAAGGCAGACGTGGAGAACTTCACAGAGAACAAAATTAAATGTCTCCAGACTGATAATGGTACTGAATGTCTAAATTTGAAGTTTGATACGTTTCTGAAGGAAAATGGCATAGCAAGAAGACTAACTGCACCATACACTCCGCATCAAAATGGAATCGCTGAAAGGAAGAATAGAACCCTAATAGAAAAAGCTAGATGCATGATGTTGGAATCAAATGTACCAATGTGTTTATGGGCAGATGCCGTCTATACTGCAAATTACTTGTCTAATCGAAGCATTAACCAAAGTATCGGAAACCAGACACCATTTGAGCGCTGGGTTGGTAGAAAACCATACGTAAAACATTTTTATGTATTTGGTGCCAAAGCATTCATCCTCAAGAAAGGAAAAGGTGAACACAAATTCGCGTCGAAGGCAATTCCGGGTGTGTTTGTTGGCTACTCGGAACTCTCGAAAGCCTTCAGAATATATGTTCCATCGAAGAAAAAAGTTCTTATTTCTAAAGATGTCCGTATAGTGAAAAAGATGTTCTATGAGATCGACCGAAATTCCTCCTCCATTCCTTTCGAAGAATTTGATAGTAATAGACAGTCAAATGAGACGGAAACAAAAGAGGATGAAATAGACATTTATTTCGAACACACAAATAAAAATACAAGTAGTAAGCAAGCAGAACAAGACAATGTTATTGCTAGCTCTACTGAGGCATCTATACAAATTGAAAATGAAAATAATAACGAATTATTTTACGACACCTTCGAATTAAATGACAATACAGAAAGTCTTGATGAACCAACTGAAATCCATGAAACAGACACAAATGTTGATTCACCTGCGAATGTTCTTGAAGAACGAAGGACATACAATCTACGCGATAGATCTTGCATCAAAACGCCAAAAAATTTTGAAGACTATGTCCTGGCAGTCATGGATATGGATGATGAGACAGAACCTCAAACATTTAGAGATGCTATGAATAGCAAAGAAAAGTCCAAATGGGTAGAGGCTATGCAAAGTGAAATGAATTCACTTCATGAGATGGAGACTTGGGAAATAGTCGATCTCCCCAAAAATCGTAAACCACTTCCATGTAAGTGGGTCTACAAAATAAAGAAAAATCCAAATGGTACAGTCGAACGATATAAAGCCAGGCTAGTAGTTAAAGGCTTTTCACAAAAACCAGGCGTTGATTACCAGAAGACTTTTAGTCCTGTTGCTCGCCTCAGTACCATCAGAGCTGTTCTAGGAATAGCTGCTCAAGAAAATATGATACTGCAACAGTTCGACGTATCTACTGCGTTTCTCAACGGTACTGTGAAAGAAGAAATTTATATGAGGCAGCCAGAGGGCTTCAATGACGGCACTAAAAAAGTATGCAAGCTGAAAAGAAGCATCTATGGACTCAAACAAGCACCTCTTTGTTGGAACGCATGTATATCAGAGTACCTTATAAATTCTGGATTCAAGCAAAGCAAAAAAGATCCTTGTCTTTACTTTCGTGAGCAAGTTTTGATTGCACTTTATGTAGATGACGGTTTGGTGGCTTCTACTGATGAAAATGCTGGAAGAAAGTTCTTTGAAGAACTAAAACGTAGATTTAAAATAACTACAAAACCGGCTTCCTATTTCCTTGGACTTGAAATTAATAAAACCAAAGATGGTAGTATTATCCTAAATCAAAGGTCTTATACAGAAAAGATATTGGAAAAATTTGGAATGGCTGACTGTAAATCCGCTCCAACACCGGCAATAAAAGTTGACAAAAATTATGAAGAAGGTGAGACTTCTGAGTCACTTTTTCCATATCGTCAAGCTGTGGGAGCCTTAGGATATCTAATGGTTGCTACGCGACCAGATATAAGTTACGCTGTAAGCGTGGCATCAAGGAATCTTGAAAAACCTACGCAGCTTGATGTAATGAGGGTCAAGCAAATATTGAGGTACCTCAAGGGTACATTAAACAAAGGACTTGTCTTCACAAAAAGCCGGGAGAAAAGGCTGATATGTTTTAGTGACGCTGATCACGGTGGCGACACTGTAACGGGTCATTCGACGACTGGGATGGTCTTCCTATTGTCAGGTCCGATTATGTGGAAAAGTCAGAAACAGTCAACGGTAGCAATCTCTTCTACGGAGGCCGAACTTGTAGCATTAACAGAGGCCGCGAGGGAAGCCTTATGGCTGAAAGAACTCCTAGAAGAATTGACTGAAATAACAGAACTCAAAGGAAAACCCACAATCTACGTTGACAATGAGTCTGCTATTAAGCTATCTGAGAATCCGCCTTATGAGTGCCATAGGAAAACCAAGCATATTAAGCTGAAGCATTTTTTCATTCGAGAATGTATACAGAATGGAGAATTTGATATCAAACAGGTTTCCACGGAACTGCAACTGGCAGATATGTTTACAAAGCCATTATTTGGTCCAAGACTTGAGATGCTAAGCCGAAGAATTGGACTTGTTGAAGATGTGTCCAAGTTCTAAAAAGTACGGTGGATGTGAGGAATGAGGATATAAAACCTCTTGTGTCAAGTATCTTGGCATTCATCAAAAGAATAAATATTTAAATTATGTTTGTTTGAGTGACTGTCAACAACATTAAAAAAAATATATTGTACTAGACCACATAAATATTATGTAAAATTAAACATCTTTTCTTATTTAATTTCACAGTCCTGTACATGGATAGTGATGAAAAGTACATGAGCATTCATAGAGTATATTGTGAACATTTGACAACAAATTGTGTCAGGCAAGTCTATGAATGAAATGCCGTCTCCTTGCTTTTGTTATCTCTATGGGTATTTGCCTCAGACCAATAATCTGAAGGTATTTGATATTTGAGAAATTGAGAACCGTTGACGCGAGTCGTGACGAGGTCGTGACGCTCACGTACCTAATTAAATAATATTATTTTACTCTATGGTAATTAGGTACTTACCTACTTGTTGTGTGGTCTGTGCGACTACCTTTTCTACTCTGTCTACGCTTTGCACAATTTTGACAATTTTATAGGGTACCTACCTACAGTGCGTTCAGCGTTATTTTGCCTCTGGCTGTCATATTGGCTAACCTGAGCTCTGTGTTGCCGCTTAAGGTTTGTAAGATACCCGGTATGAAACTGCGAAATATTTTCGTAGTTAAATTTCTCAATTAAAGTAAGTTTGGATGTTAGAATTTAAGTTTGTAATCTTTGGTTTGTGGGTATATTTTTATCCCAATATCCATAGGTAGGTACGGGATCAGGACTCATGCGGGTAAAACTACAGGGCGCCGGTACTTTAAAATAATTAGGATAGGTATTTGAATTAGTATTATGTACCTCAAGTTTGCATTTATCTATATACATAGGTAATATATGACTAAATTAAAACAACATTTTTATAGGTTTTATTTATTTTGAATAAGAGTGATCCAAGCGGGTCGCTAGTAGTTCGTCTGCTGATGAACGTGAATCGTCGGAACTGCTGCTGTCCGATTCTGTATCAGACTCGTCATTTAATTCTATAGTAAATTTATCGATTTCAGAGTCTATAATTCCATCTGTTTTAATAAACTGTTGTTCAATATGGCACACATGTTGACACTGCTTCTGCCAGTCTTCTGCAGTGATCGATTGGAACGCTTCTTCTGTTAATTGTAGTATCTTGTCTGCTTCCTGTCCAACATTTTTAGCAGCTACACGCCTTTTCAACAGGCTCCACATAAATTCTATAGGATTAAGTTCGCAGTGGTATGGTGGTAACCTAGCCACTTTGTGTCCATGCGCTTCAAGAAGTGGATCAGCTTCATATTTTTGAGCTTCTTTATGCTCTTTTATAATTTCGTATAATTGAGCTTTCACCATAGTAGGAAGATAAGATAACCCCTTATTTGTGATCCAATTTTGCATATCAGTTTTGGTAGAGCTCATTATGCTCTTTTATAATTTCGTATAATTGAGCTTTCACCATAGTAGGAAGATAAGATAACCCCTTATTTGTGATCCAATTTTGCATATCAGTTTTGGTAGAGCTCATTGTTGGTGCCTTGTTCACCTTTACAGTGTGATAGGGCGCATTATCCATAACAATTAAACTATTAGGCGGTAAATTGGGGATGAGTTTGTCTTCTAACCATTTCATGAAATTTGTCCTCAGTCGCGCGCTGTCAGTCTCCGCGAGCGCACGTTTCCTATTGGTGTGTATTCACGTACCTACGGGTTTGCGCCGGCGCCGCGCCGCGCCGGGCCGAGCGTCGTCGATTGTTTTTTTTGTCTTGATGGAGAAACAATGCGAGTTGAAGAGCGATAACGCTACTGCGGCGTGTTCGAGTGATATGGAGTTGGAAGTGGGCGCGGAAGTGCAGGTAGGAGTGAACAGCGTAACAGGACTTAGTGAAAATACAACTATGTTATGTTCAGACGACGCAGTCGTAAATACGGACGCGCGGGTAGCATCAAAAAGGCAGAGAGAAAACAGTGAGGAGAATATAAATGATGACGAAGGCTTTACGCCTGTTCAAAGGAAAACGAAGCGGGCTCACCGAGTTTCGTCTACCGACGACGACAGTTTCGAAGTATGTATATCATCAAACCAGTTGTTGCCAAAACAAATTGGGTTAGCTAAACTTTTGAGATCGCAAAATATAAATAATATTATGAGAATTAAGTATAAAAGCCCTTACAAGGTTTTGATTACGTTTAGTACTAAAGAAGATTCTGAAAGATTGTTGAGTTGTGAGAAGTTTAGTGAGCTTGAGTATAGATGTTTTTATACAAATCAAGTTAATATTGTATATGGTGTAATTAAAGATATAGAATTAGAGTTGGATGAAAAAGAAATAATGGAAATATTTCAAGGTGAATCAGAAATTATTTCTGTAAGGCGGCTTCGGCGTTTGAATGAAAATGGTGTGTGGGTACCTAGTCTGTCCGTGCGCTTGGGGTTTAAAGGTTCAACTTTACCCTCGTATATTTTAGGATACGGGTGTCGGTTTAAAGTTGAGCCGTATCACTTCCCTGTGTCCCAGTGCAGTGGATGCTGGAAGTTCGGTCACTTAATTTTTGGGTGCCCATATAAAAAAATTAAATGCCCTAAATGCGGATCATCGGACCACAAAAATTGTGCCACGAAGGAGTTCATCTGCATAAATTGTAAAGGTCCGCATATGGCATTGGATAAAAAGTGTCCCATTCGCATCAAGGAGAAAAAGTTGAGAGATATTATGTACCTAAAGAATCTTACTTATAAACAGGCCCTCGAGGTATATCGTCAACAGAAGGCTAAGGCTGATAACCCCAGTTTAAAAGAACATGAACAAAATATATATTTTCAAGAACCAGGATTAAACAAGAGTGATACAATTGGTAATCGATCTTATAAAGATGTATTAATTGGAAAACTTCTACATCAGAATCCCGAAGGGTCTGAATTTATGTCAGAAGATGGGTCTGACTGTAGCGAGCATACCGTTCAAGAGCCTAGGGAGTCACAGCCTTCTACAAGTGGCGATATGAAACTTCGTAAGAAAAAGAAAAAGAGATCAAGTCAGGTTCGTAATCTCAATGAGGAGTACGACGAGCCTAATGCTGAGGAAATTACATTTACTGATGATGTTAATAAGAAAGAACGAAACAAGGGAAAAATATCAGTGTGGAGAAGAATTCTTAAGGATTTGAAGAACATAGTGTTGTCTGATAAAGTCGTCGAAGAAAAGGTTATTGATGCAATGTTGGTGCTTGTGAAAGAGTTTGGTGCTTTTATTTCGAGTTTTATGAAGGGGGGTGAAGTGTGTAAGGCAATATTATCTTTCTTCAATGGATAATACACAGTGCAGGAAAAAAATGGGTATTATGATAATGCAGTGGAACTCTCAAAGCCTGCAACCTAAATTAGCAGATTTTAAATTATTAATTAATAGGGAGAAGGTTCACGTTGCAATTATTAGTGAGACCTGGTTAGAGCCTGGTTCCTGTTTAAATGTAAGTAATTATAATATTTATAGAAATGATAGGATGGACTCTTATGGAGGTGTTGCAATTTTAGCTCACAAATCTTTAAAATCATCAAGAGACTGCATACAGATGAGTAATACGGGAATTGAAGTTGTAAAAATTAAAATTTTTAATTGTAAATATTTAAAAAATGTGATTTCGGTCTATTGCCCCTCAAGTGTTAACACTAGACAATCTGATTGGGATTATTTATTTTCTATTTGTCCTAAACAAACTATTATCGCAGGGGATTTTAATGGGCATCATACTAACTGGTCCGACAGAGTTGATACTAGAGGTAATCAGTTGTTTGATAGTTCTCTTCAATATGGTTTCATCTCTATTAATGACAATAGTTATACTAGAATTAAGCTTGTTAATGGCTTGTTGCAAAAGTCATCACCAGATGTTACCTTTTGTTCGTCTGATATTTCGATCTACATGGATTGGACAGTTATGAATGAAAACCTTGGCAGTGATCATCTAATAATTAAATATTGTCTTAAGTATGAAAGTCAGTTAGATTTTGTTAAAAAGAGAAACTATAATAAAGCCGATTGGAAAGAGTACAGGATGGTGTTGACAAAGCTATTTACAGAATCGCTTTTGGAATCTAATGAGGTGCAAGATATGTACAATTGGTTCGTTCAACAACTCAATAAAGCAGCTGATAAGTGTATTCCGGTTTTTAAATATTGTGATAGTCCAATTCAAAAATTTACTCCTAAACATTATTGGGATCAATCTTTGTCTAAAATTGTTGCTGAAAGAAGATTAGCGTTGAAAAATTTTAGGCGGAACCCAACTCCTAATAATTTAACATTATTAGAACAAAAGGTGTCTGAAGCAAGACTTTTGATTAAGAAAGCGGAATATAATAGTTGGCATAAATTTTGTAATAGTTTAGATGAGAGTATGAATATATCTCATGTCTGGAGGAAAATGCAATGGATGAAAGGGGTAAGAAGGGGTAGAGTTTGTACATCAGATGAGAAAAAACAAAAGCTATTACAGTCCCTGACGCCTGACTCCGTTCCGTTGAATGCTCCTTCATTCACGTCTAAGAATGAAGCTCTAGAGTCAATTTTTACAATTCATGAGTTAGATAATAGTTTGAAACCAAAGAATAGCGCGCCAGGATTTGATGAAATCTCATACTCAATGCTAATTAATTTACCAGATGTTGCGAAACTTTATTTGCTAAAAGTATATAATTTAATATTCAAATCTAGTACTATACCAACACAGTGGAGGGAAATACAGATAATAGCCATTCCTAAACCAGGTAGCAGCAATGATAATATTAAGTTTAGACCTATTGCACTGATGTCTTGTATCATTAAGTCATTTCATAACATGATTAATAAAAGATTGGAATGGTATTTAGAAAGAAATCACATTTTTTCTCCGAGTACAACAGGATTTCGAAAGTCTCAGTCGTGTCTGGATAATTTGGTTCGTCTCGTTACTCATATACAAATTGGATTTACTAAAAAGACTGAAACTGTTGCTTGTTTTGTTGATGTAGAAGGAGCTTACAATAATGTATTAACTGAAAGTGTTGTAAATTCTCTCGATAGGTTACAGGTTGGATCTTTAATATGTAAATATATTTGGAATTTCTTAAATGAACGACACCTAAAAATTAAAAGGGATGTAGATGATTCTTACTATGAGAGATGGACGAATAGAGGTCTCGCTCAAGGTGACCCACTTTCACCTCTGTTATTTAATGTAGCAACTATAGAGGTCTGTCAATCTATTAAAAATGTATGTGTGAGTCAATATGCTGATGATATTGTTTTATACTGTAGTTGTAAGAAATTTCAAGACAGCATTGTAAATATTCAAACAGCCTTAGAAACATTAATATTAGTTTTAAATAAATTGGGTCTAGAGTTATCGATTACTAAATCTAAGTTATGTATTTTTAGCAGAGGTCATAGGCGGCATAATAATGTAAATATGAAAATAAATAATTTAAGTCTAGAAGTAGTTGATAATGTAAAGTATTTGGGTATTTGGTTAGATAAGTCACTTCGATGGAATAGACATATTAATGAAACTTGTGCAAAAGCAGGGAAGTTTTTACAAGTGCTCAAAGTGCTGGCTGGTTCTGGGTGGGGAGTTCACCCCTTACATTTGCGCAGATTGTATATAGCATTAATAAGAAGTAGAATAGATTATGGTTCATTTTTATATGATAATAGTGCTAGCACCCACTTAAATAAGATAGTTAGAATTCAAAATCAGGCCATGAGAGTAATAGGAGGATACATAAGGTCTACCCCCATACATGTGATGGAGAACGACCTTTGTATTCCTCCTCTTCATATAAGAAGGTTTTACCTGGCGATTAAATATTGTTTAAAATGTCAATCATGGTCTGGGAATGAAACTGTTCAGTGTGTTTCAGAATTGAGTCGACTTATATCCAGCAGTAGTTATTGGATTAATAAAGGGAAACCCTTACTTTCGACCACTTATTTAGAAACAAAAGAAGAAAGTGTAAGTTCTTCAAATATTCTACTTATGTTCAGCTTAGAAAAGTGGATTTCTAGTATTGATATGAAAACAACTTGTGTCAGTAATTTAGACTGTATGAAATGTACAAAAAACAAGTCTGATTTTAATTCTTTAAAAGTTGAAATCATACAGGAAATTCGTCAGAAGTACACTGAATGGTATTCAATATACACAGATGGTTCTAAAGATAAGTCAAATGTAGGGTGTGCGTTCTATGATCCAAGTTGTAAAAAGGAGGCAATGTTTAAGTTAAGCAATGGAAATATATCAATAATGGCGGCGGAGCTCACTGCCATTTTTGAGGCAATTGTATATTCTTCAATTAATGTTAATAGTAGAAAGATAGTTATTTTTTCCGACAGTAAAAGTGCAATACTTCATTTAAGAAGCTGTGTTAGAGGCAAGAGAGGAATTGCAATTGCCTATAAAATCCTCAGTGAAGTTAGTAAATTGCAGTGTAGAGGTATATCTTTAAAGATACAGTGGGTTCCATCTCACATCGGACTCACGGGAAACGAGAAGGCTGACGATTTGGCTAGAAAAGCAACTTTAGAAGGAATCGAAGTCGAAGTAACCCCCAGTTATAATGAAATATTAGCCAAATACAGACAGCAATGTTGGAAAACCTGGAAAGTTTACTTCGATGAACGATCAAAAACAAAAGGTATTTGGTACAGAAGTATACAATGTGAACCTCCTCGAGTCCCGTGGTTCAGCGAGGTGAGATTGCCGCGTCAACATCTAGTTATGGCATTGAGACTTCGGTCAGGACATGTTCCTTTAAATAAATTTGCTTATTTGATGAAAAAAGTTAGATCTCCTAATTGTGACATGTGCAATATCGAAGAGGACATAGTACACCTTCTTGCGGAATGTGTCCGAAACCGTCACCTAAGACAGCAAATTAAAGATAATTTTCAATTAAATTTTCTGGATGTGGGAATATATCAGAGTATTTTGGCCTGCCCATCTTCACCGGCAGCTAAGATATTATTTAAGTTTAAATTAAGATAGTCTAGAATTTTATGATGTTAAGAAGTGTCTGTATTTTATTTAAGTTTTGTTTTGTTTATTTAAGTTGTGCTGATCAAAATGTTGTCACCAACGGGGCTGACATTCTGCTTTAATAACAGAGAAGCCCTTTGTTAATAAATTAGAATAAAAAAAAAAAAAAAAAAAAAAAAATTTGTCCTGTTCATGTCATCATGGTAATCTCCTGATTTCGACTGCGATTTAAATATTAATTGTGCATTTGGAATAAACCCCATTTCGCCACCTGCATGAACGATGATCCAGCGTGCACCAACTGAATCGCTTTTTAAAACACCTTGTTCATTTTCCATCTGCCAACATTTGTTGACAGAATATGAAGCGTGTATATAAGTTTCATCAAGATATACGATAGGTCGGCCTTCGTTTCGATTTTGTCTTAAAATATTTAAGTATCTGTACCTCCAGGCTACAATGTCATATCGTTCCATTAAAATTTTTCTTTTAGAACCACATTTTTTAAATCTAAATCCAATTTGCCGAATTATTTTCCATAGTGTGGTACAACCTCCATTGAAGTTAATATCAATTTTTAATTCAGCCAAAAGCTTGCCCAAAGTAGGCAACTCCTTTCTGACTACGTACATTTGATGTATTTTAGTTCTGATTGCACATAGTTCAAAATCATCTAACTGAATTTTATTCGATTGGCAGCGTTTTTTCCTGGGAGTACATATTTTCTTAGACGTGGAAGCAGCAACCTCACACTCTTTGGTAATAGTGGTGACAGTTCTCTCAGAAACGCCTGAAATACAAAACATTACATTTATAACATGCATATTGTACATTTTTTTAATTAATCTAATCAATAAGAATCAAATACTATGTTTTTAAAACAAATATAATTATTATACATATACCTATGTACGGAATGTATTACAATTAAAACATCGTGCCTATTAGCAAAATAATCTATTAGCAAAACAAATAATTTTCGATCCCTAATAACGGGAAACTATGAATAGCAGGTAACACTAATTTACTTACCAGTCATGGCGGCTACGCGTTGACGAACATGTTCAAATGGGATTATTGGTCCTCCATTAGCTTTTTCCCGTTCACAAAAATTACGAACTGAGGATACAATTTTTCTGCCGCTACTTTGAATCCTTTTTGGCATGATTAACACGTTTAAAATAAAAAAAATTAAGAAAAACGCAAGGAGCTTCACACTGTGTTATAGGTAGGTACTTGTCAGCAAGAATGGCGGGTAATGCCAACCTAACAGAAACAGCTGTCAGAGGCAAAATAACGCTGAACGCAGTATACCTACTCAGCGATGCCAGGCCTAGCATGCGCACGTAGAGATAGATATCTCTTCTCTTTTTCTCGACTTATGTCTTTATCTCTACTGCTACTAACATGGCAGGTTATTTATGTCTTTCTCGTTACGTCAAAGTGACATTTATGAAGAAATAAAATAATGTTTACCACTGTGGTATTTATCTCTTCAAACCCTAACATGGCACCCACAGAGTACATTATTATATATACGATGGCACCGTAATTTTGTCTAATTTTGACAGTTTGAAAAGAGCTAATATGTCGTCCTCGATTTTGACGAAGACTTATTATGTCTTCGCGCCAAAGTAACGGAAATCTATAGGATTTTATCTTAGCGCGATGGCTGTATATTAATATAACTACGTTTTATCGGTATACGAGGACCGAGAGCAACGGAGGCGAGTTATGGATGTTTGCGATCCGTTTGATACGAGTGATGGAGAATTTCAATCACTCTGGATGATCTCCAAGCCCATGGCTCTCTATCTGATAGAGAAGCTCGCTGAGGACTTGGAGCCTCATTCCGGCGAAGGCCTGCCTGTCCATCTCAAGGTAAATGGAAATATCTACTTATCGGACTCATAGAAATAGATACCTACTAACTTTACGATATAGATTCTAAATGATAATATTATTATTGTAGGTATTGTGCGCCGTTCAATTCCTTGCCAATGGAGGATACCAAAGGCAAATTGGGCAAGACCACTCTATATGCCAAGGCCAAACCACTGTCAGCAGCTACCTTCAACAGTTTCTGACATCTACTTATAGCAGGTAGATACAATGATTTACATTAACATTGTTTTGAAAGAAATATACATGTAGTAAATGTTTTCTCAAACCCTGTTTATGTCCCACTGCTGGGCATGCGTCTCCTCTGACAATGAGGGTGGCCATAGCCCGCCACACTGCCACCGGCTGCAGGCTTTACACACCTTTGAGAAGATAGTGGTGAACTCTCAGGCATGCAGGGTTTCTTCGCGATGTTTTGTATACTATATATTATACATATATTTTTCTATTAAATTATTTTTAGCATAAATGTATTTTCTAATTGTATAGATTTGGTCTGTAGGTAATTCTGTTCATATAATATTGTGATCTTGTCTCTCTCATTTAGAGCCTTTATTTAAATGCATTGTTACAGGTGATTCAGGGTACCCATTGGAGCCTTGGTTAATGACTCTGGTTCTGCATGCAGAACCCAACACACCGGAGCAGAGGTACACCGATTGGCACTGTCGAGTACGGAATGCAGTGGAAAGGAAAAAACGGGTACCTTAAAGGTAGCCTCAGATGTTTAGGAATAGACTGAGTTTTCCACTATGCCCCGGCAAAGGCATCCCAAATAATATATGCTTGCTGCATTATTTATAATATGATGAAGCATTTTGGGTAAACATTTTAGTAATTTCTATATGACATTACTGTTATTAACTGTAGGTTATGTACGAAATATATATTTATGCTATTTTTACAGTGTACCACTTGAGGAAGAGACTGAAGATGAGCACGGCGTCAGTGAGACTAATGAGGAGGAAGTACGAAGGCATCTTCTAAGGTTCTCCCAAGCCAAACGAGCACAACTCATTGCAGATTATTTGGCTTGGAGATCCTCCAGTGTGACTGAAATTCTCCATCACTCATATCAAACGCATCGCAAACATCCCTAACTCGCCTCCGTTGCATTTATCCGTTGCATATATTGATAACATGAAGGGTTTCATTTTAGGGTGGAATAATAGATCAACTTTCAGATTTTATTTATCTTTTAATGGAACTAATAAACAAAACTAAGGTTTGATATTATGAACATGAGGTTGCAGGTTTAACTACCACTAGGGTATTGGTACATGTACTAATATTGTAATATAATATAAAAAATAATTTTGTACATTTAATATAAACTGTAATGAAAAATAAACAACATATTGTAAACCTTTTAAGTTTTCACTGCCAATATAAGGATATGTACAGGGTAGGTTCAGATACAAATTGTCTTTAATTAAAAATTATTATTATGAGGAACCATTATTAATTACCTATCACAAATTACAATTATAGCTTGTTTTCAAATGCCATTATAATTTTTTTTTCATTTTTAACTATTATCTTAAATAGTCAGTCTTTATGTTCTTTTACAATATTATATTACACAATCTTTGATTAACATCTTAACAGACTGCTTTCATAATTAGCTTTAAGTATAAGACTGAGTCTTACTTTATAAATTAAAAAAAAACAGTTTACTTATTTACCATATAATAAGTGTTGAAAGCTTGAAGTAGACTAGAATCATAATAAAATAAAAAATAAATTATGTAGTTTTTTTATACCCTTAAAACAAATAGGCAACATATTTAAAAATTAATTATATTTAATATAAACTCTTATGAAAACTAAACAACATATTTTAAACCTTTAAGTTTTTACAGCTAATATAAGGATCTGTACAGTTTTCATATAGAAATTGTCTTTAATTAAAAATTATTAAGAGGAACCAATATTAATTATCACAAATCACAATTATAGCTTGTTTTCAAATGCCATTATAAAATTTTTAACTTTTATCTTAAAAAGTCAGTCTTTATGTTCTTTTACAATATTATATTACACAAGTTTCTATAAATCATCAATCAGTCTGTTCATTTTCATTGTTGTCATTATTGTTTTGCCTGCCTACGAGCCTGTAAAAGATAAATACAATGTTAAATACTTTAGACACTGTTATTTGGATGCTCCGCTCATTAATGCATGTGATTCAGACTCTGCATGCATAAATTAACTCATGCAGCAAGTTTTGAGATTCCAAAGCCACAATATGGACTCTATTTAAATAAAGATTTTAAAAAGATTAATACTTACAATAACTGAAGTTGGGCATCTCTTGGATTATTGCCCCTCCGGAGCTCATCTACGCCCCTCTGGAGCTCATCTACGCCCCTCCGTAGCTCATTTACGCCCCTCCGGAGCTCATCAAGGACTTCTCTGTGGAAGTCGTTGAATCCGTGACGGAGCTCATCCAGACCTCTAGCAATGCACTAAAACGAATAAATACTACTACAGTTATACCATCAACAATGGAAATAGAGGCAGAATGCAGTCACTGAGGATCATCTTACTTTTACAAGATCATTTAGCTCTTGTTGAGCGCATATGAAGCACTCTGGAGGCAGCACCCGACGAGCCCTTTGTGTTGGACGATGACCAGAGGCCCGAGGTGTTGCAAAAGCTTGGTGACCCAGATATTTTATACATAATATTTTACTTACACCAATCGGTGACTCTGCAGGGCCAATACCCACTGCCATCTCGCTGCCAATGGCACTCAACACCAGCTCTGCGTTAGCTGAAAGTACTGGCAACTGGACACAATTGCCAGTACTTTTTTGAGCCCTCTCCAAAGCCGCTTTCTCGGCTCTGGCCTTTTTTTTGGTCACGCCAGCACTAGAAAACAAAAAACTTTTAAATTAATGTGCTTATGCAGATATCTAAGAGGTAACTTGAAATACATTTCTGCTTAATATAAAAGAATATAAAAATGATACAAGCCCTATAGTGAATTGCTTCGATTTTACTAGCCTGTTTATTCTCTTAATAAAAACATTTTGTTTCATGGTTGTAACAAAAAAGAAGACCCGGCTGAGTTTGTTGTGGGCTTCTTCTCAGTGGCAGGGCCATTGGAACCCTCGTAAACTTCGTTTTTAAGCCGCAAAATAGTTATCACCATTACTATATCAATTCCATTTTTATGACTTATCATGAGTGTGTAAATTAGGCGTATGTGAAATAAATTATTGCAAACATGGGAAACCGGCAAATGAAAACAATAAAGATAGGTACTATAACTTACTAGTTTCCATTGCTCCACGCTGCGATGGGGGCCGAGCTCATCAAGGGCTGCCTTCAAGTTGCTGCTCAACAAGCGTTATAGGTACTTAATTACTACATTTTTAATTGGCACAAACGCAGAGCTAATGCGTGCATGGAATTCGATCCCCGAATCATCAAATTAATGTACGTGCGACTTCTTTGTATTTTCCATTTCTTTTTTTCTTCTTTAAAGTTTTAGAGATAAAAAGTTTGTTTGTTTTTGTTTGTTGATGAATCAATGGTCAAATTCAAAATTATAGGAAGTTAATGTCATTTTTGAAGGTTGCAGATAAAAAAAGCATAGACCAATAATCCACTTACGTAAAAATGAATGAACGAAAATGGTGTTGCAACATTAAAATATCGTACGATTTTTGAAGCGGCCACACTGGTATGTCTACCCGAGAATTAGAACTCTCGGGTAGAGAAAATTGTATCTCTTGACATCCATGTTAGGCAAATAGAAATAAACGTCTAAGAAGAAATATTGTATCTCTTTCTACTAGACATAATCTCTACGTGCGCATGCTAGGCCTGCAGATCGTTCCCGGAACGAAAAGCGTTCTATTTTATGATCAAGCGTTCCCTCAGCGTTCCCTTACTTCAACCGTTCTTTTCGTTCTTTTACGAAAACAAAATTAGAAAAAAATTAAGGAAGCCAAGACTATATACTCTGTGAATCAAGAACAAAAAATTGCGTTTCGTTTCTCCATCCGGCCCAAAACTGCTGCAAAACTGGGGTGAAAATAGTCATTTTTGCTCCCATAAAACTGGCGACATTTTTTCGCGCGGTCCGCGGGTCTATAGTATAGGTGTCTTTGGTGATTATTAATACATATTAATAAATGAATATAAATGCCTTTATTAAACCTATAAAAGTCTTGCACAATTAAATTTTCTGGAAAAAAATTGATTTAAAAACTTATATGTTCTTCGTTCCCTCACCTCGAATTTCGTTCCTTTTCAGACACCCCGACGTTCTATTTCTCCAGCCGCCAATGGCAACACTGAGGGTACTCTACACTCTACAGTCTACTACCTAGAGTGTTATGTTTATGATACCTACATAATAGTAAAATAAACTCTAAACTTATTTTCACACTACTGTTTAATTAATAAATTGAACCTAAATTTTTAGCTCATAGCCGGCTCAATTTTAGCTCTCCGGGTTAGTGTGTATTATCTATGCTCATAGCAATACTAACAAAACAATGACAAACTGCAAAAAAAGCAAATCTTCTTCAAGTAGAATGTAAGTATTTTTTTAAGTACGAATTTCGTAAATAATATGAAAATGATTAAAAACAAAGTGTCTGATCATTTATTCAAAACCATTTTAACCCACCAACCCGTGTCTGGGCAACTTCTAAGCTCTATATACATATAGAAGAAGCAATTTGTAAAAATATCAGTAGGTTTTGAGAACGAGTAGTTTATTGAGCTAATAGATCTTTAGAAGGCCTAAGAACAGTCTGAGTTACTCGCCTCTAGATTGATAGAAAAAAATTACTTGCACCGAATACTAAGCCACGATATACCGTACACGCGAAAAGGATTTACTTTTTTGACAAGATATCAAAGCTTTAATGAATAACATAGGTTTACAAAAGTACACTTCTATCTGGACCACTTTCCATAAAATCTTGGCCACTTAAGTGATATACAAGGAAAAGATTCCATCAAGAAATTTGCACCATGGAGGAACGATATAAGGGTAGATATGATGTACGTAAATGATGGCTGGAGTTTGAAACGAGACCTACCTCAAGTAGGACATGCAAGAAAAATCATTAAAAAAATAGTTTTTGGCAGCTTCCAAAAATTTAATATTTTTTATGGTACTAATTTTTCTAAAAAAATCCATAGTCCAAAAACTAAAGCTGAGAGATGAAAACTATTTTTCATCACTCATACACGGAAAGTAGGTCTGAAGTTGCCTGAGAAGCGGGTTGAAAGTAATACTTTGCAGCCCTAGGGAGAATCGTTTTCAACTGACAGTTGTCAAATAATTAAAAAAACTAGTTGTCATATTTTTATTGGAGTTCAAATTAAACACGACATACCCGAGTGCATCCATAGACAAGAAGAAAGATAGACTTTATTCATAAAGTAAAGACAACTGATTCATAGACAATCATAGACAATACTTGACTATTAGAAAGCTAAATGCATAGCCTACCGGCTAGGCCAAAGAAAAAAAAAGGCGGGAAAGTGGCAAGCGGCAATCCGATCTTCATTTGTTTTTCGAGTTGTAGAGTTTTGTTTAGGCTTCTGTTTAACAGTGATTTTGATTGACACAATTATTCAATTTTCTTTAGCTAATTTCTATTTTTATTTTGACTTTCCTTATATTCGTAATGAAAAGCACAGTGTTTACCTCGGGATAAAGACTTATTTAGTCCCTCGAACTATAGGCCCCCTCGCTACGCTCGGGCGCCAAACCCCGTCTCGGGACTAAATAAGTTACTTTCATCCCTAGGGTAACAATGTACTATTAATGTTCAGAGTCAGGATGCCATATTATGTCTACATAAAAGCTAATTAAACATTTGGAAAGAAAAAATTGTAACTAAGTGTTTTTTTAATGCAGATGGTGGATAACATTTGGAGTGGTCTGTGGTGCTACTTTCCTGACAAGATTCTATAAAGTATTGGAACCGGACCATGTGTGGTGATTATATTATACTTCCAATTTGCTTATATCTTTGTCCCCACAGATGGATCAGAACTGTGAAATAATTTTAGGACAAAAATAGCCTGTAATGTTAATACAGTTTCGAGCTACTATAATTTCAAATTTCAGCGAAATGGGTTCAGTTGTTGCAGTTTATAGTATGACTGATAAAATTTCAAATTTGCTTAACGCAAACTCTTTTTTGTACATTATTTAAGTACACATATAAGTTTATTAAAACAAATTTGTTTTTCACAAGGTAATAGGATTATTAATATTCAAAGACTACAATTTATGAAGCTTTAATACAATTAACAATTATGTATGTATAACTTGATTTTCAGTTGGGATGAAACACATTTTGGTAAAATGGCAAGTAGTTACATAAACAGAACCTTCTTCTTTGACGTACATCCTCCTCTTGGCAAGGTAATCTCACTTACAAAAGTGTGGCTTGGGGGATCCCTCGCTGGATTTGTTACAATGGTCTCCCCTAAACCACACCTACAATTCTTTTCCTTAAAGCAATATGACTAAAATTGATTACTTAATCTTTCAATCACTAAGGCTGGGTTGCTTGACTTGACTTTAACTGAAATGTTATAGTTAAATATGGCGGCCTGACTCTTATGTCTTTTGAAATAAGGGTTAGACTGCCATGTTTAACTATAACATTTCGGTTAAAGTCAAGTCAAGCAACCCAGCCTTAGTTGTCACTTAAACTTTGTCCCAATAAGAAATAAGATAAATAAAATAATTTTTAGTTGTCAGTGTAACAGTTTTTGTGTTATATTCAAAGATATTTTCGATTTTAGATGCTCATTGCCTTATCCGGTAAACTGACAGGCTATGATGGAACATTTCATTTTGAGAAACCAGGCAGCAAGTTTGAAGGGGCCAGATATGAAGGGATGCGAATTGTAAGTGACCTTGTAAACAGAGCTTTGTCCTGTTAAATTTGTTCACTCATCATATTGTAAATTTTATACTTTTACAATTTCATTACGATAGGATATCTAGTGAAAGTTAATGCATCAGTTAAATTGTAAGCTATGTTACAGTTTCTATGACATATCCATTTTAATGTAATAAATGCAAAAGTACATATGAAAAAATTCCTTTTCTACAGTTTTGCACTACATTGGGAGCTTTGATAATACCCTTGACATTCCTGACAATATGGGAAATGACAAAGAATCTTGATTCGACCATTATCGGCACACTGCTTTTACTGTGTGGTATGTTTTAATATAATTAATAATCATTTATTAAATAAATCACGTCTTTATTTCATAGTACAATGCGTATTATAAATTTTCAGATGTGGGGTTTTTGACGCTCAATAGATACATCCTCTTGGATCCAATTCTGTTGTTTTTCATGAGTTGTACAATATATGGAGTTTTTAAGGTATTTATTTACATTTATTTGATATTCTATTTTGTAATACGTAAACTACATACATATACTATTATGATGGCATTCATACTTCTTTACTTTTGTCTCAATAAACCTATTAATTGCTAATAAACCTATATTGCAATACAAGTATACAGTATGTAAAAAATCTTAACTGCCAAATGAACAGTTTATTGTTAACGGCGTATTTAAGTGATTTTAGTGACCTGCATTTTAAAAACTTATTTATTAGGTAAAACGTCGTTTCTCTGTTATTATACTTATTTTCGCAATGCTGCATGTCGCACCCAACAACATATTCGTAAGAGTGAAAAGGACAAAAATAAATTCAGTGAATCCTCTTTATCAGCAGTATCTCTTAAATGTGTAGGCATACAATTTATGCTGCGAGTGAAAAATTTTGATTCGTATTTAAATTTATAGGCATACAATGTTCATTGTTGAAAGCAATACCAAAAGAATAAAACTTAGTGATACTAGTCGCTGCTCGCGACAATATCAGGATGGTGCCTGTTCTTTGGCAGTCCTGCTGTAGAGCCCGTAAGTATGCTACAGATCGCAAAAGGCGGTCTGTCACAGTAGTATAATTCTTGTTTTGCAGGTCCGCACTCTAACGGACGAAGGCCTGCCGCCGATTTCTACTCGCATGCTAGCGTGGCAGCTGTACCTGGGCGCGTCGCTGGCGTGCACCATATCGGTGAAGTTCGTCGGGCTTTTTGTCGTGCTGTTCGCCGGCCTGCGCACTGTCGCCGACCTGTGGAACGTGCTCGGAGATTTGACGAAGCCTGTCGTAAGAGCCTTTCTCCTTTCAGCCCTGATTCATACGCGTAGCCAACTCATGAGACGACACATTCTCCGCTCAGCGGGGCGAGACAAAATAACAGTCGCTTAGCGTTGACGACAGTAGATAAAAATGTATGGACAAACCACGTGACCGAATGAAAACAAATGAAAGCAGAATCTACTTTATGCTTAGCGTTGTTCACTGTCGGCTGTCAATTGTCATGCGAAGTACGCTTAGTCTGCGAGAACGCCAGAGAGCGTTCAAATTGTCGTAGTCGATTTTCAAAAAAAGCTTGTTTTCCTCTATACGGTCACGTGGTTTTTCTACTGTCACATGTTTTGTCCATACATTTTTATCTACTGTTGTCAACGCTAAACGACTGTTACCTTGTCTAGCCCCGCAGAGCAGATCGAATATACATCCCAGCGAAGGACGTGCCGCTGTGCCTAGTGGCAACTGGGGCTGGACCACAATCTCTTATAGCAGTATCATTTTAATATTGTTTTGACATTTTCATACAAAGTAAGTATGAACATTTTAAACGAATATTACAATAATACTGCTATAAGAGATGGTGGTGCCGCCCCTGGACTTGAATAGGAGGTTTGAGAAACGGCGACCACAAAAATGAAAAGAGCATTGCTCCTTACATGCCAGCGTGGCAGCTGTAGATTTAAATTTTGCCAAGCCGTTTGTAGATTGTTAACAGTTGGAAAGGATATCAGCAATTTCCGGCCATGCGATTGCTTTGTTATTTGGTATTGTGTTATGTCAATGATATTGCAAGAACTTCGACGTGTTTGTGGTATTCTGGTGCACTTAGGTACACATCAGCAGCAGATTAGATCTGCGCAGTCCATCGTATTTGTGACTTACAACTTTGAAAAGTATGCTAGCATTAAGTAAAACCTAAAGTGTAAAAATTCCAATGTCTGAAATGACTTTTTTTCTTTTAAAATATTAATACATATCAAAATTATCGGGCTCGGCGGGCTGTTATATAGAATTCATGTTTTGCAAGATTTGTACATGAACGAAAATATTACGATTATTTGCAGAGTTTGACTGTAAAACATCTAATTGGAAGGAGCATAACATTGATTCTGTGGCCGATAGTACTGTACGTGTTTTTCTTCTGGATTCACCTTACCGTTCTGAGTAAAAGGTAATAAATTAATTAGTTATTCGTTTTGATTTCCTATAATTATTCGTTCACATGTATGTAACAGGCTTTACACAAAGTTGAGAACTATATATGGAAAACTCTCAGGTATGGCCTTCCTCACTATGTTTCAACATAAGTCACCAACAGTATCTCCTTAATGCCGGTTCCCAGTATTCTATCTATCTTCTTTTTGCTCTACTAGAGATATCAATGTGACGTAAGCGGTAAGCTCCATACAAGTTACGTCAAATTTAATTGCTTTCTAGTAAGGCAAACCATAGATAGATAGAATATTTCAAACCGCCATAAGTCAATATGGGTGCCTAGAGTTTGAACCCTGAACGTTTTAGAAAGCCACAAACCCATGTGCGACATAACCATGCGCTTCTATCCAACATTAAAAAAAATATGCTTATTTTTATACATCATAATTTTTTTATGGTAAGTGGCAATGGTGACGGATTCTACTCGTCGGGCTTCCAAGCGCGCCTGGAGGGCAACAGCCTGAACAACGCGAGCGCGCCGCGAGTGCTCGCCTACGGCGCGGCCGTCACTCTGAAGAACCATCGCACGGGGGGCGGCTACTTGCACTCACACCACCACCTGTACCCCGCGGGGGCGGGCGCCAGGCAGCAGCAGGTGAGGAAAACGCGCATATTTTACCCACCTACAGGCAAAGTACGCACTGCCAGGCCAGGTTCACTTATCACGAGATCGAAGTAACTACAATTAGGTATAGTACGATTCACGAAAGATGACCACAAATGGCGGGCCTATTTTAGGTCTCTTTGGACTTATCTAACTAATATTATGGTCTTATTTATTTTAACTAATATATATGGTCTTATTTAACTAATATATGGTAATTATTTTGGCTTAAGTCTTTTCTTCATGAGTGTACACGAAGAAAAGACCCGCCATTTGTGGTCATCTTTCGTGAATCGTACCATACCAGTCTCGACGTGCTAATTTCAGACGGCCGCCGCGCGCCGGCTAGGTTGCACGCGATGGTTCTTGTACGGTCTATTTCACCCTCTGCGTGCGCACAATTACGAGGCAATTAGTATGTCGAAAGAGATAAAATTACGCGATAGAAAGAGACCACAATATTCAGGCGCTATAGTGAGCTGAATTGCACTTTTTGTGTCATCGCTGGAGTCGCTATTTCTTTAAAATCACCTTGCGGAGTGAAGCTTCTGTAGGTACCGTTAGGTACTATTATGTACTGATTGACGTTCGGTGCGTTGTTGTGTAGCCCCTGTTTTGGGGCTCTCCTTAGAAAAGTTAAAGCGATAACACCTTCGGCTGCATCGACACTTACCATCATATGAGGTTTGTATCACGAACTACTTCGGAATTTTATAATTTCTAAATTTGGCGTTCTCATCTGATGGTATATGATGACGAAGTCGAAATTGTTATAATACTAAGGGCTGATTTTTCAATCGTGAGATAAACGTTAACTGAGAAATAAATATGACGTTTTGACAGATTTTGTATGGCATATGTTTCATTCTTTAGATAGATTAACTGGCGATTGAAACATCGGCCCTAATTAATTGGAAAGATTAAGTAACTAACGCTAAATCGCTTGGCGGTGCGTCTTTTGCTCCAGTCTTCAATAGAAAACCGTTTCAGATAACCACGTACACGCACAAAGACGAGAACAACCGATGGATCGTGAAGCCGTACGACCGCGAGCAAGTGGACGGCGTGGTGCTGGTGCGCAGCGGCGACCTGGTGCGCCTCACGCACGTCACCACCGGCCGCAACCTGCACTCGCACCGGGAGCGAGCGCCGCTGACCACCAAGTTCATGCAGGTCACGGGGTACGGTGAGGTGAGGCCTTGATCAACATTTGGATAATGCTGTACGACCGCGAGCAAGTGGACGGCGTGGTGCTGGTGCGCAGCGGCGACCTGGTGCGCCTCACGCACGTCACCACCGGCCGCAACCTGCACTCGCACTGGGAGCGAGCGCCGCTGACCACCAAGTTCATGCAGGTCACGGGGTACGGTGAGGTGAGGCCTTGATCAACATTTGGATAATGCTGTACGACCGCGAGCAAGTGGACGGCGTGGTGCTGGTGCGCAGCGGCGACCTGGTGCGCCTCACGCACGTCACCACCGGCCGCAACCTGCACTCGCACCGGGAGCGAGCGCCGCTGACCACCAAGTTCATGCAGGTCACGGGGTACGGTGAGGTGAGGCCTTGATCAACATTTGGATAATGCTGTACGACCGCGAGCAAGTGGACGGCGTGGTGCTGGTGCGCAGCGGCGACCTGGTGCGCCTCACGCACGTCACCACCGGCCGCAACCTGCACTCGCACCGGGAGCGAGCGCCGCTGACCACCAAGTTCATGCAGGTCACGGGGTACGGTGAGGTGAGGCCTTGATCAACATTTGGATAATGCTGTACGACCGCGAGCAAGTGGACGGCGTGGTGCTGGTGCGCAGCGGCGACCTGGTGCGCCTCACGCACGTCACCACCGGCCGCAACCTGCACTCGCACCGGGAGCGAGCGCCGCTGACCACCAAGTTCATGCAGGTCACGGGGTACGGTGAGGTGAGGCCTTGATCAACATTTGGATAATGCTGTACGACCGCGAGCAAGTGGACGGCGTGGTGCTGGTGCGCAGCGGCGACCTGGTGCGCCTCACGCACGTCACCACCGGCCGCAACCTGCACTCGCACCGGGAGCGAGCGCCGCTGACCACCAAGTTCATGCAGGTCACGGGGTACGGTGAGGTGAGGCCTTGATCAACATTTGGATAATGCTGTACGACCGCGAGCAAGTGGACGGCGTGGTGCTGGTGCGCAGCGGCGACCTGGTGCGCCTCACGCACGTCACCACCGGCCGCAACCTGCACTCGCACCGGGAGCGAGCGCCGCTGACCACCAAGTTCATGCAGGTCACGGGGTACGGTGAGGTGAGGCCTTGATCAACATTTGGATAATGCTGTACGACCGCGAGCAAGTGGACGGCGTGGTGCTGGTGCGCAGCGGCGACCTGGTGCGCCTCACGCACGTCACCACCGGCCGCAACCTGCACTCGCACCGGGAGCGAGCGCCGCTGACCACCAAGTTCATGCAGGTCACGGGGTACGGTGAGGTGAGGCCTTGATCAACATTTGGATAATGCTGTACGACCGCGAGCAAGTGGACGGCGTGGTGCTGGTGCGCAGCGGCGACCTGGTGCGCCTCACGCACGTCACCACCGGCCGCAACCTGCACTCGCACCGGGAGCGAGCGCCGCTGACCACCAAGTTCATGCAGGTCACGGGGTACGGTGAGGTGAGGCCTTGATCAACATTTGGATAATGCTGTACGACCGCGAGCAAGTGGACGGCGTGGTGCTGGTGCGCAGCGGCGACCTGGTGCGCCTCACGCACGTCACCACCGGCCGCAACCTGCACTCGCACCGGGAGCGAGCGCCGCTGACCACCAAGTTCATGCAGGTCACGGGGTACGGTGAGGTGAGGCCTTGATCAACATTTGGATAATGCTGTACGACCGCGAGCAAGTGGACGGCGTGGTGCTGGTGCGCAGCGGCGACCTGGTGCGCCTCACGCACGTCACCACCGGCCGCAACCTGCACTCGCACCGGGAGCGAGCGCCGCTGACCACCAAGTTCATGCAGGTCACGGGGTACGGTGAGGTGAGGCCTTGATCAACATTTGGATAATGCTGTACGACCGCGAGCAAGTGGACGGCGTGGTGCTGGTGCGCAGCGGCGACCTGGTGCGCCTCACGCACGTCACCACCGGCCGCAACCTGCACTCGCACTGGGAGCGAGCGCCGCTGACCACCAAGTTCATGCAGGTCACGGGGTACGGTGAGGTGAGGCCTTGATCAACATTTGGATAATGCTGTACGACCGCGAGCAAGTGGACGGCGTGGTGCTGGTGCGCAGCGGCGACCTGGTGCGCCTCACGCACGTCACCACCGGCCGCAACCTGCACTCGCACCGGGAGCGAGCGCCGCTGACCACCAAGTTCATGCAGGTCACGGGGTACGGTGAGGTGAGGCCTTGATCAACATTTGGATAATGCTGTACGACCGCGAGCAAGTGGACGGCGTGGTGCTGGTGCGCAGCGGCGACCTGGTGCGCCTCACGCACGTCACCACCGGCCGCAACCTGCACTCGCACCGGGAGCGAGCGCCGCTGACCACCAAGTTCATGCAGGTCACGGGGTACGGTGAGGTGAGGCCTTGATCAAATTGTTTGTTGCTTGTTTCTCACACAATCTGCCCAAGTAATTATGAACATAAATTAGAAAACAAAATACCAAAATGCTTTCGAGTCATTTTATTAAGCTATTGCATAGCTTCTATCGCGGGCCTTGAGCGTGGAGACCGAATCCAAAAATTACGTAACGAAAATAACCTAACACTATTTAGTTTTGCCATCTATCGATGAATAGCAGAACTTTTAATGACTTTTTGAAATATCACGCTTGTCTCTTTAGGTCAGCAACTCGACTCTAGGTGGCATTGGTTGTAAAATTATAATTGCATAAGTTGATAAAAACAGCAATGCAATAGGTTTACCGCGGCAGTCTCCGAGTGCCACACGTCTTTTTTTATTATAGTTTTGTTACTTTTAAAATTACCTTTTATTTTGCAACTTTGTACGGTCATTATTCTGTAACGCCTTGCCTTCGCGTTAGATAAAACAACCTCACTCCGCTATTAAACATCGTAACTGAGTTACAGTGTTGTCATTGGTAGGAATTACTTTTTGTATTAAATAAATATTGAACATCAGGACGGCGTCGGAGATGCGAATGATGTGTGGAAGATACTGGTGTCGGGTGGCAAAGATGGCGACGAGATACAAACCGTGAGGAGCAAGCTCGTGTTTATACACTACCTGCAGGTACTTATAAACAATCAAATTATGTATATTTAAATCCTATATTCCTATTTGTTTGTCAATAGTCTTGTTGATCGATAAAGCAACGTAACTAAAAAGGCTCTATTTTTTAATTTTTGCAACATCTGACCACAGCTTCGGCACTCGTTCTCTATTACTTATGCGAAGCATGTTTGACCAGTGGGACTTCCATTACATAACATTTTGTGTGAATTCCATTTCATTACATTTTTAGTGTGAATTCCATTTCATAACATTTAGTGTGAGTTCCAATTCATAACATTTAGTGTGAGTTCCATTTCATAACATCATCGTCCATGTAACGTGGCAGGCGTGTGCACTGACGACGACCGGCAAGCAGCTGCCCAAGTGGGGCTACGAACAGCAAGAGGTCGCCTGCAATCCCAACCTGCGAGACCAGAACGCGCTTTGGAACATAGAGGACAATGATTTTGATCAGTGTGAGTTCCATTTCATCACATCATCGTCCATGTAACGTGGCAGGCGTGTGCACTGACGACGACCGGCAAGCAGCTGCCCAAGTGGGGCTACGAACAGCAAGAGGTCGCCTGCAATCCGAACCTGCGAGACCAGAACGCGCTTTGGAACATCGAGGACAATGATTTTGATCAGTGTGAGTTCCATTTCATAACATCATCGTCCATGTAACGTGGCAGGCGTGTACACTGACGACGACCGGCAAGCAGCTGCCCAAGTGGGGCTACGAACAGCAAGAGGTCGCCTGCAATCCGAACCTGCGAGACCAGAACGCGCTTTGGAACATCGAGGACAATGATTTTGACCAGTGTGAGTTCCATTTCCAGAGAACAGAGTGAGTTTCATTTCGCCAAATCTGCAATAGGGGCTGATTGCAGTTGGAATCGTTAATCATTAATTCATTACATTTCGCTTATCTCTGACTAATGACTTACCCTTACTATGTATAGTGAGACGGTGAGAATTTATAGGCATTTTCTAGGCAAGCGCACTCCACCCTAGGCCTCATCACTTCTGTCTATCAGATATGATTGTAGTCAAGCGCAAGCCAACAGTAAAAAAAATAGCAATTCAGCATTATTGTTATAAAGCTGGCGTTATACCGACGTTTCAGTTGAGATACACATATTATTATACACACTTACATACATATTGCACACACTTACATACATATTGCACACACTTACATACATAGTGCATACACTTCAACCGGGGTTAACCTGCATTATTGTCCGCAGTACCGAAGATGAGTTTCGAGGCGTACGCGTCCAGCTTCGTGGAGCGGCTGGTGGAGTCGCACGCGGTGATGCTGCACGGGAACGCGGGCCTCAAGCCCAAGGAGGGCGAGGTCACGTCGCAGCCGTGGCAGTGGCCCATCAACTACAGGGTAAATTCTGTCATATCAAACAATAGACATATACGTTAATTACTAAACAAAAAAACCGACTTCAACTCTCGTCAAACTACTGTTGAATACATCCTTTCTAAGTAAAAATTTAAAACTTGTAAGGTTTTCTCATGGATAACATTGTCAGAACTGGACTAAATTGAATTGGGACCAAGCGCCAAAATTTAGGTATACGGATGACGTTTTTTTAGTTGTAGTCAACTTGAGAACCTTTTTTAAAGTCGATTAAAAGTCTACTGTTTGGTAAACTTTTATACTGATCGCAAGCGATTTACTCTTATGAGGAGTTCCGTTCCGTATCTCCGAAGATATTCATGAGATCTTTACCAAATTGAAATGGGACCACCTCTGAAGTATGCCCTACCAAACAAAAAAAGAATCATCAAAATCGGATTAGAATTGATGGCGAAATCGCGTAACAAACATACAAAAAAATAAAATAAAAAAAAACATACAGTCGAATTGAGAACCTCCTCCTTTTTTTGAAGTCGGTTAAAAATAGCTTCCATCGTTATTTAGCGACTTTACCTAAAATTGTTACAAATAATTTAAATTCAAAGTGATAAATCAAGTCCAATTTCTTCTCTTTAACATTGACATCCATAAAGTTTTCTCATGTACCAAAACCAAAAGTCTAGGAAAATAAAAGTGTTTTCAAGAGCCATTGGCACTAAAAATTTATTTTTCATATTCGGGATTTAATTTTGCATACAAAAAGTTACTTTCTTTTTTTCAATGCATACTTCCTGTCATACTGATTTTATTAAGAAGTACAACTTGACTATTGGGATATAACTTTGGAATCCGGTTGCTAATAAAAAAAAACCGGCCAAGTGCGATTCGGACTCGCGCACCGAGGGTTCCGTACTCAAGAAGTACTGAAGCAAAACAATCAGGCATACTAATGTAGATGTAACACGACCAAAACTGTAACGACCAAAGATGTAAAACAGTAATAATTACCTTTGTTTATGAACCGCAAAACTAACTTTGTTTGTAGAGGTTTATTGTTAATATCAAAAAAACTATGCTAGTTAGAGCATTGGCTATAGTTTTCCTGTAAAATATACGTAAATTCCTATTGACCATAATTATTTGAGATTTTTCGATTGGTAAACTCCGGAGATAAGGGAGGGGAACGGTATTTTTTTAGACATTTTCCCCGATAAATCAAAAACTATCATGACTAAAAATAATTAAAAATCGGTTTTGGAATGTACAAAGTAAACCCTTTCATATGATACCCCACACAGTACAGTTATCTCACTTTTAAATTTCAACCCTCCGATTTTCCCCCCTTTTTAAATAAGAACAAAAATAATTTCCATTTTTTTTTATTCCAGTGTCAATGTGGTCGATTCTGTTGTGCAAAATCTCTAAACTAAACTAATTTAAAATAGTGCTATCCTTTTCAAACTGCTCCCTATGGAAAAGGATAGCACTATTTTAAATTAGTTTAGTTTAGAGATTTTGCACAACAGAATTGACCACATTGGGACACTAATATACACAACTATTCCAAATTCCATATCGATAGCTCCGGTAGTTACTGAAATAATCGAGTGTGACGGACAGACAGACGGACAGACAATTTTAAATGTTTTAAATTAAATGTAAAACTATACTTCTAAGGACCGATTTTTCAATCGCCAGATAGACTATCTGAGGAATAAATTTGAAACATATTATGGCATACAAAATCTGTCAAAACTTCATATTTATTCCTTAGTCAACGTTTATCTGGCGACTGAAAAAATTCAATTAAAATAACTAAAATTAAGAATTAAAATACCTATCAAAATTTTGGACTTGTTTGGTTTCAGGGTCAGTTTTTCTCGGCGAATTCTCACAGAATCTATTTGCTGGGCAACCCTGTGGTGTGGTGGGGGAACCTGGCGTTCCTTGCAGTTTTCTTCCTCCTCTTCATCGTCAACTCCATCAGAGAGAAACGTGCAGAAGCTTTTGGAAGAACTTTGGAATGTAGGTTGAAAAACAAATAAATAGATGATCCATCTTTATATTATACAGACAATGGTTTTTAGGTATGGCCGAGATAGCCACTTGGGTATTACACTACTTTTGAATTTGATAAAAAATATTACTTTATTATTAACTAGGATAAAAATAAACACGTTCGCTGAAAAAAATATTCAAATCCAACAAAGATTTACAAAGTTACAGGCACTTTAATTTTGGAGTAGCTTCGTGCGGCTTCATACAAATTTTCGTTTTTCGTTTGCAAGAAAGGGATAGAATAGAAGATCCTCCCAAATTAAAATTAACATGCCTGTTACTCCAAAATTGAAATGCCTGTGCCTTTGTAAATCATTGTTGGATTTTAATATTTCTTTCAGTGTACATCATTATTTTTATTCTGGTTTATCTTCTAATATATAATATTCTCTCGATTTTCTTTGTAACCAAACTCCTCCGAAACGACTGGACCGATCGTTATGAAATTTTCAGGGTATGATCTCTGGGTCCGGGAGCGGGTTATCTATATTTCATGTCCGTAAACGGCAAAACGAAGTTTGCCCGGTCAGCTAGTCTAATATATAAAATTCTCTCGATTTTCTTCGACTGGACCGATCGTTATGAAATTTTCAGGGTATGATCTCTGGGTCTGGGAGCGGGTTGTTATCTATATTTGATGTCCCTAAGTGAGAATAATTTCTATGGCAAAACGTTTGCCGGGTCAGCTAGTAATAAACTAACATTTTTTATCAAATTCAAAAGTAGTGTAATACCCAATTGCCGTTAATTGTATTATTTACTCTATGAATGTATCAGATGGTGAGAACACGGCGTTGCTGAACGCGGCGGGGTGGAGCTTCGTGGGGTGGGCGCTGCACTACGTGCCGTTCTGGGCGATGGGCCGCGTGCTGTACTTCCACCACTACTTCCCGGCGCTCGTCTTCAGCTCTATGCTCACTGGTGAGCAACGTTTTCAAAGCTTTTTTGACGTGATAACGTTCAATAAATTGATGAACACCAGCAACGCACATGAAAAATAGTAACGTTCCGCGTAACGTTCCACCTGAGCCTGTGCGTGTAAGGGACAGCGCAACAAGCGATAGAGAGGCACGATAAAACAAACGATAGAGAGGCCAATTATGACGTTATCACGTAAATCTATCGTCCGTAAATCGACTTTACAGACAACCAATTTTTTACTCTTTACAAGTTAGTACTTGACTGCGATCTCACCAGATGGTAAGTGATGTTTCAGCCTAAGATGTTATCGTACTAACTTGGAAGGGTAAGTAAATTTACCCCAACGGTTTCTATACAAGCATCGCACTGGAACTCTAAACCGCTTGGCGGTGCGTCGTTGCTGGTAGGGTGGTAGCTAGACGGCTGAAGCCTCCCACCAGACCAGACCTGAGCCAATTTAGAAATTATAAAATTCCAAAGTGGCCCGTGGCGGGAATCGTACCCGCGACCTCCCACTCGAATGCGAGCGCGCCGCCACTGCGCCACTGAGATCGTCAAATTCGTCATGTCTTCACCGTGCAACTTGCTAATTAAACTAGTCAGTTCGGAAAGAGAAACAAAAGAAATAGGGGTTAAAAATGTTTGAGGGTGTCGCGTATTTACTTACAAGGCCGGAACGCAAGGGTGTGAAACTAGTCGCGTATAGATTCGAAATCACTTTTTAAACTTTATTTAGCTTGTTCCATAACATACAGTGCTAGTAGGTACGCAGGGGCGTCCCTCTTGCTGCGTTTAGTTTTAATCGTTCATTCATTGCCCATATCGTTTTAACCTTGTAAAAGAGAGACCTAAACTAGGTCTATTACTACTGCTATTGCTAGTGCTACTCCTACTACTAAACTAGGTAGATATAAAAACAGCATAGTATTAGGAAAGGGCGAGATAGACTGAAAGAGTGCAACGCAAATATTTACGTAAAAGTGGATCTTAGAAAATTAATAGTACCTACTTTTCAGATTTGGTTTGGATTAGTTCAGACTACAAGAAGACAAAGATTAGACAGATTAGCGCTTTTTAATCCTAAGTGCTAGAAAGATGCGCATAATATGTAAGATTTTATGGACAACTAGCTGATGCCCGCGACTTCGTCCACGTGGGACAAAAACTATTCTATCTTTTAAGTTGGACCAAATGACAGATATTCACGAAGTTTGAACTAAATCGGTTCAGTAGTTTAGGAGTCCATCGCGGACAAACATCGTGACACGAGATTTATATATATATATTATAAGATTTGTGATTAAAACAAAAAAAAATGTAAAATACTGCAAAAGGACTAAAAAAAGAGATTCCGACGAATCCTTTTTGTTTGAAGTCAGTTAAAAACTTCCTTTAGTTTCTCTGATTGCTCTGTGTTCATGTGTTAATGAGAAAATAAACGAATGAAAAAGTAATAAAGTACATTGCACTTTTTTACATATATTCTGCAAAAGTTGATCTTTTTATGCGAATGTGACTTTATTTATAGCGTTTAAATTGTCTACGCATTTGACTAAAGCAATTTCCACCAGGTATCCTCACAGTGTACCTCCTGCAGAGCATCAGAAGCTACCTGAGCCCAGAACTGGGGCGGACGGTGTACCAGAGCGTCCTAGGCCTCGTGGTGTCGACCACAGTATACAGCTTCTACCTTTTCTCACCTCTGGCCTATGGCATGAGCGGTCCCATGTCCAATGAACCTAACTCCACTGTGGCGGGGTTAAAATGGCTTGATACTTGGGAATTTTAGTCTGACTCTACACTATATAATATATATCCTAAGTATATACATGATTCAATAAAAAAATGTTTTCATACTCTAGTCCCTCTGACTATTTTATTCGTATGATAAAAATGTAACTTTTCATTGATATGAAACAGGTTGAAATTCTCTATGTACTTAAACAAGATTACGAGAGCAACCTCAATGACCTCTGCCGGTAGGCAGGGCGCGCACCGTCAAAGAAAAATATGAACATTTAATATTGCCTAATAAGAAATAATATTGAAAAATTCGTAGAATGAAAGTTATCTTAAATGATAGGAACTTTGGTATTTTATTATTAATTAATTCCATTCGTGGATCAACAAACATAGTATCAGTGATGCTGTATGCTGTTTCACCGTTATAATTACAAATAGTGTATTTTAAAGAAATTATTTATTTTGCTGACATATCAGTTTTACAATATTATTTAAGGTTGTGATGATTTATTTTTAGAACCACATTAGACTGAAATTTGGATTAATTAATCATGACTCAGTCGCAGGCTCCTTTTACATAGCACACATTTACAATTTACTGTGACGAGAAGGCGTCATAAGCTGATTTTGTTAATAATTATTTAAGTATAAGATTGATTTTACTTTTCTCCCTTCTGTATTAATTAAAAGGTCACTGCATATTGTTTCTCCTATAATTAAATAATATAATAAATAGTTGTAGGTGTTATAAGATTAATATTATTGTAACCAATGATTTCTATGTATACTAGATGCGCTGTGTGGTACTAAATAATTGCTCACTGAACAGCGGTGCAGGCTCAGAAGTTCGTTTAGTCCACTGCGAGCTAGCGAGGCGATCAGTGTTGGTGCACTGTTATGTGAGCCGTGAATGTGGTTTTTACAGGGAGTGACCAATAAAACAGTGAATATTATTTATGTAAGTAGTTTTTCTACGTATTTTGAAGTTTATTTCAGTTAAGTCAGTATAATTTATTTCGTTTTTGTCTAAAAACAAATATTATCGTAAATAAATACACAACTCCCATCATGATTATCCATCACGCTTACTCGTTAGTAGAAATACGCGAGAGCGAACAGTACTACCGACACGTTGACAAAGATTATGAGAATTATTTGAACAGATATGTTAAGTGACAAAGGGTATATACCAGTAGGAAAATAATTTCGATTGGTATATAATTAAGTACTTAATTATAATTTTTGTGTTTTAGATACATATTGGATGGACTTAAGTTCATAATAACTATAACATTCACAATAAAAACTAAGCAAACTCTGAGAAGTTATTGTCTAAATCGTAAAGACTCAGAAATAAAACAGTTTTTAATTTATTATTTAAGTTTCATTATGTCAAATATTAAAAACTATTTTAATTCTGGTAATTTATCCGTAAAATGTTATTTATCATAACTTTAAATTAATGTTAAACGATGTGTAGGTATTGCAAGCGATTGCAAATATTGCAATATCTATTTTTTAATCTTTGACCATAAGACCACTCATCGACGTGACGTCATACGTTTGCAAGCAAGTTCCCGCTCATCAGACTAGATGGCGTTATATTGGTTTGGAGCACATTTTTTGTTCCACATAGCTTGTCTAGTAGGATACATAGAAGTCTTTGATTGTAACCTATTATTGCATGCCATAAGGTAGAACTTGTCTGAACTTAAAAAATCTACTTAAGATCTATGTACACCAAGTTTCGCAATAAATATATAATAAATAAATAAATAAAACAAGTACTTAGGAAAAGATGATGAAGACGAAATTACTCTATGACTTGGGTGAGCTGCATGGGCCTCTAATTTATAATGCTGGTTTTTGTAATTTATTGAAATAAGTATACTTAGATAATAATTTTAAGTATAAGACTCCGATATCCGTCCAATAATAATACTCAAATGTTCTTATAATAGTGCAGGTTTTAGGAATAAGAGTAAAACAATCAAGTAGGTATTTATTTTTGAATATTTTACGGAAAATTTTGTTAACATTTGATAGAATTTATTATCCTAATAAAAGTGTTCGATAACGGCAACGATGTTTTTGTTTTATTTTACCTGAATAAGTAATTTGTTTTATGATTATTAATAAAATCTGAATTGACTGAAAACGAACGGTTTTTTGTTTTTTAAAGAAACTTGTTATTTACAATCGACTGTAATTTCTTTAAGCTTGAGCCAAGCTTTTTCCAAGATTTCCGAATGGCATGTAATTAAGCCTGAAGCTGCTAGCCGCACTGTAAAGTCGATTTTTGTTAACTTTCCAGCAACAACTTGGGTATATGCCTTGACGACTTGTATAAGTTGGTGGGACTCAGTCAAGCCCTTGTCTTGTTTGTACTTTGATAACGACTCTTCCGCTAACTTGACGTAAATAGGATCGTTAGCATCTTTCTCAATTTCACCCCCAGGGATGGCTCGCTTCGACATTCGAATTGGGTCGTTAGCGTCTTTTTCTTTTCGACCACCGACCTGACGAGTGTCACGACGTTGGTCCACACAAGTGACTTCTATTTGCTTTGCTTCTTCCGACACTGGTTCAAGGATTTCTGAATTGCAGGTAACGGAGCCAGAGCCTAGTAAAGCATTAAAGGTTAATTTTGTAATAAAGCCGGCAACGACTTGTCTGGTTGCTTTCGTCACTTTCACGACTTCGTGAGGGCCAGTTAATCCTTGCGTTTTCACATGATGCTCTAGAGATTCGGTTGCCAGATCGAAGAAGATTTGATCATTAACATCTTGTTCTATCGAACAACCTAGACAAGGTGCCCCCGAAGGTTCCTGTAAATAAATATAAATAAGATTTGGTTATGTATCGATCTCAAAAATATTTTACTTGGACATAATTGGGTTTTTGACTCAAAACTCTATGTTACTTTAGTATAAACTAAGGAAAAAATAATGACGTACAATGAAAAAAAGTAATTAAATCGATCAAATAACAACATAGTTATAAACATTTTAACATTTCTGATTAGACAGAGATAGCAATATAGCAATTGTGACGTCACTTTGTAATTCTTCATCGGATTTAAGTTTTTTTTCAGTGTACCTACGTCATTATTTTTATCCTAGTTTATAATAAAGTTATAATTTTTATCAAATTCAAAAGAAGTATAATACCCAATTCGTTCCACAGTGTACCTACTGGAAAAGTCGGGGATTTCGCCGCTAAACTTAACATAAAAATTCTCTCTGGTAATTCCACCGGTGAGGAGCTAAACGCCTATGCAACGTCAAAAAAAACTTGAAAAGTACGCTTGACTCAGTACCTACTTAATAATCGTTTTGGATATTCTGTGAGTTAGATACACTGTCATAACCGGTAATAATAACCCGTTATTTTAATTTTAGTGCAAAAATATTCAAAAACAAACATTAATACAACTGGTACGTGAAGGCTAAATAACCAGACGACGTGGTTTTATAAGTATGTTATTACGCAGGTCCACGTAGATACCAAGTGTCAACCTTGCACCCACAGATCTTGCACCGAGATACCTACTCTGGTCCCTCTCGTCCCACTTTTGGTATCCTCAGTACCTAGCACTCACCTACTCTATCTGTCATATATCTACCCATAAGTAGGTACCTTATCTGAGCGATTTGATTCCTTGTTCCTGATATGCATTGCAAAGGTCTAAAATACCCTTCCAGGCACTGTCTTTCCCAGCACTTACAACTTGGGTAACTTCAAATCAAGAGTGAATTATTGGTAAGCTTTTTCTAGGTAAACACGTTATAACTAATTATTTTACTAGGTTTAGTTAATGTAGTTATTAGCATGTAAGTTTATTGTATAATTACATGTACAACCATTTAATTATTACCAATTAATTACAACTACCACCTTCCAATTTCCTACTTCCAAATTATTCACTGTCTGAGGTTGTCTGGAAGAGATCGCTAACTAAGTAGGTACCTACTTAGCGATAAGTCCGCCTCATTGTTAGGTACCTGTATCTCCTTTAGGTAGGTAACTATATTATTTCTCCTTGAATTTTGTTAATTGTTTATTGGGTGCACAATAAAAGTATATTTCCACTTTAGACTATCGTCACTTTTCATCAGGATTTGGAAGTGTCTCTCGCGAAGCTATTCATTTTAGAAAAAAATGATATTAGAAACCTTAGTATCATTTTTGAAGACCTATCCATGGATACCCCACACATATGGGTTTGATGAAAAAAAAATTTTTGAGTTTCAGTTCTAAGTACACCCCCAAAATATATTACTTTTTTTAAAATTTTGTGTGAAAACCTTAATGCGGTTCACAGAATACATCTTCTTACCAAGTTTCAACAGTATAGCTCTTATAGTTTCGGAAAAAAGTGGCTGTGACATACGGACGGACGGACAGAAGGACAGACAGACATGACGAATTTATAAGGGTTCCGTTTTTTGCCATTCGGCTACGGAACCCTAAAAAGTGCATAAAATTACAATAACTTTGATTGAGAGTTTTATTTTAGGCCTTCTAATAATCGTGTAAAGTAATAATTTCCCCGAAATTTAAGTAAATCAGGGCTGCTCCGTCCCCCTCTAAACTGTCATTCGAATAGTTTGTATGTGTACATGTATTTGTGTGGGTGTGTTATCTCGCTTGACCCTTTATCAAGGGTACAAAACAAATTTATATTATAATAATAGTTAATTAATAATAATAAATATACGGGACATTTTACACATCGCAATCTAGCCCCAAAGTTACATACATACTAATATACATAAATACAATATATTGAAAAACACCCAGACACTGGAAACATTCATGCTCATCACACAATCATTTACCAGTAGTGGGAATCGAACCCACGACCTCCGGCGCAGACAGCAGGTTCGCTACCACTACGCCATTCGGTCGTCAAATTTTTAATTTACCTACTTTACTACTTATCTATTTAATATAAAATATTTTAATTTATTTACTATTTAATATAAAATATTTTTAATTTACTATTTTAGGGAAAGTTAATGGAGATATTAAATCGATATTTGGCTTTTATCTAAATAGTATTATTAATATTTATTATTTTAGTTTTAGATCTATTAAGTACCCTACTATACAATTAATAGGAAAATAGGCGTAGCTAATACGTTAAAGTTCTGTGGTTAAAGTAGTACCTACCTATGGAGTCACTTAGTTCAAATATGAATTGGGAGATGAATGCTACTAATAAAAGACAATAAAGCTTACATTGTAACCTTGCGCGGTTATTGATTCAGTGAAGACGGCCAGCAGGAGCTGTGTGAAGACAAACGCGAGCGAACCGGTCGACCGCATGGTGGCAAGCGACTGGCAGACGATCGCCATTCAACTCGATTCTTGGACTACTTTATATTATGATGATTTGTGTTATCGCTTTAGCCTTTTCGATTTCAAATTAAGAACAACACACTATGTAGGTACATAGTTGATCGCAGATTGCCTCAAGTGCGTATTGTATTTTAATTATCTACATACTGACCTACGGAATATATAATTTACAGGTTTTACCCGCAGTTAGGCTTGTCTGTATATTGTATAACCCATTCTCAAAAGCTTTGGGGATTTATTAACCGACTTCAAAAAAAAGGAGGAGGTTCTCAATTCGACGCGTATGTTTTTTTTTTTCTATGTTTGTTACCTCATAACTTTTGACTGGGCGAATCGATTTTGATGATTCTTTTTTTATTAGAAAGCTGACGCTTCCCATGTGGTCCCATTTTAATTTTATCCAGTTCTGATAATGGTATCCATGAGAAAACCATATAAGTATTAAATTTTCATTAAGTACTTGCGCGACAAATAGATGAATAACTCAATATCACGCCAACCGATTTCGATGATTATTGTTTTATTTGGAAGAATGTACTTCAAGGGTGGTTTGGTGAAAACTTAATTAGGTTCTGATAATGGTATCTATGACAAAATAACGGAACTCTTTAATTCTTAGGAGCAAATTATTGATATTCAGCTGAATCTTTTATAGGCTATCCAGATATTTCCCTACCATAACGTCGTTATGGTCAAGTGGTCAAATAACTGCCGTAACCGAATATGATGATGATCAATGGAACGGGCCTCCCTAACGGCATACAGATAGGATGCGACCTGTGGCAGAAATTCTAACTAGGTATCTGTAATCAAATTTCAATGCGCTTACGTTCGTTGTTGCATTGCAACATGAGTGTAACATGCGTGACGTCACTAAATGCTGATCCGTTATATGTTTAATCAATAATTACATGTGACCTTCTTCATGTGAAAGCTGTCTTCCGACAATGGGAAGACAGATTTCGAAGTCTAGTTATGATCTTTCGTCATGTGGTCTATTTAATAATTTGTTGGCGTCCAAATCTGATAAGACTATGCCTTCCAAACTTTTAACTCTACTAAGGGCAACATATATTTGGCCCTTAGCAAAGTTTTTTTGCCAAGGTCGATTACAGCCCTCTCAAGGGTGGTGCCTTGTAGCTTATGGACTGTAACCGCCCAGCTTAATATTAGAGGCAGCATTCGACGCTCCACATCTCCGTAGACTCTTAATGCCTGAAACGTAAGTAGTACTAGATGGAGGTATGGGTATGCAACCATCACTATCTTATAGCCTAAGCCCAATAGATTCATCATCAAATTTGACATACACGGCTTCTGGTAGCTCTCCATCCTCTTATTGATCTCTCCTCAAAGCCGGCCATTTGATTTTTTTTATCATGCCCATAGCTCCTAGTCCTTCTGAAACAACGATCTTGCGTCTTAACATCACGCGGGATTCGACGCCAATTTTTATCGATGGCAGAAAATTACCACAGCTATTGACGTCTTTGGGAATCACGTTCTCTGGTGGTGTTCTAACATATGTCGCTACTTCACGACTCATCAACTGCGTTGATTTGGTAGAGCAGCCCGTTTAGCAGGTCTACCCATATTGAAAAAATAGTGAACTTCTGACCACTTAAAATAAAAATAAAAAATTATAAAAAAATATTCTTCTACAACTTTAAAATCAACTTACTATTGCTACTCATCAATATGTAGGTGCGATTTATACCAGTTACCACGCAAGAAGGTAGTTTGTCCCTGACTTTGTGCGTTTCATTTAAACGGCCCTGTCTCACATGAGCAGCACGTTTATTAGGTCTACCCATACTAAAAAAAAATAGTGAACTTCAGACCACTAAAAATCAAAAAATAAAATAAAAGTTTAACAAAAATAAAAACCGACTTCAAATAAAAAATGGGAAATTCTTTCCGAAAAACCAACTTCAAATGCCACTACAAAGAATGAAATAATTTTTAATGTACACCAATTCGAAGTCGGGCAATGTTTCGTTCAATCACTAATTGTTCTTCGTATTGTCGATAATTGTCTTCGCACATCAAGTTGTATATTACGAAGTACTAATATTAAGCTTTGGGGATTTATTGAATTTATTTTTGTCTTTTTCACGCTGTACGTTGGTAGGAGCGTCATGCAGCGTCGCGGAAGAATATAACATAAAAACGACCTTTTGCCTAGTTACTCAAAAACTAAGGCAGTTATCAAAAATCTGTTTCCAAGCGTTTTTGGATATTATGAGTACCGATACATTAAAACAAAAATTACAATTCCATCCATTGTAGTTTCCGATAAAAAACTAGAAAAACAGATTTTGGAGCAACTTTTGGGAGAACTTTCTATCGAGAAAATTTTATCCAATCGTGTTTACTACTTAGTTATACATGTATATTCTCTTTAAAAATAAGTATTTCATTTAAAATGAAACAAATATTTAACGGGGGTCTTCCATACAACAAACGTGATTTTCTGCTCGTATTTGAATTTGGTGGGCGTGTTTAGTTTACTGAATGGACTCTTGATAGCTCGAAACCCTCAGTGCGCGAGCCCGACTCGCACTTGACCAATTATTTTGTGCAAGTTTCGATGTTTGTTAGGTTGGTTCTCTTTTATAAACAACTTGTTCGTGGATTAACTCATGCCTATAACGGCATAGAAGCCGTATTTAAGCGATTTTGAATGAAGTTTTATTTAAAAACTGGTAAGAAAATTACCTACTTTAAAATTTCAACGTCATGTATTTTGGGTCTTTAATCTAAAATCGCTTAGAAGCAGAAACACGATGAGATAAAATTTTCTCGCTAGAATGTTCTCCCAAAAATTGCTTCTATATCTCAGTTTTTCTACTTTTTATCGGAAACTACAATAGATGTACCTAATTGTAATTTTTCTTCTAATGTGTCGGTAATAATAATCTCCAAAAACGCTTAGAAACAGATTTTTGATCACTGGCTTAATTTTTGAGTAATTAGGTAATAGGTCGTATATTCTTCCGCGACGCTATATGTCGCACCTACCAACGTATTTGTGAATAGTGAGAGTGAGAAAGACAAAAATTAATTCAATAAATCAACTTAATAGACTATTAAGTTGATTTATTGAATTAATTTTTAATAATAGTGAAAGAATCCACGGACGAGGGGCATCTAGAGTGTACCTAATGTTCTGAGTGTACCTACTAACTTATGTCTTTTTGTCTACTCATAACTCGCCATTCACATGCTACTGGCAACAGGAAAAATCATTTTGCGGATTTAGTGGCAGTGTGCGAAAATTTTAGTGTACATCACAACAAACTTGAGTACTTAGTAGAGATGCCACGAATATTCGGCTACTATTCGGTATTCGGCCTATTCGGTCACTTTTTCTGGTATTCGGTATTCGGCCGAATAGTACTTATTATTCGGCCGAATACCGAATACCAAATCGTGGACAAAAAAAAAATATCTTATTACTCAAGATTTTTATTTATTACCAAATTAAAATATTTTAATAAGTAAAATAATCAGCGGTAAGTTGTGATGGATAAAAACAAGCTTTTCAGCATTTGATGGTAGCAAGCGATTACGTTTTTCATCGTAAATGATACCAGCTTCAGAAAACAACCTCTCACTATACACGCTACTCCCGGGAGAAGAAAAATAAATTTTAAAGGTTTGGGTATTGCTTTTCATTTGCTGACCACCACTTGTAAGGATCAGCTTTCCTATCTAGGCGAGTATTTTTTAAATAAAAATCTATCTCATTTGCCACAGTATGTTCTCCTCATTATTACTATTTCGCATATTATCAGTAGCGACGTCCTCAAAGCAGTTCCAGAAACTGTCGTGTATTACAAATGTCTTATCATTTTCATTCAAGTTTCTTTTCTTACGAAGTGGAGAAGAATCTTCATCAGTACTACTAGATTCATCATCATCGACAAGCATGTAGGTACTTAGTGCCGAATGTTCGGCGGCCGAATATTCGGCGCTTCGGCCGATAGCGTTGCCGAATATTCGGTATTCGGTATTCGGCTAAATCACTATTCGTGGCAACTCTAGTACTTAGTTCCGAGCGGTTCCGACTTCTGACGTCATGATTTATCTCTGATTTATAAATATAATACGACATGTTTGTTGTTATGGGGATTTATTGAATTTATTTTTGTCTTTCTCACTCTCACGGAGATTCGGTAGGTGCGACATGTAGCGTCGCGGAAGAATATAACAGAAAAACGACCTTTTACCTAATTACTCAAAAACTAAGCTGGTTATCAAAAATCTGTTTCTTAGCGTTTTTGGATATTATTATTACCGACACTTTAAAACAAAAATTACAATTACATCCAATGTAGTGTCCGATAAAACCTCGAAAAACTGACATTTTGGAGCAACTTTTGGGAAAACTTTCTATCGAGAAAATTTTATCCAATCGTGTTTCTGCTTCTTAACGATTTTAGATTAAAGATCCAAAATACATGACGTGTAAATTTGAAAGTAGTTAATTGTCTTTACAGTTTTTGCTTATAACTTCATTCAAAATCGCTTAAATACGGCTTCTACACCGTTAGGTAGGTAGGTATTAATTGGTATCGTATTACCTGCCTACTTGCTTGGTTTGTTAATCGAATATCGATTATTAAGTAGATTAATTTAATAAGTTTGAATATTTGGATGGTCCTTACACAATCACACCACATCTGAATCGATTATTTTATTGGAAAATATACCTATATTTTTTTTAGCCGAAGATGTTAATATCGTACTAACTTGGAACTCACCTCTAAGGCTTCTACACAGCATTGCGCCGGAACGCTAAAACGTTCGGCGATGCATCGTCGCTCTCGCTGAGCCATGGCTGAAGCCTCCCACCTGACTAGACCTGAGCCAGTTTAGAAAAGCTGAAAATGAAAAATGTTCAGTGGTGGGCATCGAACCCGCGACCTCACATTCGAATCAAAGCGCCCACAACTGCGTCAGAGAGGATGTCAAAGAGTTCAAAGACACTATAATAAATATAGCTACAGTGCGACAAGACTATCTTGGCGCGTGGTCAAAATCGGAACTAACGCCGCTATCTTGTGACAGTGTTCCATAGTTCGCTTCGTTGGCATATTTGTCGGTATGTTGCGAGTATTTTGTGTTGTTTTGGTTTACTTATTATTAACTAAAATTGAGAAAATTTAATTTAATTTATTTAATTATTTAAAAATAATTATACATGTATAAACAAATTACAATTTTACAAATATCGCACAGTGTCACAAAAACCTTACGTTTTATCTGTACACTGGCCTTCCACATTTACCGCTCGATAATACCTAAAACTAATAATATTAGACTATAAAACAAAACATATTTCAGATCAAACACAATACATACGCAGATTATACATAAAATGTGGGTAGTTTGGAGTTAATACGATTACTTCAGCGTGAGCAACCAAGTACAAAACTATGACAATGCAGTACCCAAAAAAGTTTACCAACCTGTTTCATATACGGGATGCTCCCTTATTTTAGCTTGCTGTTCATAGTTCTACATTAATAATTTGTTCTACAACTACACCCTCCTATCATTCATATGCCAATCCTTGTCGGACTGTAACTTAGATAAAGTATTCTTGGTCTTAGGACTGTAATAAACTGTGGTTTGTCTGGTTGTCACCAAAAAGCACAGACATGTGCCAAAAACACAGACATATAATGTCTGTGGCCAAAAAGCAACCATGGAGCATTTTAGACCCCTCGAAGCAATAAATAACAAGCTAGACCCTCACTTAGACCCTTTAGGCTAAGTTCATATGGCCGCGCGGTACCGCGCGGAACTACGAACCGCGCGGCACAAGATCAATATAAACGATAATTATCGTCTACATTACCGCGCGGTACCGCACGCCAACGCGCGGCGCGCTCTGACCCGCGCGCAAGATCTAGAACCGCGCGCTGCCGCGCGGCACAAGTATTTCAAACCTGTATCGACCTGTTCAGTTGATCCGCGCGCCTTGAGACGGAAAGACACATAGATCGATGCAATGAGTACCGAAGATGACATTGTGCCTATCGATTTGCTTATCGACGAAATCGAAAAAAGAGATGCGATTTGGAATCTTAACTCTAAGGATTATTCAAATAAAATATTAAAAAGAAGGTCTTGGGAAGAACTAGTTTTAATTTTTTGCAAAAATGATGATTCCGAAGAAAAAAAGAAAAATTTGGGTAAGTTTTTTTTTAATTAGTTTTATTTATTTAAAATAAGTTTTATAAAATCATAGGTAGGTACCTATTACACCATTTTATCTTGCCAATCTAATTTACCTTCAGTAACAAAATAATTTGTGAATTTAGTTCGAATATTATCTACTTCATGGATTGCTCGTCCACTGTTAGTTGGATTCACATTAGGTAATGGCGCTGGATTGATCATATCGTCCTGATTTATACCATCTCTCATCCTTACCAAGTTATGTAAAACACAAATAGCTTTGACGATATCAACAGCAAAATCTATCTTCACGTCTATTGGCCGGTGTAAGATACGCCACTTGTTACACATTATGCCAAATGTACATTCGACATACCTTCGTGCTAAAGAAAGGCGGTAGTTAAATATTTTTTTTTCTTTTGACAACATTTTACCACCATAGGGTCTCATCAAATTTTTAGTCATAGCGAAAGCCTCGTCAGCTACAATTACGTATGGTAGTTTAAATGCATCGCTCTCATTATTTGTGATAGATCTAGGCTCTGGTAAGTTCAACGAATTTTCTGAGAGTTTTTTGAATAATGACGTTTCCTTGAAAACACCCGAATCACTGTCTTTTCCGTAAGCTCCAACGTCTATCCATATGAAGCAATAGTTATCATCACATAAAGCCATTAAAACTAATGAGAAAAAGTGTTTGTAATTGTAATACATTGATCCTGATTCTGGTGGCTGTATTAAACGAACGTGTTTGCCGTCCAACGCTCCAACACAATTTGGAAAATATGCTTTATTTTCAAATTGTATAGATATTTGTGTCCAGATTTCTTTTGTTGGTGGACTCATGACCAAAGTTTTTAAATTTCTCCATAAAACTTGGCACACTTGCTAAATTATACCCGATATCGTAGACTTGCCAATTTTATAACCATATTGTAACTCTGCAAATGAAGAACCAGTTGCTAGGTACCTGTAACATAATAGTTATTTAAGATACACGTGCATAAAGTAGATCTTTACCGAATAAGTGCTACAGTGAAAACACAAGCATAGCGAGTGTTTACAGTGTGGCACGCGAGCATAAAGTGCATATGCTCACGTGCCACGATAAATATTCCATTTCTATTCCTACTCCTATTCCTCGTCAAATTCCTATTCCCATACCTATTCCTACCCCTACTTACTCCTATGCCTACTCCTATTCCTATTCCTAATTCTATGTCTATGTCTATTTCTTTTAAGTAAATCTTTACTGAATAAGTGCTACAAAGAAAACACATTCATAGCGAGTGTTTACAGTGTGGCACGTGAGCATAAAGTGCACAAAGTACAATTTGCATAAAGTAGGTCATAAGGACTCTTTATGCACCCGTATCGTACAACATTTTTCAATAGTTTTGCAATGAAAACTAATAATTAATTATTTACTTTCTAGGATCGATTTTGCAAAAAAAATGGAAAAATTTACGAGATGCCTATGTAAAAGAACTTAAGAAAACAAAACATTTGAAGTCCGGTTCCTCAGCATCAACACCATCTTCATTTGCGTATTTCCAAAGATTGTCATTTCTTAAACAAGTTGTCCAGAAACGAAAAACTGACAACAGCCTTGATGTTGCGGAAGTTACAGAGAATCCTGATTTGGATAGTGCAGTTAACAGCAGCGGCGTTCAAGCTTCAACAGAAAATGTGCTCCGGAAAAAATTCAAACTTCACCCTGCCGATGAACATTTTGCAAATCTTTTACAACAAAGCATAAATACTCGAAATAATAATGCAGCAGAAAAGAAAGATGACGATGAAGATAAATTATTTTGTCTTTCATTGGTTAGGGAAATAAAAAAAGTTCCTGAAAACCGGCGTTTAAAACTGAAAATTGAAATTTATAATTTATTAGAACGATACCAAGCTACACGAGCACAGCCACTTGAAGATTTTAACTACCCGTCTACTTCATATAGCTCACAACGACCACCCAGAAACTATCATGCTTCATTTCAAAGTTCTCAATATAGCAACCCAATGCAGTACTCTGATAGAGAATCAACACAATATGGCTATACAACTAGTTCATACACTTCACCTCCCACAAGTTCATCGCAAGTAACATCACCCCCGGGTGATGTTACTTGTGACCCGTCATACGAAGATTCTCAAGAATTAGATCTGTTCAATTAAACTAAAAGTTAATTTGCCAAGAAGCCTCGCTCATAATTTCTTATTTTTTATAATTTTTACTGTGATTATGATTAATAAACAGTTAACTTACCGCAATGTTACAATGAGTTTTTCTTTTGGTGATATGCAATATCTTACAGCATTTTCACTGGATTTTAAATCATTTTCAATGAAATCGTATAAAAAATCAAAGGTTGCAACTGACATACTTACGGAAATAATTAAAAAATTTTTCTTCATGTAACCTCAACTCAGGGTATAAGGTGACAAACAGGCTTGAAGAAAGTCTGTCACTTAATATTGGATGCACCCAGTATCGCCTTTGTCGTCTTCTGCGACGTCTCAGTCTTCTATATAAAATCCACAAGCAAATTGCCTCCTCCACGTCCATTGTATATCAATGTTAATGCCAGACTGGCGCTCGTATATACCCTGTCATGTGAACTCTAACATCGCGCGGCGGCGCGCGGTGCCGCGCGGCCATATGAACTTAGCCTTATATGTCTGTGTGTTAGACTTACGTTAAGCTATAGACAAGACAGCAGACCTCTGTTCTATGAGATTTCAATATTATGGAGAGGGCATTTCATTCGTTCTAGCCACAGAGACTTGCGTAACATGCGGCGCCATGTCGAGCGCCAAGATTTGTTGTTCATGTTTTGAGTTAGGTAAGTAGGTACCGCAACCCGCGCTCATCTGATAACAGTTCCGTGCGGGTGGCGGACGTATGAAGTGGGAGGGGAAGTTGTTACCTTAGTACGCTTAGTACTACCATATTATGTCTGTGGTACTACCCTAGGGAACGCCATCTTATGCGCCACTTGACAGATTAAAAATAGTCACTCTAATTTTGTAGATATGCACCGATTTGAAGCGCCGTCGAAGGTCCACGGTAGGTACTAAAATTGTCATTTACGGTAGTTTTGAATTACATTTTATTTCAGTTCCATGGACGCTCACGCCAGCTTGCGCAACAATCAGCGCCAAAATGGCCAATATCAAGTGTTTACATTTTTGCTTTGACAGTCTGAGGTATACTTCAGGGCTTCTGTGTTCTGAGTTCAGGGCGATCGGCTAAAAATGTAAAAATGTATCAATCATTAAAGAGCTGTATCGAGGTCAAAACATTTTATCACTTGAAAAATCATGTTAACATTGATGCAGTTCTTTAAAGATTGATACATTTTTACGCTATCGCTGGATCGCTGTAATGATGGTCCTAAACACAGAGCAAGGAATGACTTTTATAATGAAGTATAAAAAAGTAGGACACATAGCTGATAATAATCTATTATAATCTATGGTAGGACATCACTTTTTTCATGAATATTGTCTATGGGCACCATAGATTTTTCAAGCTGGCCACTTTAGCAAAAACATTTGACATAAAAAAATTAATTACAAATGGCGTTTACGTAGAATAGACAGATGTGTTCACGGCCACGATGGGCGATGATTCTTTGATATTACGAGAAGATGGTTATATACGTATGAACTTTCCTGTTACTTCACTTACGTATCACAGTAATTTAAATATAATATTAGTGAAGGCGGATTATGGGGGTGTACACGTTTTGGATGTCAACTCTGGTGTGATTCTTCAGTCCTCTCGCCTTTCAGCGGGTAAGCTTGGAATGCTGTTGTTTTTTTGTCATGGTTGTCCAAATGCCAGCGAAAATAATTCGCTCGTCATGGGAATATAGCATGTATGGCGAGGTGTCTTACAATTTACCGTGTCCTACATTGTCTGAATTTGACAGGTCTCTGTAAACATTAAAAGCCCATACAGGCACTTGCCTTATCTCTAGTAGCCGGCTAGTAATAGTAATGGTGTTTTTGTTGTGCTTCTAGATGAGGATGGCGTTTTAGGCGTGGAATATGCCCCGGGAGCCGACCGGGTGGTTGTGTGGGACAGCACAGGGGTAGGCGCTCGGACGGACTACAATGGAGTGTTACTCTTACATACAGCCTTACAACGACCTGTGCTGCCAGCGCAGGCAGATAATTGCGAAGTTAAAATAGAGCTTGTACTGTCTGAGGTAAGGATTTCACTCGGATCACTTCAAACATAGAAGATGTGGTAAGGAGGCGTGGCCGGAGCGAACGCATCAGGCTACAAATGAGCTTGATATGAATTTCAGCCGTCAGTCGTGAGTCACCTAATGTTGCGTAAGGTAAATCAAAAATTCATCAATTTTGGGAAAATGCCTCATTGTTCGGTGGTTGTATGTAAATATAAGAGCACCAAAGTCCAAACTCCAAAGATGGTATATTACTTCATAAGTTAGTACCAGAATATTATTAATTTGGAGTTTTTCTAAAAAATCATTAACAATCATTCAACATTTAAAGGGCGGGGAATTTGGGATGGTAGGACATCATACAAAGTCATCCTTTGTATGATGTCCTATGTGTATGATCCTAGGAGTTTAGGGCAGGAAAAGAGGATATGGGAAGCAGAACTTTCATCTAAACCACTCTCACACAGGGAGTGATCTTGAACTCTGATCTTGTGTAGGTGGACAGGAATGCAAGAGTGGCCGAGTCGTAAGGGGCATATTGTAGAGGTAACCCTCCTATCTGCATGTTTATGGAAGAAAAACCATGGACGTCTTGGGATATCTGGTTGAACTGAGGCATAAAGTTTGCTTTTTATTGCTTTAGAGTTGGACCAGTATGTGTTCCATGACTTGTTCAGATATGTTTTAGACAAGGCACTCAAATCTTGAGAACTATTTTTGAAGTGCTCCTGGGAGCCTACTTGAATAGCGGCTTTAGCACATGTATCAGCTGTTTCATTGCCAGCAATGCCAGAATGACTTGGAATCCATACAAGGGTTACAGTCAATCCATTTTGATGACAGGAGAGCAAGGTTTCTCTAATACTCAAAATAACGGGAGCCCTTGATTTACTTTGGAATGGGTTTTCTTTAATGGATAGTAAACAACTAAGGGAGTCAGTAAATATGACAGTTTGTTTCTGGTTATGGGATTGGGTAAACAATTGCTTCCAGTAGAGCAATAGCCTCCTGGAACAGCCTCCCCTGTAATACTATTTTTAGTAATACTATTTTTAAAGGCTCACAATAAAGGTATGCCAGCAAAATTCAAATTTTATTGAGTTTTTTGCAGTTTGTTTAGTAACATATTGTAGGCTTGCGAAAATTGTGGGCATAGAAGTATCATCTTCACATGTTTATAAATATAAAAAACCTTCCTTGAAATTGTTTGGTAAAGTTTAGTATGTACATGGTGTGATGATCTAGCTAGGATTCATTTTTAGAAAATGTCATTTTTATTAGAAATGTTTTTACCAAAAAAAAAATACCTAGCAAAGCTCGGTCACCCAGATATTTGTAATTTAACTAAATTAACCCGTCCTTTGGAAAAGAACATGTTTGTGTCCACTTGCAGTTATTGCCATATACATATGTGACAAATATCATATTGATGTTTTACAAGAGCCTGTACATTTGGCCTCTGTGAAATAAAGATATTTTGAATTTTGCATTAAGTAACAAAAGTTATATTCTGAAAGTGAAACACAAACATTTGCAAATAATATGGTTAATCTGTAGAAGAGGCGTCTTCCATAGCATTTTCTCTACAAGTGAAATTATTTTCAAGAAATGAATAGATGGCAGCACTAAAACAACACTAAACAACCCTTCAATTCACAGATAATGTGGTTGCGGCACTATACAGTGGGAAGCTTAATTCATAATTTATGCTCAACTTGCATGTATATCTACAAAGTTAGTGATTTTTTTTGCCAAATAGCCAAATATTTTCAGTAAAAAAAAAATATAGGCCTAACGTATAGGCTCTTGTAAAACGTCAATATGATATTTGTTGCAAATGTATAGTGATAACAACAATTCGACTTAAAACTAAGTTTATGAGGGTTCAAACATGCCCTGCACTGAGAAGAAGCCCACAACACACTCAGCCGGGTTTTGTTTCTGTTATCACCATTTCACAAAGGCTCGCTAGTATTCAGCAGTTATTTCACTCCCAAGGATTTAATTCATGTAAATAAATAATCAATACTATAGTAAGCTTTATTCATAAGCTTCTGTTTTACAGCCTCTTTGAACGTTTTGAGGGATAAGTTTAATATTTTAGTAGGGAGTTTGTTGTAAAAGCGTATCCCACTTTAAATGATGTATTTATTTTCTCTAGTCTCGTTTTATGCACTATAAGTTTGTTTACTTTGTACAGTTAAGTTTGAAAACCATGGCTTTCATCCACCCAGGTTTTAGATTTAGTAATTTGTTGTATTCATTCAAGATTTCTCTCTTCTACCATAAATGCACTCACTGAACCAACATGACTGTAGCCCAAACCCTTGGACCTAGAAAGATTTAGTTCAGTAGTTTATGTTACAGCAAAGACAAGGGATAAGAAAACATTTTTCTATTTATAAAAATGTACATATTTATAAATATAAAGCTATATTAATTGTTTTAGGCTGTGCTCCTATATCAGTGTGTCCAGAACTTGGACTCAGATTCTATCGAGGGTCTAGCAGACTTCACCAAGAAGTTAAACGCTGCAATTGATGCTGTACCGGTCCGGAAAGGCGTTAAAGCACAAAAAGTAAGATTACTAGAAGTTTCAATAAACACGATTTTGCCCTTATTTTTCTCAAAGCCTATAATTACAATTTGGTTGATACCATAATATGCATTTTCGCGCGCTCAGATTCGAGTGGGAGGTCGCGGGTTCGATTCCCGCCACGGGCCTCTGGAATTTAAAATTTCTAAATTGGCTTAGGTCTGGTCTGGTGGGAGGCTTCAGCCTTGGCTACCACCCTACCTGCAAAGACGCACCGCCAAGCGATTTAGCGTTCTGGTGCAATGCTTGTAGAAACCGTTGGGGTACATTTACTTACCCTTCCAAGTTAGTACGATAAAATCTTAGGCTGCATCATTACTTACCATCAGGTGAGATCGCAGTCAAGTACTAACTTGTATAGAGTAAAAAAAAAAAAAAATACAACCCTAATACATTAACTCTGTTACAGTGGAGTACAGTAACACTCTCCCTCCCGCACTCAACACTGCGCCTCGTAATGATCAGCGTCGTCCAAGACTTGAAGGCGCAGAACAAGAGGATTCCGGCCCTGGCAATCGCGTCCGCAGTGGCCCAGCAAGCCACAGACCTCATGGTGTATACCAAGGAGATGAAGGGCTTGATGTACTCTGAGGCGGAGAGAAAGAGGACCTTTAAGAGGTGGCCCCACATGGATTACAAGTTTGTACTTTTATTAGACCTCGTGCCCGTGGCATAAATTCAACAATAATCATTCAAAAGTTGTATAATATTTCCATTAGTTCATTTTCTCTTTGACACATGAAACAGATATAGCAATAGCGAGGGACCAGAAAGAGAGCACTTTACATTTAGCTCTTTCTGGTCCCTTGCTATTGCAATATCTGTTTCATGTGATTTCTTGTGTCAAAAAGAAAATAAACGCATGGAAATAGTATAGTATTCTTCATTCCATAATTAGACATTGCTTGCCAACTTAGAAACAATGGCCTGACTGATTCATTCCATAGAGCCTTTATTTTTCCAGATTTTCTTTTGCAAAATTATCTCTTATGCTAATTTTATAAATAAAATCATAATATATACATTGGTGAAACAGAAGTTGCCAGCTATAGGCCTGTGCTATAACACAAATGCCGCCACATCTCAGGTGCTAGGTATATAATTTTTTTCTGAACTCACTGTTAAAACATTTATGTACCTTAGTGAGTTTATACATAAATATTACAATTAAATAGGTAGTACAATATCAATTCTTGCGATACTTTGATTTTGAAGAAAAAAAACTATTTCTAATTTATGGACAAGTTTATTTTTTACACAATCTTGGACAAGGCTGAAATTTTCCTTTATAATATAAACAAGCATAAAAAAAGAGATTTTTTGAAGTTTCCTTGGGGTAAAAGCAGCTGGGAAACGACAATTTGTTCTATTCATATAAGAAAATCTAAGCTAAAAAGCTAGCAAACAGTGTAAGCTAATGTTCATTTCTAGAGTCCTCCCATGAACAACTGCCTTGGGGAATTCAAGCTTGCACAGAGGAGGCAGGGTTCCACCAAAATAATAATTATTATTATTATTTAATAATAGGCTAAGCAGCTTTCGCTGATGCGCCTATATCAATTGTGCTCATTGTTGCTTGCTCAGATGTTTGTGGAGTCGGTTCTTAAATAGGTTGAGCGATTCAGCTGTAATGATGTCCTCAGGCAATTTGTTTCAATGTCTTATAACTCTGTTAACAATGAAATGCTTGTAGGGATTTGTGGTCGCCGGCTGGAATTCTAGCCTCAGCCCATACCCTCTTAGCTTAGGATTTTTCTTAACGGCAAACATTTCATTGCAATTAGACATGCTGTAAAAGTTGTTAAGAATCTTGTATGTCTCAATAAGGTCGCCTCTTTCTCGCCTATGCTTGACAGTGCTGAGACCAAGACTTTTAAGCCTTTGTTCATATGAATCTGCGATAAAAAGCTAGCAAACAATAAACGTTCACTTCTAGAGATCTCCCATGAGCAACTTTACGTGGAATTCAATCTCGATAGCCCTCATTAAGTTTCGTATTCTGCAAATGGGCCCTACAGGCTTGGACAGAGGAGGCAGGGTTCTACCAATAACCTGTGATAAAAAGCAAGCAAACAGTAAATGCTCACTTCTAGAGACCTCCCACGAACAACTTCTCATTAAGATTCGTTACTTGCAGATGGGCCCTACCAGCTCGGATGGCGCAGGCAGGGTTCTACCACCAGCCGTCCCCCAGCGGCGACGACCGCGCCATGTGCTTCGCGTGCACGGTCTGCCTCGTCTGCTGGGAGAAGTCTGACGAGCCGTGGGTGGAGCACGAGCGCCACTCGCCGAACTGCCCGTTTGTCCGCGGCGAGTACACGCACAATGTGCCTATATCGGTAAGAAATGATTCACTTTCACACATATTATATTCCTCAGTAATTACTAATACCTCGTTTACATTCAGCCGAAGTGAGCAGGGAAGTGGGCAGGGAAGTGGACAGGGCAGTGTGTAAACGCGATACTTCTCATGCCGCTGCCATTGCCACTCGCGCTGCCCGGCGCTCCCCAAAATAGCGGTTTTTTGTGCGGAAGTCAAAGGACCGGCAGCGCGAGCGGCAGTGCGTGTTCACATTCAGCTCCGACGCTCAGTACTCGCCGAGCGCCTGGAGGAGAAAGACGTTCGTTTAGTTAATTAAAAAAATTAGTTAATTAGATAGGTTGATAATTAAGTACTTACAAAGTTCTATTTCGATGGATAGATATCATCCACCATCGTCTACGACGAAAATTCTTTTTTTGTATTCGATATCTTTTTAAATATCGAACATAATTACGTATTGCTAAAAGAGACAGCGCGGCCGCTGTAATTATTTCCACGTCTGCCATTGCCGACACTTGAAAGCGAAGTGAGTGGTAGGGCAGTATGTAAATACACACTCCTCTCAATCCTGCTGCAGGAGTATTTAGGGAATTATTGCCGGCAGCGCGAGGGGCAGCGGCAGGGGTTGAATGTAAATGAAGCATTAGACTTCGCCGTCCGTCCCTCTGTCATCAGGCTGTATGTATCTTCTTTCTTGAACCGTGATAGCTACAAACTTGAAATTTTCACAGATGATGTATTTCTCACTACAACAATAATTTATTTTATTACTCTGTACAAGTTAGTACTTGACTGCGATCTCACCTGATGGTAAGTGATGATGTAGCCTAAGATGTTATCGTACTTACTTGGAAAGGTAAGTTAATTTACCCCAACGGTTTCTACAAGCATCGCACCGGAACGCTAAATCGCTTGGCGGTGCGACTTTGCTGGTATTAAAAAATAGAAAAAAAATATTGGTTGCCTGTAAAGTCGGTTTACTGACGATAGTTGAACGTGACAACGTCTTCTTTGTCGCTCGTTCCGCGCTCGCGAGGTAACGCCGGTAACGCCGGTAACGCCGGATGAGTCATGTTTTTTAGTGCGTGCAACCGGCTCTATCGATTTATAAGACGTTGTCACGTCAATTAACGTGATTTTTTAATTTTTTATTTGAATTTGATGGGTGGGAGCACGGTGGAAGTATTTATAATTTACTTTAATACTATTGAAAATTGATCTTAATAGAACGGGACTCTCAGTGCCCGAGCCCGACTCGCACTTGACCAATTTTTACCTGATTGCCAAGAAAGATTGTTTTCGTATTTCAATTGTGATTATAATTCATAAAAAGTTATATTATTTCCTCGTAGGTTACCAATGCTACCGCTACTGCCGTCCCCTGTACAAACGTACGAATAGTTTCGAAAGGCAACACGGGCGATTTATTGGCGACGGGAACTGTGGATGGCAAGGTCAGCGTGTGGAGATTCGACTGCGGGCTCAAACTGGTCAAATATATCCAGCTCGACCCGTATGACTCCATCTTTAGCGGGATACTGGCAACGGACTCCAACAAAGTGTGGTCGGCTAGTTTGGAAAAGGATACCTGTGAGTACAGTATTTCAAAACATCTCTTTTTAGTAACAGTGAACAAAAATTTTAAGTTTTCAATTTCATTGCCAATAATGTGCATGTTTGTAAGCTAAAAAATGAAAATGAAAATATTTATTTTCACATAGGCCTAAATAATAATAGGTTCTTATGAAAAGTCAAAACTCTACCGCCAGGTTCGGAAAGCAGATTTGCACCGAGAAGAACTGGCAAGAAACTCGGCACTTGCTCTTTTCAAAAATGTCATTGTTATAAAACAAGATTTCTTATAAAGTATTAAAATTATAACATATATTTTTAAGATATCTCGTGAGGAGATGGAAGCACATTTCTGTCACTCCAAGAATCTTTGTCGTTTAAAACTCTTCAATGTTATAAATACAATATGAAATGATTTTTTATTATATTTTCGTTTTTTTTAGCTACTTATTACTGCGAGCTCACAGCAATGGCGTTTCTGGGAATGTCATCACAACAAAAAGCTTATCCACAAGCACAAAATTCAGAGAGCACAGAAAAGGAGACGAAGACCTCAAAAGCCAAGCCGTCCCTCGTGTGTGCGGTGGTCGTCATGCGAGCTGTCAGTACGCCTACCGAGCAGTCGATCAAGGACGAGACCAGCAAAGCGCTGTTCAATTCGGGATTACCAGACAAGTCCCAGGAAAACATCAAAGCTATGAACGAACAAAACGAAGCAATGAGCAACCTTTCCGCTAACAGGATGTTGTTCCTGTTAACGTACGACATCAGCTCCACGGCCGGTTCCCTCACAACAGCAGTTCACACGTCTAACAGCAGCAGTGGGAACTCCAAGCCGGGCGGCAGCAAGAAGGTTTGCCCGGTGACGAGGACGGACGAGGCCAGCATATATGACGACATCTACCTCCAGTATTCAGACGAAGACACCGAACTGCCGCAGTGCACAAACAATTTGCTAGATGAACAGATTAGCAATGTGATAAATTTAAATGCGTCATCCAGCAAAGAGGACTGCAAGTTCTGGGAGGCGAAGAAAATTATTTTCACGAAACTCCACAAAGCGTTACCGCCGCCGCCTCCCACGGTCCTGCTGCCGGAACTTCCGGAGTCCGGACAGGGCAGTGTGCTAGATTTTGTAGGAAAGATTTCTCAGCTTAAAAGTTGGAAAAGTGGGAACTTGGAGTCTTCCGGCACGAAGGTGGTCGATCAAACCGATGCAGTGCCCGCGGACTCCATAACGTCATACCTGAACATGAGTACTGAGAACGGCCCTTTGGAGATATCGAATTTGAAATGGTACGTCGACAGCGACGGTACTGAGAAACCGGTTTCCGATTTGAAATGGTACCTAGATAGTGACACCGAGAAACATCTCAAGGTGGCGAAATTCGGGGTCGGAATTAAGATCGGCACACAGACAGTGGTGCACAACAGCAACAACGACGGCTTCGACAGCGATCCGCCCCAAGACGAATCGGTGTCACAGGGAATAGCCGTTCAATGTCTGAGTCTGCCGGCTACGTTGAGTAACAGAGAAGACTGCAAAGTAACGCATCTCTTGCCTACCGAGGATAAGGAACACTTGTTAGTCGTCATGTCGTGCATCGACCCTGAGAAGGTCAAAAATGAGGACGAAACGGATGGCGACGGTGACACGAAAATGGACGTCGACGATGTCGCTGACCAACTCGATAAGACTGACAAGCCTGACGCAAATGCTTACTTAATTCTTTACAAAATCAACACTAGTACTTCCCTATGTACGTTAGAAGATGCTCCCGAATCATTTATAGAGTTACCTTACAAGGAGAGCCCTGTGGACTTGTGTCTGCTGCCGGCTGATAAACTCGGACAGTACTCCCTCGCCATGGTCGGCCTCGACGGCGTTTTGCGGCTATATGAATTGCCTTATTTCCGACCCCTCTCTGAAAAGCGAGTGCCCAAAGGGCACTTCACGTCTGTAGCGTATTGCGCGTCGGTCGAACGCCTCAGTGTTTCAACGAGAAGTGGTGTCATTTATTTTTATGCGCTCAATAATGGCGAGAAAGATTCCGGCAGCGACGTGAACGAGGACGAGTTTGCCAATTTAGACTTTGATATGCTGCAAAAGGCACCGCGAGATGAGGTTTGCGGCCCGACGGCCGCGCCGGTGATCATTGCTAACAAACCGGAATTAGATCTTAGCGATCTCGAGACTCTCATATCTCTGACTGGTTTTTACGGAATGAACACTTCGGTACCGTACAGTGCAGTGGTGCCAGGGTTTTGGTGTGAACTTTCGCCGGCCCAGAGGTCGAGGTCCGACCATCAGAACAACCGGTCGTGGCGGTTACAGAATACGTCCTCCACTTGGGACGAGCACGTTCTAGAATTGACGTTGCCTTACAGTGCTTCCTTGGCCCATATAGAATTTGGCTTCACGCTACATTTTGCGAGTTCCGAAAACTTACCCGTCATCCAAGTCACACTTTTGAAGCAAAATTTGCACGGGATAGGCTACAAAAAAGATGCGTTCGGTCAGAGAGCCGATTCTCCGGTGCGTTCGCCCGCCGCGGATGCGGACGTTTCCAATCTGGAGAACCCTGTGAATAGCGAAGAGTACCTACAATCGCATAATGCTGAAATATTGGCGGGCCCGCTGTTCTTATCTTCGGGCTTGGACGCAACGCAACAATCGGGGACGTTGATACTCACGAGTCCCCGGCTCTACCGGGCTCGAGGGCGAACATTTTTAATACACATAAAAACCTTGTTCGATCCCGCGAAAGACATGATAAAGGGACCCGTTAAATCTAATGAGAATTCATCGAAGAAATTCTGTTTCATCGGTTGCGACTGGTTGCATCAAATATCCATTACGGTGCGCGCGTGCCCGCACACCGACGTGCCGATGGAGAGACAACAAAGGATAGCGATGCTCGAGTCGAACAGTTTCTTGAGTACCGTTTGTAAAATAGCTGTGGGCAAGGAGGATATCGAAAAGCGCAAGATCGCGCTGGACCTTATAAACTGGGTCATATCGATACGACTTCAGCGTATGCGATTCACAAAATCCGATAAAGGCAAAGAGAAGGACTCCGACAGTCCCATAGAGACTCAACAGTTGGAGTGCATCGATGTCATCGAAGAGCATACCGAAGCCTTGGTCAGGAACTGCATACTTTGCGCCAACAGAAGCATCGCGAAGAAGTGCGTCAAAATAATGTTAATCACAAGCGAGTGAGTATAACACAACTTTTTATTTGTTACCATATAGTTTTGAAACGCTTTTTTTGGTTTATTTTTCTGGGATTCATGCAATTTGTGTGTTATGTTATACTGTTCACAATACATCCTGGAGACATACATTGACGACTCCTTGTCGTGGGCTAGCTGAAGTTAGTCGGAAAGTTTTGGCGTTGGAAATATTTTCTTCCCACTGCAACAAAAATCTCCTTAGCTCATTCTATTCTTTTTTCAATCTTAGACTAGCGTAGTCTTTATTCCTATCCTGACTTAACCGAGGAGCAGCTTAACAAACTCGCCTTCAAAACCTATTTTTTGGACTACGTAAACTTGACCACTATCACAGAACACTAAAATAGTACATGTACAGAAGGCTTACCCCGCACGATGATTTAAAGAAATAGCGACTCTAGCGCTGACACAAAAAGTGCAATTCAGTTCGCAACAGCGCCTGGCCCCGCCCTCAAAATCGACACGCAACAAACGCAATGTTGTGGTCTCTTTATAGATCTAAGAGATAAAGTTCTCTTACGACGTACTAAGGCTGCCGTAGTCAGAGGGCGCGTAAAATTGACCGTACAGAACTAGCGCGTGTAACTCGGCCCGCGAGCGGCAACCATCTGAAATATTGAGGTCCGGACCCCTACTTGTAGCCGGGACGGATACGTAACTAATAAGTGAGACTGGCCTGCCACTATTATATTTTTACAACTAAGTATATTGATAAGTTTTGTTCTTTAATAAAAGTATTTAGTATATTTTCAACTTGGTAAATTTTGCCATCGCCAGGGGCGTGAAAGAGCTTCCGAAGCGCTGGAAAACGACGTTCGAAGACACGCTAGTGAGCAGCTTGACGGCTTGCATCCCGCTGGTGGGCGCGTGCGAGTCGCCGGGCGCGCTCAAGTGGCTGATGGCGCTGGCGCAGCACTGCACGCGCCGTGCCGCCGCGCCCGCCTGCGTGGCCAAGGGGCTGGCGCTGCTGGAGAGGACGGCGCGCTGCTTGCGGGAGCGCGCCGACCCCTATCACCATTTACTGCGAGCCAGGTGATGCTTTTTTCCTTTTTCCCGGGCAGACCGTGACGTCACCTTAAGAGGACCTTTCCCGGACCATCCAAGAACAGCGAAGGCGTGGTCTTGCTGTTTCGTCTAACGCAATCCTAGAAAAAGACTAACTGCGAAAAACACGAGATAACGCCTGTGCGTCGTCGGTCGGGCGTTCAGGAAAACAAATATAGCGCGGCAATGTCATGAAACTTGTTCCAGGAAATACGAGATTTTGAAAAAGCCTTCGAAGTATGTGTGAATAATGTTTGTTATTTCGAATCTCCATTAGTTGTACGAGGTTTCTATAGCGTTGTTTTTTTTTACTTTTACAATATATGAGCTGAGCGGAACGACCAAAGATTATGTAAAACTATGGCATGAGTGATATTTATTTACATCACTATCCGATATAGCTAGTATCTCTGTCTTATCATGATTTTTAAATTGCTTTAACTTCTTCGTTACTAGCTTGATAACATTTGAATTTTTTCAAAATTTTAACAAAGATTTAGTTAAATAAATCAATAAGGTTATTGTCATGGAAGATACCAGTACCTGCCCCTGTTGTGTAAGAAAACGTATTCATCGCTATTGTAATCGTTTATGAATTCTGCCCGCTGATCGATTCCCTGAATTACGTCAACCAATCGGGGGGCGGAATCTGTAAACGATTACGATTACTACGAATACGTTTTTCTCACGCAATCAGACCCTTGTATAATATAATAGCAAAGAGTAGTAAGAGATTTAAGATGATTACATTCCACAGGTTCGGTCTATACGGCCTGCCGCTAGAGAGCGCTCGCTTCGGCGCAGAAGTGCCGGAGCTGGTGCGCGGGTCCAACACGCCGGTCACGTACGCGAGCGTGCTGGCCGGGGACCCGCCCACGCCGCCGCAGCCGGCGCCGCAGTACCTGCTGAAGGACCTGCTCAATTTGCCGCACGACAACGGTATGTCTTTATTGTTGCCGTGGTTTCAGCTATACGAGAATGTGTGAGCGATTAGTCCACAAGTAGCTGTCTCGACGTACTGATTTCAGACGGCCGCCGCGCGCCGGCTAGGTTGCACGCGTTAGTTCTTGTATGGTCTATTTCACGTGCTGCGTGCGCCCGATTACGAGGCAACCTTAGTACGTCGCAAGAGATAAAGTTACGCGATAGAAAGAGACCACAACTTTAGGCGCATAGCGGAGGCGGAGCCAGTGCTATTGCGAACTGAATTGCACTTTTTTGTGTCAGTTGCTATTTCTTTAAATCATATTGCGGAGTGAACCTTTTGTACGGTTAGGTACTATTATGTATTTCGTGATTATTCGAGTAAACTGGACCTCTGACTGTCAACGTAAAAATAAAGACACTTAATTTTGACTACAATCAAGTCTGATGAACAGAAATGATGAGGTCTAGGATGGAACGCGCTTGCCTAGAAAATGCCTATTCACTCTTCTCTTGAAGGCATCCAGATTGTATTTGGCTGGGAACACGGAAGCTGGAAGGGTGTTCCACACGTTAGCGGTTCGTATCAGAAACGTAGAAGAAAAACTTTTCGTTCGAGTACGCTGGACATCAACCACATAAGGATGCCACTTCTATAGAGATAGAGATAGCTCTATTGCACGTTTGTGAATGAAGGGGTTAGAATATACAGGTTTTGGGACTACACAACTAAAAATAGTACATTTCAATATAAGTGCGGAAAGTTTGTCATTTCTTTACGAGTCCCAAGCCGAAGGCGAGGGTCAACTATAAGGACGAGTAAAAGTTTGTTGACCCAAGCCAAAGGCGAGGTTCAACTATCAGGACGAGTAAAAATGACAATTCCGCACGTGCATTGAACGAAGTTTTTTAATACATTTGCGAAAAAAAATATCGGTTTTACCTACGTGTTTGCCTGCTCCGTGTTTGCATGCCGTGTTCGTGTTCATGCGCTCCTGGTGCGCCCGCTCCGGTGCCGCCTAGGAGGAAAACACAAAAGCACAAGTGCGGAAAAGAATAACTTTGCGCACGCTAAACATACATGGAAAGGTCAACTTTTTGAGCAAATGTATTAAAAAGTATATGTTTGGATTTTGTTTGTCAGAGGGTAAGACCACGAGCAACAGCGCGTGGTGGGGTCTCGGCGACCTGGAGGCGGTGGCGGCGGGACTGGGCGAGGCGACGCCGCTGCACGTGACGTGCCACTTCGCGTCCGACGGCACCAAGCTGGAGACCGCCGCCGCGCGACACCCGCCCACCGTCGTGAGCGCGCACTCCGCCGACCCCCACCAGGTAGCACTCGTTTATCACATTTACTAAAGTCCGGTCGCGGAGGACGGGGTCATTGCATCTGTGCGAGCGTGATCGCATTATTTTGACGCGGGAGTGACAGAGACAGAGAGACAGGTAGTAACAGGTTAATGTACGAAATTCTTCGTGCTCCGCGACCGTGCTTTAGCAAACCCCCGCGGCTTCGCTCACGTTGAACTTCTGCTTTACTCCATCAGGCGTTTAATTTTCTAAATTTCTGTCTTAACCACCATTTATTTTTATTTTGACCACAAATTCCTTATTTATGCTTGCTGCCATAATCAGATATCGATTTTCAAAGTAATCGGCCCAATAACAAAAAAGTTCAAAATGGCGGCCACTTTTTTAATTTTGACCACTTATTCCTTGTCTATGCTTGCTGCCATAGTCAGATATCGATTTTCAAAGCAATCGGCCCAATAATAAAAAAGTTCAAAATAGCGGCCACTTTTTAATTTTGACCACAAATTCCTTATCTATGCTTGCTGCCATAGTCAGATATCGATTTTCAAAGCGATCGGCCCAATAATAAAAAAGTTCAAAATGGCGGCCACTTTTTTAATTTTGGCCACAAATTCCTTACCTATGCTTGCTGCCATAGTCAGATATCGATTTTCAAAGCAATCGGCCCAATGATAAAAAAGTTCAAAATGGCGGCCACTTTTTTCAAATTTTTCCTCTCTCACTTGTCGGAATCCGTGGAACAACCAAAATGCCTCATTCTTTTATATATAAAGATAGCTTCACCAGAAAAAAAGAGTCTCGCCACGTTGCCGAAAAAACGGGACCCTATTACTGAGACTTCGCCGTCCGTCCGTCCATCGGTCTGTCACCAGCCTGTATCTCATGAACCAGTGATATACATAGTTGATATTTCCAGATAATGTATTTCCATTTCAGCTAGAACAAAAAATTAGCCATATTTCTGTACACATCTCCTTTCTCACTCTAACATACTTCTCTCTCATTCATCGGTCTTACGTTCCGTTCCCACACAAATATTAAAAAATAGATGGAAAATAGAAACGATGATCCAGAACACCCAATAGTACTCTACTTGTGTAGTAGTAGTACCTAGTATTTATTGCAGTTTTTGAAACTGCAACTCTTACTTAATTTTATATCAGCATACAAAACCCATATAATCCCCTTTCAGAATAACAGTTGATAAATCTGTAATAATTTTGCCACAGCTTTGGACAGTGGTCAAAGAGGGTCAAATGAAGCAATCGTCTCAAGATCCCGACTCTCTGGACGACGTGGAAAGCTCTCTTATGGAGTGCGATCCACAGGAAAAAATGGATTTCACTGAGGAAAAGTTGTTTAAGGTATGGTATATTTTGAATTGTATTTGTCATTCATATCTCTAATGTATCAAATACTTATAGAAATAGAGAGCCTTCGATTAACTAAGAAATAATGTGGGGATTATTGGAGCGACATTGTTGTGGATCGGTTGATACTGGGCCACCGAGCGTTACAGACCACAAAGACGTGAGGCGAGTTCGTAAATGCAAGGCTCCAGCACCAGAAAATAGGGACAAGGGGCGAGAGGAAATGACTTTTAAGGAGTCAGCAAGCCCTTCTACAATTCAGCTCCCGCTTGCCATAACCATGACGTTGACTACTTGAAAGATGTAACGTGAAAAGAACGGTTGCTAATGTCAGGAGCCCCCTTACTTGTCCCCTTACTGTCACTAAGGTGTATTGTTTTGTTACATGTGGCATATTGTTGTGGAATAAAGTTTTTCTTTCTTTCTTTCTTTTCTTTCTTTATAAAGAGTCAGCATTTGCTAGTATGGGGTTGGATAATAATGAGTAACGCTCGTACAGGAAGGCGCGCAGTGCGGCATCCCGTGGGCGACGCTGGTGACGCGCTCGCCGCAGCACACGCTGCTGGTGGAGCGCATGCACTCGGGCGCGCGCCGCTACATAGTGCTCGACTTTGGACACCTCGTGCGGCTCACTGACGTGGTTAGTAACGCTCGTACAGGAAGGCGCGCAGTGCGGCATCCCGTGGGCGACGCTGGTGACGCGCTCGCCGCAGCACACGCTGCTGGTGGAGCGCATGCACTCGGGCGCGCGCCGCTACATAGTGCTCGACTTTGGACACCTCGTGCGGCTCACTGACGTGGTTAGTAACGCTCGTACAGGAAGGCGCGCAGTGCGGCATCCCGTGGGCGACGCTGGTGACGCGCTCGCCGCAGCACACGCTGCTGGTGGAGCGCATGCACTCGGGCGCGCGCCGCTACATAGTGCTCGACTTTGGACACCTCGTGCGGCTCACTGACGTGGTTAGTAACGCTCGTACAGGAAGGCGCGCAGTGCGACATCCCGTGGGCGACGCTGGTGACGCGCTCGCCGCAGCACACGCTGCTGGTGGAGCGCATGCACTCGGGCGCGCGCCGCTACATAGTGCTCGACTTTGGACACCTCGTGCGGCTCACTGACGTGGTTAGTAACGCTCGTACAGGAAGGCGCGCAGTGCGGCATCCCGTGGGCGACGCTGGTGACGCGCTCGCCGCAGCACACGCTGCTGGTGGAGCGCATGCACTCGGGCGCGCGCCGCTACATAGTGCTCGACTTTGGACACCTCGTGCGGCTCACTGACGTGGTTAGTAACGCTCGTACAGGAAGGCGCGCAGTGCGGCATCCCGTGGGCGACGCTGGTGACGCGCTCGCCGCAGCACACGCTGCTGGTGGAGCGCATGCACTCGGGCGCGCGCCGCTACATAGTGCTCGACTTTGGACACCTCGTGCGGCTCACTGACGTGGTTAGTAACGCTCGTACAGGAAGGCGCGCAGTGCGGCATCCCGTGGGCGACGCTGGTGACGCGCTCGCCGCAGCACACGCTGCTGGTGGAGCGCATGCACTCGGGCGCGCGCCGCTACATAGTGCTCGACTTTGGACACCTCGTGCGGCTCACTGACGTGGTTAGTAACGCTCGTACAGGAAGGCGCGCAGTGCGGCATCCCGTGGGCGACGCTGGTGACGCGCTCGCCGCAGCACACGCTGCTGGTGGAGCGCATGCACTCGGGCGCGCGCCGCTACATAGTGCTCGACTTTGGACACCTCGTGCGGCTCACTGACGTGGTTAGTAACGCTCGTACAGGAAGGCGCGCAGTGCGGCATCCCGTGGGCGACGCTGGTGACGCGCTCGCCGCAGCACACGCTGCTGGTGGAGCGCATGCACTCGGGCGCGCGCCGCTACATAGTGCTCGACTTTGGACACCTCGTGCGGCTCACTGACGTGGTTAGTAACGCTCGTACAGGAAGGCGCGCAGTGCGGCATCCCGTGGGCGACGCTGGTGACGCGCTCGCCGCAGCACACGCTGCTGGTGGAGCGCATGCACTCGGGCGCGCGCCGCTACATAGTGCTCGACTTTGGACACCTCGTGCGGCTCACTGACGTGGTTAGTAACGCTCGTACAGGAAGGCGCGCAGTGCGGCATCCCGTGGGCGACGCTGGTGACGCGCTCGCCGCAGCACACGCTGCTGGTGGAGCGCATGCACTCGGGCGCGCGCCGCTACATAGTGCTCGACTTTGGACACCTCGTGCGGCTCACTGACGTGGTTAGTAACGCTCGTACAGGAAGGCGCGCAGTGCGGCATCCCGTGGGCGACGCTGGTGACGCGCTCGCCGCAGCACACGCTGCTGGTGGAGCGCATGCACTCGGGCGCGCGCCGCTACATAGTGCTCGACTTTGGACACCTCGTGCGGCTCACTGACGTGGTTAGTAACGCTCGTACAGGAAGGCGCGCAGTGCGGCATCCCGTGGGCGACGCTGGTGACGCGCTCGCCGCAGCACACGCTGCTGGTGGAGCGCATGCACTCGGGCGCGCGCCGCTACATAGTGCTCGACTTTGGACACCTCGTGCGGCTCACTGACGTGGTTAGTAACGCTCGTACAGGAAGGCGCTCAGTGCGGCATCCCGTGGGCGACGCTGGTGACGCGCTCGCCGCAGCACACGCTGCTGGTGGAGCGCATGCACTCGGGCGCGCGCCGCTACATAGTGCTCGACTTTGGACACCTCGTGCGGCTCACTGACGTGGTTAGTAACGCTCGTACAGGAAGGCGCGCAGTGCGGCATCCCGTGGGCGACGCTGGTGACGCGCTCGCCGCAGCACACGCTGCTGGTGGAGCGCATGCACTCGGGCGCGCGCCGCTACATAGTGCTCGACTTTGGACACCTCGTGCGGCTCACTGACGTGGTTAGTAACGCTCGTACAGGAAGGCGCGCAGTGCGGCATCCCGTGGGCGACGCTGGTGACGCGCTCGCCGCAGCACACGCTGCTGGTGGAGCGCATGCACTCGGGCGCGCGCCGCTACATAGTGCTCGACTTTGGACACCTCGTGCGGCTCACTGACGTGGTTAGTAACGCTCGTACAGGAAGGCGCGCAGTGCGGCATCCCGTGGGCGACGCTGGTGACGCGCTCGCCGCAGCACACGCTGCTGGTGGAGCGCATGCACTCGGGCGCGCGCCGCTACATAGTGCTCGACTTTGGACACCTCGTGCGGCTCACTGACGTGGTTAGTAACGCTCGTACAGGAAGGCGCGCAGTGCGGCATCCCGTGGGCGACGCTGGTGACGCGCTCGCCGCAGCACACGCTGCTGGTGGAGCGCATGCACTCGGGCGCGCGCCGCTACATAGTGCTCGACTTTGGACACCTCGTGCGGCTCACTGACGTGGTTAGTAACGCTCGTACAGGAAGGCGCGCAGTGCGGCATCCCGTGGGCGACGCTGGTGACGCGCTCGCCGCAGCACACGCTGCTGGTGGAGCGCATGCACTTGGGCGCGCGCCGCTACATAGTGCTCGACTTTGGACACCTCGTGCGGCTCACTGACGTGGTTAGTAACGCTCGTACAGGAAGGCGCGCAGTGCGGCATCCCGTGGGCGACGCTGGTGACGCGCTCGCCGCAGCACACGCTGCTGGTGGAGCGCATGCACTCGGGCGCGCGCCGCTACATAGTGCTCGACTTTGGACACCTCGTGCGGCTCACTGACGTGGTTAGTAACGCTCGTACAGGAAGGCGCGCAGTGCGGCATCCCGTGGGCGACGCTGGTGACGCGCTCGCCGCAGCACACGCTGCTGGTGGAGCGCATGCACTCGGGCGCGCGCCGCTACATAGTGCTCGACTTTGGACACCTCGTGCGGCTCACTGACGTGGTTAGTAACGCTCGTACAGGAAGGCGCGCAGTGCGGCATCCCGTGGGCGACGCTGGTGACGCGCTCGCCGCAGCACACGCTGCTGGTGGAGCGCATGCACTCGGGCGCGCGCCGCTACATAGTGCTCGACTTTGGACACCTCGTGCGGCTCACTGACGTGGTTAGTAACGCTCGTACAGGAAGGCGCGCAGTGCGGCATCCCGTGGGCGACGCTGGTGACGCGCTCGCCGCAGCACACGCTGCTGGTGGAGCGCATGCACTCGGGCGCGCGCCGCTACATAGTGCTCGACTTTGGACACCTCGTGCGGCTCACTGACGTGGTTAGTAACGCTCGTACAGGAAGGCGCGCAGTGCGGCATCCCGTGGGCGACGCTGGTGACGCGCTCGCCGCAGCACACGCTGCTGGTGGAGCGCATGCACTCGGGCGCGCGCCGCTACATAGTGCTCGACTTTGGACACCTCGTGCGGCTCACTGACGTGGTTAGTAACGCTCGTACAGGAAGGCGCGCAGTGCGGCATCCCGTGGGCGACGCTGGTGACGCGCTCGCCGCAGCACACGCTGCTGGTGGAGCGCATGCACTCGGGCGCGCGCCGCTACATAGTGCTCGACTTTGGACACCTCGTGCGGCTCACTGACGTGGTTAGTAACGCTCGTACAGGAAGGCGCGCAGTGCGGCATCCCGTGGGCGACGCTGGTGACGCGCTCGCCGCAGCACACGCTGCTGGTGGAGCGCATGCACTCGGGCGCGCGCCGCTACATAGTGCTCGACTTTGGACACCTCGTGCGGCTCACTGACGTGGTTAGTAACGCTCGTACAGGAAGGCGCGCAGTGCGGCATCCCGTGGGCGACGCTGGTGACGCGCTCGCCGCAGCACACGCTGCTGGTGGAGCGCATGCACTCGGGCGCGCGCCGCTACATAGTGCTCGACTTTGGACACCTCGTGCGGCTCACTGACGTGGTTAGTAACGCTCGTACAGGAAGGCGCGCAGTGCGACATCCCGTGGGCGACGCTGGTGACGCGCTCGCCGCAGCACACGCTGCTGGTGGAGCGCATGCACTCGGGCGCGCGCCGCTACATAGTGCTCGACTTTGGACACCTCGTGCGGCTCACTGACGTGGTTAGTAACGCTCGTACAGGAAGGCGCGCAGTGCGGCATCCCGTGGGCGACGCTGGTGACGCGCTCGCCGCAGCACACGCTGCTGGTGGAGCGCATGCACTCGGGCGCGCGCCGCTACATAGTGCTCGACTTTGGACACCTCGTGCGGCTCACTGACGTGGTTAGTAACGCTCGTACAGGAAGGCGCGCAGTGCGGCATCCCGTGGGCGACGCTGGTGACGCGCTCGCCGCAGCACACGCTGCTGGTGGAGCGCATGCACTCGGGCGCGCGCCGCTACATAGTGCTCGACTTTGGACACCTCGTGCGGCTCACTGACGTGGTTAGTAACGCTCGTACAGGAAGGCGCGCAGTGCGGCATCCCGTGGGCGACGCTGGTGACGCGCTCGCCGCAGCACACGCTGCTGGTGGAGCGCATGCACTCGGGCGCGCGCCGCTACATAGTGCTCGACTTTGGACACCTCGTGCGGCTCACTGACGTGGTTAGTAACGCTCGTACAGGAAGGCGCGCAGTGCGGCATCCCGTGGGCGACGCTGGTGACGCGCTCGCCGCAGCACACGCTGCTGGTGGAGCGCATGCACTCGGGCGCGCGCCGCTACATAGTGCTCGACTTTGGACACCTCGTGCGGCTCACTGACGTGGTTAGTAACGCTCGTACAGGAAGGCGCGCAGTGCGGCATCCCGTGGGCGACGCTGGTGACGCGCTCGCCGCAGCACACGCTGCTGGTGGAGCGCATGCACTCGGGCGCGCGCCGCTACATAGTGCTCGACTTTGGACACCTCGTGCGGCTCACTGACGTGGTTAGTAACGCTCGTACAGGAAGGCGCGCAGTGCGGTATCCCGTGGGCGACGCTGGTGACGCGCTCGCCGCAGCACACGCTGCTGGTGGAGCGCATGCACTCGGGCGCGCGCCGCTACATAGTGCTCGACTTTGGACACCTCGTGCGGCTCACTGACGTGGTTAGTACTCTTACATTGTTATTTTTGTCTATCACTAGCTGACTTCGCCTGGATGATCCCGTGAGAACAAAACAAAAACCTTCATTATACCTTGTCTATTGTCATGAGAACCTCTGCGAAAAATTTCAGCTTTCTAGATCTCCTCATTTCTGTCCTCTTCATTCGATCGCGCAAAAATACTCCGAGCATAGCTCTCTCCATCGCTCGCTGAGTGACCCTGAGCCTTCTTATGAGGCCCCTAAACATGATAGGCAAGAAATTTTCCTGAGTGGCTGCAATTGAAAGGCACGACTGCCATTGGTAATAATTTTGGTAACAGTCTTTCCCTTAAATACTTATTGATGGCCACTCCACAGGTGATACCCGCGTGCGCGGACCTGGTGACGCTGTACATAGACATCTGGACGACGGGCGAGGAGACGGACTGCGTGAAGATCGCGTACGCCACCGACATAGCGACGAAGCACCTCGTGCTCACTGACATACAGCCGCCGCCGCTCTGCAGATATATGAAGGTAATGAACTTTTTACTTAAAAATATGACTCAACTTAATAGACCCTGGACGCGGCGGACCACGAGAAAAAGTGTCGTCAGTTTACTGGTGCCAAAGATGTTGGTTTTGACACCGACAGCGTCAGTTATAAATCGACAGCAGGATTTCACCCCGCCTTACCACTACCAATGACCGTATCCTCGGGTTCCTTATTGGTCATTGAATGACAATTACATTTTTATTAGTAGCTCGTTGAAATATTTTGAGAAACAGTGATAATGCGCGATTTTGCGAAATTAGTGAATCGTAAATAGAGGTTAAAATAAAACTATACCATGTGTTATCACTTATAATCACACACAATGTTAATCTTCATTTGAAGCATAAAAAATCAATTTCATCATATATCAAATAAATATCATCATTTAAAGACCTTCTAATTTAATACAAATGTATTCAGCAGCCCAAAAAGCTGTCGACGATTGATGATTGCAAAATATGTTTCGACTCTATATAATTTGTGGAGTCTATGCATTCAATATCAAATACCACCGTAGTATTTTAATTTGTACAAAAACAGTTTAATTCACGGCGAGTATAATAGTCAACATTATTATTATTAAGCTATTGCATAGCTTCTATCGCGGGCTTTGAGCGTGGAGACCGAATCCAGAAATTCCGTAACGAAAATAACCTAACACTTTTTAGTTTTGCCATCTATCGATGAACTTTTAATGACTTTTTGAAATATCACGCTTGTCTCTTTAATTCAGCTACTCGTCTCTAGGTGGCATTGGTTGTATAATTATAATTGCGTTGATAAAAACAGCTATGCAATAGCTTTACCGCGGCAGTCTCCGAGTGCCACACGTCTTTTTTTTTACGTAGGAGATGTAGGGGAATTCCCAGGATTTATTTAGGACTGTGAGTTACTAAAAGTGTATCCGCTTGACGATTCATTTCCCTTTCACGGTTCGTTTTCAAATACCGCGAAATCCGCATTTCTAATCTCGCTTTTGTGGTACCAGGCCAGTCTCACTTATCACGTGACCGTCCCGGCTACAAGTAGGGGTCCGGATGCCAATATTTCAGATGGTTGCCGCTCGCGGGCCGAGTTGCACGCGCTAGTTCTGTACGGTCTATTTTACGCGCCGTCTGACTACGGCAGCCCTAGTACGTCGTAAGAGACAACATTGCGTTTGATGCGTGTCGATTTTGAGGGCGGGGCCAGGCGCTATTGCGAACTGAATTGCACTTTTTGTGTCAGCGCTAGAGTCGCTATTTCTTTAAATCATCGTGCGGAGTAAGCCTTCTGTATCTATTTAGTGTTCCGTGGTGGTACTGAAAAACAGCGTGAAATTCGCGATATTGCGGTAACGATATAATGATATTGCATGCTCTACTCGCAGATAACCACGATAGGGCGGTACGGCATGGCGGCGATGAAGTGCAAGATCCCGCTGGGCTGGTTCTACGGCGAGATCGTCGAGATCGCCAACGTACAGGCCTCCGTCAACGCGCTCAAAGCCTTGCACGAAGACTTATCCTGCAGGTTCCGGTAAGTGATACATACGTTTGTAAGGTAATATACGTTAATTGGGTATTACACACTTTTGAATTTGATAAAAAATATTTCTTTATTATAAACTAGGATAAAAATAATGACATACACTGAAAAAAATATTAAATACAAAATTGTGTTAATTTTTTCCTACCCTTTCCTACTCCCTATCCATGCGCACTATACCCTAATACTGTCTCAATCTAGAGCCGTGCTGGAAGAAAATCCTTTTGGATTAAGCGCTGCTATTGCACCGTGTTTTATTGTGTGCAATAAAAATTAAATAAATAAATAAATAAAATCCAATGAAGATTTACAAAGTTAGTGGCATTTTAATTTTGAAGTGGGAGGGTCTTCTATCCCTTTCTGTGAAACGAAAATTTGTATAAAGTCGCAAGACGCTACTATAGCATTTGTAAGGTGTGACGTCACAATTTATTGTCCCTGTGTCTCTTCCAATAAAAAATTTAAGACTTATATGGTTTTCTCATGGATACCATTATCAGAACTGGACTAAACTGAAATGGAATCACACGGGAAGCGTCAGCTTTCTGGTAATAAAAGAATCATCAAAATCGATTCACCCAGTCAAAAGTTATGAGGTAACAAACATAAAAAAAAATACATAAAGTCGAATTGAGAACCTCCTCCTTTTTTGAAAACCGCTCTGTAATAAGCAGGCGAACGTTTGTTTGTCTGTTATTCCTTTTACAACTGAATCGGGTTGTTTGTTGGAATCGAGATATATTGTTCCATGTGGGTGGAGCCAGTAAATGCTTTTTGTTAAAGCTAATAGAGTTGGGTTAGTCATAAAACAGTGGCAAATGAGTATATCAATATAGTCAGTTGTTTAGCTAGTACATGTTTTTAGAATTTAGATAGGTTTAGAGACAATTTGTGGTTGGTCACTTTGCACATAATTTTCAGCCAATCAGTGTAAAGAACTTGTTGCCAATTGAGATTACTATAAATACATTTTTCATACCCATGATATAACAATTTTCATAGGTTTATACCAATATAATACAGTTGTTTAGCTTCTACATTTTATTAGAATTTAGATAGGTTTAGAGACAATTGGTGGAATACACTTTGCACATAATTTTCAGCCAATCAGAGTAAAGAACTTGTTGCCAATGGAGATTACTATAAATACATTTTTCTTACACATGATTTAACAATTTTCACAGGTTAGCAACCGAGCGCTAAAATAGTTTTCATTGATATAAAAATTTTCACAGGTTAGCAACCGGCAAGCTGATCGACTTATTGAACCCCTACTTGGATCTGTACAACGGGAACGCGGCGCACATGATGGCGTATCTCAACCAGGCCAACGAGTCGGACTCGAAGGTGCTCGCCGCGTACCAGGAGTGCATAGAACTGCAGCAGCAGCTCCACAACTGTACCAACATACTGAACCGCCTGCAGAACACTCCCGACTGCAACGAGAAAGTACTGGATATGCTGGATAGGGGACGCGTGACTCCCGAGTCCCTGTTGGAGACAGCGTCGACGGATAAGCTGAGGGTCATCACGGAGAACATCATCGATTTGCTGTTGTACTTCGTCTTTCAAATGGACGTGGTAAGCTCAGATTGCTGTACTATGATCTAAATATTCTGAGACTGACCTTAATTTTTAAAGCAAAGACCTAAGGAACAGAATAAATTAGCATAAAAAAGATTTTCTGTTCTCTTGTGTATCTCGGAATAAGAGCTTCAATTATTATTCAAATCAATGTTTTTCGCGGCTTAAAATTGCTTCTCGAATTTAGCGGTAGAGTCTGTCATTTCATAAGTTTCTGTTACAGGTAGTTCAATCCACGAAGACGCGCCCCGCTCCTTCACAATCGCTTATGTTTCATGCGATTCGTAACGAGTTAGGAAGATGTGGGGCGCGTCTTCGTGGTTTGAAATACCTATAGTTGTCTTTAAAGAAATATTTTAATCTGGTTGTTGGTGCGCAGGAATCCAGCGGCATTAGCGCAGAATGGTGTTGGGGCGTGCTCCCGCTGTGCTGGGAGTGGGGCGGTCGGTTCGCGGCGGGCGCGGGCGCGCTGTTGGCGCACCTGTGCGGTGCTGCGCCCTGGTGGGGCCCGCTATTAGCTGACGCCCTTGCTGAGCCCTTCGAACGCAGGGACGCGCCGCCACAACCGCTTGACAGGTGAGGAAACACCAGTAAAGGAACTCTGGGTCAGAAAACAGAAAGGCCTGCAAAAGAAGAGTGTAGGCATTTTCTAGGCAAGCACGCTTAAACTTAGATTTATTGAATTTATTTTTGTCTTTCTCACTCTCACGTAGATTTGGTAGGTGCGACATGCAGCGATGCGGAAGAATATAACAGGAAAACGACCTTTTACCTAATTACTCAAAAACTAAGCTGGTTATCAAGAATATGTTTCTTAGCGTTTTTTGATATTATTATTACCGACACTTTAAAACAAAAATTACAATTACATCCAATGTAGTGTCCGATAAAAACTCGAAAAACTGAGATTTTGGAGCAACTTTTGGGAGAACTTTCCATCGAGAAAATTTTATCCAATCGTGTTTTTGCTTCTTAGCGATTGTAGATTAAAGACCTAAACTACATGACGAGTAAATTTGAAAGTAATTGTCTTTATAGTTTTTGCATAAAACTTCATTCAAAATCGCTTAAATACGGCTTCTACACGGTTAATCATTGCTTTTCATGTCATGTTTGTCGTCAACCTTTGCTGTGTAATTTTTTGTATGAAATGATTATTCACTCCCTTTGTTGTTGATCCAACAAAAAGACGCACGCATCCTTTCCGCACTTGTATCGAAATGTACCTACTGTTTTCTTTTCATAGATGTCTAGTAGCCGTGATGTACATGGCGCGCAAGAGCTTGTACGCGCACGGGTCCGGCGGCGGCGGCGTGATGCACGCGCTGTGCTCGCGCACGCTGGAGCTCATGCGCAGCCCGCGCCCGCAGCCCGCGCTGCTGGCCGCCATGCTCACCGCGCTCGCGTCCGTGCTGGACGCCGCCGTCAGCGCCTCCTCGCCCGCGCCCGCGCACAGGAACAACAGGTACGGCGATCTGCTATGACATTCTCGTAACGTGTGTACACACACACACACACACACTCAGTGATGTGATACAAGAAAAAGAAAAAAATATTAACACTGAAAAATGAACTTTACACTTATTGGCTTAGTGTGTAAAATTGAATGCATTTCATCATAGGTAATACATTAATCGGCTTTGACGCGCTTAAGTAATTTCAATCTAATTTAATTTAGACGACCGGACGGCGTAGTGGTAGCGAACCTGCCGTCTGCGCCGGAGGTCGTGGGTTCGATTCCCACTACTGGTAAATGTTTGTGTGATGAGCATGAATATTTTCCAGTGTCTGGGTGTTTTTCAATATATTATAATATTTATGTATATTAGTATGTACCTAACTATGTATATTATCAGTCATCTAGTACTCATAACACAAGCTATCGCTTACTTTGGGGCTAGATTGCGATGTGTCAAATGTCCTATATATATTTATATTTATTTATATTATATTAATCTCGGAACTGTCGACCAAAATGGCGTTTTGAACTACATTCAATTTTACGCTCTATGTCAATTGTATTAAAATTAATTTTTCAGTGTTCGCAAAAAATATTTTGAATTCAATATCGTCTGATTATGTACGTAAATGCCATCACCTTTTTAAACATATCGGACACGAACTTGAATAGCCCCCCTCCACCCTGAGCCATATGAATAGACTTATAACACGGGGTGTGATTCTCGAAAATATAAAATTGTACGTCGGCCTACCATCGGCGCTAACCATAGCAACGCAGCCATCAGCAGCCAATTGTCGCCTTGGCTGCATAACTAACGCAAGCATTGACCAATCAGCGCATAGATGTTAGCTCGTCGCTGCTATGAATGTTTTTGCAGAATCAAGGGGCTGGACAGACAGTGTAGCGTTGCAACCCGCGCAGCACTTTGCGGCTAATTTGAAGGCGCCAAATTTGTTCAAATGTCGCATTGGTGTAGGATAGGGACATTCCTCCACCATCCAATCAACCTCGCGGTTATTCCGTTCGGTACTTGCTCTTGGCGTGTTCCCGGGGTGCCTTCTTGACTCCCTACAAATTGTTTCTTCTCGCTCCTTGTCCCTATGTGCTCACCCCCCATTCTGAGGCAGGACGATACAAAGACGGAATCGCCTCGCGCCGTCGCTGTCCGCAGCATAAATTATTGCATGATTCGCACAAGATTATACAACAAACTTCCGGGACACTTAAAGGAGAAAGATAATTTATGTAAATTTATTGACGCTCTGAAAGAGTACTTAAAAGAAAAAGCATACTATAAAGTAGATGATTTCCTAAACGAAAGATAGAATAAGCCTGCCTTCCACTAAATTGGTTACTGCGCCCTTCCAGGGCTCCGTTATGTTTTTCATTTAATGTAATGTGAATAAGATGATGGAATGTTACCTATAACGAATAAATGAATAATTTTTTTTTTTTTATTTATCAACCACTTTACACTATCATTACAGAACTCTTCCAATTCGATAGTGAAGTTATACTAACCTATCTACTTAAATCTATCTTACATCTACACATAGGTACTTAGGAATAACAAATATTCCACATTGCTGTCCTTGTGAGTTCACTCAGAGAGCAACCAAATAGGTCTATCTTTTCGGCCACGAGATTAAGTGTGCGGAGGGCACTCGTCAGCGGCGCCTTCTTGAGCAAGTTGGTGCGCCCACACGGTACCGCTAGCAGCGGTGGACGGCGTCTCCGCTCCACGTACCTCTCTGGAGCACAAAAATTAACTTGGGCCAATATGTCTGGATTTTGAAATGCATTTGTGTAGATGGGACTGGGTGACGGGCGGCAAGGCGCGCCCCAGCACGTCCGAGGGCAGCACGCCGTCGCCGCGCTCCGTGGCCGAGTGCAAGCTGCACCGCCGCAAGCTGCACAAGAAGCTGTTGCACCAGATGCAAGAGCTGGAGGCGGCGAGGCGCGGCATCCAAGTCGCGCTGGAGGAGCAAACGGTATACTATATTGCACTTATGAATTCGTTGGAAAAAGATAAGGAATATTCAGTTTGTTGCATCAAGCACTTAGTCATACAACTCGAATACAAACCTGAAATGCACCATCACTAAGGTTATTTATTTATAATCAGTAGCTGAAATTAAAATTTTGTGTCCCTACTTTCCTTTAATAAGGATGCTTCAATAATGATAATTAGGGTTGTGTCAAACAGGATAAACGGTTTTATTAGACTTTCTGGCATGGCTATGAAATTTAATGTCAACTTGTTTCTACAGCGCGCCCGCGTCAGCTTGAAAGCGCGCATGGCGATGATGTGCAAGCGCGGCAGCGGCGGCGCGGGGGGTTCCAGCTCGTCGTCGGGAGGTCCGTCCACCTCGTCGGGGGGGTCGCGGGCTGAGGAGAGCGCGAGGCTGCTGAATCCGGCCCTGGGGGCGGCACTGGCGCACGCACTCGTGACGCACATGCTCGCGATGGACTCCACACTACTGGCTGATCATCTTCTGCTATCTGCGAAGGTACACTACCTATATCGTAAAGAGGCCTTGTCATTTCTCCCACTAGTTTCGCTAGTGTGTGTGGACCTGTCAAAGTGATAAACTATTTTTAGGGTTCCGTACCAAAATGGTAAAATGGAACCCTTATGGTGCGACTTTCTCCGTCTGTCTGTCCGTCTGTCTGTCCGTCACACTCGATTATTTCAGTAACTACCAGAGATATCGATATGAAATTTGGAATTGTTGTGTATATTAGTGACCCAATGACACTGGAATAAAAAAAATGGAAATTATTTTTGTTCTTATTTGAAAAGGGGGGAAAATCGGAGGGTTGAAATTTAAAAGTGAGATAACTGTACTGTGTGGGGTATCATATGAAAGGGTTTACTTTGTACATTTTAAAACCGATTTTTAATTATTTTTAGTCATGATAGTTTTTGATTTATCGGGGAAAATGTCTAAAAAAATACCGTTCCCCCCCCTTATCTCCGGAGTTTACCAATCGAAAAATCTCAAATAATTATGGTCAATAGGAATTTACGTATATTTTACAGGAAAACTATAGCCAATGCTCTAACTAGCATAGTTTTTTTGATATTAACAAGAAACCTCTACAAACAAAGTTAGTTTTGCGGTTCATTAACAAAGATAATTATTACCGTTTTACATCTTTGGTCGTTACAGTTTTGGTCGTGTTACATCTACATTAGTATGCCTGATTGTTTTGCTTCAGTACTTCTTGAGTACGGAACCCTCGGTGCGCGAGTCCGACTCGCACTTGGCCGGTTTTTTTTTTTGAAATAGTTCCTTATTATTAACTGTATGGTCTTCGGCCTTTGCCTGTCCTGTATCTTATCCACAGAGCAAGGAATCACTTTATATTGGCTAACTAGCTTATACCCGCGGCTTCGCCCGCGTAATTTATGGAAAAAATAAACTGCGCTGGATTAAAAACGACAGACGTAAGAATTGTTTAAGACCCTGGCAATTTATAAGTACCATTTTATATGGCAAGCAACCTGTGAACGCAAAATTAAAAGGAGTGGTAATTTACAGATACAAAATACATGCTAATAATCTGTCACAAAATATGAGCATTTTATGACCCCTTTACAGAACTGAGTATATTCTGTCCAAATTGTCTAAAAACATTCATTCAGGCGAAAACAGTGTGAGTATTGGAATCCATTTTTATGACCTATTTACACTTTTCAATCTCGATTACACTTTTCAGTGTCGATAGTCTCGAGTATTTATGAACTACTAGCTTATACCCGCGGCTTCGCCCGCGTAATTTATGGAAAAAATAAACTGCGCTGGATTAAAAACGACAGACGTAAGAATTGTTTAAGACCCTGGCAATTTATAAGTACCATTTTATATGGCAAGCAACCTGTGAACGCAAAATTAAAAGGAGTGGTAATTTACAGATACAAAATACATGCTAATAATCTGTCACAAAATATGAGCATTTTATGACCCCTTTACAGAACTGAGTATATTCTGTCCAAATTGTCTAAAAACATTCATTCAGGCGAAAACAGTGTGAGTATTGGAATCCATTTTTATGACCTATTTACACTTTTCAATCTCGATTACACTTTTCAGTGTCGATAGTCTCGAGTATTTATGAACTATTTATGAACTATATTACAAATTGCAGATTACAGATTTACACTTTTCAATGTCGATTACAATTTTTAGTGTCGATAGAGTCTCGAGTATTTATGAACTATTTACAGATTACAGATTGACGGTTTTGAGAGCTATGTATGGAGTTTTGAGTATTTACAACCTATTTCAGTTTTGAGTGCCGGTATAGACCTTCTATTGAGCCTTAAGTATTTATGACCTATTTACGGTTTTGAGAGCTATGTATGGAATTTTGAGTATTTATAACCTATTACAGATTCACAGATTACAGATTTACAGATTACAGATTGACGGTTTTGAGAGCTATGTATGGAGTTTTGAGTATTTACAACCTATTTCAGTTTTGAGTGCCGGTATAGACCTTCTATTGAGCCTTAAGTATTTATGACCTATTTACGGTTTTGAGAGCTATGTATGGAGTTTTGAGTATTTATAACCTATTTACGGTTTTGAGAGCTATGTATGGAGTTTTAAGTATTTATAACCTATTTACGGTTTCGAGTGTATGGAGTCTAGGGTTCAACATATATTGTAAGTATAGTTACGTATACGTATGTTGTGAAACAGTGAAAAATTACACTTTTAATGCAATCCCACAGGAAAAGGCTTGTTTTTCGGGAATAAAAAGTAGCCTATGTCACTCTCCGGGTCTTAAACTATATCTGGGGAAAAAAATCAGATCGATCCGTTGCGTTGCTGCGACGTGATTGAGGGACAAACAAACCAACAAACCAACAAACCAACAAACCAACAAACCAACAAACCAACAAACTCACATTCACATTTATATATTAGTAGGGATTACGGTTTCGAGTGTATGGAGTCTAGGGTTCAACATATATTGTAAGTATAGTTACGTATACGTATGTTGTGAAACAGTGAAAAATTACACTTTTAATGCAATCCCACAGGAAAAGGCTTGTTTTTCGGGAATAAAAAGTAGCCTATGTCACTCTCCGGGTCTTAAACTATATCTGGGGAAAAAAATCAGATCGATCCGTTGCGTTGCTGCGACGTGATTGAGGGACAAACAAACCAACAAACCAACAAACCAACAAACCAACAAACCAACAAACCAACAAACTCACATTCACATTTATATATTAGTAGGGATTTACGGTTTCGAGTGTATGGAGTCTAGGGTTCAACATATATTGTAAGTATAGTTACGTATACGTATGTTGTGAAACAGTGAAAAATTACACTTTTAATGCAATCCCACAGGAAAAGGCTTGTTTTTCGGGAATAAAAAGTAGCCTATGTCACTCTCCGGGTCTTAAACTATATCTGGGGAAAAAAATCAGATCGATCCGTTGCGTTGCTGCGACGTGATTGAGGGACAAACAAACCAACAAACCAACAAACCAACAAACCAACAAACCAACAAACCAACAAACTCACATTCACATTTATATATTAGTAGGGATTACGGTTTCGAGTGTATGGAGTCTAGGGTTCAACATATATTGTAAGTATAGTTACGTATACGTATGTTGTGAAACAGTGAAAAATTACACTTTTAATGCAATCCCACAGGAAAAGGCTTGTTTTTCGGGAATAAAAAGTAGCCTATGTCACTCTCCGGGTCTTAAACTATATCTGGGGAAAAAAATCAGATCGATCCGTTGCGTTGCTGCGACGTGATTGAGGGACAAACAAACCAACAAACCAACAAACCAACAAACCAACAAACCAACAAACCAACAAACTCACATTCACATTTATATATTAGTAGGGATTACGGTTTTGAGAGCTATGTATGGAGTTTTGAGTATTTATAACCTGTTTACGGTTTTGAGAGCTATGTATGGAGTTTTAAGTATTTATAACCTATTTACGGTTTCGAGTGTATGGAGTCTAGGGTTCAACATATATTGTAAGTATTTACGGTTTCGAGTGTATGGAGTCTAGGGTTCAACATATATTGTAAGTATAGTTACGTATACGTATGTTGTGAAACAGTGAAAAATTACACTTTTAATGCAATCCCACAGGAAAAGGCTTGTTTTTCGGGAATAAAAAGTAGCCTATGTCACTCTCCGGGTCTTAAACTATATCTGGGGAAAAAAATCAGATCGATCCGTTGCGTTGCTGCGACGTGATTGAGGGACAAACAAACCAACAAACCAACAAACCAACAAACCAACAAACCAACAAACCAACAAACTCACATTCACATTTATATATTAGTAGGGATTTACGGTTTCGAGTGTATGGAGTCTAGGGTTCAACATATATTGTAAGTATAGTTACGTATACGTATGTTGTGAAACAGTGAAAAATTACACTTTTAATGCAATCCCACAGGAAAAGGCTTGTTTTTCGGGAATAAAAAGTAGCCTATGTCACTCTCCGGGTCTTAAACTATATCTGGGGAAAAAAATCAGATCGATCCGTTGCGTTGCTGCGACGTGATTGAGGGACAAACAAACCAACAAACCAACAAACCAACAAACCAACAAACCAACAAACTCACATTCACATTTATATATTAGTAGGGATTTACGGTTTCGAGTGTATGGAGTCTAGGGTTCAACATATATTGTAAGTATAGTTACGTATACGTATGTTGTGAAACAGTGAAAAATTACACTTTTAATGCAATCCCACAGGAAAAGGCTTGTTTTTCGGGAATAAAAAGTAGCCTATGTCACTCTCCGGGTCTTAAACTATATCTGGGGAAAAAAATCAGATCGATCCGTTGCGTTGCTGCGACGTGATTGAGGGACAAACAAACCAACAAACCAACAAACCAACAAACCAACAAACCAACAAACCAACAAACTCACATTCACATTTATATATTAGTAGGGATTTACGGTTTCGAGTGTATGGAGTCTAGGGTTCAACATATATTGTAAGTATAGTTACGTATACGTATGTTGTGAAACAGTGAAAAATTACACTTTTAATGCAATCCCACAGGAAAAGGCTTGTTTTTCGGGAATAAAAAGTAGCCTATGTCACTCTCCGGGTCTTAAACTATATCTGGGGAAAAAAATCAGATCGATCCGTTGCGTTGCTGCGACGTGATTGAGGGACAAACAAACCAACAAACCAACAAACCAACAAACCAACAAACCAACAAACCAACAAACTCACATTCACATTTATATATTAGTAGGGATTTACGGTTTTGAGAGCTATGTATGGAGTTTTAAGTATTTATAACCTATTTACGGTTTCGAGTGTATGGAGTCTAGGGTTCAACATATATTGTAAGTATAGTTACGTATACGTATGTTGTGAAACAGTGAAAAATTACACTTTTAATGCAATCCCACAGGAAAAGGCTTGTTTTTCGGGAATAAAAAGTAGCCTATGTCACTCTCCGGGTCTTAAACTATATCTGGGGAAAAAAATCAGATCGATCCGTTGCGTTGCTGCGACGTGATTGAGGGACAAACAAACCAACAAACCAACAAACCAACAAACCAACAAACCAACAAACCAACAAACTCACATTCACATTTATATATTAGTAGGGATTACGGTTTCGAGTGTATGGAGTCTAGGGTTCAACATATATTGTAAGTATAGTTACGTATACGTATGTTGTGAAACAGTGAAAAATTACACTTTTAATGCAATCCCACAGGAAAAGGCTTGTTTTTCGGGAATAAAAAGTAGCCTATGTCACTCTCCGGGTCTTAAACTATATCTGGGGAAAAAAATCAGATCGATCCGTTGCGTTGCTGCGACGTGATTGAGGGACAAACAAACCAACAAACCAACAAACCAACAAACCAACAAACCAACAAACCAACAAACTCACATTCACATTTATATATTAGTAGGGATTTACGGTTTCGAGTGTATGGAGTCTAGGGTTCAACATATATTGTAAGTATAGTTACGTATACGTATGTTGTGAAACAGTGAAAAATTACACTTTTAATGCAATCCCACAGGAAAAGGCTTGTTTTTCGGGAATAAAAAGTAGCCTATGTCACTCTCCGGGTCTTAAACTATATCTGGGGAAAAAAATCAGATCGATCCGTTGCGTTGCTGCGACGTGATTGAGGGACAAACAAACCAACAAACCAACAAACCAACAAACCAACAAACCAACAAACCAACAAACTCACATTCACATTTATATATTAGTAGGGATTACGGTTTCGAGTGTATGGAGTCTAGGGTTCAACATATATTGTAAGTATAGTTACGTATACGTATGTTGTGAAACAGTGAAAAATTACACTTTTAATGCAATCCCACAGGAAAAGGCTTGTTTTTCGGGAATAAAAAGTAGCCTATGTCACTCTCCGGGTCTTAAACTATATCTGGGGAAAAAAATCAGATCGATCCGTTGCGTTGCTGCGACGTGATTGAGGGACAAACAAACCAACAAACCAACAAACCAACAAACCAACAAACCAACAAACCAACAAACTCACATTCACATTTATATATTAGTAGGGATTACGGTTTTGAGAGCTATGTATGGAGTTTTGAGTATTTATAACCTGTTTACGGTTTTGAGAGCTATGTATGGAGTTTTAAGTATTTATAACCTATTTACGGTTTCGAGTGTATGGAGTCTAGGGTTCAACATATATTGTAAGTATTTACGGTTTCGAGTGTATGGAGTCTAGGGTTCAACATATATTGTAAGTATAGTTACGTATACGTATGTTGTGAAACAGTGAAAAATTACACTTTTAATGCAATCCCACAGGAAAAGGCTTGTTTTTCGGGAATAAAAAGTAGCCTATGTCACTCTCCGGGTCTTAAACTATATCTGGGGAAAAAAATCAGATCGATCCGTTGCGTTGCTGCGACGTGATTGAGGGACAAACAAACCAACAAACCAACAAACCAACAAACCAACAAACCAACAAACCAACAAACTCACATTCACATTTATATATTAGTAGGGATTTACGGTTTCGAGTGTATGGAGTCTAGGGTTCAACATATATTGTAAGTATAGTTACGTATACGTATGTTGTGAAACAGTGAAAAATTACACTTTTAATGCAATCCCACAGGAAAAGGCTTGTTTTTCGGGAATAAAAAGTAGCCTATGTCACTCTCCGGGTCTTAAACTATATCTGGGGAAAAAAATCAGATCGATCCGTTGCGTTGCTGCGACGTGATTGAGGGACAAACAAACCAACAAACCAACAAACCAACAAACCAACAAACCAACAAACCAACAAACTCACATTCACATTTATATATTAGTAGGGATTACGGTTTCGAGTGTATGGAGTCTAGGGTTCAACATATATTGTAAGTATAGTTACGTATACGTATGTTGTGAAACAGTGAAAAATTACACTTTTAATGCAATCCCACAGGAAAAGGCTTGTTTTTCGGGAATAAAAAGTAGCCTATGTCACTCTCCGGGTCTTAAACTATATCTGGGGAAAAAAATCAGATCGATCCGTTGCGTTGCTGCGACGTGATTGAGGGACAAACAAACCAACAAACCAACAAACCAACAAACCAACAAACCAACAAACCAACAAACTCACATTCACATTTATATATTAGTAGGGATTTACGGTTTCGAGTGTATGGAGTCTAGGGTTCAACATATATTGTAAGTATAGTTACGTATACGTATGTTGTGAAACAGTGAAAAATTACACTTTTAATGCAATCCCACAGGAAAAGGCTTGTTTTTCGGGAATAAAAAGTAGCCTATGTCACTCTCCGGGTCTTAAACTATATCTGGGGAAAAAAATCAGATCGATCCGTTGCGTTGCTGCGACGTGATTGAGGGACAAACAAACCAACAAACCAACAAACCAACAAACCAACAAACCAACAAACCAACAAACTCACATTCACATTTATATATTAGTAGGGATTACGGTTTCGAGTGTATGGAGTCTAGGGTTCAACATATATTGTAAGTATAGTTACGTATACGTATGTTGTGAAACAGTGAAAAATTACACTTTTAATGCAATCCCACAGGAAAAGGCTTGTTTTTCGGGAATAAAAAGTAGCCTATGTCACTCTCCGGGTCTTAAACTATATCTGGGGAAAAAAATCAGATCGATCCGTTGCGTTGCTGCGACGTGATTGAGGGACAAACAAACCAACAAACCAACAAACCAACAAACCAACAAACCAACAAACCAACAAACTCACATTCACATTTATATATTAGTAGGGATTACGGTTTTGAGAGCTATGTATGGAGTTTTGAGTATTTATAACCTGTTTACGGTTTTGAGAGCTATGTATGGAGTTTTAAGTATTTATAACCTATTTACGGTTTCGAGTGTATGGAGTCTAGGGTTCAACATATATTGTAAGTATTTACGGTTTCGAGTGTATGGAGTCTAGGGTTCAACATATATTGTAAGTATAGTTACGTATACGTATGTTGTGAAACAGTGAAAAATTACACTTTTAATGCAATCCCACAGGAAAAGGCTTGTTTTTCGGGAATAAAAAGTAGCCTATGTCACTCTCCGGGTCTTAAACTATATCTGGGGAAAAAAATCAGATCGATCCGTTGCGTTGCTGCGACGTGATTGAGGGACAAACAAACCAACAAACCAACAAACCAACAAACCAACAAACCAACAAACCAACAAACTCACATTCACATTTATATATTAGTAGGGATTTACGGTTTCGAGTGTATGGAGTCTAGGGTTCAACATATATTGTAAGTATAGTTACGTATACGTATGTTGTGAAACAGTGAAAAATTACACTTTTAATGCAATCCCACAGGAAAAGGCTTGTTTTTCGGGAATAAAAAGTAGCCTATGTCACTCTCCGGGTCTTAAACTATATCTGGGGAAAAAAATCAGATCGATCCGTTGCGTTGCTGCGACGTGATTGAGGGACAAACAAACCAACAAACCAACAAACCAACAAACCAACAAACCAACAAACTCACATTCACATTTATATATTAGTAGGGATTTACGGTTTCGAGTGTATGGAGTCTAGGGTTCAACATATATTGTAAGTATAGTTACGTATACGTATGTTGTGAAACAGTGAAAAATTACACTTTTAATGCAATCCCACAGGAAAAGGCTTGTTTTTCGGGAATAAAAAGTAGCCTATGTCACTCTCCGGGTCTTAAACTATATCTGGGGAAAAAAATCAGATCGATCCGTTGCGTTGCTGCGACGTGATTGAGGGACAAACAAACCAACAAACCAACAAACCAACAAACCAACAAACCAACAAACCAACAAACTCACATTCACATTTATATATTAGTAGGGATTTACGGTTTCGAGTGTATGGAGTCTAGGGTTCAACATATATTGTAAGTATAGTTACGTATACGTATGTTGTGAAACAGTGAAAAATTACACTTTTAATGCAATCCCACAGGAAAAGGCTTGTTTTTCGGGAATAAAAAGTAGCCTATGTCACTCTCCGGGTCTTAAACTATATCTGGGGAAAAAAATCAGATCGATCCGTTGCGTTGCTGCGACGTGATTGAGGGACAAACAAACCAACAAACCAACAAACCAACAAACCAACAAACCAACAAACCAACAAACTCACATTCACATTTATATATTAGTAGGGATTACGGTTTCGAGTGTATGGAGTCTAGGGTTCAACATATATTGTAAGTATAGTTACGTATACGTATGTTGTGAAACAGTGAAAAATTACACTTTTAATGCAATCCCACAGGAAAAGGCTTGTTTTTCGGGAATAAAAAGTAGCCTATGTCACTCTCCGGGTCTTAAACTATATCTGGGGAAAAAAATCAGATCGATCCGTTGCGTTGCTGCGACGTGATTGAGGGACAAACAAACCAACAAACCAACAAACCAACAAACCAACAAACCAACAAACTCACATTCACATTTATATATTAGTAGGGATTTACGGTTTCGAGTGTATGGAGTCTAGGGTTCAACATATATTGTAAGTATAGTTACGTATACGTATGTTGTGAAACAGTGAAAAATTACACTTTTAATGCAATCCCACAGGAAAAGGCTTGTTTTTCGGGAATAAAAAGTAGCCTATGTCACTCTCCGGGTCTTAAACTATATCTGGGGAAAAAAATCAGATCGATCCGTTGCGTTGCTGCGACGTGATTGAGGGACAAACAAACCAACAAACCAACAAACCAACAAACCAACAAACCAACAAACCAACAAACTCACATTCACATTTATATATTAGTAGGGATTACGGTTTCGAGTGTATGGAGTCTAGGGTTCAACATATATTGTAAGTATAGTTACGTATACGTATGTTGTGAAACAGTGAAAAATTACACTTTTAATGCAATCCCACAGGAAAAGGCTTGTTTTTCGGGAATAAAAAGTAGCCTATGTCACTCTCCGGGTCTTAAACTATATCTGGGGAAAAAAATCAGATCGATCCGTTGCGTTGCTGCGACGTGATTGAGGGACAAACAAACCAACAAACCAACAAACCAACAAACCAACAAACCAACAAACCAACAAACTCACATTCACATTTATATATTAGTAGGGATTACGGTTTTGAGAGCTATGTATGGAGTTTTGAGTATTTATAACCTATTTACGGTTTTGAGAGCTATGTATGGAGTTTTAAGTATTTATAACCTATTTACGGTTTCGAGTGTATGGAGTCTAGGGTTCAACATATATTGTAAGTATAGTTACGTATACGTATGTTGTGAAACAGTGAAAAATTACACTTTTAATGCAATCCCACAGGAAAAGGCTTGTTTTTCGGGAATAAAAAGTAGCCTATGTCACTCTCCGGGTCTTAAACTATATCTGGGGAAAAAAATCAGATCGATCCGTTGCGTTGCTGCGACGTGATTGAGGGACAAACAAACCAACAAACCAACAAACCAACAAACCAACAAACCAACAAACCAACAAACTCACATTCACATTTATATATTAGTAGGGATTACGGTTTCGAGTGTATGGAGTCTAGGGTTCAACATATATTGTAAGTATAGTTACGTATACGTATGTTGTGAAACAGTGAAAAATTACACTTTTAATGCAATCCCACAGGAAAAGGCTTGTTTTTCGGGAATAAAAAGTAGCCTATGTCACTCTCCGGGTCTTAAACTATATCTGGGGAAAAAAATCAGATCGATCCGTTGCGTTGCTGCGACGTGATTGAGGGACAAACAAACCAACAAACCAACAAACCAACAAACCAACAAACCAACAAACCAACAAACTCACATTCACATTTATATATTAGTAGGGATTACGGTTTCGAGTGTATGGAGTCTAGGGTTCAACATATATTGTAAGTATAGTTACGTATACGTATGTTGTGAAACAGTGAAAAATTACACTTTTAATGCAATCCCACAGGAAAAGGCTTGTTTTTCGGGAATAAAAAGTAGCCTATGTCACTCTCCGGGTCTTAAACTATATCTGGGGAAAAAAATCAGATCGATCCGTTGCGTTGCTGCGACGTGATTGAGGGACAAACAAACCAACAAACCAACAAACCAACAAACCAACAAACCAACAAACTCACATTCACATTTATATATTAGTAGGGATTTACGGTTTCGAGTGTATGGAGTCTAGGGTTCAACATATATTGTAAGTATAGTTACGTATACGTATGTTGTGAAACAGTGAAAAATTACACTTTTAATGCAATCCCACAGGAAAAGGCTTGTTTTTCGGGAATAAAAAGTAGCCTATGTCACTCTCCGGGTCTTAAACTATATCTGGGGAAAAAAATCAGATCGATCCGTTGCGTTGCTGCGACGTGATTGAGGGACAAACAAACCAACAAACCAACAAACCAACAAACCAACAAACCAACAAACCAACAAACTCACATTCACATTTATATATTAGTAGGGATAGAGTTAGCATGATGACGATCTTCTAAGGAAACCAGTGTCGCTAAACTCACATATTTACAAGTCACGCACACCATAGTCCTCCACTTTAGATTGGTCAAAAAAATGACGTGATTTTCAAAATATAATTCCATTAAAGTCAACCTTATTAACACAGCTATACAATTTATATTGCAAAAATTTACTTCAAATATGTTTAGTTCCGCTATTGCCCGCATCGGCAGTAGTAGATTCGTTTTATAAAGATTTTTTTGAGAAACTCTGTTTATATGACGTTAAGATTAAAATTTGAATGGCAAAGAACAAACTTCAATATATGATAACTGTCAAAGTGTAGTGATGCATCTTAACCGTGAATCGTAAAATTATCGACAAAGTTGAAATAAAAAGCAATGTTATATTAATATGTACAGAAAAAAATCCAATTTAATTAATTTCCGTCTAGTCATAATAAATCACATAAAATAACACATTATGGTAAAAAAAATATTTAATAAATAAATAATATTTAATAATATAATATTTAATGAATTCCGTCCTGTTAGCGTTCTGACTGTACATTAGATGTTTCATTTTTGGAGACTTCAACCTAAGTACAGGAAGTTATAGCTGTTGTAATAATGATTTAAATAAATAAATAAATAAATAATAAATTATCGATAGATTATCGATTTATTAAGCAAATATAAAGGAGTAATCGTATTTAGAAAGAATCTAGGTGACCATATCAAAGTGATTAACATAGCCCAATAGCTAGCTAAAATAGCAGTGGCCAAGCTATAATTATCATAGAACTGAGGGCCGTATACCCCACACGTACATAATATGTTTACTTTGAAGTAAAAACCGCGTAGGGCACAACAACAACAACATCGTACGACAGGCTACAGAACTTGCGATCTGAAGATAGTTGCTAGTGGCAAGAGATATCCCGTACGTGGAGGTCTAAGTTTAGAAAAGCCTTCACCTAGCTCCAGCAGTGGACGTCTAAAGGCTTATCATGTCATGTCATACTTTCTTTATATTTTTGCGAGTAAATTACTTAGTTATGACTGAATTTGTGACGTGTATAGACGTACCAGTGCACGATGAATTAAAAAAATTTTTACGTGGTTCTGCTCCAGTTTTAATGTATTTATTACCACTTTTCTTAACAATAAAATCCTCTTCCAAAAAATGATCGGAGCAGATTGTACTTACTTGCTTTTGAAGGGAACCAATTAAACCTTCCAGTAGCTTTGAACCATTTTTCTTTTACAAATGGCTCCCTAGGGAAACTGACATAGTAATATTTTTAATTCTTAATTTTCTTCTTACAGCCTATTATCGTAGTGAAAAACCATTTTTTCCTAATATGGATATTGGATAAGCCTGCGAACAGTAGTGGTGAATTTCTTAACTCTTGAGATTGCACTGAACAGATACGGCAATACGCGGAACGTTTTAATAAAAGTCGATAATATTTTATCGATATGTTGACAGTCGACATGATACAGTACTGGCTCAGTAGCGAAAGTTGAATGACAACGTTCTAGAAGAAAATTATTATTAAATGTGAAATCAACCGTAAAGTTCTTATTTTAAGGATCATTTTAAAATGTCTTGAAGCCCTATAGAAATTTAACACAATTTTTCACGTATTTATCACGTATTAGGACTATCTTACAGAAAGAAGTCAAAAAGTCAAAGTCAGTGACCTAACTAGTAATACCAATAAAGTCACTCATGGGATACCACAAGGCAGTACGTTGGGACCGACCCTCTTTCTAGTGTATGCCAATGAGATTTGCAATTTGGAATTAAATAATGCGCAAATTATTGCCTTTGCCGATGATACAGCTATTATATTTCATGGCAGAACATGGGACGAAACTCGTATGGCAGCTGAAAAAGGTCTAAGCATTGTCACAAAAATCCTAAATAACAATCTACTGACTATAAACGCCCAAAAAACAAAGTATGTTTGCTTCAGTGTCTCGCGTGTAACCCAACCAAAGCCTAACTTCTCGCTTAAACTCCATACCTTTCCATGTAATAAATCAGACAAACTGCCAAGCGTTTGCACTTGCGAAGTCCTTGATAAGGTGGAAACCATGAGATACCTAGGAGTCATCATTGACGGAAACCTGACGTGGCACCCACATATCACAACACTTGCCAATAAAGTCAGAAGGCTTATACCAATATTTAGAAATCTCCGCGACATTGTAGACAATAAATTAAAAATGCAAGTATATAAGGCCTTATGTGAATCCCTAATCACTTACTGTATATCAGTATGGGGAGGCGCAGCCACTACTCATATGATTGAGGTTGAACGAGCCCAAAGAGCCATCATAAAGGTAATGCTTGGTAAGCCCCGCAGATTCCCCACAGAGGAACTATACAAAACCGCAAAATTACTTACAGTTCGGCAACTGTATATTGAAAGAAGTGTTCTTCGTTATCATCAAATCCACCCAGCACCTTCACCGGTCCATACTTACCCTCACCGGCGTCGGTTAGATATACACGTCCCTCGCACACACAGTTCATTTGCACAGAGACAGTTTAACTACATGAGCTTATATTTGTATAAAAATATCAACAAAAAGATCAAGACCTCCCATCTTAACAGATATAAGCTCAAAAGTAAACTAAGAAATATTTTAAGTGATCTAAATTACCATGACACTGAAAAGCTTATTCGGTAATAATTATCAAACATGTACACTCTAACACACGCACACACACACACACACACACACACACACACACACACACACACACACACACACACACACACACACACACACACACACACACAAACACACACACAAACACACACACACACACTATCACACGCACGCATACACAAACTATACACTCGCAACCACACTAATATAAATGGTTATATTGTTACATTTACTGTTGTCCGTCCGTGTCAAAAAATTGTTTTTTAGTTTAAGTTTAGAAACCGGCCCCCAAGTCACGGGTTTCCTAGTTTGGGGGTCCAGGGTAATTTTAAGATAACTGTATTAATTTTCTGTTCACAAATAAACAATTTATTTATTATTTATTATTTATTATTTATTATACTTAAAACTAGTAAAATTCAAGTTACCGATGGTAAGTTATCCCTCTAAGTAAACGATTATAGGTCTTGCTACGATTTTTACACACTAATACAGCGCATTGAGCCATTTTAATATTTTTTTTATAGCACTTTATTGTATGCATTTTTGACAGCGACAGTGTGCATGTCGAGCAAGTAAGGTAAATAACACTACTTGTGGCGACACGGGTAACACCCACATGCTACTTCTAGTGTCTTTTGTTTTCTGTGATCTTATCCACCAAAGAGTAAATAAATCAGAAAGAATATTTGACGTCGGAACATTTTACGTCAACTTTTTCGTACAAAAAAAAAAAGTTTTGTCAAAATTTTCTCTAATACGGTGCCACATGGCGGAAATCGTCCCTGTAGAAATTCGACCGCGGTTTATAAATAATACTATGGTCGGCTTACAACTGACGCTATTGGTGTCAAAACAAACATTTTTGACACCAGTGAACTGGCGACAGTTTTTCGCGCAATCCGTCGGGTCCTGTGTATAGTCTATCGCTTGTACAGGTAGTGGGGAGGCTGTGCGCGCTGTGCGGGGGCGCGGCGCTGCTGGAGCCCTCGTGCATCCTCGGGCTGGCGCGCCTCGCCGTCACGCTGCCGCCCTGGTCCCGGCACGCCATCACCACCCTGCTGCAGGTATGAAGTCGCTTGTACAGGTAGTGGGGAGGCTGTGCGCGCTGTGCGGGGGCGCGGCGCTGCTGGAGCCCTCGTGCATCCTCGGGCTGGCGCGCCTCGCCGTCACGCTGCCGCCCTGGTCCCGGCACGCCATCACCACCCTGCTGCAGGTATGAAGTCGCTTGTACAGGTAGTGGGGAGGCTGTGCGCGCTGTGCGGGGGCGCGGCGCTGCTGGAGCCCTCGTGCATCCTCGGGCTTGCGCGCCTCGCCGTCACGCTGCCGCCCTGGTCCCGGCACGCCATCACCACCCTGCTGCAGGTATGAAGTCGCTTGTACAGGTAGTGGGGAGGCTGTGCGCGCTGTGCGGGGGCGCGGCGCTGCTGGAGCCCTCGTGCATCCTCGGGCTGGCGCGCCTCGCCGTCACGCTGCCGCCCTGGTCCCGGCACGCCATCACCACCCTGCTGCAGGTATGAAGTCGCTTGTACAGGTAGTGGGGAGGCTGTGCGCGCTGTGCGGGGGCGCGGCGCTGCTGGAGTCCTCGTGCATCCTCGGGCTGGCGCGCCTCGCCGTCACGCTGCCGCCCTGGTCCCGGCACGCCATCACCACCCTGCTGCAGGTATGAAGTCGCTTGTACAGGTAGTGGGGAGGCTGTGCGCGCTGTGCGGGGGCGCGGCGCTGCTGGAGCCCTCGTGCATCCTCGGGCTGGCGCGCCTCGCCGTCACGCTGCCGCCCTGGTCCCGGCACGCCATCACCACCCTGCTGCAGGTATGAAGTCGCTTGTACAGGTAGTGGGGAGGCTGTGCGCGCTGTGCGGGGGCGCGGCGCTGCTGGAGCCCTCGTGCATCCTCGGGCTGGCGCGCCTCGCCGTCACGCTGCCGCCCTGGTCCCGGCACGCCATCACCACCCTGCTGCAGGTATGAAGTCGCTTGTACAGGTAGTGTGGAGGCTGTGCGCGCTGTGCGGGGGCGCGGCGCTGCTGGAGCCCTCGTGCATCCTCGGGCTGGCGCGCCTCGCCGTCACGCTGCCGCCCTGGTCCCGGCACGCCATCACCACCCTGCTGCAGGTATGAAGTCGCTTGTACAGGTAGTGGGGAGGCTGTGCGCGCTGTGCGGGGGCGCGGCGCTGCTGGAGCCCTCGTGCATCCTCGGGCTGGCGCGCCTCGCCGTCACGCTGCCGCCCTGGTCCCGGCACGCCATCACCACCCTGCTGCAGGTATGAAGTCGCTTGTACAGGTAGTGGGGAGGCTGTGCGCGCTGTGCGGGGGCGCGGCGCTGCTGGAGCCCTCGTGCATCCTCGGGCTGGCGCGCCTCGCCGTCACGCTGCCGCCCTGGTCCCGGCACGCCATCACCACCCTGCTGCAGGTATGAAGTCGCTTGTACAGGTAGTGGGGAGGCTGTGCGCGCTGTGCGGGGGCGCGGCGCTGCTGGAGCCCTCGTGCATCCTCGGGCTGGCGCGCCTCGCCGTCACGCTGCCGCCCTGGTCCCGGCACGCCATCACCACCCTGCTGCAGGTATGAAGTCGCTTGTACAGGTAGTGGGGAGGCTGTGCGCGCTGTGCGGGGGCGCGGCGCTGCTGGAGCCCTCGTGCATCCTCGGGCTGGCGCGCCTCGCCGTCACGCTGCCGCCCTGGTCCCGGCACGCCATCACCACCCTGCTGCAGGTACGAAACACTAAGATCGTGATGACCATTTATTTATTTTTATTATTTATGCACCAACAACATATAAGAAAATAGACAAAGAAACATTAATGCATAGGATAGCTTATCTCTATATAAAGAAGAGATTTCTTCCAGCTACCCTAAGTGTAAGTAAAAAACACAGAAAAATGGGACCATTATTCTTGAAGAGATGATGAAGAAACCAGCCCCGTATCTCTAGTTTATCTAGCTCTATTGTGTGGTGAGAATAGTCTTGGCCAATACTAGATATAGGAAGGTATTAGGGTAATAATCCGTATCCCTTCTAACCTATAGGACCTAGTGGAACACGAGTGCGCGGAGATGGCGACGCCGAACGAGGAGTGGGCTGGAGCGGGCTCGTCGCGCATCACGCGCGTGGTCTATGAAGAGCCGTTCTTCGGAAAAGGGCTGGGCGTAGGCTCCAAGAAGATGGTCACTGTTGCAGGTACTCTTGAACAACAATTTATATTCCTAAGATGGATGGGTAACACATCCGGCAGCCAAAGACAAATTTTTGTTAGTTTTTCTTTTTTTTGAAGGCTTATTGAAATTAGTTTAGTGAAAATATATTAATTGCATTAAAAATGCTCATTACCTTAAATTGAGTCCCAATAGCTCAAAATCTGGAAAACGGCAGAAAATGTTTTTTCTGGAACCAGTACTTGAGTTTTTGAGTAATCTTTCTAAAAAAAATTTGTAGCTGTGATACTATTATTTTCGCAAAAGCATTGCTCTACAATGTGTAGTTAGTGTAATTTTTGCGAAAAACACATATTTTTTCTGTCATCTAAATAATCCTTTATCATATTTATTAATAAGCTAACTTCATTCGCGCAGATTTGTTAAAAGACATGGACGAAGTGCCCGTGCCGCACCTGCCGGAGTCCGACGACTCTGAGTCCGAAGAGAAGCTGGAAGGATACTTCTTCGATCTGAGCAAGAAGGAGTCCAAATCAAAATCAGTTGGAGACGGAAGCAACTGGTATGATAATTCAAAATATTAAAAAGTCCTCTTGAGTTTTAAAACGTGCTTTCGGTATTGGTAAATGGTTTATAGGCGAATGGCCGGGTGTGGTGGCGCGCTCTCGGAAAGGCCTATGTCCAGCAGTGGGATATCAATAGGCTGATTTAAGTAAGTAAGTAAGTAAAGTTATAGGCGAAGAGATTTCATTGTGATTGCATTTATTCAATTTCTATTTTGAAGCAGACGTTTTCCCTTCACATAGTGTAACTTGCTTCTTTTTTGCTTATTATTCTATATCCAGCAGTTGAAGACTCGAATGATTACGTCAACTGTAAGGACAGAGTTCCAATAAATGTGACGTGTGAAAAATATCCTTCATAACTTATGAAGGAGCTATATGATATCAAGCTAAGTGTTGACGCATGGATTTCATTGAGACAGTGACAGGACTGACAGGCAACAGCGCGCTGTCGTCGGTTTAAAATGTTGTCGCGCTAATTACGCGTTCATAATTTAAACTTAGCGTCAGCAGCGTATGTCATGTCAGCACTGTGTACCCATTTTAAACCGTAGCGCTAGTGTCAGCAGTGTATGCAATGTCAGCACTGTGTACCGATTTTAAACCGTACTGTGTCAATGCAGTGTTGCGATTTGTTTTCAGCCTATCAACGTGCGTGGACGCTCGTCTCGAAAACGGCGCGGCGAGTGCCGGGGAAGCGTTCGCCCGGCGCGTGCTGGCCGCCACGGCCGCGGCGCTGCCGCTCGCGCTGCGTGCGCCGCCGCCGCGCCCGCCGCACGACTCGCCGCCCGACTCCACGCCGGCCGACTCGCCCCCGCAGGACCCGCCGCAACTGCCGAACCACCCGCCGCTCGTGCACACCTTCTACGACGTCTTCAGACATCTGGCGTTGGAGTTCCCTAACCAGGTACACAGTTATTTTTTTTTTAATCAAATCAAATCAAACCATTTATTTGCATACATGTGTTAAGTATAAAGATTACATAGAAGTCAGGTTACTAAGCAGCCCTTAGATTGTGTAAGAAAAACGTGTTCATCGTTATCGTAATCGTTTACTAATTCTGCCCACTGATTGGGTCCCTGATTTACGTCAGCCAATCAGAGGACAGAATTCGCTTACGATTACTATAACGATGAATACATATTTCTTCCACAATCAGACCCCGGTCATTAAGCTGTCAATCCACCGGAGCGGAGAAACGTAGAAATATTAACCAATAGGATTGCACAACATCTCTGCTCCTCTGCTTTTAATTTCATTGGTTAATATTTCTACGTTTCTCCGCTCCACTGCCTCGCTCAGCTCCGGTGGATTGGCATCCTTAGTTTTGCACGACGTGGAATCTGAAACTTGGGAGCTGAATACGGGCGGTCCATACCTCATAAGAAGGCAGAGTCAGACGGCGAGTAATGGAGAAAGCTGTGCTTGGAGTATCTTTGTGAGATCGAACCAGTAACAGGAGAATCGCGAGAGATACTCGGTGAGCGGCATAGCTCTACGTGTCGCAAAGTTGAAATGGCAATGAGCGGGGCACATAGCTCGTAGGATTGATGTAGGTTGGGTACCCTCGATGCTGGAATGGCGGTCATACATCGGACATTAGAGAATCGCTGGGAGTCGCTTGCTTCGCGCGAGTTTTTTTTTCAGGATGCCCATGTCCAGCTATAGACAACCTCTGCTTACTGCCAATTTAATATATGTAACTAGCAAACCCCGCGAACTCCGTTTCGCCACCAGATGACTTTCCCGCTAAAAAGATTTTCCCGATTTCCTGTTGAAATTTTTCCTGAACTTTCTTTGCCATAAACCTCACGGAGCCCGAGACCTTTACAACGAATGCAAAACCGTGGAAATCGATACGTGCGTTCTGGAGTTATAGCGTCAGGAAGGAAAACCCGACTTATTTTTATATACTAGAGATAAAATTGACACCGTCCTGACATTACCGTTGAGCATCTGCTTGCGCAGGTCGACTGTACGCTGATGGAGAACGTGGTGTCCCTGTGGCTCACGCTGAACGGGTCGGCGTGGGGCGGCGCGTGGTCGTCGGGCGCGCTCACCGTGCCCGCGGACGCGCCGCGCGTGCGCCTCGCCTCCGACACCGTTATCGCGCTGCTACGCTCGCTCACGCAGTAAGTGCAGATATACGCACAGTCACACAGTGGGTCAACTGTACGCTGATGGAGAACGTGGTGTCCCTGTGGCTCACGCTCAACGGGTCGGCGTGGGGCGGCGCGTGGTCGTCGGGCGCGCTCACCGTGCCCGCGGACGCGCCGCGCGTGCGCCTCGCCTCCGACACCGTTATCGCGCTGCTACGCTCGCTCACGCAGTAAGTGCAGATATACGCACAGTCACACAGTGGGTCAACTGTACGCTGATGGAGAACGTGGTGTCCCTGTGGCTCACGCTGAACGGGTCGGCGTGGGGCGGCGCGTGGTCGTCGGGCGCGCTCACCGTGCCCGCGGACGCGCCGCGCGTGCGCCTCGCCTCCGACACCGTTATCGCGCTGCTACGCTCGCTCACGCAGTAAGTGCAGATATACGCACAGTCACACAGTGGGTCAACTGTACGCTGATGGAGAACGTGGTGTCCCTGTGGCTCACGCTGAACGGGTCGGCGTGGGGCGGCGCGTGGTCGTCGGGCGCGCTCACCGTGCCCGCGGACGCGCTCACCGTGCCCGTGGACGCGCCGCGCGTGCGCCTCGCCTCCGACACCTTTATCGCGCTGCTACGCTCGCTCACGCAGTAAGTGCAGATATACGCACAGTCACACAGTGGGTCAACTGTACGCTGATGGAGAACGTGGTGTCCCTGTGGCTCACGCTCAACGGGTCGGCGTGGGGCGGCGCGTGGTCGTCGGGCGCGCTCACCGTGCCCGCGGACGCGCCGCGCGTGCGCCTCGCCTCCGACACCGTTATCGCGCTGCTACGCTCGCTCACGCAGTAAGTGCAGATATTCACTGGGTTGACTGCACGCTGATGGAGAACGTGGTGTCCCTGTGGCTCACGCTGAACGGGTCGGCGTGGGGCGGCGCGTGGTCGTCGGGCGCGCTCACCGTGCCCGCGGACGCGCTCACCGTGCCCGCGGACGCGCCGCGCGTGCGCCTCGCCTCCGACACTGTTATCGCGCTGCTACGCTCGCTCACGCAGTAAGTGCGGATATACGCACAGTCACACAGTGGGTCAACTGTACGCTGATGGAGAACGTGGTGTCCCTGTGGCTCACGCTGAACGGGTCGGCGTGGGGCGGCGCGTGGTCGTCGGGCGCGCTCACCGTGCCCGCGGACGCGCCGCGCGTGCGCCTCGCCTCCGACACCGTTATCGCGCTGCTACGCTCGCTCACGCAGTAAGTGCAGATATACGCACAGTCACACAGTGGGTCAACTGTACGCTGATGGAGAACGTGGTGTCCCTGTGGCTCACGCTGAACGGGTCGGCGTGGGGCGGCGCGTGGTCGTCGGGCGCGCTCACCGTGCCCGCGGACGCGCTCACCGTGCCCGCGGACGCGCCGCGCGTGCGCCTCGCCTCCGACACCTTTATCGCGCTGCTACGCTCGCTCACGCAGTAAGTAGATATACGCACAGTCACACAGTGGGTCAACTGTACGCTGATGGAGAACGTGGTGTCCCTGTGGCTCACGCTGAACGGGTCGGCGTGGGGCGGCGCGTGGTCGTCGGGCGCGCTCACCGTGCCCGCGGACGCGCCGCGCGTGCGCCTCGCCTCCGACACCGTTATCGCGCTGCTACGCTCGCTCACGCAGTAAGTGCAGATATACGCACAGTCACACAGTGGGTCAACTGTACGCTGATGGAGAACGTGGTGTCCCTGTGGCTCACGCTGAACGGGTCGGCGTGGGGCGGCGCGTGGTCGTCGGGCGCGCTCACCGTGCCCGCGGACGCGCTCACCGTGCCCGCGGACGCGCCGCGCGTGCGCCTCGCCTCCGACACCTTTATCGCGCTGCTACGCTCGCTCACGCAGTAAGTGCAGATATACGCACAGTCACACAGTGGGTCAACTGTACGCTGATGGAGAACGTGGTGTCCCTGTGGCTCACGCTGAACGGGTCGGCGTGGGGCGGCGCGTGGTCGTCGGGCGCGCTCACCGTGCCCGCGGACGCGCCGCGCGTGCGCCTCGCCTCCGACACCGTTATCGCGCTGCTACGCTCGCTCACGCAGTAAGTGCAGATATTCACTGGGTTGACTGCACGCTGATGGAGAACGTGGTGTCCCTGTGGCTCACGCTGAACGGGTCGGCGTGGGGCGGCGCGTGGTCGTCGGGCGCGCTCACCGTGCCCGCGGACGCGCTCACCGTGCCCGCGGACGCGCCGCGCGTGCGCCTCGCCTCCGACACCTTTATCGCGCTGCTATGCTCGCTCACGCAGTAAGTGCAGATATACGCACAGTCACACAGTGGGTCAACTGTACGCTGATGGAGAACGTGGTGTCCCTGTGGCTCACGCTCAACGGGTCGGCGTGGGGCGGCGCGTGGTCGTCGGGCGCGCTCACCGTGCCCGCGGACGCGCCGCGCGTGCGCCTCGCCTCCGACACCGTTATCGCGCTGCTACGCTCGCTCACGCAGTAAGTGCAGATATACGCACAGTCACACAGTGGGTCAACTGTACGCTGATGGAGAACGTGGTGTCCCTGTGGCTCACGCTCAACGGGTCGGCGTGGGGCGGCGCGTGGTCGTCGGGCGCGCTCACCGTGCCCGCGGACGCGCCGCGCGTGCGCCTCGCCTCCGACACCGTTATCGCGCTGCTACGCTCGCTCACGCAGTAAGTGCAGATATACGCACAGTCACACAGTGGGTCAACTGTACGCTGATGGAGAACGTGGTGTCCCTGTGGCTCACGCTGAACGGGTCGGCGTGGGGCGGCGCGTGGTCGTCGGGCGCGCTCACCGTGCCCGCGGACGCGCCGCGCGTGCGCCTCGCCTCCGACACCGTTATCGCGCTGCTACGCTCGCTCACGCAGTAAGTGCAGATATACGCACAGTCACACAGTGGGTCAACTGTACGCTGATGGAGAACGTGGTGTCCCTGTGGCTCACGCTGAACGGGTCGGCGTGGGGCGGCGCGTGGTCGTCGGGCGCGCTCACCGTGCCCGCGGACGCGCCGCGCGTGCGCCTCGCCTCCGACACCGTTATCGCGCTGCTACGCTCGCTCACGCAGTAAGTGCAGATATTCACTGGGTTGACTGCACGCTGATGGAGAACGTGGTGTCCCTGTGGCTCACGCTGAACGGGTCGGCGTGGGGCGGCGCGTGGTCGTCGGGCGCGCTCACCGTGCCCGCGGACGCGCTCACCGTGCCCGCGGACGCGCCGCGCGTGCGCCTCGCCTCCGACACCTTTATCGCGCTGCTATGCTCGCTCACGCAGTAAGTGTAGATATACGCACAGTCACACAGTGGGTCAACTGTACGCTGATGGAGAACGTGGTGTCCCTGTGGCTCACGCTCAACGGGTCGGCGTGGGGCGGCGCGTGGTCGTCGGGCGCGCTCACCGTGCCCGCGGACGCGCCGCGCGTGCGCCTCGCCTCCGACACCGTTATCGCGCTGCTACGCTCGCTCACGCAGTAAGTGCAGATATACGCACAGTCACACAGTGGGTCAACTGTACGCTGATGGAGAACGTGGTGTCCCTGTGGCTCACGCTGAACGGGTCGGCGTGGGGCGGCGCGTGGTCGTCGGGCGCGCTCACCGTGCCCGCGGACGCGCCGCGCGTGCGCCTCGCCTCCGACACCGTTATCGCGCTGCTACGCTCGCTCACGCAGTAAGTGCAGATATTCACTGGGTTGACTGCACGCTGATGGAGAACGTGGTGTCCCTGTGGCTCACGCTGAACGGGTCGGCGTGGGGCGGCGCGTGGTCGTCGGGCGCGCTCACCGTGCCCGCGGACGCGCTCACCGTGCCCGCGGACGCGCCGCGCGTGCGCCTCGCCTCCGACACCTTTATCGCGCTGCTATGCTCGCTCACGCAGTAAGTGCAGATATACGCACAGTCACACAGTGGGTCAACTGTACGCTGATGGAGAACGTGGTGTCCCTGTGGCTCACGCTCAACGGGTCGGCGTGGGGCGGCGCGTGGTCGTCGGGCGCGCTCACCGTGCCCGCGGACGCGCCGCGCGTGCGCCTCGCCTCCGACACCGTTATCGCGCTGCTACGCTCGCTCACGCAGTAAGTGCAGATATACGCACAGTCACACAGTGGGTCAACTGTACGCTGATGGAGAACGTGGTGTCCCTGTGGCTCACGCTGAACGGGTCGGCGTGGGGCGGCGCGTGGTCGTCGGGCGCGCTCACCGTGCCCGCGGACGCGCCGCGCGTGCGCCTCGCCTCCGACACCGTTATCGCGCTGCTACGCTCGCTCACGCAGTAAGTGCAGATATACGCACAGTCACACAGTGGGTCAACTGTACGCTGATGGAGAACGTGGTGTCCCTGTGGCTCACGCTGAACGGGTCGGCGTGGGGCGGCGCGTGGTCGTCGGGCGCGCTCACCGTGCCCGCGGACGCGCCGCGCGTGCGCCTCGCCTCCGACACCGTTATCGCGCTGCTACGCTCGCTCACGCAGTAAGTGCAGATATACGCACAGTCACACAGTGGGTCAACTGTACGCTGATGGAGAACGTGGTGTCCCTGTGGCTCACGCTGAACGGGTCGGCGTGGGGCGGCGCGTGGTCGTCGGGCGCGCTCACCGTGCCCGCGGACGCGCCGCGCGTGCGCCTCGCCTCCGACACCGTTATCGCGCTGCTACGCTCGCTCACGCAGTAAGTGCAGATATACGCACAGTCACACAGTGGGTCAACTGTACGCTGATGGAGAACGTGGTGTCCCTGTGGCTCACGCTGAACGGGTCGGCGTGGGGCGGCGCGTGGTCGTCGGGCGCGCTCACCGTGCCCGCGGACGCGCCGCGCGTGCGCCTCGCCTCCGACACCGTTATCGCGCTGCTACGCTCGCTCACGCAGTAAGTGCAGATATTCACTGGGTTGACTGCACGCTGATGGAGAACGTGGTGTCCCTGTGGCTCACGCTGAACGGGTCGGCGTGGGGCGGCGCGTGGTCGTCGGGCGCGCTCACCGTGCCCGCGGACGCGCTCACCGTGCCCGCGGACGCGCCGCGCGTGCGCCTCGCCTCCGACACCTTTATCGCGCTGCTATGCTCGCTCACGCAGTAAGTGCAGATATACGCACAGTCACACAGTGGGTCAACTGTACGCTGATGGAGAACGTGGTGTCCCTGTGGCTCACGCTCAACGGGTCGGCGTGGGGCGGCGCGTGGTCGTCGGGCGCGCTCACCGTGCCCGCGGACGCGCCGCGCGTGCGCCTCGCCTCCGACACCGTTATCGCGCTGCTACGCTCGCTCACGCAGTAAGTGCAGATATACGCACAGTCACACAGTGGGTCAACTGTACGCTGATGGAGAACGTGGTGTCCCTGTGGCTCACGCTGAACGGGTCGGCGTGGGGCGGCGCGTGGTCGTCGGGCGCGCTCACCGTGCCCGCGGACGCGCCGCGCGTGCGCCTCGCCTCCGACACCGTTATCGCGCTGCTACGCTCGCTCACGCAGTAAGTGCAGATATTCACTGGGTTGACTGCACGCTGATGGAGAACGTGGTGTCCCTGTGGCTCACGCTGAACGGGTCGGCGTGGGGCGGCGCGTGGTCGTCGGGCGCGCTCACCGTGCCCGCGGACGCGCCGCGCGTGCGCCTCGCCTCCGACACCGTTATCGCGCTGCTACGCTCGCTCACGCAGTAAGTGCAGATATACGCACAGTCACACAGTGGGTCAACTGTACGCTGATGGAGAACGTGGTGTCCCTGTGGCTCACGCTGAACGGGTCGGCGTGGGGCGGCGCGTGGTCGTCGGGCGCGCTCACCGTGCCCGCGGACGCGCCGCGCGTGCGCCTCGCCTCCGACACCGTTATCGCGCTGCTACGCTCGCTCACGCAGTAAGTGCAGATATACGCACAGTCACACAGTGGGTCAACTGTACGCTGATGGAGAACGTGGTGTCCCTGTGGCTCACGCTGAACGGGTCGGCGTGGGGCGGCGCGTGGTCGTCGGGCGCGCTCACCGTGCCCGCGGACGCGCCGCGCGTGCGCCTCGCCTCCGACACCGTTATCGCGCTGCTACGCTCGCTCACGCAGTAAGTGCAGATATACGCACAGTCACACAGTGGGTCAACTGTACGCTGATGGAGAACGTGGTGTCCCTGTGGCTCACGCTGAACGGGTCGGCGTGGGGCGGCGCGTGGTCGTCGAAGGTCTACGGTCCTAAAATGACATTTGTTGCTACTGACTGTTGCAGCAGTTGGCGAAAATGTGTCGAAAAATAAGTAATAGTAAGTCTTACGACTTACTATTACTTATATAAATGGCGAAATGTCTTCATTTTTACGTTGATAGTCTGAGGTCCATCGTACTATAGGTCAGTGACGTTGATGAATAATGTGGGGTCTTTGTAACTCACGCTCAGCGGGTTGACCGTAATTATCGCGTTGTTACGCTCGCTCATGGTACATGCTGAATATCTTTTAGCGATAGCAAATGTTTAATTTGAGTTCTGAAATAAAATGGATTGTTGTTTTCCCTTACAATCTTTTTAGACGTGGACCACTGAAAAAAATTTAACAGAATAATCTTTTTTCAATTAATCCGGTATAAACCCCTAAGTTACCTTCCGTTTTTGAGTAATTTTTATTTTCAGATTGGAAAACATATCGTTGAGATGTTGGGTGCTGTCGATGCAGGCTCTAGCGTGGGTTGCCAGTTTACCATTACAGGTGAGATGCTTTATAATCGCTAAGTACTCCTGTATTTATGGCTATGTAGATATAAAATGCACCACCTTGGGCATCTTTGGGGAGGGTCAAACCCATTGAAACAGTACTGTAAGGTACATACTGTAAGGTAACCGATACCTCGCCATATTAGTTTTTGTTAAGAATTCTGTACCCAAAGGATAAAAACGCGACCCTACTACCTTCCAATTTTCGTCGGCAACTAAAGTGGCTTCTAATTCGCTTTCGCCGTAATGTACATATCTTAACTGTTTTCTATAATGTTCTTAATTCTTCTTCTCCCGCTTATCTCCATAACCGCTTTAAACTGTCTCTTCCGTCAACAAGACCTGTGCGGACTTATGTCTATAAAAAGCCCTCGGAAAGGTGTTATAATTTTTCATACTTTATAAGAAATCTTGTATAATAACAATGATATTTTTGAAAAGAGCAAGTGCCGAGTTTCTTGCCAGTTCTTCTCGGTGCTAACCTGCTTTCCGAACCTGGCGGTAGAGTTTTGAGTTTTCATAAGAGCCTATTATTTGGGCCCATGTGAAAATAAAGATTTTCATTTTCATTGAATATCCATATGAACGTGTGTGTGTGTGTGTTATGTCGTCAGACGGAGGGCATGATACAGACGATGGCCCGCGTGATCCTGGAGTGCGAGTACTTCGTGCCCGCGCTCGTCAAGTTCATCTCCATCGACGTCACCGCCGACGGCGCCGTCATCTCCTCCGAGCCGTACCTCGTAAGTCGCTGTAGCGTACTCGATATTTACAATGCACTACAATCACTCACTTACACACTGACTACTTTTACACGGTGACCTTTTTATCGTCTTTCAAAAGTGGCCCTAAGTATGAGTCTGATGTAAGAAATAAACTTCATGATACTATGTTAAAAAGAGGTCTCTTCCATTCCATTCCGCCGCGGTGTAAATTTGCCTTTAGGCAGGCCAGTCTTTTCACGTAACCGTCCCGGCTACAAGTAGGGGTCCGGACCTCAATATTTCAGATGGTTGCCGCTCGCGGGCCGAGTTGCACGCGCTAGTTCTGTACGGTCTATTTTACGCGCCGTCTGACTACGGCATCCCTAGTACGTCGTAAGAGATAAAGTTAGGCGATAGAAAGAGACCACAACATTGCGTTTGTTGCGTGTCGATTTTGATGGCGGGGCCAGGCGCTATTGCGAACTGAATTGCACTTTTTGTGTCAGCGCTAGAGTCGTCAGTCGCTATTTCCTTAAATCATCGTGTGGAGTGGGCCTTCTGTACCTGTTTAGTGTTCTGTTCCTTAGGTTTAACATAGTTTGTTTGTCAAATAGTATAACGATTCCTTTCTTCAGGGCGGCGCCAGCATAGGCGCGGGCGCAGGCGCGGCGTTGGCCCTGCAGTCGGTGCTCTCGCGCGTGGTGAAGGCTCGCGGCGCGCTCGGAGCGCTCGCGACCCTGCGCGCGCTGACCGACCTGTGGAGCCGGCCGCCCGGCGCCGGCGCGGCCCCGCCGGTGTCGCACTCCGCGCTGGACCTGCACGCGGCGCTGCTGCGAGCCGCGCACTCGCTGCTGCCCGCGCTCACCTCCAGACAAGTCAGACACGCGCTGCCTCTTATAGAGGCCGTGGGTGAGTGCTTCTTGTGATACGTAACTAGCTGACCCGGCAAACTTTGTTTTGCCATTTGGGATATAAAAAAATAGATAACAACCTGCTCTCAGACCTAGTGATCATACACAGAAAATTTCATAAAAATCGTAAATGGTAACAAAAATTGGCACGAGAATTTTGAATATTAGACTAGCTGACCCGGCAAACATTGTTTTGCCATATAAATTTTTTCTCACTTAGGGACATCAAATATAAATAACAACCTGCTCCCGACCCAGATATCATACCCTGAAAATTTCACAACGATCCGTCCAGAGCCGCCTCGGAGGAGTTTGGTTACAAAAAAATCGAGAGAATTTTATATATTAGAAGACTAGCTGACCCAGCAAACGTTGATTTACCTTTAGGGATATTTAAAATAGATTACGACTTTAGAACTACCGAACAAAAAAAAAGAAAAATTTCATATAAATTAGTCGAGCCGTTTCGAAGGAGTTTGGTAACAAAGATGGCACGAGAATTTTTTATATTAGACTAGCTGACCCAGCAAACTTTTTGCCATTAGGCATATAAAAAATCAGTGCTAAAGCTAAAAAAACAGCAATGCGCTACGTCACTATGCTACTTTTAGTGTGAAATGCACCTTGGAGTCACGCTTGATTTTCCTAAGCTATGGAATCAAGTTAAATCGCCTCGTCACGCATTCTTTACATGTACGTGTATGGTTTCGCCAGCCGACCAATGCGGGTGGTGGGTGCGCGAGAGCAGCGGCTGGCGCGCCGAGAGCGGCGGCGGCGGCAACGGCGGCGGCGCGGCGGGCGGCGAGGCGCGGCTGTCGGGGCTGCTGGCCGACGTGCTGGCCGGCAACGCGCGCCGCGCGCCGCTGCGCCGTGCCGTGCTGCAGCACCTGCTGATGTACGCGCGCCGGCTGCTGGCGCTGCCGCTGCCCTCGCCGTCCGCGGCCGCGCCCGCCGGCGGCAGCGGCACGCAATCGGTAAGACTCTATTGAGACGAGTATCGTTAAACGTTACATCATTCCGAGTAACACAGGGCTGTCGTCTTTTTGACGTGACAACGTCTTATAAATCGATAGAGCCGGTTGCACGCTCGAAAAAACATGACTCATCCGGCGTCACCTCGCTCATGCGGCGTTACCGGCGTTACCTCGGGAGCGCGGAACGAGTGACAAAGAAGACGTTGTCACGTTCAACTATCGTCAGTAAACCGACTTTACAGGCAACCAATTTTTTTTTTAATTATTTACTTTTTTAATACATTTGCTCAAAAAGTTGACATTTCCATGTGTGTTTAGCGTGCGCAAAGTTATTATTTTCCGCACTAGTGCTTTTGTGTTTTACTCCTGCGCGGCACCGGAGCGGGCGCACCAGGAGCGCATGAACACGAACACGGCATGCATTGCAAACACGGAGCAGGCAAACACGTAAAACCAATATTTTTTTTTCGCAAATGTATTAAAAAACGTCGTTCAATGCACGTGCGTAATTGTCATTTTTACTCGTCCTTATAGTTAACCCTCGCCTTCGGCTTGGGGCAACAAATCGGGACTGTTAAAGAAATGACAAACTTTCCGCGCTTATATTGAAATGTACTATTTTTCCAGTCTGCGACAAGCCCCGGCGGGTCCAGCAGTGACATGTCTCAGACGGACGAGAGTAAAGCACAGAACAGCGCGGCGCAAGAAGGCACCAACCTGGAAGACGAGCGGAAACAGCAAGCTCCCAAGACCCCCTGTCTTGCTGACACTGGTGAGCTATATTATTGCACTTTTTACAATTGTTTTGTGTTTGTATATTACTATTTACTAAGACTTCGCCGTCCGTCCGGCCGTCTGTCACCAAGCTGTATCTCTTGAACCGTGATAGCTACGGACTTGAAATTTTCACAGATGATGTATATCTGTTGCCGCTATAACAACAAATACTAAACAAGTGGAAAATTAAAAAATTTTAAAACACCCACGACTTTTGCAGACTTGTAATTAAAAAAGGATTAAATATTTTTTTTTAAATCCCCGACTAAAGGAAAGTAAGAACTAAGAACCTATCTGTATAATTAAAAATCCAAGAAAATCCGCCGGAGCTGCTGTTTCTGCCTGTGACGGTGTTGATGGTGCTGTTAACTGCTGTTTACCAGTTGATGACTAATTCAATTTCTTGATACTTCTCATATACCGACAGTTTACCTATACTTTCTAATTTCATTAATTGATATTGGAAACGAAAATAGCAATTGCATCAAAAGGCCGTAAGAGATAATTTTTAATAATTCAGCTCCAAATTGGAGGGGAATGGGAGGTCACATGTAGGAACCCCGTCACCCCGACACCCCGTCTTCCTACATGTGACCTCGCTAGGTTATAAAATGAGTATGAACATTTTCTATCTTACAAATAAACTTGGAATAAAGGTGGAACAAGTGCTAGACTGACAACAATAGTGTTTTGTCTTGTTCCATTGAATTCCAAATTACTGATGACAGAGAAGAACAAAACATAGTATTACTATTCCATCGCTATTCCAGGTGTGTTGTGTTTGGTGATATATAAGTTTTAGAGATTTTGTGAACTTAAATAGGCACTATTATTGTAATTTACTAACTGAACTTTAATTAGACTTTACTTAGTTGATTTTTTTTGTTTTAGTGCTGCAACATCCTGAGATCATGCAAAAATTCTACAAGACGTTATCTATGTGCAATGGCATGAACTCTTTCGTGTTGACTATGGGTAAGTTTAAGACGTTGAAGAATATTTTAACAACTTCAAGTAAGAGAATTTTTACAAGCTTAAGGTCTTTCGCTATCTGACATTAGAGATCGTATACAGACCTACTACATTAAATCTTGTATGTCAAAGAACAACATGTTTTGAGGTGGAAAAACCATTAAACTAGCGACACTTTTACCGACGCCTCTGTATATAAGTTGTCTGCTATCTGTATAATTATTATATCGGTAGTGTAGTTTCTTTTTAAAGACATCCGGATTCCAAAGCTATAAGCATATAAACAAGATGAACTTCTTAATTAAATCTGCATGACAGGATATGTGCATTGAAAAGAAAGTAACTTTTTGTATGCGAAATTAAATTCCGCATATGAAAAATAAATCGAATGCCAATGTTCTTAAAAAACGCTATTTATTTCACCTTTGGTCATTCTCTTTTTAATGAATAAATACTCAATAGATGGAGTTTAAAAAAAGTGAAAATTAAAAAGGTAAGAATGTAATTTGATTATTAATTAAGCTATTGCATAGCTTCTGTCGCGGGCCTTGAGCGCGGATGCCGAATCCAGAAATTCCGTAACGAGAATAACCTAACACCCCCCACTCCGACCGGCACAGCGGTGATACTTTTTAGTTTTGCCATCTATCGATCAATAGAGCTTTTAATGACTTTTTGAAATATCACGCTTGTCTCTTTAGTTCAGCAACTCGTCTCTAGGTGACATTGGTTATGCAATAGCTTTACCACGGCAGTCTGCGAGTGCCACACGTCTTTTTTTCTTTCAGGCGGCAATAGCGTGTGCGGGTCGGAGCAGTGGTCGCTGAAGGAGGAAGTGTTCTGGCTGGTCGCCAAGCTGCCTGCGCTCGCCGCCAACCCTACGCTCATGCTGCCCAGCCTTATGGAGTTCCTCAGTAAGGATTACATGTTTAGTTGATGAGAGCCTTTACACCTCATATCTGAACGATTAATTAATTTATATTTTTGTTACAGAGTTTCACACACGAGGTATTTTTCATAAATTAAGCATTTGTAGTGTATCAAAATAGTATAGTAGTGTAGTGTATAATGTATAAATGTTAATTCATAAAAAATACCTCATGTGTAAACCACTGTAACAAAAATATAAATTAGTAAAAAGGTCAAGGTGGTCTTCTCTCGTGCAAAGCTAGCTCCATTCGAAATATGGGCCTTTGGAATTTTAATTGAAATCGTAGTTTCCCAATAGATGGCTCTGCAGTCTGCCTATGACTAAAAACAATGTGTATCGACAATATCGTGTCAGCGGTAGTTGCTCCCATAGCTCAATTGGCAGAGCACCCAGCCGCGATAGCTGGGGGATACGGGTTCAAGTCCCGTTGGCAGAGATAATTTTGATACACTATAAAAACTTTTTTAATACATTTGCTCAAAAAGTTGACATTTCCATGTGTGTTTAGCGTGCGCAAAGTTATTCTTTTCCGCACTAGTGCTTTTTCCTCCTACGCGGCACCGGAGCGGGCGCACCAGGAGCGCATGAACACGAACACGGCATGCAAACACGGAGCAGGCAAACACGTAAAACCAATATTTTTTCGCAAATGTATTAAAAAACGTCGTTCAATGCACGTGCGGAATTGTCATTTTTACTCGTTCTTATAGTTGACCCTCGCCTTCGGCTTGGGTCAACAAACCGGGACTCGTAAAGAAATTACAAACTTTCCGCACTTATATTGAAATGTACTATTAGGTTTTTACGCCAAAGTATATTGTCAAAAGTATGTGTTTTACAGGGAAAGACGAGATAGTGAAGCTATCGCAGGGCATGCAGCAGTTGTTGGTGCGCGCGCTGGAGCGACCCGAGCTGCTCGCCGCGTTCGTCGACTCGGGCGGGCTCGAGCTGGCCCTCGACAAACTGGCGGCCTGCCATCAGGTAACGTGGACTACAGGACAAGAGCAGAAATGGCTTTTTTTAGGGTTCCGTACCTCCAAAGAAAACAAAAACGAAACCCTTTTATGATAACATCACTTAGTTGTCCGTCCTTCTGTCTGTTTGTGTATCACGACCCTTTATTTCAGTAACTGTTAAAGCTATCTTCCTGAAATTTAGAATAGTTATAATTACCCAACGTCATTGCAATCATAGAAATTTGAAAATCGTTTTTATTTTTATTTAAAAAGGGGGGAAATCTGTCGAAAAAAATACCCCCCTTATATTCTATAATATAGGTTTAAACATATATATATTTACAGGAAAAATCAACTCTCCAAACTTATAGTATACTTTTTTAATATCAACAATAAGTCTCTAAAAACAAAGTTGGGTTTGCGATTCGTTATCAAAAATACCTGTACGTTATAGCATAGAACACTAAATATACAAACTACAGAAGGCTTACTCCGCACGATGATTTAATTAAAGAACTCTTTCTATCGCCTAAATTTATCTCTTACGACGTACTAGGGCTGCCGTAGTCAGACGGCGCGTAAAATAGATCGTACAGAACTAGCGCGTGCAACTGGGCCCGCGAGCGGCAACCATCTGAAATATTGAGGTCCGGACCCCTACTTGTAGCCGGGACGGTCACGTGATAAGTGAGACTGGCCTGGTTATAGTTCAATGGCCAAATGTGATGTGATGAATGTGAACACACTCGGCCAACATTTCCCTCGTTTCACAGGCGGGGCCAAGCAGTAACCAGGGCTTAGTGTCGTCGCTAATGAACCATCTGAAGTTGCCGCCACAGCTCGTGAACCTGTCCACGCCCGCGTCCGGCAGCAAGAAGAGCCAGCCGCCGATCATCGAGAACTCCGACGGCCTCATCAACATCGCGCCTCTCTGTGAGTGGACTATACACACACTACATATGTCACGTGATGTACGAATCGCGCGCCATGTACTGAGAGAAGTCCACAACAAACACATATTTATTTTGATTTGATAAATTTAAGACAATGCTACACTATTCCTGTTCCTGTGTTTTCCTGTTAATATGAATAACATATAATGAGATACATTGTCTGGGTTATTTGAATTTTTATCGGCGTCGGCGCCACCATGTTTTCCACTCTTTTTTGTCAAACTACACAACTGCTATTTATAGATATTTTAATGATAAGATGCGCCCCACTATGTCAAAATTGCTTACGTACATTCAATTCGTATGTAGTTTGACAGAGTGGGGCGCGTCATCGTGGATTGAAACATCTACAGTTAGCGAACGAGTTGAATGCAGAGCTCAGGAATGCGCTAGTGCTGCGACCTAATCATGTCCATAATAAGTAATAATAAATTTTCTTGAAGTTTTTTATTTTATTTTGGTGTGCAATAAAGCATATTTCATTCATTCATTCATTCATTCATAAATATGTCGATAAATTTCAACAATGTTTTAAGTTTATCATTTTACACTAGGTTAACATAACGAAAATAAACAAGATTATGATTTTTATACAATTTTAATAATTATTACACACATCGAAATCAAATAAAAAAAAAGTTAAAATTTAATCATCAGATTCAGATATAACAGTGATATGGTTGAATCGATGTCACTATCCTCACCGTCGCTGACCTCAATTATGAATCGGTGTATGTCAGTCTCAGTCATTATTAAATAAAAATTATTTAAAACAAAAAGAATAACATGGGGCTAGAACTCAAGTAATAACGCGTTGCACGGTAAGCGTACGCGGTACGATGACGACAATCGACAGCACAACACTAGACTGAGGAGCGATGAGGCGAGGCGTGCGGACGGCGGGGGGAGATGCCCCCGCTATTTACCTCAGGCCCCGACTGCATTCAACTCGTACGCGAACTGTATATACTGGTCCTGTCTATATTACTTGAATTTTATCGCGCCATCATGTTTTCTCCTGTTTTTTTCTGTCAACCTACACAAATGCTATGCGTACTGCGCAGGCACGGTGTCGTGCGGCAACCCGACGGCGCAGGCGGCCGACGTGCTGCTCGGCGGCGGCAGCGGCACGAGCGGCGCGTGCGCGGCGCGGCGAGTGCGCGCCGCCGCCTGGTCCTACCACTTCTTCAGTGCGGACGACGCGTCGCTCGCGCTCACCATCACGCTGCCGTACGCGGCCGCGCTGCACGAGGTGCACCTGCAGCCGCATCTCACCAGTCTCGCCAGTGAGTACTTACACGCTGCGCCATAGGCGAGGAATAAAAATTGTATTCCCCGATTACATCCTCTGTCAGAAAGTAAGGTAATTTCTTCATTGGCTAAAAGGAGGGGAAGTCGTTTTCATTTGAACCACCGGGGATAGTCAGTAGTCAATTTAATGGTATAAAGGTATACAAGTCATTAGTCATTATATAGTCAAGATTCCACATAAAATAACAGTGATAACCTTGCCCTCAGAGTATGGTTGCCCTCATTATAGACCATAAGATCAAATAAAAAAGGCTGATTGCGCGAGTTTCCGTTTGACACCGACTCTCAAGATGATTTCCCGGTTTGGACGTTGCAGATGATTTAAAGAAAATTGTACACTTTATTTGACAGCTTGCCCGGGAGCCGTGGGTATAGAAGCCGGCTGCGGGGGCACGGTTGCGCCCCTGGGCGCGCCGCAGAACACAGCCGGCATGACGTTCATCCGGCTCGCCCTGGCGCGCCCGCTCGTGGTCACCACCGTCACGCTGCGCCTCTACAAGCCGCGCGACAGCTCCAACATGGGCCTGCTGCAGCTGCGCCTGCTCGCCGGCCCCGCCTTTGCCACTTCGCCGGACCTGCATGAGCGTCACAAGTGAGTTTGACTTACTGGGTTGATAGTGTATAAGGGTATCCGGACCGAAGGACCAAAAACATGTGACCTGAAAAGTATCAGCTGCAGTTAGTAGAAATATCACCAACAACAGCGAGTACTGTTACAAGCAATTAAGTATATCACAGAGAAAGATATTATGAGGGAACCTGTGTGAAAGTTTTCCATATTGTTTTTAAGTGTGTGAAGTCTGCCAATCTCCACTTAAATATATATATTTAGTACTTTATTGCAATCTCATCTGTCACCATGCAAAGACGCATCATAAGGTTTATTGATCTTTAATTGTTACACTAAGTACGATTTATAAGAATATGTAAACGATATAAACAAATTCTGCCTCCGGATCAGCTGAAAAAAATGTAAACAATAGATACTGCCAATCAGCGGGTAGAATTTGTTTAATTAATTACTACAGCGATGAATCAATTTTTCTTGATGTAGTTGGCCCTCTGACACTGACATCTCTATTCTATGGATTAATCATTCCATACATCTGACAGTTCCTTTTTTTGTGCCGATTTCAAGCGCCACCCTCAAACTCCTTCCCATGGTACTAAATTGACATTTATTGCTAGTGACCGTCGTTTTGAATGTTATTTTATTTTAGTTTCATGGACGCTCACGCCAGATTGCGCAACAATCACTGCCTAAATGGCGAAAATCAAGCGTCTTTACTTTTGCGTTGAGAGTCAGCGATCCATAGAATAGATTTCAATGCCCCCTGAGATAATTTAGACTTGGTTTGTGTGTCAGCAACCGCTGGGCGCGCATCGTGTGGGAGTGCACGCGCACGCGGCTGGAGAGCAACCGCTGGGCGGCGCTGGGCAACGCGGGCGCGGTGAGCGCGCTGTGCTCGTGCGTGGTGGCGGGCGGCAGCGCGGCGCAGTACGCGCACCGCGCGCTGCTCGCCGCCGCGCGCGCCGAGCCTGCGCTGCGCGACCCGCTCGTCACCGCGCTGCTGGCCATGGACGCGCACGCGCACGCACACGGTATGCCTCCTCACATTATTGCTTCACTTCACCAATCACTCATGTCTTCATCGAACCGATTGATCTGAAAGTTGGTTACAGTGGCGACGTCTTCAGTCCGTTGATGATAAATTAATATGTCACATGACAGCGTTCATGAGCTGTTGGTGTCGCTAAAATGGTTTCCTCCGAAGTATTTTCAGAGTGATTGAAATCAACCCTCTTTCGACTTTCGATGACACTTCATGTAGTCAGAGTTCAGACCTTTATGGCATTCAAAGTGAGTGCGTTGATCACCGTTGCGTTAACGGTCGGTGAACGATGGATGATTTGTTGGTTTGGTTCCCCCAGCGTTCCAGCCGTCGGGCGGCGCGGGCGCGGGCGGGCGCTGGTCGGGCAGCATGGGCGGCGTGTGCGCGCTGGCGGCCGCGCTGTGCCGCTGTTGCCCCGAGGGCAGCGTGCACGCGTACGTGCGCTGGCTGGCCGCCGCCGCCGAGCGCGCGCTGCGCGACCGCACGCACCCCTCCGCTGCGCTGCTGCACACGCTCGCCGCGGTAAGGGACATCACACTCACAAGATACTGACCGACTATAGCACGGTCGCGGAGCACGAAGAATTTCGTTCATTAACCTGTTACTACCTGTCTCTGTCACCCCCGCGTCAAAATAATGCTGTCACGCTCGCACAGATGCAATGACCCCGTCCTGTGCGAGCGTGACCGCATTATTTTGACGCGGGAGTGACAGAGACAGTAACAGGTTAATGTACGAAATTCTTCGTGCTCCGCGACCGTGCTTTAGGTGTATTGCGATTATGTATGTATGTATGTATGATTGTATGTATGTATGTATGTATATACTTTTATTGTGCACCCAAGAAACGATTAACAAACATTAAAGTAGAAATAAAAAGAAGATACAGGTAGCAATGAGGCGGACTTATCGCTAACTAGCGATCTTTTCCAGACAACCTCAGACACCGATTAATTAGGAAGTAAGAAAGTGGGCGGTGGTGCAAGTTAGTGTCTAATCGGCATAACACGGCGACGTGGCTTGGCATTACAGTTATACCGGCTAACCACGCACAAACACGGTCGGTTCTAACTGATCCAATCGGCAGCGTCATTCCGGTTACGCGATAAGAAGGGTGGTGTATGGCCGGCATTAGTGTTGCTGAACCACTTTTCAGTGTCTTTGCCAACGCCTCCCAAAGATTTTAAGACGTGTGATCATGTAGTTCTCTTTTTCTGTAATTTTACTGCAGCAATTTTATTTGCTGTAGTGTTGAATTTTTCCCAAAATAAATGCGAAATATTAGTTACTATGTGAAGCTAGCGAGGACAAAATTTTACGTATGTTTACAGGTACTTTGGACGCTTAGAGAAGAAAGGCTTTTGGATAATTTGGAGGAAATGATAACAGACGGACTGTTCGAGTTAGTTTACACGTGGGTGAAGGATGTACCGGAAACTCATCTACTCAAAAAGTCTTTAGACGCAGGTACTTGCATTCTTCAGATACATTAATGTCAATATCGTGTACAGTGTACGTAGTCATGTTATGTAACAGAAATAAATACTTTTCATTTTCTTTCAGTATTGTGTTCGATGTGCTACATCCGCCCAGAGTTGTTCAAATTTCTTCTGGAACAGATGGAAATTCCTATGGATACGGATGAAAGGTATGACTGATATTATTGCTCATCTAGTATGTAGTATATTTTTAAAACCCGGAGAGCAAAAAGCCAAACTTAAAAATGATGTGAAATTGCTGCATGGGCTCCATCTTTTTGCCTTTCGTTTTGGAAGAATTTTGCCGAGAATGTACTTATTTCAGAAAGCTAAATAGCTTGATGGTACATCTTTGCTGGTAGGTGGTAACCAGCTGTGGTTGATGGGGTGGTAACCTACCCCCAGGCTAGACCTGAATCATTTAAGGAAATAAAAAAAACCTTAGTGGTCCATGATCTTCAGAGATGTTAGTGATGGTAATTAAAAAAAACACGATTCTATTGAATTTTTTTAGCATGGAGGGTCTAACAGACGACACAAAGGTGCGGCGTCCGATGCAAGCGTCCTCCTCGCGGGAGAGCGTGGGCTGGGAGGACGCCGGCATGGTGGCGCGCCTGCGGGGCTGGCAGCTGAGGACTATCGCGGCGGCGGCCATGTCGCCCGCGGCCACTCTGACGCTGTTGCACTGCCCGCTGCCCGCCGCTCTCGTTCGCGCCGTGGCAGGTTAGAGCTAGTCGTAGCATGGCGGGGCTAACAGACGACACGAAGGTGCGGCGTCCGATGCAAGCGTCCTCCTCGCGGGAGAGCGTGGGCTGGGAGGACGCCGGCATGGTGGCGCGCCTGCGGGGCTGGCAGCTGAGGACTATCGCGGCGGCGGCCATGTCGCCCGCGGCCACTCTGACGCTGTTGCACTGCCCGCTGCCCGCCGCTCTCGTTCGCGCCGTGGCAGGTTAGAGCTAGTCGTAGCATGGCGGGGCTAACAGACGACACGAAGGTGCGGCGTCCGATGCAAGCGTCCTCCTCGCGGGAGAGCGTTGGCTGGGAGGACGCCGGCATGGTGGCGCGCCTGCGGGGCTGGCAGCTGAGGACTATCGCGGCGGCGGCCATGTCGCCCGCGGCCACTCTGACGCTGTTGCACTGCCCGCTGCCCGCCGCTCTCGTTCGCGCCGTGGCAGGTTAGAGCTAGTCGTAGCATGGCGGGGCTAACAGACGACACGAAGGTGCGGCGTCCGATGCAAGCGTCCTCCTCGCGAGAGAGCGATTTTGCCAAGTGAGCTTTGGTTTGGTACGTTAAACTTTAGTTTGAAATACCCACGTTCAGGCTGACACATGTGTTCATCGGAAAGGGTCGCCTTGGAACCTCGGATTCGACGTGAGCAAACTCCCTGGTGCCATCGCCGCGATGGGGTGTGCGACACCGCGCAGCAATGCATTTGGGAGATCGAACGGCTTGTTTTGACAGTCTGTTCTATGCTCTTGTTATAAAATTTACTATTGCCATGAGGTCGAAAATTGAGCTTTTGTCTAAAATTTTAAATTTCTTACAGACTTTAGTGAAGCGAAGCTGGAATCAATAATGGCTCAAGTAGAATCACAAGAAGATGTTCACATGGCGGACTCGGACAGCAAAGAATATAAACGATTAAAAGGTTCGTACTCTTTTAATAATATCTCCGTGACTTATAACTTAACATAAAACCGCTCGCTCGTCTCGTGATTCATTGAGATGTTGCGTATGTTTACAGACTTGCCAAGCATGAAGAGCATCTGCGACATAGTGGAGTGGGCGCGGCTGGTGTGCGCGGAGCGGCGCGTCAAGGAGTGGCTGGGCGGCGCGGGCGCGGTGTTCTGGCGCCCGCTACTCAGGCTGCTGTGTCACCCGCGGCCGCAGCTCAGGTAACCCGTGCATGAAGAGCATCTGCGACATAGTGGAGTGGGCGCGGCTGGTGTGCGCGGAGCGGCGCGTCAACGAGTGGCTGGGCGGCGCGGGCGCGGTGTTCTGGCGCCCGCTACTCAGGCTGCTGTGTCACCCGCGGCCGCAGCTCAGGTAACCCGTGCATGAAGAGCATCTGCGACATAGTGGAGTGGGCGCGGCTGGTGTGCGCGGAGCGGCGCGTCAAGGAGTGGCTGGGCGGCGCGGGCGCGGTGTTCTGGCGCCCGCTACTCAGGCTGCTGTGTCACCCGCGGCCGCAGCTCAGGTAACCCGTGCATGAAGAGCATCTGCGACATAGTGGAGTGGGCGCGGCTGGTGTGCGCGGAGCGGCGCGTCAAGGAGTGGCTGGGCGGCGCGGGCGCGGTGTTCTGGCGCCCGCTACTCAGGCTGCTGTGTCACCCGCGGCCGCAGCTCAGGTAACCCGTGCATGAAGAGCATCTGCGACATAGTGGAGTGGGCGCGGCTGGTGTGCGCGGAGCGGCGCGTCAAGGAGTGGCTGGGCGGCGCGGGCGCGGTGTTCTGGCGCCCGCTACTCAGGCTGCTGTGTCACCCGCGGCCGCAGCTCAGGTAACCCGTGCATGAAGAGCATCTGCGACATAGTGGAGTGGGCGCGGCTGGTGTGCGCGGAGCGGCGCGTCAAGGAGTGGCTGGGCGGCGCGGGCGCGGTGTTCTGGCGCCCGCTACTCAGGCTGCTGTGTCACCCGCGGCCGCAGCTCAGGTAACCCGTGCATGAAGAGCATCTGCGACATAGTGGAGTGGGCGCGGCTGGTGTGCGCGGAGCGGCGCGTCAAGGAGTGGCTGGGCGGCGCGGGCGCGGTGTTCTGGCGCCCGCTACTCAGGCTGCTGTGTCACCCGCGGCCGCAGCTCAGGTAACCCGTGCATGAAGAGCATCTGCGACATAGTGGAGTGGGCGCGGCTGGTGTGCGCGGAGCGGCGCGTCAAGGAGTGGCTGGGCGGCGCGGGCGCGGTGTTCTGGCGCCCGCTACTCAGGCTGCTGTGTCACCCGCGGCCGCAGCTCAGGTAACCCGTGCATGAAGAGCATCTGCGACATAGTGGAGTGGGCGCGGCTGGTGTGCGCGGAGCGGCGCGTCAAGGAGTGGCTGGGCGGCGCGGGCGCGGTGTTCTGGCGCCCGCTACTCAGGCTGCTGTGTCACCCGCGGCCGCAGCTCAGGTAACCCGTGCATGAAGAGCATCTGCGACATAGTGGAGTGGGCGCGGCTGGTATGCGCGGAGCGGCGCGTCAAGGAGTGGCTGGGCGGCGCGGGCGCGGTGTTCTGGTGCCCGCTACTCAGGCTGCTGTGTCACCCGCGGCCGCAGCTCAGGTAACCCGTGCATGAAGAGCATCTGCGACATAGTGGAGTGGGCGCGGCTGGTGTGCGCGGAGCGGCGCGTCAAGGAGTGGCTGGGCGGCGCGGGCGCGGTGTTCTGGTGCCCGCTACTCAGGCTGCTGTGTCACCCGCGGCCGCAGCTCAGGTAACCCGTGCATGAAGAGCATCAGCGTCGTAGAGTAAGAGTAGATTTTCAGTCTTCCTTGTCGCTCACGGAATAATTTGTTTACAGTACGTGGCAAGAGAGCGCGCATTACGCCCAACTGGAGGAGAACACGATACAGCTGTTCGCCGAGCTGACCGTGTGCCACGCCGACAACCAGAAGCTCTTCGCTTCCACGCTTCACAGTATTCTGGAGTCTATGCACTTCACCGGTAAGTACTGTTTCGTTTGTTTGCCAAAATGTCTCAGGGATATTCGAAAGAGCTTGCTATCTTTTGCAGTTCATGAGCAGGATATGTGCAGCGCATCTAGACGTAGCAAATGGTCAGCCGAAATTTCAATGGATGGATTGGGACGAGCTAGACAAAAATGTTTATGCCCGATGCCTGTCATTTATGCCCGATTGAAAGAAAACTTAGATCGTAATAATCGAGTTTATATAGTCCAGGATCCACGGTCCTTTTTTTTATAGTGGTCAAGTTTAAAAGTGGACTGTGGATCCACGGACTGTTAGTGCTATTTTTGTTTTTCATACGTTCCAATCCATTTTCAAGGTTTTTAACGAAGGGGAACAACATTGACTCAGTGCAGCTTCAGGAACGCGCATTTCATTATAATGTTTTCTTTTATTGTTGAGTAAGTTCAGCATCAACTTCTTTTTATGTCTCAACGGGTCCTCTTAGAATACATCAATAATTATAAGTTCATTGTTGCGTAGTATAGTCGTAGTAGTCCGGTCAATTTAGACATTCGAAGTTACATAAATTCCCACCTAGCTGAAAATCGGTAAGATTGTTTATATAGATTGTCATATTATGACGATTACAACTTTTACAACTTTTTGAATTGTTATATTTCAAAAACGGTGGCTCGTAGAAAATAAAATATTAATAATTTTTATGTAGATAATTTTATGATCCACAATTTTTGTCTGAGGTATTTTTATGATAAAACTTACCGTTTTGCTGGAAGTCGCGAAAAACTCATTTTTTTCCTTACAGGGGAAAGATGGGGAACTTTCAATTTTTTTTTTAATGATATTTAAAATAATCTTACCGATTTTCAGCTTGGTGGGAATTTATGTAACTTTACTCTTATTTTTGGTCTATTTTGACCGGACTATAGGTAATGTTTTGTACGTGCAAGTGGTGTGTTGTGGTGCGCAGGTCCGGAGGGGCTGTCGGGCTTCACGCGCGCGCTGATCCTGCGGCTGGTGCTGTCGGGCGAGCGCGTGGCGGTGGCGCTGCGCTGGGCGGCGGGCGTGGGGCTGGCGGGGAGCCCCGCGCTGCCGCCGCACGCCGCGCCGCCGCACCCCGCCGCCGCGCACCGCACGCTGCACCTGCCGCTGCACACCACCGTGCGACAGCTGCTGCAGGACCACCGCCCGCAGGGTGAGTTGTGGTGCGCAGGTCCGGAGGGGCTGTCGGGCTTCACGCGCGCGCTGATCCTGCGGCTGGTGCTGTCGGGCGAGCGCGTGGCGGTGGCGCTGCGCTGGGCGGCGGGCGTGGGGCTGGCGGGGAGCCCCGCGCTGCCGCCGCACGCCGCGCCGCCGCACCCCGCCGCCGCGCACCGCACGCTGCACCTGCCGCTGCACACCACCGTGCGACAGCTGCTGCAGGACCACCGCCCGCAGGGTGAGTTGTGGTGCGCAGGTCCGGAGGGGCTGTCGGGCTTCACGCGCGCGCTGATCCTGCGGCTGGTGCTGTCGGGCGAGCGCGTGGCGGTGGCGCTGCGCTGGGCGGCGGGCGTGGGGCTGGCGGGGAGCCCCGCGCTGCCGCCGCACGCCGCGCCGCCGCACCCCGCCGCCGCGCACCGCACGCTGCACCTGCCGCTGCACACCACCGTGCGACAGCTGCTGCAGGACCACCGCCCGCAGGGTGAGCGACACCTATCAGGGTGGGCAATACCTACGAAACATTTGTTACTCAGACTGGACATAGCTCAAACAACGCTTCTACCACGCCTTGTCAATTATGTAAAAGTACAGAACATTCGCAACTTTATAATTATTGTAAAAAAATTATTGAGACTAAAACTCCTTTAGAGAGATTTGCAGATATTAAACAGATGTATATGCAAATCGTTAATTCTCACGCTAGAACATATTTGAAATTTTTATTCCGCTTTCATGATACCAAGATAAAAGAGCGCTAATCCATATTTGTGGTCATCCATATTGCCGTCAGGGTGAGGGTGAGTGAGGCTTTGAGATTACGCGTTCATTTATTTATTTATTATGTACGTATATATTCCAGTTGCCAGTGGCGCTAAGCATGCACGGCAAAAACATCCAGTTTTCACTTTCTGGAAATATATGGATGACTTATTACATCCCATTACTTGGGAACCGGCCCTCTGCAACGACGCGACGCGACTGTCGCGCTAATCTAAATTAGGACACCTATTGGACAGCAATATGTGTTATCGCGCGGTCATACGAACTAAAAAGAGATTCCGACGAATTGAGAACTTCCTCCTTTTTTTTGAAGTCGGTTAAAAAAAGCGCGAATGAATTTAAATTTATTTTATAAGCGTTACCTCATCGCGCGAATGCCAATTTGGACACCTATTCGAGATCAGTGTGCTGATTCCGAGTTTTTTACCTATTCGACAGTGAGAGCGTGAACGCGAATTTGTATAGGATTGTTGTAGCGACATCTATTGGCACAATTTGTAAACTACTCCAATCCCATACAAATCGGCGTTAACTCTCTCACGATCGAGTAAGTAAACATATTTTAAAAAACTCGGAATCAGTGTGCTGATGTGTGATCGCAAGTTCGCACGATTGAACTTGCGATGATCGCGCGATTCGCTTTGTATTAGGACGACGCCAAAGATTTTATTCAGTTTTGTGTCAAAGATGTCGTATCGCGGCAAGTATCTATAGTCAGTGAAGGTGGTGGGAATTTATGCGGAATGCAACCCCAATCCGCACGCCAGCCCCGCCCCGCGTACACCCATGACACTTTATGTTTGACTCCGCGCAACTGCTAAACTTAGTTGAAATGCGTAACGTTGAATTTTGTTAATTTTCGCAGCTACGCTATGAGAAATTCGTAACGAAAATTATGACAGTAGAAATTTCACGGGTCTCTGAGTTTCCTAGTTGGTGATCCTTTTAAGAAATTGTACATTTTCCTTTTGATGTTCAATAATAAACATGTAGGCGCTTATACAGAACGGCCATTTTCTTTGTTACTCTTTACTCATGATCCACGGAGTCATTCTTCTTAAGATCTCAATATTAATAAAAGACTTCACTGAGTTTAACAACTGTATTAGCACATAATAATAAAGAACAATACACCGACTCAAACCCGACAGGAATTACGAGGTAGCTAGCTGGGTAGAGATCCCCGGTATTGTACATACGGAGCCCATCTAGCCTCCCGCCATAATGGCCCCATCGACAACCGCGTTTCTCTAAAGTCAATGCTTGTCTTTGGTCCGCGCCATAGACACGACAAGCATGCCTTTACCCAGCGTAATACCATTGATTACACAGACTACATACAATAATTAAATGAAAGTCCTTGGTTCAATGTGATGAGCCGACAAATATATTTGTTTTTTGTACAACAAAAAAAACAATAAGTGCATTTTTCTTTTTCCGTGTGTTTAGTCCCGCTGTGCGAGGAAGGGTCGCGGGTGTGCGCCAGCAGCAGCTCGTGCTCCAACGGCGCGGGCAGCTCCGGCACCGTCCTCCGCAGCGCCTCCGACCCGGCCATCCTGACGGTGGCGGAGGCGTGGGAGCTGTCGCTCGCCGCCGCCTCCGCCTCCAAGGACAAGCGCGTGAAGGACGCGAAGAACGCCATCAAGCAGCAGGGCACCAAGAAGAGGCCGACCAAAGCTAGCAATGACACCAATACGCTCTCCGTTAGTGACGGTGAGGGAAAGCCTTATTAAAGTAAAAATGATTTTCAATAAACGTGCGACCATACAAGCGTAATTTCAATCGCATACATTTTACTGAATGGGTGTCTCTAAAAGTTCCGATGTATACCTTTGGGACCAGACCAGCGTTATTTCGTGAGTTTGAAGTTTCGGATTTTTATATGAAACCAGGGAGAAATACCCGGCTCATAACTTATAAAATTATCTGCTCATTTAGGCCTCACGTTTTTAACAAAACTCATCATTTGAAGTGTTCTAAAAATTACGAGTATACATGTATGTCACTGGACGACTGGTCATGCTCTCGCGTTTATACTATATTTTGTTCCAGACATCATCGAGTCGACGATACGAGTGCAAGTGGACGGGCTGGAGGGTTTCATCCCGCCCGGCACTACGCTCGCGCAACTCACGGCCGCCGTGCCTCACGTGTTCGGGCCTCATATCATGCTCAACTTGCACCTGAACACCAGCGGAGGTAAAGTCCATTCGATATGCGAATGCATTTTTTGTAAACAAATAATACCTGTCACGACTTCTCACTTTTGCTTACGAAATTTTCACTGTTGCATACAACAAATCACTCAAAAAGATCTTTTTACACGCAGTAAAATCTATAAACTTTGTTTTACACACAAAAGCAATTCATTTCTAACAGTATTCGTAAATAATTTAACAAAAATCTAGCTACGATTGCAAAATAAAAACACAGACTAATAGCCTACGATGGAGTTTGACATAAAGATCCTAGGGCTGGAAACCATAGAGTGATTGATAAGAATGAGTTGTTACGAATTTAGTCGATTGTGAAATTCGGATAAAATCGGAATTCATTTTTATTACCGTCTGCGCATTGTATTTCAAAACAAAATGTTTTCCGTCATTCGTTTCGCAGCTTCTATTGATGTTGTACGTTTCGGGTGTTCTCTGGTGCTCTTTAATTTCTATTTTCGACGACTTGGCTTGTATATTAGACTTGTGTTTGCTTTATGATTGGACTGTGTTAAACTTGGAACTGACGACTATTGGCTACTCTTCAAGGATATTGTTTTTGCTCAATATTTGGATTTTATACCATTCATTTTGTTTTTTCAAGGTAAGTGAAAAAATTTTTTAACTATCAGTAAATTAGAACTATCAGTAAAGTAAAAAGAGTTAATTGATAAAACCTATAATTTCTATTACTAATATTATACAGTGGTATAATTTTTGAAATAATTGTTACAGAAATGATAATGGTATTCGATATTGAGAGAGAAATGGATGCCCATAATTTTGAAAAGTGGTAATTTTTTTTATATTTTGTGCATTATTAAGTTATTTCTGCAAAAAAAAATACATATATTTTAAGCCTATAAATATCATGTAGCCATTTCATTATGTCCAACAAAAGAATACAAATGATTTAAAACTGAATTAAATTAGTATCTGACTTGCGAAAGAATTAATAAAATATGCTTTTTACAGTCTATGGACAAATAACGTACATTGTATTCTTTGCAGGTTCCAGAAAATTTTGGAGAAAATTGAACCGGGTTCCGTGATCGTTCTGGACAACGCGCCGTATCATTCAAGACTGGTAGACCGTGTTCAAACATGAGTTGGCGGAAGGATAATATTCAAACGTGGCTGCAAGACAAAGATATACAATTGTGCAAGTTCAATAAGGACAATTTTAAAACAAAGGTTGTTGACGAAATGGCAGCCACAAAAAACGTAACTGTTTTACGCCTTCCTCCATATCATTGTGAGTTCAATCCCATCGAATTAATATGGGCTCAGCTGAAGTCATATGTTAGTAAAAATAATAAAACCTTTAAAATGGCTGAGCTCAAAGTATTAATTAGTGATGGGATTCGCCGAATTGACACGGTCTCCTGGCAAAAATGCATAGAACATGTAATAAAGGAAGAAGATAGAATGATGCGGCTCGATGGAGTAATAGACGAACAAACGGATTTGACACCTGAATTCATAATCCATGTCTCTGACAGCGAAGATGACAGTGATGACGAGTAATTTTTCGTCATCACCTCGAGTTACCACTGTCGCTAGTGAAAAACCATTCACAATGCGCATAGTTTTAATTCATGCTATAGTAACTATGATTGGAGTCTCTAGTCACAGCGGTTTGGGCTGTGCGTTGGTATGTCAGTCAATCAGTAAGTCTGTCAGTCAGTTTATTCTTTTATATATTTTCTAATCACTGGCTTTGCTTGATCCCCCGAAGGGTATGCAGACTTCTACAATACAAGTTAAATCTTAGTGCAGAGTCTGCGCGTTAAAATTTGTGTTTAATTTCCAAGCCGCATATAGATCGCAATAACTAACTATTGTAACCATAGATAGTAAGCCACATTTGTAAGTTTTGTTTAATAAATTATTCTTATTCTAAGTCTTATTCTTATATTTAGATTGATAACAAAAGCTACAAAACTACTGATATTTGCAGATTCCAACATTACAAGATAGTTTTAAAATCATTGTATTTGGTAATCGATTTAAGAACTGTATTCATTCAATCGTCCATTCACAACAGTTAAACTCTGTCTGCTTCCCATCACTACGGGTTCAGTATCAATCGGACGCCATATTTGTTTACTAAATATGCATTCGCTTGTTGGACGGACTTTATGTGTAGAGCTATCATTAAGTCGACGATACGAGTGCAAGTGGACGGGCTGGAGGGTTTCATACCGCCTGGCACCACGCTCGCGCAACTCACGGCCGTCGTGCCTCACGTGTTATATCACGCTTAACTTGCACCTGAACACCAGCGTAGGTATATGTAGAGCTATCATCAATGATTCATCAATGATAGATATCATCGACGATACTAGTGCAAGTGTAACACACCAATTAAATGAAATGGAGTGTTAATGTTGCTTTAGAGACGTGGACGGGTCCGATGTGGGAGGGCGGCAGTGAAGCGAGCACCTCTAGCGGCAGCACCGCGGGCGGCACGGTGCTGCGGGAGTTCGGCGCGTGCGGCGGCCTGGCGCTGGTGGCCGCGCGCCTGCCGCGCCCGCACGCCGCGCCCGCGCCGCCGCCCGCGCCCGCCGCGCATCACGACCTCGACTGGGTCAAGCTGGATGACGCTTATGAGGTTAGTGTTTGGTGATGCACATACGTATATACTTCGAGGTAAAGTGATATACGACTCGATTTACAGCTTTCGGAGTTTCGGGGCCACACTACTTTGGGAAGTTTCTTTTTCGAATAATTAATTATTGGAAATGAAATGACTCGTTTTACATCTGCAGTTATACGTAGGGAACATTACAAAGATAGGAAATGAAAGCGATGTGTTGTAACGGCTCAGGAGGTGGTGGAGATGGGCGTGACGTCGGCCGGGCCGCTGGTCGTGAGCACGTCGAGCACCGAGGAGGCGGCGGGCTGCGCGGGCGTGCCGGCGCACGCGCTGGTGGCGCTGGCGCTGCTGCTCAAGCTGCCCGGCTACGCGGCGGCGCTGCTGGACGAGGGCGCGCGCGCCGTGCACCTGCTGCGGCTGCTGCTGGGCGTGGCGCACGACGAGGACGGACGTGAGTGTCGCTTGTGTCGCTGGCGCTGCTGCTCAAGCTGCCCGGCTACGCGGCGGCGCTGCTGGACGAGGGCGCGCGCGCCGTGCACCTGCTGCGGCTGCTGCTGGGCGTGGCGCACGACGAGGACGGACGTGAGTGTCGCTTGTGTCGCTGGCGCTGCTGCTCAAGCTGCCCGGCTACGCGGCGGTGCTGCTGGACGAGGGCGCGCGCGCCGTGCACCTGCTGCGGCTGCTGCTGGGCGTGGCGCACGACGAGGACGGACGTGAGTGTCGCTTGTGTCGCTGGCGCTGCTGCTCAAGCTGCCCGGCTACGCGGCGGCGCTGCTGGACGAGGGCGCGCGCGCCGTGCACCTGCTGCGGCTGCTGCTGGGCGTGGCGCACGACGAGGACGGACGTGAGTGTCGCTTGTGTCGCTGGCGCTGCTGCTCAAGCTGCCCGGCTACGCGGCGGCGCTGCTGGACGAGGGCGCGCGCGCCGTGCACCTGCTGCGGCTGCTGCTGGGCGTGGCGCACGACGAGGACGGACGTGAGTGTCGCTTGTGTCGCTGGCGCTGCTGCTCAAGCTGCCCGGCTACGCGGCGGCGCTGCTGGACGAGGGCGCGCGCGCCGTGCACCTGCTGCGGCTGCTGCTGGGCGCGGCGCACGACGAGGACGGACGTGAGTGTCGCTTGTGTCGCTGGCGCTGCTGCTCAAGCTGCCCGGCTACGCGGCGGTGCTGCTGGACGAGGGCGCGCGCGCCGTGCACCTGCTGCGGCTGCTGCTGGGCGTGGCGCACGACGAGGACGGACGTGAGTGTCGCTTGTGTCGCTGGCGCTGCTGCTCAAGCTGCCCGGCTACGCGGCGGTGCTGCTGGACGAGGGCGCGCGCGCCGTGCACCTGCTGCGGCTGCTGCTGGGCGTGGCGCACGACGAGGACGGACGTGAGTGTCGCTTGTGTCGCTGGCGCTGCTGCTCAAGCTGCCCGGCTACGCGGCGGCGCTGCTGGACGAGGGCGCGCGCGCCGTGCACCTGCTGCGGCTGCTGCTGGGCGTGGCGCACGACGAGGACGGACGTGAGTGTCGCTTGTGTCGCTGGCGCTGCTGCTCAAGCTGCCCGGCTACGCGGCGGCGCTGCTGGACGAGGGCGCGCGCGCCGTGCACCTGCTGCGGCTGCTGCTGGGCGTGGCGCACGACGAGGACGGACGTGAGTGTCGCTTGTGTCGCTGGCGCTGCTGCTCAAGCTGCCCGGCTACGCGGCGGTGCTGCTGGACGAGGGCGCGCGCGCCGTGCACCTGCTGCGGCTGCTGCTGGGCGTGGCGCACGACGAGGACGGACGTGAGTGTCGCTTGTGTCGCTGGCGCTGCTGCTCAAGCTGCCCGGCTACGCGGCGGTGCTGCTGGACGAGGGCGCGCGCGCCGTGCACCTGCTGCGGCTGCTGCTGGGCGTGGCGCACGACGAGGACGGACGTGAGTGTCGCTTGTGTCGCTGGCGCTGCTGCTCAAGCTGCCCGGCTACGCGGCGGTGCTGCTGGGCGAGGGCGCGCGCGCCGTGCACCTGCTGCGGCTGCTGCTGGGCGTGGCGCACGACGAGGACGGACGTGAGTGTCGCTTGTGTCGCTGGCGCTGCTGCTCAAGCTGCCCGGCTACGCGGCGGTGCTGCTGGACGAGGGCGCGCGCGCCGTGCACCTGCTGCGGCTGCTGCTGGGCGTGGCGCACGACGAGGACGGACGTGAGTGCCGCTCGTGTCGCTAGGCGGGTTAACTGTTAATACGTGTGGCTAATAAAGGCGTACAATCAAAGCAATTGAAAGACTTATTCAACCGAAAAAGAAAAAAATCTGACGTTCGCGTACTTGCTCAACGTGCTCAGACCTAGGAAGGCTAAATTGTCTAAAGACCTGACTTGGCTCCTGTCTAGTCTGGTGAGGGGCTCTGGCCGCAGATGATCACAACTTCGTGTTATCCAGCCGAGTTAAAGATTGTAGGAAGGGTGATTATTCTGACGTTATGATAAAAGAATTGATCAATATTGTTATTGTCATGGAATGTAATAGTTTTAGAAGTTGCCTTTAGTATATATTGGGATTGTGCCTACTGGATACGAATATTTCTTTTATTTTTAATTAGAAATGAAATCATTTTTTTACCAAAAATGCTCAACCCTCTGATGGTCTATTTGTGAAGGAAAAAAAATAAATATCCTTTCATGTACAACAGGTAACATAGTGGTGGGCGGGGGCGCGGGCGGCGGCGCGTCGCTGGGCACGCTGCCGTTCCGCGTGGTGGCGCAGCTGCTGGAGGCGGCGCCGCGCGCCTCGCCCGCCGGCCGCGCGCTGCGCCTCGCGCTGCTGCAGCTGGGCGCCGTGCGCCTCGTGCTCGCCTGCCTCGCCGTCTTCACGCACCACCGCCCCACTGCGCAGGTACTCTTCCTTTTTTTAACTTTCTTGTTTCGCATTCAGTTATCCTCTGTCAAGGCACAGGTACAGTAGCCGGTCCTAAGAGAGTGGTGGATCCATAGAAGGTGGAGGATTATGTTGCAGTTACCACACCATTGATGTCCCGTAATACTCTCAGAAACTAATCATTAATTCCTTTGTTATTGTCTCTAGAACGTCGCATCGCTGATCGCACCGCATCTTAGCGCCACAGCTCCACCTCTAGACATATAAACATTATTGCTTTTCGGATATACCAAATCTCTGATCATGACAGACAGGACAGGCGCAATAATAGTGTTACAATCGTTTATTATGAGAAAATTTTTGAAAAGCCCTACTTTTATGCTATACAAATATTCACTTCGGTGTAGGCATGACGACGATCAGTCTTGTTATATAAAGAACTAGCTGACCCGGCCACGTGTTGCTGTGGCTAAAGTATTTGTTATATTAATAAATTAAAATTGCGACTATAATTTGAGATTTAAACTATCCTATCTCTCAAGTTGGATCGAACTGCACATGGTGTGCGAATTTTATTATAATCGGTTCAGTAGTTTAGGAGTCCATCGCGGACAAACATCGTGACACGAGATTTATATATATTAAGATTTTCAAAGGATCTGTTTTTGCCTGCAGAACAGCCAGAACTCGAACGGTTCCAGCAAGGAGGGGCGCGAGGCGCGCGAGGACAAGTCGCAGCTGTACTGGGCCAAGGGCACGGGCTTCGGCACCGGCTCCACGCAGCAGAGCTGGAACGTGGAGCAGGCGCTGGTGAGGCAACGCATCGAGGAGGAGCACGTCACTGTGCTGCTGCAGGTACGTCAGTCGTCGCTTCGGCACCGGCTCCACGCAGCAGAGCTGGAACGTGGAGCAGGCGCTGGTGAGGCAGCGCATCGAGGAGGAGCACGTCACTGTGCTACTGCAGGTACGTCAGTCGTCGCTTCGGCACCGGCTCCACGCAGCAGAGCTGGAACGTGGAGCAGGCGCTGGTGAGGCAGCGCATCGAGGAGGAGCACGTCACTGTGCTACTGCAGGTACGTCAGTCGTCGCTTCGGCACCGGCTCCACGCAGCAGAGCTGGAACGTGGAGCAGGCGCTGGTGAGGCAGCGCATCGAGGAGGAGCACGTCACTGTGCTACTGCAGGTACGTCAGTCGTCGCTTCGGCACCGGCTCCACGCAGCAGAGCTGGAACGTGGAGCAGGCGCTGGTGAGGCAGCGCATCGAGGAGGAGCACGTCACTGTGCTGCTGCAGGTACGTCAGTCGTCGCTTCGGCACCGGCTCCACGCAGCAGAGCTGGAACGTGGAGCAGGCGCTGGTGAGGCAGCGCATCGAGGAGGAGCACGTCACTGTGCTGCTGCAGGTACGTCAGTCGTCGCTTCGGCACCGGCTCCACGCAGCAGAGCTGGAACGTGGAGCAGGCGCTGGTGAGGCAGCGCATCGAGGAGGAGCACGTCACTGTGCTACTGCAGGTACGTCAGTCGTCGCTTCGGCACCGGCTCCACGCAGCAGAGCTGGAACGTGGAGCAGGCGCTGGTGAGGCAGCGCATCGAGGAGGAGCACGTCACTGTGCTACTGCAGGTACGTCAGTCGGCGCTTCGGCACCGGCTCCACGCAGCAGAGCTGGAACGTGGAGCAGGCGCTGGTGAGGCAGCGCATCGAGGAGGAGCACGTCACTGTGCTACTGCAGGTACGTCAGTCGTCGCTTCGGCACCGGCTCCACGCAGCAGAGCTGGAACGTGGAGCAGGCGCTGGTGAGGCAGCGCATCGAGGAGGAGCACGTCACTGTGCTGCTGCAGGTACGTCAGTCGTCGCTTCGGCACCGGCTCCACGCAGCAGAGCTGGAACGTGGAGCAGGCGCTGGTGAGGCAGCGCATCGAGGAGGAGCACGTCACTGTGCTGCTGCAGGTACGTCAGTCGTCGCTTCGGCACCGGCTCCACGCAGCAGAGCTGGAACGTGGAGCAGGCGCTGGTGAGGCAGCGCATCGAGGAGGAGCACGTCACTGTGCTGCTGCAGGTACGTCAGTCGTCGCCACAGTAGAGCGTCCATGCCTCTACAACTTCTGTGCGGCTCTGCAAAAAAACTTAAAGCATCGAAGAAGTTAAACCTTGGGCCCTGATTGGTTAACGCTTGCATCGGTCGAGCCACATCTTGGGCACTGATTGGTTAACGCTTGCATCGGTCGAGCCACATCTTGGGCACTGATTGGTTAACGCTTGCATCGGTCGAGCCACATCTTGGGCACTGATTGGTTAACGCTTGCATTGGTCGAGCCACATCTTGGGCCCTGATTGGTTAACGCTTGCATCGGTAGAGCCACATCTTGGGCACTGATTGGTTAACGCTTGCAGCGGTTGAGCCACATCTTGGGCACTGATTGGTTAACGCTTGCATCGGTCGAGCCACATCTTGGGCACTGATTGGTAAACGCTTGCATCGGTCGAGCCACATCTTGGGCACTGATTGGTTAACGCTTGCATCGGTCGAGCCACATCTTGGGCATTGATTGATTAACGCTTGCATCGGTCGAGCCACATCTTGGGCACTGATTGCTTAGCGTGGGCATTGGTTGGTCAACCTCAACAGATCCTCTCAGAAGCTGCGTGCCTTTCAGCAACTGTATTTCGATATTTGGACCTCTATAACCCTTTCTCAGAAGTTGTGCCAAAGAGTTTCTACTCCCACTTCAGACAATAGCGACGCGCGCTTGTCTGGTAAGTACGACGAGCCAGATGAGCGCGGCACTCGGTCGTCTGAAGTTGAAGGGGTATTCATTGGCAAAGCTTTCTCGAACGGGCTATATAGCATCTCAGACTATTATATAGCATCAATATTTTGGTCACAGGTACTAGTGTCGTACATGAACCCCGGCGAGAAGTGGCCCCCCGACGAAGGCTCGCAGGAGGCGGGCGACGAGAGCGACGAGGGCGAGGAGGGCGACGCGCACGAGCTGCCCGCCGAGTTCATCGACCTAATAGCGAACAGCTCGCTCGTGCCCGCCATATGCTCGTACCTCAGGAACGACTCCGGTGAGTATCTGCTGTTCCTGGCATCCCAGACGAGTGCAATGTGGGTGCCCTCACACCAGATTCCCAGAGAAGACTAAATAGGCATTTTATTTTCTTTCCAAGCGCACTCCAATTTAAACGTCATTGCTTTCCATCAGGCGTGATTGTCGTCAAGCGCAAGCCTATTTACATAAAAAAGATATTAATGTCACCACAAAAGTTGTTCCTTTGTCTGTGAGTGTCACGGTATATGAGAGTAAAGGGATTTTCGTCATATCGCCCAAAAAAAAATCCATCTTTCGCCAAGCGCTCTGAGCGATGACCTCCGAAAAGAAGCTTTGTAATATTTATAAATAACGTTTGGTTACATTACGTACATGTTTGCGTGCAGTGCTGGACATGTCGCGGCACATCCCGCTGTACGTGTGCGTGCTGCGCGCGGTGCGTGCGCTGCGTGCGCTGCGCTGCCGCCGCCTCGCGCCCACGCTGCGCGCGCTGCCGCGCCTGCTGGCCAGCATGAGCCGCACCACCAACTCCTACGCCACCAAGCTCAGGTACTAGCCGCAGGTTGCAGTGCTGGACATGTCGCGGCACATCCCGCTGTACGTGTGCGTGCTGCGCGCGGTGCGTGCGCTGCGTGCGCTGCGCTGCCGCCGCCTCGCGCCCACGCTGCGCGCGCTGCCGCGCCTGCTGGCCAGCATGAGCCGCACCACCAACTCCTACGCCACCAAGCTCAGGTACTAGCCGCAGGTTGCAGTGCTGGACATGTCGCGGCACATCCCGCTGTACGTGTGCGTGCTGCGCGCGGTGCGTGCGCTGCGTGCGCTGCGCTGCCGCCGCCTCGCGCCCACGCTGCGCGCGCTGCCGCGCCTGCTGGCCAGCATGAGCCGCACCACCAACTCCTACGCCACCAAGCTCAGGTACTAGCCGCAGGTTGCAGTGCTGGACATGTCGCGGCACATCCCGCTGTACGTGTGCGTGCTGCGCGCGGTGCGTGCGCTGCGTGCGCTGCGCTGCCGCCGCCTCGCGCCCACGCTGCGCGCGCTGCCGCGCCTGCTGGCCAGCATGAGCCGCACCACCAACTCCTACGCCACCAAGCTCAGGTACTAGCCGCAGGTTGCAGTGCTGGACATGTCGCGGCACATCCCGCTGTACGTGTGCGTGCTGCGCGCGGTGCGTGCGCTGCGTGCGCTGCGCTGCCGCCGCCTCGCGCCCACGCTGCGCGCGCTGCCGCGCCTGCTGGCCAGCATGAGCCGCACCACCAACTCCTACGCCACCAAGCTCAGGTACTAGCCGCAGGTTGCAGTGCTGGACATGTCGCGGCACATCCCGCTGTACGTGTGCGTGCTGCGCGCGGTGCGTGCGCTGCGTGCGCTGCGCTGCCGCCGCCTCGCGCCCACGCTGCGCGCGCTGCCGCGCCTGCTGGCCAGCATGAGCCGCACCACCAACTCCTACGCCACCAAGCTCAGGTACTAGCCGCAGGTTGCAGTGCTGGACATGTCGCGGCACATCCCGCTGTACGTGTGCGTGCTGCGCGCGGTGCGTGCGCTGCGTGCGCTGCGCTGCCGCCGCCTCGCGCCCACGCTGCGCGCGCTGCCGCGCCTGCTGGCCAGCATGAGCCGCACCACCAACTCCTACGCCACCAAGCTCAGGTACTAGCCGCAGGTTGCAGTGCTGGACATGTCGCGGCACATCCCGCTGTACGTGTGCGTGCTGCGCGCGGTGCGTGCGCTGCGTGCGCTGCGCTGCCGCCGCCTCGCGCCCACGCTGCGCGCGCTGCCGCGCCTGCTGGCCAGCATGAGCCGCACCACCAACTCCTACGCCACCAAGCTCAGGTACTAGCCGCAGGTTGCAGTGCTGGACATGTCGCGGCACATCCCGCTGTACGTGTGCGTGCTGCGCGCGGTGCGTGCGCTGCGTGCGCTGCGCTGCCGCCGCCTCGCGCCCACGCTGCGCGCGCTGCCGCGCCTGCTGGCCAGCATGAGCCGCACCACCAACTCCTACGCCACCAAGCTCAGGTACTAGCCGCAGGTTGCAGTGCTGGACATGTCGCGGCACATCCCGCTGTACGTGTGCGTGCTGCGCGCGGTGCGTGCGCTGCGTGCGCTGCGCTGCCGCCGCCTCGCGCCCACGCTGCGCGCGCTGCCGCGCCTGCTGGCCAGCATGAGCCGCACCACCAACTCCTACGCCACCAAGCTCAGGTACTAGCCGCAGGTTGCAGTGCTGGACATGTCGCGGCACATCCCGCTGTACGTGTGCGTGCTGCGCGCGGTGCGTGCGCTGCGTGCGCTGCGCTGCCGCCGCCTCGCGCCCACGCTGCGCGCGCTGCCGCGCCTGCTGGCCAGCATGAGCCGCACCACCAACTCCTACGCCACCAAGCTCAGGTACTAGCCGCAGGTTGCAGTGCTGGACATGTCGCGGCACATCCCGCTGTACGTGTGCGTGCTGCGCGCGGTGCGTGCGCTGCGTGCGCTGCGCTGCCGCCGCCTCGCGCCCACGCTGCGCGCGCTGCCGCGCCTGCTGGCCAGCATGAGCCGCACCACCAACTCCTACGCCACCAAGCTCAGGTACTAGCCGCAGGTTGCAGTGCTGGACATGTCGCGGCACATCCCGCTGTACGTGTGCGTGCTGCGCGCGGTGCGTGCGCTGCGTGCGCTGCGCTGCCGCCGCCTCGCGCCCACGCTGCGCGCGCTGCCGCGCCTGCTGGCCAGCATGAGCCGCACCACCAACTCCTACGCCACCAAGCTCAGGTACTAGCCGCAGGTTGCAGTGCTGGACATGTCGCGGCACATCCCGCTGTACGTGTGCGTGCTGCGCGCGGTGCGTGCGCTGCGTGCGCTGCGCTGCCGCCGCCTCGCGCCCACGCTGCGCGCGCTGCCGCGCCTGCTGGCCAGCATGAGCCGCACCACCAACTCCTACGCCACCAAGCTCAGGTACTAGCCGCAGGTTGCAGTGCTGGACATGTCGCGGCACATCCCGCTGTACGTGTGCGTGCTGCGCGCGGTGCGTGCGCTGCGTGCGCTGCGCTGCCGCCGCCTCGCGCCCACGCTGCGCGCGCTGCCGCGCCTGCTGGCCAGCATGAGCCGCACCACCAACTCCTACGCCACCAAGCTCAGGTACTAGCCGCAGGTTGCAGTGCTGGACATGTCGCGGCACATCCCGCTGTACGTGTGCGTGCTGCGCGCGGTGCGTGCGCTGCGTGCGCTGCGCTGCCGCCGCCTCGCGCCCACGCTGCGCGCGCTGCCGCGCCTGCTGGCCAGCATGAGCCGCACCACCAACTCCTACGCCACCAAGCTCAGGTACTAGCCGCAGGTTGCAGTGCTGGACATGTCGCGGCACATCCCGCTGTACGTGTGCGTGCTGCGCGCGGTGCGTGCGCTGCGTGCGCTGCGCTGCCGCCGCCTCGCGCCCACGCTGCGCGCGCTGCCGCGCCTGCTGGCCAGCATGAGCCGCACCACCAACTCCTACGCCACCAAGCTCAGGTACTAGCCGCAGGTTGCAGTGCTGGACATGTCGCGGCACATCCCGCTGTACGTGTGCGTGCTGCGCGCGGTGCGTGCGCTGCGTGCGCTGCGCTGCCGCCGCCTCGCGCCCACGCTGCGCGCGCTGCCGCGCCTGCTGGCCAGCATGAGCCGCACCACCAACTCCTACGCCACCAAGCTCAGGTACTAGCCGCAGGTTGCAGTGCTGGACATGTCGCGGCACATCCCGCTGTACGTGTGCGTGCTGCGCGCGGTGCGTGCGCTGCGTGCGCTGCGCTGCCGCCGCCTCGCGCCCACGCTGCGCGCGCTGCCGCGCCTGCTGGCCAGCATGAGCCGCACCACCAACTCCTACGCCACCAAGCTCAGGTACTAGCCGCAGGTTGCAGTGCTGGACATGTCGCGGCACATCCCGCTGTACGTGTGCGTGCTGCGCGCGGTGCGTGCGCTGCGCTGCCGCCGCCTCGCGCCCACGCTGCGCGCGCTGCCGCGCCTGCTGGCCAGCATGAGCCGCACCACCAACTCCTACGCCACCAAGCTCAGGTACTAGCCGCAGGTTGCAGTGCTGGACATGTCGCGGCACATCCCGCTGTACGTGTGCGTGCTGCGCGCGGTGCGTGCGCTGCGCTGCCGCCGCCTCGCGCCCACGCTGCGCGCGCTGCCGCGCCTGCTGGCCAGCATGAGCCGCACCACCAACTCCTACGCCACCAAGCTCAGGTACTAGCCGCAGGTTGCAGTGCTGGACATGTCGCGGCACATCCCGCTGTACGTGTGCGTGCTGCGCGCGGTGCGTGCGCTGCGTGCGCTGCGCTGCCGCCGCCTCGCGCCCACGCTGCGCGCGCTGCCGCGCCTGCTGGCCAGCATGAGCCGCACCACCAACTCCTACGCCACCAAGCTCAGGTACTAGCCGCAGGTTGCAGTGCTGGACATGTCGCGGCACATCCCGCTGTACGTGTGCGTGCTGCGCGCGGTGCGTGCGCTGCGTGCGCTGCGCTGCCGCCGCCTCGCGCCCACGCTGCGCGCGCTGCCGCGCCTGCTGGCCAGCATGAGCCGCACCACCAACTCCTACGCCACCAAGCTCAGGTACTAGCCGCAGGTTGCAGTGCTGGACATGTCGCGGCACATCCCGCTGTACGTGTGCGTGCTGCGCGCGGTGCGTGCGCTGCGTGCGCTGCGCTGCCGCCGCCTCGCGCCCACGCTGCGCGCGCTGCCGCGCCTGCTGGCCAGCATGAGCCGCACCACCAACTCCTACGCCACCAAGCTCAGGTACTAGCCGCAGGTTGCAGTGCTGGACATGTCGCGGCACATCCCGCTGTACGTGTGCGTGCTGCGCGCGGTGCGTGCGCTGCGCTGCCGCCGCCTCGCGCCCACGGTGCGCGCGCTGCCGCGCCTGCTGGCCAGCATGAGCCGCACCACCAACTCCTACGCCACCAAGCTCAGGTACTAGCCGCAGGTTGCAGTGCTGGACATGTCGCGGCACATCCCGCTGTACGTGTGCGTGCTGCGCGCGGTGCGTGCGCTGCGTGCGCTGCGCTGCCGCCGCCTCGCGCCCACGCTGCGCGCGCTGCCGCGCCTGCTGGCCAGCATGAGCCGCACCACCAACTCCTACGCCACCAAGCTCAGGTACTAGCCGCAGGTTGCAGTGCTGGACATGTCGCGGCACATCCCGCTGTACGTGTGCGTGCTGCGCGCGGTGCGTGCGCTGCGTGCGCTGCGCTGCCGCCGCCTCGCGCCCACGCTGCGCGCGCTGCCGCGCCTGCTGGCCAGCATGAGCCGCACCACCAACTCCTACGCCACCAAGCTCAGGTACTAGCCGCAGGTTGCAGTGCTGGACATGTCGCGGCACATCCCGCTGTACGTGTGCGTGCTGCGCGCGGTGCGTGCGCTGCGTGCGCTGCGCTGCCGCCGCCTCGCGCCCACGCTGCGCGCGCTGCCGCGCCTGCTGGCCAGCATGAGCCGCACCACCAACTCCTACGCCACCAAGCTCAGGTACTAGCCGCAGGTTGCAGTGCTGGACATGTCGCGGCACATCCCGCTGTACGTGTGCGTGCTGCGCGCGGTGCGTGCGCTGCGCTGCCGCCGCCTCGCGCCCACGCTGCGCGCGCTGCCGCGCCTGCTGGCCAGCATGAGCCGCACCACCAACTCCTACGCCACCAAGCTCAGGTACTAGCCGCAGGTTGCAGTGCTGGACATGTCGCGGCACATCCCGCTGTACGTGTGCGTGCTGCGCGCGGTGCGTGCGCTGCGTGCGCTGCGCTGCCGCCGCCTCGCGCCCACGCTGCGCGCGCTGCCGCGCCTGCTGGCCAGCATGAGCCGCACCACCAACTCCTACGCCACCAAGCTCAGGTACTAGCCGCAGGTTGCAGTGCTGGACATGTCGCGGCACATCCCGCTGTACGTGTGCGTGCTGCGCGCGGTGCGTGCGCTGCGCTGCCGCTGCCTCGCGCCCACGCTGCGCGCGCTGCCGCGCCTGCTGGCCAGCATGAGCCGCACCACCAACTCCTACGCCACCAAGCTCAGGTACTAGCCGCAGGTTGCAGTGCTGGACATGTCGCGGCACATCCCGCTGTACGTGTGCGTGCTGCGCGCGGTGCGTGCGCTGCGTGCGCTGCGCTGCCGCCGCCTCGCGCCCACGCTGCGCGCGCTGCCGCGCCTGCTGGCCAGCATGAGCCGCACCACCAACTCCTACGCCACCAAGCTCAGGTACTAGCCGCAGGTTGCAGTGCTGGACATGTCGCGGCACATCCCGCTGTACGTGTGCGTGCTGCGCGCGGTGCGTGCGCTGCGTGCGCTGCGCTGCCGCCGCCTCGCGCCCACGCTGCGCGCGCTGCCGCGCCTGCTGGCCAGCATGAGCCGCACCACCAACTCCTACGCCACCAAGCTCAGGTACTAGCCGCAGGTTGCAGTGCTGGACATGTCGCGGCACATCCCGCTGTACGTGTGCGTGCTGCGCGCGGTGCGTGCGCTGCGTGCGCTGCGCTGCCGCCGCCTCGCGTCCACGCTGCGCGCGCTGCCGCGCCTGCTGGCCAGCATGAGCCGCACCACCAACTCCTACGCCACCAAGCTCAGGTACTAGCCGCAGGTTGCAGTGCTGGACATGTCGCGGCACATCCCGCTGTACGTGTGCGTGCTGCGCGCGGTGCGTGCGCTGCGTGCGCTGCGCTGCCGCCGCCTCGCGCCCACGCTGCGCGCGCTGCCGCGCCTGCTGGCCAGCATGAGCCGCACCACCAACTCCTACGCCACCAAGCTCAGGTACTAGCCGCAGGTTGCAGTGCTGGACATGTCGCGGCACATCCCGCTGTACGTGTGCGTGCTGCGCGCGGTGCGTGCGCTGCGTGCGCTGCGCTGCCGCCGCCTCGCGCCCACGCTGCGCGCGCTGCCGCGCCTGCTGGCCAGCATGAGCCGCACCACCAACTCCTACGCCACCAAGCTCAGGTACTAGCCGCAGGTTGCAGTGCTGGACATGTCGCGGCACATCCCGCTGTACGTGTGCGTGCTGCGCGCGGTGCGTGCGCTGCGTGCGCTGCGCTGCCGCCGCCTCGCGCCCACGCTGCGCGCGCTGCCGCGCCTGCTGGCCAGCATGAGCCGCACCACCAACTCCTACGCCACCAAGCTCAGGTACTAGCCGCAGGTTGCAGTGCTGGACATGTCGCGGCACATCCCGCTGTACGTGTGCGTGCTGCGCGCGGTGCGTGCGCTGCGTGCGCTGCGCTGCCGCCGCCTCGCGCCCACGCTGCGCGCGCTGCCGCGCCTGCTGGCCAGCATGAGCCGCACCACCAACTCCTACGCCACCAAGCTCAGGTACTAGCCGCAGGTTGCAGTGCTGGACATGTCGCGGCACATCCCGCTGTACGTGTGCGTGCTGCGCGCGGTGCGTGCGCTGCGTGCGCTGCGCTGCCGCCGCCTCGCGCCCACGCTGCGCGCGCTGCCGCGCCTGCTGGCCAGCATGAGCCGCACCACCAACTCCTACGCCACCAAGCTCAGGTACTAGCCGCAGGTTGCAGTGCTGGACATGTCGCGGCACATCCCGCTGTACGTGTGCGTGCTGCGCGCGGTGCGTGCGCTGCGTGCGCTGCGCTGCCGCCGCCTCGCGCCCACGCTGCGCGCGCTGCCGCGCCTGCTGGCCAGCATGAGCCGCACCACCAACTCCTACGCCACCAAGCTCAGGTACTAGCCGCAGGTTGCAGTGCTGGACATGTCGCGGCACATCCCGCTGTACGTGTGCGTGCTGCGCGCGGTGCGTGCGCTGCGTGCGCTGCGCTGCCGCCGCCTCGCGCCCACGCTGCGCGCGCTGCCGCGCCTGCTGGCCAGCATGAGCCGCACCACCAACTCCTACGCCACCAAGCTCAGGTACTAGCCGCAGGTTGCAGTGCTGGACATGTCGCGGCACATCCCGCTGTACGTGTGCGTGCTGCGCGCGGTGCGTGCGCTGCGCTGCCGCCGCCTCGCGCCCACGCTGCGCGCGCTGCCGCGCCTGCTGGCCAGCATGAGCCGCGCCACCAACTCCTACGCCACCAAGCTCAGGTACTAGCCGCAGGTTGCAGTGCTGGACATGTCGCGGCACATCCCGCTGTACGTGTGCGTGCTGCGCGCGGTGCGTGCGCTGCGTGCGCTGCGCTGCCGCCGCCTCGCGCCCACGCTGCGCGCGCTGCCGCGCCTGCTGGCCAGCATGAGCCGCACCACCAACTCCTACGCCACCAAGCTCAGGTACTAGCCGCAGGTTGCAGTGCTGGACATGTCGCGGCACATCCCGCTGTACGTGTGCGTGCTGCGCGCGGTGCGTGCGCTGCGTGCGCTGCGCTGCCGCCGCCTCGCGCCCACGCTGCGCGCGCTGCCGCGCCTGCTGGCCAGCATGAGCCGCACCACCAACTCCTACGCCACCAAGCTCAGGTACTAGCCGCAGGTTGCAGTGCTGGACATGTCGCGGCACATCCCGCTGTACGTGTGCGTGCTGCGCGCGGTGCGTGCGCTGCGTGCGCTGCGCTGCCGCCGCCTCGCGCCCACGCTGCGCGCGCTGCCGCGCCTGCTGGCCAGCATGAGCCGCACCACCAACTCCTACGCCACCAAGCTCAGGTACTAGCCGCAGGTTGCAGTGCTGGACATGTCGCGGCACATCCCGCTGTACGTGTGCGTGCTGCGCGCGGTGCGTGCGCTGCGTGCGCTGCGCTGCCGCCGCCTCGCGCCCACGCTGCGCGCGCTGCCGCGCCTGCTGGCCAGCATGAGCCGCACCACCAACTCCTACGCCACCAAGCTCAGGTACTAGCCGCAGGTTGCAGTGCTGGACATGTCGCGGCACATCCCGCTGTACGTGTGCGTGCTGCGCGCGGTGCGTGCGCTGCGTGCGCTGCGCTGCCGCCGCCTCGCGCCCACGCTGCGCGCGCTGCCGCGCCTGCTGGCCAGCATGAGCCGCACCACCAACTCCTACGCCACCAAGCTCAGGTACTAGCCGCAGGTTGCAGTGCTGGACGTGTCGCGGCACATCCCGCTGTACGTGTGCGTGCTGCGCGCGGTGCGTGCGCTGCGTGCGCTGCGCTGCCGCCGCCTCGCGCCCACGCTGCGCGCGCTGCCGCGCCTGCTGGCCAGCATGAGCCGCACCACCAACTCCTACGCCACCAAGCTCAGGTACTAGCCGCAGGTTGCAGTGCTGGACATGTCGCGGCACATCCCGCTGTACGTGTGCGTGCTGCGCGCGGTGCGTGCGCTGCGTGCGCTGCGCTGCCGCCGCCTCGCGCCCACGCTGCGCGCGCTGCCGCGCCTGCTGGCCAGCATGAGCCGCACCACCAACTCCTACGCCACCAAGCTCAGGTACTAGCCGCAGGTTACCAGCACGTAACTTAGCAAGTGTAGCTGCCTGTAATGACCATACCTACGGCACTACGTACTACAGCAATCAGCATCGCGTCACGCAGAACACCCACGTCCACACCGTTCGCTGATAGACCGCACCGTACGTAATTGTACGCACCTCTTGCGACGATCACTTCTTCGGAACTTGGCAAGGTTTTGGCGAAGTGGGGGAAAGTTTGCGCATCGTACATTTCGTGCAACGAACACTTCATCAACTTGGCAAAATTGAACACTTTGTTCAAGTTCAATGAACAAAGTGTTCAATTTTGAAAAAAAATCTAAGCATTAAAATGTAATATTTATTTATTTGTTTGCAGAATGAGTAAAAAGAACATATTCGGAAAGATGACGTATAGCCAAAGATTTAGTACTTCAAGTACATCGGAATTGTCTGAAGAGGACGAAGGCCTCGCGTTGCTGATCGCTGATATACAGGTACCAAGTTAAACGCTATTGTCGTTTTTGTAATTAAAATGATTATCTATATAAAGTTTATTTCTGTTGAGCCTTCTTGTAAAGCACAGGACTACAACAGGCCAGCCGGTGTCTTCTCGTTTTATCACATCGCGAGCAATGATTGTTTGCTGCAGGTGCATTTTATATAACAAAGAATAATGAGACGGGCAGAATTTAACTTGTCAGATGCAGTGCGTCACATAATTTTTCTTTGCTCTCTCTTTGTTCTCCACCGCGCTCATCATCCTACGACATCAGTTCTTGTCTCATTTTGTCAGACCAGTTATCGACGACCTCCCTGGCGCAGTGGCGGCGCGCTCGGACTCGAGTGGAAGATCGTGGGCTCGATTCCCGCCACGGGCCACTTAGGAATTTTATAATTTCTAAATTGGCTCAGGTCTGGTCTGGTGGGAGGCTTCAGCCGTGGCTAGTTACCACCCTACCAGCAAAGACGCACCGCTAAGCGATTTAGCGTTCCGGTGCGATGCTGTGTAGAAACCGTTGGGGGTGAATTTACTTACCCTTCCAAGTTAGTACGATAACATCTTAGGCTGCATCATCACTTACCACGAGGTGAGATCGCAGTCAAGTACTAACTTGTATGTAATAAAATAAAAAAATGGGTTGTCTGTAAAGTCGGTTTACTGACGATAGTTGAACGTGACAACTCTCGCTTGCACTTCAAGTCTTACATGGAACGCCTCAGAGCGAGGTAGGTAACGGCAGCGAGGTAACGGCAACGAGGTAACGGCACATGAGTCATGTTTTTTTGTGCGTGCAGCCGGCTCCATCGATTTATAAGACGTTGTCACGTCAAAAATCACGACTGCGTACAGTGCGTAGTGCACAGTAACCGTCTGTGTTCTGTGTGTCTGCAGGCCACGTCCGCGCTGATGTGCCGCGCGGAGGGCGAGGCGGAGAGCGGCGGCGTGGCGCGGCCGCTGCACGGCGCCACGCGCGAGGCGCGCTACATCGACCTCATGCGCACCATGCAGTTTGGTGAGTGCCTCATATAAAGAGCTCGGAGACGGCATAGACGTCGCGATGTAATTCATTGAAAATTAAATTGAAGATATTTATTTTCACATAGGTCTAAAGGCTCTTATGAAAAGTCAAAACTCTACCGCCAAGTTCGCAAAGCAGGTTTGCACCGAGAAGAACTGGCAATTACATAGTTATGTGTTGTATGGAAGTCATTTTGACTTTCGCCATTTTGGATCAACTTAATTGGCGCACACTATACTGTTATGCTCTGTTTATGAACGTTTTAGGTAAAATCAGGACAGCTATTTTATATTTTCTTGAACCTATCCACATGTTACCTCGTTTTGGTAATGAGATTACCAGAAGGACAGCGCAATAAATAATTGCGTGTTGTTGTGTTCAGAAACGTTCGAGATGATGGCGGAGAGCCCCGAGGGCGGGTTCCGGTTCACTGTGCCGTACCACTTCGAGGCCACGGTGCGCGCGGCCGGCGAGCGAGCGCACCCCGCGCGCATGAAGCGCCTCGCGCAGGAGGCCGCCACGCTCGCCACCAGCCTGCCGCTCTCCTACTCCTCCTCCGTGTTCGTGCGCACCGACACCGACCGCCTCGACGTCATGAAGGTGAGCGCGTCGCGTCACCCGCACGTACTTACACACAGCCGCCACGCTCGCCACCAGCCTGCCGCTCTCCTACTCCTCCTCCGTGTTCGTGCGCACCGACACCGACCGCCTCGACGTCATGAAGGTGAGCGCGTCGCGTCACCCGCACGTACTTACACACAGCCGCCACGCTCGCCACCAGCCTGCCGCTCTCCTACTCCTCCTCCGTGTTCGTGCGCACCGACACCGACCGCCTCGACGTCATGAAGGTGAGCGCGTCGCGTCACCCGCACGTACTTACACACAGCCGCCACGCTCGCCACCAGCCTGCCGCTCTCCTACTCCTCCTCCGTGTTCGTGCGCACCGACACCGACCGCCTCGACGTCATGAAGGTGAGCGCGTCGCGTCACCCGCGCGTACTTACACACAGCCGCCACGCTCGCCACCAGCCTGCCGCTCTCCTACTCCTCCTCCGTGTTCGTGCGCACCGACACCGACCGCCTCGACGTCATGAAGGTGAGCGCGTCGCGTCACCCGCGCGTACTTACACACAGCCGCCACGCTCGCCACCAGCCTGCCGCTCTCCTACTCCTCCTCCGTGCTCGTGCGCACCGACACCGACCGCCTCGACGTCATGAAGGTGAGCGCGTCGCGTCACCCGCGCGTACTTACACACAGCCGCCACGCTCGCCACCAGCCTGCCGCTCTCCTACTCCTCCTCCGTGTTCGTGCGCACCGACACCGACCGCCTCGACGTCATGAAGGTGAGCGCGTCGCGTCACCCGCGCGTACTTACACACAGCCGCCACGCTCGCCACCAGCCTGCCGCTCTCCTACTCCTCCTCCGTGTTCGTGCGCACCGACACCGACCGCCTCGACGTCATGAAGGTGAGCGCGTCGCGTCACCCGCGCGTACTTACACACAGCCGCCACGCTCGCCACCAGCCTGCCGCTCTCCTACTCCTCCTCCGTGTTCGTGCGCACCGACACCGACCGCCTCGACGTCATGAAGGTGAGCGCGTCGCGTCACCCGCGCGTACTTACACACAGCCGCCACGCTCGCCACCAGCCTGCCGCTCTCCTACTCCTCCTCCGTGTTCGTGCGCACCGACACCGACCGCCTCGACGTCATGAAGGTGAGCGCGTCGCGTCACCCGCGCGTACTTACACACAGCCGCCACGCTCGCCACCAGCCTGCCGCTCTCCTACTCCTCCTCCGTGTTCGTGCGCACCGACACCGACCGCCTCGACGTCATGAAGGTGAGCGCGTCGCGTCACCCGCGCGTACTTACACACAGCCGCCACGCTCGCCACCAGCCTGCCGCTCTCCTACTCCTCCTCCGTGTTCGTGCGCACCGACACCGACCGCCTCGACGTCATGAAGGTGAGCGCGTCGCGTCACCCGCGCGTACTTACACACAGCCGCCACGCTCGCCACCAGCCTGCCGCTCTCCTACTCCTCCTCCGTGTTCGTGCGCACCGACACCGACCGCCTCGACGTCATGAAGGTGAGCGCGTCGCGTCACCCGCGCGTACTTACACACAGCCGCCACGCTCGCCACCAGCCTGCCGCTCTCCTACTCCTCCTCCGTGTTCGTGCGCACCGACACCGACCGCCTCGACGTCATGAAGGTGAGCGCGTCGCGTCACCCGCGCGTACTTACACACAGCCGCCACGCTCGCCACCAGCCTGCCGCTCTCCTACTCCTCCTCCGTGTTCGTGCGCACCGACACCGACCGCCTCGACGTCATGAAGGTGAGCGCGTCGCGTCACCCGCACGTACTTACACACAGCCGCCACGCTCGCCACCAGCCTGCCGCTCTCCTTTATTTCTTTATTTCTTTATTTCTTTGCATACATGACCACATAAATACAGTCAAAATGCCCTGTCAGGGCGTGGCAAATAATACTTAATCTAAACATGTTTTCCCCACATAAAAGTCATTTTATACATTAAAACAGAATAATCACAAAACAAAATTTATACAAAAAAAAAAAAAAAAATTTATACATTAATATAAAATAAGAATGTTTTTATTAATATTGAGTTGGACGCCGTGGAACTGAGGTCCGTTTAAATTTACTCATTCAAAAATTCGTTTATGCTGTAGAAACATTTTTTAGTCAACCAGTCTTTCAGTTTGCTTTTAAATAATGTTTCTTTTACTTCATCTGTAATGGTTCTTGGTATTTTATTATAAATAATTATGGTTCTGTAATATGGACTAATTTTCGCAATTGTGCTCGAGTTGTAGTATGGCAGGGCTAACTTTTTATTTTTTCTAGTTTCCCTATGATGCGTGTTGTCTAACAGTTTAAATGAGTGTATATTTTTTCGAACAAAACTACTCCTCCTACTCCTCCTCCGTGTTCGTGCGCACCGACACCGACCGCCTCGACGTCATGAAGGTGAGCGCGTCGCGTCACCCGCACGTACTTACACACAGCCGCCACGCTCGCCACCAGCCTGCCGCTCTCCTACTCCTCCTCCGTGTTCGTGCGCACCGACACCGACCGCCTCGACGTCATGAAGGTGAGCGCGTCGCGTCACCCGCGCGTACTTACACACAGCCGCCACGCTCGCCACCAGCCTGCCACTCTCCTACTCCTCCTCCGTGTTGGTGCGCACCGACACCGACCGCCTCGACGTCATGAAGGTGAGCGCGTCGCGTCACCCGCGCGTACTTACACACAGCCGCCACGCTCGCCACCAGCCTGCCGCTCTCCTACTCCTCCTCCGTGTTCGTGCGCACCGACACCGACCGCCTCGACGTCATGAAGGTGAGCGCGTCGCGTCACCCGCACGTACTTACACACAGCCGCCACGCTCGCCACCAGCCTGCCGCTCTCCTACTCCTCCTCCGTGTTCGTGCGCACCGACACCGACCGCCTCGACGTCATGAAGGTGAGCGCGTCGCGTCACCCGCACGTACTTACACACAGCCGCCACGCTCGCCACCAGCCTGCCGCTCTCCTACTCCTCCTCCGTGTTCGTGCGCACCGACACCGACCGCCTCGACGTCATGAAGGTGAGCGCGTCGCGTCACCCGCACGTACTTACACACAGCCGCCACGCTCGCCACCAGCCTGCCGCTCTCCTACTCCTCCTCCGTGTTCGTGCGCACCGACACCGACCGCCTCGACGTCATGAAGGTGAGCGCGTCGCGTCACCCGCACGTACTTACACACAGCCGCCACGCTCGCCACCAGCCTGCCGCTCTCCTACTCCTCCTCCGTGTTCGTGCGCACCGACACCGACCGCCTCGACGTCATGAAGGTGAGCGCGTCGCGTCACCCGCACGTACTTACACACAGCCGCCACGCTCGCCACCAGCCTGCCGCTCTCCTACTCCTCCTCCGTGTTCGTGCGCACCGACACCGACCGCCTCGACGTCATGAAGGTGAGCGCGTCGCGTCACCCGCACGTACTTACACACAGCCGCCACGCTCGCCACCAGCCTGCCGCTCTCCTACTCCTCCTCCGTGTTCGTGCGCACCGACACCGACCGCCTCGACGTCATGAAGGTGAGCGCGTCGCGTCACCCGCACGTACTTACACACAGCCGCCACGCTCGCCACCAGCCTGCCGCTCTCCTACTCCTCCTCCGTGTTCGTGCGCACCGACACCGACCGCCTCGACGTCATGAAGGTGAGCGCGTCGCGTCACCCGCGCGTACTTACACACAGCCGCCACGCTCGCCACCAGCCTGCCGCTCTCCTACTCCTCCTCCGTGTTCGTGCGCACCGACACCGACCGCCTCGACGTCATGAAGGTGAGCGCGTCGCGTCACCCGCACGTACTTACACACAGCCGCCACGCTCGCCACCAGCCTGCCGCTCTCCTACTCCTCCTCCGTGTTCGTGCGCACCGACACCGACCGCCTCGACGTCATGAAGGTGAGCGCGTCGCGTCACCCGCACGTACTTACACACAGCCGCCACGCTCGCCACCAGCCTGCCGCTCTCCTACTCCTCCTCCGTGTTCGTGCGCACCGACACCGACCGCCTCGACGTCATGAAGGTGAGCGCGTCGCGTCACCCGCACGTACTTACACACAGCCGCCACGCTCGCCACCAGCCTGCCGCTCTCCTACTCCTCCTCCGTGTTCGTGCGCACCGACACCGACCGCCTCGACGTCATGAAGGTGAGCGCGTCGCGTCACCCGCACGTACTTACACACAGCCGCCACGCTCGCCACCAGCCTGCCGCTCTCCTACTCCTCCTCCGTGTTCGTGCGCACCGACACCGACCGCCTCGACGTCATGAAGGTGAGCGCGTCGCGTCACCCGCACGTACTTACACACAGCCGCCACGCTCGCCACCAGCCTGCCGCTCTCCTACTCCTCCTCCGTGTTCGTGCGCACCGACACCGACCGCCTCGACGTCATGAAGGTGAGCGCGTCGCGTCACCCGCACGTACTTACACACAGCCGCCACGCTCGCCACCAGCCTGCCGCTCTCCTACTCCTCCTCCGTGTTCGTGCGCACCGACACCGACCGCCTCGACGTCATGAAGGTGAGCGCGTCGCGTCACCCGCACGTACTTACACACAGCCGCCACGCTCGCCACCAGCCTGCCGCTCTCCTACTCCTCCTCCGTGTTCGTGCGCACCGACACCGACCGCCTCGACGTCATGAAGGTGAGCGCGTCGCGTCACCCGCACTTACACGCAACGGATCAACGCACCGTATGCCACACCTGCGTTGCGACGACGCGCGACGTCGCAGCGCAAGAGAACGACTTACGAGTTACGCACCTCAGTCAGCCTCCACAATGGATCGGAGCAGTGAACCATTGACAGCGCAACGTACCTCTTGTCCGTCGATCCGTTGAAACGTCAAGTGCGAACGACGCAACGTTTTAATGTAGCATCACTATTATATACGCGGGAACATATTAATAATGCATATTGTATTTGCACGCAGGTTCTGATAACGGGCCCGTCGGACACGCCGTACGCGAACGGCTGCTTCATCCTGGACGTGTACTTCCCGGCGGAGTACCCCGCCGTGCCCATGCTCATCAACCTGGAGACCACGGGCCGCCACTCCGTGCGCTTCAACCCCAACCTCTACAACGACGGCAAGGTGTGCCTCTCCGTGCTCAACACGTGGCACGGCCGCCCCGAGGAGAAGTGGAACGCGCACACCTCCAGCTTCCTACAGGTGACGAGACTTGACTGGACTTCTGTGCGTTCTAGCGGTGACGCTGGGCGAGAAGAGACGCAAGATCCCGCCTAACACGATAACCGTTTAGTAATCCATTGCATACGCACAGGTGCTGGTGTCGATCCAGTCGCTGATCCTGGTGCCGGAGCCGTACTTCAACGAGCCGGGCTACGAGCGCAGCCGCGGCACGCGCGTCGGCAACAGCGCCAGCCTCGAGTACAACTCCAACATCTACCAGGCGTGCGTGCGCTGGGCCATGCTCGACCACTTGCGCTCGCCCGAGTCCTGCTTCAAGGAGGTACGCTCTCGTTGTGTGCCCGCGGGTGCTGGTGTCGATCCAGTCGCTGATCCTGGTGCCGGAGCCGTACTTCAACGAGCCGGGCTACGAGCGCAGCCGCGGCACGCGCGTCGGCAACAGCGCCAGCCTCGAGTACAACTCCAACATCTACCAGGCGTGCGTGCGCTGGGCCATGCTCGACCACTTGCGCTCGCCCGAGTCCTGCTTCAAGGAGGTACGCTCTCGTTGTGTGCCCACGGGCGCTGGCGTCGATCCAGTCCCTGATGATTAGTCTCTATCATCTCAGCCTACGGACGCCCACTGTTGGACATATTATGGTTTCCCAAACGCGTGCTACCACACCCTATCCTCAGCCTTCCTCATCCAGCCGCTACCCGCCACCCGTTTTATATCGTCGGTCCACCATGCTGGAGGTCACTCTATACACTACGCTAGGCCAGTCTCACTTATCACGTGACCGTCGCGGCTACAAGTAGGGGTCCGGACCTCAATATTTCAGATAGTTGCCGCTCGCGGACCGAGTTGCACGCGCTACTTCTGTACGGTCTATTTTACGCGCCGTCTGACTACGGCAGCCCTAGTACGTCGTAAGAGATAAAGTTAGGCGATTGAAAGAGACCACAACATTGCGTTTGTTGCGTGTCAATTTTGAGCCGGGCGGGGCCAGGCGCTATTGCGAACTGAATTGCACTTTTTGTATCAGCGCTAGCTAGAGTCGCTATTTCTTTAAATCATCGTGTGGAGTAAGCCTTCTGTACTTTTAATATTTAGTGTTCTGTGACTACGCTTACGCGGTCTCCGCTCCGGAACTTTCCGGCTCCAACGGCCATCGCCCTTACGACAAACGTGATCTGCCCACTGCCACTTCAGTTTGCTAATGGTTTGGGCAAGGTTGGTGACTTTGGTTCTGCTGCGGATATCCTAGTTCTGGTTCTGCCCTTCTTGGAATATTTATTTAATAAATCAATATTAAACAAGTTTATTTTTGTGCACTTGCAGGTGATCCAGACGCACTTTTGGATGAAGCGCAACGAAATAATGCAAACCGTCGCGAATTGGATCACGGAGCTAGAGGGGCAGACGGGCGACGAGCGCACGCAGCGCAGTATACAGCTCAACCTCATGGCGCTCAAGGTACGTCCAGAAACCGGTTCCATCGTGCGTATGCGTAACGGCTGAAAGTATAAGCTTCTGCAATAATAATGAATGAAAACTGGCATGAAGAAATCTTTTCTTTGGAATTTGTGTCATTGTTTCAAGACGAGCTCTCAGTAACTTTTCACTTTTAGGCCCGGTTTCTCTGATTAGTTACTCAAACACAGCTCCGGTCCGCTCCGTTTTGGTGGAAACCGGGCCTAAGGCTGTCAATCCACCGGAGCGGAGGCGGAACGGAGAAACATTAACCAATAGGATTGCACAAAATCTCCGCTCCTCCGTGGATTGGCAGTCTAAGGATAAGATTTATGTTCTAACTTTTGGCTTGATTTATTCCAGCGGCATTACGTGAAACTACAAGAGGAGTTGGCCAAGCTGCCCGTGCCGCCGGGCCTCGAGGACCTCGACGAGCCGTTCCAGCTGCCCGCCGCGCCCTCCCCGCCGCCCGCGCCCGCGCCGCCCGCGCCCGCGCCCGACCCCGACTCGCACACCCCCGACGAGATCGACCACGACATGGAGAAGATCGTCGCGCAGGTCCTCGACTGAGCACCGCCGCGCCGGCCCCGCCTCGAGCTTCCCTGCGAAGCGCACGAAACGATCTCCCGCTCCCGCAGACACGTCCATGCGATTCCGAACGGGTTCTAGTAGACAGAGTCATGGTTTTCTGCACCCGTTGATGTGTCCATTCGACTCGTAACGGGTTCTAGTCGATATGCGACTCGGAACGGGTTCCAGTAGATAGAGTCACGGTCTTCCGCACCCGTTTGTGTGTCCATTCGACTCTTAACGGGTTTTAGTGGACCTCTCCTGCACTTGCACCCGCCGACACGTCCGTTCGATTGCGAACGGGTTCAAATGGACAGAGACACGTTTCGTGCCCCATACGCAGTTTTATATACCGTATTACGTGTAACTCTTGTACAAATCACCCCTACCGATTGTGGTAAAGATAGACTGAGCATACATACACAGTATACGACGCAACGCTGTGACGTACATGTACATCGCAATAGAGTTAAATTTCAACTTCTAAGACAATTAATCTCGTCAGCTGTTCATCCAATATTTATATGAAAATATCGACGAATTTATCGTCTTTCAATACAATTAACACTGTCACCTGTCAAAATACTGAACAGGGTACGGTCATCCCATTTTTGCAAATCAATGTTGTCTATGGCACGAGGGATCTCGTTGAGTAAGTGTTTTTGTTAAAAAGTTTGTTAAATAAAAGCAGTTGTCTGGAGGTCGTGTTGTATATTAAGCAGGTGTCCGGAGGTCGTGTTGTATATTGCATATCTAAACTCAGTCTGTCGTCACCTTAGTTCCGACGCGTGTACCGCGTGCACGTCACATCACATTACACGTCGCACGTTGCGTGCTGACGATAACGCATTTACCCCCCGTGTGTACTTAGCTGATATCTATAGAGTAGAGAGTGACATACGCTAAGATAACGTTGGTTTTTAATAAACTAAGTTCGAACTTTCTGTCTGCCAAATTCAACTTTTATTCAGTTTTTCGCAAATTCTAAACTTTTAACCCACTAAAGGCTGGATGACAGTAAAACTACGGGAAGGACAGTAGAGAATATTAAAAGTTTTCACATTACGAAATCCACCCGAGAATCGTTTAATTTTTTGAGTTACTCACGCCAAGCCCTGAACTAATTTATTGATTATTTAAAGCAAAGATTTTAATATAAATATGTCACGATGATACCTACTGCTATTCTCGCCATTTAATTGCCAAAAAACCTTAATTTCTTAGTAGTTTACAAATTACGAAAAATCAAATAAAATTTGTATATGGCGGGCAATCCCCAACAAGTCATCATAAATCGACGAAATAGGTGACTTAAAGTATGATATCAGAATATTAGTGTCCATCCTGGAACTAACTTAACACATCTAAAAATAGTGCCATCCTCTTTCATTGGGTAAAAGGTTAACAGGTAACTTTTAAACATGTCTAATTAGTTCAAAGATTTTGTAAACACGAACAGGCATCGTTTTCTTTCTTTTTTTTAATTTATTTTGCGGCCCTGGATACCCGGCCTGTTATCTTCTTAAAAATATAGTGTCACAGACTAATTGGTTCGGTGAGGGTGTCGCTGTTGACGAGTGTTGTTTTTCCCACATCACTACTTATTACTTTAGGCATTATTTCTGCAGATATAACTACGAAACTAAAATAATAACACAACTCACGTAAACAACACCATACTAATTCCATTCGTTTATTTTCTCTTTGACACATGCAACAGATATAGCAATAGCGAGGGACCAGAGAGACATAAAGGTAAAGTGGTCTCTTTTTGGTCCCTCGCTATTGCTATATCTGTTTCATGTGTCAAAAAGAAAATAAATGGATGGAAAGAGTATAGTAGATAGCAAAGTGAACAAATAAAGATCGCGTCGTTAGTTCCAGTTTTGGCCTCTGGACGAGAAAAGTTTGCGGCACTATACATGGCGCTCTAAAGTCTGAATAATGTCTAAGTGCACTCTATAGGTCTATAGATTTCAACCATAGACACTCGAGACGCGCTCGCATATTTATTTATCACACCCGCGCGCGTTGTTTCTTCATGTATTATTACGGTTTGTTTGTAACAGATTTTTTTTATAAATAATATTTTTATTAGATGTATACATAGTTTAGTGGATCCTCGTTTAGTTTAACGTATTGTGATACTATAAGGGGCTCGCGACCCAGTAAGGTAGATAAGTTGAAGTATCTGCGCTCACACATACGTTGTTTACTGTACGCAAGCCTTAGCCAAATAAAATATGCGATTCCATGCGTAGAATGGTATGGAACGAAATTCAAAAAATGTTTGAGAATAATTCGCTTAATTGTCGATACGTCACGTGACCATTTTACCGTTAATAGGGTAGTTTAATAACGAAATATGTAATAGTTAACGATTAGCAATTTAATATTTCTGATTGGACAGAGAAAAACTATATCGGTCAGTGACTTCACTGTCAATCATACCTATATAAATTTCCGTTTTGCGAGAGAGAGACAGAATACCCCAACATCGAAAATTCAAATGCTTGTAACTGTTGTCTTTGTCGGACTAGAATTTTATATTCAATGTATGTCATTATTTCTATCATAGTTTACAATAAAGCAATTAAAAAAATGAGTAAACTCGCGTTCTCATATATTTTTTGCTTTTCGTTCCATTCAAATCCACGGATTGTATCAAAATAATATGTTGCGTGGCTCAGGCCCCAGTATATTGCCACCAATTTATCTCTAAGGAGTGAAACTAAACGGCAGTGCGGCAGTTAGGCTCAGAGGGTCAATTTACACCGTCGCGGAATGGAATGGAAGCGACACTTTTTGCAGCGAAATTATACATAGCATAATGAACTTTATGTCAATTATATAACATACAGATTAAATAAGAGCTAAAGAGGTCACGGGTTTTCCGGGGAACTCTTGCGCATTCTCGAGAATTCCCCTTACTACTGTCGGCACCTTGTGTGGAGTACGCGAGAAGAGGCGCGAGCGGGAAGTCGGTTGCGTTGGTCTCAGTGCGTTTACGAATACTCGAGCATAACAGCGAATTCTAGCGTCATGAAGCGCTTCCATTCCATTCCGCCGCGGTGTAAATTAGCCTTAGATACGTCAGATAAGACCGTAATGGTATAGGAGCTAGCAACGTTTTTGAGAAAGAATTTTAGGTGAGCTGATTTTGTGATATGTTGTCTTTCTTGCACTTTCGGTTAGAGTCTGGGCCATCTGGCTGGCGGAAGCCGTTGCGTTCATTAGTGCGCATCCTATGTGCAGCTTACGCGTCCACAATGTTTATACCAATGTTGTCGGGGCTACTAATTGCCCTTAAAATTACTACAGGCGCACTACCATTTATGATGACGTTTCATTTTTGTATTAGTCAATTGTCAACCACATACGAGTTAACATTTGAAACGTCATCATAAATGGTAGTGCGCCTGTAATAATTTTAAGGGCAATTAGTAGCCCCGATAACATTGGTATAAACATTGTGGAGGCGTAAGCTTCAACACCTGGACAGACATAGGATGCGCACTAATGAACGCAACGGCTACTGCCAGCCAGATGGCCCAGACTCCGAAAGTGCAAGAAGGACGACATATCACAAAATCAGCTCACCTAAAATTCTTACTTTTTAAACGTTGCTAGCTCCCGTACCATAACGACTATTACGAGCAGCTACAGAATTTTCGTAAACTTGTCCAAGAAACGAATAGATGGCAGCACCAATACGACGACGTCATTCAACTCATAGATAAATTGATGGCACTATACAGCACGCCTGCTCTCATAACTTGGCACAGTTGGGCAAAATGTAATCATGATTAATGATTCCATTTGCAATCAGTCGTAATTATATGGGGAAAAATAGTTGATGTGTTAGATTTTATTATTAATAAATTAAAGGCCTCGATTGGCTCCGTAAAATTCAAACAACCATAGTGTTAAAATACATTTTACGAGAAGTTTACGGAGTATATTGTTTGAATATATTACCACGTTACGGCATTATGTTCTTTACATGTTTATGATAAAATGTTTGCTAAGGAGTGCCCATTTTTTAGGAAATCAATTCGAAAATCCGACGTGAGTAACGCTAATTGACATGTTTGTTAATTGTCGTCAATAATAATAATAATTAATCATGACTACAGTTTGCCCAAACTTAATTCATTCATTAGGCATAGCATGATATTTTAAACAGCTGTCAAATTAACAAGTCTATGAATCGTAATTATTGCAGTCGTAATCGTGAATTTAATTTATGATTACATCTCGACCATGTTCAAGTCACTGATCTCCATTCTATGGATAGCAGACTGTGAACGTAAAAATGAAGACGCTTAATTTTCGCCATTTTCGCGCTGATTGTTGCGTAACCTGGCGTGAGCGTCGATGGAACTAAAAAAAAGACGTGTGGCACTCGGAGACTGCCGCGGTAAAGCTATTGCATAGCTGTTTTTATCAACTTATGCAATAATTATTGTAATCTATCGATAAATAGCAGAACTTTTAATGACTTTTTTGAAATATCACGCTTGTCTGTTTAGTTCAGCAACACGTCTCTAGGTGGCATTGGTTGTATAATTATATAAGATAGATGGCAAAACTAAAAAGTGTTAGGTTTTTTCGTTACGGAGTTTCTGGATTCGGTCTCCACGCTCAAGGCTCGCGATAGAAGCTATGCCATGCATGTCATTCGAAGCGTCGGGCACTAGCACTACCAACAAATGTCAATTAAGTACCGTGAACTTTCGAGGAAGGCGCTTCAAATTGAGACAAAAAATAAATGTGTAATCCATTGAATAGAGATCGGTGGTTCAAGTTCTCGCGATTTCGCCCGAGCAACGCTGTATTAAATATAATTTGATGTGTAATAAATTATTATTTTGATGTGTATATAAACTTTTATTGTGTCTTAATCTTTTTTGTATTTAAGAATATACGTATCGCGATATTGTACTTTTAGGACACTCCTGCGTCTCTCGCGCGGGGTTACACGTATAAAATTAGTACAGTAGTAAATTATGTACAGGCCTAGCCGAAACGGTACTTTGTAAAGCTAATCCTGTGAGCCCTGGTTTAGTTAAAGCCAACGCTACGCGGTACACTCGCCCTCACATCAGCGGACGAAATTGGGTATTTGACCCCAATTTTTTATTACTTTATCATAAACTAGGATATAAATAATGACGTTCACTGAAAAAACTAATTAAATCGATTAAAGAACAGAAAAGTTATAAGCATTTAAATATTTCTGATTAGACAGACATAGCGACATTGAATTGTGACGTACACACACCACACCTTACTAACACTGTAACTTCGTGCGGTTCTATACAAATTTTCGTTAGGGAAAGGGATAGAAGACCCTCCCACTCCAAAATTAAAATGCCTGTTACTTCGTTGAATTTTAATATTTTTTTCAGTGTACGTCATAATTTTTATCCTTGTTTATAATAAAGTAATATTTTTTATTAAATTAAAAAGTTGTGTAATACCCACTTGCTAACTGTATTTGTACATAAGTATAGTATAAAGTTATCACTAGCTCGCGTATCGTCTCACTGTACTTCAGTTGCCGGGTGAGTTGGAAGTATGGACGTTTAATTTGTTAAATATATACATGACTGTGAATTTCGGGATGTAAATAAAAATTTATGTTACTGCATTCTTTTTTGTTTTATTTTTTTAGATGTAATCCATTTTCCGAGCCTAGGAGCTGCGCTTATCGCGAAGTTAAACTCAAAACTGAGGGTATGGATGTACCTAATCTATCAGGTACGCGCGATATAAATTACGATTTATTACGGAGGTAGCTATACTGACATTACGATAGCCTCTGTCTATTAGGCCCGGTGTCCACCAAAACGGAGCTGTGTTTGAGTAACCAATCAGATTTCGTCATTTTGACATCTATGAACTGAGGGGAGTGGAGTTGCCGAAAGACGAAATCTGATTGGTTACTCAAACAGCTCCACTCTGCTCCGCTTTGGTGGAAATAGGGCCTTACTCCGATTTCACTCAATTACGTCTGTACTGTTTGTTCAGCCGTGCTAGCTTAATGGCCAGGCTAAGCGAAGACCAATGTTTATTTTGTAGAGCCCATAAACTGGAATGGCAAAGAGCCCTAAGCTCTGCCTGCTTACTAGCGAGCACTGAGTCGGACCACTGGTCCTGCAAGGACCTCCTCAATAGTTGTAAGAATAGAATAGGACCGTAGACACAGCCACATACCAAGACTACTACGAATAGATAATTAATGTTGGAATTCGCATAGGTATCTGCGACAGCGCTAGAGCGCTGATTCACTATAGGTCTGGCAGTAAGAGTATTAAGTAACTAATCTATGTAATGTAGTAAGCTTTCAGACGTTCAATGGGCTGACTCAATCGTTGTTCGATATCTAAAAAGCCTCGTGGGTTATTACCTAAGAAAACGGAGGCAAAAATCCTATTTTTGTTATTTTTCATACACCTTTAAATTTATATGGAAAAATAACGTTTGCCGGGTTGACCCGGGACTCCTTTTTTATTTATATTATATAAACAGATTACAGATTATAACAGAATGACATTTGCCCATGTGGCTCTCACAGTACCTACTAAAAAAATAAAAACACGTTTCGCTTTTATATTCACTTATTTTTATTGTAGATATTTACATGGTCCATTGAAACATTCACATACAATTATTATTATGACTCACAATATTATTATTACAGCTACTTATTTTATGACTTTATGATCAAAAATATTAGGTTTCAATTAAACTAAAATTTAAAGAACTCTTTAAACTTCGGTTTTCATTCAATTTAATTTTACTAAAGGCCGCACACAGGAAGTTTCTATACTATTTCCATTCGTTTATTATCTATTTGACACATGAAACAGATATAGCAATAGCGAGGGACCAGAAAGAGACAACTTTACCTTTATCTCAAACTTTACCTTTACTTTACCTTTTTTATGTGTCAAAGAGAAAATACACCATACACTAATGGAAAGAGTATTATTTACGTAAAAGTTATCTAGTATATTATCCGCTGAGGTGCTCCGCGCGAAACCACCCGACACCGTAAAGTGCTACCGAGCGCAGCCGAGCGTTGCCGAGCGTTGCCCGTGGCGGACCGCTACATGTTTAACGTTGTTTATGACTCCGTTTCTATTCTAATAAACTGCTCAAGTGATGTTTTTATGAAGGCTATGAATGTATCTAGCCGTCTAGTTAAGATTTTTAACCCTAGAAAGATAACCTACGTCGAATCGACGTAGTCAATTTTGAAAAATCGATGTAACTCGTTACTATTTCAAGCAATTTCACTGGCTCTTTCCGCTAACTCTGTTGACCCTCGACACTTACAGAAGACACCAGCGGCTCTTACGTAAGTGCAACAGTTTCATCAATATCTACCTACCGTACGTCGAAGTGACGTATGGTTATCTTTAGTGTGAGTTTTTTTTTACTTTTGTGAAGATTTATTTTGCTGTTTATTCGGATATTTCATGCATATTTTTTGTCTGTTTCTTTTATTTTTTGTTGGCCCATTACAAAACAACATAAAACCGTCACGCACGCGAGTATATGATAAAGAAATGTATAGATTATTACAAGAACAAAGTGATCAAGAGCATCAGGGGTCTGATACCGAATTTAAAGGTAATCTTTTGGAAGATGAAGTTCAAATTGATTTCGAGCACTGCGAAGTGAGTGCATCACCACTAGAAAACCCCAGGGATAATGAAACCCCAGAAATTAGAGTCTAAACATTCGATCAAATGTGCTCGACTATGTCTTGTAGTCGCAAAACAAACCGATAGCCCATGGCTATGGTTTACGCCTTACGGTATGCTGAATATAGCATTTATTATAAACGTGTACATTATTTTCTGTGATAATATATTATCCAAGAAAGAAAAACCTCATAGACGTAGAGATTTTACGAGCAATAGCTCGATGACCCCATGGATGGAAAAAAGGTAGCAATTTCCCACTTTTCCGACTAATATAAAAGAAAAAATTGGAGTTATATTGACAAAACGCAAAGCTGAAGTTTCCAAAGAAGATGAAGGTCGAATGAAACGAAGGTTTTGTGCTGTTTGCCCCTCAGGAATCAGAAGACTGACGAAGTCAATGTGCGATAGCTGCAAAATTTGGAATTCTTGGGGAGCACAAGTCAAGCGCTTGCACCAAGTGCCTTTGAGACAAAAATTCAAAAGTATTTGTATAAGCTAAGTCAAATTACTTTATCAAAAGTAAAAAAAAGTTGATTACAAGAAGTTTAATACACAATTGTAGGTCAGGTGAAGAGAATCCACAATGTTTAAGTTTTTGAGAGTTAGAAGAGACATGTTTTGTTATTCAAGATTTTGCTTGTAAAAGTAGACAAAAACCAATTACTTTTTTATTTATCATGAAGATAATAGAATATATTAAAGCTTCAAATACAATAACATACATATCATAAAATATATAGCAGTGTTATGTGCATCCAAATATATGCGTCGAAACGACGTATGGTTATCTTTAGTGTATGGCAAAATATGGTTATCTTTCTAGGGTTAATGTTTTAGTGTTCGACGTTTTGTATAGTTAATGTTAAACATGGCCATAAGCCATGTTGGATGTACTTTTATTTAAAAACCATATATTTCAGAATTCACTGGATAACTACACCCACGTTTATGCTCAATGTATACTCAATTATACTTTAAACTCGATTTTAAACTCACTTTCACTATAAAAACACTACTTTTTTCGGGAAAAATCGTTCAAAATGCGTCGCAGCGGCATCCGTTCGGCAGTTCCGTATGACAATGACATTGATTTGTTTATTTTGTATCTGACAGTGTGGTTGTTTTGACAGGAACTGGACGATAGACAATACATCTACTGTGAACCAATAGCCGAAGAGGGCTGCATTGATTGGTCAATTTTTAAATAAAGTTTGAAGCGCGAAATTTAAATTTGGGTACTGTAGTACCCAGGTGCAATCTACGGGTGTTTTCTTATTGGTACTCAAATATCCAGTAGCACTTCAGCGGGTATTATATTATCTGTGAAGTTATCATTAAAAAACCGTATCAAATGTCAATCTTACACAGTGGAAATTATGAAAAAATTTACCTATTTGACAGTTACCGCAAGTTACTCGCGGTTACACTATAGCAACTGCCAACTCAGCCCAATAACACCTCAGAATGATTGAATAACGTGAAATAACGCGAATTATTGCGATTGCTTGATTTCTGCCAAAATGCTTTGACGTCTGATATATGCACTTATAAGTAATGTTAGTTCAATGAAGACGATTAATAATGTCGATGATTAAGGAGTCTCTGAGGGCGGCTGTTCAGTAACTAATATAATAATAGTTTTTATTGGGTGTAGCCAAGATTTATAAATTTATGGTGACAATTACTGGAAAGAATTCATATCAGTCTTGCTATGATAACTGTTTTTAAAATCTCTATTTAAATTTTTTTTAATTAATTTTCTGCGTATAATTAGAATGTTCTTCATTATTCTTTAAAATGGGCAGCCTATCAGTTAGGCTTTAGGCCTATGTGAAATAAAGAAGTTTTTTTTTATCCCTAACAAAATTAGCAAGTTTGCTAAATGCGTGGTAAACATACTTCTACTTCTATTCGAGGTTAACTTCTTACGCGGCTACACCAATATAAACTGCAATATATATTATATTTACGCTTTTTTATATAATTTCAATATTTTACTATAAAAATAAAAACATTTGGCTAAAATGCCTATTGAAAAAACTTCTAAAAATATTGCATTAGGTAGCCAGGTAGATACATAAGAGTAAGTATTTTTTTCAAAGGCCTCTGAGTGAACTAGAAAACACTTTATTAATATAAAATCTATATCCTTACATTAATACTAATTTCCATCACAGATGGAACTATTTGTGACGAATATTTATTTACACATACATTATTATAATTATATCTACGAGTGAAGTAGGCATCCTTCAGTTTAATTCTTACTCATTGTAGGACGCATTTTCATATTTAATTATTGTCGTGCAGAAAATTGTATGGCACAAAATGGAGTACCTAATGTTTTATCCTTTCAATATAAAATAGAATAAGATTTTTAACTAAGTAGGTAAGAGATTTTGTTAAGTAATGTACCTACTTTACCTAATTCTTTTTTCGCAGTTTTGCGATTTGATAAATAAAAATTTAGGTCGCAATTTCGCAAAACGGCGAAAAGTTCGAAAGCTTATAAAACATGATACAGGCCCCGACTACTACAGATGTCTAATAAAACACTTTTAGACAGCTTGCAGATAAGTCGTGACAGTCGATTTCTGTTTTGGTTCCCCCCCTTATTATAAATTAGAGTTCATCGGAGGTGGGAACTACTTCCTTCGCCAAGCGGCATCGGCTTGCATCTCCATGTCGTTGGGATCGAGTTGGCCAGCCTCCACACAAGACTTGCAGCAGAATCTGTAAAAAGGAGTTGTATAAGAATCCATGAAAACGTGCTCGCTCCGCTCCATCCATGTACGAACATTTCCGTAATTTGACTGCCATAAGCCTATAATATCTAATTGGCATGCAAATTGCAAAAAACCACAAAAAAAAATAATTTCGCAGTCAGACTCCTTGTTTTAGCCTTAATATCTACGACTGCACTAGAAATCTGCTGATTGCTCATTTCATAACCACCAACTCATATGGAACGAACTTAAAAGAATGTACGAGAATGACAGTGGTATTAGATATGTCACGTGATCAATATAATATTATTTTCATAATTCCATAAAAATTAAGGGCACTGGACTTAGACAAGTTAAGCCATAATAGCTCACCGCATTCATCATCCGTTTGTGCATTGTCGATACTAGTTATTACTCTTAGCGGCAGATTAAGGTGCCTTCTAATAGGCCGCATTTTTTACTGAACAGAGAACAGAGGAAGGATAGCAAAGGCAGGCGTCAACATAGCCTCTAGAAAACCGGAGCGATCGCATCTTCTTCGTCGTTTCACTCTTGACAAATCGGTCGTGTTCGTCATTTCAGTCGTAGTTGTCTGATTAGGAAACTGTGATCCTGGTGTACACATGCAAAGGACCACCAACAGCAGCTTTGACAGTGCATGGCATGGGCAGCCCTCCGCGTAGTCAAGCCATTTTAGGCAATCTCCTGCCCCTTGAACAAATAATCTGAGCTCGTGCTGGCATGGGGCATGCCACCACACGCGTAAGAAAGGCCTATGGATGAGTCTCGGGCGATAGTGTATGTGATGTACCTAATTGTACCTATGTACAAATAATAGATAACTTACGAGGAGTAATACTTGTGATGGCAGTACTTGCTCTTCACGATTAAGCCGCAGTTGGCGAAGTAAGGGCTGTCCTTGCAGTACGGCGGTATGTATAGACCTGGAAGTAGAACACTGTTCAGTAGAGCGACTATTCCGTATTAATAACATCCGTTAGAAAATCACAGCATGTCAATTTTTGCGCCATGTCGAATTGGCATCGCTGCGTTTTTCGGTGCATGTCCACCAATACAGCACCAACCGGAAAGCTCGAAATAAGGAATTGTACATGATGACGAGCTAAGTAAGCAAAATAATTTTTCAATTAAGTTAATAAAATTTGTTAATTTTTTAATGCAAGATTGGTAAGTCGGTGAGGTCAAGAATACTTTTATATTTTATCATACCTATACTATATAATACTAATCTGTGACTTTTATAATATCGATTTCATAATCGGATTTTAGGTTCGGTAGTTAGTCAATATATTTAAGCAGCAATCAGTGATGTTGCTATTGAATGCTCGGATTCTAAGATCTTGTACTACTCCGGTACCAACTCGCTGGAATTCCTTTAGCTTTAGAATTTGGCGCAGATGTCTATACTCTATAGTGCCTCACCTTCCACGCTGATCTGCACAGTCGAGTAGTGCGAGGTGTATCCGTTGTTGGCATGACAACCGTACAATCCGCTGTCGTTGATGTTGGCTCGCGAAATGGTCAGCCGCGCCTCTGCGAATAAAAATAATAATTCTCCTTTGGCGTTGCACTAATTTCAATAATACCTATCAATTACAGTAACGCTTTTTTAATGTCACATAATATTTCCTTGAGGCGCGAGTAGGTACGGTCGGTTGCGATGTGAGAACTGAAACGTGCGTGACAGTTCGTAGACTTGAACGGGAAAGCCGTCCACATCGCACTGTAGGTTGACGTGCGTCCGCACTGGCAGTGTTTACGCAGTGTCCACACCTGTCACCATGATCCTGTCGCTAGAGGGTTATCCTTGTATCTGGACCCCGTCCTTGGTCCAGTAGACCTCGGGCACGGGGAAGCCGTCTACGTCACACGGCCGGTTGATCTCCGAGCCAGGTGACACTCAACTCAAGTGCGCTCCGAGCTATATATGAGTCCGAATTGACACTGATTACACAGTATTCATACCTGTCACCATGATCCTGTCGCTAGAGGGTTATCCTTGTATCTGGACCCCGTCCTTGGTCCAGTAGACCTCGGGCACGGGGAAGCCGTCTACGTCACACGGCCGGTTGATTTCCGAGCCAGGTGACACTCAAGTGCGCTCCGAGCTATATATGAGTCCGAATTGACACTGATTACGCAGTGGCCATACCTGTCACCATGATCCTGTCGCTAAAGAGTTGTCGTTGTATCTGGACCCCGTCCTTGGCCTAGTAGACCTCGGGCACGGGGAAGCTATTTACTTCACACGGCAGGTTGATCTCCGAGCCAGGTGACACTCGAGTGCGCTCCGAGCTACATATGTGTCCGAAGTGACACTTTATTACGCAGTGGCCCATACCTGTCACCATGATCTAGTCTTGGATTAGATTAGATTAGATTGGACTAGTAGACCTCGGGCACGGGGAAGCCATCTACTTCACAAGGCAGGTTGATCTCCGAGCCGGCTAACACCCGAGTGCGGTCCGTTGCGTCATATTGTGTCTGAACTGGCACTGTTTAGGTACAATGTTCATACCTGTCACCATGATCCTGTCGCTAGAGGGTTGTCGTTGTATCTGGACCCCGTCCTTGGTCCAGTGGACCTCGGGCACAGGAAAGCCGTCTATGTCATACGGCAGGTTGATCTCCGAGCCGGCTGACACCCGAGTGCGGTCCGTTGCTACGTGCGTCTGAACTGGCACTGTTTACACAGTATTCATACCTGTCACCATGATCCTGTCGCTAGAGGGTTGTCGTTGTATCTGGACCCCGTCCTTGGTCCAGTAGACCTCGGGCACGGGGAAGCCATCCACATCACACGGCAGGTTGATCTCCGAGCCGGCTGACACCCGAGTGCGGTCCGTTGCTACGTGCGTCTGAACTGGCACTGTTTACACAGTATTCATACCTGTCACCATGATCCTGTCGCTAGAGGGTTGTCGTTGTATCTGGACCCCGTCCTTGGTCCAGTAGACCTCGGGCACGGGGAAGCCGTCCACATCACACGGCAGGTTGATCTCCGAGCCGGCTGACACCCGAGTGCGGTCCGTTGCTATGTGCGTCCGAACTGGCACTGTTTACACAAATTTTGTATCAATTTTCGTAAAATTAGGTATATAACGAAACATTAAAAAATGTGTGTGTTTGGGAAAAAAAAGAACTGCTATAGCCATTTTGCATCGGCGGAACTGAACTACTCGTACCTGTTTACTCGAACCGAATGATGCCTTGATGATGATGGCGCATGATTTAGATAATTTATTTACAAATATTATCTATTGATTATTGATTTATTTACATTAATACTGAGTGATTCCAATAAACATCAAAGGAAAGGTCATTTTAATCTTTCTACTTACTATATTTACGAAGATAACAAAAATTGTTACATCACACAATTTCTTAGTACCTAGTCAAAGTTCAAGAGCGTCTAGATAAAAATGAATTTCGCGGAACTATTCTTACGAACAAAGTAAATAATTCAAACGAAAAAGTATTAGGCTGATAGAAACCCCATGCATCATGCAGAAAATTGACATGCACATAAAATATTTATTTAGGTACGAGGTCTATTTGGATAAAATTGGTAAGCGAGGCCCGATCTTACCGGAGTAGGGTATCTCTATTTCCGTAGTCCGGGCGGTGGTCGGCGCGGGTGCGATCCGCGGCTCGAACTTCAGCGCCACCGCGCGTTCAGTCTGCCGAGACACCGTGTAGGGGTACTCTTCGGACCCCTCGGGCCTGTACGCCTGTACCACGAACGCCCAGTCCGCCGGCTTGCCGTATCCGTTATATGCCTGGCATATGTATTCTCCGAGCGTTTCGGGCAACAGTTTTCGTATTTGGAGGACGTTTCCTCTAGCCTCGTAGAGCGAGCTGCTGTAGGGTACCATGGGCCCGTTCCGGCCGCGGTACCAGTAGATGGCGGGCTGCGGGTAGCCGTACGCGAGGCAGCGCACGCTGAGCGAGCGGCCCAGCTCACCCATCACCACTGCGTTGGGGGTGCCCGAGATACCGGCCGGCCCTTCCACGGGATCTAACCACCCGAACGTTAGTAACTATATCTACCTACTTGCAGTTTGTGGATGTTCCCCCGTGAGGTGATTTATGACAAGTTAAGTGATCAGAAAAATTACGAATAATAATGCATTACCCTTATGTTACTTATAATGACGCAACTCCACACCCGGATGAAAATAAAATGTATTTAACGAAAAATAGATTATGGTTAAAAAACCCGATGAAAGGAATATTATGGAAGTAGGTACGTTTTTGTTTTCAACTATCAGAGATCAGAGTCCATTCAGTAAACTCTGTAGCTAAACAAATAGAGGGCAAAAATGTGCTGAACATTCCACAAACTTAATGATTAGTTTCCACACAGCAAAATTCTGTGGTGAGTAATTATCGGATTCCGTCAATCATTTTGGTTTATGAGAATTTAAATTTCAAATATTATATTATAGTCAAATAAATTACGAAATCCAATAATGTCACCGGTTAATTGAAACCATGATTAAAACAATTAATTAAAGAACAACCTCTTTGTGCAGCGCCAGCGCATACCAACACGAGAGTTATCACTGAGAGCCGGAACATTGCTAGCACGCGTGACGGCGGGAGACCCCTTACTGAGGTCGGACCGACGGGCGTCCCTAGTACTGATGTACTTATATTTGTGACGAGAGTTACATGTTCAGATAAAAGACTATTGACTGCAAAATGTAACGGACATCCGATGGCAAAAACATTACAAGATAAACTTTTGTGAACAAAAATTGTGACTTTCTAAGGTGATAAGGAAGCTGCCCTTTGTTCGATTGGCTTTAAACCATTAGTCGGAGCGTGAGCGACGACCTATTATAAATCTATGCTATAGCAGTTCATACCTAATCCCGAATTTAACACATTTCTGAACATCGTTTGGGAATTGTACATAATAGCTAGAAAATGGGAGATAACATGTTTTAAATAACTTATGAACATTTAGCCTGTATTTTAACTTTAACACCTTTCTTTGGAGAAAGGTGTTTTTTCTTTTTCCACACATTTCTGTTAACATACCTACGTATACTTAGGTATCACGAGTATATGAAAAATATTGTAATTTTGGTTGCAACGGTTTTGTTATCGTATCGAAATTGTGTCAGTAGTAATCAAATTAGGTATCTAAAATTGGTCAAAGATTGAATTACCCGAACTTGTACAATAACAGTATCTGGTGTCCGTGACTGCAATTTATGGACAATATATCTACCTAATTACATATTCTACATTTAAGAACAAAGTGATGTCTCCCCACTGGTGCTATATTTAATTGTTTCCAATTTGACGACCGGTAATTTTTTTAACTCCGAAAAAAAAAACAATTGTTGTGATGGTTAGACTTGTTGTATTTGAATAATAAAGAATTCACCAAACCAGTGTTGTTCAATAATATTATTAATACCTTAATTAATAATACCTTAGTGTTCACTACGGTATAATTATGATATGTTGCAACTCTCAGTGATATAACTTCTCTATGCAAAATTAATATTATTATATCAAACTAAGAAAGTAAAACAAAAGATTGAGATATTTCATCTGTCCCACATAAAAACTATAGTCTATCAACAGCACTTAACTACGATTTAAATGACTATAAAACTGTATGACTATTTCTATTCGCTCAAATCTCAAATGGAACGATATTCAAAGAATGTAATATTTTTTAAAGATTAATTTAGCGATCGTAGCGATTTAGTTCCATCTGAACGAATCGAATCGAAATATGGCTGTAGGTTTCATATGAGGCAGATGATTTGTTAGGGAAGATAGAAAATTAGTTGGAAAGATCTAACTACTACCTACTACTAGGTACCTATCTACGTACTATAAGTACCCAATTGACTTGTACAATATGTTAAGAAAACCTCGTGGGATATCCTGAGTTGCATTATAAGAATCGACGTCATTAAAACGTCATAAACACAGTAGGTATTTATCAAATGCATAAGAAATCAAAATAAACATAATTATTTAAAAAGGCCAAGTCAGTGCAACACCTGTGTCATTTTGCCTTAAAAGTTATGCTGAAGACTACCAAAGAAAATTGACAACTTTTGAAACACGTTAAATTTTCCCAAAATGTTGTAAATCAATATTTCCACCGACGGAAACTCGGTAAAAAACATAATATCCTGGATCCAAATGAGTACGTTTCCCAATTTGGGAATTTGAATGTAGCGAAGAAAAAATTCATTAGGAATTTTTCAGATGGGAAAAATCCATTGAACTTGTGACACCGCTACATTAACATTTTATTCTGTTATCGTAACCGACACCTCTGAATTTTAGCATCTGTAGGCCCTCCCGGATTTTTTTTTATTCCCAACGCGGCTCGTTACCTACTTATCCATTCAGGTGTTCTCAATTTCTTTAATTAACAGATTCTATTGTCACTTTATTTTTATTGACGTGACAACGTCTTATAATTCGATAGAGCCGGTTGCACGCACGAAAAAACATGACTCATCCGGCGTTACCTCGCTCATGCGGCGTTACCGGCGTTACCTCGCGAGCGCGGAACGAGCGATAAAGAAGACGTTGTCACGTTCAACTATCGTCAGTAAACCGACTTTACGGACAACCAATTTTTTGACGTGACAACGTCTTATAAATCGATACAGCCGGTTGCACGCACGAAAAAACATGACTCATCCGGCGTTACCTCGCTCATGCGGCGTTACCGGCGTTACCTCGCGAGCGCGGAACGAGCGACAAAGAAGACGTTGTCACGTTCAACTATCGTCAGTAAACCGACTTTACAGGCAACCAATTTTTTTTAATAGATTTTTTGTTTGCGAGAATGAGCCACAGGGTTTTCATTCACACAGTGTACAAATACAAATCGATAACGCAGCAGGTAGACGATTCACGTAACGCGTCGACTACATTTCGTGAAGTGAAATGTTTAAAAAAGTTCATGGCATTTACGTATACACATTATAAGCAGACGATATTGAAACCAGAACATTTTTTGCGAACACTGAAAAATTAATTTCACGACACAGAGCGTTAGAATTGAATGCAGTTCAAAAAAATGGTCGAGAATTCTGAAACTAAATTTACTTTGCGCGATAAGTTTGAAAGATTATTTTCTACTTTATTTTACTAATAGTCGTCAAGTTAGTTTTCTACTTTATTTCCGGATTCATATCACTCAGTGCGTGAAAACGTTAGGTGAATCGCTCCCCTGTTCATCGAGTCCCTGAGGTGAAGTGGCCACTTACCCAGCACCTCGAGGCGTATCTCCTGCGTGGCCACCCCCAGTCCGTTGTCGGCCACGCAGATGTACACGCCGGTGTCGTTCCTGTACAGCGACACGATCTCCAGCGCGCCGTCGGCCAGCAATCTGTATCGCCCTACGTCGCCCTCGATCTGGTAAAAAGAATCACAATCCGGTCAAAATTATATAAATTTGACTACATATAGATACGATTAAGTCACGAGTATCGGCTGAACTGAAAATTTCTCTACATTTCCTTAGTTTTTTTCTAGGTCAAGGTTTCACTCCAAACACTACTCGGCAATTACATTCGGTATAAGTCGATCCTTTCCTATAGGTAACTTGGCTTAGGATTTCAGATACTTACCTAGTTTTAACACTAGCTTTTAAGATAGTTTATAACTAACTCATATATGAAGGTAGGTACTTTATTTTCATTTAGTCCTAGGGTAGACTAAGCTTACCGTGATCTCGCCATACCGCCAAGTGATCTTGGGCGGCGGGTTGCTGTGCAGGAAGCATCGCAGCGTGGCTCGGCCACCCTCCTGCGCCTTCACTTCTGGCTCCCTCTGCTCGCTCGGCCGCGGCGCATACGGCATGTCTATGAACCAAAAGTATAGTCAGAACATTCTCTATACAAAGTTTAATACAAAACAAAGGAATCTGACCCAAAATTCCCAAATATCGAACGATAAAGTCTAGTTTAGGAAACTCGGACTGCGGATTAATAACAAGTAGGTATACCCCCGGTAATCTGTGTGTGGCATGGATTGCGGTCCGTAGGCAATACTGCGGTCGGCTTACAACTGGCGACATTTTATCGCGCGGTCCACCGGGTCCTGTGTCTATTACTCATTGTAATTTTTCTATAATTGCGATCATCCTTCCTCAGCGTACTTTCCTTCTATAATAAGAATTTTGCCTGACGATCGGTCAGGTGTTTCTCTGCAAGACTTACCCGGTGAGAACGTGGTGTGCGGCGGCGCGGGGCTGGACAGCACCTGCGACACCGGCTCCAGGCAGACTCGGCAGCCGCGCTCGCAGCACTTGCCCACGCCCACGCAGTCCGCGTCGTCGTTGCACTCGGTGCGGCACTGGCCCTCCGTCGTCGAGTACACGCCTCTCGGCGGACACGAGCCCGTCTTATTCACTAAAAAAAAATATTATACGTAACTAATACGTATCAAATTTATCACGCTCGGCAGAATTAGAATTTGAGCCCACGTCTCCTACGGGTGCTCAAGCCGCCAAGGCGATATTTTATACTATTCACACCTCCTACGTATGTGTCAATTGAGTTTCTTCAAAATGGAATGGCAAGATTCCATTTGTTTACCGGTCCTGCACTTGGCGGAGCGCATCCCGGTAGGCCGTGGTGACGCAGCGCTCGCCGCCCGCGCAGCGCGCCTGCACGCACGAACAATCAAAACACATGTTTACCGGTCCTGCACTCGGCGGAGTAGCGCAGCTCCACCGTGAGCGCGTCCCGGTAGGCCGTGGTGACGCAGCGCTCGCCGCCCGCGCAGCGCGCCTGCACGCACGAACAATCAAAACACATGTTTACCGGTCCTGCACTCGGCGGAGTAGCGCAGCTCCACCGTGAGCGCGTCCCGGTAGGCCGTGGTGACGCAGCGCTCGCCGCCCGCGCAGCGCGCCTGCACGCACGAACAATCAAAACACATGTTTACCGGTCCTGCACTCGGCGGAGTAGCGCAGCTCCACCGTGAGCGCGTCCCGGTAGGCCGTGGTGACGCAGCGCTCGCCGCCCGCGCAGCGCGCCTGCACGCACGAACAATCAAAACACATGTTTACCGGTCCTGCACTCGGCGGAGTAGCGCAGCTCCACCGTGAGCGCGTCCCGGTAGGCCGTGGTGACGCAGCGCTCGCCGCCCGCGCAGCGCACCTGCACGCACGAACAATCAAAACACATGTTTACCGGTCCTGCACTCGGCGGAGTAGCGCAGCTCCACCGTGAGCGCGTCCCGGTAGGCCGTGGTGACGCAGCGCTCGCCGCCCACGCAGCGCACCTGCACGCACGGGTGCTCGATACAGCGGCATCTGGTACAAAGAAGCATTTGTGCATCGCGTTTTGGCATCCTCCCTGGCACGGGCGCAGTGGCGCGCTAAGATAAACGAAGAAGCGCGCACGAAAAAGATAAATTCTTGTAATGTTTAAAAATTGTCAACTCATTTTACATGAGATTCCTTGGAAAGTTTTTTAATCATCAGTGTGAGTTATCAAATTCTGCTTGGTTTCCATTATAATCATTCTAATAACATGATGAGGTATGATTAGGTACTTTTACAATTACATATTATATTTATGAAAACAGTAAACGTATCAACAACTTACCTTTCACAGCCGTCGTCACCCGTTACTCTCTCCATGCCGTAGTTGCACTTGAGCGTGTCGCACTCCTGGCGCAGCGGGCCGCAGTCCACGTCGACGGGCACGCACACGCAGCGCACGCAGCCGTCGGCCGCGCGCACGCGCTGCACGCCGTACGGGCAGCGCAGCGCCGCGCACTCCGCCGCGTAGCCGTCGCAGCTGATCTCGTTGCCGCCCGGCCCTGCGGACATGCTCACTGTCCAGCATCTCTCAGTAGCTCTTTGACGACTGATCAGCCATTCACCAGCGCCAACAGAACACGTCGTATCACATCAATGCAGTTACAGATCATCCCGTGACTTTACAAAACATCCATAGCTGGGAAAGTTGGAGCCCGCATACAGCAAACAGACAGATATTGAACAGTCGATAGAATAGTAATAATATTTACATATGAACAGTTTGTCACCTCTTTGATTTAATTTACTGAAGTGGCAAAATGGTAAGTTCCACTAAATACATCGGTTTACGCGGCTTTACCATTTTACCACATCTCTCGACATCTAGGCGAATGTTGGCGTTTTCACAGCCACCGCTATTATGTTAGGTACGCACAGATACGATTTCAGCTTCTTTAATAGTCATTTTCCCATCACATAAGATACACAACATACTATAATTAACTACACTTACTAACATTAATTGTAAAGTAAAAGATCGGTCCGAAAGATGTACCTGCAAAATGATATTCTTATTCTGCCTAGGAACATCATATTTGATCATCATTCATGATAAAAACTTCCAAAGTGAAAATAAAGCGTGAAGCGCTGAAGAGTCAAAGAGAAGTTAAGCGTGCAAGCGATGATAACAGTGAGTGCAGTAAGCCGCATACCACGATGAGTCCTTTTACCAGCTTCACAGCAGCCACGCAAATCCTGTTAACGCTAATAGTATACTTTTGTGTACCGAAAAACTTACGGCCAAAAAGACAAGAATAAGAATTCAATAAAAAAAATCTTGGCAGTATTGACTTTCGTCGGTCGTGCTGGAAGCGTGGTAGAGCGAGTTCGCAGTAAGCTTCGATGTTATAATACCCGCGGGGCTTTCTCTCTTGCAAGCGACAGCGCACGCCTCGTAGGAGGCGAAGTTGTTCTCAGTTCCTCCGCAGCCGGAGTACACGAAGGCGATGCACTCCCCGTAGACGTCATGGTAGTACCAGCGCCGCGACGACAGCCCGCAGCCCGGCGCGCCCGTCGACACCGGCTGCAGGCACGCCGGCTCTGCCCCCACCACCTCACTGCGTTAGTTGCGTACCCACTACCCGCACCCACCCACCACCAACCAGCCCCGAAGTGTTACACCGTTATGACGATTGTAAGTTCTTGATCCATGAAAACTAATCTACTACTGCAGTTATATTATTATGTTAAGCTGGAGGCAGTCCCCAAGGAAAATTAATAATCGTGCTTCAGTAAGTTGGTGAGAATATTGAAGATGGAATTAGAGAATTCAAGTTTGTGAGAGAAGGTTACCTGGTCCGGTTGCACCGCAAACTTCTTCGCATTCTTCAACACTTGAAAAGCGGTTGGGTCCACCGTGACAGCCTCCGTAGGCGAAGCCTAAGCATTGGCCTGATATGGGGTCCCAGTAATATTTACTGATTGAGGCGAGACACGGGCCAGGGTCAAGATTGGCACCACAAACGTCTGAAGCAAAAAATTTTGGTTATAATCCTTTGTGCTCAATGGAGATTGCATTTTGCAACTTATCGAAACAAAATGTTCTCCGTCTCACCAAGTCCTTTGAAGGCACCACACCTCCTCTCACATTCCTCTTCAGTTCGGTAACTGTTTAGATATCTGCATCCACCAAAGTCTCCAACCAAACATGCTTCCGTCCTCGTATCGTAATAGTATACCGTGATATTGCTACCGCAGGGCTCAACCGATGCGGGGGTCGCACATTCCTGGATACTCTGTAAGATTATTTTGGAGCAATTAAAAGCTGTAACTGTTTTTTTGCTCTTTTTAGTGTCTACTGAGTTTAGTTGGTAACTTTCGTTGCTAATCATAACTATGTCATGGCAAAAGAGGAAACAATTAACAGTCATTTTCCGGGCTAAACTTGCTTTACAAATTGGGAGCTTTACAATTTGCTCACGAACTTCTTACCTAAAAACTAAAAAGGATTTACTTTCTTGCTTACCAGTTCATTAGGATCAAATGGAGCTATAGTAGTCGATGGTTTAGCCGTTTGGATAACGGCTGCGGTCGTTGTTGTAGTGCTGCTGTCCAAACGGATGCCAACAGTCGTCATTCCCTTTTTGCATCGGCCTTCACATTCTTCTCGCGTTTCGAACCTAGCGATTAGTCACAACATTAGACAAAATAATGCTTATAGAGAAAAAAGTCAATAAAGTCAAGAATAAAATTAATTAAGTGATTGGAATCCAGAATAGCAGCATTAATGCCTCAACGAGTACGGATTTACCGAACGAAATTACCGACTGCAATTTGATTTGGAGTTCCTGAAGGTCCGCTGAGAATTTCCTACAGATCTTAAGATGTAAAATTTGATTAGATATACGAAATGTATTGAGACATTTCGTATATCTAATCGAAATCTATCTATCTATCGAAATGTATTGAGACTTGGAAATTATGGTGTTGTACTTGGTGTATATTTTATTTTGCATAAATTTAACTGTTTAACACGAGCCTGATTTTGCGGATGCCAAATCAGGCTGTCTGTTGGCTACTAAGGCCGCAGAAGGTACGGAGTGGTACCTACTTGTTGTCGTTGCCACCGCAGCCGCCGTACACGAATTCCCTGCACTCATCGCGGGTCGCGTCGTAATGCCACTTGTACATATAGGCCCTGCAATTGCCCCGCTCCGGAGGCTGACTGCACAGGTCTGGGCGGTGAAACGAATCGTTGATGAAATTCGGTTGGTCAGGAATTAGGATTAAGAAATGGACAAGATTTAGTACAAGTAGCTCATAGGCAAGAGGTGAAACCTTATTTTGGAAAGCAACGTCAACAATAAGCTGGGCTTTTTATTCTGATGGTCAATACCAGCAGCGAAACTGCAAGAGGGCAAAGAATATATCTGCGTACTTCATATGTGCCTACCTTATTTTAAATAAAATATTGCCATTTTATGTTGTGCAAAATTTTTAAAATTAACTAATTTTACGCGTCTAAAAATAACCCTATCCTATTCAAAATGCTTTGCATGGAAAAGGTTAGCCCTATATTTAGACACGTCAAATTAGTTTATTTTAGACATTTCGCGCAACAGAATTTGCACCAGTGAAGTGAAGATTTAAACTAAAATTTAGGGAGAAAAATTCATTTTATTATTTTACCGGTAGGTATAGGTCTGCAGACTTGCTCGCACTCCTGGAGGGTTGAGAAGCGGTTGGGTCCGCCGTGGCAGCCTCCGTACAGGAACTGCTCGCAGCGACCCGTCGCATAATCGAAGTAGATCTTGGGGATCGACTCGTCGCAAGGACCTGGATCCACTTGGTAACGGCAAACGTCTGGTGGGCGAATAGATGAGGATATATAATGTATGAGTAAAGCATTTATGCAGTGATGGCTCCCAATGTTCTATCTATCCATGGTTTGCCTAACTAGAGATAGAACTTTGGCATAACTTGTATGGAACCTTTATCTGTGTATGGAACTTATGTCACATTGATATCTCTAGTAGGGCAACTAGAAGATAGATAAAATATTGGGAACACGCTATAGTAGTTAAGACTCCAGTCTCGAAATAATATTTGGACGTCCGCGGGTTTGAACCAGAGATATAAAGCACTTTTATATCTGGAGTTATGTATGTGGCAAGAAAAACATGGGGTGGGATCTTGCATGCATGCTTTTGGGTTCATGTATAATGTTCTTGAAGGTGTATGAAGCATGGATAGCTAATATTGCTGCTAGAGCTGTCGTATTCAGAGCCGTCAGTACTTATTACAATGTGGAGAACAATCGAGAAAAAAGCGACGTATAAGTAAAACTGCATGTGGACTGTTTTATGTGCTAACGCAAACAGTTGTCGGAATTTGTGAGCTGCCTAAATTCCCGTTAATATGCCACAATATAGAAGAAACCGTACCTGAGGAATTGCGCGGGCGCACGGACGTACACTATTACATATTTACGTGATCTGTGGCATGAATCGCGGTCCCTAGACGATACTGCGGTCGGTTTACTACTGATGTCGTTGGTGTCATAAAAAAAACATTTTTGACACCCGTAAACTGGCGAAATTTTTTCGCGCGGTCCACCGGGTCATGAGTATATGTTTATTTGAACTGCACACCACTGACCTAAATCACGGAAAGCGCCGCAGGAGCGCTCGCAGGCCTCCTGCGACGGGTAGACGCCGGTGTTCCTGCACGCGAGGCCACTGTACCCATTTATGTGCACCACGCAGGCGCGCTGCAGCTCGTCCCAGTACCACACCTCGCCCGCAGCACTGCACTCCTCCAGAGTCGGCGACACCTGACACTCCGGCGGTAGGTACTCCTGAATGACATGAAACATTTTGTAAACAGTCATTATTAGTGCTGGACATAGATCTCTCGTAGAGATCTCTAGCACGAGCGCAAGCTTGAAGCGAGCAATTACTGTGATACTACCCCTGAACTTGCCCATCCACCATCCTTCTATTGGTGGGGTGTCTGCTAACCCGAGCGCTACCCGAGTGTGACCCAAGAAAACCGACCGGTATTCCGGAATCTTGGGTCGCCGGTCCAGTTTAGCGACAATCAGTTCAGATTTTTTAATACCAGGAGTGGAGACCATTTTGAGATTACACATTGTTTTTTTTCTTCGTATTTCAGTTGTTTGAATGTATTATGTGCGACCAAAATAAAGACTTCTTTCTTTTTTTAATATCAAAAGTAAAACTATGCTGGTGAATATACTTACTCATATTTGAGGTTTCACTAAGAAGCAGAACTAGCTTATTGGTGTAATAGAGTCAAATTATTTTGATCACTGCCCACGTTTTGTTACAATTATTGAGTCTTGATTTTCCAGCGAATTTCGAAGTGACGTAATACGTAAGAATTTTCCAGCGACAATTAATAGCAAATACGAAACTTTTCATCTATATCAGGCTAAGCAAAGAGAAGTCTCAAGGTTATCCGCAATATTATAACGTTATTCAGATGTGTTTAAATCTCGTTTTTCATAGGTGAAAATTTTATTGCAGGCCCCGAGACTGTGCACTTAAATCTAAACATCTCACGAAAGTTTATTCGCATTTCGCATACTGACCGGAGCAATGGTGGTTGTGGAAGTAGTCGTAGTTGTCGCCGTGTCGGCTCTCGATCTGCACTGTCGTTCGCATTCTCCCAGCGAATCAAACCTACAATGGAAAAACGTATGCGTTAATTTTTTCTCACATTACATTTAGGTACTCATATTTTTGGTTGTCTTTCGTAACCGTCTTTAGAGGTATTCCATACCTTTGGTAAGTTTGATTTGATAACGTTGTGTATATTCGTAGAAAACTAAAGAAATATCTAAGTGTACCGGTTTCCATTTCCTTCGCATCCCCCGTAAGTGAACTGGCTGCAGGAATCTGTGGCGGCGTCGTAGAACCAGCGCATCAGCGATCCGTCGCACGGGCCCGCTCGCATCGGCAGCTGGCAAACATCTATCAAAACAAACACAATTGCAAACGAACGTAAAATGCTTCAAGGAACGTCTAATCTTTTTGAATTTCAAAAGCTCTTTCAAACGATTATTGGTGCCGAAACCCCGAAATTCATTGATGCAGACTGGCAGACGCAGAAGACTTATAGTATTTAATACTTGTAAAATTTTATACGTCAACTCAGTCGTCAATAGGTATAGATATTACAATCCACGAAGACGCGCCCCACTCTGTCAAAATCGCTAATGTTTCATTCGATTCGCATGCAGTTTGACAGAGTGGGGTGCATCATCGTAGATTGAAATATCTAAAAGCAGCTAAAACATCACTTCGGTCTGTTATGAGCAGGATTTGTTTTTTGTCTCACCCTGCGTAGGAGAGCAGTAATACTGGCAGTATTCGAGCGAGGGGAAGTTGTTACGGTTGCCTCCGCAGCCTCCATATTGGAACTGCGTGCACGCGCCTCGTGCCGCGTCGTATCCCCAGCGCTCTCGCAGTTCCGAGCACGGACCAGGGTCTATTCTCTCGAGACAGATGTCTGGGAACATAGAAGAACTATTGTTTCTACTTCAACTTTCGTAGGTAACCTTCAGAAGTTCTTTCACGGATGAATTAATAATTGAGCTAAGTAGATCAGCTTTGGAGTTTGGAAGCGTGAAAGTGTTCTGGGATTCTTAAGGCCCGCAAATGTTCAATAGGACCAAAATATTAGGAACAGGCTACTGGTAGGCATATGATGACCGTTCGTTTCAATCAATGGACATAGGTACGCCACGCATTATTTCGATATCCGCCAAAAGAGAGAAATCTGTACTTTCTCTTTGGGATTCATATTATAATAAGGGTGTTTTTGGAAATTTTTGACCCTAGAGGTAGTGTTACGAAACGTTACAAAAATATATACACTTATTAATATTTTATTAATATATCATACCAGCATCAGGTCTCGGCTGCTGGCCTGGGGCGGGTGTCGGTTGCGTCGTGGGCGCTATAGTTGTAGTGACTATCTGCTCCATGCACCGGTTCTCGCATTCGAACTCCGACACGAAATTGTTCTCGTTACCGCCGCATCCTCCGTAGTAGAACTCGCGACATCTAGCAACATAATGAATTATTATTGTCATAGTAAAGCTCGTACCATGAATGGTAGATACTGCAGCAAGTTAAGTTGTTTAAAGATATAAAAAAAAAATCCTAGATCCTGATTGAAGACACAGGCTTCTTAAAAACCACCAAGAGATCCAAGATTCGATAATAGGAGTCATCACGCTTATAGTACTAAAATTATTATTAAAGATAAAAAAGTCGTATCAGCTCATGTTACCTTCTGATTTTTTTGAACCGATAATTTTTCTACGGCTTCCAATGTTCAGATAAAACTACATGGGACAAATTGATTATCTATGTACAAGCGCTAACGCTTCAAAAACTAAACAATGTATGGGAATCGCATATTCTTACTGTTGATTTTTTTTGTTTTGATCATGACTTATTGACTATACGATTGACTTTCTCATACATTTGTTAGGACTGTAGCTAGTTAGGTCTGTGCTTCCGTCAGCTCCTTTTCATTTCAAAGGGCGACCAGCAATAGCACCAATTGTAGTGCTAGTTGTTACCTTCTGTGCTCTGTGTCGTAGAACCATCTTCGGGTATACTCCGCGCAGTCGCCAGTCACAGCCGGAAGCGTGCACATTTCTTGAACTGGAAGTATCGTTACTCATTAAAATAATATAGGAAAAAGTTTTAAACGAGAAACTTGAACTGTACTTAATCGTGCAAAGTCATGCGCTACTAATAGAACTATAGAAGGATATCCGCAAGCAAAAACTAATTAGTGCGAATTCAAAAATATTATTACCCGATATAGGTTACAACTTGTGCAATTTTAATAAGTGATATAAAAATTAATAAGACAGTTTCATTATGTTTAGACTGCAATGTTATTTCACTCCTACCTATTAGGTAGAAGTAAACCAGATGTTCCCGCGTGTCCACGGTTCCCTAACAGCGTTCTCTTTCCTTTTTAAAATATAGGTAAAACGTGAAGCTAATCCAACCCTTGCTATACCCTCGAATGCAATTTATTTAAAAATATGGACAATTGCAAATTAGAATTCCATTTCACATTTCACGTTAAAAGCCGCCAGTCTTGAGCCTGATTTATCTGCGATCGCGTAGGAGCTGCAATGGGATTATGAGAGTGAGGAATATAAACTGCAAATGTGTTTGCGCACACATTTGCGCACTATAATGTCTCCCACTCAGCAAATACAATGACAGTAAATCCCCGCTACTAACTACTGACCGCTAAAGATATAGTACGATTCACGAAAGATGACCACAAATGGCGGGCCTATTTTAGGTCTCTTTGGACTTATCTAACTAATATTATGGTCTTATTTATTTTAACTAATATATATGGTCTTATTTAACTAATATATGGTAATTATTTTGGCTTAAGTCTTTTCTTCATGAGTGTACATGAAGAAAAGACCCGCCATTTGTGGTCATCTTTCGTTAATCGTTGTATTTGCCGCGACTTTATACTATTGTATATTAGAAAAAAAATTATAAAGATGACGTTCTTTTAATATTAGAAAAGCCTATACTAACTAGGTCGAAATATCGGCATAAAACATCATGTTTTAATCGTGGTATGTACCTACCCGTTAAATATTATAATATTAGAAAAGTGTTAAAGAAGAGGAATTACCGTATGCGCTCGGACAGGCGCTGGCGCAGGCCTGTTCGCTGTCAAAGCGGTTGTCGTTGCCCCCGCAGCCCGTGTAATAGAAAGGCATGCAGCGGTTCTCCGTAGGACTGAAGGACCAGGCGGGGTGTTTCTCAGTGCAAGTGCCCTTTTCTTGTGGTAGTGAGCACGCCTCTGTGCCGTGCAACCGTGTTAATTTTAAGTATTTGTTATTAAATTAGCTACGAAGGTGGTGGCAGGAGATTCTAATAATTTCGTAGCTCGAGAAGCAGACGGTCGAAATGATTTCTCATAAACCCGGTTGCTTTATCAAAGGATAATGACCATGGATGTATGAAGTCCCGTATCGAGCTGAATCAAACCCAAACTTTATTTTTTATAGACTACGGTGTCCACATTAACTCCTACAATTATTAATTTTTTAATTAACATCCGAGTTCTAAAGTTATAAGCAAACAAACAAGTAGTACTTATTTGTAAAATCAGTATGACACGAAATGTGCATCGAAAATAAAGTAACTTTTTGTATGCAAAATTAAATTCCGGATATGAAAAACAAATTCCTAGTACCTATGGTTCTTAAACATTATTTTATTTTCCTAGACTATTTTGTTTTGGTTTTGTTTCATGAGAAAACTTGATACCACCTTTGGTCATTCTCCTTTTAACAGACAGTAACCCTTAAACTTGACGCTTTCTATGACATTTTGTGGCCGCCATGGTTAACGATTACGTGTCTGCTAATATTTTGTATGTATAACTGATCGCAATGCTATAAAATGCTTGTCGGGTGTTATCATATCCAACCACGAACTTATTTAACAAAACTGTCACCAACTCCCTAGCTAAACTAAGACTACATTAACTACCAAGCTATCTACTCTTCCAAAACCCTTCAGAATCCTGCAATCATCACATGCCAATTAGGGATTTAATAAGTCTTAAAAATAAATTACTTATTTTTCTACTGTGACTAAATAAGTAGGTAACTACCGTGCAAACCACCACCGTGGAAAAACCAATTTTACATTTCCATTCCATTTACCAATTCTCTACGAAACCTATAAATTGTTATCATTATACAAAGCAAACATGCATCTATATGTAAGTGAATGTTTCATAAATTGCCCAACCCCTAAACCACACCACAACCTTTATTTGTTGTAGGATCTATTTGTCAATAGCTGAAGTATAAACTTATCCAAGATTGATCAAACAAAGTGTGTCTAGGTAAGGCATACGTTATCCGATTAGATCGAAGATATTTCTGTTCGTCGCTTCACACCATTTACTCGAACGTAAGGAAACCAAAACTTTCTGTACCGCTAAAGTTGACACCAGAATTAAGTCCGTTCGATGCACCCATTATCTGCTACCCCGATCCTCTATCTGTAGAGTTAGTAGGTACAGGGACCCTACCACCAAGGCTTATAGCAGTATTATTGTAATATTGTTTTAAAATTTTCATTCTGACATTGTATGGAAATGTCAAAACAATATTGAAATAATACTGCTATAAGCCTTGGCGGTACGGCCCCTGGTGTTTGCACAACCTTTGAATCGACTCGAATTAACGGAACGGATTTGTCCATACATCTACAGCCTGCGCCCCAAGCGGAAACATTGCAGACTGAGTTTTCGGCGGTTGTCCTCTTGGGGCGCTGACCCACCAGACCCTCAGTCCACTTACGTATGGGCGCGCCGGGCGGGTTGCAGCGCAGCAGGCACGCGGCCTCGGAGCTGAAGCGGTTGGTGTTGCCTTCGCAGCCGCCCCACACGAACTGCTCGCAGCGCCGACGTTGCGCGTTGTAGCCCCAGCGGACGAAGTTCCCAGCGCACGAGCCTTGCTCGATCGGCAGCGTGCATTGATCTGACGAGATTTAGTTTTTTCTTTTTTTCTTCTTCTATAAAAACATCGCAATCTAGCCCCAAAGTAACCGATAGCTTGTGTTATGGGCACTAGATAACGGGTATATTTTATATACATAAATATAATATTTAAAAGGAAAGGAAATCTGAAGGAAATCTTTAAAAGCAACATTCCTGTGAAAATTAAAACTAAAACCATGTCGAGCTGCCTCTTGCCATGCCTAACCAATGCTTGTCAGACTTGGAAATATACCGACAAAATAAAGAGAAAAATCACCACATGTCAAAGAGGTCTCGAAAGAAGCATGTTAAAAATTAGAAAAATCCATAAAATAAGACATACAAAAATAAGAGACGTAACTAGAGCTCCCGATGCACTAATTCTATCAAAAAAATTAAAGTGAAAATGGGCGGGACATGTGGCGCGGTTGTCAGACGAGCGCTGGACTGTTAAGGCGACACGCTGGAGAGGTCCACCTGGAAAACGTTGCAGAGGAAGACCGCTCACGAGATGGGCGGACGATATCGTAAAAACGGCGGGATCAAGCTGGATACGTACAGCCCAGGACAGATCTAAGTGGGACTCTTTGGAGGAGGCCTTCACCTGCGGAAGGGTTCTTGCAACAACATAGTTTAAGTTTGCACTATATATTTTTTATTGTAACTTTTTTGCAAGAAATAAAAGGCTTTTTATTTTTATTATTTATTATTAAATATAATATTTAGGAAAACACCCAGAAACAGGAAAACATTTATGCTTGTCACACAAACATTTACCAGTAATGGAATCGAAACCATGACCTCAGACGCCAGGTTCGCTACAGCTACGCCATTCGGTCGTCATAAAAGAAAATTAGTTTCTAGATAGAACATTAAACTCAGTAATATTTTGTGTGAGATGATTTCTCCTCAAATCTAAGCTGTACATCGTCATCTTAGCCGATAGCCGCCTACTTCCTACCTTCTTATGGAATCTCCAATCACGACACTTTTTTTCATTGTAGAAAGGCTTGCGTTTGACGACAATCATGCCTGAACAAAAGCAATGATGGTCTAGGTTAAAGCGCGCTTGCCTAGAAAATGCCTATTCACTCTTCTCTGGAAAGCACTCAGATTGTACTTGGCTAGAAACACGGAGGCTGGAAGGGCCCATCTAGATGCAGCGGCTCTTACTGCCGTCAGTTCAACAGGTGAACTTGATGGTCTGACAACTCGCATAAACGCTAGGAGCATATTTGTAGCATTTATATTACGTCTCCGTCCGCCAGACTGCCAATCCACCGTAGCGGAGAAACATTAACCAATAGGATTGCACAACATCTCCGCTCCTCTTAAGTAGAGCAATCCTTTTGGTTAATATTTCTCCGCTACGGTGGATTGGCAGCCTGCCCCGGTTTCCACCAAAGTAGAGCGGAGCGGAGCTGTGTTTGAGTAACCCATCAGATTTCGCATTTCGACATCTAATCTCCCCTCAGTTTTGAAAAGGTCAAAATGACAAAATCTGATTGGTTACTCAAACACAGTTCCGCTCCGCTCCACTTTGGTGGAAACCGGCCTAAGTTTTTTGTTGGTATTACCGGCGGATTTGTCTGGTTCGCATCGTTCCTGGCAGAGCTGCTGCGAGTCGAAGTTGTTGTTGTTGCCCAGACACCCGCCATACACGAACTGGGAGCATTGCTCGCGAGCGCCGTCGTAGTACCAGCGGATGTTGTATCCTTCGCAGATGCCCTTCACCTGCGGCAGGTCGCAAGACTCTAGAAAACGATGAATGGCATTAATCAAAGGGTTTGTTGAGGCCATAATCTTGTTTACGCATTCACTAAATAATACTGCACAACACTGGTTTGGTGAAAACTTTTATTATTCAAAAACTACTACAACTTGGTATGACTGTAGGTTACCAATTTTACAAGATAAACAAGTCTCCGCTTGTGAACCCTTTTCAACCGACTTCAAAAAAAGGAGGAGGTTCTCAATTCATCGGAATCTTTTTTTTTATTTTTTTTATGTATGTTCACCGATTACTCGAAGATGCGTGGACCAATTTCGAAAATTCTTTTTGTTTGGGTATAACTTGTGTACTCAAAAACTACGTGTCGGCGTCGTCATTTCAGCCGATGTACATCCACTGGGTAAAAGGGTATTGTTCACAGATGGTCCCATAGTCATCAAGTCAGGATCTGATGGTGGGATCCTGGAGAAATCGAGGGAACTCTTTAAATTTTATAAGCACACTTGAAGTGATTTGGGTATTGTTTGAAAGAGTAATATATTGATAAAAATCATAATGCAGCTTTTACCTTTCGGAGGTGGGCGCACACAAACATCCTCACACTCTTCCTGGCTGACGAATCTGTTGCCGTTGCCTTCGCAGCCGCCGTACCAGAACCTCACGCAGCCTCCGTACGACACATCGTAGAACCAGTACACCGAGAAGTTGCTGCACGGCCCTTTGTCTTGAGGCAGTCCACAAGCCGCTGGAACAAGCCAACAAAATTGGTCAAGTGCGAATCAGGCTCACGCACTGAGGGTTCCGTTCTATCAAAACCCATTCTCAATAGTAGGTACTAAAGTAAACTGAACACCCCTGCCTACCCAATTCAAAAATGATCAAAATAATTACGTTTGTACTATGGGAGCCACTCTTAATTTTTTATTTTATATTAATTTACCTATAGTAATTTATTTCCACAGTAAATATTCTGTGATAATTTTGAGCGTCTATCTATTACCGTTACCAATATTGAGTAAAAACAAGCAGAAAATCACGTTTGTTGAATGGGAGCCGCCTCAAATATTTGTTTTATTCTAGTTTTTAGTATTTGTTGTAAAAGCGGCAACAGAAATACATCATCTGTGAAAATTTCAAGATTGTAGCTATCACGGTTCAAGAGATATACAGCCTGGTGACAGACGGACGGACGGACGGCGAAATCTTAGTAATAGGTTCCGGTTTTTACCCTTCGGGTACGGAACCCTAAAAAAGTGCTTAGAAAACTTTAATACCAATTGTGTGTTTTCTTGTAAATTTCAAATACATCTGTAGTGGTAATGTTTATAAAATGATCCTCAAAAGTCAGGAATTCATGAAAGTATTATTTCAAGTAGAGTCTAGTAGTAAAGTTACGTACTTGTGAATGGGTTTTAATATTATCTACTCTCTCTCTCTCTCTCTCTCCGGTAGGTCCATAATGACTAAGGATCGTGAATAGCAATCACGGCGCGTAATACCTACTACGGTGTATGATTTCCTTCCACCGTGTTTTGTCTGCAGTCACGTGGACTGCTTTGTGAAAGGTAAGGACGCCAATATTACATACATCCACAGGCAAGACTTATAGGCATAACTGACCTTGTTTATTTTCAGGTTTGTCGGAACAATTGAGGAACTTTTCGCCTTTAGCTTCAGTGACACCATCAGGACAACAGCCAAATTCGCTGTTGGAGCAATCGCATCCTTCTTTGTTGGGTCCTTTAGCGGCTGTGACGTCATCGCCGCAGCAGCCATACGTGGTGTCCCGGCACAGGCAGCCTTGGAGATTCGGCCCGATAACTTTGGTGACGCCGTCAGGGCAGCAGCCGAATTGGTACGTGTGACACGCGCATCCTTCAAATTCTGGACCTTGAGCTTCTGTGCGCCTAATACATACGAATATAAATAAGGTTTTCAATCCAGACTTGGCACAAAATATACTTTCGCTTTTTTGATATTGAGGGACATTACTTATCAGGGCAGCAGCCGAACTTGGTATACTGACAACCGCACCCCTCATTGTTGGGTCCGTGGGCTATGGACACGTTGTCTGGACAGCATCCGAAGTGGGATGATTGACACTCGCAACCTGTAGTACAAAGATATACAAATATAAGGTATTAGGTACCACCGATATGAGCCTGAGGATGAGCCCATCAGAACATTTTACGTCAGCCTATGCTCATGCAAAAAGTAGCGTCATTTGTCACAATTTCCGTTAATACGCCACAACATTATGGAAATCGTCCCTGTGGAAATTCGCGCGTGGTAACAATTATAGTGATATGTGGCATGCGTAGACAAAATACTGCGGTCGGCTTACAATATTGACACTGTTGGTGTCTAAACAAACATTTTCGACACCAGTAAACTGGCGACATTTATCGCGCGGTCCGCCTGGTCCTGAGTATATGTCGATTGGTAACTCGATATTTCTCTCGAATAATGTATATAGAGACTATAACTGAAAAAAGTGCTATATTTTTGGTACCTTACGATTTTATTAAAGTCTAACTCACTCGCTCTTGCTACGTACGCCCGGGTGATCCCGTGGAAATAAAGAAAACAGCAGGACAGGTTAATCGTAGAGACTACAATTTCGCATTGTGAAGTCAACGGTGTCGGGAGGAAACGTGCGTCGAAAAAGTGTTGGAAGAATTGTGTGTGGTATTTCATGTGGGCGGTTTTCCTGCATATTGAATCATACAGATTATTTTCAAGTAGCGGATTATAGCAAGACAAATTAATCTCTCCTGCTTTAATGGATTTCCGCAAAATAACGCCTGCTTCCATTCAATAATAAAAAAATGCACCTTTTGGGTTGGGTTTAGGCTGGATAATGATGGTACTCAGACACAATTTGTGTTGGTATTATTATATATATTAAATACTAAGATTACCTTCAAGATGAGGACCCAGCGCTGGTTTATAGTTATCTGGGCAGCATCCAAACTCAGTTAGGAGACAGCATCCCTCGTGTTCCGGTCCATGAGCAGGAGTCTCGCCATCAGGACAGCATCCGTAGGCTGATGTGTGGCAGGACAATATGCAACCTTCTAAGTTGGCACCTTGCGCTGAAAACAACATTCATTTAATAAAGTGTAGTTCTAAGATTGCTTTGGACAGAATCATTGATACCTATCACTTACGGATTCGGAAAACAGATTTTTCCTATTGTATTTTCAAAGTAAATCGATTCATAATTATTACGTTTGGGTTACCCAAACTTTTACTTTTAATATTAGAAATGTTTAGGAAATTTGTGTGAAATGAAGAAACTGAAAAATATTCTTTTTCGAACCACGGTAATTATAATCAAAGAAACTGATAGTACGCGTTATAGGCGACTTTGTTTGGTGTCTCTAATTTTAATTATTTATTTAGTGTACAGAATGTTACAACTACACACAAACATAGGCAGGACGTGCACAAGGACATCTTATCGCTACATATGAGGATCTCTTCCAGACGGAATTTTTACCCGACTGCAAGAAGGGTTATGTTTTATACATCTAAATATCTTTATCATTAACGTTCCTTTCACATTATTAGAAAAAAGACAGAAGGGACAGGCAGCATTTCCAAAAACAAGAAATATACCATTCCACGGCTGACATTGTGAAAGGTTTAGTAGATTTTAAGACGCGCTAAATTTAGGCACTCTAAAACAGTATCGCTACCATTGTTTTTTTTACTGTATACAAGTTAGTACTTGACTGCGATCTCACCTGATGGTAAGTGATGATGCAGCCTAAGATGTTATCGTAACTTGGAGGGGTAAGTAAATTTACCCAATGTGTTAAACATGGGTACCTGTTGCGACACCATCAGGACAGCAGCCAAATTCAGAGATGCTGCACGGACAACCCTCGCCATTGGGTCCAGAGGCGTCGGTCTCGTTATCGTAGCAGCAACCAAACTCTGTCGTTTCACATCCACCAGCTTCCGTCGAGGTGGTAGGCTCAGAAGGCGTTGTGGGATTTTCTGTGCTCGTTATTGCTAATAAATGCAATAGTACATTTCAATAAATGTGCGAAAAGTATGTCATTTCTTTACGAGTTTCGGTTTGTTGACACAAGCCGTAGGCGCGTGTCAACAATAGAGACGAGTGGAAATGACAATTCCGCACGTGCATTGAACGACATTTTTTAACACATTTGCTTTCGCAAATGTGTTAAAAAATGTCGTTCAATACATAAAGTTGGGGCCAAAAATAAAAATATTATAATAGTAGTTTAAGGTAGGTATGTAATTTACCATGAACTCAGACCACTCACGCTCAAAAAAAAAATAAACAAAAAGAGGACAAGTATTGTCTATGGTCAACTGATGCACTCTGTGACCTGGGGTCAGTATCCGGCAGATATGAAAGTCCTTTTATTTTACAAAAAAGTAACTCTGAAACAAATAACAATGAAACTTTGTTGAAAAATTATATTTTTATTTCAGATTTAACAATTTAAAAAGTTAAATCCTTAAATTCAAGTATAAATAGTGTTTACGCTATAAAATAGTCATTAAATACAAACATTCTGTACTACAACCTTTTTGTTTAAAACCTCCATGCAGACGGAAAACAAAAAGTACTACTTAGTGCGGAAAAGAAGTACTTTGCGCACGCTAAACATACATGGAAAAGTCCACTATTTGAGCAAATGTGTTAAAAAAATAATATTATGTTTATTTAATTTTCTATTCCAGTATATATAAGGCTGCTTTTCCACCAGATGTGCTATACTACGTTGCTATGGATGCGTTTGATATCCACCAATCATATCATATTCATTGGTGCACATAGCTTAGCACTTGGGGAAACGGACTGAGCTAAGATAATTAACTTAAATTAACTAATTGATGCCTGCTTTGGGCCGTTGCAAGTGGTGTAGCTATGTGCAGAGCAGAGCACCTACAGTATGTACCTGCTATCGATACATCGCATAGCTCGACCTGCGCATCTTTATCGCGTAGCTACTTTGCGGCGGCGCATCTTCGTCGCACAGCTACATAGCTTTGTATTGCTGGAAACGGTCACAAATTTTTGTAGCGTAGATTTTACATGTTTGCAGCGTAGCTGCATAGCACGTCTCTGGTGGAAAGGTACCCTAAGCCCCGGCTGCTTCAACAAACTTTAAGAGACAAGTTTCCGCTAAACATGGTGCTGTCATATTATCTTGTAACGCAATGGTTAACGATTACAATATTACGTGTCTACAAAAGTTAGTTGAAGCAACAAAAAAATTTTGTAACATTTTTTTACCTTTTTCCGGACACCCTTCTTTTTCAGGACCCTTTGCTTCTGTGTTTTCGTCTTCGCAGCAACCATATCTTAAAATACATAGTTAAAATATTAATACATGTAGTAAGGCCTCATAAGAAAGCTCAGAGTCACTCAGCGAGCGATGGAGAGAGCTATATGCTCGGAGTATCTTTGCGCGATCGATTCAGAAATGAGGAGATCCGCATTGTACCAAAGTGACCAACATACCTCAAGGTGGGAACCCGACGGACGTTGGGGACCTAAAAACGGGGCGCACGCACCGGGAAACGCAATATCGTGTCGGCAGACCCCTGCCAGGTGATTGAGCGACATAAAGAAAGTCGCGGGGAGTCGCTGGCGCCAGGCAGCGCAAAATCGTGGTCGTTTGACGGTCATTTCAGGAGGCCTATGTCCAGCAGTGGATCTACATCGGCTGAAATGACGATGCCGACACGTAGTTTTTGAGTACACAAGTTAATCTAACCTTCAAATCAAGAGTGAATAGGCATCTTCTAGGCAAGCGCGTTCCACCTTAGACTGTATCATCACTTTCCATCAGGTGTGATCACAGTCAAGCGCTAGCCTATATAGTATTAAAAAAAAATCTACGTTTAAAGAATACGAGTATAAATTTTAACAAATTCAAAAACAAATTGAAGTGATTGTGGTGATAAATGCTCCAGCCACGATAGCTGGAGAGACGCGTACTTACATAAAATGTTTACGAGTAAGTATTTATTTAAAACTTTAAGTAATTTTTTTTTCAAACTGATAGAGTCGATATTTCTTACTTCGACGATTTACAGGCGGGTGGAGGCGGTGGACAGCCCTCTTGGTCGTTGCCCTCAGCTGCTGTGATGTTATCCGACTTGCAGCACCCATACAGGGTCTGGTTGCAAGGCGTTGTTTCGCAACCCTCATTCCGAGGGCCACTGGCCGGAGACACGCCATCGGGACAGCAACCGTGTTTAGACTCTTTGCAAGTGACAGGATTCGGACAGCCTAAAATAAATGTCTTTTTAAATACGCTTATCTACACTAATAGGAAAGATTTGTATTTTTGTGTGTATGTGAGTATATTGGTAATGGATAAAATCAAAAACTTCTGTGCCGATTTCAAAAATTTTTTCATTCAGAAAGCTACATCACCCTGAGAAAAGGTAAGAAATCCTTACTAAAACTTTAGTAACGTAACCCAAGGTGTAATTAATGCTATAAAACATCTTACGTCGCATGCGCTGCGCAAACTATTGATGATAGAACAAAAGTCTCTTCTACAATATTAAAGAACATAATATCAATAACTACCAAAATCTTCGCGATACTATATGTCCAACTATTATCGTTATGTCACAATACCCGTAGTAGTACCAGTCACAGTACCAATAGTAAGCAACCGTGCGAATCCGGGACGGGCCGCTAGTTACAATTAACTTGAATAATAATTAATAGCAATAGAACCAATTATAATTACTGTTGATTATATAAAATATGATATCACAGTAATTGCTATATCAAAGATACCTTCATCGAATGGTCCTTTTGCTGGAGTTTTCTTGTCTGGACAGCAACCAAATGTGCTCTTTTTGCACTTAGCTGTCTTTCTGGGCTTACATCTTCCTCTTTTCGGTTTCATACTTGTCCAAATCCAGGGCGCTGGAAATGAGTGTGATGTAATTTGCTATTACATTTAATGCGTAGGAAATTTTAAATATTATAATTAAAAGTACATATTTATAAATACATACTTGTTTCAGTTGATCCAGATTCAGTAGTCTCTGTACTACCGGATTCTGTTGTTTCAGATGTTGGGCCTGACTCTGTAGTCGATAAAGTTTCCATTTCAGTAGGTTCAGTTGTACCCGACTCCGTAGTTGATTCACTTGATTCAGTGGTACTTACATCTGTGCTTTCTGTAACACTAGATCCAGTAGACTCAGTTGTACTTAATTCTGTAGTTTCTGAACTTAAGGTTGAGCTCTCCGTTGAGCTTAGTTCTGTTGAACTTTCTGAGGTTGGCTCACTAGTGCCCGTCTCTGCTAATTCTGTGGTTTCTGTCAAACCAGATTCAGTTGTACTCGATTCTGTACTTTCTGTTGAACCAGACTCAGTTGTACTCAATTCTGTGATACTGGCCTCAGATCCACTCGTACCTGTCGTTCCTAGTTCTGTAGTGCTCTCTGAAGTAGACTCAAAAGATTCCGTTGTACCTGATACCGTGGTCTCACTAATCTCCGTTGTACTAACTTCTGAAGTTTCAGTTGAGCTTGTTTCACTAGTATCTCTTGTACCAGGTTCTGTCGTGCTCTCAGATGGACCAGACTCGGTTGTACTAGTATCACCTAATTCAGTAGTTTCTGTTGCATCGGATTCTGAAGTTTCGGTTGAGCTAGTCTCACTAGTATCTGCTGTACCTGGTTGTGTCGTGCTTTCTGATGAACTATACTCGGTGGTTTCAGTTAAATCCGTTTCAGTAGTTTCTGTTGCACCAGATCCTGTTGTTTCAGTTCCTGTAGCTTCTGTGGTACTTAATTCTGTAGTTAAGTCCAGCTCAGTGGTTTCTGTTGCAAGCGATTCCGTTGTACCAGTTCCTGTAACGTTCTCGGTGGTACTTGACTCTGAAGTTTCCGCAAGCGATTCCGTTGTACCAGTTCCTGTAACGTTCTCGGTGGTACTTGACTCTGAAGTTTCCGAAGAAGACGTACTAGTGCCCGATTCTGTCGTGCTTTCTGATGATTCTGTGATATCAGTTGAACCAGATCCATCTGTATCTGATCCAGTCATTTCAGTTGGGCCTACTTCTGACGTGTCTGACGTACTTTCTTCCAGTTCAGTAGACTCCGTAACTTCCGCATTTGTTTCTGTGGTTTCACCTAAAATCATCATTATTATTATCCCAATACGATGTAACTTTGGGTATTTCTATGTGAACAGGTAATTCTACGCGCGGTGGTAGACATATGATCTAACTATAAATAAACCCTCAAACAGAGTGGACAGGCTTGAACGCATTTAAATAAAATTTCAAAAAACTAACACCAAAGAGAATATTCAACAAAATACCTGTAGTTGATTCGATTGTACTTCCAGTATATTCATCTGTACTCTCGGTTGAGCCCGTTGACGTTTCCGTCTCTAGAAAAAAATATCTATTCATTTATAATGTTTCTGAAAATATACAGTTATGCTATTATTTTTTCGTAAAATAATAAGCCTGTTTTGCACAAAAAAAAATATTGGTACCTGAAGTTTCTTCCCATTCTGTAAATCCACTTCCTTCAAACGTCGAACCTGAAATTAAATTTTCTATCATATAATTCTCATCAGTATGAAAGTTTGTAGCGATATTGAAGGAAGTTCTTTGAACTTGGGCACAATTAAAAAATTTAATATTATTTACCTCTGAAAATTGAATGAGTGAACTCAATTGATTTCACGGTTTTTAGGTTGAGGACAACATAAAAAATGAGTAATTCTGAAATGTATAATAGTTCTAAAAATATATTCAAAGCTACCTGAAACTGTAGATTCTTCCCATTCCGTAAATCCACTTCCTTCGTCTGTAGTTATTTCAGGCTCTAAATTAAAACAGATAAAAAATGGATATTATGTAAATCTTGTAATACAATGACGTAAAAAATGTAAAAAGTGTTTTCAAAGCCTTACCTAGAGTGGATTTCTTCTCCTTACGAACTTTTAGCAAAATGCTTGGGGGGAACTGTAATAACAATCATTATATTATTAATATGTATAGGTAACTAATGCAATTTTAGTTTAATAGTAGTTTATGTAACGGTTACATAATGGGGGGTATTAAAACACGAGTGTGAGTTTAAAAAACGAGCCGCAGGCGAGTTTTTTAATAGTATCACACGAGTGTTTTAATACCTAATTATGTAGAGTTTCATACACTACTTTATCTACGCTCATATAATTACCCAAATCATAAAATCTTGCTAACGTTTGTCGTAAATCATTGCAACTACTAAGATGTCAGGTGGAGTGAAATTTTCTTTAGTAGGGTTCACTGCTATACATTTTTCAGCGCAAAGTTTTGACTAATTAACAAAAAAAATTGGTTGTCTGTAAAGTCGGTTTACGGACGATAGATTTACGAGATAACGTCATAATCGTAATCTTTATCGTAATCGTAATCGTAATCGTAGTCGTAATCGTAATCGTAATCATAATCACAGGCCCAGTTGGAACGTTACGCGGAACGTTAGACATTGTGTTGTTGTCTATGGTCAATCATGGCCCATCCATACTCTCGGCAATGACTACCAACTATAAGTTGTCTGTGGATTCACTTAAAAAAATATTACATAAAAAATATTACCCCATAGACATTGTGTTGTTGTCTATGGTCAATCATGGCCCATCCATACTCTCGGCAATGACTACCAACTATAAGTTGTCTGTGGATTCACTTAAAAAAATATTACATAAAAAATATTACCCCATAGACATTGTGTTGTTGTCTATGGTCAATCATGGCCCATCCATACTCTCGGCAATGACTACCAACTATAAGTTGTCTGTGGATTCACTTAAAAAAATATTACATAAAAAATATTACCCCATAGACATTGTGTTGTTGTCTATGGTCAATCATGGCCCATCCATACTCTCGGCAATAACTACCAACTATAAGTTGTCTGTGGATTCACTTAAAAAAATATTACTTAAAAAATATTACCCCATAGACATTGTGTTGTTGTCTATGGTCAATCATGGCCCATCCATACTCTCGGCAATGACTACCAACTATAAGTTGTCTGTGGATTCACTTAAAAAAATATTACATAAAAAATATTACCCCAGATACAAATACAGGAGTCCAGAGCCGTGTATCGTTATGGATTTTATACAACTTTCTTTAAATATTTCCATAGTAGAGCGATGTTATTATGAATAACTTTTTAATAATTATAGAAGTCCGTGAATAAAGTAGGTAATTATTTGACACATTTCGATTTCATAATTCGAACTTTAAGCAATGAGCGTAGATAAAGGTATTTTTTTCAAGTGAGAGGCAATTTAGAAAACTGCTATTATGATAATCTTATACAGTTGAGAGACGCAGTTTGGTGTGGCAGGCATTAGCTACAAAATCTATCGTCTAAATATATTTAATTAAGATTTCCATACATAATAAGGATCAAAGACTTTATTACTCGTATTCATGTAAAACACATTGTCAGCATTTCCTTAATTTCGATTTTAGGTAGTAACTGACCAATAAAATAAATCTGCTGCAGCCTTTGTATATTATTTACGATTTTTAGATTTCTTCTGCAAAACATTGAGCACCAATTATCCAATGTCTACTATTTGTACTACTGTATGCTAAAGCACGGTCGCGGAGCACGAAGAATTTCGTACATTAACCTGTTACTAACTGTCTCTGTCACTCCCAGACAGATGCAATGCCCCCGTCCTGTGCGAGCGTGACCGCATTATTTTGACGCGGGAGTGACAGAGACAGGTAGTGACAGGTTAATGTACGGAATTCTTCGTGCTCCGCGACCGGACTTAAGACATCTTACAGATAGATTCTCTTCTACGATCGTGAACGGTGCGAAACTAAAAGATGTATAGAAATGACACATTCGTTCGATAGGTTCAACAAGCGGATTTTCTTGAATGCAATCCTCATAGTTTCTAGTTTTCGAAGCGATAACGACCTTAGAAAGAAAGTTGATTATATGTGTAGAAGGGCTTTTATGAAGAACTTACGTAAGTAACAGCTTCTTCAGCGCTCTCGTCAGGATATTCGTCTTCGTCCTCGCAGTCTTCGTAATCATATTCTTCAATTATGGGAGTTGACTTTGAATCCATGGGCACTGTTTCATCTAAAACCAATTGAGTTTAAAAATTATAAAAAGCAGTTTACATTCAACATATATTTCATCAATTAATTATTGCTTTCAAATAGTAGTCTGTACCACAAAAATTTCTAAACCAAACTAATTATAACTATCTTTTACACGTGTGAAGTTTAGATGTTTTGATCAGAATCAACCATCCCATCAACTATTGTCTGCGAATTTCTTTATTCTATGACTAGCAGTGCCCGCGGACTCCGTTCCACGTTAGAAATATTTTTGTCCCGGCCCGTTTGTCCCGCGTAATACTTCAGGTTAAAAGTTCGGGATAAATAAAAAAAATATTTGTACGTCAACATCCGTTGCGTAGGGAGCCGACCTGCCTATATCGCCACGTAATGGCCGGTCGCACCTCACGTTTTTATTTTGCTAATATCTTTGAAGATATTTGTTTAAACTGTATAGAGTAAAGAGCACACCTAAATAAGTTCTTATTTATATAGATTTTACTGATACTTTCTACAGTTTCTGGAAGCAATATACCTTCATCACACGGCCCTTCATTACAGCGTTGTGATAAGTCTAACTGCAGTTCGTCAGGACATGCAAAAGATACCTCCCCACCGTCCAGGCACATGACCACCCGGGTCTGATCGCCTCCACCGCAGGGTTTCGAGCACTGAGGAAAAAAATGTTATATTTCATTGTCCTAAAATAACAAGAAAAAATATTTTAGATAATACATTTTGTCAATATTAACTTTTCTTTGGTCTATGGTTGCAACCGTTGCTGTAAAAGGTTGGTTTCAAGAATTGGAACGTACTTTTGATTGCAATATTCCTTTAGCAGCTGATTCTTGAAGAACAATTATTAAGATATCCTGCGAACTACACTGCTCGTCAATTTATTCGTAGATGTATATTTCAGAAAAACTACATTTGACTTACTTCGGACCAAGCACCAGCAAACCATTTGGCTGGACATTTCTCAATGGGCACTTCACACTCTTTTTCGGTCTTGAACTTAGTTTCCGGGTCACATTTGCTATCATCAACTCTTGTAACGGATTCTCCGTCGTAATTACCACAAAATACATCTCGGGTTTGGACACCTTTACCGCATTGTACCGAACACTGAAAATAAATAGGACGTAAAAGGATTTAACATGACGCTATTTTCTTCGAGATTTACAAACTTGGGTACCTACTCATTTATCCTGATGTGTAAAATCTCTGAAACAAACTAATTTCACGTGTCCAAAAATAGTGCTATCCTTTTCAAAATGCTCCTCAAAACACTATTTTAGATGCGTAAAATTAGTTTATTTTAGAGAATTTGCACTACAGAATTGGCATCGATAACTACGATTGGTCCTTTAAAGATCTCTTAGAATTTTAAGATCAGCTCTAAAGAAATTTTTACAGTCATTAAATCTCTAGGAGACCAAATTCTGAATAGATACGAGTAGGTTATTGAGAATTGAGGACAGACAACAGAAAATAGGCGGCTGGCCTCAAAATCCAACAAGCAGGTCCGCAGTTATTGACTATTATGTTGTGCAGAATCTCTAAACTAAACTAATGTGACGCGTCTAGGAATAGTGATAACCTTTTTCATGAGGAGCATTCTAAAAGGATAGCATTATTTTTTTTTAGAAATTTTGCATTATAGAGTTGGCGCCGTTCAATGCAAACCTGGTTAAGTGAGAGCTCAAGGGACCGAGATATCTTTTTCTCTTCTAGAGATTTCTCACTTACCCAAGTCTCTGAGTAAGAAGGGCAAATGCTCTCACTAATAGAGTTTTCTCATTACCCAGTTTTTGTCAGGTTCGACTGTACAGTTTTCACTCAATTGGGTTAGGTACCTTTATTATAAACTAGGATAAAAAGAATAACTTGCTATACTGAATAACTGAATAAAAAGCTATGCAATAGCTTTACCGCGGAAGTCTCCGAGTGCCACACGTCTTTTTTTTTGTTATTTGATCGATTTAATTTGTTTTTTCAGTGTACGTCATTATTTTTATCCTAGATTATAATAGAATAATAAAAAAGGAGTCAAATAACCGAAGGTCGTCGTCGGAACTTACATTGCTCCACTGCGACGCGTACCACAGCATTTCGCAGACCGGCAATTTGCCTGGATCACAAGGTTCCTCCAGTGTGGGCGTGGGATGGTACGCGCAGAAACTCGAGTTTATAACTTTTTGGGTCTTGGTGACGCACTGCGCTGTTCTTGAACGGACTTTTGATAGGCATGTGTCACACTAAAAATACGTTATTGGTTAGTGGGTACTCCGCGATTTTTCCCTTTTTGTGTTGAATTGTAACATCGTCACACTAATAAGAGGATATAACATGAGAAAATACAATTAAAATGTGCTGTTAATACACAAATAAGGGTCAGACAGTATTATGTCCGCTGTTTTTTTGGATCATCTCCTCCAAGCACAAGTTGATGTTAACAAGAAATAAGAAAGGAATTATCGAAATTGAAACGGAATTGCCCAAATCAAGCATTGCTACGTACCGGGAAGCGTAGTATCGGCAGACCCCCCCCCACCAGGTGGACGGACGAAATAAAGAAAGTCGCGGGGAGTCGCTGGCAGGCGGCGCAAGGTCGTGGTGTTTAGAGGTAATTTCAGGAGGCCTATGTCCAACAGCGGACGCCCATCAGCTCAAACGACCACGACGACCACGAAGCGTGGCCGAATCAGCCAGTATTATTTAAAAATAACTGTATCATACACCGGTCCACTCGCTGAGGACCCAGTCGACGCCGTCGCAAGGATGCAGCATGCACTCCTGCTCCTCCGCCGGCTTCTCTTCCTCGCACTCCTTGTCTTCGAACACGTCCACTCGACCGTTGACTCGCTGGTGGCATATCACTTGGCGAGTCTGCTTGCCCGTTCCGCACAGTTTATCGCACTGCAAGTTGCAACAACATTATTTCAGTTACCTTCATCATTAAAATTATCTTTCTAATACATTTTAAATCATCTCTAATATATGAAATTCTCGTGCCAATTTTTGTTATAAAACTCCTCCGAAACGGCTCGACCGACGTATTCCGTATCAGCTAGTACACATATCGAATTGTGTGGCAGTAAAATAATCACCAAAACTTTTTTTTTGCAAAGGGAAAGTTTATTTTACCTTCCAATGCGCTGTATCGAATGGCGGGATAGCTAAATCTATATAAGAAGAGTAATAAAATACAACATTGACATAACTTACTGTCACGCGATCCTAAAGATCACACAGTCTAGTACGAGTAGGTTGGTTATGATCTAGGATTTAGTTAGATTGAACCTCCCTTGGAGTCGAATACTTACATGTGTCCAAGGGCCTGTAAACCAAGTAGGGCACGTTTCGTTCTGGTTACACTGCTGGAAGGCTTCAGGCTTCGGGCCCAGGAGGTCGAAGCATTCCTTGTCCGCCACTTTTGACTTAAATCTGAATGTTACGCTGAAAAAAAATAGACACAATAATTTGTAATAGACCACCGCAGTAGAGACTGGAAGAGGTTTTACGATGTTTCCTTATACGTGCAAGTGATATTTACGAGTTCTTCTAAAACGCATAGAATACGAGTAGTAAGAGGTTTGAACCAATGAGCTATCCCTACTATATCGTCAAGTAAGTCGTTACTTGTAAATGAATAAAAAACACAGATTATCAGAATTTTATAACAAAGAATTATAAAAAAAAAAAACACATGGATAGGTAATCAAATAATGATGACAGGAGCAAGATGTTCACCTGATGTTAAGTGATACGCATGCCCATTTTTGACGACCTCCCTGGCGCAGTGGCGGCGCCACGGCGGCGCTCTCGGATTCGAGTGGGAGGTCGCGGGTTCGATTCCCGCCACGGACCACTTTGGAATTTTATAATTTCTAAATTGGCTCAGGTCTGGTCTGGTGGGAGGCTTCGGCCGAGGCTTGTTACCACCCTACCAGCAAAGACACACCGCCAAGCGATTTAGCGTTCCGGTGCGATGCTTGTAGAAACCGTTGGGGTAAATTTACTTACCCTTCCAAGTTAGTACGCTAACATCTTAGGCTGCATCATCACTTACCGTCAGGTGAGATCGCAGTCAAGTACTAACTTGAATATAGTAAAAAAAAAACAAATGGAGTGCGCCCCACAGTTTTGCATTGCAATATCAAACGACACACTGCACTGCGCTCATCATCCTGAAGCATCAGTTGTTAGGTCTCATTTTGCCCAGTAAGCACGTCGGCGTTCAGTGCCCTTCAAACCGAAACGAACACACAGTATACAGTATTGCTTCACGATAGAATAACTGACACTGCGGTGGTATAGTTTGTTCGCTATCGTTTTGTCGCGTGGTCGTCTGTGGCGTCGGTATTGTCAAAGGACAAAAGGACGCTGACCGTGCGCATGTACTTGTAATAACAAATTCTAAGCATTCTAAGCGAATAGAGTATAATAAATACAATAAATTTCTTGCAAAAAAGTTACAGTTAAAATATAGTGCAAACTTAATCCTAGGTTCATTAGGTTCATTGGGGTAGTATTTCATTGCAAGAACCCTTCCGCAGGTGAAGGCCTCCTCCAAAGAGTCCCACGTTACTCTGTCCTGGGCTGTTCGTATCCAGCTTGATCCCGCCGTTTTAAAAATATCTTCCGCCCATCTCGTGAGCCGTTTTCCTCTGCAGCGTTTCCTACTTGGACCTCTCCAGCGTGTCGCCAATAGTCCAGTGCTCGTCTGAGAGCCGCGCCACATGACCCGCCCATTTCCATTTAATATAATATTTTCGGCCTATCTCGTGAGCGGACTTCCTCTGCAGCGTTTCCTACTTGGACCTCTCCAGCATGTCGCCTTAATAGCCCAGCGCTCGTCTGACAGCCGCGCCACATGTCCCGCCCATTTCCATTTTAATTTCTTTGCAAAATAGAGTAGGTATACCTACGATTATCAATTACGCAAGAAGAGCCCTACCATCGCACAGTCTTACCCGTTGGTGATGATTTTCTCGCAGTAGACCTCCCTGGACCTGGAGCCCCCTTGTCCGCAGGGCTTGGAGCACGCGCCCCAGGGCCCCACCACCCAGGTGGGCGGGCACGCGTCCACGTTGCAGCTCTGGTTGCTCGGTGGCTTGAAGTTAACGTCGCAGAGGTTGTCGTCCACCTCGGTCAAGTCGTCTCGCGATCTGCAGGTCACCTGGCGGTATTGGTAACCTGGGAAATAGATGGATCAGGTGTAAGAAAAAAGTACTCATCGTAATCGTAATCGGAAACAAATTCTGCCCGCTGCGCGCTGGTTCGCTGATTTACGCGAGCCAATTGGGGGGCAGAATTTATTAAAGATTAACTTTTATCCCCTCTCCTAAGGGAACCATGCTGAATTTCGGGATAAAAAGTATCCTATGACCTTCCTCGTAGTATGAACTCAAGTCATACCAAGTTTCATTGGAATTCATTCAGTAGTTTCGGCGTGATGCGCGGCCGTGATACAGAAAGACAGACAGACAGACAGACAGACAGACAAAAATGAAAAAAATACAGTTTTGGGTTCAGAACCGATTTTAGAGTGCCCTCGAAAAAAAAATTTCAAAATATCTTTAATGTACAGAATTTGACCTGTTACAGATTTATTATAAGTATAGATTAATCGTCATCGTATGACGATGAATACGTTTTTCTTACGCAATCAGACCCCTTATAGTAATAGGACTAGATATATCATTAAAGGAAAGGTTATATGAAGAATCCATGCTGCCGAGATGACATTTAAAGCCGGCCCTATCGGCGGCCCTATCATATAAAGTTATTTCTTGCTCTGTGATTACCATAGTCACTATAATATTATTATCTATTATCGAATAAAGTACTGGCAAATAAAGTAAATCACACGCGCGTAATACGAGTACAATATGAAACAGTTTTTGCCAGTCGGCTATACAGTTCGTAAAACCATAGTACTACCCACTTTATGAGAAAATTTATATGAAGGAATGTTTGAGAACAGCCAACTGTTTGAATCGGTTATGAATGAAAATAGAGTTAACTGTTGCAGTAGTCGATAAAATTGAAGTTAACCAAAATATAGGGCATCTAGAACTTAAATTCATGGTTTCTTCAGGGTTAATAATACAGGGTTCCCAATACTTTCTTTAAATTGTCTAAAATAATTAGTTACACGAGGCTGAAAATCCTGCCATTTTTTACACTACAAGCATAGATTATATAATACTAAGTAAGTCAATGACTACAAGTTAGTAATTCTCTGCAATCTTACTTGACGATGCAGCCGAAGATGATTTAAATGATATGGTTGTATCTGATTGCTTTTAAAGCTCACCACCAGACCAGACCACCAATTTACAAAACAAAAAAGTTGAAATAGCTCCGTAACTACGACAGGAAGGCCGTCAAGGATTGTCATCGCATTTATAGAACTGCCATGAGGAATTGTCATATAATCGTCATTAAGTAGTGTTAGTAAGTTTTATAATCACCTCCTCCGCAAGTAGCATTGCACTCTGAGAACTTGCTGAACGTCCAGTTGTAGCTCTGATTGGGGGGAGGTGCTAACGCTGACGGGACGCTGTATTCATATTCGATGCCCACGTTCTCCTCTTGAAGTAAAATCTAAAAATAAGCAGCTACTAAATAACAGCACAATGGATCAGAGACATGGTCGCTAACTATGGGCCTCATAAGAAGGCTCAGGGTCATCAGCGAGCGATGGAGAGGGCTATGCTCGGAGTATCTTTGCGCGATCGAATCAGAAATGAGGAGATCCGCAAAAGAACCAAAGTAACCGACATAGCTCAACGTATCGCAAAGCTGAAGTGGCAATGGGCGGGGCACATAGCTCGCAGGACCGATGGACGTTGGGGACCCAAGGTGCTGGAATGGCGGCCACGCACTGGGAAGCGCAATGTCGGTCGACCCCCCACCAGGTGGACGGACGACATTAAGAGGGTCGCAGGGAGTCGCTGGCTCCAGGCGGCGCAAGATCGTGGTGTTTGGCTGTCATTTCAGGAGGCCTATGTCCAGCAGTGGACGTCCATCGGCTGAAACGACGACGACGACGACTAAATAACAGCTAAAAGTTCCTAATAGTTGGCGTTTTGGTAACTTCAGTAGCTTTGCAATTTCTATTGGAACCATGTTCCACACGTGTCCTTTACCATGTTTATTACCATTTGTATTATTAGTTGCTTATTACCATGTACAGATATTTTAATCCACGACGCCGCGCCCCACTTCGCCAAACTCCATACTAATCAAATGAAACTTATGCGATTTTGACAGAGTGGGGCGCGGCTTCGTGGGTTAAAATATCTCTATATTTTAGTGCCATGTTTCATACATGTCCATTGCAACGACGCACGCAATTCGATTTTAGTCCTTTGGCATCAGATCTTTGTTTAAGGGGAGCGAAAAACTTAGATAGATACTTATTGTGATAATATGATAATGTTTTTGGTATCCTGTTACTTTCATTATGCAAGTACACGCTCCTGATAACCTTATGATCAAAGTGAGAGAGATAGAGATTTCAGCAAGTACTGCGATGTAGAGACATAAACCACAACCGGTTATTGTTGGCAGACTGACTAATATTAGAAACTTTAAAAGTTATCAGATGGTCTTGGAATATGTAGCGGTATGTATTCAAGTAATATATACCGGGAACAACGAAGGCGACTTACATAGACGTAAAGAGGCTCCGTGGTAGGCCCGAGACATCTCAGTTTGTCTGGTGCTGCGAAACCCTGCTGACTTCTCTCGTAGTGCCACAGTGTTCCCGCTATCATCAAACTTCTGGGGAAGTCGATGCGGTAATCCCCATTCAGGTAGTATACATCTTCGTTTTGCGCTCTTAAGGCTAAAAATGTTGAGGATATTACGGTTTAAGAAGCTGCAATTAACGTTTCAAATAGTTTTAGATATAATAAAGATTTATTACCTAAGTAATTACTCGATGATCTCACTTCTGCCACAATTATATTTGTGGCTCCTTGTGGTATTAAAAGAACAGGGTTATAACCTAAAAGAAAAAAAATTATAGTCGATATATGACATATTATTAATAAATGGTCTCCCAAATGAATTTCACCATCAGCGGGTTATCTTTAGAAAAAACTTTATCAATTTTTTATAAAGATAATAAAGTACTAAACTAACTGACTAAAAAAAGGAAGGAATGTGTAATATTACTATACCATATTTGTATTCAATGGAGTCAATGAGCCCTGATATGGTGTGGCAATTAGTGCCATTGCCACGGCAATTCCTGCATTTGTCCTCTCGCGCGTCCGAGCCCAGCATCATATCACAACCAACGGGCTGCAGAAAAAAATAAGGAAGTTTAAAAACCTGACGACCTATCTAGATTCTAGTTCATCAGCTGCCGTTAATTTATAAAGCGATGATGAGGATAGGTATGCTCCAAAGATCATTGATCAAACATAAACCTAACAACCTATGATCTAGATCCTAGTTCATCATTTCCCGTCAATTTAGATAGGAAGTTCCATGATGAGGATATGCTCCAAAGTACCTATAGAATGATCAAAACCTTGACGGGCTCAGTGAGAAATGGAGAGCATCCATCCAGATTACAGATACGCCGCAGACATTTCTGTAATTTTAATAGCTTTGTGGAAAAGAAGGAGGAATTTCATGTACTATATTTTTGGAGTGTTATCAAATCTTACCTGACAAACGCCATCCACACAAACATCGAACGATTCGTCGTTGCATCGCGTGCCGTCAACTACTTTCGGCTTCATTGGGACGTAGAACCTCTCAGCATGAGGCATACAGTTCAGTTGACATGGGTTTTGAGAATTTGTGAATGGCACCCACCTGAAATATTTTTGAAAATAAAATCACCAGCTGCAATGGTCATTTTTTGGACTGATCATTGCTTCTCTATCGATTTGTGACACATTTTCACGAAACGCCCTATGTTGCAGTTGCAGCATCTAATGAAATTATATGGACTGATTTACTGTCCTACGTTCGCCAGGGTAGTCATCATCATCAATATGCATAAAACAAAAGCTTAGTTTTGAAAGTGTAATTTTATTGGTATTATTTTTTTTGTGACTTTCTATGAAAGATATTTTTTTTTATAATTTTACTACCTACTAGCCTACTGCTACTCGCTTTTGCTTCGCTCGGGAGATCTTGTAGGAATTCCGAGAAATACTTCCTTGTCCCTTGTCTACTTCACAAATAGTGGACATCTTTTAGGTTTTAAGGTCTAAGAGTTTTGATCTAGCGATAAATATAAGGTGTTGTCAAATTGTTTGCCACCGTTCCAGGAGATGAATGTGCCATACGTATGCACTTCAATAGTGAAGAAATCTGAGTCCCCAGGCTCAATATTCTTTTTTATTTTTAGTTAAAAATTACGTCGCAACCCAAGGTCAACGCTCTCACACCGCGCCCGAACAGCTGATTTCCGTTACGAGGCGATAACTGTACTAAACATGTACTCAAGTTTGACTGATGGACGTGTTTATGCAACATGATGCGATATGTTAATAATGTTTAGTTAAAAAAAATTGAGCCCCGGGACTGAGATTTCTTCACTTTTGAAGTGTATATGTATGGCACATAATTTGACAACACCTTATATAAATAAATAAATATATACGGGACATTTAACACATCGCAATCTAGCCCCAAAGTAAGCGATAGCTTGTTTTATGGGTACTAGATAACTGATAAATATACATACATACTAATATACATAAATATAATATATTGAAAAACACCCAGACACTGGAAAGCATTCATGCTCATCACACAAACATTTACCAGTAGTGGGAATCGAACCCACGGGCTCCGACGCAGATGGCAGGTTCGCTACCACGACGCCATTCGGTCGTCAGCGATGAGGAGTTAGTTAATGAAAATAAGTCACAACTTTTATGTTCAACCCAGTTCAAAAAAGGAGGAGGTCCTCAATTCGACTGTATTTTATATTTATTTTTGTAACTTTTGACTGGGTGAATCGATTTTGATGATTTTTTTTTTAGAAAGCTGACGCTTCCCGTGTGGTCCCATTTCAATTTATTCCAGTTCTGAGCATGGTATCCATGAGAAAACCATATGAGTCTTAAATTTTGAATTGGCAAGGATGTATTCAACAGTAAGTAGTTTGATGAGATTAGAAATCGTTTTTTTTTTCGTAAATTAATTAACGTATTTATTAAATAAGTAATACTGATAATAAGATTTTTAAAAGCGTAAACTTACTTATATTTGATCCCCTTGTACGGTCTGTCGTTGTAGTCGGCGCACTGCTCGGACCGGAAGTCCAGCGCGTCCTCGGGGCAGTCCTGTGTCTGGCACGAGAAGTACTTGGTGTCGCCTCCCTTGCACAGAGGCTCGCCATCTGGACTGAACCAACAATGTAATTTAAACAATATAAATTATTAAATATCAGGACATTACACACATCGCAATATAGCCCCAAAGTAAGCGAGAGCTTGTGTTATGTGTACTAGATAACTGATAAATATAAATATATATTTAATATACATAAATATAATATATACTGAAAAACACCCATACACTGGAAACATACATGCTTATCACATCACACAAACATTAACCAATAGTGGGAATCGAACCCACGACCTCCGACGCAAACGGCAAGTTTGCTACCGCTACGCCATTCGGTTTCTTTATTTTAGGTGCAGGCACTTAAATGCATTTTAGGTTACAAATTTCATACAGTGTTGCATAAAGTGTACCTTCTCCAGTAAAGTGTAAGTTACGTCCAATATTCCAAATTATTCCTTGGTAATCTTACTTTGAGCTGTTTGTTTGGTTTACCATCATAACGAGAAAGTATTTATTTGTCAAAAATATCATTTGACAAACCGATTATACTTGTCGCCGAAATTGGTTAGTCAACGCGTGACGCGCGCCTTTTTCTTCTGTATTCGCGGGCTTCAGGCCAGAATGGCGTATAAGCAATATCCAGACCAGCGGAGCTAGACAAAGTAGCAGTCGTTTAGCGTTGACGACAGTAGATAAAAATGTATGGACAAAACAAGTGACTGTAGAAAAACCACGTGACTGAATGAAAACAAATGAAAGCAGAATTTGCTTTATGCTTAGCGTTGTTCACTGTCGGCTGTCAATTGTCATGCGAAGTATATCTACAAGGTCTGCGAGAACACCAGGGAGCGTTCAAATTGTCGTAGTCGATTTTCAAAAAAAGCGTGTTTTCCTCTATACGGTCACGTGGTTTTTCTACAGTCACTTGTTTTGTCCATTCATTTTTATCTACTGTCGTCAACGCTAAACGGCTGTTACTTTGTCAAGCCCCGCAGAAAACTCAATAAGTTCTAAGGGAAATAAGAACTTATTTAGTTTTCTTGTCTTCTGAAAATCTTATATTATCTGGATCTTACTTGCACGAGCCTCATGAGACGTCTATAGACAGTGTAAATAATTTCAGTTAAAGAGATCCATTGAATAAAAACTTATTAAGTTTTTTTTTACTTCTGAAAAGCAGGGGTAATTATAGCCCCTCTGGCTTGAAGCCTGCGTATTAATTAAGTATCAATATAAACTCATGCACTGGTCTGTGCATTTGATGTGCGATTGGCATAGTGGCGTCTGGATACAGCATTTGCTGGTGCCAAGATTTACGAGTAAATCTAAGCTGCAGTGCTGAGTTTAGGCAGGGAAACTAGTTAAATAGAACATACCCAACTTCGAGGCATATCCTCTTTTGCATGGCGACTCCTCCGCCACACGTCCTCGAGCAGGGGGAGACCTCCCCCCACTCCCCCCACGCGCCTCCGCCCTCCCCTCCCGGTATGACGTAGGAGGCCGGCAGAAACAGGCCGGCGCCTTGCCGTCTGTGCCTGCTCCGGTGGCCATTTACCTATAAATAAGCAATAGGAATGAAATAGTAGTAGTAAAACCACTAAATTCTTATGCGTCAGTTCTCTACGTAGATACGTTTTCCCTTACACTGAAGCATCATCAGGAGACGTTAACTTTCAATCCTGCTCCAATCCAATAATAAACTTAATAAAGATAATAATTAGTATAAAACAATAATTAATGAAACTGGAAAATTGTATAAATTTCTTTATCTGGAGCTTGGTTAATTGAATACATATTCAATGGACGCGCGTATTGAAAATGCTTTCAAACTCGGCACAGAACATGACATTTGTAGCTCAAGAGGCTGTGAAGAGTGTTTCTATCACGAATGGCTATAATTATTAGGGTGACTCCAGACTAACTTCTTTTGTTAAGACAGCGGAGTACTTAGCTTCAAGTTCAAGGTGCCATTTCTGGGGTTTCGACCTTTCGGTTTCACCTGCGCTTGTGAATTCTTGTCTCTGGTCATTCCGGACGAGTTGACAGAAGATTAAATACAGCAGGGGCTACTCGATCTATCTATCTATCACGATCCATGAGCAGGGGTCAGTTTTTAAAATTACAATTCATTATTTTATGAAACTTAAATTATGAAGGCATGTACTCGTATTGACTGCATGTGTAAGTGACTTTATCGAGCAACTACTGAACCGATTTGGCTGAAATTTGTAACAGTTATGGTTTATAACCTGAATTACTTTTTATGTCGAAAAAAACCACAGTTCCAACGAACTTGTTACAAGCAAGCGACGCTGTGGGCAACATCTGGAAGAAGCGGTAAATAAATAAGTAAATTGGTTGAAAACTGCATCTGTATGAACTGTTGAAACTACGTCTGTAAATCCGCAGTATGAGTGTCGGAGCCCTTTTAAGAGCTCTCAGGCTGTAGTCGACAGATCACCGCGGGAACTTCCAGCCTTGCTTGTTATGATGATAAACAACTACGGCATTACAGCCCTAATAGTAGGGGAGCTCGAGAGGGGGATTTTGGTAGCTACTCGAGCGTCGTAGCGTCGAGCCGAATCCTACTGGGCAGCGTTCGGGAAACTCCGCGATGTCTTCTCGTCCAACATCACTCAGTGCCTGAAGACCAAAGTCTTCGAACAGTGCGTGTTGCCAGTGTTAACTAACGGATCAGAGACATGGTCGCTAACTATGGGCCTCATAAGAAGGCTCAGGGTCACTCAGCGAGCGATGGAGAGAGCTATGCTCGGAGTATCTTTGCGCGATCGAATCAGAAATGAGGAAATCCGCAAAAGAACCAAAGTAACCGACATAGCTCAACGTGTCGCAAATCTGAAGTGGCAATGGGCGGGGCACATAGCTCGCAGGACCGATGGACGTTGGAGATCCAAGGTGCTGGAATTGCTGGAATAGCGGCCACGCACCGGGAAGCGCAGTGTCGGTCGACCCCCCACCAGGTGGACGGACGACATTAAGAGGGTCGCGGGGAGTCACTGGCGCCAGACGGCGCAAGATTGTGGTGTTTGGCGGTCATTTCAGGAGGCCTATGTCCAGCAGCGACGACGAGCGTCGTAGGGACCTATTGGATTTTAAATATAAGATGACAAAAAAAGTGAGGCTATATTATGATGTATGCTATTTTAGAAGTGGGGGATGAAAAAAAATCGTCACTTAAATTTTTTTCTCGAGCGCGTCAGTTTTTTATACAGACGCTCCATCTTGATGTGCTTGTCGTCAAGAAGAAGGTTCTGCATAAAAATCTGATGCGCTCGAGTAACTTTCATGGACAGATTTTTTTTAAATTTTTTTAAAACCTATATGAGCTTCCCCCAGCACTGAAATAGCAAACTTCATATAACCTCATTTTAGCACCTAATATTTACAATATACGACGCTCGAGTAACTACCGATTTAACATCGTGGGCTCCCCTACTATAAGCTGCGTCGAGGCAGCCACTTGAGCACAAGTGTTTGTACTCGCCTTCCTTGCACATCAATGTAACACTCCATTTGGATTATCATTCTGGTTTACACCTGTTTTTTTATTCGGTGAAAAGCTGTCTCTTGAGTCTCGACCACGACCGGAAGTTATTGTAAACTTGAGTGTGCAGCGCAAGACCTATAGTAGGTACTTGAATCATCGCGATTAAATATTATCTGGATGACCATGCTTTGCTCGGTATTTATTTTTTTGGTAATACGACATTTTCTAAGAAAATCTTAGCTAGATCGATTCATCGCCCCCGAACACACTAAATTGCATGAAAATCGTTGGAGACCCAGTCTATTTCCTCCGTTTATTAGCCGTTTCCGAGAGTCAGCTGTATATACATATTATATTCAGACGTACCCTTCCGTAAGACGAGAGTTGCTTACTTCCTAACAAAATAATTACATATTCTTCCTAATAAAAAGTACGAAATTAATTTTTAGATCATCGAGTTGAAACCGTGGTCTATAACCAATAAAAACAAAAAATAGATCTAAACGTATGTTAGGTACATACGGTGATTCTTGGTGTGATGAGGAGCAATTGGAATCAATACCATTACTAAAAAGTAACTGAATTCTATTCATCTATGACAATGAATCAAATCGATAACGGAATTCACAATAGAAACAGACGCTTCTATTTATTAGTTGTGTTCATAAGATGTCGCGTAGATTTGGGAAGGCGTAAAGTTTTATTACGATTTATTACAACTCGCCAAAGTCAAGGCTGGACGGTCGGTCACTGAGGTCATTGGACTTCCCAATTCCTGAACTAAGTTCATCATCTTTATTTAACTAGTATAAAGTACAATTTATAAGATCTGTGACACAAATAGGCGATGCCTGCGTCTATATCTACCGTGCGCTGTAGGTACCTACTATTCTGTTATGATAGTAGATAAAACAGTAAACAATCATTAAAAAAATCAGAAATTCAGTAGGTACACAATTGTTTAATAATTAATTGTTATCCTTATCCTGCTGTTTCATTGGTAAGAAGTGTCATTATTATGTAACTTTCCGCGGCAATTATTTACTGATTGTACTGTGCTAGAAATAAGAAACTCAATGAGTGTTTCGTTAAATGGTATTACATTAAGTAAATGAAGTTAATAAACTTTCCTTCAAAATCGTTTTTTTTGCAGATCTTGAAATCATATGGACGTATGGCACTCGATAAATCCCTTAAGAAGATTGGAGGAGAGAGAGTGGAGACCGAATCCAGAAATTCCGTAACGAAAATAACCTAACACTTTTAGTTTTGCCATCTATCGATGAAAAGCAGAACTTTTAATAACTTTTTGGAATATCACGCTTGTCTTTTTATTTATTTATTTATTTATTTATGGTACACATAGCAGATTGTTACATAAAAAGACAAAATTTATACAATAATCACACAAGTTCTGTGGAACAATCCTTAAGCATGTGCACACATTAAATCTACATTTATATACAAACAGTGCACTTTAAAACTAATAAACAATACGAGAAAAAGATACAAACAAAAAAAATACATAGCAAAGAAGTTAGTTCTTCAGTTCAGCAACTCGTCTCTACGTGGCATTGGTTGTATAATTATAATTGCATAAGTTGATAAAAACAGCTTTACCGCGGCAGTCTCCGAGTGCCACACGTCTTTTTTTACCATCCACTTTAGATGGACTTTTTAGCTATAGATGGTTTGAGGGACCTCATACATCGTACATACATACTTGTACTCGAAAAACATAACCCTCTTCCTTGCTCTATCGGGAAATAAAAAAGGTAGACAAACTGTACTCACATTGTGTTTAAAATGATGCCTGGATGCTATCCACGGGACACAGTTACATAATACGATGGCTGCTATGAGCAGCGATCTGTGGACAAAAATATGTGAATCAATAACACAATTATTTACCCAACAATAAATCACTAGTGGTTCATTGGTTTGCCATATTCACATGCTTACATATTAACATCTAGATGTTATTGGCTAAGCACCTCAAAAGTACCAAACAAATAACCTATCTCCCGAAAAATTTTCTCCAAAAAATGGCCAGCAGGGGAAATGTTTTTGGATTAGGATTTGTGTGATACTGTGAGGATCCATATAAATTTACATAATATAATATATATAATATTAGTATGGATTTATAAGAATCCGGAAATAAAATATTATCATCTTTAATTCTGAGAGGACCGGCGGGAAATAAAATAGGGAGAGAGATTTATAAATTTAAGATGGTATACTTAATCACGATAATATTTTACTATTATATTTTGTAAAACAAACACACTCGCACCTCTGGATCCTTTAGCTCTAAAACGTGAATTAAGATTGTTTGACTTAGATAACAGGAATCTTGTTCGGCGTACCTCTCGGGCATCACAACACTTAGGAAATCCAATTAAGTGATGTAATGGGGGAATAATCTCTAAACGATAAAACGGGTACTACTGATGCTTATCGACATTTGTAAAATAAAATTTCACTGCTGCTTCTTTTCGTGATAGAAAACTATTTTTTGTTTTAATAATCTTCGCAAAGTTACCTACGAGTACGTATAGGGAGTTTTGAGATGTTGCAAAAGGGGTCTAGGTCCTATAAAGTGCAGCAATATGACCTGAATAATTTTAGTTTTTACAATGCAAATGAGATTTGCACTGCCTAATTGTTTAACATGGTGACGCCATGTCTTATTCATAAGTTATTAAAATGCTGGTCGAATATCCTTTTGCCGATAAAACAATAGGCACATTTTGATTAATCGTGTTGCATTTCAGCTTATTTATGTATTTAATTACCTATTTATATGACCAATTATATCTAATAAATCTGAAATCATAGGTAGATATTATTTGCGTTTGAGGCAATGGGTTCTCTGAAATGTAGGCCGTGAACTTGGCATAACTGAGGTTCTTTCTAGTACTAGGTCTGTGATAGTTCCTATGAAATATCTATTTTTATGAGACACAGGTCCAGCTAAATATATGAAAGCGTTAAATTTTTTTTGATGTGCCTTTCTTTGCAAATGGAACTAACTACTGCAAGTCTGCCAGGGTCAATGAAACAATATTTACCTTTTACTCCAGGGTCAACAGGGAACACAAAGACAAAGAACAAACCCTAACAGGATTTCATGTACCTATAATAATAGTAAGAACCAAACAATGTACATGAAAGCTGATTTTTTTTTTTTAAATGAACCCTTTTTGTAAAAAAGCCGTACTTATTCAAATATTGCTTGCTCTATAATGGCGAGGGAAAACATATTGAGAAAACCTTCATTTTGGAAACCAACATATTTTGAAACTAGTAGGTATGCCAAACTGCACTTGGTTTAGTAATATTATATACCTAATCGGTGCCTTAGTGATGGGCTATGGGCTAACCAATCAATCAATAGATTAATTTATTTTCAACATCCTTCTCATTCTGAAAGGAGACCCTTTTGCTTCACTTCAGAAATCAGAAGGGATGACTTTATTGCCTTTGCTTTATTTGACGACCGAATTGCGTAGCGGTAGCGAACCTGCCGTCTGCGTCGGAGGTCGTGGGTTTGATTCCCAAAACTGGTAAATGTTTGTGTGATGAGCATGAATGTTTTCCAGAGTCTGGGTGTTATTCAATATATTATATTGATGTATATTAGTATGTATCTATATTTATCTAGTTTTTCGCGTGGGGGCGCGGCCCGCTAAAGCGGACCGCGTAACTGCTTGTAGCAATTTACGTGGTCGCTCATACTCGGATTTAGCAAAAATTAGTAGGTAGGTACCCAATCGCCATACAATTTAGTATGAAAAAAAAAATCCGCCATTTTGAATTTTTTTTCTTGTCACTAAATAGATATCCCCATTTCGATCATCTTTTGCTATGAAACCACTTTTCCAACTGTCCTACCCTCCGAGATAGAGACCAACAAAATTTGTATGGCGGCCATGTTTTTTCCGCCATTTTGAATTTTTTTTCAGCTCATTGGTAATTGGACGAGGTTTCAAATGACATTTGGTCGAGCACCCCCCACCTATCTCCAATACCTTTAGCGTGCTCTTCACCCGTCTCCAAGATCCTCAATCATCAGCTCTCTCCATACTGTCCCCGAAAGAAATAGTTCTCCTCTTTACGAAAGTGTTTGTGAAAAAAAATTTTTTCATACAAAATTTTACAGGAGAAAATTTTGCGAAAATCTCGGCCGCCATCTTGTTTTTCCAAAATTTTCCATTTTTTTCTATTAATCGTTTACTAATATCTACAATCGTTGCGAGTTTGAACGAAATCGGTCGGAATACGAAAAAGTTATAGAAATCACGTCGGCCGCCATCTTGTTTTTCGGAAATGTCAGATTTTTCCCATACTCGACTCCCCCACCCAAACACATCCCTCATACATCATTATATCGTTATCAGTCTCCTTCTGGGAGAACAATTGTATATGTCAGTCAGTGAGTGAGTCAGTGGGTAATCGAGCTATATTACTTTGGGGCTAGATTGCGATGTGTGATATTTTTTTTTATTTCAATGGACAAACAAAAAACTCCAAAGTTATGTACGTGGTATGTGCGTACATCGTTATGTAAACATGTGTTATGAAAACATGAGTGTATAAATTTTTAAAGAGGCTCCAAGAGCTTGGTAAACTTGCAAATCAACAGGCGAATATATGAGATGCTAATAAACGTTTGCATGTGCCGAAGATTGTGAGCTTAACGGTTTTACTGACGTTTTAGGTTTAAGTAACTACCTGGTTGGTCTGTAGAACAGCAGCCTATCAGTTATGAGTCTTTAAACACTTTCAAAAGAGATAACGAACATATTGTTTCATCTGCATTATGAATTAAGTAACGCTGTCGTTAGCTCGAACTGGGTACTTAGATAATGAAGTTATCTGGTTACTAGTTAGTATTGTAGTCATAGCAGCTTACTGAGTGGCTAGTACAGGTTTTGTTCGAATTTTGAGTCGAATCCTGTGGTCGAATCGCATCACACAAACGAATCGAATCCCTTCATACATTTACAGCCTGCGCCATCTATGGACACTCGCTAAGATGCGGCTTTCAATAAATGGCGCTGCCTTGAAATGTATGGAGGGATTCGATTCGTTTGTGCGATGCGAGTAAACTCGAAATTTGTGCAAAAACTTGTACTAACCCTACTGTTTACATAGAAGATAGAAGTAACAGATCACCATGTGGGCAGTGAAAAAACTAACGTCAACCAAATTTGGGCGGCGATGAATGGAACTGCGAAGTATAAAATCTAACATTGATATTTATACAGTTTTACAAAAAAGGTTTAAAGTTAACGTCATAGCTTTTTGTATGTTTTGTTTTGTGTTTTCAAATAAAACAATTGAATTTCAAATTCATCATATGGCACGAACTTTTAGCATTTCAAATGTGTATTGGACGGCCTTTGGTTTTGGCATTTGATCAATCGCAATATGGGTTAAATATTTTTATTCTCTGCGAATCTACATTTCTGAAACTTCACTTATGCCGACCTCCCTGGCGCATTGGCAGCGCGCTCGGTCTCGAGTGGGAGGTCGCGGGTTCGATTCCCGCCACGGGCCACTTTGGAATTTTATATTTTTTTAATTGGCTCAGGTCTGGTCTGGTGGGAGGCTTTGGCCGTGGCTAGTTACCATTCTTCTAGCAAAGACGCACCGCCAAGCGATTTAGCGTTCCGGTGCGATGATTGCAGAAACTTGTTGACATCCTTTCGCCGTTCCATCTTTCTAGAACCCAAAATTAGGCTGTTTAGCAGCTGAACTTGCTGAAGACCTCAAAAGACAAAAAAAAATAACTTCCTAGACAGTGGAAACTTAACTTAAGGATCGAAACCATGGGACCATAGCCCGTGGAGACTAGGAGCGAAGAAAATTATGGAAAATTCTTCACGTCTACCTGGTGACTGGTCGATATAACGCGTGGGCGAAATGCTGGCCTCTATACTTTGCCCGAAGAGTATTGCAACGGACAGTAAACAACGGAGTGATGAAACCAGCATTTTAGGAACAATTCCCTCTAAATGCGACCTACTAGATTTTACTTCTAGGGTTCCGTGGGTAATAAAAACGGTACCCTAATAAGAATAAAATAAATATTTTTTTCTCGTTTTGAATTAGGTGGGCAGAGGTGTTTTGATTGGTCTTAGAACTGAACCCTCAATGCGTGAGCCCTACTCGTATGACCATTTTTTTTTCTAGCCCCCTAGCCCCAAAATAAGCGATAGCTTGTGTTTTGGGTACTAGATAACTGATAAATATACATACATACTAATATACATAAATATAATATATTGAAAAACAACCAGACACTGGAAAACATTCATGCTCATCACACAAACATTTACCAGTAGTGGGAATCGAACCCTCGACGTAGACGGCAGGTTCGCTAGTCGCTACCGCTACGCCATTCGGTCGTCAAAACATAGAAAACAATAATAGTAGTTTATGAAACGGTTGCATAATGGGGGGTATTAAAACATGAGTGTGAGTTTAAAAAACGAGCCGCAGGCGAGTTTTTTAATAGTATCACACGAGTGTTTTTTAATACCTAATTATGTAGAGTTTCATACACTACTTTATCTACGCTCATATTATTATCATAAATGCAAACCATAAAATCTTGCTAACGTTTGTCGTAAATCATTCACTTTGTTTCATTTTTGTTGCAACTACTAAAATGTCAGGTGGAGTTAAATTTTAGGTCAATATGTGACACATTTTGATTTCATAATTCGAGCAATGAGCGTAGATAAACATACTTATAAAACATGGGAAGTCGAGTACACCATATTGAATGGCAGGGTCACAATGAACTTGGCATCACAAACGGCAGTTCCGCAGGATGCAATTGACACCCGGCACCCGACCCGCGCCCGACAAACAATTAGCCGACATAGCTCTCGTATACACAAGGGCTGATTTATAATCAAGTATCAAAACTCATCAAGTTTTTATACTTTTTATATTGGAATTGAATCCGAATGACTTGGCTGTTCGGATGAAATCCTGCTCCATAACATATTGTGTGTATAATTTATTTATTCTATTTGAGCCTTTTTTTTGAATATTTTTATAGAGGTTGGGAATAAAGTCATTTAATGATTAATTTTAAAAAGTAGGTATACCCATATTACATACCAATCGATCAGTGAAGCGATTTAATTGAATTTTTAAAGTTGTAATATGTGAGAAACAATTTGTGTCTGTTTTTTCACCAATGAGTAAAAAACAGACACAAATTGTTATTTCTTATTTAGGTACCATACGAAATTAATTATTGCCAGTTCATTAATATTGAATCAGCTCTTTTAGAGATAGCGCCTAAACATTAATGGTATATGTTTTTAACCCCTCAGGATATGACCTCCACCCTAATTTAGGCTTTCGGCTAGTTTAAACTTTAGCTTTGGCAAAAACACACACATTGTATATCCGAGGAAATAAGCATTGCGCGTGGTTTTGAAACAAATGCGATTTAAATTTCCAGACAATTCTCGATATGTGCACCGATTAGGTCCAGACCCGAATCACGATCTCGACGCTCCACTTTGGACCCGCAAATGATTGTGATTATCCCATTGTGCTAAATTACTGTTGTCTAAATAAAAGGTCCGTCTGACGTGTTTTCAGGATCAATTTTTAATGCCAATGAGCACTGTTGGTGTACTTATATTTCTCGTCGAGAGGGGTTATTTAAGCATTTGTTTGTTACCTGCAACTTGAAAACTATAAAGACTCAAATTAAAACGTCATTTATTTTAGGTACCTATGTAATGTAAATTCACTCACGAAGCAGAAACACGATTGTATAAAATTTTCTCGATAGAAAGTTCTCCCAAAAGTTGCTCCCTAATTTTTAATAAACGGAAACTGCAATAGATCGCCCGCTACATTTCGGTACCGCATTTTACTGTTTCGTATTTTACTGTTTTGTGTTAAAAATGATGCTTTAGGGCGGAGCCTAAAAATACATGAGTGACGTCACAAGTGCTGATCCTTTAATAATATGTTTAACCCAATGGCAAATCCTGAGGTTTCTTAAAGGTGTGTTTACGGTAGAATAATAATTTGGCAAAGCAGTGGCACCTACCTGGATGAGCAGGATGTAAGAAGAGTCCAACACCGTTAAATTATTATACATAGCTATCAAAGGTAACCAAAAGTTCAATAAAGTTTAATACACACTAAATAGGAATTCAATAGATACTTGGTGAAATTCAATACGCATGCGTGATACGTTTGGTGAAATTTATGACAGGCCATCACCCCACCCACTGTCATCAAAAGTGATATCATATTACAATGACACCTTATTTTAAACGAAAGGAGACTGAAACGTTGGCGTCAAAGACGAAGGTAAAGGGTTTGGAAAATCTACTTAGTTTTTAAGGTTTAAAATTAACTTGATTTTGTCTGTTAATAAAGGGATAAAACAACAGCTGTCTTTTAGCCAATTACATAAAACTTAGATATACTCTGAAATAAATTAATAGATGATTTAGATACAGATAGAAAGATCTAATAACACATCTAGACATTATTATCTTATGTTCTTGTACTTTCTGAGAAATACGCAGAGAAATAAACATACACGTACATTACATATTACGTATTAGGTAAGTATATTTTAAGTAAATTGGGTAAAAATGTTAAAAAAGCTCACATAGACTAAATAAAAAATAAATACGACTATACCTATCAATTCCAACAATATTAAATCCTAATTTACATAATATGATTCGACAAAATAACCATGGACGAACGAAATTCATTAAATTATGAGAATGGCAGTTGTCTCTGATAACTCATGTCATCAATTTGTTGATTGGATATGTCATTCCAAACAGTTTTAAAATTTCGTTCCATTTTGAATTTTAATATGGAAGAGCCATCGACACGTCTCTATTACGATCGTAGATAGGCTAGGCTAGGCTAGGGCGTAGCTCTTTGAAGTCGGTTAACAATAGATTGGGATTACATGGCGCCGCCAGTCAATTGACTATTTTAAACGGTGACTGAGCGACGCGCGGCAACACTGCCAATTTAGGACTCTGCAAAAATGATAATCGCGACACTCTCATGAGGTCATCTCTATGCGAACTCGGCTGGATTTTTTGACGTGACAACGTCTTATAATTCGATAGAGCCGGTTGCACGCACGAAAAAACATGACTCATCCGGCGTTACCGGCGTTACCTCGCTCTGAGGCGTTCCATGTAAGGCTTGAAGTGCAAGCGAGAGCGTGGAACGAGCGACAAAGAAGACGTTGTCACGTTCAACTATCATAGTAAACCGACTTTACAGACAACCAATTTTTTTTTAAATGGTAAACTCTCAAGTACACTCGCGCCCAAGTGAACTACTGCACCTCAGTAGGTAACACCCCAAAATGTGTTCTGTGCAGAGTTCAACTTATATGCCGTCCACTATAATGACCCTGATGAGTCTTCTTATGAGGCCCATAGTTAGCGACCAAGTCTCGGATCCGTAAGTCATTACTGGCAACACGCACTGTTCGAAGACTTTGGTCTTCAGACACTGAGGGATGTCGCATCTAGTAGGTAAGTACTGTGCATTAAACATAGGCCTCATAAAATACCTGAAATTATATTTTACAGTATTTATTCTACAAAGAACCAGGGAAAACGGCTTCAGAACACGGCGCGGCGGCTTAAAAATAACACAAGATACCCTGGTTAAACTGTAATGAGGCGAATTTGTTAGCGGGCCGAATAAATCGTTCACATTAAACAAATTGCCTTGAGCATCTGTGGGAATACCTACTTTAGATCTGCTGATTTACAAACGTCATACGTATTTAAAGTTTGTGACTATGAAGTACCTAATAAAATTGGTTCTTGTTTATTACGAGCTAAGTAGTGGATGTTGAATCTGTAGACATTTCGAAAAAGCCTTTTCCACGTTATTATGGTTTTATGTAAATTGGCCATGTATTTCTCTCAGAAACAAGAAGCCGATTGTACATAATTTTTTCCCGAATTAAGTAAGTAATAAGTATTCAACTTATGGCATGAAAATAAATATATTTACAATAAAATTTATCACTAGCTTATTCTAATGACTATACAAGTCTTGCCCGCGTGGAATGGTGCCAAGAATACTGGCTACATTTCCGCGTTGAACAGCTAGGCTGATACGTTGCGCAAAAAATGTGCCAGCCCTTCTGTCACCAGTTGAGGTTATTAAACGCGGGGAAAGCTCTCGAATGAATTTTTTGGCACTATGACACTTATGGCCGAAATCAGTTAGGTCTATATTCTGCTACCTACCTACGACATAAATTGTATGAATTTATGTCGTAGGTAGGTCCAATCGGGATATACTGTTACCGAACCACATCATGACCATCACATTAGCCTGGAGACGTCCACTGTTGAACATATACCTTCCCAAGCGAGCGCCACCACACCCTGTCCTTAGCCTTTCTCATCCAGCCTTTCGACTTCCTGCTATGCACTTCAGCTTGCTATGTCAGTGAACTTGGTTCTCCTCAACTCCTTTACATGGCTCACTGAGCGACCTTAAATATTTAGGTTATTAATTTCAGCCGTAAGAAAACAATCAAAAATCGGTCCAATTATTTATTAACGGACGGACGGACGGACGGAGAAAATCTCACCATAAGGGTTCCATTTTTACCATTTTGGTATGGAACCCCAATTATATGTAAGTAAGAAATGTAATGTTCCTAGGCGTCTATTCGGTGTTTTGGAGACAGTGTAACTTCATAACAATTTGTTAATAACTTGTACCTATTGTTCAACAGCTATAGTTATCGAACGTATTTTTTGAAATTGAAAACTGAAGTGAACTAAACTGAAAATTGAACTGTAGGTACTTATTAGAAAACTTATCAAAAAGTAGGCTATTCTCATTGCGCTCGGATCCATATTTGTTAGATACTCTTTGCAATGTGTAAGCAAATAATTCGTCTTTCCGGCGATCAATCTCTCAATGAAGTTCGGCGAGTGTTTCTAGGCTGAAATTGATGGTGTTTTTCTTGTTTATAGCAGTTTTAGTGTTCCTACGCGCGCGCCCACGTTGCAGAGGTCAACGGCTTGGATGACTAGTACATGTGATCTATGACTTGTCTAAGCGTATCTGGATTTTCGCTTTTGGTCTGATGGCTGAATACAATCTTAATATTTTTGTTTTGTATCTTGGTTATCACTAACGGTTTGTTAGTTAGGAGCCAAATAAGTGAATCCGGCTTGCATATGGCTTGTTTCATTTTATTTCTGTATAACCAACTTACTATCTTCCAAGTAATGTTAAACTTTCCCAGAACAAGTTCAAAGGATACCGCGCACGCGTCGTATAAGATAATTTCTGCAATCTTTTTTGTGCACAGCATCATTCAAGGATATCAAGCTTCACGCCCGCGAGAATAAATTGGTACTTCTGTGTTATAGATAGGTCGTCGCTCGCTATGTTGTGTTTAAGGCAGTGTTTAAGGTAGTACCTATTTAGTAAATAGTTATATCGCCAATACTCAAATATCTTGTAAGCTTTTCATAAATTAAGCCTATGTGAAATAAATAATATTATTTTGGCACTCTTGAAACATTATGCGATTTCTTCAAAACTACTGCAATAGAATATAACATTTTTTAGACATGTCAAATGCATAGAGTTTTAATAAACTTGGAAAGAAACTAATACCGAAAATTCAAGCAGTTGCATTTATATAAAACCTCCGAGATATACTGTTACCGTACCGTACTATTGTACGTACGGTTATGAAATAGTATAGAGACCTTTGTTGGGGATTGTAGCTTACACTGCCTCCTTGGGAATATTCTTAGAAAATACGTATTAAGCTAGTTTGTGCATGTGTGCAGCATCAAATAAATATACATGAACGAGAAGATTATGATGTTGTTTTTTTTTTTTTTTTATTGTATTAGTTAGACCCAGTGGGCCGTTACGCTGTTAAGTTGTGCATGGCTTCTCTTCCCCGATAGAAGATACTATGTATGACCGTAGTAACAATGAAGTAGCGTGGCCAGTTTATCAGAGCGCGGCCAACGTTAATAAAGCGATGACTGACTCGTGCCTCGTATTCGTGCAATGTTCGTAATACGTCAGGCCGGAGCAACGAACTAATTTGATGTTTATATCCTAAGCTGTATTTACTATTTACACATATCGTCTTACTTTAATGTTGTCTCAGGCAATCTTTTTACAGCCAACTTCTGGGCATAGATTTCCCTCAGAATAAGAAGGGGTTGGTCGTAGTTTTGTTGTGGGCTTCTTCTCAGTGCAGACAAAGTAACAGTCGTTTAGCGTTGACGACAGTAGATAAAAATGTATGGGCAAAACAAGTGACTGTAAAAAACCACGTGACCGTATAGAGGAAAACACGCTTTTCTTGAAAGTCGTCTACGATAATTTGAACGCTCCCTGGCGTTCTCGCAGTCGTGGTAGATAACTTTAGCGTACTTCGCATGACAATTGACAGCCGACAGTGAACAACGTTATGCATAAAGTAGATTCTGCTTTCATTTGTTTTCATTCGGTCTCGTGGTTTTTCTGCAGTCACTTGTTTTGTCCATACATTTTTATCTTGGTACTGTCGTCAACGCTAAATGACTTGAAGCTGACTCGTAAACTTAGTTTTAGGTCGTCTTGTAGTAATCACCATACATATGCAACAAACATCATATTGACATTAGTAAGAGTTAATTTACTTAAAAAAAAATCTTGAATATTATCAAAATTTGCATGTCATCAATTGTAACATCCTCTATGGATGAAATATTTTTGATTGCGGGTGATAAAGAAAACGGCGCCTTCGTTTGAGTTGTTGAAGTTGTCTTTTGGTGATCACGTTAATCTGTATCTTTCACTTAAACTTTAAACAATTGCAAATTTATTTATTTAAGAAAAAAAAAATTAAAATGTGCCAGGCACAGGTTCCTCCAGACATGAAAAGAGATTATAACTGATCTTATAACCGAAGAATATAATAGGGGTAAGGGGTAATTTAATCTTTATAACTAGTACAATGGAGCAGATAAGTAGGTACATTATTATAGGTAATAAGGTTTGATGCTCCGATTACATGATATTAATAAAAGGTGAATAAAGCCTTTTTTCTAGCCCGTTTCATACCTTATTAATTATTATAATGCTTATGATTATAAATTACCTGTTTATGTGCAAAATGTTGGTAATGCCGGGATTATAAAAATACTGTGAAAAATTGGTTAAAAATACTGTGAAAGATAGGTAAAGAACCTAACTCTACTATCCGGAACCTATTTGCAATTTCATTCCGAAAAAAGTAAACGAGTGGGTTTTTTATTTATTTATTGTACTCGTAGGTCAGTCAGGTCGTCAAGGCGTGAAAATTAGCTTCGATAACATAGTGATTTAGAAAGAAACACTTAATAGTTACTGTTGTTTTATCTGATTTCAACGTCATCGTTGTCGTTTGCGCTTTCCACGCGCCTCGCGTTTTCCTTGGCAAGGAAAGATATAAGCTACATTTTTGACCGACGTTTGATGATAACAATCAAGTCATCAAAAGTCGGTCAGCTATTATTAGTTATTACTCATCCTATTGGACCGTGTAACGCGGCACTGAAGCACTCTGACCCGTAAAATTTAATAAAGGGAACAGGGATTAGATACGACGTTGCAACAGTCACCCATTGCCCTTAATTTCTAAGAATTTGAGCTTAAATATGCGCTACTGAAATTTTTCATTAAAATGTTTTAAATTGATTGAAGACGAATCAATTTAAAACATTTTAATGTAAAGAAAACAACAACCTAAGAAAATTACCTAGTAATTTGAACTGAAATATATTGAAATAATTTAAATATTTTGTTTTCCAGAGTTTACTTTCATTTACCTAACCGAGGCGGTTAATTTCTAGCGGTTCAGTTTGGACATTTCTTAATTTAGAGCTGCATAAACTTAAATTAGAGCTGCAGAATACAACAACCTAAGAAAATTAGTAATTTGAACCGAAATATACCTACCAATGCTAATTTTAAGAAGTTTTTATTCAAGCTTATAAATGTTTGATTGTAGAAAAATTAATAAAACCATTTTTCGGGGTTTAGACATGTTTATATCACTTCTAAATTCCAATTTAAATATTTTGTTTCCCAGAGCTTACTTTTATTTACCTAACCGAGGCGGTTAATTTGTAGCGGTTCGGTATAGACATTTCTTAAATTAGAGCTGCATAAACTTTAGCTGGCTGTGACCCAGTTAAGTCATTTAGGTTAAGTACTAAGCATTTAAATTGACTCTATTTCAGTACAATAATCTTCGAAAGGCCTAATTTTGCTCTGGGAACCGTTTGTGTACTTTTTAGTACATTTAGATTACTAAACCGTTACACATAAATTTATCTAAACCACGCCAGATAAACTATCTTAGGAATAAATTTGAAACATAATATGCCATACAAAATCCGTCAAAACGTTATATTTATTCCTTAGTTAACGATTATCTGGCGATTGAAAAATCGGCCCTTAATGAGAAAAAATATTACTAGGTGAAAATTAAAAAAAAATACGGGACTTTCGGGAAAATTTATGTGTTTCGGAGCAATGTTTTTCTTTTAACTTACAAATTTTTAATGGCAAAATGTACGTCTCTAAATAAAGTACTACAATGTATAGTAAGAAATCACTTATAAAACTTAAAAAATACGGGACTTTCGGAAAATTTAAGTATTTCGAAAGCATGTTTTTCTTTTAACTTACAAAATTTTAATGGAAAACCGTCTCTAAATAATGTACTAGTAAGAAATATAGTATAGTAAGAACTAACGAAGAAGAAGAAGAAGAAGTAGACTCTAGAAGAGTAAACTTCGCTAACGCGTGTTGTAGACACAGTGACTTCTATAACTGAACCAAGAATCTTCCTAATGAAGAACAGTTCATTATGAATTTTAGTTATCTACAAAATATTACCAAGCAAATTTCACACTTAAATAAATAAATAAAAAAATAATACTTAAATGTAAACTTGCTCGTAGGTACCTAATAATATTATGAAGTTAATAATTTCATGGCTCAGCATTAATTTATATGCAAGTACTACTATGCCGACAGTATGCAAGTATACTGACGACCTCCCTGGCGCAGTGGCGGCGCGCTCGGATCCGAGTGGGAGGTCGCGGGTTCGATTCCCGCCACGGGCCACTTTGGTATTTAATAATTTCTAAATTGGCTCAGGTCTGGTCTGGTGGGAGGCTTCGGCCGTGGCTAGTTACTACCCTACCAGCAAAGACGCACCGCCAAGCGATTTAGCGTTCCGGTGCGATGCTTGTAAAAACCGTTGGGTGTATTTAAGTTTACCCATCCAAGTTAGTACGCAACATCTTAGGCTGCATAATGTAGTCTGAGGCTGCATCATCACTTACCATCAGGTGAGATCGCAGTCAAGTACTAACTTGTATAGAGAGAAAAAAAAAGTACTTAGATAATAACTTCTTCATGATATTTATTTAAACGACTTTATAAGTTAGATTGTTTCAGTATGAATAAAAAAAACTTGAATGTCATTTAAAGATACTTAGCATTATTCTTTTCCCACGGCAATCATTAAAAAAGGAATTGCATCAAAACATCGTATGGTGCATCCAATTGATAACAATTATTTTTTTGATTTAATGTCGTTTGTAAAATTAGATATATAAATAGATCTAGAGTCTAGACGCTAAATAGATCGCAGCCTGGATCTCAGCAAAGTTGATCTGGATAACCAATTAGCTTTGTGTCGTTTTGGTTGACTTACTCGGGTATCGAGCCCAATGAAATGTTTTATGGATCGATGAACTTAGGAGAGTTTTCAGTCCAGTAACGAAAAAAAATCGAATTATAGACCATTCATACAATATAAATGTAATAGGTAAAACACTTAGGATATTAAATATTATGTGAAAGTCTAGATGTTATTACTCCTGCTCTCCACTGGTAAGTTAAATAAGTACTTACCTACCCGGATTAACATTCACTAAAAACAGTTCCCATAGGATTCTTAAAAACCGACATACTTTACCGATGCACCAATACCAAATTAATGCCAATGAATTTTTTTATCAAACAACCATCATATTAGTCACATTTTATACGGAAATTATGATCGAATCGTAATTATTATAAAACGATTATGATTTATGACTTATGAGTAACACTCGTAATTAAAGTTTGAGTTGAAAAAAATTTAATCGGATTAGTACATTTATGATTATGAGTATGACCTACTATGGCCTTCATGGTTAATTATGATGAAGAATGGCGTATCGACTTAATCTGTGACTTAATCCCACGATTACTATGAGACGGCCGCTGCGAATCCAATACCAATAAAAATACCAAATCACTTGGATTATACGCCTTTTACAGTAGTAAAATACTAATTAAAATGAGTATCTGAAGAAAAAATTCCTGGGGATGGAGAAAAAATTCTACCGATTCATGTCGTTAACCTTTCAGGCTTCTATTTATTAAATTGTCAATTAAAGTGAATAAGCACTTTCTGATGACGTAATAAGGTATGAATTTCAATATCAGCTCAGAGCGTTGCTACGGGGTTGAAAGTCCTATTTACCTGTCGATACCGGTGTCAAGGTTGGGGTCAGCAAGGCCACCGTGAGAGCCCTATCACCTGTCATTTGGGAGCGTACCTGTGGCAAGATGCCAGCCTGGTACTAAGCTAGCAGGAGTTATGAGGAGGCTATTCTCACCTGGCGCATGCGTCGTACCTGTTCTACCTGTAGTTTACGACCAGTTTACTGTGGTACCTGAAGGGTGCATTGTCGGGCTCAATCAGGTTGTAAATTGTGAGGCTGTTAGCGACGTGAAAGGTCAAAGTTTATCGGTCCGGGCATGCCGTACGCATGCGCTCTTTCATACCTGTTTACAATAATTTTATTTGGCCATTTGTGTATTTTACGATTGGCACGCGTCTATGCGGTCGTCACGTTAGGACTATACGAGCTATGTTTCGCTTTTCCCGTTTTCTAAGTAGGCTATGTATAAAACCGTTTATAGGTAACATAGGTAATAGGTACTTAGAGTTGAGACATTTTATGATACGTCTAACTAACACTTCTTTAATAATTTTAGTCGTTTATATTAAAAAACTGCATACTTTCGTCTAAAAGGTATGTATATAATCTAAGAACCTAACCTACCTATCACGCTTTCTTCTTCGAAGAATACTAATTTTGATATAATATTTTGCTACAGTGTACAATGTACATGGTATTATGGTAATATTTGTATTCGGTGACTTGGAGATGGACTTGAGTGACTTATGAGAACTTTAGAATGACCGATGAAATTGCCCAGATATTTATAGGTAACTTACACCATAACTTATACAAGTTATGGTATTATACATTGTAAATAAGGCACATTGTAAAATTTTCTTTCCTTGATACTCTCAAAAACAGTAGTTTGGCAGCTGGTGTGAGCAATGCAATTAGCCGCGGGTTGTATTGTATTAAGTACTCGTGCGTTTGCCTACTTTACACTAATATTTACTGTCGGTACTTTGATCTCTTAAGATCTTCAGAACGGTGTTGGTATTAAACATTTGAGCTTTCGGAAATTGTTATTAGTATTTCTTCTCTAAGAGGTAGAGCACGCTTCTACTTTTATAGCTCGAAGCTAAACGCTTTCCATCGCGTAGACAAAGCTAGGCACATGTCACTGATAACTTTCATTACAATATATATAGCTACTCGTGCTGATTGGCCACTGACTCATTGATCACCTCTCCTGAACAATTTTGTATGAAAAAATTTTTTTTCAATAACCTTTTCGTATAGAAAGGAAAAAATCATTAAGAACAAAAATATGGAGAGAGCTGACTATTGAGGATTTCGAAGACGGGTGAAGAGCACGGCCAGGGTATCGAAGGTAGGTGGGGGGTGCTCGACCAAATGTCATTCGGAACGTCATCCAATTGGCAGTGAGCTGAAAAAAATTTCAAAATGGCGGATTCAAAATGGCCGCCAAACGAATTTCGTCAATATCTCGGAAAGTATAAAAGATGGAAGAACGGTTTCTTGACAAGAAGTGATCAGGATTTTAAGGTCTACACGATGGGTAGAAAAAAAATTCAAAATGGCGGATTTTATTTTCCATAGAAAAATGTATGGGGAATGTTGAGACTAAAGTTGTAGGGCAAGCAAATAGGGGGAAGACAGCCCGCGGGCCACATGTGGCCCGCGCATCCACGCGCCCTACTAGTTAATATATATATAGCTGCTTGTGCTGACTGACTGACTCATTGATCACCTCTCCTGAACAATTTTGTATGAAAATAATTTTTTTTACTAATCCTGTCGTATAGAGAGGAAAAAATCATTAAGAACAAAAATATGGAGAGAGCTGATGATTGAGGATTTCGAAGACGGGTGAAGAGCACGGGAAGGCTATTAAAGATAGGTGGGGGGTGCTCGACCAAATGTCATTCGAAATGTCATTCAATTGGCAGTGGGCTGAAAAAAATTCAAAATGGCGGATTCAAAATGGCCGCCATTCGAATTTCGTCGATATCTCGGAAAGTATAAAAGATGGAAGAACGGTTTCTTGACAAGAGTTGATCAGGATCCGAAGGTCTATACGATGGATAGAAAAAGAAAATTCAAAATGGCGGACTTTATTTTTTTCATAGAAAATGTATGACGAATGTAGAAGAGGCTGAAAGTTGGAAGGCAAAAAGGGCGGAAGACAGCACGCGGGCCACATGTGGCCCGCGCCTCCACGCACCCTACTAGTTAATATATATATAGCTGCTCGTGCTGATTCACTGACTGACTCATTGATCACCTCTCCTGAACAATTTTGTATGAAAAAAATTTTTTTCACTATGCGTTTCGTATACAAGAGAAAAATTCATTCGGAGGAAAAATACGGAGAGAGCTGATGATTGAGGATTTCGGAGACGGGTCAAGAGCACAGCCAAGGGTATTGCAGATAGGTGGGGGGTGTTCGACCAAATGTCATTTGAAACGTCATCCAATTGGCAGTGAGCTGAAAAAATTTTCAAAATGGCGGATTCAAAATGGCCGCCATTCGTATTTCGTCGGTATCTCGGAAAGTATAAAAGATGGAAGAACGGTTTCTTAACAAGAGGTGATCAGAACCTGCAGGTCTATTCGATGGATAGAAAAAAAATTCAAAATGGCGGATTTTTTTTTTGCCATAGAAAATGTATGCGGAATTTTGAAGGGGCTGAAAGTTGTAAGGTAAATAGGGCGGAAGACTGCACGCGGGCCACATGTGGCCCGCGCCCCCACGCACCCTACTAGTTAATATATATATAGCTACTCGTGCTGATTCACTCACTCATTGATCACCTCTCCTGAACAATTTTGTATGAAAAAATTTTTTTTCAATGACCATTTCGTATAGAAGGGAAAAAATCATTAAGAACAAAAATATGGAGAGAGCTGATGATTGAGGATTTGGAGACGGATGAAGAGCACAGCCAAGGGTATTGCAGATAGGTGGGGGGTGCTCGACCAAATGTCATTTGAAACGTCATCCAATTGGCAGTGAGCTGAAAAAAATTTCAAAATGGCGGATTCAAAATGGCCGCCAAACGAATTTCGCCAATATCTCGGCAAGTATAAAAGATGGAAGAACGGTTTCTTGACAAGAGGTGATCAGGATTTAAAGGTCTACTCGATGGGTAGAAAAAAAAAATCAAAATGGCGGAATTTATTTGCCCTAGAATATGTATAGCGAATTTTGAAGAGACCACAAGTTGTAGAACTACAGTATTTTGATGCGGTTTTTCGGAGGACTACCAGAAAAAAATATGGAATGAGATCATGATTGAGGATTTCGGAGACGGGTGAAGAGCACAGCCAGGGTATCGAAGATAGGTCGGAGGTGCTCAAACAGAAAATACTCGGAACCTCATGCAATTGGCAGTGAGCTGAAAAAAAACCAAAATGGCGGATTCAAGATGGCCGCCATACAAATGTCGTGTTGTTCTATCACTGAAAGTATAAATGATAAGAGAGTGGTTTCTTAGCAAAAGGTAATCAGGATCCGAAGGTGTTTTTGATGGGTAGAAAAAATCAAAATGGCGGAATTTATTTTTTTATAGAAAATTTACATATCGAATATTAAAGAGACTACAATAATTATGCAAAACATTGATGCAGTTTTTCGGTGAATTGCCAGAGAAAAATGTGAAAAGAGATTATGATCTAGGATTAGGTTGATGATTGAGGAGCACGGTCATGGTTTTAAAGATAGTTAAGTACTGTTTGAACAAAAATACGCTGAACCTCATCCGATGAGGTTCAGCGTATTTTTTTGTTCAAACAGTAGTTAACTATCTTTAAAACCATGACCGTGCTACTAGGTAATTTTTTCAGCCCACTGCCAATCGGATTCCAATTGGCGATGGAGATGACGGTGATACTTTTATGGGCGGGAAGACTGCACGCGGGCCACATGTGGCCCGCGCACTCACGCGCCCTACTAGTTAATATATATATAGCTACTCGTGCTGATTCACTCACTCATTGATCACCTCTCCTGAACAATTTTGTATGAAAAAAAATTTTTTGACGTATGCTGTCATATAGAAAGGAAAAAATCATTAAGAACAAAAATATGGAGAGAGCTGATGATTGAGGATTTCGGAGACGGATGAAGAGCACAGCCAGGGTATTAAAGATAGGTGAGGGGTGCTCGACCAAATGTTATTTGAAACGTCATCCAATTGGCAGTGAGCTGAAAAAAATTTCAAAATGGCGGATTCAAAATGGCCGCCGTTCGAATTTTGTCGATATCTCGGAAAGTATAAAAGATGGAAGAACGGTTTCTCGACATGAAGTGATCAGGACCCGAAGGTCTATTCGACGGGTAGAAAAAAAAATCAAAATGGCGAAATTTATTTTTTCATAGAAAAATGTATGGCGAATGTTGAAGGGATTTTTTATGGGCGGGAAGACAGTACGCGGGCCACATGTGGCCCGCGCCCCCACGCGCCCTACTAGTTACTATATATATAGCTACTCGTGCTGATTCACTGACTCACTGATTGATCACCTCTCCTGAACAATTTTGTATGAAAAATTTTTTTTTCACGGATGAGGTCGTATAAAAGAAAAAAATTCATTCGGAGGAAAAATACGGAGAGAGCTGATGAGTGAGGATTTCGGAGACAGGTGAAGAGCACAGCCAGGGTAGCAAAGATAGGTGGGGGGTGCTCGACCAAATGTCATTTGAAACGTCATCCAATTGGCAGTGAGCTGAAAAAAAATTCAAAATGGCGGATTCAAAATGGCCGTCATTCGAATTTCGTCGATATCTCATAAAAGATGGAAGAACGGTTTCTTGACAAGAGTTGATCAGGATCCAAAGGTCTATACGATGGATAGAAAAAACAATCAAAATGGCGGACTTTATTTTTTTCATAGAAATGTATGGGGAATTTTAAAGGAATTTTTTTATGGGTGGGAAGACAGCACGCGGGCCACATGTGGCCCGCGCCCCCACGCACCCTACTAGTTACAATATATATAGCTACTCGTGCTGATTCACTGACTCACTGATTGATCACCTCTCCTGAACAATTTTGTATGAAAAATTTTTTTTTCAATGACCATTTCGTATATAAGGGAAAAATTCATTCGGAGGAAAAATACGGAGAGAGCTGATGATTGAGGATTTCGAAGACGAGTGAAGAGCACAGCCAAGGGTATTGCAGATAGGTGGGGGGTGCTCGACCAAATGTCATTTGAGACGTCATCCAATTGGCAGTGAGCTGAAAAAAATTTCAAAATGGCGGATTCAAAATGGCCGCCATTCGAATTTCGTCGATATCTCGGAAAGTCTAAAAGATGAAAGAACGGTTTCTTGACAAGAGTTGATCAGGATCCGAAGGCCTATACGATGGATAGAAAAAAAATTCAAAATGGCGGACTTTAATTTTTTTCATAGAAAATGTAAGGGGAATTTTAAAGGGATTTTTTATAGGCGGAAAGACAGCACGCGGGCCACATGTGGCCCGCGCCCCCACGCGCCCTACTAGTTTATTATTTACTTACTTGTTTACCTAAGTCTAGACGACTTTACAAGCAACTATATACTATACCTACCTTTTTCGTACAAATTTGACAAGTATAAATTTCAGAAATTATGTGGGAGCAGATGAACTTACAACTTACGAGTAGGTTTTACCTACCTTGAGATATACGGAATCGGATGTATACATATCGGCAAAAATCAGAACCCTCTTTTTGGCTTAGTCGCTGGCTTAGTCGTAGAAACAAAAAAAGATAAAACATCCAGAAAAAAAGATAAAGCGATAGGAAAACCACGAAGGTGACACTTGAATCACCTGAGTTGATAAGAGTCTAAAATTATATCCCTTACTAATGCTCCTTTCTAAAATTCCACTTACGACTAAGTATATGAAAATAGTTCAATGGATCTAAATTCTAAAGGAAGATTCACTTGCACTAATCTTGATATATTATCCAAAGGATGAAAGGCAGCGGTAGTCTATGACTTCCTTCCCAGAAGCCCTTCGATGTCGGAAAAGAAAAAAGAAACTTTTTATCAACGTTCTACGGCGTTAGATTGAGTGAAAACCGGTTGTTTGATAAAAGTTTACTTAAAGCTGTCATATGAATTACATCTAATGAATTTACAAATAGCCTTTGCCCGTGATGTTTGTGAGCGGGATTCTGAATTTTGTTCGGGATGCCAGAACACGGGTTAAATAATATTGAATCCTTCCTTGTATTGTCTTTGTCGTTTTCAAGCCTACGATAGCCTCGCCAAAATCGATTAAGCCGTTCCAAAATTAATGCATCAATAAAGATTTGATTCAATGAATCAAGGAAAATTTTGACGGAAATCTAAGAATTCGATCAAGTTTAACGTTTTCGTTTACTGCTCGCAAATGATTGTATGGCAATTGGCAAAATAGTATCGAGATTCGAAAAAAATTAAACAACTTTTACTAACCCCCATTGGTCGGAAGAACCTTGGTGGCTTATAGGCTATGGTATAGCGCCTTTATATATAGGGGGTGAACAATTATTATCTTCTTAAAAGTAGATCACCTACCTCTTCCGCAGATTGACTGAAGAAATTAAGAAGTATATCTATATAAGATTATTTTTATTCGATCTTTTGCTACGTACCCTCTAACTAAGTATTAAGAGACCAAGTTTTGCTTTCAATTAAATCTTAATCTAACTAAATTAAGGAAATTGTTCCACGCTAATTTCGGAACCATAAAGACGCTCTAAAGTGGAGGATATAATAATAACGTAATAAAATGCTCAGCAAACCATATCGTGGGCCACACAAGAAGGCCGGCTTAGAGGTGATTTAGGGTCATACGCAATCCTGGAAGGGCCTGTATCCTTTTTCGTTGGGCGTGCTCCCGCCTTACCTATAACAAAATAGAGCAACATTTTTTATTAAATGTATAGGCAACATAATTAAAAAATAATAATATCGTGTAATTGGAGAAAAAACTAAATACACTGTTAACATATTCAACAAGAAATTAAATCAAATAAGAAAAAATTGAGGGGTCTAACATTAAAGTTGACTTAAATTACTTCCATACGATACCTAATGCATAAAATCAGACCATATTAGAATCATTACGGTAGAAATAAGCTTTTAAATCGAGGGTTTTTTATCATCAAAGTTGTGTTGCTAGGAAAGAAGCTGACCTATAGGCCCTAATCTTACCAAACAAGGTTGATAAAGAAGAACATCTGACCCTCCCAGGCAGTGTCTTTCCTGCCACTTACAACCCGGGTGCCTTCAAATCAAGAGTGAATAGGCATCTTCTAGGCAAGCGCGTTCCACCTTAGACTGTATCATCACTTTCCATCAGGTGTGAACACAGTCAAGCGCTAGCCTATATAGATAGATAGATAGATAGATAAATACTTTATTGCACACCACAATACCTATAGTACCTATATACCTATAGTATAAAAAAAAATTGGTTGTCTGTAAAGTCGGTTTACTGACGATTGTTGAACGTGACAACGTCTTCTTTGTCGCTCGTTCCGCGCTCGCGAGGTAACGCCGGTAACGCCGCATGAGCGAGGTAACGCCGGATGAGTCATGTTTTTTCGTGCGTGCAACCGGCTCTATCGAATTATAAGACGTTGTCAGTTGTCACGTCAAAAAAAAACATCTGACCGGTAATACTTGAACACGACCTTGCTCTTGCTACAGGTCTGTAACTAAAAATAACGCGACATAATTTGTCGCCCATCAAGTGATACGATAAACAGTGTGTAAATAAACAAACAAACAGTCAAAATGAAAGCTGACCGGCTAACTCTGTTTGCACTTTGCAGTCAGTGTGCAAATACCTCACGTGTTTACTGGGCTTTGTATACACTTCAAAAATTTACCGTTACACTGAAATGCAAAAAAGTTCACGCTTTACGTTTACCAAAAATATTGTTTCGCTTAGTATTCACACATTCAGGGTTTCGAAAAACACCTATACTCAGACTACAATACTTAACTAACAAACCAAACGACAACTTTTATTATGTGTTTTTCGATTTTAGTTGTTTCGCCTGCCTACAAGTCGATTGGAGGACAGTCTTGAGCAGTCTTCAGCATAGAAGGATGTTCTCAATTCATCGGAAACCGCATAGATAATAATAAACTATAGAATTTAAACTTCATTATCAATTTTTTAATGAATTAAAAATATTTTTTAACGAAATAAAAGACTTATGAATATTTTTTCATGCCCAGTATAATTCCACCCCTATTCATTTTCTTGATTTTACTTTATCAAATCCTTAAATTTTGACATAACTTGTATGGAGCTTATGTCAAATTTCTATCTCAGATAGGACAAATCCGGATTGGATAGGTTATTAATTTCGGCCGTTAGTGGTTTATAAACTTTAGTCTGTATCGTTACAAACGGACGGACATGTCACGTGGCGAAATTGTAAGGATTCCTTTTTGCTATTTGCCTTTAAAACCCTTGAACCCTAGAACCCCAGAATTATTAGCTGTTTATGCCATAATTACGGATTAGTTCTAAGTTATTAATTGAAAGATAGTGTAAATTCACATAAATGTGATAATTTTATAACTTTCCTAAGCACACGTCATGTACCATAATTTTATGGACAAGATAATAACAACGCGTGTGATCCCTGGAATAGTAGGCGTGGAAGAGGGATGAGAATAGTACCTTGTTCTCTCTCGTATCTAATACTCGTTACGTGTGTAGACGATATCTGGAACTAAAGTTTGTCGTGGCATGTTTAGAAATATGCCCATATGTAGACTACCAACCTTGCATTAGAAACAACATTAGCCTCATATTGTGAGTGTGTGTTAGAAAAAAATAACCGTTTGCTTAGCAAATTCTAATCTCTACACATACTCGTCAACCAGGATAGCAGAAGGGAATAGGAAGCAGTCTCACGTATGTCTCCGTGTGGGACACTACACGCTCCATATACACATACGCATCGCACATCCAAGGGGTTGTCGTACGTGCTCCCTAACCTACAACACACGAACGAGTCCGCACACCTGCGGGAACGTCAACGCATCCCTATCTAAGCAAGAGGGAAAGAGATCAAGTGACAAGTCGCAGGTCGAGCGTTAGAGGGAGTTAGTTATGCTGTCGGTTTGCGGGGGACACTAAGAACAAGTTCGAGTCTGCGCATCTTAACTTTATTTTAAGGGTGGCCGCCCATTTACTGTTCCTCAAGTCTGGGTGCCTGGTAGTTGTTTTCCATTTTAGGACAAAACTTGATAAAAAAGGGCAATTGGGTAAGGTTACCCAAGGGGCTTCATCAAAATGACTCCTTAACAGCGGTGTGCGTTGAAGGGTGCGTAGGGTTTGGGCTCGATTGTGTGAGGGTGCGTACACTTACCGAATTTTCTTTAGTGTGTGTACAGAGGCTTGAATGAGGGAAAAAGTGTGCCCGTATTTAGTAAGGTTAACATGTTCGTAATTTAAAAACGCTGTTGGTTTTCATGAAGAAAATCTTACAAGAGATTCAGCATGTAACGGGGAAAATAAAAACATACATTTTGCTGTATCTTTTGTACCTTCCTTATTATTTCTATTAAAATAGCAGCTGTGCATGGCTCATCAAACTCGTCTGTAAACGGGGACGAGTCCACTAGACCGCGAAATACGGTCATTATGCGAACAATCTGAATAAAGGTAATACATACCCATAAGTAGACCCACAGATAGCCATACTCCTAATGACTCTATTTACGATGCTTTCATTCGCAAACGATCCATTGATTTCATTATCTATGCTAGTACTAGATGATCAAGTTAACTAAAAACAAAAACTTGTTGTTCTTTGTAGGTTTTTGACTCACTGTTAAATGCTACAGAATTTTTAAATAGTTTAGGAAAATGCAATAGACTAATCCATCCCAATATATAAAAAAAATTGATTTTGTGCAAGAGCAGCAAGAGCTTTTCAGCAAGAGTTCATTGTGAATTTTTGCACAGACATCTTTGAAAGCATGAATGTGAAAAAAGTGTCAGACTCTACTTCTCATCCCGGAAAAATCAATGATTGTCACGGGTATTGTGTAAAACCGGAATTCACGCATGCGGAGCCACGGCAACAGCTAGTGAAATAGAAAAGTAATACATTTTATTTATAAATCGTTTTTCAAATTGTGATTTGTGGAATTCCTCAAAACAAAAATCTGCCTTATGCAGTCGTTTATTGCAGAAGAGATAGGTGCATGACGCAGAGTTGATTTTCAATGTATCACATTCCTCCGGGCTTGCAATGAGCGCGATAAAATGCAAAATTAACACTTCTTTCTTTAACTTCCGTGCACCATTACTGGATGTGTACGTTACAACTTTGCGCTCCGTTATTGTTTGCCGGTATACCGCTTTACGGCTAAAGGTAAACAAGTTTTCCCATACTATCCTACAAATATTATAAACGCGAAAGTTTAAAAGTATGGATGGATGGATTCATCTTTGTTGCTCTTTTACGCCCCAACTACTGAACCGATTTGGCTGAAATTTGGAACATAGATAGCTTATAGCTCGGATTAACACATAGGCAACTTTATATCCCGAAAAAATGCTGAAATTCATGCTGGCGGATCCGAGGGCAACAGCTAGTATAGTTATAAACCAAACACACAATCAGATCTTTAACCCTCAATCTTAGCATCGGTCTACGTCTTCAACAAACGATTTCATTAAAAGCTGCTTCAAAAGCTCTTGAATCATCTATAACCGCTGATTGCAGGCAGCGGAACAAATTAACAATTTCCATTTATAATTTTCCATTTGTACTATACACCAGAGATGATAATATATGAAGACGTTAACTTTTTAAATGTGATTTGTGACTATATTTTTTTGACTTAGGGCCGATTTTTCAATCGTCAGATAATAAAGCTAAGGAATAAATATGACGTTTTGACAGATTTTGTATGGCGTTTCAAATTTATTCCTCAGATAGTTTATCTGGCGATTGAAAAATCGGCCCTTATATAAATAAATAATGTACATTACATGTACATAAAAATAATGTACATTCGTATTTCGTGTGTATAGCGTAGGTGTAATGTGTTTGCATATAATACAAATCGTTAATGATTAGTGATAGCGTGCTCGAATTTGGGCGGCAGGCCCCGATTTGGGTTCAAATATTATAATTTCTAAAATAGCTCAGGTCTGGTCCAGTGAGAGGCTTCGGCCGCGGCTAGTTACCACCGGCAAATACACATCACCAACCGATTTAGCGTTTCGAAGCGATGTGTAGGCAGTGTTGCCCAAATGCAAGAACAAGACGAGACTCAGCCAGTCTTGGTCTTGGTCTTGCGCCAGTACATCTAGTCTTGGTCTTGGTCTTGGTCTTGCACTCCCAGTCTTACTCTTGGTCTTGGTCTTGCAGCAAGAGTCTCGCAAGTCTCGCAATTACCTATTAGCCTATTGCTATTTATTAAACGGTAATTTAGATGTGACAACAATGTAACATTTTGAGTAAGTACCTATACATTTTGAGTTTGAATTAACATAGCTTTTTTTTACTTACTACACACCGGAACGCTAAATCGCTAAATAGCGTTCCGACGCGATGCTGTGTAGAATCCGTTAGGGTTTGCTTACCCCGTCCTAGTTAGTACGATAACATCTTCGGCTGCATCGTCACTTACCATCATGTGAGATCGCAGTCAAGTACTTACTTTTAGTGTGGAAAAAACGGAGGTCGGCCCGCGAAATTCAAAATTTTATTTTGTTTTTCACAAATATATAACTAGTGCAATGAATTAGGCTCGTGGCATTCATTGATACTCTTATTTTCGCAAAATGAATTCCATAAGCCTACTTCATTGGATTAGTAAAATTATTGCGAAAAACAAAATAAAATTTGAATTTCGCGGGCAGAGGGTGCTATTTCAGGATAACTGCAAGACGCAAGAGTCTCGCAGGCTTAGTCTTGTTCTTGCTCAAATCTTGCACTGCCAGTCTTGTTCTTGGTCTTGCTAAAATTAGGCAGTCTTGGTCTTGGTCTTGGTCTTGGTCTTGCAAAAATGCAAGAACAAGACCAAGACTGCAAGACCAAGACTGATTTTGGGCAACACTATGTGTAGGTATAGCAAGTAGCAAACATAAGGGGTTAAATACTCCTTTCAAATTAGTACTATAACATCTTTGGCTGCATCATCATTTGCCATTAGGTGAGATTGTAGTACACGTAAGTATCTACTTATACTTAGTGTGTAAAAAAGAAATATTTTATAATTTTTTTTTAATTTACTTCCAAAAAAGATGTGTTACTCACTTCCGTTTAGAAGTATGGATAGATACAAACGTATTTGACCTAAACTGCATCGCGAAGTGCGTGCGCGCAGGTTGTGTTTGCGTAACTGTCAACGTTGACAACTCAACTTAATATTGATGTAACCGCAACGAACAATATTTACTTACTCTCCACTCTCGAAACAAACAGAGCGTATAATTTAATTTTGTTTTAAATATTATTATTTTTTACTATGCAACTTATATAGACAGAAAGCGAAACTACATAGTAGGTCGTAAATCCAAGTTACAAAAATAAAAGCTTTTAAATATTGGTTCTATCACCCTTCATTTTTATTCCAGGGTCCATATTTATATCAATGCCCGGGTCAAACTAAGTCTTGGATAAAATTATGTTTTGTGACGTAGTTACACCCACTGTTTTGCACTTTAATTGCTAGCATTTTTTTTCAAATGGATATAAAGGACAATGTTATACCTAATATCAAACTTATATACATAATTAGATAAATTAAAACATTTGTATACATGATATTTATTTGCTTTCTCTACATAATAGTAACTGGTTTCCTCATAATAAGATTAACAAAACATACCACAGCTTTACTTAACAATATATCACAGAAGACGGGAAATCTTATTATAATTAATACTATTCACGAAACTTTAATAAGAGGGTATAAAAGATTCCCTTTCGTTGGAATTCCCGACAAGCGGGTCCCGCAGGAATGCACCACTATCCCTTTCATATCTCCTGTCCTTATCGAACACACGGCTAGCTGTCTCAACTCGTTAGGTTTGATTAATGACTTATTTTTTATACGAAACATATTTATTCTTATCTCATCTTTGTAAATACACGTTAACCATTGAAACAACACGGGTTGTGACTTGTAAAGAGTCAGGCACTTACTCGTATGGATTTATAAAGTAAGGGTTCTCAGGATCGCTCGTGCCTGCAAATATGCGTACACAGACGCTTTTCGTTTATGTTGTCCTAGTACTCGAGGTGAAACGAGTGTTACGTCATCCCCATCACGCGTAACATGGGGTTTTCTCCATGGGGAAACGTTTCTGAACGGGAAATCAAGACTATCTTTTATTATAATAATGAATAATGTGCATGCTGTCTACATATTAATATCAATAATAATATAAGGTGATAAATATCAATTGAATAATTAATAGATACAATTAGGAAACCAGTTATAATCAATTGAATAATAGATACGATTAGGAAACCAGTAATAGGTAACCCACCTCTAAAATTAATATTGTCTAAAATTTTAGGTGTTCAAAAATCAGGCCGAATCGAACCGAAGAGCATTTACATATACTCCTACAGGAATAATAAAAATTCTCTAATATTTTAATTAACCGTGTTATGTAGGTAAGCGAGGTGGATTGCTCATCTTTATTAAATGGAACTATAAATTAAAAAATCCCCTACACTTGTCATTTAAGGATTATATTGGCACGCGTGAAGCGATAATCGTGTAATCATACGCCAAAAACGCCTGACATCATTTTGGAAAAGAGCTGATAATCTTACACTGCTAAACTGATCTTATCCAACCATATGGCTAAGAAATCGTTCCATCCGTTTGAAAGCTAAGATATCTACCACAGACATCGACGTTAAACTTATAACACCCCCGTTTGGTATCGGATGCTAACAAGAAAGATGAATAAGGGACTTAACGGCCTACAAGCCGTATTTAGGTGATTTTGAATGAAGTTTTATGCAAAAACTATAAAGAAAATTACTTTCAAATTTACACGTCATGTATTTTGGGTCTTTAATCTAAAATCGCTAAGAAGCAGAAACACGATTGGATAAAATTTTCTCGATAGAAAGTTCTCCCAAAAGTTGCTCCAAAATCTCAGTTTTTCTATATTTTATCGGAAACTACAATGGATGTAATTGTAATTTTAGTTTTAATGTATCGGTAATAATAATATCCTAAAACGCTTAGAACGGATTTTTGATAACCAGCTTAGTTTTTGAGTAATTAGGTAAAACGTCGTTTTTCTGCTATATTCTTCCGCGACGCTGCATGTCACACCTACCAAATCTCCGTGAGAGTGAGAAAGACAAAAATAAATTCAATCAATCCCCTTAAACATAAATCAAACAATAAGCAAGTAAATAGCCGCGTCCAGTCCAGACCGGCTGAGCGCGGCTCGCGAGCCGCGCTCACACTTCCTGCTCGCGAGCCGTGGCACCCGAGCTAATTTGTGAAAGTTCCGAGCCGGGCTCGCGAGCCAAGGTGAGCCGCTTTGAGCTCAGTTTCTCTCCGTATAACGATGGAAAACCACGTATTATTAGCTGCTACGGCGCTTATGTTGTCTGGATATATCATAAAAAAGAAAAGAAAAACGAAAACTCTGTATTGAAAAATTGTACCAAAACTGATTCTCCGACGGATTTTCTTGGATTTGTAATTATACTGATAGGTTCTTAGTTCTTACTTTCCTTTAGTCGGGGAGTTTCAAAAAAATATTTAATCCTTTTTCAATTACAAGTCTGCAAAAGTCGTGGGTGTTTTAAATTTTTTTAATTTTCCACTTGTTTTATAGTTTTTCGATTAATATATTAATTTAAATTATATTTTTATTAAAAAATAAAAACTAATCTTCAAACTAGCCATTAGCTCCTTTAGCAGCGTTTAAAGGCATCATCCCTTCCAAGTCATAAAGAGACGTTTATTGTGGCGCCCCCTGCTGTTCAATCACAAGAACAATTATCTACGAAGCATTGCCAATGACTCACTAATATTTTATACAAAACTGTATCCAAATCGGTTCAGTCGTTTTTGTAATAATTGAGAACATTCGTTTGCACTGTAAATGTTTTTTATGGCGCCCCCTGGTGATCGATGTTAGTAACAACTATCTAAGAACCATCGCCAATGACTACCAAATATTATACAGAAAACTGCATCTAAATCGGTCAAGCCGTTTTTGAAATAAATGGGAACATTCGTTTGCAATATAAATGTATTTTATGGCGCCCCCTGGTGATCGATGTTCGTGACAACTATCTAAGAACCATTGCCGCTGAACACCAAACATTATACAGAAAACCGCATCTAAATCGGTCAAGCCGTTTTTGTAATAAATGGGAACATTGATGTGCACACACAAACAAACAAACAAACAAAAATATTTTTGCATTATTGGTTTTAAGCGAGCATTTGGACGGTGTGTACATTTTGTAAATATTTTTAGTCTTAATTTATTTGTAGACATAAATTACAATGTTTTAATTCGTAATTAGATATTATAGTTTTTTTAAAGTGAACAAGTAATTATTGGTTTTTGTGAACAATTTAACATACAAACAAACATAACATCTCATTAATAAACTAATGTACAAACGGTCTCTCACCCTAAACGCATATACCCGTACTCCGTTCCGTCGTGGGTAAAAAATAAAATAGAATAAATATAATTAAATAAATGGGGCGTCCATATAACAAACGTGATTTTTTTTGCTTGTTTTTGCTTGATATTGATTACGGCAATAGGTAGACGCTTAAAATATTCACAGAATAATTTTAGTGATTATTTCTACTAAAACGTATTCATTTAAATTTTTAAAGAATTAAAAATTTAAATACCACAAATTTTTATGAAAAAAAAAACCACAATAAATAAATTCAAATTTAAATTTAAAATAAATTTAAAGAATTAAAAATTTAAATAAATACGTTTTAGTGTTTATTTATATTTTGATAAGCTACCAGTTTACACGGAGAGATTTCTATCTGACCCCGGGATCTCTTTGTAAAGCCGTTAAGTTGGAAAACCTGAAAACATAGTGACGCTTTCTCGAAAAGGCCGATGTCCAAGTGTGGATTGACGTGGAATTGACACGGGCTTATCACGATCTACTGTACAGGGTCAGGGTGGAATAATCTAATGAGACATGGAGGAAACGTGCCTTAAGTATTGTAATATCAAACACTTGAAACACTTTTATTTTGAACCAGTTGATAATAAGTAGCCATTGTATTATTCTTATTTTTATATGGGAACCCATATAGAACAACTAGCGAAGCAACTTCGCTCACATGGCGTGGTTTCTATATTTTACCTTTATCTTAATCTTAATAATATATATAAATCTCGTGTCACGATGTTTGTCCGCGATGGACTCCTAAACTACTGAACCGATTATAATAAAATTCGCACACCATGTGCAGTTCGATCCAACTTGAGAGATAGGATAGTTTAAATCTCAAATTATAGTCGCAATTTTAATTTATTAATATAACAAAAACTTTAGCCACAGCAACGCGTGGCCGGGTCAGCTAGTATATTATAAGCCTATAAGGGTTAATCGGCCGATCACCTAGCCGATGGTCTGACCAAGTAAAATCACTCACGGGCCTTCCTTTCGCAACAGCCATCAAGAAAGCCGAAGATCGAACTGTCTGGAGGGACATGGTTAGGAACATAGCGAAGGAACTGCAGTGCGGACACGACCTTCAGTAATGAAGATTGACGACCGAGGAGGAGGATAAGGGTTAAATTAAACATGCATTAAACGCGCGTCCTATAACTATACTGCACTGTCTTTTTTATCAGGGGTGTTTATCATAGATAAGCTGCCTTTAAAATTGTGTGTAGAGACCGCCCAAAGGCCGAAAGGACTTCTAAAAAAATTCTCTTTATTAAGTGAATTAATTTCTTAAATAGTTTCGCTGATAAGGTTTTTATTGGGTTATATGATATTGTTATCAAAAAAAATTATAGTAAAATAAATATACAACTTATTAAAATAGTAAATAACCAGTGACATTTAATATTAATTGAATTAAATTACTATAATTCAGAAATAACAAAATATCTTGGATTTTATTCTAAAATAATACGTTGTGGTATGGAAAGTGTTGGAATAAATGATTATTTATTCAGCAGAAAAATAGTATACATACACAATAACTAAAATAAGCTTAAATTAAAAGTTATAAATTAAAACTAGGTATAAAATTAAACTATATCTAAATTAAAAACTACATACTTATCTAAAATAAAAACTACATATTAATCTAAAATGTTAAAAAAAAAAAAAAAAAATTAATCTAGTAGACCGCTGTCAGAGGGAATTGTTCCCAAAATGCTAAATAAATAATACGTTTAATTTATCGAAAAATGCTAAAAATGACACTTTTCGGTTTGTGGTTTTTGAATGAAAATATAGGAAAATCGTGTTTTTTTAAGACATTTTTTAGTAAATGTTATTAATTTTCTAAATATGTCATTGTTATAAGTTTGTGTTATGAAACATGGCAAATATCTTGCATCAAAATAGAGCTTCCACCGCTAAGTGAGTAATTAGCCTTTATCTTAAACTTTCTAATGAGAAAGTTATACACATATTTTCAAATATTTTCGAGACAAAAACTAGATTATGAAATGCCAAATAATATGATAGCAATTATCTAATCAATAATTGAACACATGACACTCTTATGTTCCGTCGAAAATTGACAATTTTGACTCAAGCATAATTTCAACGCATGAATGGTCAACCTGAAAACATAGTGACGCTTTCTCGAAAAGGCCGATGTCCAAGTGTGGATTGACGTGGAATTGACACGGGCTTATCACGATCTACTGTACAGGGTCAGGGTGGAATAATCTAATGAGACATGGAGGAAACGTGCCTTAAATATTGTAATGTGAAAACTTGAAAGAAACACTTTCATTTTGAACTAGTTGATCATAAGTAGCCGTTGTGTTATTCTTATTTTGACATCTTCGCTCACATGGCGTGGTTTCTATCTTACCTTTCTATAAGGGTTGAATTAAACATGCTTTCTGGGAGTGAAATGAAAAGAAACCATGATTATTGTTAGTGATAACTTGAGATTAAAAAAATTGGAATAAGCGTCCTTTAACTACTGCGCTAAGTGTATTTTTATCCGGGGTGTTTATCATAGATAAGCTGCCTTTAAAATTGTGTGTAGAGACCGCCCAAAGGCCGAAAGGACTTGTAAAAAATTCTCTTAATTAAGTGAATTAGTTTCTTAAATAGTTTCGCTGATATTATTTATTAAGGTTTTTATTGGGTTATATGTTATTGTTATCAAACAAAGTCCGATTTTAAAGGTGTGATTGGGATTTAACAACTATTTCAAAATAATTATCAACCCTCCAATTGATTTTTTAACCAATTGATCATATTTTAAACAATGTTCTTAAAGAACCCCAAAAGCACTTTTGAAAATGTTGTAAAATGGCGTTAGTATCCTGCAAAAAAAAATAGGGAAGCGTAGGTGAAAAAGAACATTAGTAGGTAGTAAGTATGTATATATACATATAGGTACGCGGGTGGAGCCGCGGGCAACTATTTCTTTATATTGGATCGACCTACAGAGCGCTCCCGCAAATCCCGTTTGCCCTTCATTGGCCTTCATCGGTCAGGAAGATTTTTTGCATCAGGACAGATCAAAGACCTAAATCCCGCCTTCATATCTGCATTCCAAACATAACTCTAACTTCATTGTGTTAAGGTTGATTATACAAAGTAAAATTAATGATAATAATCGTCTAAATCGAAAATGAGATTTTAATGTTTACGAGGAAAAATTGTGAAGACAAACAAATCACTAATTAGGTTATTTTTGAGATTCTTTCCTCGTACCTTATGAATAGCCGAGTGGCTTTCGGGTAGGTATAATTCATCGAGATCCGGCATTTAAGCTTCAGGCACACATCATATTTCCCACAGAAAACAAATAATATAAAGTCATTCCTTGCTCTGTGATATTTCCCATAGCTTCCACATCTGGGCAACTCACTGGTATCTATAATACAAGTACACTGGACTTCAGACTGTCAACGTAAAAGTGAAGACACTTGATTTTCGCCATTTTGGCGCTAATTGTTGCGTAAGCTGCCGTGAGCGTCCATGGAACTAAAATAAAACGTCATTCCAAAATACGGTAAATTTTAGTACCGGGAACTTCGAGGCGGACGCTTCAAATCGGCACAAATAAAATCGGCCAACTAAAAAGGAACTGGCCGAATCCAGTCTCATTTTTTATTTTTTTTATTTACTCTATACAAGTTAGTACTTGACTGCGATCTCACCTGATGGTAAGTGATGATGCAGCCTAAGATGTTATCGTACTAACTTGAAAGGGTAAGTAAATTTACCCCAACGTTTTCTACAAGCATCGCACCGGAACGCTAAATCGCTTGGCGGTGCGTCTTTGCTGGTAGGATGGTAACTAGCCGCGGCCAAAGCCTCCCACCAGACCAGACCTGAGCCAATTTAGAAATTATAAAATTCCTAAGTGGCCCGTGGCGGGAATCGAACCCGCGACCTCCCAATCGAGTCCGAGCGCGCCGCCACTGCGCCAGGGAGGTCGTGGTCTCATTTTTAGAATAGGCCGTGCAGATGTAAACAAACGTTGTCATAAGTCATCTCATTTACTCATATTAATAAATACTGATAACATTTTATTCTAGCAATAATGATACCTGTTCCAATTATCATTTCAACATAGCTAGATGTGAAACAAAGCAGAGTATCAGCCGTAACCCACTTGCGCGCTAAATAAGTTTACATTATTTCGGCGATGTGCTCCTGCGTTTACATTTCTGCGAGAGATATTTACCATCATACTAAAATAGCGGTGTTTTATTATCTACACCATTCCTAAAATAAACGTGTTTTATTTTACGGGAAAGAATTAGTAGACGAGCATTAATTTTACCTGACTTTATAAATACCCATCTAATTACAAATCATCCTGACTTTGTATTGCAATGTCATACGTTCTCTCACTTACTCACTGATCTCTTATTACTAGTAAGTACGCTGGATCAAACATTGTGTACAACTGAAAATTCATTGTTGTGCCGATTTGAAACACCCCTGTCGAAGGTCCACGGTACTAAATTGACATTTGATAGTGACCATTGCATCGTTTGAAATGTTATTTTATTTAAGTTCCATGGACTCTCACGTCAGGTTAGGCGAGGGTTAGGCAACAATCAGTGCTAAAATGGAGAAAATTAAGTGTCTTCATTGTTACGTTGACAATCTGAGATCGATATAGTACTGTAAACTGAATTGTACTCGTCTTCTTGATACATCAGAACACCTGCGATATGAGATCTTAAGTCTTTATTGTCAATAAAAACTAACTTCTCTGATCTCTGAGGCGTTAAGCCCAAAACTGTTTTGTCGCCTGAATTAATTCTGTTCTTTATATTTAAAAAAATTAACGATAAGAAGGGAAAGCCTACCTAAAAAAACCTAATTAAAAAAAAGTTGCCTATTTGTTTCGAACCTACTCTTGTATGTGGCGTATAGTTTGTAATGATTTTCCACTTTGACGATTATCATTAGCCTCATGTACTTAGGCAAGCGATAACAACCGGGATCGACGGCTTATCTTGTTCTATATGGTACGGAGAAAGTCGCCCAGCGGGTTGGATTAGGTCAATGATTCCTAAACAAAAAAATCCTTTGATGTAGGCTTATTTAGATCATGCTACCCCTTAATTGGATATTTTTAAAATCGGAAAGGAAAAGTATATTTCCGTTTGTCCATTATTCTCTTCTTAGTAGGTACCTGAACTTACCACTAGTTAAATAATTGATATAGTTTAGCACCTATTAAGCACCTATAAAAGTAAGTACTCTTCTTCGATGCTGTCTTTACTTAATTTTATCCAAAGGGGATCCTGAGGAAATTTTTGAGTTCACCAGGCTCTTTTATCCAAAAGGGATCCTAAGGAAATTTTTGAGTTCAGCCGGCTCCCCTGTGAGATCATCTAGGGGATCCTGGGGGACCACCCCCGTGTCTCTTTCTGTCTCGGATTAGGAGTCTCTGTTCGCAGAGCATACGCTACTTCTCCCTGTTTGAAGTGATTCTGCTAGAAGCCCTTTTGCAGAATACCACCAACAGCAAACTTGACTTACTTAGTCAATCGCATGGGCGACCTTCCGCGTGGTCTTGTGTCTGTCACTTCTCCTTTCACGACAAGTCGTTCGGTGGAGTCTCCCTCGCTGCAAATCGTGTCCCAAGAACTGAAGGATGAGACTTTTTAAGTATACCAACGTCCATAAATGATGTTCAACAAACAGTTCTTTGAAAATAAAGGTTGACGAGAAATTCGATGCATGAAATTCGGAGAATTCGCTTCCAGAATGTTGTTCTTTTTAGGGTTCCGTACCAAAATGGTAAAATGGAACCCTTATGGTGCGACTTTCTCCGTCTGTCTGTCCGTCTGTCTGTCTGTCCGTCACACTCGATTATTTCAGTAACTACCGGAGCTATCAATATGAAATTTGGAATAGTTGTGTATATTAGTGGCCAATGACACTGGAATAAAAAAAAATGGAAATTATTTTTGTTCTTATTTAAAAAGGGGGGAAAATCGGAGGGTTGAAATTTAAAAGTGAGATAACTGTACTGTGTGGGGTATTATATGAAAGGGTTTACTTTGTACATTCCAAAACCGATTTTTAATTATTTTTAGTCATGATAGTTTTTGATTTATCGGGGAAAATGTCTAAAAAAATACCGTTCCCCCCCCCCTTATCTCCGGAGTTTACCAATCGAAAAATCTCAAATAATTATGGTCAATAGGAATTTACGTATATTTTACAGGAAAACTATAGCTAATGCTCTAACTAGCATAGTTTTTTTGATATTAACAATAAACCTCTACAAACGAAGTTAGTTTTGCGGTTCATAAACAAAGGTAATTATTACTGTTTTACATCTTTGGTCGTTACAGTTTTGGTCGTGTTACATCTACATTAGTATGCCTGGTTGTTTTGCTTCAGTACTTCTTGAGTACGGAACCCTCGGTGCGCGAGTCCGACTCGCACTTGGCCGGTTTTTTTCTCTATATAAGTACCACACCTACTTAGTAACCATTTCCGAAAATCCGATCAAAAAATACCCTTTTTTGATACGAGTATTTTGATGGAGATTTATAACAAAAAGCCGATAGAAATACCTTCAAAAACATAAATCTTGAAACAAACGAAGTCGGTGAATGTAACCGTATGTAAGTTACACGTTGGTAGTTCATAACATTAAAGTAAGGCGCTAAAATGTTCACGCCTGCGATACGAGATAAGTAATAAATTTTATGATAAATAATAATGGCTCCCTGGGAGAGTAATATCAAGGTCTAGACTGTAAAGTTGACGGCCCTAAATGCCCTTCAAAAGTTACCGACTGTTGCAAGTTATAAACATTTAATGACATGAGCAAGTAAAAAATAAATATAGTTTTTTCGACATTTAAGGATTAATCCCTTACTCTTAAATCCCTTATAGGTCATAGGCCTATACCTACTTACCTAATAAACCTATTATATACCTCCAAATATAAATAGATCTCTCGAAATTCGGCACAAGTTCACTCAGTGATCAAAATTCTTTCAAAAGTTAAAAATTAAGTCCCAAGATTAAGAGCACTGAAGGCAAATGAAATATATTTGTGTGTATTACAAAAACAATATATTTGTATTTTCTACAGATAGATAGTCTCTACAGATATACAATGGATCTCAATGCAAAGCACATGGTCGCTACAATCTAGAATGACAATGGTAATGTAATAAATAATCCTGATTTATAATGTACTTGCTGAGATAACTTTGTCTTTCTTTAATGCAGCTTCTGAGAGGCTGGGCGCACTTGCGTTTAACAGCAAAAGTATTCAGTACTGCAATGCATATTATAATCTTATTGTGCATAAAACAACTGGCGTCGCTTGCAATTTTAAGGTTATCGCATATTATTAGGAAAATCGCAATTAACCTATTTGCTTTGGACGTAGATACCGTTAATCACTATAATATATTCGGTAAACATTATCAAATTCAAAAATCGAATTCATAACCAACTATTCATCTTCCTCGTATATTCGGAAGACAATGATATTTTAATTTTAATTTTTAAGTCAAGTGAAAAGTAAATCACTGTATTTAAGTAAGTTTATTACTGGTTTTCAAAAATTCATCTTAATGCCTTACTTTAAATGTTTAAGTAAAGTGAAAGCTAAACCACTGTATTTAATTATATTACGGGTTTGTAAATGCTGTCGATGACTATTTCACTTAAAGGAATCGAACACGAGCAAATGATAGAGTACCAAGAACATCGATTTAGCTCCGGCCTTCGTAAAAGAATGATGAGCCCTTAGACCGCCTCTATACAAGTTCTCATGATTAATATTACATTTACTTAACTGTTCATCACTCGGCCCTAAGCCTGATGGTGCCAATTAATAATTTCATATCTAGCAATAATAATACGTTTCCGTATATATCGTAATACGTGATAACTTTGTAGAAAGGTAAGTAGGGTTGACGCAAATTTAATTACGAGCTTACTAGGAAATAATAGCTATTATAGTTGCTACGTGTAGTATCTTTTTAGAGTTCCATACCAAAATGGTAAAAATGGACCCCTCATGGTGAGTCCGTCCGTCCGTTTGTCTGTCACACTTGATTATTTCAGTAACTATTAAAGTTATCGAGTTGAAATTTGGAATAGTTTTAGGAAATAGTGACCCGACGTCGTTGCAATCATAAAAATTTGAAAATCGTTTTTATTTCTATTTAAAACCGGGGCGTTGGCTAATAGCTACTAAGTTTAACAGACAAACGGATGGATGAAGTCAATTCCCATAAGGGTTAAATTTTTACCATTTTGGTATAGAACCCTAAAAATGATAGATTCGCAGGATACCAAATGAACGTCGTATGTTTTCCTAAGAAGTAGGCAGTACAGCTAAGGTAACCAACGATGTTCAAACGATGCAAATATAAAGCATGACCCACTTAATATTTGATGTCTTTATTTTTTTTACTCTATACAAGTTAGTACTTGACTGCGATCTCACCTGATGGTAAGTGATGATGCAGCCTAAGATGTTATCGTACTAACTTAGAAGGGTAAGTAAATTTGCCCCAACGGTTTCTACAAGCATAGCACCAGAATGCTAAATCGCTTGGCAGTGCGTCTTTGCTGGAAGGGTGGTAACTAGCCACGGCCGAAGCCTCCCACCAGACCAGAACTGAGCCAATTTAGAAATTATAAAATTCCAAAGAGGCCCGTGGCGGGAATCGAACCCGCGACCCCTACTCGAATCTGAGCACGCCGCCACTGCGCCAGAGAGGTCGTCAAAAACTATCTACATTTACAACTGTAGCAACCCTAGGTGTAATCGTAGGAGCTTCCAGCTTATCGTTATGGCCTGGCATGAGAGTGCGACTTAAAAATATTGCTAGCACTTCACCGAGCGCTTGTGAAGGGATTACCCAATCAGGGCTCTTACTAAGTGTTCAATGTAATAAAAACATATTGTATGCTCATAATGTTGCGGCGGCGCTTCTAAAGCTCATCAATGTAGCAATGCGTAGCATCGGCGTAGGCGCACCATTCGGTTACATTTTTACGGAATTCTTAGGTTTATGTCTGGTGAAAACTTTTATTTTAAATATCGCATCTATTATTATTATTATGATTAAATATGAATGAATTATTTAAAATTAATAAACGTTAAGAATAAGAGATTTTTAGGAACTTTTTAGATCAAGAAAGCGTAGCACATTCCAATATTCGTTCGTTTCAGCCGACGGACGACCACTGATGGACAAAGGCCTCCTGCAATGCTTTCCAGCCCGCACGGTCTTGCGCCATTTGTATCCAGCGCCTTCCCGCGGCTCTCTTTTAATGTCGTCAGTCCATCTGGTCGGAGGTCTGCCAACACTGCGCTTTCCCGTGCGGGGTCGCCATTCCAGCATTTTTGGCTCCCAACGTCCGTCGGTTCTACGAGCTATGTGCCCCGCGTATTGCCACTTCAGCTTCGCGATACGTTGAGCTATGCCGGTTACTATGGTTCGTCTACGGATATCCTCATTTCTGATTTGATCACGCAGAGAAACTCCGAGCATAGCTCTCTCCATCGCTCGCTGAGTGACCCTGAGCCTTCTTATGAGGCCCATAGTAAAAGACCAAGTCTCGGACCAACCCTGTAATGATTAGACATTCCAATATTGTGCTAAGTAATTGCCAACATGAAGAAAGTTAGCTATGTTTTTGCAGCCGCGGCTATGTTTTCCAATATCTATTACAGATATGTAAGCTTTTTTTTATTCTATACAAGTAAGTACTTGACTGCGATCTCACCTGATGGTAAGTGATGATGCAGCCTAAGATGTTATCGTACTAACTCGGAAGGGTAAGTAAATTTACCCCAACGGTTTCTTTAACCATCGCACCGGCACGCTTAATCGCTTGGCGGTGCGTCTTTGCTAGCACGATGGCAACTAGCCTCGGCCTAAGCTTCCCACCAGACCAGAACTGAGCCAATTTAGAAATTATAAAATTCCAAAGTGGCTCGTAGCTGGAATCGAACCCGGGACTCCCATCCCAAGCGCGCCGCCACTGCGCCAGAAAGATCGTCAGCTATACTATAATCAATTGCATCATACTTTTATTTGAAACCGTTAAGGCATAGTCATTTTTTTGTTATTCTTTTTAATACCTAGGTACAAAGTTGCTCTTTTACGAGTAAGTCCATTTTCATCTTGACGTGTAGATACCCCGTTAAGACGGGACATAGAGCGCTTCACAGATCATTAAGATAGGAGAAACGGGCAAAAAGTCCAAGATGATTTAGGCAGTTTTGTCTACGGAGATGGATGTTTCGTAAGCATCTTGAAATGTGGGTCGTGATCGATCGGATTAACTGCAGAGATGTATCATTTGTTTCTTCTAAAAAATTTCAATGGTTGATATTGTTACTAAAAGAATTTTGAACGTACCATAAATTGAGCGTACACTAGAAAAAATACAAAAAAAAATATTCATACGAAGTCCATTTGACTCTGAATTTTATTAGTACAGTCAGCTAGCTCTTCTATATTCAAAAATTACTTAGAGATGAGATCGAGTTACGATTTGAATAAACAGAACAAAAAGAATAACAGAACATGTTTATAAATAGTTGCATTAATTCAAATTCTGTTTATAAGAAAACCAGTGCAACGCACATTACTAATGAATGTGAAAATTTTAAATTGAAGAATGAATTGAAAATGTTTTCCTATTATACAAGTTACAACAAATACTTTAACAGTAGGTAAGTATGCCCTATATTCGCCAACCGAATGTCGTAAAAATATTCCCATACAAAGATAGGTAAATCACCAAAAATTGATGGCATGCATTAACACCTAGATAATCGGTATTTAATAAAACGTGTTCTAGACCTTACCATACTGATACCACATTGTCTGAAAAAAACATGATTTATGCAATCCTGCCCACGAATATTATATATACCACAGTGTAAAAAGATTCTAGAATATCTTTAAACTGTGGTAATACTTAGCGTGGCTTCCACGTTTTCATGACAGATGTACTGTATCTTCTATATGTACCTACTATATCTGTGGATGTACTGTATCTTTTTAATAAAAAATATTACCTGTGGTAACCTTTCAAAACTCATTTCGATCTAGACTAGACAGGTCTGATAGAAAAATGAACCTATAAAACAAATAAACAAACACACTTTCGCAATTAAAATATACTTAGGTACTTAAGTACCTAGTGTCTGTGGTAGTAGCTGTAGGTATGAAGATGTTTTTGTTTTATCAAGATTTAACATTAGATTAAACCATGTTTTGCGCAATTATAATATAATGCATTGATACATATACCTACGTACAGTATACGTTTACTCTTTGTCAAAATTCTTTTAAATCCGTTGACTACTGCAGTCGGGATGATTGATGACCTTTTCTTTCGTCAGCTTGTTAAAAACCCTTACCAGAGACTTATGCACCCGCGGCGGTCTCAAAAGTAAGAATCTCAATGTAACGAGAAACTTTTTTGAGTAACTAACTTTTTCTTTCTAGAAATTCTGTTCCACCAGCACTGGTGTATTTTGAAATAATCTGTATAATATTATTACTATCCTATTATTATAGAGATATAAATACAGTATAAGTTAGATTAAAAGAAAAATGTCGGGACACTCTGTTAGTGCCGAGTGCCGACAGAAAGTGACAATTTGAACAATGTAAAACGATAACAGTGTAACTTGTGAAGTGTCGGTTACGGTAACGTTATCGCGAGTTCAATGTTTTTCCCATCTCAAAAAATACTCAAATCGACTAAAAAAGGTTCTCAGTTCAAAAATATAATATCAAACGTCTTCAGGTTATTACAAATGGTAGTAAATCTTTGTTTTGCCTATCTCCGGTCCTTATTTCCTTATCGGAACGTAAAGCTTGAAGGTTTTTACAGATGGAACAGTTTTTACAATATTAGATAGTTGGATTCATCATACAAACTAAGTAAGACCCAAAAGAAAGTAACTGAATGTTTAAAAGCTCGAAGCGCGAGCGTCGAAACACAATTCTCAAGCATCTATTGAAAAACCCTTAGGTACTCTACAACAAATCTATACAAATGGGACTTTCGCTGTGTAACATAAACATTTTCTTAATAAAGATATAAATGGAACTATGTAAATTGAATGCATTTGTTCCGTTGTACAGGTAGGTACCTAACCTACTATACAACGCTCGTTCGTAGTCACCTGTGACTTAGAAAGTTGTTAGTAAGCAAAATATTGATATTGATTTTGTACGATGTCAATTGTTAGCAAGAGTAAATATAAATAATGTAAAATATGAAAGCTTTCCGGTTTCCATAATATTTTTATTTGTGATATTCAACGACTACGGCTCGGTTGCTTGACTTGACTTTGACCCAAACGTTATAGTTAAATATGGCGGCCTGACTCTTGTGTCTTTCAAAATAAGGGTCATAACGCCATATTTAACAAGTCAAGCAACCCAGCCTAAAACTGGGTTGCTGGGTTGTTTAATTACATTTTTGAAAAGAGCAAGTGCCGAGTTTCTTGCCAGTTCTTCTCGGCACAAACCTGCTTTCCAAACCTGGCGGTAGAGCTTTGACTTTTTATAGGAGCCTATTATTTAGGCCTATGTAAAAAAAAATTATTCATTTTAATTTTCCATTTTCATTCCCTTTACTTGTAATATCACTAGGTAGGTACATTAAGTCAAGTGGAAAATTATCCCTCGGTTAATCCATAACCAAAATTATGTCTTAATAGATGAGTAGGTAATTGTAAAGGTCAAATAGTAAGTTGCGGTAAGATCCCGAACATTACATGTAAAGGGTATCCAACCTCAACATTTAATCTAAAGTGGAAAATTATTCATCGGTTAACCCGTAACCCAAATCATTTCTAAATACATGAGTTGTAACGGTCAAATATTGGTAAGAACTCATAGCATGTCAAATCTTGTAGCTGTAATAAATGTAACGTCTATCGCAATCGACTGTATAACAAAGAAATATTATAGCCATCAGGTAGCAAGGGAAAAACAGACAAGTGACAATAAATTAGGAAGTGCATGAAAGTGCTGGGATATTGGACGAGTTAAAAATAAATTGAGCCAAAGTAGGTATATTCAATCACAGAACACGATATACCTACTCCTAAGGCGTTTCTCAAACATCCAGCCAAACATCCAACAGACCAGCCAGTCTTATTTGCTTGAGGCTTCCAACTGGCCAGGAATCAGGATCTTGGAAACTCTTGTATTCGGTTTGGCAATGAGCATTCTTCTCAAGTCCCTGGCTAATCTTATAAATTCTATTTTTGATGACTTTTCGTTTTCATGCCCACCAACAATATTCTATTGTAATATTTCAATGGACTTTTTACTTTGAAATTATGAAATTATTTTTTTTAATGGGCTAAGCTTTGGTTTGGTCTGGCGACTAGTTATAGGTACCAGTTACGAACCGATGGGCAAAAGACGCACCGCCAAGCGATATAGCGTTCCGGTGCTATGCTGTGTAGAAACCGTTAGGTTAGGTTTGGTTTCCCTTTCCAAGTTATAGTAGTGTTATTATCTCGCTGCAGACTCGGTCATAAATCATTCGAGTGTTTCGCTTTTGTTGTTCTGCAGTAGGTACTAGGTAATGCACAACTCAACAAAGAACAACAAAAGCGAAACACTCGAATGATTTATGTCCAAGTCTGCAGCGAGATAATAACACTACTAATAATAGTACGATAACATCTTCGGCTGCATCGTCACTTAGAGAAATCGCAGTAAAGTGTGTGTGACAAAATATTATGCGGGCTAAGTATGACTAATTGTTTTACGTATCAAGTTACCGTCCCTTGACAGGACCACCAAGATGAGATTTCACACTTCACTGCATATTAAGGTAAAGATAAAAGGAGCTTGCATTTTTGTTGTGATTATGTACCTATCTACCGATTATACTTAAGGCGCTTCATGCGTTAGTATTATGCTTTAGTCAAAATTTACGATTTCCGAAGGAACATAAAATAGTTATGTGTTCAATTATAGATTAGATAATTGAATTCATATTATTTGTCATTTCATAATCTAGAACTTGTCTCAAAAATATTTTAAAATATGTGTATAACTTTCTCACTAGAACAGTTTTTGTATAGGCTGTTTGCTAAAATAGCGGTCGACGCTCTACGCAGATGCAAGATATTTGCCATGTTTCTTAACAAAAACTTATAACAATGACATATATAGAAAATTAATAACATTTATTAAAAAGTGTCTCAAAAAAAAAACACGATTTTCCTAGATTTTCATTCAAAAACCATAAACCGAAAAGTGCCATTTTTAGCATTTTTCGGTAAATTAAACGTATTATTTTAGGATAAAATCCAAGATATTTTGTTATTTCTGAATTATAATAATTTAATTCAATTCATATTCAATGTCACTGGTTATTTATTATTTTAATAAGTTGTATATTTATTTTATTATAATTTTTTTTGTAATACCATTTTCCGCGCAAAATTGCGTCAGCGGGCACGGAATTCTTTTTTTGTATGGAGCGACACGCGATTCACGCGTAAACGTATAAAGGCTCTTAAGGGTTTTTAAACCAATTTGCGGTCAATAAAAAATTTAGAGTCAGTGGTTTAAGAATTAAACGAAGTAGGTAACTTTACTAGGAATAGAAAGTTTTATTTTTCTTTTATTATACGAACAAACTGAAAGTAATCCAAGAAAATCAATTTATTGACTCACAAGCAGCGCAAAGTCAGCGAATCTATCACGATTGTGAAAATTATCTAGAAATACCTAGATAAAAGAACTAACAAAAATAAACTTTCGTTCCTATAAACACGGTCTAGAAAATATCCTAGCTCATAAACATTCAACGTATTTACTATCCAAATAAAATTATAAATTAGATTTCACATTAACTTTTAATGTCTTTAAAAGTATTTATTGGTTTTCGAAATAACTCTTTCCATCCATAACGCAACGTGCCGTCAAATCGTATATCAATATCGATATTCCACAAAAGGTTTGTTTTTATAACCGAAATCCCATGGAACATAAATGGCGCCTACGATGTCAACATTTTTAGGGATCCGTATTCCGCTATCCATACCACAATTATTGAAAATTACTTTCTACAAACATACTTTTATATTCGTTGCTTGGAAAAGATCGCTAGCCGACTAGGTAGCGATAAGGCCGCCAAATTGAATATATAATTTTTTTTTGTTGTCCCTTGTATCATTGTGCGTCAATAAAACAGTAAAAGCGATTTTGTCAGTCAAACAAACCTGATTTTTTCATACAATTACTAATGCTTAATCTCGAATATTATATTTGTGACCTCACTGCACTCAAATAACAAAACTGAAAATTATTATTTTTTTATGGCAAAAGGAAGAAATATCTATAAAGTTAGATAACAAAAGCGAATGGGGTAGGTAACATAAATTGTAAATTCAAAAATAATACTTTTTTTTATTTTTCCACAGTCTAGAGATTACCTAGAACAGTTTTGTTGACAATTTTATTACGTTAAATTTTAATCCTAATTTAACGTTTCTACGTTATGTTTACTGAATTGATCCTCTTTTCTTCTAGATTACGGAACCCACATTGCACGAGTATATGGCTCGAACTTGGCCAGTTATTTTATCTCCTGCGTCCGCGTTATGCCGGGTTGCTATGACCATTTTAATAAAACTAAAAGGAAAATAAACAAATCCGTTACGTCCATGCTGTTAACAGATGCACCCACATGTTCGCTGAGTACAGGAGGGCACAAAAGTGTTAGTGAATCTAGTTTTTGAAACGATTTTTAATGTTGTGTTATGCTGGGTCAGTTATGGTTGTTATTTTTGTTTTATGTTTTTGCAGCGTGACATGGAACAACAAACAAACAAAAATTAAATAAAAAGGAATTGATGCTGATGATGGTCAGTAAATAATGGTTCGCTTGATTAATAAGAAGGCCGTGAAGTCTTTTGGCTACAAAGTATAATATACTATTATAAAATTTAAAAAGATGGAAGAGCGTTACCGACACAGTTTACGAACCGTTACCGACGTACATTTTACAGATTTTATAATGTTTTCTTTAACCATGCTATTAACAAAATCATAAAGAACAAATCAACATAAGTTTGTAATATGCGTGATTATTTTTAGGAAGCTTAACTTCCATACAAAAAAAATGTCTTCTTTTGGTTTTAAAATGTATGAAGAAGTTTATTGACATTACTTAGACATTTACGTGCATGCCTGTATCTCGTCATCGCGTAATTAACAACAAGAGCAGATTGTCTGCAAATTGCTAATTAGGATTATTTGGTGTAGACAGCCGGGGTCTGTAAAATTGGAATACACAAAAGATTCAAGTTAAGAAACATTAATAATCAAGTGGGCCAAAACTAAGCCAGTTATCAAAAATCTGTTTCTAAGAGTTTTTGGATATTTTGATTACCGACACATTAAAACAAATATTACAACAACATCCATTGCAGATTCCGATAAAAATTAGAAAAACTGAGATTTTGGAGCAACTTTTTGGAGAATTTTCTACGGAGAAAATTTTATGCAATCGTGTTTCTGCTTCTAAGCGATTTTAAATTAGAGACCCAAAATACATACCTAACGTTTAAATTTGAAAGTAATTGTCTTTATAGTTTTAAATAAAACTTCATTCAAAATCGCTTAAATACGGCTTCTACACCGTTAAAAAGTTCAGAAAATCATTTGGTGTTCGAACGAAATTCAAAAAATGTATGGGATATAATTAATATACAATCATTAAATAGATCACGTGACTACAGCGCATACTATATTCAAATTTATATATATATATGAGTATGACAACTCATATATATATTTTGAATTTCGTTCCATATTCGAGCAAATCTAAGAGAAGCGAAATAGGTATATCATATGCTACGGCTGTAGTAGTTCATAAAATAAATTAATAAAGCGCTAAAAAAATCTAGTGATCCAGTTTTGATCTAAACACAAAGACTAACAAGGTCACTAAAATCAACATCTTGCACATCTGCTAAGTTTTAGTTAACAATGATGCAATGAGCCTCATTGAGTATTACGTACTATAGGCACAGATTACTAACTATAGGTTAATAAAGTGCGTGAAGTTGTTTATTTTGTTTTACAATGAGTTTATTTATAATCTTCGTAGTGTAGAGACTTAGAGCACACTTATACCACTAGTACGTGGTAGACTGTGGACTAAGTTATACTCACAAACAGGATTAAAAATATCTAAATATTTCTACAAATTTATCAATGAAGATGAACGTGAAAATCTTTATTTTTCACAAAGGCTTAGAGTCTGACTCTCAAGGAAAGTCAAAACCTTACCGCCGGGTTCGGAAGACAGGTTTCTACCGAGTAGGTATCAATGTCATAGTTGGTATTTGTAGGGAGAAGCAGGTCAAGTCTCATAAGCAAATGGATTTGTTTACGCTCCTGAAACACTGCACTAGCCTTTACAAATTCATATTGAAATTATGCATGCACAAACACATCAATAATATTATGTGGGGCGGCCTTGCCCGTTTTCACAAGGCGACCTGATTGTTTGGAAATCTTAACAAGTGTAGTTTAGACAATGTGTTTTAGATTATGTTATTAAACTTACTTCTCTGGTCAGTGTGTTAAAGCATAATTTTTAATACAAACTTCGTTCAATGCAAGTGCGGAATAGTCATTTCTACTCATCCCTATAGTAGACAAACGCCTTTGGATTCGGTCAACAACCCGGGAGTCGTAAAGAAATGACAAACTTTCCGCACTTATATCGAAATGTACTATCATATAGATATTTCAATCCACGAAGATGCGCCCCACTCTGTCAAAATCGCTTATTTTTTGTTCGATTCGCATGGAGTTTCACAGAGTGGGGCGTGTCATGGTTGATTGAAATAGGTATCTATAATTATGTACGCACTCACATATATATCCTGGACGCTGGACCCTACAAGCTGCTTTTTATCTCGGAAAAGTCCACGATGAGATTTTGAAATAACAAATGGAATTTATATTCTCTTGATAATTTTGAATTCTGCTACTACAATCATTAGTAGTATGTGGGTCCCTACAGTATTGTAGAAAAATACTGTAGGGACCCACATACTCAGTGCAAAGCACTTTAAGTATAATATTATTATAACATATTAAGTAGGTATATTAGATTGTAAACGGAAATTCTAGAATAAATTAAATAACATAAGTATTTTTTGTGTTTATTATTAATCGATAACCCTAAATCTAATTAAAAACCGATTTGACGACCGAATGGCGTAGCGGTAACGAACCTGCCGTCTGTGTCGGAGGTCGTGGGTTCTATTCCCATTACTGCTAAATGTTTGCGTGATGAGCGTGAATGTTTTCCAGTGTGTTTTTCATATATATTGTATTTATGTATATTATTATGTACCTATGTATATTCATCAGTTATCTAGTACCCATAACACAAGCTATACCTATATCGCTTACTTTGGGGCTAAATTGCGATGTGTTTATTACTCATACATTTATTTTTATATTTATATTTATATTTATTAGCATTACCTATCACCCTAAAGTGGACCCCGACGAATAAAAATACTAGATATAGTCGAACATTCCAAACATCTGTATTCCATTCCAGGTGACGATAACATCGGGATATTATTTCGGAGAGCACTCTACGTGATTGAGAGAACGTTTATCCCCCTTGGGCTGTAAATCCATCGTTATTCTTAGTTATTTTTAATACCTGTTAATTAACCTTTGGAAAGAGATATTTATGTTCTGTCATTTAAAGAGTTATTTTACTTAGGGCGATTCGTTTAGGCTTATTAATGTCCCATTGCTCAGTAAATGGATTCTCTGTTTTTTGGATAGAGATTAATAAATAATAATAATTTGAATATGAACAGCCGTTGACATATGAATGACGTTTTCTTACACAATCTAGGTTGTGTAAGAAAACGTCATCGTTATCGTAATCGTTTACAAATTCTGTCCGGTGATTGGTTCCCTGATTTACGTCAGCCAATCGAGGGCGCAGAATTCGCTACCGATTTCGATGACGATGAATACGTTTATCTTACGCAATCAGACCCCTGATCTACAGCAAAATATGTTATAGATAAGCTAAGCTTAAATGTGTTTGTTATATTTATTATTGTTAGGTATTAGCTATTTGTCTGCGCTTTCTCTATGAACATGATGGTTTGATTAAGAACAATAATTATCTACCAAACTTGTGATATGGCATATAACTAGAAAAAAAAATTCCTCGTCATATTGCGCATAAAAATGCAAATATGTATATTATAATGAAAATGGAATATAAATTATTTCTCACTTAAATAAAATAGTTAACGTTCTTATTGTCAGAGCTACAGAATATACCTACACAAAAAAAAACATAGAAATCGGTTTCGGAGGAGTTTGTCACGAACAATGTGACATGAGAATTTTATATATTAGATTTTATGCTCGTCGTCCAATTTGAATGCGCGTGCGCCGCGCAAAGCGTTCATTTTCGTATAATTTATGCACGGGCCGATAACTAAAACGCTGTAGAGAATTAATTGCGCCCGAAATAAAGCTACACAGTCAGTCTTCCGTGTTCATAGCCGAAGGAAGGAAGTGATGTGTACCAACGATAAAAGTAGAAGCGTGTCTCACATTAACGTATATCTACGGTTATCTAGAATGCTTCGTACGGCTAAAAGTATTTATTACTTTCGATGGTTGCATTACTGAAAAAGATTGATGGGTTAAATCTTAATCTTTATTCACTGTGAAGGTACAGGAGAAAAGATGATAAGTTCTGACTTCCACATATACAGGATGGAATTTTGTAATGCCACCTGAAGTACTGTAGACAGAAAAATTTACTCAAACAAAACATTCCTTATTTTTAAACACAAAGAAAACTGCATTCAAAGATTTTCGAAAATTACATAAGTGTGAAAATTATATGTGTGTGGCCGAGAGTGTTTTGGTATTTTTTATTTAACACTAGAAAGACGGGCGGGGGTCATATGACCGTTTTTGGAATACAGAGTTCCATAACTACAAAACTATAGGTTATTTTGACACATCCTCTCGTGACTTTTATTAAAATTGTTCAAATTTACGTTTCAAAGTATTTACATTGTTATGTGATTATCACATCATAAATAAATCATACATCTACCTACAAAGACGGGATCGGTCATTTGACCCATGCGGCATTTGTTAGAGTAAACCTATATCCAAAGCGGACGGATCATAATATTTTTATTAGTTGTAATAATAAATTAAATTTATTGTGAGATGTAATGAACACCATAATAATATTATATTGTATTTTGTTTCTTGTTTAGGCATCTTTTGTCAAATTATTATCAGTGTTATTCAGATTTCATACTATGCCTCGACTTACTTAGTCAAATGCTAGAGTCTCTTCAATCTTGGGTTGATGTTGTTGACCAATGGGCCAAAACAGCATTCCAAAGATGGTCATTGCAAGTCTTTAGGGTTCCGTACCCAAAGGAGCCCAAAAACGGAATCCTATTACTAAGACTCCGCCGTCCGTCTGGTCATCCGTCACCAGGTTGTATCTCTTGAACTATGATAGTTAGACAGTTGAAATTTTCACAGATGATGTATTTCTATTGCTGCTATAAAAACAAATACCAAAAACAGAATAAAATAAATACTTGAGGGGGGCTTCCATACAACAAACGTAATTTTTTGCCGTGTAGGTAGATACTGGTACGGAACCCTTTGTGCTTGGGTCCGACTCGCCCTTGACCCGTTTTTATAACATAATATTAGACTTGGCTGCTATAAGTGCATCGGTTTTATAACAAAAAGTCACAAAAAGACCTACGTAGGAAGGAAGAAAAGCAGGCCTCGGCGGCAACAGTACAGATGCCAATGGAGTCGTCTACGGTCGGTGCCAGGTGGACGGACGACATCAAGAAAGGAGCCAGTGCTTCCCTTATGGTAGCAACAACAAATCAAACTAAGATTGCAACAAAACTATGTAAAAAACCTGTGTGCAGACAGTGTAATAATTCAAACCAAAAAAACTTTAATTTGTCATATTTTTGAGTAAAGGTATGAGTTAGAGTGCATACAAACATAATAATCATGAGTCAAATTGTTGTTATAATATTTGATTTGATTAGTTGTTGTTGTTTTTGTGACATTTCATCATTTAAAATTATTTATAAAGCAAGGGGTCACATGACCGCTCGCCGTCGTTCTTGGTAAGTTGATTTTTCCGTCTTTCTAGTGTTAATCTTGTATACTCATTCGCCTACAAACACTTCACAAGTCAGAAGTTCAGAACCCAAACCAAACCTATGGATCCAGTAAGTTGGGCTTAGAAGTTCTGTTATTAATTGCGAAATTCCCACGAGATCACCCGAGTAAAGCAGGGTCAATTAGTCTTTATAGAACTTTGAAGAAAAGTTATTAAGGAGGAGTGTAAAACATTATCATGAACTCTTGAGATTGCCGCTCTATCCCACGGCAGTCATTGACCTCCGCGATCGCATTATCGGCTACTATAAAATTGACCGAAGGTGTTCATTCCCTTCTAATTATGACCCAAATGTAGATTGTTCAGTAACTTTGCTAATTCGACGTCTCTACCTAAAGCTGCGTTTCCATCAAACTTCAAAAGTACACCAGCGTTTCCAGACGTCCTGATTTTGGCGGGTCGTCCCGATTCTTAAATCAAAATTGAAAGTCCCGTTTTTCGAGGCTAACTCGACCGCGCGTGCAGTGTATAATCTTCAGCTATCCTATGAAGAGTTCTTCATCTTTATTAAAGCGATTTAAAGAAACGAAGCGAAGGAAACCTATACTCAAACTTTTAATTCGATGCCTATAAAATGACGTTTCGTATTTTACTAAACTCCATTAGTCCTCCTACATTTCTGCAAAATAACTTAAATTATTATTAAATCGGAGAAGTTATTTTTAAAACAAAACAAAAAATAAAAATTGAATTATGTGAAATATTTTGATTATATTAAATGCCGGTTAGAATCTTCAATTTACTGTATCGAATTAAAAGAGTATGATTCTAATGTTTGAAATTCGCGTGTTGCCAAAAAAGATCGGTCAACGCTTATGTGCACTTGCGCATAAATCTCTAGTAGCAACGCAGCATTACTCCATACGTAACATACATTTCCCGTATCTATTACAGCATTTAGTTCAGCTCTACCGGGAATGCTCAGTGCTCACCTACATTGCTGCCCTTTTTTACCGGTTTGCGCAACATGTCTGTTTCAGTCATGTTCACTGTTTTGACAGATGCAACATAAAGTCCGAAATGTTCGCTCATGTTTGAGTTATAGCGAACCATAAAGATGAAATTACCAAAAAAATATTACGGCTAGCCCTTTTAGTTGGCCATTGCACAATGCAAACAAAACTTTAGGCACTATAGTGACGTGAACAGATACGTTACGGTTTGCTCCACTTACATTTTAAACTAGGTAATAACTAAGGAGAGTATCGGCAAAAAGACAATGTTGAGTTGTCAACATTACAATAAGGTCTAGAGTCTAGAATCTAGACTATTGAGATGGCCCTATCGGACGTTTTTGTATTAGTATCGAGAAGTAGAAGTACCTACTTCATACGTATACCTAATAATATAGTAATAAAGAGATATTAAAAATAGTATGCAATGTGGTAATACTTTTCAGACTCGTACTGCATAATCATTAGGGTTCCGTAGCCGAATGGCAAAAAGCGGAACCCTTATAAATTCGTCATGTCTGTCTGTCCGTCTTTCCGTCTGTCCGTCTGTCCGTCCGTATGTCACAGCCACTTTTTTCTGAAACTATAAGAGCTATACTGTTGAAACTTGGTAAGTAGATGTATTCTGTGAACCGCATTAAGGTTTTCACACAAAATTTTAAAAAAAGTAATAAATTTTGGGGGTGCCCCATACTTAGAACTGAAACTCAAAAAAATTTTTTTCATCAAACCCATATGTGTGGGGTATCTATGGATAGGTCTTTAAAAATGATACTAAGGTTTCTAATATCATTTTTTTCTAAAATGAATAGCTTGCGCGAGAGACACTTCCAAAGTGGTAAAATGTGTGTCTGTAACTTCTAAAATAAGAGTATGATAAAACTAAAAAAAATATATGATGTACATTACCATGCAAACTTCCACCGAAAATTGGTTTGAACGAGATCTAATAAGTAGTTTTTTGATATTTACAATAAAACCTCTAAAAACAAAGTTAGTTTTGCGGTTCGATAAGAAAAGTGGTTTTTATGGTTTTATTCCTCCGGTTGAAGTACGGAACCCTCAGTGCGCGAGTCCGACTCGCACTTGACAGGTTATTTTTCTACTCGAGAAAGTTTTCATATAGTTCTTTGGTCTTATGCTCTAGGCAAGATCAATGTGGAATTTTTCGCGTTACGAGAAAAATGGTCCAGACGTTGAGATCTTCAAACTAGGTACCTACTTGATATTCTTTTTTTTCAATAATTCATTGCCTTGCCAGCGCCTGCTGTTAAATGACTAGGTCTTTAATTTAAATAAATAAATAAATATCAGCACACATCGCAATATAGCCCCAAAGTAAGCGATAGCTTGTGTTATGGGTACTAGATCGTACATACACACTAATATACATAAATATAATATGTTGAAAAACACCTAGACACTTTCCGAACATTTTGAAACACTTTCCGCAAAATAATGACAAAAGGGAGAAGCCGTATGCGAATGCCTATACGAAACCTGTGAATAAAATTTCTGAATTTATTACGTATCAGTTAAATACATATATTTTGTAAAGTATCAACAGATAACTTAGCGGAAATAGGTACAGGCAAGGTTAGAACAATGGCTATCTTGTTTTGGTTGATCACAAAGTTCATACATAATAGTGCATAATTATAATAAAATAATAGCTGGCTGTTGTCTGTCGCGTTGTCCGTCCTCGTGCTCCCAGGATGTGAGTCAAGCGAACGTGACGGTTGTTGCAATACTTATCATATTAACATTAACATATTTATTGCAATTCGGACACAACACAATATATGAATTAATGATTGACAATCACGTTGCCGAAATTTTATTAGTTTGTTGCCCCTGTTACCATGTTATGTTGTTATTTATAACCAAACGTTTTCATTCATAAGTATTAGGTACTCAGTGTAGAATTAAATTTAAAAAAAAAAAAAAAAGTTAAATTAGTAGTAAATAAAAGTTAAATTAGTTAAATTAGTAAAAGGGGCTTGCCACAGATTACTACAGATCCAGCGCACAGTACTTCGGGAGTGAGGCACGCAAAACAGATACAGAACAAAAAGCCGTATCCCATTTGAGTTCGTACATGGTTAATACGTAGCGAACCGCTGACCGAGTCACTGCTGCGTAATTTGTATGTGACGTTCAGAACTGGCAATTGATTTAAATTCGAAACACCAAACCTCAGCGAGAGTCCATCAGTGTGACCAGTCTACATTGAAATTATTTTCCCTAGATGTAAGGTATAAATTGTATGTTAGTAACAGGGCATTTGAGATTTAAAAAAAAACCTTATTAATGACTGGCCTCTTGTTGAATCAACGTTTCTTTTCGGACGATATCGCGTACGGGGCTTAGCGGAAAAAGTATAAAAAATTATAAGACCCAAGATTAATCGGTAAAACATCTTGCTGCCCGCGATGAAATAAAATGAGAAAGGGCGTCGCCTGTTGCTCTGCATAATGAATACGGTAATTTTCTTTGATGGTGAGTGACGGTCTTTCACTTCATTTGATATAGTATTAACACAGGATGCTTACTCAATGCTTGCCGCCATGGTCAGATTTCGATTTTGAAACAATTCGGTCGAATAACAAAAAAGTTCAAAATGGCGACCACTTTTTTTAAATTTTGACCACGGTTCTTTCTCCAACACAGACCGTCACTTATCAGTTAGACTACAATCAAAAGAAATGACTGTCTTCAATATGTATGATGCAGATAATATTATAAATTCAAATGGAACCGAAGACCGTCACTCACCATCAAAAACAAATACCGTCTTCAATCTGCAGAACCACAGGCGACGCCGTTTCCCCGTTTTAATTCATCGCCGGCAGCGAGACGGCGTCAGAGGTTAAAAATATACTTAGGTACTAATCACTCTTCACTAAGGAAATTGTACCTATAATACTAATTGTAGTGGGAGTTTTTTCCTTAAGCCACTTAAGCTAGCAACATTATCAGGCTTGCGTTAGACAGTGTTCGGACCGATAGCTGTGTGTGTGCACGCACACATACGTAAATACCGTGCGTCACTTGATGCTTCGGAAGTGTTCATCTGTAGTAATCTGTGGGGGCTTGCCAAGACTTTAAAAGCCCTAGCCTAGCCAAGGGATGTGTAAACCTGCTCTGTGACCCGCAAAGAGGATTTTTTTCATAAAATGTTTACAACACAGTAAGGTATTCTAACGAACTTGGAATAAAGTTTTACTTATTAAAACCAATGCCTTGATGGGTCGCTCAACAAAATGGGAACTCACGACACAGGACAAAAAATGTCAACTACGACACCAGGCAAGCATAAAGTGGGTGGAATCTGAACTACTCGTAAGAGAAGACGATATTATCTTTCAATGATTTTTTTGTTTTATTCACTTTGATTAAAATCACTATTATTCACCCTTGTAAACTGTAAGGAATAGTGTCCAGATTGATTATGTTCCCGTAGATGCCTGTGGTTTTAATACTGTTATCTAACATAATTAGTCACACGCACTGTGGCATGCATGATGCATCCAGCAAACCACAAAAACGGGACAATGTTATAACGGCACCTTCCGTTTAGTTAGACCGATTATTTTCATATATTACCGAATGGCATTGCATTTTTTAAACAACTAGTACCTACTGTTTTATTAAGGAGGCTATTGCATAGCTTCTATCGCGGGCCTTGAGCGTGGAGACCGAATCCAGAAATTCCGTTACGAAAATAACCTAACACTTTTTAGTTTTGCCATCTACCGATGAAAAGCAGAACTTTTAATGACTTTGAAATATCACGCTTGTCTCTTTAGTTCAGCAACTCGTCTCTAGGTGGAATTGGTTGTATAATTATAATTGCATAAGTTGATAAAAGCAGCTATGCAATAGCTTTACCGCGGCAGTCTCCGAGTGCCACACGTCTTTTTTTTTTGCTCTCCTCGCTCTTACAAATACGTTGATGGGTGGATTGCGAGAAAATATCACAGAAAAAAAACAACATTTTACGTAATTAGGTACTTAACACTAAGCCAGGTATCAAAAAATTCTGAACGGTTTTAATAGTAGTTTATGTAACGGTTACATAATGGGGGGTATTAAAATACGAGTGTGAGTTTAAAAAACGAGCCGCAGGCGAGTTTTTTAATAGTATCACACGAGTGTTTTAATACCTAATTATGTAGAGTTTCATACACTACTTTATCTACGCTCATATTATTATCATAAATCCAAATCATAAAATCTTGCTAACTTTTGTCGTAAATCATTGCAACTACTAAGATGTCAGGTGGAGTGAAATTTTCTTTAGTAGGTTTCACTACTAGACATTTTTCAGCGCAAACTTTTGACTAAGTAACAAAAAAATTAGTTGTCTGTAAAGTCGGTTTACGGACGATAGATTTACGAGATAACGTCATAATCGTAATCGTTATCGTAATCGTAATCGTAGTCGTAGTCGTAATCGTAATCGTAATCATAATCATAATCACAGGCCCAGGTGGAACGTTACGCGGAACGTTAGACATTGTGTTGTTGTCTATGGTCAATCATGGCCCATCTATACTCTCGGCAATGACTACCAACTATATGTTGTCTGTGGATTCACTTAAAAAAATATTACATAAAAAATATTACCTACCCCAGATAATAATTGTAACCGTTAACCGTTGTATTGCCGATAGCGGTACTGTAATCAATTCCTTCAAAACCCCAGATACAAATACAGGAGTCCAGAGCCGTGTATCGTTATGGATATTATACAACTTTCTTTAAATATTTCCATAGTAGAGCGATGTTATTATGAATAACTTTTTAATAATTATAGAAGTCTGTGAATAAAGTAGGTAATTATTTGACACATTTCGATTTTATAATTCGAACTTTAAGCAATGAGCGTAGATAAAATATTTTACGATCGACACAAATTCAATAAAAATTTAAAATAACTCATAATATGCATCCATTGTAAATTTCGATAAAGATGAAGTTGGTGGAGCAACTTTTGGGAAATTTTTCTAAAGAGAAAATTTCTTCCAATCGTGTTTCTGTATCTAAGCGTATATTAAGATTGAGTATTAATTGTCTTTATAGTTTGAAATCTGCAGGTGAATAATTTTTATTCAGTAGCATTCTTACAATAAAATACCCGTTTATCCCGTTAACCTGTACAAAGTTAATAACGTTAAATAAACGCACAAGTCACACGTCAATAAATGCCGATTTTTCAATCGCCAGATAATCGTTAACCAAGGAATAAGTATGACGTTTTGACAGATTTTGTACGGCATCAATGATCTTTTTTATATATAATATCATTGTATGGCATATTATGTTTCAAATTTATGACATATGTATTTAGTTTATCTGGCGATTGAAAAATCGGTCCTAAATCGAGAAAGAACTGCCTACACTCGAGAACATCATTATACCCGCTTAAAAACATCATATTATTTGCTTGAAAAAAAACTACACTTAGTATGCAGAGCCCCTACAGCTCTGAAAATCCTGCCCAATTCATAGCCTTCCTCATGAACACATACATGCCTACGTAATACCTACCTATTTTTTGTAGAGTCTAGAATGAAAGTAGTTAGTAAACTTCGCATGTGTTGGTCGTTGACTGTCGTCGACTTATTCCACACATCTGCATTTTAATACAATATTGATAGTGGGGTATCAACAAACATAGGAAAACGCTATACACAGACGCACGTTGAGTGTACGTTACTATGTTACTATAGACGGCATGTATGCATGCGCCATGCACGCACTGCGCATGTGGGCGCGGTGCGGGCGTGCGGTGCTCTGTCGCCCGGCAACTACCAGGCGACCATAGCCCATGAGGAGATACGAGAACCTGTTGCACCAACGTTCACATTAAATCAATACTGATTACTCCGCGTGAGAGCACGTGACTCGTGAAGGTTTGAGGTACGATGAAAAGTTAAATTGGAAAGAAAAAGTATAACTTTTATTGATAGACCTTCAATGTTTATAGGTACAGTAATGATGTCATGTATTTACATTCGCAAATATTTGCATACCTATTGTTTGATACACAAATTGCAAATATATTTATTTGCAAGAAACTATGCATGCTTCGCGAATGTATTGAAAAATAAAACATGGGTAGGTACAGTCGAATTTAGCACCTCCTCCCTTTTTTAAAGTCCGTTAACAAACAAAAAGGATGACATAATTTTCATGACTTTTTTATCTATTGATGGACTAACGTATGTGTGCCTCGGCTTCGCCTCAGCTCACATTACACGTTCGTCCATCAACGCCTCTTTTGCTGGCCGCTGCAGTAATGTGCTATTGCAAAAGCGTGCTTATTAAAATCTACTCATATTGTATCCAGTTAAATCATGACTCATGTCATAAAGTTGACTGGAATGGATCGTTAAAACATTTCTAGCTTTTCAATTTTCTTATTAGGTAAGCGTCACAAATCACATCATACGATTCGACTAAACGCTTTGGCAATCTAAACTAGCTACTATTCGGCTACTATTCGGTATTCGGCCTATTCGGCCACTTTTTTGGTATTCGGTATTCGGCCGAATAGAATACCGAATACCAAATCGTGGACAAAAAAGACACATCTTATTATTACTCAAGATTTGTATTTATTACCAAATTAAAATATTTTAATAAGTAAAATTAATCATCAGCGGTAAGTTGTGATGGATAAAAACAAGCTTTTGGTAGCAAACGATTACGCTTTTCATCGTAAATGATACCAGCTTCAGAAAACAACCTCTCACTATACACGCTACTCCCGCGAGAAGAAAAATAAACTTTAGCAAATTTTGAAAGGTTTGGGTATTGCTTTTCATTTGCTGACCACCACTTGTAAGGATCAGCTTTCCTATCTAGGCGAGTAGTTTTCAAATAAAAATCTATCTCATTTGCCACAGTGTTCTTCTCCGTGTTCTCCTCATTATTACTATTTCGCATATTATCAGTAGCGACTTCCTCAAAGCAGTTCCAGAAACTGTCGTGTATTTCAAATGTCTTATCATTTTCATTCAAGTTTATTTTCTTACGAAGAGGAGAAGAATCTTCATCATTACTACTAGATTCATCATCATCGACAAGCATGTACTTAGTGCCGAATGTTCGGCGGCCGAATATTCGGCGCTTCGGCCGATAGCGTTGCAGAATATTCCGTATTCGGTATTCAGCTAAATCACTATTCGTGGCAACTCTAATCTAAACTTTTTTATCAAAACTGTGTATTGGGATTTTACCCGTAATATTTTGTTGGCTCGTTATTTAGTAGGTACCTACTTATTTCGTTACTATAACGATATTATGTAGATATTAAAAAAAACAGTTAAATTCAAAGCAAAGGTTTTCCGCCTACTAGCCTCCTTCACAATCAACATTCGGCTTTAAAAAAGTGTCTCGGTTTTCTTTTACGTAAATAGATCAGTTAATTATGAAAAATTACTTAGAAGTTATATTAGTAGGCATACCACCAATCTATATCCCCCGATTTTTTCCCAAATCCAACTAAGATAATAAAAAGACTTACTTATTCAATTCACGCTACTTTGGGGACTATCATTTAAATTCCGACTTGTATTGTTCATCAGAAAAGCCTTGTAATACGTCTTGTAATATTTACTAGGATATCATAATTTAGGAGCAGTCTGTGTGTAAAATCACCGGGTCGAACGACGACGCCGAAAACTTGGAGTGAGCTTTCGTGCCCTTTTCACGGACAAAATCTTTGATCTTGCAATAAGACCCTCTGAGTACATCGAGGCATTGATTTTTACAGAGGACATTAACTCCATCGCGTGACCACATAGTGTTGCCTTACTAATTTATTTAAAAAAATCTTATCATTTATTTACACTGTTGTTTAAGCTTTAAGACTAATTGGAAATAAATTTTATCATACCACATAGTTTCTTTAATTGACAGCAATACTTAGTTACTATTAACTAAGATGCGATTCGAAAGTAACTAGGTAGGAGTGGGGCGCGTCTTCGTGTATTTGTCGCACTAGGTATATAATACCTACCAAAATCTGATAGTAGAGTTCTCTTATTAGTCGTATAGAAAAATAACACAAGTAGATACCATTATGAACTAGTTCGTAGCAACTCCAAAATGAATTGAAAATACTAAATCTCTCGTTTTCTTTGAACACAACCTAAAATTACTAAGATATAAAGATTAACCCTTCATTCTGCGTAGATTGTGTAATAGCTACCCCACTCCAGTTGTAATATTTCATGTTGTTGCAAGGCATCCATGTAATGAATGTACTTAGAAAATAACAAGTAGGTTCTAATGTTAGTGGAGACCGAACAAATTACATGTAGGTACTTAGGTAGGTACTTAACTGACGTACCTATTTCTTATGTTAATTGCTACTTTTGTACTTATTATACCTAGGCAATAACATAAATATTAACTAGTACTTACTTAATACTTACTTACTTAGTGTAATTATTTTTTTCTTTGTAATGTTTGGGTGCAATAAAGTGTTTCTTACCTGTAACAACAAAAAAATGTTTAAGGTAGGTAAAGTTTACATATTTTGAAAATACTCGTAAGCATATTACAAAACTTTTTAGCTTTACGACTTGGTTTGTAAAATTAAGATAGGGATTTTCCATAGACTTTTCTTTTAAGAAAGCTCACTTTCACTCCTGGAAGTACTAGGTAAACAGGAAAGCCGCGAAGGTCAAAGCGCGGAGGTGTCTTGACTCTTGTCGTGGCTGCATGGGAACTGCCAGGAGCCAGACTTCGGAGTCAGGAAGACATCAATGGCTTGTCATAAAACGCATAGCGGCTCGTCAAAGCGCACGTCTATTCCGACGCGCTCTGCGGGTGATTTACCGCGCATTGTTCTAGGGCTGTCACCATTGCGTCATGTTTGAAATAACTGTAGATTTTGAAATTACTTTCTCTCACTCTACGTCTACCATATGCAAAGTGCGATATTCGATACAGGACTTGACGATTTATGACTGTAAAGTTGTACAGTTAGGGTGGATTGCACCAAAATTCTAGTTAAAGTTACTGTTATGGTCAACTATAACGAGAATCTTAACGAGCGTTAGTTCACATCGTCGAATTGCGTTGCACCATCATAAAATTCGCTAACGTTAAAGTTATTCGGGTTACTAGTGAAATGAGGCATTTAGGTCCCTAAAGATGCGTGGGCAGTATTTTTTCATATGACAATACTTTGTGAAAATGACAAGTTGACAATTGACAACTGCGATTGACATTGACGACATGACAGTTGACAGGCATTTACCGCGATTTAAATAATTGGTTACAATTTGTAAATTTTGTGACAAAGTTTCTTTTTTAATGAAAAAGTGCAGTTTTCAGTTCATTATGGAAGAACAAAAATCAGCACATAAAGAATTTCAACAATTCCTGGCCAAGTAAGTATTTATTCAGTTTCAGATGTATGTTTTTTCCGCTTATCTAAAGGTCCCCGGACCCCGACCGAAGCTGTGGACCGAAGTATTTATTCCGTGCGTGGTTTTGTGATTTATTCAAAATGTTTGTTTATTTTATTTGCAGAGAGAGAAGTTCTAATTTTACACAAAAGGAAGTAGACAGACTCTCAGATTTAGTTAATAAATACAAACAAATATTAATGTGCAAGAAAACGGACGGAGTCAGCTCCAGACAAAAAGAAAACGTATGGAAATCTATTGAAAAGGAGTTTAATGCTGTGGGAGAATTTCCCCGCACTTTAAAACAACTGAAATACAAATTCGATAACATGAAAAGGTCATTAAAAAAGGTACATGTACTATATCATGATGGTACATAGGTCCATGATATCATCATCATCATTGCTAACCTCTTTTTATGAAGCGTGGTGGGCTATGGCCAAACACCTCTCAGAATGAGAGGGTTTTGGCCACAGCCCACCACGCTGGCAAAGTGCAGGTTGGCAGGCTTCACACACCTTTGAGAACATTTCTGTGAACTCTCAGCATGCAGGTTTTCTCACGATGTTTTCCTTCACTGCTAAGCAAGTGATATTTAGTTTCAGGTGTAGTCAGAGGTGCGTGCCCAGGATTCGAACCGTGACCTCCTTATGAGAGGCAGAGGTCAGAACCACTGAGCTATCACTATGTACTATATACCTATTCTCAAAACAAAACCAATAACTATTCTATAAGGTTCGTTCAAATTTAATTGTAATTTGTGTTCCCTGTATAGGAAGCTAGCGACAAACGGCAAAAAATGTTAAAAACTGGAGGTGGACGATTGACACCTTCACCACCCCCATCTCCTGGCCATGACAGTGCCGCCGAATGGTTGAAGACTATGATGTCTACATCAGTGGATGGCAATGAAGCAATTTACGATGATGATGTCATAGTGACTAAGGTATATTTTTATAAATAAATTGCTATACAATATTTGGTTTATAACAAAAATATAAAAAAAAATTTGTTACAGCCTCATAAGGATCTAGTTAAGGTAATATGTCTATTTGTTAACTACATTTTTCATATTATAAAAAAATATAAAATGGTTCTCATTTCTTGTTCTATAAAGTGGGTTTCTCATTTATTTTTTTATTACAGCCTAGCAATGAGCAAGTCTATGTAGAAACACTAGAAAGTCCCATAATTATTGAGAAGGTAAATTTTTGGTATTAATTTGTTTTATCCTTTTGTTATTATTTGGCTGTTAAGCCGGGACCATCTGTATCGTTAGTTAGCAACTCGCACTGAGTTATTAACTAAAAAAACAGAGGCAAACATCCTATTTTTGTATTATTTTTGCACAAGTTAGCAACTAGCATGGTATGTTTCTCATTTAATTTTTTATTACAGCCTCCTAGCAATGACCAAGTCTATGTAGAAACACTAAAAAGTCCCTTAATTATTGAGAAGGTAATTTTTTTGTTTTAATTTGTTTAATCCTTAAGTACCAGCAACATATTGGCAGTTCCTCTAGTGCAGCAATTGTCTATGAGCGGCAGTGATCACTTAACATCTGCCTGCTTTTTTCTATCAAATTAGACTTATTTATTTAGATCAATTATTACTTAGGACTTTTTGCTAATCCACATAAAAAAATTTTAAAATTTATATGCATTTATTCAATATTCCAGATTGCAGCAAAGGAAGACTTTTTTGACAACAGCACGCCACATTCATCATTGAAAAGGCCAATTTCAACGCCACTCAAAAGTAATCTGTTATTATAATATGAATGAATAATAAAATAATTATTATGTGTTATGTTACTTTATAAATATTCTTACTTTTGTTTTTACAGAACTAGCTAAAAAACAAAAAATAATTGAACCGGACTTTAGAACGGAAATTTACAAAAAGAAACTCGCAGTCATTGATGAGCTCCATAACTTAGAAATTGAAAAACTTAAGAAGAGTATTGAAAGAGATGAAGCTCTTCATGAGCAAAAAATGCGCCACGATGAAGAAAAACACAAATTGGAATTAATCAAAATTCAGTTAGAAATTGAAAATTTAAAAAAATAGAATGTACCGACATTAATTTTTCAATTTGTAACTGAATTTTGATAAATTCCAATTGCCTATTTGGAGCTGATTCCATCTGTTTACTATATATTACTTTCATTCCATCTGTTTACTATATTTGTATTACAAAAGTATTGTTTGAAGGAAAAATAAAAATATGTATTAGAGTTCTATTTTCTTTTATTTTGTAATTAAACACATTTTATGTTTACAAGAAAATCAATCACAAAATCATCAAAGAAATCATGTTGTGGCCCAACATGATTTCTGTGATGAATGATGCCAGTAGTAGCAAAATTACCTAGTATTTCAATATATATCATTAAATAATTAGATTACATAGTACCAAAATAATTATTTATTAAATTTGTTCTACTACGGTCATCATTTCTGTCTAAACTACCTGTAAATTCAGTGTTGTCATGAGGTGAATCACTGTGATTATTGATGTTTATGATTGGTGGCTCTTCCTCTCTCAATTTTTTACACATGTTGTGTAAAACAGCTGTAGCCACTATGATGGGCTGAGCTCTCCTTATATCCGTACGAATTTTCATACTTAAGGCTGGAAATCTCCTCTTCCAACAGCCAAACATTCTTTCAACTGCATTTCGAGTACGAATATGGCTTTCATTGTATAGTTTTTCTGCCTGTGTTACTGGGTCACGTAAAGGTGTCATCATATATGGTTTTACTGCGTAACCCTTATCTCCCAGTAGCCAGTACTCTTCAAACTCCCCAGCAACAAACCGGCTCTTTATTACACTGCAGTTAAAAATGTGGCTGTCATGGCTGCTGCCAGGCCATCGTGCCACTATATTTGTAATGTATAGTTGTGCATCACAAATAGCTTGCACGTTTATAGAAAATATTAATTTTCTATTCCTGTAATATTCTGCATCAGGGCCACCTGAGTAAATAGAAGTACACACATTAGTTTAATAAACCAAAATTTGGTGATGAAAATAAATAACTACTTTTTAAAAAAATTCAAATTTTCTCCTACCAGCATAGCTAGCAGCTGATAAGTTGGGGAGAGGATAAAATGATTATTATTATCTACTCTCTGAAATGGGTGCACACACAATTTGGATAAAACAAACCAAACGATTTCACCTTTCCCTCTTTTCAATGCTTTAGACAATGAAGAAAATAATCCCCTTTAGATAATATAATGCTGATGCTAGGAGTTGCAGGGTTGCAACTTGCAAGCATAAAGGAAAGCAGTTGAACTTTAATAACAGAACAAACCAAACCTTACTTCTACATCATTAAAAATACATAACAAATAACAAGCACCTGGTGATTTGATTGGTATATGAGTGCAATCAATAGCACCAATTACTTTTGGAAATGCACTTATTGCGTAGAATTGTGTGGCTGCCCTTTCCATCTGTTGGGAGTTCCGGGGCATCGACACCCATTCTGGTCGCATCCTTGCGATAGCTTTGCTCACTCGGTGTATAATTCGGGACACACTTGATTTGTTTACGCCAGCAGTATCTGCTATACACCGCTGAAATGAGCCGCATGCATAGTACTCCAAAGCTATCAGTACTTGCTGTATTGGAGTTATAGCCTTGTTCCTGAAATATAAATATGATATCAATACCGGTAGGCGCAGGCCTTCACTAGATCAATATATGTATATGGTAGATACACTATTTAATTAAAAATATTTACTTACTTCATTGTTCCCAACACTAACAAGTGCGCCAAATGGAGAGCCAACGCATGTGCTAGATTTTTGGAAACTCTAAATCTTTCCAAGAAAGTATTTTCATCCCATTTCCTTAGCCTATCAATTCTAGGTAGATACACTTTGTTTCGTCTCCGCAAATGCACATACTCTTCGTCTTCCGTATCGGAATCTGAAGAACTACTTTCCCACAAGACTTGTTGGAGCAATGACATTATAGATCTCTTAAATCCACACAAATTCGAAAATAACTTTATCAACCAAAAAATATGAAAAACTAAACCCAACAACAAAACTTAAGTGACAGTGAGATCACAGACATAAAAATATGAAATATGTATAGTATTTGACATTAACATTAACGTTGACCACCCATTATGCGGTGGTTATTGTTAATGTCAAAAATGACGTCATTTTAACCATAGTTAGATGGTGCAACTCATTTTGTTAATTTGACGAACGATTTGACGTTAACGTTTCATAGTTAACGATAACGTGGGATGGTGCAATCCACCCTTAATAATTTATTATTGGAAAACATACAAATAGTCGTTCAGTATTTTATGTAATTTACTTGTAATCACGCTATTAGAGAATAGTATTGAAAGCCAATATCTTCAAACATTAGTTAACGAGTACGAAAAAACCCCTTTTATATGATTATGGCACAAAATTGCATGTTACAAAAATAATTTATAGGAAAGTAATGTAACAACTTGCATGTTACAAAAATAAACTAAGTATAGGAAAGTAATGTAAAAGAAACCGAATAACTCCCTGATGGACGCGCACAAAAAATTCTCAACAAGTTTGAGAAGGATTTCTTCTGCGCGATACTGACTTCACAATGCGAACTAACTCAACGATTTCGCAATGTAAAGTCAACATCTCCTGAGGATATCCCAGTGTCGTACGTCAAAGAAATTGTTGGAAGAATTGTGTGTAGTGTGGGTGTTCCTGCATATTGGACCATACAGATTATTTTGAAGTAGCGGATCATCGAAAAACAAATAAATCTATCCTGCCTTTTCTAATAGACGTAAATGGTTCATCACAAATTATACAATTTTTTTTTTTAAGTCCGTTAAGTTAGCACCGATAATAAATGATTTTCATTAGAAAGGAAAACCGTCGTCTGCCATGCTTGCGCCTGAATTCCCTTCGATTGTGTCAAAAGTTTTGGCCCAGGTAATACCTACTGTTTGCATCTGTTTCCACACGTTCTTATAATGATACCTATGTAATGATAGCAGTTTATGAAACTGTTGCATAAAAGGGGTGCATAGTAATAAATGTTATTAAAACACTCGTGTCGTAAAAACCCCTATCTTAACGTGTTTTCATCAAGATGGTGGTATTTTAGAACTTTCCCCAAAACACAACCCTAAATGGAGTGCATATGTCCACCCCCAACAGTCGCTGCACACGTGTGAGCCGGCTGCGACGTCGCATCGAACACTTTCTCATGTCTACGAACGTAATCAAATTTTAATTGACTTATTTAGTTACAAGTTACTACATGTTTACACTTAGAGAGCTTTTTATAGCTTTCCATTAATGATAAAAAGTACTTATACTCCGACTTTTTTTCAATCGCCAGATAAACAAGGAATAATTATGAAGTTTTGACAGATTTTGTATGGCATACGAGTATGTTTCCAAGTTCAAACTTATTCCTCAGATAGTTTATCTGGCGATTGAAAAATCGCCAAATAAACAAAACAAAATATATATATCATTTATTGTCTACCCTAACTTGGGTATTATGTCCTCCATAGTTCTGTATACATATTTGAAGCGTTTTTGAGTTCTGTTTTTTTCTATAGGTACTTATACTTCACGTCCTCCATAGTTTTTTATACATATTTATGCGCTTTGGCTTGATTTTTGAGTTCCGTTATCACACTAATATCACACTTCACACTTAATATTATAAAGGCGAAAGTTTGTGTGTGTGTGTACGTTTGTTACTCCTTCACGCCGCAACTACTGAACCGACTTGGCTGAAATTTGGAACATAGATAGCTTATTACCCGGATTAAAACATAGGCTACTTTTTATCCCGGGAAAATCCATAGTTCCCATGGGATATTTAAAAAACCCTAATTTTCAACAGTAATCTATAGCTACAGCTATAGGTAGATTACTTTGACAATCTTTCCAGAAAGTAGGTGTGAAGGTCATTGAAAAGGAAATTCAATTTTTTCTCGGGATTAGTAAAAATCGAATTTAACGCGGGCGGAGCCGCGGGCAAAAGCTAGTTTACCATAAAGTTAGTTCAACTAGGCTATTCCTTCCACATACAACAATGAGTCCATATTTCGAGCCACATGTTGGTACGCGGATGTAGTTCGCCTAACTCCTGGACATTAGCGTCATTTTGCATTAGGGCTATTACTAGATATTATATTGATTATTAGAGAATAAGAATAAACGCGATTTTATTCTTGTCACTTAAGCGATACTTTAAATTAAAGTATGTATATTTAAAGTTAAGTATGTAAATATTTTTTAACTGTCTTATTTGAGCGAGTTATCTTACATACATGTTCGTTTTGTTTTTCTCACCTTTTTGCGTATTTTGATATTATCAAACATTGAGCAAACACAGAGCCTATTTTTTCTTAAGTCTTTTGAACACATTAAAGCAAGATGTGACAACCCTGGTAGCGTCGTTATTTTACGCAACTGTTATAAACTTCACACGGACACAGTAAAGTAGTGAAAAGCTACAAATACTTAAGTAAATAGTATGTTTTATGTTATGAAAACTGAGAGCTGATATTATAAGAAAGGAGGTACCTACTCGTATTATGAGCCCAGAATCCAAATGGATTGTCTGGTCCGTGAATGGCTGTGTTATTCTCATACTAAACATAGAGATTTTTTCATGAGGTAATAATTCACAATATGAAATATGTATGTATGTATACATACATATTTCTGGTGGGTTCGATTCCCACTACTGGTAAATGTTTGTGTGATGAGCATGAATATTTTCCAGTGTCTGGGTGTTTTTCAATATATTATATTTATGTATATTAGTATGTATGTATATTATCAGTCATCTAGTACCCATAACACAAGCTATCGCTTACTTTGGGGCTAGATTGCGATGTGTCAAATGTCCTGTATATATATTTATTTATACTTTTATTGTGCACCCAAGAAACAATTAACAAAAATTGAAGTAGAAATAAAAAAAGAATCTGACGAATTCAGAACCTCCTCCTTTTTTTCAGTCGGTTAAAAAGAAGATTCAGGTAACAATGAGGCGGACTCTTCCAGACAACCTCAGACACTGATTAATTTGGAAGTAGGAAAGTCTATATATTCAAAGTAAACATAGGTAAGTAATTAGGTAGGTATTTTTTTCTGCTGCAATTTTTTAACAGAAAACAGGGACTCAAATTAATCCAAATTCCAATCTTCATCGTAACACGTACCTACTCCTACTTTAAATCATACTCCACCCTGCTAAGCAACTATGCGCCCACGCAGCGCTTTCCCTAATGCTCGGAATCCACTAGGAATACACAACCTTGACCAAATTAACCTTTATATGCTTCAGGTGGGCCTGTTTAGTTTACCTTAGCGAGTACAGTCATAGGAGAAATATTTGATAAAGCAGTTTTATAGTCCCCGATTCAGATGTACTAGCTACCCAGTCCAAGACGAAATATACCTTTCTAACATAGGACTGCAAGACGACGAGATCTGTGGCATCGTTATGTGGTTGACGTCCAACAAACTCGCACGAAACGTTTTTCTTCTACGTTTCTGATACGAACCGCTAAGGAGTGGAACGCCCTTCCAGCCTCCGTTTTTCCAGCCAAGTACAATCTGGGTGCCTTCAAGAGAAGAGTGAATAGGCATTTTCTAGGCAAGCGTGCTCCAACCTAGACCTCATCATTGATTTCCATTAGTGTTGCCCAAAATCAGTCTTGGTCTTGCAGTCTTGGTCTTGTTCTTGCATTTTTGCAAGACCAAGACCAAGACCAAGACTGCCTAATTTTAGCAAGACCCAGAACAAGACTGGCAGTGCAAGATTTGAGCAAGAACAAGACTAAGCCTGCGAGACTCTTGCGTCTTGCAGTTATCGTGAAATCGCACCCTCTGCCCGCAAAATTCAAAGTTTATTTTGTTTTTCGCAATTATTTAACTAATACAACGAATTAAACGGCTTATGGAATTCATTTTGCAAATAAGAGTATCATCTTCACAGTTTATAAAAATGTTTACTTGAAAGTGTCCAGTTTAGGAATGTAGTGTGGCCTCCCTGGCGCAGTGGCGCGCGCTTTAATTAGAGCGGGTTCGATTCCCGCCACGGGCCACTTTAGAATTGTACCTATAATTTCTAATTTGGCTCAGGTCTGGTCTGGTGGGAGGCTTCGGCCGTGGCTAGTTACCACCCTACCAGCAAAGAATAGAATAGAATAGAAAATTATTTATTTCGGACAACAAAAATCCATTTTTGTTAGTTACAGCTTACATTAAACTTACTACTATGTTAGTACTTACCTAAGTTAGTAACAATATAAAACTTAATATCTATGTTAGTATCTTATTACTAGCATGGATTTAGTCCTCTGATGAAGAATATTCATCGACAAAAGACGCACCGCCAAGCGATTTAGCGTTCCGGCGCGATGCTGTGTAGAATCCGTTAGGATTTGCTTACCTCGTCCGAGTTAGCATCATAACATCTTCGGCTGCATCGTCACTTACCATCAGGTGAGACTGCAGTTAAGTACTAACTTGTATTGAGTAAAGAAGAAGCTACGTTAATTCAAACTCAAAATGTACCTATATTTACTCAAAATGTTACATTGTTCTCACATCTAAATTACCGTTTAATAAATAGCAATAGGCTAATAGGTAATTGCGAGACTTGCAAGACTCTTGCTGCAAGACCAAGACCAAGACCAAGACTAGGAGTGCAAGACCAAGACCAAGACCAAGACCAGATATACTGGCGCAAGACCAAGACCAAGACTGACTGAGTCTCGTCTTGTTCTTGCATTTGGGCAACACTAATTTCCATGAGGCATGATTTGTCGTCAAGCGCAAGCCTATCTTCAATAAAAAAAAATATTACATGATCTTCGCTAACTCTCATCACATCGGCCTGTGTACGTCCATTGTTGGACATAGGCGTTCCCAATCGAGCGAGACCACACCCTGTCCTCAGCCTTCCTCATCCAGCCGCTTCCCGCCACACGCTTGACGCTATCCTTGCTTGTACCCGGTTTCCACATCAGGACCCTGACATGCGTGACCTGCCCACTGCTACTTCAGTTTACTCATCGTTTGGCTATGTTAGTGACCTTGGTTTTAGGGATCTCATTTCGGATGTTATCCTTCAGGAAGATTCCTAACATGGCCCTCTCCATAGGCCACTGAACTACTTTGTGGATCAGGCCGTATGTCAGTGTCCGCGTTTCAGCTAGCTCTACATTGTCTCCTTTGAATTAAGGTTTCCTGTGGGTGGTTCTGATGATGATGACCGTACAGCGACAGACTTGCTGATTGGTTGAGCGGCTCCCGCACCGCACTCCGCAGACCATCAGGAGGGTCTAGTTTATAGCGGTTTACCTACAGACTGATAATTATACTCCAGTCATACTTTCGTGCGAGTAGGTACAATGCTTTAATTATCCCAAGTATAAAAAACCAATATTAGTTTTTGATCAGAATACACAGTGTCGGATGGGCGTCGTGTTACGGGGAACTGCACAGGAAAACCGTTTTATAATATTTATGTATATTTTTAAGCAGAATCTCGGCTAAGAGCATCCGGGCTAACAGTTTTGACCAAATTACAAGGAAAGATATACAAGAGGAAAAAGGGTTCAAAAGGAAGTCGTAATATTGAATTTCGTTTCAAAGTGGATAGGTAAATCATATTTACAGATTTGGGTAAAACTGTAATTCTTTTGCTTTTTTGATTGAAAGTGTCCAGTTTAGGCAATTAGTTCGAGCAATAATTACTTCCTGAGTTACTAACGTAAAACTCGAAATTCGAACTAAATACTTTAAATTATACTTAGAACTTATAAGCAAAGATTTTATTATAAACCTGTGAAGATGTTGATACTATTTCCGTAATTTTACTGCCATTAGCTTGTTATTTAAAGCTTAAAAATTACAAAAAAAATAAATAACATTTTTTGGTGGGCATTAAATCATAGGTTATTTTTAGTCTATGCTAGGCCTGAAACAAACTGCCATTAAGTCTAAATCTTTCGTTACGAAAAAGAAAAACTAAATAAGATTTGAATTTGGCGGGCGTTCTTAGTCTACCTATTCTAGGGCTGAAAGAAACTGCTATAAGTAAACGTCTTAAGCTAAATAAAATAAAAACGTACGTAAGAAATAAATATGTCTTAAGTTATTAGCTTACAAATTACGAAAAATAAGAACTAAATTTTATTTCTGGCGGGCATTAGGTTATATAAATTTTTCTTAGTCTATGCTAGGACTTTCAGTCCAAATCAATTTTATTTTCAAAATGATATTATTGTATCACTCAAATTTTCATACAATTTCGGCATGTGCGGGCACAGAGGAAAGAATATCTTGTGCGGGGCCATGACCTCGAGCGCCTTGAAATTATGAAGCCAAAATAAAAATAGATAACCCTAGTCTAGCAGCCGCGTCTGTCTGAAGTCTAGACTCAGGTCTTACATTCTACCTACAATTACCAGGAGCACATAGCACGCTAGCAGATTCATAAGCACTAGACTCGACCTAGACTTGCGAGGCACGATTATAAGTACTTACTATTCAGTAAAGTCTAGGTCCTATTACATACACGGGCATATATTTAAATGTTAATTTATTCTATAGATCCCACGGCATTCATTTCTAAGCTAGCCAATTGACTTTATCTATTCCCTGCCTGTGTTCAGTTAATTTAGTAAATGTGAGTCTAATTTCAAGCGATTCGGTCTAGGTTACACAACGACCATAAAATATGGTTGAAAAGCATTGTTTGACGCAAAGAATGACCTAATTCTCCTTAATGAGGGCTCTAGAATGGCTGAATATTCAGAATACTCTGGCCTGTAACATTGTAAACTGTGAGGTCTCTTTATTTAAATCTAGATTTAATAAGCAAAATGAGGTAGTTGCTATTGTATTATTTTATTAGATATGAAATAAATACCAATAACATTGCCTAGACTTATTCTGTGTTGGTAAATAAAGTAGATTAGGTAAAGTACTTGACATAATTAATTTATAACGGAAAAATTATGAAGAATGTACATAATATATTGTGTTTTCAGAGATATTTCAATTTGTAATTTAATATTTATGTATTTTTAATAACGCTGGTTGTGCTGGTTGCGTTCTTTAATTCGGTAGTCTTTTAATTTTACTTTGTTTTTATTTAAAAGAAATATAATATTAATATCGTATACGTTATCGCTTATCGGTAAACGTAATTCAATCCACGAAGATGCAACTACTTCACAATCTCTTATGTGTTTCATGCGATTTGTAAAGAGTTAGGAAGGAGTGGGGTGTATCTTCGTGGATTGCATTTAGTTCAATCCACAAAGACGCGCCCCACTCTATCACAATCTCTCATGTTTCATGCGATTCGCATATATGTAGATCTGACATCGTGGAACCGAATCTAAATCCGAATCGTTTATCCAACAATGTACTGCAATAAGTAACTAAAATATAATTATCAATAATATTTTTTAACTGCAGTAAAAAAAATCAACAATTTCCCATTCATCTATTTTACCACACATTCAGATTTCAATATTTAAAGCACTTCGTACCTACCGTTCAACTTTAAATTCAAGTCGACCAAACATTATAGAGTTGCAAAAAACGAACAAGCCAAAACTGCCGAAACTGAGGCGGGATTTCAAAGAAATCGCGTGCTCAAGCTCAAGCCAAAGAAAAACCACATGACGTTTGTTGACAATCAATAATTAAATCTCTGTTGTTGAGGGGTAGTTGTTAAAATGATACTTTTTGCATCCCTTATCTAAATCTAGTAGGTATAGCTCTGGTATATCTTTGCTTTTGGGATGTACCCAAGGGATTGCATTTTGCGAGTTCCTAACATAACCTAACCTACCAATCAGTCTTAAAATAATGTAGGTATATCATCTTCGATTTTTGGATTGTTAAATAATTTTGATTCAGCATAGACCGGTGTATGCTATGACTTTATCATTTAATTTTGTTTTATTGTATCCGAATATTATCTCTAGGTATTCTCGATAGTAGCGCTTTTGAGTTTTATCAATTAATGTTAATTAAGACTCACATTTCTATCCGTACTGAACCGGGCTGTCTCCACTTCCAGCCCTGCATTCAACGCAATGATAAAAATCATCCTCTGCCGCCTTCATGCCTTTGATCTTTAATCTCGTCGTGGCTTTTTATCAAACGTTGTCGTCTCGAAACTTAGTCATGCCGGTAGTTTCGAGTTTAGACGGTCAAAATCTCATTCGGAACATCACTACAGCTACCGTTTAATTATACGAAGCCGTAGGACAAAAGCGGCAATGAATTTATGCATGAGCGGTAGAGAATTTCACTTGACCGGGACGCGCCGGAGAAAAGGAACAATAGACTTAGTTTAATCCCGGTTTTTTGTTTTTTTTTCTTACTCGAAAATCCAGTTCGCCGGAGGCAGCGACGCCGCTCTCGTTTTCGATAGCGGGTGATCTGACGTGCGCTCCAATTTGCGAATATTTTGGTTCTCGTTTTTGTTTTGGCCGAATGCGTGTTTTTAACATCACGCTAGAGCTGTTTTACTCAAATTTTTTTTTTAAAGTAATGAGTTGGAAAATATTAAAAAAATGGAAAATTCTTTCCAAAAAACCAACTTCAAATGCCACTACAAAGAATGAAATAATTTTTAATGTACACCAATTCGAAGTCGGGCAATGTTTTGTTCAATCATTAATAGTCCTTCTTATTATAAAACTTGATGTGCAAAGAAACGACAAAATTATCGACAATACCAAGGACTATTATTGAATGAACGAAACATTTCCCGACTTCGAATTGGTGTACATTAAAAATTATTTCATTCTTTGTAGTGGCATTTGAAGTTGGTTTTTTGGAAAGAATTTTCCATTTTATTTTATACTTTTTAATGGAAAACAACTAATGCGCAAGGCATTGGAAAAAATGCCCACATCGCTTGAAGTATGCTTCTAAAATCTGAAGAGTTCCCTCAATTTCTCCAAGATCCTATCATCAGATCCTGACTTGATGAATACAGTCATTACTTGATGACTGCAAGAAAATGCAATCGTAACTATAAAAAATACCTAAATCGCTTCAAGTATACTAGCAAAATTTGAAGAGTTCCCTCGATTTTACCAACATCCCATCATCAGATCCCGACGTGATGACCATAAGACTACCTGGAAAAAATTACTCTTTCAAACAATACCCAAATCACTTCAAGTGTGCCTATAAAATTTGAAGAGTTCCCTCGATTTCTCCAGGATCCAATCATCAGATCCTGACTTGATGACAATGGGACCATCTGTGAACTATACCCTATCAAACAAAAAAAAAATTTTCGAAATTGGTTCACGCATCTTCGAGTAATCGGGGAACATACATAAAAAAAAAAAAAAATAAAAAAAAAAAAAAAAAGATTCCGACGAATTGAGAACCTCCTCCTTTTTTTGAAGTCGGTTAAAAAAATGTTATGTATTCAATAGATAGGATAGTATTACGAAATTATCGACATTTTTGTAGTCTAAACTGGACATCGTTCACAAAGATAGGTACCATAGGTAGGTACCTACTTCAATATATCGTATGGCCTTCTTTCATGTAAAGTGCCGTGATTGCAACTTCAATCTAGTGTCTTTTTCGAAGTTACTCTCTTCGCCAGTTCCTAACTAAATCTGAACTTCGACCACATTTGTTGTGGGCGGTAATGCTGCACACGAAATAGAAGGAATAACTTGCACCAAATCTGTCACTAGATTTTAGATTATTAAAGTACGTAACTATTCTTGGCCAAAACGACTGACACTGGTACGATATAGTTCCATCCGTGGCCGAAGCTTTCCGCAGTCTGATCAGCTGTCTGAGCCAAGTGTCAAATAGCGTTACGTCGTGACACATAAAAATGGAACAAAATTCAAAAAAATGTATGCGAACCACGCTATTTTGACACCTAGTGGCGCTCCGCTAAGCGGCACTGAGCGTCAAATCGCATACATTATTTGAATTTTGTTCCATTTCTATACGTCGCGACGCAACGCTATATGGTCACTTGGCTCAGGGGGCAGGTTCAAGTTGCATAAGCTATCTTAACATTAAGTGATTATTATAGGTAATTACTAAATTAGAGGGTTCGGATCATCAAATACAGATTTTCCACTTCAACAGTTCAAAAAACAGAATCATAAGTTAGGTGCTCAAGTTGTATTGAGGTAAAAAACATCGGATCGGATAGCATAAGAACGCTGTAAACATCTTTAATATTATTTATCGTTTATATTCAGTACCTCGCTTGGGATGCGCATAATGTTAAGATTCCGCACCCAGCGGACACTTTACTATGTATTTCCATCATTATCATGGTAATGGGTAAAATTACTGCCAACGTGATTAAAGGGCACCGGCAGTGCGTTGACACCTTATCGTGTATTATGTACCTAACGTTATAAACAGTATATCGTGAGCCAAGCTTGTCCCATCTTTTATTAAGGTACTGTCATCCAGTCATACTGTAATGGGTCGAATTCTGTACATTGAAGATATTTTGAAAATTTTTATTGGAGGGCTCGGCTCTTTATTCGATACTGAAGCCAAAACGGTAATTTGTTTCAGTTTTGTCTGTCTGTCCGTTTCGTGGCCGCGCCTCACGGCTAATCCACTGGATGGATTTAGAATACTTTACCTCTAGGCAGAACGTCTGTGAAATGGTAGGTAGCCGCGGCCGAAACCTCTCACTGGATCAGACCTAATTGGATTTTTTCTCAACCCCTCAATAGCTCGGTGTGGGTTTCCTCTTAGAATAAGAGGGGTTTGGTTATAGTATGTAGAGAAAGACCAAAGAAGAGTTGGATCGTTTGTGTGAAAGAGGATTGCACGTTGACAGCTGATAGGAGAGAATAGAAGAAGACTCCATTAGTGGCCTGTTGAATCCGGGAACTTTCACTCATTTATCCCGGGAAAAATTGAGGAATTCCATGGAGATTTGTAAAAAAAGTCCTTCATTCGGGCGGAGCCGTGGGCAACAGCTAGTATACTTAGATAGTGCGTATAGGTGACCGGAAGAATGACTGAAACTTTGGTCAGCAAGTTTGACAGCCTTTATTATCTTGTACCTTATTTTCTCGTTGTAATGTCGGTAAGTATACCTCCATATTAAGTATTAGAATTAGCTTCAACTGAATCGTATTGAAATTATTATTAGAGCAAGCTCTGTGTGGGCTCTGCTCGGATTCTAGTCATGATCCCTCTAGCAACTAGGGGTCTATTCTATTGTGAAGATTCCTATTGTGATTTTCCATGACAACATTGACACGAACTAATATAATGATCTGGTGGTGATGTTTCCACGCGATGGAAATTCCTCAATCATCAGTAGCTCGCGCATGACAAAACTTAAGGTTTAATGAAAATGTAGAGTATTTAAATCCATACTAAACGCCTGACATCGCTAGAATCGCAATAATGTTCCAACAAGATTTCTAGACTGTAGCTATTAAGATTATCGAATATAGGATTACATTTGCTATTAAATAATTCACCTTAGTGAATTATTTTATAGCAAAAATATTACTTATAATAGTATACGGATAATATTTGTTCGCCATTTAATCATACAAGAAAGGATGAAGTGATTGATTTTGATTTGTGATTAATTTTTATAAGGAGAAGACGAAAGTTTTGGACAGGATCATTTTTAAACGAACGAAATATGACTTGAATTTTCTTTTCCATCTTCCTATAGTATATTCAGTGGGTAGATATCTTTTCTAAATTATCGAAAACCATTTATCGTTATGAATAAGAAATAATCCTGCAATTCAAAGTAAAGTAATTATTGTTTTCGAAGAAAGGAAGTTCTAATTAAAATATAATAGGTAAGTAGATTCTATACCTAATATCTTAATATATTGTATTTAATACTCATTTCAGTAAAAATAATCCAGAGTTTGTACTTAATACTTATTTAATTATAAAGAATCCAGAGTTTGTACTCTATACTTATTTAATAAAATAAAACTGTTCTCATTGATCAAACCAACTTTATATTACTGTAAAATTTTTCGGCGCCCTGAATATGTACAAAAAAAAGAAACATTTAAGTCCCAGAAGATAGCTCCATGCAAAAAGAATATAAGTTACTGTCCAGACAAGTAAACTTCTAGTTAAAGAGCCATTCAATAGCAATTACTAGAAGAATTTATACTTCTAAGTTCTAGCCTTACCTCAAACTATTTATCCCCATCTCTACTGCATGCCCGAAGACCGATAAAAAATCCGCAACGCACAAAACAAGCACAGGTATCTACTGCACAGTCTTAGTCCAGAAAAAATGAAATATCAAACTCGTGAAAATTTAATCGAATTAAAGATCAGTTTGAATTTCCCGCGTTCGCTTAGAGAAGCGGTCGGAAAGCGCACGGTCCGCGCAGGCGCGGTGGTTTCCAGTGGACTGTCGTCGCCGAGCCTTTTGCGCGGGCGCAGCTTTCGGCCGTAAGCTCACCCCCACCATTGTTATTCATGAAAACGCACGATCAATGGATTTGCTACTGCGGGAGCTTTGAGAGCTTTCACGGGTCTAATTTATTGCAACGTATTTTGTTGAGACGCCGCGTTTTTCCTCAGTGAAAACTCAGAATATATTTTCTTGATTTTAGTAATGAAATTATTTCTTCTCTAAGCTAACCTGTATGCTCATGTCATATAAATCGAAGCTTCCATTTATTGCTCAAGTCGGGGAAGTTTCATCGTTCGCGTATTTTCATGGCATCGTTTTACCTAGTAGGTACCTACATAAGTGTGTAAAATTTGTAATAATTATTATGCGGATTATTTCTTAGCGGATGCCGTCGTAATAGTAAACCGTATGCAAAAATTCAACACAATTTTTAAAAAATCTGTGGTTTGAGCAGTACGTTAATAGAATATTCAGTCAGACCTTGCTTGCTTGACCTCATCATGGGAATCTAGCATATTATCAAAATCAAACAACTATCACGTAATAACACTTATTATTTTTTTATTAAACTAGCCGAAACGATTATAGATTACAACCATCTCAAAACCCACGTAGGTACCTCCATTTTTCAAAACTCCAATAATCATGTTTTATTTAATTTTTTTTTAATAACTGGCTTTACGGCTCTGGGTTCCAGCTGTTTTATTTAAAAAAAACATCATAACACAGATCTGTGATCGGTCGTCAGTACCACAGAGCAAAGAATGTCTTTATATTGACTTGTTTTCTGTGGTCTATTATACTGTCTATGAGATAAATGCTTTTATTACAAAGATTAAGTATATTATTTATAAAAATTGACATGTGACAGATAATAAATCACAACATTCGGCCATCCAACAGCGTGCTATCTCCGGAGCACGCGTAAATCACAACATTCGGTCGCACTCTTATCTCTATTCGGTATTTCTTATCAATACGATTTTTCTGATAATTAACATTTATAAAATAAACCAACAAGTAAATAAAATGATGACCGCCTTAAACATACAACTTTCGTATCAACATGTACATAAACGTTTGAAAACTAAGAATATAATCTTAATGTAATCAATGGTTTTTATTATTAATATCAAATTTATTCATTCATAACAAAAACTAAAACTAAATACTTAATGTCTTGTTTAAGAATATATTTTTTTAAAGCCAACTAATATAATTATTTATTAGGTATGGTTAACACAAATTTTACTACTAGGTATACATAACAACAAACAAAAATAAACAGTATCTGGAAAAAGATTGAATTTTTCTATCATTGATTTTTTTATTTTAAATATAATTATTAAGTATAAATATCACAATCATTGCTGCTGAAATAACTTCATACAGCTAATTTACATAGTGTGATCTTAACTAAATCTCCTACAACTAACTACTATTTACAGATGCCTCCTGTCTAATTTTATCAATGCTTGAAGGTCATGATTGACCACTATTATCAAGTTCCTGTAGAAGCATTCCTGCAGTGCAGGGTTTGTTAACAAGTTGTCTATAGTATCGCTTAATTTTGTTCAAAAGAGGCACCTAACATTACGTGTGATAGCATTACTTATATCTCATTTAGGATTCTAAATAGAGATACTGGTCCCAGTTCGTTCATCTTTATTAAAATACTGTGTACTTAGTTATGCAACTTTTGTTTGATTAACTTTTCTGCTTAACCGTTAGCTTTAGGGAAAACTACTGCTTAAATTAAAGGCTAGTTCAATTAAAGACATGCTTCACACCATTACGACAAAACTCTTCGTAAATTTAAACATTCTTCTAACAAAAGGCCCAAAAAGATCAAGATATAGAATTTAAATTCATAATTCTTTCAGCAGTCGTTGTCACTCCAAACTAATTAATATCTACACTGTTACGCTTAAACACTTTTAGGTATCACCAGTTTTGGATCTTCGTCTCAAACTTCTACGTAATGCGTAATTTTGAATCATAATTGGGTACTACACACCAGTAAGAATATTGTTTTTTTTTAATTGTCATTCTTGATTAAAGCTACGAAGTACGCTCGACCGAAGGAATGTTGTATGGGAAAGAGGAAGACTTAGTGTAGCGAGTGCAAACACGGATACTTTCGTAGTGCTTTCCCGCTTCCGCTCCGTTTCGGTACACACAATAACTTGCACACGAGAAAATCAATATAATACTTAATTTAGATCGTACCACATCAAATAACGTAGAAATCATTGTTATTCGTTATAAACAAAGTACCCGATTGAGCACTCTTACAACTTTCAACTCTTAATTTTCATAAATTTAGATAACATAAATATCCCTTGTATATTAACATTATGTAAGCAGGTACTTAAAACTAAACTTTTAGTGCCATTGTTAAATATGTAAGTGTCATGTTTTTGATTCCATTGTATAAATGATACATTGTCAAATGTATAAGTGATAGATTTGAATTAACCGTAATCTGAGAATTACGCCACATACTTTTTTTTATAATTTTTTTCGCCACTATACTAAATAATTTTTCAAATTTAGATGTAATAGAAAAATACTCAATTTTTCATCTCTTTACTCTCTTCTCCATGATCAGGCTTTACTATTTCAATTATACGTTGCAATTCTGTATTTGGCTTGCACACAATGGCTCACACGAATGCAGTGTCTTGCAGAGTCTTGCAGTGATCTCACTGCTTAATGTTAGTATGTAAATATCGTAACCGGTCTTCCAACCGTTCATACGGAAGAATTTCTTACCATGAATAACTTTGATTATAATTTGTAAGTCCAAATACATGAAAATTGAGTTATAATTGTTATACCTCTCAACATTCAAAATTGATCCCTATAGTAAGAACATTACAGTTAATTCACATTAACTAATAATTTTATTCTAAGATTTTGGTTAAACATTTACTAACTAAATGTTTTGCATCATGTAATATAATTATAAATTATTGTAATCGACTTTCAAGTAATGCTATAAATAACAAATTCTATAATAATTGCACCATCGATTTTTTTTTAAAAAAAAAACAACATTAGTCAATACTAAAGCTAAAAATATGTATATTTTTTTTAAAGTATATCTTTGTCTGTCTATTTGTCTGTCTGTATCATGGCCGCGCATTAGAGCAGATCCAATGGAGGGATCTAAATGAAACGTGACATGATCTGAGATTACATTCGAATGTATGACATAGGATACCTTTTCAATTATTTCGCACTTTAACAAATATCAGCTCACTAAGCTTTTGCGCAGAACATTGTCTATATTTTGTACAGCTTCTATTGCTCTACCTTGTCATTGTGTCCTCATCTACTCCGTCTTCAACATTTATCAATAGGCATTTATCATTCTTGATTATTCCAGAATTGAAACAAAAGGTTTAGTTCCTGCTATTATAGGACTTGCTTATCCTATTCAATTTCTGCTCTAAATTCTAAAGTACATACATTTTTTTTTTTTAATTTAATACCATTATATTCCACGCTTGGGATCACAACATATTATCATAATATTATGGCAACGGCTGTATACCAAATTCCTCTTCTTGTCGTTAAGGGGTTAATCATGCAACAAATCTTGCAGTGATGAACACTGCTGTGTCTGGTTCGTTAATCGTTATACATTACTGCTTTAATCAATAGAAAAATAATTTTAAGCGGTAGACCTACAATGGTTAAAAACTAAATGTCACATAAGGTCCTTGAATATCACTAAGTGATCGTTACTGTAAAGTATACAATATGGTTAGTATACGTTATACATATATAAAGTATACATTTGTACATAGATTTGCTACACACTCTCTGTTTATTGCATTAGTTTTCAACTGCTAACATAGTCACCTCTGTTTAAAATATTTTTATCTACGCTCATTGCTTAAAGTTCGAATTATGAAATCGAAATGTGTCAAATAATTACCTACTTTATTCACAGACTTCTATAATTATTAAAAAGTTATTCATAATAACATCGCTCTACTATGGAAATATTTAAAGAAAGTTGTATAAAATCTATAACGATACACGGCTCTGGACTCCTGTATTTGTATCTGGGGTAATATTTTTTATGTAATATTTTTTAAGTGAATCCACAGACAACTTATAGTTGGTAGTCATTGCCGAGAGTATGGATGGGCCATGATTGACCATAGACAACAACACAATGTCTATGGGGTAATATTTTTTATGTAATATTTTTTTAAGTGAATCCACAGACAACTTATAGTTGGTAGTCATTGCCGAGAGTATGGATGGGCCATGATTGACCATAGACAACAACACAATGTCTATGGGGTAATATTTTTATGTAATATTTTTTAAGTGAATCCACAGACAACTTATAGTTGGTAGTCATTGCCGAGAGTATGGATGGACCATGAATCATGATTGACCATAGACAACAACACAATGTCTAACGTTCCGCGTAACGTTCCACCTGGGCCTGTGATTATGATTACGATTACGATTACGACTACGATTACGATTACGATAACGATTATGATTACGATTACGATTACGATTATGACGTTATTTCGTAAATCTATCGTCCGTAAACCGACTTTACAGACAACCAATTTTTTTTGTTACTTAGTCAAAACTTTGCGCTGAAAAATGTCTAGCAGTGAAACCTACTAAAGAAAATTTCACTCCACCTGACATCTTAGTAGTTGCAATGATTTACGACAAACGTTAGCAAGATTTTATGATTTGGGTAATAATATGAGCGTAGATAAAGTAGTGTATGAAACTCTACATAATTAGGTATTAAAACACTCGTGTGATACTATTAAAAAACTCGCCTGCGGCTCGTTTTTTAAACTCACACTCGTGTTTTAATACCCCCCATTATGTAACCGTTACATAAACTACTATAATAATCATCGTCTAACATGTAACAAATCCCTTTATGATAGGAATTTCATCATAAGTTTCTTTTATATCGAATGCACTAGCATTTGTTTAATTTAAAAAGAAAACTACAATTTCTGTCAAAATCTATGAACACAATTATTATAATTTTCTGTTAAGTACTGACTAGTAGTTAGTTACATATTCTTTTGTTAATAAAATCAAATATTCTATGCTACACTCTAAACTTTTCGTTCAATTTTAAATCTAATTAATTTAATTTTGCACTTTAATTTACCTGGAGAACCCTTTTGTTGTGGTTGGATTTTGTTTTACAATCAAAAATAAAATCTTTTAGTTAGTTAAATTTCATTGCCAAAACTCCATTCTTAATGGCACAATGCGAAATAGCATATACTAACAGTCGAACTACTTACCCAGTTATCGCTCACCTACTCAATAATGAAAGCTTAGCATAAAAGTAATCTCTTAGCCTTTCGTCTGTGCAAGTTTTAACATTTTCCTGTAACATTTTTTTTCTTTAAGTATAACATAGTCCTCATCACTTGGAATGCTCTTTTCACTTTACAGCGCCACTCTTGCCACGTAAAATTAAGTGTTGGGAGTGGCTAATAAAATTTCTTCGTCAATCCATTCAGTTATTGAAAAGCTTACCAATTATTTTTCTTTTTCCATTCATATAATATAATACATTCATTTTCTTCAACTTCCGCTCAACATCTTGAGATCTTTTGTTAGGGTAAAATTCAGATCACTACATCACATAACTCTATTCTGAATTCTGTAAAATAGCTTTACATATACATCCATGCTCAGCCAATCGCTACATGACAGCATCTCTATATTTTGTCATAATTCTAAATTTCCTCAAGCATATGCAGTATTCTATTTAGACACTTATATTGTGTTTTGTCAATGGTTTCATTAACACCATCTAAACAATTAACTAACAAACAAATATATCAGGTTGAAATCTGGCCCCAAAGTAAGCAATAGTGGGTGTTAAGGGAGTCAAACTCAGGGTCTTCAATGCAGAGGAACAGACCACTACTGCTGCTCCATTTGGTCATTTCTTGTTTACCCAGTTACCTATATAACTGTGTTTCCATTGAGTACATAACTTTGTTTCTGTCAATCATAACTAGTCTAGATTTCATGTAACTTAAATGGCTAGGTCCCAAGTTACAATCACTTCTTATGCCAATCAACTATATAGCTAGGTTCCACATTGCAGTCACCTCTTTAACCACATTTAACTTCATTTTCACCTCAATTAACTTCATGATTTGGTCCCTTGTTTCAGACATCTGAATATGTCTCAGTGAACTGCATGACTGTATCTCAGTGAACAACATGACTAGTTCAAACTTTGCAGTCACCTACGTGACTGTGTCTCAAAATACATGACTGACTTCAATAATGCAAACTGTACCTCAGTGAATCACTTGACTACGACTAGCTGTCTGTCAACTTCTTGACTAAGTTCAATGTTGCAGTCACCTACAAGACTGCCTGTCCAGTCACCTACATGACTGGATCTCGATCAACTTCACGGTAAATTACCATACTGCAGTCACATACACGACTGAGTCTCAATCAACTTCAAGGTAAATTACCATACTGCAGTCACCTACAAGACTGCCTGTCCAGTCACCTACACGACTGGGTCTCAATCAACTTCACGGTAAATTACCACTTCGCAGTCACCTTCAAGACTGCCTGTCCAGTCACCTACACGACTGGGTCTCAATCAACTTCACGGTAAATTACCACTTCGCAGTCACCTTCAAGACTGCCTGTCCAGTCACCTACACGACTGGGTCTCAATCAACTTCACGGTAAATTACCACTTCGCAGTCACCTTCAAGACTGCCTGTCCAGTCACCTACACGACTGGGTCTCACTCAACTTCACGGTCTATTATTGCATTCACCTGTTAAATGTTTAGCCTAAAACTAAGCACCATACATCAGAATTTGGTGGTGTCCCATAACTCATGAAACTAATGTAAGGATGCTATTGATGATATTGAGATTGATAGATGCTAGCTGATGTATTGAAACTTCACAAAATAGTTTAAACAAAAAAAAAAAATACTTTTAAAAAAAGTTCTTGAATATTTCATGTTTCAACGTAAAGTGTAAAAATTATATTATTATTCTATCATCTATTAAAATATATATATTATATTAATAATAATATATATTATATTATGTATAGAGAAATGTAAAAATTATCATAATATACTATGTAAAACCACAGAAAATGTGATATTATGACATGTAACAATTTAAGGTATGAAAGTATGTCCCTGCGCAAAAACCCCAAGTGACCTTATTAGGGGACTTCTCATGTTGTTTAAAACAAAAAATATTTTCTGATGTATTGAGCAACAATACAATTCATACTTTATTTAATTGCATAGTTGATTCATAACAATTTATAAGGATATTTTGTAACTTTTGCATACCTTAAAAAGATAGAAACATTATCTATCATACGCCTATAATTGTAATAACATCTGTGTTTGACATGTTTTTACGCAAATAAACGGATTGATTGAACAATACATATCCTTTTTTCTAATGTCACCAAAGTGTTAAAACTTTTTTTAATAGTTGACTTTGAATAACTTAACAAAAACATTATCACAGATTTACTTAAGGTGGATGAAATGATCAATGTATTCATGTGTATAGTATAATGATGTATGTACCAAAGCAGTTATGATAATAGATAGTACTAATGTTCAACAGTTCAAACAATTATTGAAACATTGATTATTATTATTTTCTTTCAATTTTCAATGCATATAAAAACAATTTTCATCCCAGATCTGTGCATATTAATATTTAAAGCGTCCCAAGTCTATATGTAATATGCATATTCATTTTGCTTGGTATCAGATCTTCTTCTTATTACCAGAGATTCCAACAACAATAATTATATTTACTGGTCTGTTACTTCCTTACTTTTTATGAGATTTAAGTCAGATAATAGCGAACTCATGACTCGAGTAGATCCAATATGCAACATGCACCAACTATAGATGGAAGCACAAATTGACACAAGCACTACTTGTGTGGTTAAAAGGAGAACTAAATAAGCTCTAACATTGTGTTACTGTCAATGTATGTTAGTGGTTTTTTTTTCAATTGTTCATATAATTTGTGATTTTTATTTTTAATATGATAAAAAAAAAGTCTTCAACTGATCACAAATGATTGTCAATGTGGCCATAATATGAACATCCATCAAAAACTCTTAGAATCTGAGCATGTTATTGAAATGGAAGAGATGGTCAAGGGTTAGGAAAATACAATTATAACGGATATAATTATGCCCGAGAATCGACCCCGCAACCTCTTAATGAAAGGTAGAGGTCTGAAGCACTGTGCTATCACTGCTTGTTGCATGAGTATATATGGGAGTATGAGATTTACTAAATGACTAATTGCATATGTTTATAGTTTGATTTATAATGATCCTATTTAATTTGGCTGTGTGCCACATTAAAGTACCTGTTACATTAAAGTACAGTTTGGTTGTCTTTAACACTGATTGGATTTAAACGTTTAAAAACGCACAAACAACAGTATGTAGTTTCATGCTTGTACTATCAATAAACTTATTGGTAGTTTGTCAAAATATGAAGCTTGATCCTTTGCATCAGTCTCTCTATAAAGTATATGAATTCTCACATATGCTAGATATGATTTTAAATTTACTTCCTGTGGTGAAAATTGTGGCATATCAATAAATGGAGGCAAAACTAAAATAATTTCAAGATGTTTCTTACTTCTGTATTTTTTTTTAAATTGTATTTGTAATTTTAACTGAAAGTCTCTGTCACCACTCACCAACTATTTTACCTATCTGTTAAATACCTATTCACTTTGCCTGTTCAAACTATTTTTAGTGTGCTGTGTATAGGCACCACCTTCGTATCGATGCTCAGTTTTTCGGTATATATGAAGTTTTACTTACCACTTTCTCTCAGTGTGTGTCCATAATATAATAAATTATATGCTGCTCTAAACTGCTAATTGCAGACATAGATCATTCCTGATATCCTTACTGCATTAATAAACCAAACTCCGACGTTGGTACAATTTCTTTCAGACATGGCTCGTGAGTCGATCGCACTTCTGATTTATCAAAATCAAACAACTATCACGTAATAACACTTATTATTTTTTTATTAAACTAGCCGAAACGATTATAGATTACAACCATCTCAAAACCCACGTAGGTACCTCCATTTTTCAAAACTCCAATAATCATGTTTTATTTAATTTTTTTTTAATAACTGGCTTTACGGCTCTGGGTTCCAGCTGTTTTATTTAAAAAAAACATCATAACACAGATCTGTGATCGGTCGTCAGTACCACAGAGCAAAGAATGTCTTTATATTGACTTGTTTTCTGTGGTCTATTATACTGTCTATGAGATAAATGCTTTTATTACAAAGAATATGTATATTATTTATAAAAATTGACATGTGACAGATAATAAATCACAACAATATAGTTATTAGGAATTTGAATATTTATAGTGCGGTTGTAAAGTATAGGTTGTTCAATCCACGGAGACGCGCCGCACTCATTAAAATATCGCTTTTTCTGTATTCTGAGGTTTCATCCGGTTCGTTAGGAAGAAGGAGTGAGGTACACCTTAGTGGATCTACCGACTTTAATGTGACGGTTGTAATAAAAAATTTTCACATATCTATTCTAGATATGTGAAAATTTTTATATTAGTTTGTGAAGCCCATGTTCATAAAAAATAAATGAATAAATACCAATTAAACCACTAAATAATGAAATTTTCAATGAAACTTATCTTTTGCAGATAAAAAACTAATGACACAAATTAGGTATCCTGCTCTACATACAAAATGTTTTATTTTAGTATTACTTCCGTACGATAAAATAAGATGTGGGCACTGAATTTGTGATGCAAAAAACCTACGTAGGTACTACAAAAGTACCTACTTACCTATGTTTAAAACTTGTAAAGATTTTCAATTTTAGAGATTGTAAAGTGGCTTATGTATTGTAGGTACCTACCTATGTATTTATCGAATATTTATGAGTTCTTCCGAGTATTCGCAGTGCATCCTGGGACATTGCATTGCTTTGCAATGTTCTATCTGGGATATACCTACCCATGATTCGTCGTTTTCCTCCTGGTTTAGAGAGTGTTGTCAAACAGTGATGGCAGCCGATGAACGAATGTCTCCTGCCATGCCGCCTACCTACCTACCTCTACAAGTGTTGTCCGGGCAAAAGCACCAAAATGTCCGGGTCGTTTAAGGTTTTTGTACCTACGGTGTTAGCAATTTAGGTGATGACAGCGCTGGCTGTACTGCATCTGTGTATGTCTAATGTGGTATGGACATGACGTGTCTACCGACTACTCCACTCTCCAGACGACAAGATTGTTTATCTATAAACATAAATTGCTGCTACTTGATATAAACTTGACTAGGTCCAGCTCAGACGTCCGGCGAGGTCCGGAGTCATTGACATTTCCTGTACTTAGATGCAATGTAGAATATATTTGCAACACACGCGCATAATATTGAACATTAAGCAATATACCCATGTGTGTCTATATTTTAGTCGCTTTTGCTCGTGTGGTAATTCAGACTAAGCATACATACCTAGTCTATCACTATTTCAAATCGGGGACAATAGCGTAATAAAAACGTATCCATCGCTATCGTAATCGTAAACAAATTCTGCCTGCTGATGGACCGAATCCGCTGTTGGTAACATTTAATTTTTTTCTCCAAATCACGACGTGGATGCAATTGTCTCTAGCAATAAATTATAATGTCCACATAATAAGTTACCTCCACCTAAGATGATAAGATGATGATGGTACGTTACTAATATTTTGGTGATATACTTATAAGTTAATCCTTATTTAAGTTAAGGTGGAAGATGATGGTGATGGAAGATGTCGACCGAAAAAGTCAATACTTACGACTTACGAGTAACTCGGGATTTCGTAATCAGTAGCTAATATCCGAACAGTACCTAGTGGAATGTAGGCGTGGTATAATTCTTCCATCGCACTACGAGCACCGTAGAGTAGAATTTTGGCAACGTTTCGCAACTGGCGCCTTATCTAGGATAGGCGCGGAAACGCCACAGGACGCGGCGCGCGCGCGGTGGGCGTATCACGCATCCGCGACACTCATTGCGCTAACGTACTAACTTGTAACTACTTCATTTTTATATACTTACTCGCATGCAAAGGTCATGCAGCTACTTCTAAACTCCAAAACCCCTTTTTGATAAAGTTACACTGGCGGATCACGGGGTTCTAGCCTTCGATTCAGGGTCAGGCTAAAAGTGACAATTATTATGTCCAGATTTCTGTCTATAAATTTACTATTCTCTTTAGATTTCAACAGCTAGCTATTAGCTACCCGATAGGTGCTATCCTGTTTTCAGTTTTCCTATTTTTTAATATTTCGAACAACTTTCCCAGTTTTTCTTTCGACTAGTTTAATAGTGTTTGAAGTTTTGAACTATATTTAATATTTCAAACATAGATTTATAATACGTCGTCGCATGATTTCAAACTCTCAAATATATCAGCAATTTGCGCCAGCTAGGTCTGTGGTTTGCGCCGTGTTTGCACCTGCCAGGTATAAGCGTAGTAAAAAAAAGAAAAATATTGAAATATCTGTCATCCATAATTACTTAGAAAAATTGTTAGTTTACAAAATTATTCTTAAAGATTTTTTAACTTAACTATAACAACGATAAATTTGCAAAATGTGTGAAAATCTAAAACCAGATCGCGTAAGATGCGAACCCTGTCGCACCATCAACCTGGCTAAAGCCGGCAGCCATCCTAAACCTGACATGCAGATGTATGACAAATGCAGCCCCGCTCAGAGAATGGATTGTCCAAGAGTTGCTGGTAACATAGTATTCTCCTTACCTACAAGTTCTACAACTTTTGCTTATTGCTGTCTTCTCAGTAGCAACAGCGTTATCTAGGGACACGGCAGCTTCCCAGCCAAGACGATCGAAGACGAGCCAAGCGAAGCGCTAGGGCACTATAGTACGATTCACGAAAGATGACCACAAATGGCGGGTCTTTTCTTCATGTACACTCATGAAGAAAAGACTTAAGCCAAAATAATATTTTAATATTAGTTAAATAAGACCATATATATTAGTTAAAATAAATCTAAATATATAAAAGAAGACACTGACTGACATATCAACGCACAGCCCAAACCCCTGGGTCTAGAGACTTCAAATTTGGCACACAGATTCATTATGAGGTCTAGGGGTGCACTAAGAAAGGATTTTTCAAAATTCCCCCCTTAAGGGGTGAAACGGGGCTCCAAAGTTCGTATTTTACCAAGCTTCGATACTCCTTCACGCCGCAACTACTGAACCGATTTGGCTCAAATTTGGAATGGCGATAAATTGCATCTTGGGTTAACACATAAGCTACTTTTCATCCCGGGAAAATCCATGGTTCCCGTGGGATTAGTTAAAAACCAAAATTCACGCGGAAAAAAATCTTCACGCCGCAAGTCAAGACCGGTTTGGCTGAAATTCGGAATGGAGATAGATGATATCCTGGGTTGATAAAAAGGCTACTTTTCATTCCGGAAAATCCATGGTTTTCGCGGGAAAACTGAAAAATTGTTATTCACGCGCGAAAAATACTACTTTACGCTGCACTTACTGACCGGGTATGACTGAAATTCGGAAAGGAGATAGATTTTATCCTGGATTAATACATAGGCTACTTTTCATCCCGGAAAATTTCATGGTATATCAAAGAAGATACTGACTCACTCACTCACTGACATAACAACGCACAGCTCAAACCGCTGGGTCTAGAGACTTCAAATTTGGCACACAGGTTCCTTATCAGGTCTAGGGGTGCCCTGAGAAAGGATTTTTCAAAATTCCCCCCCTTAAGGGGTGAAACGAGGCTCCAAAGTTCGTATTTTACCAAACTTCAATACTCCTTCACGCCAAAACTACTGAACCGATTTGGCTCAAATTAGGAATGGTGATAAATTGCATCGTGGGTTAACACATAAGCTACTACTACTACTTTACGAAAAATACTAATTTACGCTGCACTTACTGAACTGATATAACTGAAATTCGGAAAGGAGATAGATTTTATCCTGGATTAATACATAGGATACTTTTCATCCCAGAAAATTTCATGGTTTCCATGATAAAAGTGATAGATAATATGCCGTAATTACTGAACTGATTTGGAATAGAGATATATTATATCCTGGATTAATACTAAGGCCACTTTTTATCCCGGAAAAATCCATGGTTCCTTCGGGAACAGTGAAAAACAGATATCCACGCGGGAAAAATATTCCTTCACGCTGTAATTGGTGAACTGATTTGGCTGAAAATTAGAATAGAGAAGGCTATTTTTTATCCCGGGAAAATCAATGGTTATTTCTGAATATTTGTTTTTCACTATTCCAGCGGGAGAAATACTCATTCACGCTGCAACTATTGAAAATTTTTGCTGAAAGTTTAAATGGAGATAGATTTCGCTCTAAATTAACGCAAAGGTTACTTTTGATTCCGGAAAAATCGATGGTTCCCGTGAGAATAGAGAAAACTAAAATTTACGCGGGCGAAGCCGCGGGTATCTGCTAGTAAGACCATAATATTAGTAATATAAGTCCAAAGAGACCTAAAATAGGCCCGCCATTTGTGGTCATCTTTCGTGAATCGTACTATACCTTCCTTTTCTCGAAGTGTTTCGACGTATTTTTAAGCCCTTATAACTTGGGCCAGAATTATTACAAATAAACAAAACTCTCGGAACCTCATGTTGATAGTGAACTTATCTATATATATAAACTAGTTTTTCGCGTGGAGGCGCGGCCCGCTAAAGCGGACCGCGTAACTGCTTGTAGCAATTTACGTGGTCGCTCATACTCGGATTTAGCAAAAATTAGTAGGTAGGTATGTACCCAATCGCCATACAATTTAGTATGAAAAAAAAAATTCCGACATTTTGAATTTTTTTCTTGTCACTAAATAGATATCCCCATTTCGATCATTTTTTGCTATGAAACCACTTTTCCAACTGCCATACCCTCCGAGATAGAGACCAACAAAATTTGTATGGCGGCCATGTTTTTTCCGCCATTTTGAATTTTTTTTCGGCTCATTGGTAATTGGACAAGGTTTCAAATGACATTTGGTCGAGCACCCCCCACCTATCTCCAATACCTTTAGCGTGCTCTTCTACCGTCTCCAAGATCCTCAATCATCAGCTCTCTCCATACTGTCCCCGAAAGAAATAGCTCTCCTCTTTACGAAAGTGTTTGTGAAAAAAAAAATTTTCATACAAAATTTGACAGGAGAAAATTTTCCGAAAATCTCGGCCGCCATCTTGTTTTTCCAAAATTTTCCATTTCTTCTATTAATCGTTTACTAATATCTACAATCATTGTGAGTTTGAACGAAATCGGTCGGAAAACAAAAAAGTTACAGAAATCACGTCGGCCGCCATCTTGTTTTTCGGAAATGTCAGATTTTTCCCATACTCACCTCCCGCACCCGAACACATCCTTCATACATCATTATATCGTTTTCAGTCTCCTTCTGGAAGAACAATTGTATATGTCAGTGAGTGAGTGAGTGGTAATCGAGCTATATATATTATATATATATATATATATAATAATAATAATAACTAGTTATTCGCGTGGGGGCGCGGCCCGCTAAAGCGGACCGCGTAACTGCTTGTAGCAATTTACGTGGTCGCTCATACTCGGATTTAGCAAGACAATCGCCATACAATTTAGTATGAAAAAAAATGTTCCGCCATTTTGATTTTTTTTTCTTTTCAATAAATAGACCTCTTCGTCCAGATCATGTTTTGCTAAGAAACCACTTTTCTATCATTCATACATTCTGAGATAGACATCGACGAAATTTGTATGGCGTCCATTGTTTCGTCTTACTCGAAACACAGTTTAACTTGAGAATACGTTGAAAAATGAGACGCCCTTTTTTGCTTGACAAAATTATAATTTTCGGTTTAAAGATTTAGTACATTGAAGGCAATTGAAGTATTCTGAGTTGAAATCATAGATCACAAAAGCAACAGACTATGTACTAAGTATGAACTACGAACACAGAGAGTGAGTGAAAGTGACAGCTGACCACTGACTTGTGGTCTCAACTGAATTTTGCAAAGATGGCGCGAAAGTTCAAACATGCATGTTTCGACGGCCGCAACATCCATCATTTTTTCGCCATTTTGAAATTTTTTTCAGCGCATTGGCAATTGCACGAGGTTTCGAATGACATTTGGTCGAGCACCCCCCACCTATCTCCAATACCTTTAGCGTGCTTTCACCCGTCTCCAAGATCCTCAATCATCAGCTCTCTCCATACTGTCCCCGAAAGAAATAGTTTTTTTCTAGAAATAGTTACGAAAGTGTTTGTGAAAAAAAAATTTTTCATACAAAATTTTGCAGGAGAAAATTTTGCGAAAATCTCGGCCGCCAACTTGTTTTTCCAAAATTTTCCATTTTTTCTATTAATCGTTTACTATTGTCTACAATCGTTGCGAGTTTGAAAGAAATTGATTGGAAAACAAAAAGGTTACAGAAATCACGTCGGCCGCCATCTTGTTTTTCGGAAATGTTAAATTTTCCCCCTACTCGAATCCCGTACCCAAACATATCCCATGAACATCATATTATCGTTTTCCGTCTCCTTCTAGGTTTCTCCATACATTTTTTATGAAAAAAAAATTCCGCCATTTTGAATTTTTTTTCCTGTTACTAAATAGATATCCCCATTTCGATCATCTTTTGCTATGAAACCACTTTTCCAACTGTCATACCCTCCGAGATATAGACCAACAAAATTTGTATGGCGGCCATGTTTTCTCCGCCATTTTGAAATTTTTTTCAGCGCATTGGCAATTGCACGAGGTTTCGAATGACATTTGGTCGAGCACCCCCCACCTATCTCCAATACCTTTAGCGTGCTTTCACCCGTCTCCAAGATCCTCAATCATCAGCTCTCTCCATACTGTCCCCGAAAGAAAAAGTTTTTTTCTTTACGAAAGTGTTTGTGAAAAAAAAATTTTTCATACAAAATTTTGCAGGAGAAAATTTTGCGAAAATCTCGGCCGCCAACTTGTTTTTCCAAAATTTTCCATTTTTTCTATTAATCGTTTACTAATATCTACAATCGTTGCAAGTTTGAACGAAATCGGTCGGAAAACAAAAAAGTTGCAGAAATCACGTCGGCCGCCATCTTGTTTTTCGGAAATGTCAGATTTTTCCCATACTCACCTCCCGCACCCGAACACATCCCCCATACATCATTATATCGTTTTCAGTCTCCTTCTGGGAGAACAATTGTATATGTCAGTGAGTCAGTGGTAATCGAGCTATATATATTATAACTAGTTTTTCGCGTGGGAGCGCGGCCCGCTAAAGCGGACCGCGTAACTGCTTGTAGCAATTTACGTGGTCGGTCATACTCGGATTTAGCAAAAATTAGTAGGTACCCAATCGCCATACATTTTTTATGAAAAAAAAATTCCGCCATTTTTCTGTCACTAAATAGATATCCCCATTTCGATCATCTCTTGCTATGAAACCACTTTTCCAACTGTCATACCCTCCGAGATAGAGACCAACAAAATTTGTATGGCGGCCATGTTTTTTCCGCCATTTTGAATTTTTTTTCAGCTCATTGGTAATTGGACGAGGTTTCAAATGACATTTGGTCGAGCACCCCCCACCTATCTCCAATACCTTTAGCGTGCTCTTCACCCGTCTCCAAGATCCTCAATCATCAGCTCTCTCCATACTGTCCCCGAAAGAAATAGTTCTCCTCTTTACGAAAGTGTTTGTCAAAAAAAATTTTTCATACAAAATTTTACAGGAGAAAAATTTGCGAAAATCTCGGCCGCCATCTTGTTTTTCCAAAATTTTCCATTTTTTCTACTAATCGTTTACTGATATCTACAATCTTTGCGAGTTTGAACGAAATCGGTCGGAAAACAAAAAAGTTACAGAAATCACGTCGGCCGCCATCTTGTTTTTCGGAAATGTCAGATTTTTCCCATACTCGAATCCCCCACCTGAACACATTCCCCATACATCATTATATCGTTTTCAGTCTCCTTCTGGGAGAACAATTGTATATGTCAGTGAGTGAGTGAGTGGTAATCGAGCTATATATATTATAATAATAATAATAATAAAGAATGAGGTATTTTGGTTGTTCCACGGATTCCGCCAAAACTATAGGTCGTAGAGATCTGAAATTTGGTACTTAGGTAGATATTAGGTCATGAATTCGTACTAAGACGGGGATTCCAGAAATTCCATGTTTAAGGGGTAAAAATCATATATTTTAGGGTATTTCCCATACAAAAGTAAAATTTTTTCGTTGTTCCAGGAATTCCCGAAAAACTAAAAGTCGTAGAGATCTTAAATTTGGTAGCTAGGAAGATATTAGGTCATGAATTCGTACTAAGACGGGGATTCCAGAAATTCCATGTTTAAGGGGTAGAAATAGTACATTAAAGGGATTTCTCCATACAAAATTGTAATTTTTTTCGTTGTTCCAGGCATTCCAGAAAAACTAAAAGTCGTAGAGATCTGAAATTTGGTATCTAGGTAGATATTAGGTCATGAATTCGTACTAAGACGGGGATTCCAGAAATTCCATGTTTAAGGGGTAGAAATAGTACATTAAAGGGATTTCTCCATACAAAATTGTAATTTTTTCGTTGTTCCAGGCATTCCAGAAAAACTCAAAGTCGTAGAGATCTGAAATTTGGTATCTAGGTAGATATTAGGTCACGAATTCGTACTAAGACGGGGATTCCAGAAATTCCATGTTTAAGGGGTAAAAATCATACATTTAAGGGTATTTCCCATACAAAAGTAAAACTTTTTCGTTGTTCCAGGAATTCCCGAAAAACTAAAAGTCGTAGAGATCTCAAATTTGGTACCTAGGAAGATATTAGGTCATGAATTCGTACTAAGACGGGGATTCCAGAAATTCCATGTTTAAGGGGTAGAAATAGTACATTAAAGGGATTTCTCCATACAAAATTGTAATTTTTTTCGTTGTTCCAGGCATTACAGAAAAACTAAAAGTCGTAGAGATCTGAAATTTGGTATCTAGGTAGATATTAGGTCATGAATTCGTACTTAGACGGGGATTCCAGAAATTCCATGTTTAAGGGGTAGAAATAGTACATTAAAGGGATTTCTCCAAACAAAATTGTAATTTTTTTTGTTGTTCCAGGAATTCCCGAAAAACTACAAGTCGTAGAGATCTGAAATTTGATACCTACATTGACATTAGGTCATGAATTCGTACTAAGACTGGGATTCCAGAAATTCAAATTGGAAGGGATAAAAATCTTACTTTTAAGGGATTTTCCCATACAAAAGTGTAATTTTTGCGTTGTTCCAGGGATTCCAGCGAAATTAAAAGTCGTAGCGATCTGAAATTTGGTACCTAGGTTGGTATTAGGTATATCATGAATTCGTATTCAGAAAGGGATTTTCGAGATTCAAATTTTGAGGAGGAAAAATTTTGAATTTTTTGGCCGCCATTTTGAACTTTTTTGTTACTGGGCCGATTGCTTTGAAAATCGATATTTGACTATGGCAGCAAGCATACAGACGGAATTTGTGGTCAAATTTTAAAAAATAGGCCGCCATTTTGAACTTTTTTGTTACTGGGCCGATTGCTTTGAAAATCGATATTTGACTATGGCAGCAAGCATAGAGAAGGAATTTGTGGTCAATATTTAAAAAAGTGGCCGCCATTTTGAACTTTTTAGTTACTGGGCCGATTGCTTTGAAAATCAATATTTGACTATGGCAGCAAGCATAGAGAAGGAATTTGTGGTCAAAATTTAAAAAAAGTGGCCGCCATTTTGAACTTTTTTGTTACTGGGCCGATTGCTTTGAAAATCGATATTTGACTATAGCAGCAAGCATAGAGAAGGAATTTGTGGTCAAAATTTAAAAAAGTGGCCGCCATTTTGAACTTTTTTGTTACTGGTCCGATTGCTTTGAAAATCGATATTTGACTATGGCAGCAAGCATAGAGAAGGAATTTGTGGTCAAAATTTAAAAAAGTGGCCGCCATTTTGAACTTTTTTGTTACTGGGCCGGTTGCTTTGAAAATCGATATTTGACTATGGCAGCAAGCATAGAGAAGGAATTTGTGGTCAAAATTTAAAAAAGTGGCCGCCATTTTGAACTTTTTTGTTACCGGGCCGATTGCTTTGAAAATCGATATTTGACTATGGCAGCAAGCATAGAGAAGGAATTTGTGGTCAAAATTAAAAAAAAAGTGGCCGCCATTTTGAACTTTTTTGTTACTGGGCCGATTGCTTTGAAAATCGATATTTGACTATGGCAGCAAGCATAGAGAAGGAATTTGTGGTCAAAATTTTAAAAAAGTGTCCGCCATTTTGAAATTTTTTGTTACTGGGCCGATTGATTTGAAAATCGACATCTGATTATTTCACCAAGCATCGAGAAGGAATTTGTAGTCAAAAATTAAAAAATTGGCCGCCATTTTGAACTTTTTTGTTACTGGGCCGATTGCTTTGAAAATCGATATTTGACAATGGCAGCAAGCATAGAGGAAGAATTTGTAGTCAACATTTTAAAAAGTGGCCGCCATTTTGAACTTTTTTGTTACTGGGCCGATTGTTTTCAAAATTGATATCTGATTATCGCAGCGAGCATAGAAAAGGAATTTTTGGTAAAAATTTAAAAGAATTGGCCACAATTTTGTACTTATATGTCTTACCATGGTAGCAAGCAACCACGGCCGGATGGACGAACGGACGGTGGAGTCTTAGTAAGAGCTTTTACCCTTTGGGTACGGAACCCTAAAAATGGCCACCATATTTAACTTTTTTGTGACGATCGAATTTTTCAAAATCAATATGTGACTATTACCAGGAAGCAAGAGAAAATTTTGTGCGCAAAATGGTGTGTAATGCAGGAATTTTGGAAATTAAACCACCATAGTAAAGCATAACTCAGAAGTTAACGTGAGCGAAGCCGCGGGCGTTTGCTAGTTAAACCTATAAAGTTTCAATTTCAAAGATTAGTTTCAATTTAGCGAAACGGCCAAGACATTTATTTTGACTAAAGTGTAGAGTTTGTACTTGTAGAGTTAGGGCGTGTAGTGCGTCTTGCTTTACATGAGATCTGATAACTTTTTATTAGTGAGCCATATCCTCTCGTCTTGGCAATATTTTACATGAAAATGTATTTTGGTGGTATAACTATAACAGAAACGAGAGCAATCTTGAGTTTTTCAAATCACCCTTTAATCATTGAAACTTGCCGTGGAATTTTAATATCAATACTTAAAATAGCCACTTACCTAATACCTAAGTACCTACCTATAAGTTAATTTAATCGCTCATTATATCAAGTAGATAAGTATTAGGTACCGTATTTTGTCGCTAGGTATAGAGTTTCTAGAAAAACCAATCGCTTCTAACGTAACAAATAATAATAATTATGGTCGTTAAGGATTGTCATTTTAATAAAGTTTCATGTAATTTAATAAAGATAATACTTATTATGTTACACGAAATGTCTTGTAACCATCAACGAGCAGCTCTTCTAATCCATGTATTCCTAGTGAATATTACAAATTATGTAACAATTCGTGTTACGTCGAAAATGAAAGTGAACGAAAGGGAAGGAACAATAGAACTAACTTGCAAAGCTTCTCCTTACAACAAAGTTCTGAAAACCGATGTTTCACACACATAAACGCAACATGATGGAGATTTTAAAATTTTATTCCCATACTTATTAATCCTCGCGGACCATAGGGATATTGTGGAAATATTCTAGTAACATTTTATGTATATTAAATGTTTTAGAGTTTCCTGTACATCCTACTTGCATTAAAGTATGCAGCAAAGAAGAATATAACCTGAAAAAAGCTCCCAAAAAAGTGGCCAAAATACCGTTGCCTTACGCTCACGGAAAACTAATGTATGCAGTTAAAGTAAGTGTATCTCATGGAGCGATAAATATCTATTTTGAATCCTATTAATATTATAAATGTGAGAGTTTGTATGTTTGAATGTTTGTATATTTGGATCTTTGTTACTTAATCACGCCAAAACTATTGAACCGATCTGGCTGAAATAATAATGATTTATTAGACTCTATATTTTTTCGTCTCGAAAAAGTCCACTGATTCCTCGTTATGTTAAAACAATCGAAATTCTAGGGCAAATTAAACCTTCTTGAAAGTACATAAAAGGTTAGATAGTTGGTTAGCATTTCATAAATATCTATGTACCTCTTTCTCTTTAAAACTCCAACGTTTGATTAATCTTAGAAAATCAATCACTTTGAAATCTTGATTTGAATCACTTTAAAATCTTGATTGGAGGCACGACCGTGTTCAATATACGTGACTTACGTCTAATCACGAAACTTTTTAGGCATTTGCCTAATACTTACCTCCTAATCATTTCGTAGCTATTAGTAACTTTTGGAGTAATCGCGAACTGTACCAACCATCTAACTCCTTCCGCAGGCTGGGATCTTAGTAGGCAGTGTTTACTTCACGTATACCCAAGGAGTGTGGGGTGACCAACAGGACGTCACAGAGTGCATTCGTCGTTGGCAAGAATACATTCGCAGTATCAACACAAGACGCCCACCTGTTTTCGACCAGAGCGGTAACGTCATTGTACGTGTGTACTAACCAAATGAAACTGAACTTTCCGCCCGAGGAACAAGTACTCATTTTAGTCATCTGCTTCTTGTTTTTATAGCATTGTCGAGCGCTACATGGATAACCAGTCTGAATAGTGAATACGGTACCTGATAGCGCTCATGCATTCCTAGTGTTTATAGTTACGTCACCAGTTGTTTGAGGCGTCACCAGAAATTTAATTGGGGGTTTTAATAAACACCCCTTAAGCAAAGCTTTGCTCTCTCAATTGGGGTAAGACTTCGTCTATAATAATCGTGGTAAAATGTAAGCTATAAAAGTTCAGTAGGTAGGCATACTAAGCTTTTATTAAAAGCCTGGTTGTTACGATTTTAAAAGCCTATGAGGATGACTATTATTAATATTAGACGGATTATTGAATTCAGAAACCTTCATTTTTTAACATCAAGAGTTAATATTGCGCTTTAAAGGTCTTGTAACGTACAAAGAAAGAATTATTATTTTTCTATTCCTAATTAATTAATCTATATAAATAAGTGGTTACTGTATTGGCCGAGATTGAACAAAGCAGGCGGATTTTGGAGTCGTAAATAAGCGACATACCGGTCCTTTTGATTGGATATGCTTGGAGGATTTCTTTACTAAAGTTGTCTGATTGGTCACAGTTTGCATCTCTAAGCTATTTTTGATATCCCAGTACAATGAATCCCATTGTGTCTAGTATTGTACGGATTCGTCTCGAAGATAGAGTCTACTCTCCTCCTATCCATCCACTCCTTTAAGCGGTCCCATGCCGAATGAGTCGTTCTCGGTTCTGCATTCATAGATAAACATTCCAATTTACTTCTGTAACCCTAGTAACCGATCTGGGCCATGAGCCAATGTCGAAGCCTCCGCTGCGTTTGCAAAAATGACCTCTCCATAACACACCCCTCGTTCGAATGGTTCAAAATTCAAATACAGGGTTTAAGTGCTGACTATAACCTAAGGTACTACTTAATGAGAAAGTGAGAGAGAAGAGAATAAGTGAATAATAATGATACATCTCTCTCTTTTTCCCACCTCCTTGTGCATTATGATATCCCAGTATTTTGACGTGAACTACATCGAGGGACGAAATTACTCGAGTTACGATTTACGAGTACGAACGACAGTGTCAAATGTTGCCATTGTGTTATCAGATTGTATTGTCATTTTTCATCAAATTTTTGTCTATTCTTTAAAACGCAAACTGGTAGAATTGCGTTGAAAGTAGTCAGATAGCTCAATTTATAATATTACATAGGTATCCGCTAAGAAAGGATTTTTGAAGCCTCTTTGAGTCTATGATGTACTTAGGGCCGATTTTTCAATCGCCAGATAGGGGAGAGTATGATAATACCGCGCGGTTGATAATACCGCGCCCCAGTGTAACTTAATATCTACCTATAGAAAGCTAGCTGTGTATGCATCACGTGATCGCCCACGCGATTGAGAAACCCCGCTCCGCCCGCCAGTGGCCCACAATCAATGGTACGAATGATACGTATGCAGAGAACTTTCGAGTGCGTTTCTTATAATTTTTCTGTGACTGGTGAATCAAGGTATGTCCTTCTTTTTGTAAGCTAAATTATGTTGTAGTAATGTAATTTGTAGCGTAATTTAGTGTTACTTAAAGTAGATATGAGCTTTAGGGCCAAAATGTTGCTTGTAAAATTCTATTGTGTTGGCAAAACAAAATGACGTAGGCTGGCAATACCGCGCTCAAGGCGCGGTATTGTCAAACGGGGCGCGGTATTATCAATTGCTTATTATATATTTTTTTTCTTTTACAGATGGCTGAAAGTGCACCAAAAAGAAAAAAGGGGTCTTGGGATCCATTTCAAATGAAAGCTGCTTTAGAAGCTGTAAATAGTGGGAGGAAAATAAAGGAAGTAGCAAGAGCATTTATGCTTCCAGAATCATCAATAAGAGATAGATTAAAAAAAGGAGAATACTATGACCCTCGACTTGGCCGAAAGGCAACATTTTCAAAAGAAGATGAAAAGGAGTTAGCTGACCATATTATTATGTTGTCTAAAACATTTTTCGGAATCTCACAGCAACAGCTACGCAAACTGGCTTATGAGTTTGCGGTTGCAAAAAATATTAAAAACATTTTTTCAACAGAGAAGGGCATGGCTGGTAAATGCTGGGTGTATGCATTTTTAAAAAGAAATCCTAGGATTTCTTTACGACTTCCGGAGCCAACAAGTATGAATAGAGTGTTAGGTTTTAATAAAACTGAAATTGCATTGTTTTTTCGCAATTTAGAAGAAATGACAGAGAAGAATGCTTATCCTGCAAAACGAATATTCAATGTTGATGAAACAGGTATTACAACTGTTCAAAGACCTGGAAAAATTTATGCGCCTAAAGGAGTTAAGCAAGTTGGCAAAATTACAAGCGGAGAACGTGGGCAAAATGTCACAGTTGTGTGTGCCATGAATGCATCGGGAACTTCATACATTCCACCCATGTTTATATATCCACGACAAAGAATCAAGCCAAGTCTTAAGATTGGAGGGCCCATTGGAGCAGAATATGAATGTTCAAAATCGGGGTGGATCACCGAAGAACTTTTTGAGAAATGGCTTCGTCACTTTGCCAAACATATTAATGCAACAACTGAAAATCCCACTCTACTAATCCTTGACAATCATGCTAGTCACTTGTCCCTAAAAGCTTATCAATTTTGCCGGGAAAATGGGATCCATATGCTATCTTTGCCTCCACACACTTCCCATAGGATGCAGCCACTAGATGTCACTTTCTATGGTCCATTGAAGACTGCCTATCATAGAGAGTGTGACTTATATATGAAAAACCATCCATATGAAAAAATTACCCATGATGTTTTGGCTTCAATTTTTAACAAAGCTTATTTGAGAGTAGCTTCGATGGACAAGGCAGTAAAAGGTTTCAAAGTGACTGGCATTCATCCCATAAATCCCAACGTGTTTGATGATGACGACTTTATATCTGACCCAATTGTTGAAGACTTAACTACTCGAAACGGAAATTCAATCAACAATGAAATAGCAACGGAAGCACTCTCTACACATGTTACAAATGAAACCGAACCTATTGCCAGCACTTCGGGTAGTAATATTTTGAATGTATTGAGTCCAGTGCCTCAAAAAACCCAGAAAATCAAAAGACGTTCAAAGAAACAACACTCCCAAATTTTGACCGCCACACCCCTAAAAGAACAGCTAGAAGATAAGGAGAGAAAGAGGATATTAAAAGAACAAGAAAAAAAAGGTAAAGGAAAACATATAAAAGGAAAAGCTTTAGCAAAAGGAAAATCTGTGAAGAGAAGAGTGTTCATTTCTAGCAGTGAAGAAAGCAATGATGACATTCCCCTAGCACAATTATGTGATGATGATGATGACGATGAGATGATCTCAGACAAAGAAAATGGCAATACAAATGATATATGTAAATTATGTGGTGAATTCGGACAAAACAATGAAATTTGGTTTCGTTGCTGCGCTTGTTCATCCTGGATCCACAAAGAATGTAGTGGGAAAGAAACGGCAGAAAATTATATTTGCGACTTTCATTAAGATAAATATAAGCACTATACTTAGTAATGTACAATGGCTGTGAATGATGCCTAAATAAATGTTGAGTGACCTATGTATCGCCTATTATTTTTAACGCACGGTATTATCAAACCGGGGCACGCTATTCTCAAACCAGTCTGATAATGCCGCGCTTTCATAAGTTTTCTTTTCCTTCCTTTATTTTTATATAGGTGTTGTAAAAAGTAAATATTGTATTTAAATTTGATTGCTAGGTAACCTGTAATATTGAAAATCTAGCTGGAGTCGATATGATCTGCACTAATAGAAAATTATAGCTACATTATCTTAAGGGCGCGGCATTATCCAACCTTCCCCTAGACTATCTGAGGAATAAATTTGAAACATAATAATATGCCCTCAGAATCTGTGCACATGATATACAAAATCTGACAAAACGTCATATTTATTCCTTAGTTAACGCGCGTTTATGTGGCAATTGAAAAATCGGCCCTTAGTAAAATAGAGATCATGCGAGCTAGGGCACGATCGCCCACTATAGTACTTTATAATTAGCGTTTTATCCATGTTATCGTCTATTTGAATGCAAATGGTATCCATTTCACCGCATACTGTCACCAGACCCGCAAAAACTAAGTAGGTACTCTTATGAACACCCGCAGTCAGCAGCAACTTTGAAACGACCATAGACTTTACATTTGGAAACCAGCAGCCGTAGCCTGAAAAATAGCCTGACACTCTTTCGTGTTTTATTTCGTGTTTTATAGTTAGTTGGGGGCCAAAAGTGCTGGAAAAGCGCAGTGTTCTCAGAACTCCGACCAGATGGACTGACGATATTAATAATAGTAGCGGGAAAGCGCTGGATACAAGTAGCGCAGGACCGTGCGGGCTGAAATCATTGCAGGAGGCCTTTGTCCAGCAGTGGACGTCCGTTGGCTGAAAAGAACGAACGATGTCTATCAATGTTAAAAGTGTATTATTTTAGATAATTTTACATCGAACAGCCTACGCACTTTATCAGAGCGCGAGTCGGTTTAGCGCGTATCGCCTAACCCCTACTACGTCGCAGGAAGCCGCTTCCTCCGTGTCGATAGCTCCCTGACAACTGGGTCATACCATTGACAATTGAAGTACTTACATTAAATTGATAAACTTGAATAAATAATTTGTACGTACATTTTATAAACATCGCCCATTTATCATCGCCCATTTATCCATCTCCTTGCTTCAGAGGGGTAGTACAGGTTTTTGTACGAATTTCGAATCGACTCGCATCCCAAAAACGAATCGAATGACTCCATACATTTACAGCCAGCGCCATCTATTGCCAGCCGCATGTTAGTGACTATCCATAGATGGCGAACATAACCAGGCGAAGGCCGCCGTGTCGATGCTGCACCAAGTCCTGACCTCCAGTCTCACACCAAGGACCAAGCTCCGTATCTTCGGGGCGTACGTCCGCTCTCGCCTGACGTATGCGGCACCTGCCTGGTACGCACTAAGTTCACCCACCCAGAGGGGCTGGCTGCAGGTCGTGCAGAATAGGTGCCTCCGCCTGATCGTGGGAGCTCCGAGGTACGTCAGAAATGACGTCATACATCTGGACACCAGGACGCCCACCGTGGAGGAGATCGTCCGTGGTCTTGCGCGGAACCTGTTCGCTCGCGCGGATAACGGGCCATACGAACACCTCCACGGGATCGCACCACAACAAGAACGACCACCAACGGGGCGTCCGCTACCTCGCGAGCTCTTGCGGTCTCCCTCTCCAGTGCGCGCGCGCGTGGACAGTGACGGAGACGAAGACGACGACGCGGGGTTCATGCTACCGGACCCCAGCATCCCCTCGCAGGGCAGCGACATGATCGCTGACCGCGCGGGGCGACCAGACCCTGCAAACCAGCAGGCCTCAAGCCAAGAAGGCGAGGCCTTAGCCCCTTACCGGGGCTAAAAGAACAACACCGAGGGAGCGCGGCTCCCGGACACATCGCCCGGGTAAGGAGGCAAGCCTTGAGGCCCGTACCCCCGTGGGGACTTGCTCCCCATGGAGAAGACCACGCAGCAGTTGGCTGTAAATGTATGGAGGAATTCGATTCGTTTGTGCGATGCGAATCGACTCGAAATTCGTATAAAAACCTGTACTAACCCCACTGTACTCAAAAGTTGCGACAATTATTTATCGACAATGACAAAAAAAAGGTATCCATAATTCCTGCTACGTCGTAGGTACCAACTGTTTATTTATGGTATTTTTAATTTTTTAAGAATTCCTAAGAAATCTAACAATATTTTTGGATTGCCACACCTGAAAAAAAGTCTAATAACATTGCTGAGTCGATGATGGTTGCTGCTCTTTGTCTGATTTTCTTTTTTTTTCAGAGAAAAGAATCTAGCGAGAGCCTTTTAGCGCCCGCTTATGCGATTTACAAATATTTCGTGACGACTGCTTTCTCAGGTAATCTTTACACCCACAATCTTTCTCTTGCGGAATCGCAGTCCCGGGAATACGTAGATATACGTAGAGAAACGGGCGTCGCGTCGTTACCGAAATTCAGTCAAAAGGAGAAACATAATGGTATAGTGTTTTCATGGGGTAGAGGTTAGGGGTGAATATTGTACCATACAGAATCCTTTCAAGAAGCGGATTATAGCAAAACAAATTAGTCTTCTACGAAAAATATTGTTGCAGGTGCTGTGAAGGTCCCGTTGCTTGTAAAATGTGCTTATATCAATTACCTGAAGGCTTGGGAACAGAGACGCGACGAATTGGACAAGGAAAGGAAAATAAGAAGAACATCCAAAATTACCTGAAGTCTTCTTTATTTAGGCACTGTGCAGCTCCCACACAAAACATCATCATTATCTCAAAATTTCCCTGTCTCCACACTAATGTCAATATGATTTTTTGTGATGTTGAACTTTTTACATGATTTTTTGTTGCAAAATAAGAAGCAATATTGAACGACAAAATTATGCGTGGGAGCACTTGCATTTGATAGTTTTAATATTGTAATGTATAAAATAGTAGCTATTACAACTAAAATGTACAAAGGTCAAAAATAAAATATATTGAATGAACATGGCAACCCTCTGCTAGACGCCTTTAAAGTTTAAAAGTTTAAGGGTGTCTGGCAAGGGGTTGTCACCACACTAAGTGTCTGGCAATGCATGGCTAATACTATTCTAATACTATTCTAAAGAAAATATAAAAAATTGACTTGACGTAAGATTTTTACACGTTTATTCTTGGATGGTGATTATTCGTCCAAGCGTTTATTACTTGTTATCTCCCAAAGCAACCATGACCCAAACAAACATTCTTCCCAGTGTTGAGGACAATACGCAAATAAACTTTCAGCTTTTATAAAATAACGAAGGTCTGGCACGCGCTGGCTCCTAGTCCATATGGATGCGGGTATGATACTATGATATGATCATATGACTATGATACTACTAGACAAACAATAGCAATAAGTAAAAACCATTCCATTTCCTACCTACAATTATAAAATACATGATATTTATTATTGTTGGCCCGCATAATAAAACTATGTCCCCAGAGATGTACTTTGGTATGCTCCGGCACTGTCAACTGCTAATATCGATTCCGTCGCCTCAAGTCCGCGCTGTCTGTGGACTGAGGGTCGAAGAAGATTGAGTGTTCTTCCGGGGAGCCCCCTGCCAGCATGTACTCCAAGTGACGTATATAGCAGATAGCTATCCTGCAACAAAGATTTTAAAAGTTAGGTAAGTAAATTATTCACGTATATAATGTACATTCTGTTAAAGCTCTTCATGACTTGGCCTCTCTACAGTCGCGCGAGAAGTATGACATGAATAGCGGCGGGATTCTCAATACGAATCACGGCAAAACTGGCACATTTCCACATTTGTAGAGTTTTCAGGTCTGTGTGGCTGTTTTTTCAGTTTTCGAGCCTTTAATTTGGAACACAAGGCGACAAAAAAAAGAAACTAGGCGCCGCGCTGGCGCAAAGAATAATATTCGATCGCGAAAGTTAATTTTCCCAAAATGTTTCTGAATTCTATGAGAAAATATTATAAAAATTCCGCGTAGCAAAAAGTTGCTGTTCATTACATAGTATAAGGAGTTATTTATTAGCAGAGAACGAGCGTTTTCCCGACGGATCTATGCACATTTTCACGCTACGCCGTAGCGACTATAATGTTCGTAGCTTAGATCTCCATCCAGATTGAGGCTTAGAGAAAACTTAAATCCCAAATTATGTTAATACTAATTTCATGGTTGGTACTGGTTTGTCCTTCAATCCGATCGGATCTAATCGGATTCTAGGAAAAAGTTAAAAGGGTAAGCTATACGGTCACACTCGCGTTGTATAATATTAAAATACTTAAAAAGTCCGACGAAATTATTTTCATCTCATCTATCTACATAAGATTATCCACGCAGCTATTGACTCTGTTAAATTGCTTTTTCTAATTATTAATTTGAACTGCAAACTTCGTTTGAGAGACCCTAAACCCTTTGTCCTCGGCATCCATAAGAACAACACGTCCTTTTATAACCCGGTGATTCGTATGTGTCGTCTGTACAATGATCTTGTTAAGATTAACCCCAATATTGACATTTTCATCAGTAAGTTATATATATTTAAAAAAACATCTTCATGAATTTGTCTCCCGTCTACCATAAGATTTATTGTGGTAGAGAGACAGATTCACAAATTCAATTCATAAAAAATATCAATTTCTTTTATTAACATTTTACACTCTCTTTTTACACTAACTTCGTTGCTATGTTTTTATTTTTTTGGTCGTATCTTTCTCTCGTATTGTTTATTAGTTTTAAAGCGCACTGTTTGTATATACTTAAATGTAGATTTAATGTGTGCACATGCCTAAGAATTGTTCCACAGAGCTTGTGTGATTATTGTATAAATGTTGTCTTTTTTATGTAACAATCTGTTATTGTGTACGATAAATAAATAAAAATAAAAATAAAATATTTGGTATGTATTACCGCAGGCACTCAATCTTGGAGTACTTCTTCTTGGAGGGCTTGGTGATGGGCAGCTTGGAGCGTAGCAGGTCGAACGCGCGGTTCATGTCCCTCATGCGCGTACGCTCTCTGTCGCACGCTGTCTTTTTGTATTCTGAAAAAACAAGAACACTCAGCTTGAAGTTTGATAACACTTGTCCATGTTATTCCATGATTGTGAATTTCACGCAAGAAGATTGAAGAAAAAAGCTAAGTATAATAGTACAACATAAAGTCTATATCATCTTCTAACATAAGTATAAAATTCTCGTGTGACACTGTTTGCAACCAAATTCCGAAACGGCTCTACCGATTTTTATAACTTTTTTTGTCTGCATAGGTACGGTAGATTCCTAAATCAGTTTTCATACCCCTAAATGGCAAAACAACGTTTGCCCGGTCAGCTAGCTAGCTAGCGATATTATAAAACCTTTAGAGCCTTAGACATTTGTCAAGGAGTCAGGTGGAGGCAGTACGTGACCATTCTGTCATGTATTTTGCGCTAAAAATCAACATTGCCATAATAGACCCTGGTCTGGACGGACTGGGTGGGAAATAATGTCGCTAGTTCATCGGTGCCAAAAATGCTTGTTTTGCCACCAACAATAAGGCCATACTGTAGTTCACTCCGCGGCCGCGCCTATATAGAATTTTGGCAGATGGATGTTGATGTTTGCTTGTACGAAAAAGGTCTACTTAAATCTGTCGGATGAAATATCCTGAGGGTTCTTATTGGTGATTGCCATTTAAAGCGATAACGCCCTCGGTATTTTGGGCACGATGCCCACTGGTAGAGGCTTTTGAGATTAAAAGAACTTATGTACCTCCCTAGTTTTTTTAATGTAGCCGAAGGGTACCTTTCTCCATTTGCAACGCCCTCTCCTTCCAGTGCAGCGTGTTATCTTGCTGGTCGTCGGAGCACTTGCTGGTGGTGTCCTGCGACTCCTGGCAGAACTCCACCGGCGACTTGCTGCCGTCCAGCAGCCCCGCGTCTCTGTACTCCTCGCTCTCATAGTACCTGGCTCCTTCAATACGTACGAAAGTTTTCATGGAAATTTAATCACCACTTCGCGGCGCTTATATTAAATTAGGGTGAAATAAAACTCAGTCACGCTTAGTACCTACTAGAAAGCAAACGCCATTTCAGAAGTTTTAATCATGGCGATAAATAACAATATTAAAATCTTAGAGGTAGGTACCTAGACCTACCTACCTACGCTACGGGTTCCTACTCTACCCTTCTTACCCAACTAAATTGTGTACTGCCTAGGTCAGCATGACTGCATATTATTAAGATGTAATTTCGAATCAATTACGGTCCTACTACTAATAGGCCAAAAACATAATAAAGCCACTAAGTACTTATATACCCATTACCCACTATTAGCCGTTTTGAAAAAGTGCGTGCACGCTTTCTACTAAGTACAGCACATTTTCTTACGACACACCTAAATCAGGCGACTGAGTTCTTTGTTTGTTAGTCGATGGACTTCAATGCTGGCTTGGCTTCTGAAAAGATTACGAAAAACCACGAAAACGCGGCGCCTGAAGGCCATCAACTCTTCGCACTCGTCTGGTATAGTGTGGCGCCTGAAAGGAGGTTGCGTTTCTTAGCACATCCTTTCCTCCATAGGTAGGTTTATCCATCTCCTCATTTTTTGATTCGAGCATAGCTCCAATCGCTAACTATGTGAGTCTACTATGAGTTTTCTCCACTCTTTTATAGTAAACGATCATTAGACTGCCGATTATTAGTCGTTGATGCATCTATATATCCTTAATTGAAAGAACCCTAGTTCATAAAAATAAATTAAAACTCCTTACCACTTTGAGAAGATTCCAATTCATGCGGTCTGAAATAACTTATCCGCCTCGGTTCAGCGTAATCTTCCAACACGTAGGACCTGTGATGCGATATAGTTTTATCGTACTTCTTATGAGAAAACGTGAATTCCTCTTTCGGCTTATCATCCGGCCGTCCTATTTCCAACAAGACACGGTCCTCTTCTCTTTTATCCTCTAATTCTGTCTGTTTTAAAACTGCGTAGTTGTTTATTAGGGGGATGGGGGTGTCTTCTTCATACGTATGGCTGTACATTTCGAGTTAGTTTTCGTTGACTGGAGTTACAACTGCTTGAGTCACGTAAGAATGATTCAAATAAGTCCGCAATTTTTGGAAACTTATAAAAAGCATTTACGAAACTAATAATGTAAAGTGTTTTTCTTTATAAATTTCACTGAAGGTAACGTAAAGTTTCGTCCACCAGCTACCTGCAATGGGCTGTAACTGTGTCATCCACTCTGGTGTTCCATTGTCATGCATATTCTATCAAAGTGTGTATTGTGTACACAAGTGTTTGTACCTCTTAGAGAGGTATTTGTCTCTTTTGTAACGTGTCCGTTTTGTTTTCGGTTTGATATAATTATTTTTTAATTTTATTCAAATTCGTGACTCAACTGTAGATTTACACGATGTATAGGTATTAGCATTTAGTGTTCCGTGGTATTAGGTAGGTTTTAAGGCTCATTAGAGGCCATCATAGGCCTATTTTATACCAGGAACTACACAAGTACTAGGTACATACTCGTAAAGCGGTAATTAGTATAAAACAAGAAGATAAGTAGCTTATAATAAGACTGAGTTTTTAATTGGACACATCATAATATTAATCTTTACCGCTCGATTTCATAGAAATAAGTTCTATACGTTCAACTATCCTCTTTTTCAGTTTTCTAGTACTTTTGAATCTAATAAGAATACGCAAGAAACAATGATATTGGACCAATCCTGTATGTGTCCTATTTGTGGCTTTCGATGGTGGAAAATGAAAACAAAAAGTCAGTTTTATATAATTGTGATTTATTCTGTTGCAAAAATAACATTACAAGCGAGGTAAAGCCGTCATAAATAAGTAGTAGGGTATCTTTATAAATAAATAAACAATAAATATAAAAGTTTAAAATTGAACAAATCAAAGAAGGCTCCCATTAGCGTCACAAACAATAGAGGAAATTCTATACTTATGACTTTTTTATGTATTCCTATAGCTTAAATCTTGCATAGTAGCTTTTATGGTAACTAAACTAAAAAGGTGCTCGTTGCCGTTTTCGACCTTCTGTGATAGTGGCGACAACTGGTGGACCTTAAAAACTTAGCCGTAAATAAAAATAAATAAATAATTATCTACCTAATACTAACATAACTACATGATAGTTAAATGTCCTTTTCAACAGAGTAGTCAATTGAATCATATTAAACTTTAATATAATAAGGACAGATTTTTAAGCAAAGTTAAATACTCTGAAATAGGTACCTATGCATAAATGCGTAAAAAAACGAACCAGAAAATAGCAAATAAACTTATGATCGATATTTCAATGATTAAAAGTATTATTTAAATATTACAAAAAATATATATTATGATATTTCATAAATGCTTTTCATTCTTTTAATAATTTGTTACACAACCACTGATTTAATAGGACGATATAAGTAATAGAAAAGCGAAGCATACATTCAAGTGTAAATACTTCAGCCTCATCTACACAAAAAACAAATGAAATGTTATGAATGAACAATAATTTCATTTATTAACGAAGTGTAGGTTACTAAAACTGAGTCAACACCCAATGAAACTTCGGTGTCGGAGCGAAACAAACATATAAGACACGAGACATAATACAGAATCCTCAGATATTGCGGAATATAGGGAATCATGATGAACCATAAACAAAAGTGATCACTTGAGGTATCAAAACTCAAAATTACAGAATAAAGACCCTGAACTGAAAATTTTTCAAGTCGTATTTTTTTCGGCTAGATATCGATAAATCATTTATTCATAAAAAAAAACAAGATTCGTATGGTATTGCAGCTAAATTGTTATGATTGTTAACATGGACTTTCCTAAAGTAACCTGCTTCAGTCGAGAATTTACAAATTGTCATGATAAATAAAAATGTAGGTATACACTGGTGGATCTTTTAAATAAATAAACAAACAAATGAATAAAAAAACACGACTGCCCTATGGTAAAACGATTTCATTCAAAAAATATATATAAATAGCCTATGTTACTCAGAATGATGTAAGGATTGTAACGATACCCCATATGCCCAAATCTCTTCACACGTTTAGAAGTTGTGTGTGGAATAAAGAAACTCACATACATACATACATGAACCCTAAAAACATTGAACAACTTTTTTGGGCAGTCGTTGTAATAAATAAAAAGATAATTTTCGGAATAATAACGATTTAATAGTAGCCTAGAAATTCAATTTCCGTATAGCGAAGAACTGTCGCATGACGTCATCGGTGACTAGCGCGCGTCGAGCCTGGTACTCCTGGATGATGGGGGTGATGGTGTCTATCGCGATCTTCTTCAGTTCACCCGTCAGCATCTCGCCGGATTCGTATAGCTTTTTGATCTGTAAGCGAAAATTTAAATATATTTTTTAAGTGTTGGATTGCGAACATAAAGTCGTAATAAACCTATATCTTTGGCAGCACGAAACAACAATGATCACACTTTTTGAATCTGTATTCATATACAAGCTTTAGAGAATGAGGCTGTAGCGGTCTTCGATAGCTGACGTTACATGGCGTAACTAGCGCAATAATAGCACACGCTTACGGAGCTTTCGACGAGCGAGAAGTTCTGACGTCACACGCATGGATTTCCCTATTGCCACCAAAACCGGCAAAAGGCCACTATCATTTCTATTATTTTTTTGCATAACTATAGAAAAGATAGTGAAATATCTTTGGTAAGCAAGTTGGCATGCGACCAAATACTTCTCTTAATCTTGCAACGATAACTGTGACCCTGACGCCTAGTAACAGATACCTTAGAAACATTATGGACTGGCCCAGTCTACAAAATTTGCGTTACTTTTTTTAATCTGTCAAGATGGCGTCACCTAAGCGTCGCATGTTGCGCAAAACTAGGCTAGAATGAATAAATGGGGCACCTCCATAGTTTTATTAAGTGCCTAGTAAAAGGTCTTCATTGCAGCCCACTGCATCAGGGAAAGGAAGTGAAACGTACGTTTGCAATCAATGATTGTTACGGCGGTTATCAGAACTTACTTCTGCTAATCGGTCGTCATCCTCGAGGAAGAAGGTCAAGTACTTGAAGGAAATATCCACGTCGGTGTTGCCGCCCTTTTCTCTGTGCTCCTCCACGGTGGCTTGTCCGCCCGAGAAAGCGTATTTGTTTATCTGTGGACAATGCACATTTTATTTACAAATTATTCATACAACCAATAAAACAGAACTGGCGCACTGAGGGAATCTGCCATAATTACAGGAAAGCAGTAAAGGAAAACGTCATGAGGCAAGGCCACGTCATGTCCGAGTAATTCTTGACAGCGCGGTCTTCTCTGAAGGATCTTTGTACCTTCCAGGGGGGCCTAGAGCTCAATTACTGCCATTCGATAGACTCTTGTGTTCGGCGGAAAGCATGCCCTATCCAGTTCCATTTCCTCAGCTTTATTGAGGCCCTGCAGGGCCAGGATGCACGCGTAAAGATATGTCTCAGCGGGGCTCCCCTTGTTCTTGATCTGCTTGGGCGTGTCGTTGAGGAAGATGGACGCGTTGGGGTCGCTCGCCGACATCTTGTGCTGCGCGCCCTGCAGCGCGGGCAGGAACGTGGAGTGCAGCAGCGAGGCTTACCTTGTTCTTGATCTGCTTGGGCGTGTCGTTGAGGAAGATGGACGCGTTGGGGTCGCTCGCGGACATCTTGTGCTCCGCGCCCTGCAGCGCGGGCAGGAACGTGGAGTGCAGCAGCGAGCTTACCTTGTTCTTGATCTGCTTGGGCGTGTCGTTGAGGAAGATGGACGCGTTGGGGTCGCTCGCGGACATCTTGTGCTGCGCGCCCTGCAGCGCGGGCAGGAACGTGGAGTGCAGCAGCGAGGCTTACCTTGTTCTTGATCTGCTTGGGCGTGTCGTTGAGGAAGATGGACGCGTTGGGGTCGCTCGCGGACATCTTGTGCTCCGCGCCCTGCAGCGCGGGCAGGAACGTGGAGTGCAGCAGCGAGGCTTACCTTGTTCTTGATCTGCTTGGGCGTGTCGTTGAGGAAGATGGACGCGTTGGGGTCGCTCGCCGACATCTTGTGCTGCGCGCCCTGCAGCGCGGGCAGGAACGTGGAGTGCAGCAGCGAGGCTTACCTTGTTCTTGATCTGCTTGGGCGTGTCGTTGAGGAAGATGGACGCGTTGGGGTCGCTCGCGGACATCTTGTGCTGCGCGCCCTGCAGCGCGGGCAGGAACGTGGAGTGCAGCAGCGAGGCTTACCTTGTTCTTGATCTGCTTGGGCGTGTCGTTGAGGAAGATGGACGCGTTGGGGTCGCTTGCCGACATCTTGTGCTGCGCGCCCTGCAGCGCGGGCAGGAACGTGGAGTGCAGCAGCGAGGCTTACCTTGTTCTTGATCTGCTTGGGCGTGTCGTTGAGGAAGATGGACGCGTTGGGGTCGCTCGCGGACATCTTGTGCTGCGCGCCCTGCAGCGCGGGCAGGAACGTGGAGTGCAGCAGCGAGGCTTACCTTGTTCTTGATCTGCTTGGGCGTGTCGTTGAGGAAGATGGACGCGTTGGGGTCGCTCGCCGACATCTTGTGCTGCGCGCCCTGCAGCGCGGGCAGGAACGTGGAGTGCAGCAGCGAGGCTTACCTTGTTCTTGATCTGCTTGGGCGTGTCGTTGAGGAAGATGGACGCGTTGGGGTCGCTCGCGGACATCTTGTGCTGCGCGCCCTGCAGCGCGGGCAGGAACGTGGAGTGCAGCAGCGAGGCTTACCTTGTTCTTGATCTGCTTGGGCGTGTCGTTGAGGAAGATGGACGCGTTGGGGTCGCTCGCGGACATCTTGTGCTGCGCGCCCTGCAGCGCGGGCAGGAACGTGGAGTGCAGCAGCGAGGCTTACCTTGTTCTTGATCTGCTTGGGCGTGTCGTTGAGGAAGATGGACGCGTTGGGGTCGCTCGCCGACATCTTGTGCTGCGCGCCCTGCAGCGCGGGCAGGAACGTGGAGTGCAGCAGCGAGGCTTACCTTGTTCTTGATCTGCTTGGGCGTGTCGTTGAGGAAGATGGACGCGTTGGGGTCGCTCGCGGACATCTTGTGCTCCGCGCCCTGCAGCGCGGGCAGGAACGTGGAGTGCAGCAGCGAGGCTTACCTTGTTCTTGATCTGCTTGGGCGTGTCGTTGAGGAAGATGGACGCGTTGGGGTCGCTCGCCGACATCTTGTGCTGCGCGCCCTGCAGCGCGGGCAGGAACGTGGAGTGCAGCAGCGAGGCTTACCTTGTTCTTGATCTGCTTGGGCGTGTCGTTGAGGAAGATGGACGCGTTGGGGTCGCTCGCGGACATCTTGTGCTGCGCGCCCTGCAGCGCGGGCAGGAACGTGGAGTGCAGCAGCGAGGCTTACCTTGTTCTTGATCTGCTTGGGCGTGTCGTTGAGGAAGATGGACGCGTTGGGGTCGCTCGCCGACATCTTGTGCTGCGCGCCCTGCAGCGCGGGCAGGAACGTGGAGTGCAGCAGCGAGGCTTACCTTGTTCTTGATCTGCTTGGGCGTGTCGTTGAGGAAGATGGACGCGTTGGGGTCGCTCGCGGACATCTTGTGCTGCGCGCCCTGCAGCGCGGGCAGGAACGTGGAGTGCAGCAGCGAGGCTTACCTTGTTCTTGATCTGCTTGGGCGTGTCGTTGAGGAAGATGGACGCGTTGGGGTCGCTCGCCGACATCTTGTGCTGCGCGCCCTGCAGCGCGGGCAGGAACGTGGAGTGCAGCAGCGAGGCTTACCTTGTTCTTGATCTGCTTGGGCGTGTCGTTGAGGAAGATGGACGCGTTGGGGTCGCTCGCGGACATCTTGTGCTGCGCGCCCTGCAGCGCGGGCAGGAACGTGGAGTGCAGCAGCGAGGCTTACCTTGTTCTTGATCTGCTTGGGCGTGTCGTTGAGGAAGATGGACGCGTTGGGGTCGCTCGCCGACATCTTGTGCTGCGCGCCCTGCAGCGCGGGCAGGAACGTGGAGTGCAGCAGCGAGGCTTACCTTGTTCTTGATCTGCTTGGGCGTGTCGTTGAGGAAGATGGACGCGTTGGGGTCGCTCGCCGACATCTTGTGCTGCGCGCCCTGCAGCGCGGGCAGGAACGTGGAGTGCAGCAGCAAGGCTTACCTTGTTCTTGATCTGCTTGGGCGTGTCGTTGAGGAAGATGGACGCGTTGGGGTCGCTCGCCGACATCTTGTGCTGCGCGCCCTGCAGCGCGGGCAGGAACGTGGAGTGCAGCAGCGAGGCTTACCTTGTTCTTGATCTGCTTGGGCGTGTCGTTGAGGAAGATGGACGCGTTGGGGTCGCTCGCCGACATCTTGTGCTGCGCGCCCTGCAGCGCGGGCAGGAACGTGGAGTGCAGCAGCGAGGCTTACCTTGTTCTTGATCTGCTTGGGCGTGTCGTTGAGGAAGATGGACGCGTTGGGGTCGCTCGCGGACATCTTGTGCTGCGCGCCCTGCAGCGCGGGCAGGAACGTGGAGTGCAGCAGCGAGGCTTACCTTGTTTTTGATCTGCTTGGGCGTGTCGTTGAGGAAGATGGACGCGTTGGGGTCGCTCGCCGACATCTTGTGCTGCGCGCCCTGCAGCGCGGGCAGGAACGTGGAGTGCAGCAGCGAGGCTTACCTTGTTCTTGATCTGCTTGGGCGTGTCGTTGAGGAAGATGGACGCGTTGGGGTCGCTCGCGGACATCTTGTGCTGCGCGCCCTGCAGCGCGGGCAGGAACGTGGAGTGCAGCAGCGAGGCTTACCTTGTTCTTGATCTGCTTGGGCGTGTCGTTGAGGAAGATGGACGCGTTGGGGTCGCTCGCCGACATCTTGTGCTGCGCGCCCTGCAGCGCGGGCAGGAACGTGGAGTGCAGCAGCGAGGCTTACCTTGTTCTTGATCTGCTTGGGCGTGTCGTTGAGGAAGATGGACGCGTTGGGGTCGCTCGCGGACATCTTGTGCTGCGCGCCCTGCAGCGCGGGCAGGAACGTGGAGTGCAGCAGCGAGGCTTACCTTGTTCTTGATCTGCTTGGGCGTGTCGTTGAGGAAGATGGACGCGTTGGGGTCGCTCGCCGACATCTTGTGCTGCGCGCCCTGCAGCGCGGGCAGGAACGTGGAGTGCAGCAGCGAGGCTTACCTTGTTCTTGATCTGCTTGGGCGTGTCGTTGAGGAAGATGGACGCGTTGGGGTCGCTCGCGGACATCTTGTGCTGCGCGCCCTGCAGCGCGGGCAGGAACGTGGAGTGCAGCAGCGAGGCTTACCTTGTTCTTGATCTGCTTGGGCGTGTCGTTGAGGAAGATGGACGCGTTGGGGTCGCTCGCCGACATCTTGTGCTGCGCGCCCTGCAGCGCGGGCAGGAACGTGGAGTGCAGCAGCGAGGCTTACCTTGTTCTTGATCTGCTTGGGCGTGTCGTTGAGGAAGATGGACGCGTTGGGGTCGCTCGCGGACATCTTGTGCTGCGCGCCCTGCAGCGCGGGCAGGAACGTGGAGTGCAGCAGCGAGGCTTACCTTGTTCTTGATCTGCTTGGGCGTGTCGTTGAGGAAGATGGACGCGTTGGGGTCGCTCGCCGACATCTTGTGCTGCGCGCCCTGCAGCGCGGGCAGGAACGTGGAGTGCAGCAGCGAGGCTTACCTTGTTCTTGATCTGCTTGGGCGTGTCGTTGAGGAAGATGGACGCGTTGGGGTCGCTCGCGGACATCTTGTGCTGCGCGCCCTGCAGCGCGGGCAGGAACGTGGAGTGCAGCAGCGAGGCTTACCTTGTTCTTGATCTGCTTGGGCGTGTCGTTGAGGAAGATGGACGCGTTGGGGTCGCTCGCGGACATCTTGTGCTGCGCGCCCTGCAGCGCGGGCAGGAACGTGGAGTGCAGCAGCGCGGGCTTGGGCATCTTGAGACGCGCCGCCACGTCGCGCGTCATGCGGAAGTACGGGTCCTGGTCGATCGCGCAGGGGACTAGACAGGGCACCTGGACACAATTCACACTATATAGCCCTGGTTTTTTAAGACTGTTGATACTTGGGACCATTTTACTATGATTCCAGATGTTTTGCCAAGGCAAGGTAAGAGGTAGGTAGTACGGGTCCTGGTCGATCGCTCAGGGGACTAGACAGGGCACCAGGACAAAATTTACACATTTATAGCCGTGGTTGTTTCCTTATGTTGATACTTGGAACCTTACTATAATTCCAGAAGTTTTGGTCAAGGCAGGGTAAGAGGTATGAAACTGAGCCTTATGGAAAGAACCATGGATATCAGTGCAGGTGGCTTGGCCAGACAGTCTTTTACAAAGATATGTTTGTTTCAGCTGTTGCTCCATTAGAAGTAGGTCTCTTGCAAAGATTTTTAACCTGGACGGTTTGGAATCTCGTGCTTGTTGGAGGCCTGCCAAGATTGCGATTCTCGATGCAGGGTCACCTTTCCAGCACTATGGGCCCCAACATGCATTAATTCTATTAGCTTTGTACTTTATCTAAATAATCTACTAAATTACTAGATTATCAACACTTTGAGCTATATTGTTGATTTAATGGAAAATATTAAATATACTTAAAATACTTACAACTTTGTTATCAAATATGAAAGGGAATGTTGTTGAGAACGCAGGTGCAGCTTCTATAGAAGGGAATGTGATTTTGCCTATTACGTCAGAATCCCCAAAGCCGAAGATTCCTTTCACTTGGTTGAAGGTAACACATTTCTGTATCCGCACCATATTTTGATAGAACGCTGGACATTGTCTGCAATAAGAATAACAAGTGATATATATTTTTTAACGTGAAACGTGTATTACTACACATTAATTAATTGAAAACTACTGAACTAATTTTGATGAAACTTAACATACTAACCTTGAAGGGGTAAGTAAGTAACCCTTTATTGTTGCTATACTGCATTGCATCGGAATGCTTAATCGCTTGGCGGTGCGTCTTTGTCGGTAAATTGATAATCAGCTACGGCCGAAGCCTCTCACCAGACCACACCTGAGCCATTTCAGAATATATAAAATTCCAAACTGGCCTGTGCCACAAAACGAACCTGGAACGTCCCGCTCAAATCTGAGCATGCTGCCATCTGTCCGGAGGAAGTTTACGGGATAGAACCAAAGTCCACGCGATTAAAGTTGTGGACTAAACCTAAGTTTAGTACATGCAATTGTAACACTTACCCAATAAAATCGAGATCATTAAAAATAAAAGTATTGGAAGGGTCAAAGCCCACTGCTATGATGTCTTTTGCATTGCTGAACGCCATTTGTCTGGCAGCCTCTATTTTAATGTCCTTCCACATGGCCTTTTCGTCATCAGTAAGTTGGATGATTAATGGGACGTCAAATACTTCCTGCAACCATCTGAAAATGCAGGATATTTTTTTTATTTTATTTTAAAACTAACTTTTGGTTCAATGCAAGCACAACCCTGAATCCCAATAGACCTATGAAGCCACACTAACAGAGTCAAGTTAAATTTGTGCTATTTGTCATAAATTAAATTAAAAAAAACCGAATTTTTCGAAATTCGAGGTGCATAGACCTCTGACTCGACTCACAGTTGGCCGATTTCCCAGCAGCTGTCCCCAACTGCCCACCTTTTTTTGAGGGTTGTCCTGTCCTGGTTCAATGTGTACGAGTGGAATGATTTCAGTTTTTTTAAACATCTTACAAAAAGTTAAACATTTCAAAAACTTGTGTTTGGTACCCCAATACTTATCAGCCACCCTAAGCTATATAACTTGTAGATAAACGTAGAAAACTGATGATCACTCTTTCTATATCTAATGCTGACATCTCCTAATCTCCAAAACTGAGGGGAGAGATGTCGAAATTACGAAATCTGATTGTTTATTCAAACACAGCTCTGCTCCACTCCGCTTTGGTGGGAACCGGGCCTAAATCTAACAGATATACATATTAGCAGATTGATAACTTGAGCACAAAACTAACCAAAGATATAACTGTAATCCTTATTAAATTTTTTAATTCCATTCCATTTAGATTTGGTATGTTCAATTGACAAGTTTCTATGGCACTCATAGATAAGTCATATAGCTAAGGCTGCCGGTGAACAGTGAGCAGCTCTTTATGCCCAGACTCTGGTAAGTTATGACTTACTTTGTGAACATAAAAGGTATCATATGCCCAATGTGCATACTCTCCGAAGAAGGCCCCCGTCCTGTGTACAAATAAAACTTCTTGCCTGCTTCAACCAGATTCAATATGCTATGGATGTCTCTGTGAGAGAAAAAAATACCCCGCCTAATGAAATGATGAGCTGAAACATAACAAGGCTTATTTTAAAATTAATATTTATGTTCTTCAGGACGCTCTTATTGTAAATTTATTCTAAATGAAAAAAAAATTAAAAATAATTTATTATTAACATGGTTACAATAAACAAATAGAATGCTGAGATATTAAGGTGTAAAAACCTGTAGGTATTTGAAGGTCTTGCATTCACTCTAAATTTCCTCAATGTCATAGTTTGATAGATTATTATTTATAAATGATAATCTATATATTACAAACGTTACCTTTCTTTCCTGTTACTTTCTCAAACCTAGCAATGACCTCTTCATCAATCTTTTGACTGCCAAATCTTTCTGAAAAATAGTAAATAATACATAAATAAAATATACATTTTTCTAAAAATACATACAATATTGCAGTGACAGCCTATAGTCACCTAGTAGTCAAAACTTCACCTGAGTACTCAAATATGACTGAAGGGGCCTGTAAATCTGCACTTAGCTAAACAATGCAGGTGAAGCTTTAAATTGAGTTGCCTTCATTAGAAGCCGAGTTTTTAAGAAGGTTAAAGCAAAAGAGTGAATGCTAAAGTCACCTCAAGCTATCACAAGCCTGAAGGCCTTATACCCGTTCGCAGAAGTTAATTATCACAAATAACTTAGAATACAAGAGCAAGCAAAGCGAGTTCGGTACTTGCGGGCAACCAGACTCGGATAACGGATAGGTGACGGATAACTCGGATAGTGGATAGATAGGATCCTTCTGAGTGGTTATTTTCTTCTATGACCACCCAGAAATAGGAGCCCCGTGAAGCCGGGGTCTGTCGACCGAGTTTTAAAGAGGGTTTGGTTATTTTCTTCTATGACCACACAGAAATAGGAGCCCCGTGAAGCCGGGGTCTGTTGACCGAGCTTTTAAGAGGGTTAAAGATATATCATGTTATAAGAAATATTCAAGGCGACTGATTTCAAAACCCTTACAAACCATGCACTTGGCTTAACCAGTTTTCAAACGTAGAATACTTAAAGAATGAAAGTGTTTAAGATACTCACTTATTAATTTATCATAATCAATTCCAGTTTGTGACTTCCCGGCTACATTCCATGGATCTACTACATCGTCTTCCTCACTAATAGACAACTCATTTATTTTTTCTTCAGTCATTTTTTTACTGAAACGGCAACATATGGATAATTTAGTTAAGTAAGTGATAATAAAGCATTCGTTTTTACTTGTATTTTTACGATATCAATCGACAGGTAGGTTACTATTGTAACGTCTATCTGAGTTATTATTAAAATTTAAGAAATTTCGTTTTATTAATTAAGCTAAATCCCAAAAAATATTGATTCCTCAAATAAAAAATAATTCTTTGTGCCAAAGCTTTAAGTTCCAACCGTTACAATGCAAGCTATATTTTTGAGGATTACCTTAAATGCAATTTCGATTTACTAAATAAGTTTGCTGATGCAATTTATTCACTTCTGCTCAAATTGAGTAGGTATTCAGTACACTTTCCTCAAAAAATAAATACCTACAGAGGATTTGAGTTGGATTTGAGGTTATTTTTATTAATGTCATTGACATTTTGACTCACGACTGACGTTGACACATATTATATATTCTTGTGACAGGATCCAGCCACAGATATGTAGCAATTTCCTGCTCTTGTATACCTAGAGTAGGTAATGTATCCTTGGTCTTTTTTTTACCTACAGGAAATGCCTGACGCATACCCCTACGTCAGGGGAAACGGAGGGGTTATGTGGGGCTTGCACCCACTCTCTCGTTAGAGAGATGTATTCCTGGCACCCACTAAAACCTGTGCTTTGCCACGACGGACCACGTTGACGGAAGTACGGGATTCCCTTGCGTATTCACCGCGCTCCCGCCAGGCCTCGACCCGCCACCAAAGTGGCAGGTCCCGTCGCTCCTGGCGGCAGCCTGGCCGCTGGCGACCCTCCTGGGAGGCGCGGCCTGTACAGGTCGCACCACCACCTCAGCCTGTCGGTGGAATTCGGGTAACGGACGCCAGAACCCCTTACGTGTCACCCGCAGGCCGGCACCGGTCGCCGAAGGAAGGTGTATGCACCCTAGCAACCGGTGCGTCTTCTGCGAGAGGGATGTCCCGCCGTAATAATTCCTCTCGACGAGCGTACCCGCCCACTTAGGTGAATATTTTACGAGGTTGTCCTCCTCGTAGTGCCCCGAAGGAAATTGTGAGCGTTTCCGCCCCCGCCTGTAATTTTTAATGAGGTTTACTTCTTCTTCTTCCTAATTTTAATTTTTAATGAGGTGCATACCTAGGTGTATAATATTCACATTGCAATTATTTTTGACGTGACAACGTCTTATAAATCGATAGAGCCGGTTGCACGCACGAAAAAACATGACTCATCCGGCGTTACCTCGCCCATGCGGCGTTACCGGCGTTACCTCGCGAGCGCGGAACGAGCGACAAAGAAGACGTTGTCACGTTCAACTCTCGTCAGTAAACCGACTTTACAGGCAACCAATTTTTTGACGTGACAACGTCTTATAAATCGATAGAACCGGTTGCACGCACGAAAAAACATGACTCATCCGGCGTTACCGGCGTTACCTCGCTCATGCGGCGTTACCTCGCGAGCGCGGAACGAGCGACAAAGAAGACGTTGTCACGTTCAACTATCGTCAGTAAACTGACTTTACAGGCAACCAATTTTTTTTGACGTGACAACGTCTTATAAATCGATACAGCCGGTGTTGCACGCACGAAAAAACATGACTCATCCGGCGTTACCTCGCTCATGCGGCGTTACCGGCGTTACCTCGCGAGCGCGGAACGAGCGACAAAGAAGACGTTGTCACGTTCAACTATCGACAGTAAACCGACTTTACAGACAACCAATTTTTTTTGACGTGACAACGTCTTATAAATCGATAGAGCCGGTTGCACGCACGAAAAAACATGACTCATCCGGCGTTACCTCGCCCATGCGGCGTTACCGGCGTTACCTCGCGAGCGCGGAACGAGCGACAAAGAAGACGTTGTCACGTTCAACTCTCGTCAGTAAACCGACTTTACAGGCAACCAATTTTTTTGACGTGACAACGTCTTATAAATCGATAGAGCCGGTTGCACGCACGAAAAAACATGACTCATCCGGCGTTACCTCGCTCATGCGGCGTTACCGGCGTTACCTCGCGAGCGCGGAACCAGCGACAAAGAAGACGTTGTCACGTTCAACTATCGTCAGTAAACCGACTTTACAGGCAACCAATTTTTTTAATGAGGTTCCATAGTCCATTGAGTTGTGTGGTCTGAGATTGTCATCTCGCTGTCACATGCAGAACTCCTTCTGTCAAATTCTCAAGTGTGAAGTGTCAAATATTGTTAATTTGTCAATAACTCTGCATCAGTCAACATCATGTACCGATCTCGCTGTTTTTAGATTTAGTAGTAAATAAACGTGCGTGTCTTTGTTACAATAAAAAGTGTATGGCTATTCGGTGTTAAGCCAGCCGGGACTTTAGTGTTCTTGATGGTTTCCGGTGACGATTTCAATGGTGGTCGTTTACCGCGAAAAATTACGAGGTCGCCGAACCGAAAATCCAAGAAGTCTGATGCAGACGTAGCGAAGAGCTCAGCGTTGCGAAATGACTCGCAACCCTCTGTCCACAAGAGGAACCTTTATGTGGTTTCGTTCCCAATCATCATTCTTTTTAATTTGTTAAGATCCATTTTGTACCAGTTATTTTTGATTTTCAAATATTTGTATTCGGCGTCGCACCGTTTCATTCATAGGCCTCGTAAGAACGGTGAATGTAACTTAGAGGTGGTCGTGAAAGACGGTGTGATATCTACGGAGATCGCGCACTGTGAGGAAATGTCTTACGGGAACAACGTGGGTCCGGGGGACCCTCTCCTGGCCAAACAGAAGCACCACCATCGGAAAGCTTTCGAATACATCTCGAAAGCGCTCAAAATAGATGAAGAAAACGAAGGTAAGGCATTTGTTTAGCTGCTTAATGCTTCATAGTTAATTACCATGTACTTAAAAGTAGATGTTTATGTCATTTGTTTCAAATAAATTACAATAGATAGTTATTGAATCTCAAGTTAGGTAGTTATAGATTGTGAAGCTGAGTATGAGTTTTTTTTAACGCAGGCCAAAAAGAGTTAGCTATAGAATTATACAAGAAAGGTATCTATGAGTTGGAGCGAGGCATTGCTGTGGACTGCTGGGGGGGTCGTGGAGATGCGTGGCAGCGGGCGCAGAGGCTCCACGATAAGATGAAAACCAATCTGGGCATGGCCAAGGACCGTTTACATTTCCTCGGTAAAAACTTTTATATTTTTCCATAATGTTATTTATTGTTAGTAAGTGTTAATTGTATTACATACACTGCTACCTTTATTTTCAAGCTGTTCTATGTTTACTGATAGTTTCAAATACAATGCAAAGTCTTTGTAGCAAACTTTAAGGGATGATGTTTCACTGTGTTAAATGAAGTACAGTACATCAAATTTGAGTATGAATTAGTATTGAATGGAAGCAGGCGTTACTTTGCCAAAATCTATAATTAGCAGGACAGATTAATTTGTTTTGCTATAATCCGCTTCTTGAAAAGATTCTGTATGGTACAATATGCAGGAACACTGCCCACATGAAACACCACACACAATTTTCCATCACTTTCTTCGATGCACGTTTTGTCCCGACACCGGGAAATCCTCAGGAGATGTTGACTTCACAATGCGAAATCGTAGAGAACATTGTTATGAATTAGTAGTGAACAGAATTGGAGTGAAGCATAACAGCAAATAAAGGTATAATTCAACCAACCAGAGCAACACAACTTGAATCGTTTAAGAAGTATTTACACATGTTTGCTATATAGAGTTTGCACTGTATTATAATGACCTTGGCTGTTAATTGCATGCTTAGCTTATTCAATTTAGTTTCTGATATGATGTACTCATATAGCCACACAATACTCTTAAAAGTTTAATAAACACAAATGTTGTCCCCCCATGTAGTGAACCTAGTCGCCCTCGGTAAATTGGGGGTAGAGGAGCCCGAACGGAGTGAAAAAAAGGCTACGGAGTCTCCTCTTAAGCGCAGGCCATTAGAGAAGTCCAAGACAACGCTCCTAGCTCACACAGAAAGTAACAGTGGTCAAACTAAGCCACAGAACGAAGGTAGAATACCACATAGCTTTGCTTCGTTTGACGTAACCTACTGCAAAGTTTTGAAACTCACAAGTTTTACTTTTAACCTCTGACATGATATCATTAACACAGGATACTAAATCAGTTGGAACATTGCATCAACATTTGCATGTGGGTTTGCTGTGCTTACAAAATTAAGTTTTATGCCTTGTTGTGACTTTGAGTCTAATGTTTTACTGTGATGCAAAACACGAAATTTATATCCATGTTACTATTTAAAAAGATCATCATAATTAATATAGGTTCGACCATATTCTGAAACTCTTAGACACTTGTAAAGATTCATCCTCGTCACACAGTTGTGGGAATCGAACCCACGACCACCGACGCAGACGGCAGGATTGCTACCGCTAGCGCCATTCGGTCGTCAAACCTAATTGGTACCTAATTACAAATTTTTAGACACAATTACACTAAACAGCTGCAGTAGCAGCTGTGTTTATGTTGCATCTTTTGCAATTTTTATGGACTTATTGCGTCTAGTTTTTATAGGATACCGTTAGCATTTTTAAATTGCAGCCTTATACATTTTTATCTACAGATGTTGAATGAAAAACCTAGTAGAGTCAGCTTTGTCTTCTAAACAAAACAACAACCATTCATTGAAATTGTAGATGCGTCATTTTATAGCAGCAGGCCGGTTTAGCATGCATAGCTTAGTTGTTGAACCTTGTTTATTATACGCACGGCGTTCGCTACACTAGCATGAACATTGAACAAGGACTTTTTGCATTTTAATATATTGCATTATACGTACATAAGTCTTGTCATTTAATCATTAACAAGCAAGGTTTTGTTCCTTAGCTACATTACATAATGAATATTATGTTCTTGACGGATTCGGAGACGGTTCTTGTCTCTCTTGGGTCATAGCCCAAGTAACCCACGAAATTCAAATTTTATTTAGTTTTTCGCAAATAGAAGGAGTAATTATACATCGTAGACCCATGGCACTAAGTTTTGCGATGATAACGTTTATGCATCTACATATTTTTCATAAAAACTTTGGTCAACAATACCTACTCATTTACTTCATATTGGTTCCCGATAGCTCCAAATCAGGGAAACTGCAGATAATAATCTTTCATAATTAGCCTACTATTTGGATGATACCCATGCACCTTATGTCTCGACTATCAAAGGTTGACATGACATTGTTCTATGTCGTAAATATGGGTGATTGAATCGGGTTGCTCTATTACTTCGCAAGACGAAACAGTTAAGCGTCACATATACTCGTTACGTTATTTTTTAAAAACAGAAAAAAAGACTACAATGGCGCCCAAAATAATATTTTGATTCGATTTCGGACGAATCGATTGTAACTGTCGATCTACTGAGATCTACTTATCTATCACCTAGATGTCGTAACTTTTGCTTCGGCTTAGCATTCGAGATTCGATATAACGGTGATCTTACTCCAATTACAGATATTTCGTATTTTTTACGGCGCCTCACTACAAACTTTTTACGGTGTATACATATCTACAATCTCTGATTTAAAATATTTCAATAACTGTTCCCCGCGACTTTAAATCCCCGACAAAAAACTTAGCTTATATCCATCTGGATCCAATGAAAATCTATTATGATTAATTTTTTTCTTCATTCTGGTGGCTCTATAGATCAGCACGTCCATACAAACAAACTCATCGGCTTTATTGTTTTAGTATGGACTATTTCCAAACATCGTTGTTATAACTGACTAACAAAATAAACATTAGCTTTTAATAAAATTGCAACTCATCCGGTATATTCAGGGGTCTGATTGATTCATCGTTAGGGTAATCGTTAGAAAATTCTGCCTCCCGATTGGCTGACGTAAATCAGCGAACCAATTAGCGGATTGTTTCCGATTACTTTTTAAACAATCTAAGGGCTGGTTCAGGCCCATAATAATTTACGGTCGCACAAAATATGGAAGTGCTCCAAACTGCATGATAGATAGACTAGCAGTAGCAAGCAAACACCGCGAATCGCACAAAAGCTTGTAACCATAGCCGTAGCTAAAAATATTCGCCAAAGCTGACATAGTTTTTATTTTGAGGTGATCATTTGTGAGCGTGACAAACCCGTTGTTAGTAATTTGCCGTAACATAAATATCTAGAAGTCAGAATCGAGTTTTCTGGGACATAATTAAAATTTATCTTCGTCTGAAATAAACTAGATATGGAGATGTCCATTTTTTATAATTGATAGGCTTGCGCTTGTTTTAAATCATGTCTGATGGACAGCAATGATGAGGTCTAGGATGGAGCGCACTTGCCTAGAACATGCCTTTTCACTCTTCTCTTGAAGGTACCCAGATTATACTTGGCTGGGAGCACGGAAGCTGAAAGGGTGTTCCACACCTTAGCGGTTCGTATCAGAAACGTGGAAGAAAAACGTTTCATTCGAATTCGCCGTACATCAACCACGTAAGGAAGCCACTTCTCTCGGCGTCTTGGGGCGTCATATCGACATTATGAGTTGCACTTTATGCGTGTAAAGTAACGTTTGTATGATCCTTAAAAAACTATTTATTTTCGTCTATTGTAAGATTTTCCTTCTGCAAAACACATTTTGAGTTTAGGAATATTTTGTCCATGTAGCCAAAGACTTTTCCATGCGACATGAAACTTTTATTCATGATTAAAAATACTCAGTAATGAAAACGTAGGCACCGGCGTCGGAAAGCCGTCACTCAGCTGTTACTGAAAAGGTTTCGAGTACGTAATTCAACGCCCGTTGCGGCCGTTTTCTTTTACGAAAAATGTTCAAAAGGTGGTCCACAATTTGTTTGAGAAATTATATTTTATGTACTATGTATTTTCAATTTGCGCCCAACGAACCCAAAATTCAAAACTGACTGGCTTATTGTGTGCGTTAGAATTCGAATTAACCCTCTGGCATTTGTGCACAAGAAGCACAAAAAATTCCTTGTACATCGTAGAAATAAATTCTCGAACATCGTGGAATGGAATCCAAAAGCGCATGGAAGTTTTTTTATACTTACTGACCCAGCAAACGTTGTTTTGCCATTAGGGATATAAAATAGCTTACGACCTAGATACTCTCAGACCTACTGAACATACACAAAAAATTTCATAACAATCGGTCAAGCCGTATCGGAGGAGTTTGGTAACAAAAATTGGCACGAGAATTTTATATATTACAGAAGATATTTCCTTAGAAAACGGTAATTTGTGTAAAAGTCGACTGCCATCGTTACCAAATGAACCCTTACTTTTAACCGGTACACATAACCGATAGCCGGTGTAAAATATCCTAAGCTCGGTGTAGGGTGAAAGCGATGGAGCGCAAACAGCGGGCCGGCCGTTTCCGTTTGACTTGTATTCCCACAATGGGATCACGTTACGGATGGTCAGGCGCCGCCCGCCTCCTTGGTTCACTCGGCGACAACGGTTTCATGCACACACTCCCATACATGTTATGCTGTAGGTACGTTGGTACATGTGTTTACGGCCATGACATTATTTTGTACGGTTGGGTTCTCCTATAGATTCCAATCCTCTCGCACAATGTTTCTGAATGTTGATACGCACAACAGAACCTTATCCAAGCACGCTTCACTAGACATTTTTTACGACGATGCAGGCGTAAATGTTTTCGTACTAATTCGAAAGGCTTAAGAACGATCTCGTCGCGAGACTACTAAAGATTCTACTACTGATATCATCGCAAAGGAACGCTTAAAAATCGATTGGCGGTGTATCTTTGCTGGTAGATTGGCCACGGCCAAAGTCTCCCGTTTTAAAAAAAAAACAAATTCTTAAGTGGCCCGTGGTGGGATTCGAACCTGCGACCTTCCACTCGAATCCGTCAAGCGCACCACTGCGCCAGAGAGATCGTCTAGACATCGTCAAACGAAGATCCGTCAAGAGAATATCCGAAGATCTTTTTCAATCTTTGTAAGTTATCGTATTTATCAGCTAGTGTATCCCAACTCTTACTCTACCGGTATTTTTGCGATTCCTTAAGATTCCAAGGTCAGGATAGTCAGAAATTTAAACTAAATAAAATCTTTCTCTGTTCCTTAATTAAGATGATTTTTCAATAATATAAGGAAGTTTTGTTTCTCTTTTCCTGTTCCGGCATGTGTCTCAGTTTCAGGATACCCTTATTTGCGTGATCTTTAATGTTTGGCCAACTTTAAAAACCAACCACGGCATGTTTCCTACTGGAGTTTTTGAAGTTTTAGTGTAGTCAGATATATGATAAAAGTTTCTAATCAAGATGAGTTCTTATCGAGGCATCGCTAAATCCCACCGCAAACATTATGTTAATAGATGCAGTGCGAGATACATTTTCAACATGACAGTTTTATACGTCGGCCTAACCCCATTTTATTAATAGATAGCAAACCGTCCGCAAATTCGTTCGCTTAAAATAGGGCTTATGGATCAATAGATTTGACCGCTTAGATTTAAATACGAGAGAGCTGCACGTCCATTGTAATGAATTCCTCTGCGTGAGAAGGTTACTTAATAATAAGCTCTAGGTACATATTCATTACAGAGGCATATACTAATACCTTAATACACCGAAGGTATACCAGAGCTGAACTTTTGCTTGCACCATGTTGTAAAACTGTAAAATAGATGAGATTAAAATTAAGCGGTTTAAGCCTACGTTGGAAAAATGGCTGCCGAGTGCCGAGTTATGGCTTTAAATTCAGTCAAAGAGTTCCTCACACACGAAAGACAAAGTTATTATATTTTTTTTTGTATTATCTACGGTTAACGGATTTTGCTTCATTGTTTGAAAATTTTTAGAATTTTATAAAATTTTGTTATATAGTACGCCTGAAATGGCTAGATGCATGTAACTGTGTTCAATGCAATCCGTAAGCTTCTTGTCCATTTCCTGGTAGAATTTGCATCAGGGTCTTGACTGAGTCCTAATTTTTTGAGAAGCGTTTACCTGAAATAGGTATTCCAATAAATGTAAACTGACCTAAGTCTTAGTAAAATTCGCACCCCTTGAATTGAATCGTGTTGAATTTCATTTATCCCTTTTTAGTGAGTCATTCAGTTACGAATACTACGTATCAGTTTTCTATCTTTAGTGTCTTCGGTTCAGGGATGATGATTCAGACCCAGTCATGAATCTAAGTATAAACAAGTCCGTTTACCACCTAAGTTTAGATAAACTTAACTGTTCTGTTATTTTTAAAACGTAGAGCTCTGTTTTAGGCATTAATCTCGTAGTAGTGATTTTCCTACGTACGTCTACCAACAAGAGATGCAGGCCTAATATTTTTGATAGTATTTTCTGCTAGTCTGTAGTCTAATATACCTGTAGATGATAAACCTTATCTTTCTTGGATACCTAACAATCAGCATCGCTAGTATATTTGGCTGAAGTCATGATGGCCAGTCTAGTCGAACCAGATGCGAAATTAGGATCGTTCTAGTCCATCTCGAGCTAGATTAGATAAGATAAATTTTTACTATCTTTCCGCCTATTATTTATACGAAGACTTATATTATTACATTATGTATTTCCTATTCATGTCTTATGTATATCAGTTACGTAGAAACAACATTATACCGATGTTACTCGTGTTCGTATATCAATAACAATATAATAGACATACCTATATACCCTGGACAGGGCGGACGGCGGCGTAAAAAAATGTCGCCAGTTTATCGGTGCCAATAATACCAACAGTAAGGCCACGCTGTAGTTCGCTCAGCAGCCACCTATAGAATTTTGACAGATGGCGCTACTGTTTGCTCGTACGAAAAAGATTTACGTAAATTTTTCGGATGCCCATTTCCTGAGTTTTCTTATTCTTGCATTGTATGCATACTTATAAATTAAACATGATAATATATTGATAGATCCCCTTTTCCTCTTGAGTGCGTGTTACTCATGTTTGTTTGGTTTAGCTCTCGACTTCCAGCTTGTATTGGGTATTGCTTTGGTTTTACATTTCCTTTCAAAATATTGTTGTTTGCGTAGTACCTAAATCTAGAGGCGCTGTTCAGTATACAAATATTATGACTATCAGGCATCAGCTGTCTATTGCTGAACATGTGCCCTACCAGCCTGTCGATAACTGGAAGACTACTACTACAGTCAGATCTACCTAAAAGTCTACTAAAGTCTTCCTGAAGAAAATTACTACTTGAAGCTGGATGATAGATAATTAATCATCTTACTTTATATTGTAGTCATTTAATTGGACGTTTCCTTATCTTAAAATACACATATAATATTTTTAGTGCGATCTGTTTTATGGTTTCGTACCAAAAGGATAAAAATGGGACCCTATTACTAAGATTTCGCTGTCCGTCCGTCCGTCTGTCACCAGGCTGTATCTCCTGAACCGAGATATAGCTAGACACTTGAAATTTTCACAGATGATGTATTTCTGTTGCCGCTGTAACAACAAATACTAAAAAATAGAATAAAATGTATATTTAAGGTGCTTACCATACAACAAACGTGATTTTTTTGCTCATTCTGATTTTGGTGGGTAGAGGTGTTTTGGTTGGAATTGGTCTTAATAGTACAGAACCCTCAGTGCACGAGCCCGACTCGCAGTTTTCGTGCCTGCTCTTCGTTTTACCTGTAGAACTTGAAAGCATGAGACTGTCATAAAATGTGCCGATCGATTTCCATTTACTCAGTGTACTTACATAATTCTATTATTACACTGCAAAGAACTTATCTAAATGATTTAATATTCGCCTCCGCAGCGTTTAAATGATTGAATTGAAAGTGGTTATTTCAATTTGCTATGATAGGCTAATAAAGCGTGAACTCTTGGTCTTGTCATCTAATGGAGCCAGTTCAAATTGGTATCTACCTCTACAATAAACGGTGCTATTGCCCCCACTATTTTTATAGGCAAGTTTATTAGTAAATTATCATTCATTTGTCACACAGTTTGCTATTTTTAAGGTGGTTCGGCCTTTGCCTGCGAAATTCGACTTTTATATAGTTTTTTGTAAATATTAGAATAACTAATGATTGCATTCTTATGACAATGAATTTCGGGAAAATAATAGTATCACAGCTATATTTGTTTTAAACACATTGCTCAAAAATTCCCATTCATCACAAATTGGTTCCCGAAAGATGATTTTCTGCAGTTTCCCAGATTTGGAGCTATTGGGACTAATATGAAGTAGGTAAATGAGTATTCTTGAGCAAAGTTTTTATTTAAAACTTGTAGTAAATGTATGTATAAATGTTGTGTTGTATGTAGGTATGTACTATGTACTATTTGCGAAAAATTTAATAAAATTTGTAACTTATTTTATGATTGTAAAATCTCAATTACATGCTAAGATAAATAAGCATGATGTTGTAATGAAAAGTAGAACAAATCTGCAACCTACACTTTATTTCTATGAAATATAACCTAACCTTTTAGGGCATACGCTAAGAATCGTATTTTTCTTTTCCTACAATATGTTAGACTTAGAGTATGAGTCATCTAAGAAGCTTAGTACGGCTTACATAAGCTTTTGTATTATTACTAAACTCGCCGGCATATTTAGCGGAACATAAAAAAAAGGTCCATAATTAAAAAAAATATGGTTTTATTTTAAAATCTACTTACTACACTTCTTTTGTTATTTAAAGTTTCATTTGTTTTTACTTAAAATGAGATCACATTAAGAACAGATTTTGCGAGTAAAGGCTATTTGTGAAAAATGGTACATTTTTGAACTTTTCATGTAACCTGGAAAAGTGAAATTTAATATTAAAATTACAATTAATTAAATTAGAAAAATGGTGATTAATATCGCGTATTTCCTCCACGTGCTCTTATTAAAGTTTCTACCCGTCTAGGCATACTGAGAATGATGTTATCGATGGTCTCCTGGGATAGTCTCCGCCATTCCTCAACTACGGCGATTCGCATTTCGCCCACGTTGGCAGGAGCTGGAATTCTGGACTTAACTTTTCTTTTCAGCAAGTCCCAAACGTGCTCTATTGGGTTCATATCCGGTGATCTCGTCGGCCACACCATAACAGTGATATTCATATCATTAAGATAAGCTTGAGTTACCCGAGCGGTATGCGGCAGAGCATTATCCTGCATAAAAACAAAATCTTCACCGATATATGGGGCAAACGGTACGACATTTTCTTCTAAAACTTCTCTGATATAGCGGTCTGCAGTCAGACTCCCTCTGTCGATCACTACCAAGTCTGTGCGAGCTCCCAAACAAATGCCCGCCCAAACCATTATTGATCCACCACCGTATGCAACTGGAGTTTCAAAATTTGTCTGAATGTATCGTTCTCCTTTGGCAAAGAATATACAATTCTTTGCCTGCCGTCAATTTGATTTAAGAGAATTCTGCACTCATCACTAAACAATACCTTACTCCATTGGTCCGCGTTCCAAAGTCGATGTTCCTGAGCAAAAGTTAACCTGTTTCTACGATGATTTACCTCGAGCCTTGGAGCCTTGGCGGGCACAAATGAACCCAAACCAGCTTCTTCGAGCCTTCTTCGTACCGTACGCTCACTTAGGGTTACACCCCGCACTGCTTCTAACTCATGTCGGGCTTGAACGGCCGTCAAACGGGGGTTCCTACGTACACGAAGCCGAATGAAACGATCATCCCTACTCGAAGTGCGTCTTTTTCTGCCTTGTCCTGCTCTTCTCACATAAGTACCGGTCTCCCTAAACCGTTGGATACTGCGATGGATCGTTGAAACTGGTCGACGAAGATCTCTGGATACCACTCTGTAGGTTTGACCATTTCTTCGCATTTCGAGTGCCCTGGCAATCTCCGTTGGGGCTAAGTCAGGCATAATTCAGTCATCAACTCCAGAAAGATACGCGATTAAAAAAAACTAACAAAAAACAGTATTTCAATGAAATTTTAAATCAAACTCAGAAGGAAGAAATACTCGAAGTTCGCTCCAGATAAGGTGTATTTGAATAAAATTAAAACAATTGCATAAAATGTGATGTTCAGTTGTTTTCTTAATTTGAAAATATTTCTTTTTAAATTAAATAACGTATAAACCAGCCAGCAACTTTATATGATACTGATATCAAACCTTTTTTTTATGTTCCGCTAAATATGCCGGCGAGTTTAGTTGTCTGTAGTCAGTCGGCTCCTATATTTCAGTCTAGGCCATAGATACATAATACTAAGGATGACGGGTCAGCGCTAAAGAGTATCCGAACCGAAAGAGAGATAAAACGCGAAAAGGGAGACAATCGCACTATTGCTAGTTGCAAATAAAATTAGGCTGTATAATAATGGTTTAAGACATAAATTACAATTTTTTACTTTGTTTACAAAAATACACGTAGGTACCCTCGTTTATATGTATATAGCTTTTCTCGGGACACTTTTTTCGTGAATTTTGTATTACACCCGGGGTCCTTAGATAGTAAGTCAATGGTCTAGGCGGTAAATGTCTGGCTATCTTTTTTCATAGGTAAGTACATATGAGATAAATAGCCTGTAGGGCGAAGGCTGTCGCGCCATGCGGTCTGGAGTCTGGACCCGAAAAGTTTTGTCTCGTTCGTTTTCTGTAGCATGAGCTCTTTTGTCATACACATTTTTCGTGAATAGCTTTTGAGGAAAATTACTGCATTTGTTAGGCACAGATGCAACGTGCAATATTCTATGTATTTGTACAGCATCATAAGAGGCACCTCATGGATTATTTTATGTTTATTTCTATTTTTTATTTTATTTTATTTATTTGGGTTAACCAGCAGGTTTACATGATTCTTAAAATAATTGCGTTCAAAATTTGCAATACATTGTAAGAGTATGTTAACCCATTTTAAAGTAACTATTACTTGCTAAGTTCTTTGCTCGGCTTGTGAAATTGAAAACTATAACTAACCGACATAAACATAATTAATACAATATGTTCACATGAGAAAAGCTTGAAAAATCTTCAAAATCTCTCAAAATACTCGCAGTTTAGTATCCTTTTTCTTTTGAGGTAAAGAACTTTAAATAAGTATGTAATAAGAATAGATTTTCATCATAGGCTTACATGGTGCCACAGTTATCTGTCTCTAGGTTCAAGGTTATCCGGTATCTGTAATATATCACTAATTATTTTACTTAAAATAATTCGAATTCTAACGTCAATTATTCCATAATATCACACGTTTCTGTGATAATGTACTTGTTTGTAATGCGTAATGCGTTACCTATGCTAAATCTTTACCTACTGGGATACGTGTTTAGCAATTAATTTTATTAGCAACGGTCTTCGTGAACTTACTCGTACATTAGGAATTTTCATTTTGAGCTCAACTCTTCTAACAACTCGTTAAATATCAATTTCTGAACTTTTTCAAATTATTCGTAGAGTAACAAAAAATTCCGTTCCAAAGAAATATTGCGAACGATATATCTGCGAACTCTTTATGAGATTTCATTTCAAGCAATTTTCGTATCGTTGCACGGCCCTTTGTCTAGACTCTAGACTCTGGAGACGGAATAATATTTAACCTCGCAAGTCAAATTATACTGAGTAAAATTAAATATTTGTAAGTATTGTTTTAATTTTAATGCACCATCTATCAGTAAAGAACCGATTACAAAAATAATATATCTTCAAAAACTACGAATCATTGGATCACAATCACAAACGAATTGGATCGCTATAAAGAGAAATCAAAAATGAGAGCGACAATTAAAAAAAATACACGATGCTACCAATTATATTTATATTTTGATAAATATAATTGGTTATTCAAATTTCCGTAAATAAAGTCGAGACGATTATGTTGGTATTATTTCAAGATAAAAATGAAAGCGGTCAGTACAAGTTAGACTTACAATTAGCATCTTCCTATGAATTCTTCCGAACGTGTCATTCCTAATACAAACTCGCTATCTGCAAATATTATGTCTGAGTGTGTGTGTGTGTGTGTGTGTGTGTGTGTCATTATTGCCCTCAAAGTAGAAGTTTCTTAAAGTAAGCCCTCAATCAACGCGTGGGCTATAACCATCCCTTATTATAAAGGAGTTATATCATTTAAAAATATTATCTACGCTCATTGCTTAAAGTTCGAATTATAAAATCGAAATGTGTCAAATAATTACCTACTTTATTCACAGACTTCTATAATTATTAAAAAGTTATTCATAATAACATCGCTCTACTATGGAAATATTTAAAGAAAGTTGTATAATATCCATAACGATATACGACTCCTGTATTTGTATCTGGGGTTTTGAAGGAATTGATTACAGTACCGCTATCGGCAATACAACGGTTAACGGTTACAATTACTATCTGGGGTAGGTAATATTTTTTATGTAATATTTTTTTAAGTGAATCCACAGACAACATATAGTTGGTAGTCATTGCCGAGAGTATAGATGGGCCATGATTGACCATAGACAACAACACAATGTCTAACGTTCCGCGTAACGTTCCACCTGGGCCTGTGATTATGATTATGATTACGATTACGATTACGATTACGATTACGATTACGATAACGATTACGATAACGATTACGATTATGACGTTATCTCGTAAATCTATCGTCCGTAAACCGACTTTACAGACAACTAATTTTTTTTGTTACTTAGTCAAAACTTTGCGCTGAAAAATGTCTAGTAGTGAAACCTACTAAAGAAAATTTCACTCCACCTGACATCTTAGTAGTTGCAATGATTTACGACAAAAGTTAGCAAGATTTTATGATTTGGATTTATGATAATAATATGAGCGTAGATAAAGTAGTGTATGAAACTCTACATAATTAGGTATTAAAACACTCGTGTGATACTATTAAAAAACTCGCCTGCGGCTCGTTTTTTAAACTCACACTCGTATTTTAATACCCCCCATTATGTAACCGTTACATAAACTACTATTTTAAAACAAGCTATTACACGTTTTATTCCTAAATTGTTGTCAGCACCAGACCATTTAGCAACAAAGAACTCGTCAAAACTGATCAAACGAGTCCAAACTCGATGGGGTTGTGTGTTTAACTACCGAGTTTTTAAGGCCACCTTCCGATTCCATCATCAGATCAGCTCCATGTAAATAATTTTGTATTGTCATCCTTTATCGAATTTTCAGTTCAATCGGTAACCGGGAAGTGGATCAAAAACTTGCAAGATTTGGTTACAAGCAAGCAAACAAACAAACATCGTACAAGGGAAACTAAATAAAAGCTTGTAAAAAGATGCGTATTGTGAGAAATTATTTTCCCGGAATTAAATTAGCGTCAATATCATGCACTCTGATCTTGTAAAAAATAATAGTGGCAAAGGCAATTTTCTAGAGTTATCGGGAACCAAAATTCACGTATACAAAGGCGGAGCACGTTGTAAGCCAGACACGTGAAGTGGGCCCTTATCACCAGAGGGGTTACTACAGGTTTTTGTACGAATTTCGAGGCGACTCGCATCGCACAAACGAATCGAATTTATACATTTACAGGCAGCGTCAGCTATGGACAGTCACTGACATGCGGCTGTCAACAGATGGCGCTGCCTGTAAATGTATGGAGGCATTCGATTCGTATGTGCGATGCGAGTCGACTCGAAATACGTACAAAAATCTGTACTAACCCCTCTGTACTGTATTTTACGTCACTCCTTTCAGTCGCTGAACATTCGAGTGGCTGTAAGATATCTCAAGTAAGAGTAGATGTAAGATTATCTCAAGTCTCTACGACTCGACGTCTTTAGGCTCTTAAACTTCTTGAACCTATACGAGCCTGGTACCTTGTAAAACTAAAGTGTTTTGAATCTTGCTAAGTGGACCGTGGTATTCAAACCATAGTATCCCTACCCTATTACTATCGACAAATATCAATGAGAAAGTTGTATGAATGTTTGGATGTTTGTTACTATTGGTATAGGTATATAATATTTCAATCCACGAAGACGCGCCCTACTCTGTCAAAATCGCTTATGTTTCGTTTGATTCGTATGGAGTTTGACTAACCTAAACTACCACTTAATCGATGTGGTTGTTCTAAACTAAATTTTCTTGGACCAATGCAAAATGCTAATACAGTACAGCTGACTTCATTAAATTAAATTCAATTTTTTTATTGAATTTAAAGTTTAGGTAAGTATTAATTTTACAAGGTGATAATAGTAGTTTATGAAACGGTTGCATAATGGGGGGGTATTAAAACATGAGTGTGAGTTTAAAAAACGAGTTTTTTTAATAGTAGTAATCGAGTGTTTTAATACCTAATTATGTTCAGTTTCATACACTACTTTATCTACACTCATATAAACTTAAAATCCGAACCATAAAATTTTGGTACGTAATATTTGTTGTAAATCTTTGACTTTGTTGGTAAGCGATTGTGGGTTATTTCTCTTGCAATTTTTGAAATGTCAGTTCAATTTTGACTAAGTAACAAAAATAAAAATTAGCAGGTAATATACTATAGTTAAAAAGTTAAAAAATAGTAGGTAATAGTAGGCGCCAAAATTCAATTCTGAACTGCGTAAAAAAGCTCCAAGTCGCGGTGTTCTGAAGAGAAGCAACAACATCTAAGCCTGGTCAGGTCATCTGTGTTGTAGGACGAGGCAATTATTTTTACACGCAATGCTATAAATTCCCGTACTTGTCAGCACTTATAACATAAATCGTCGTGGGTGTATTTTGTTATCGGCGAAATCCAGGTATCGTGCGATATGTTATTTAATCTTTAAAAATTGCACCAACGTTGTCGCCCATGCGCGTCCCAATTTCGTAACACCGTCACGCGAGATAGGGCTGTCAACCTAATTTATTGGAACTGACAGGACTAAGCGATGTGTCAAAATTGAGGCAAAATGCAATATTAGGTTTGAAATGCCCACTATAGATTGTCGAATCATGGTTAGTGCCACCATTCAAACTCCAAACAACATCTGCAATTTATCGAAGTTTTGGCATTTTTTTCAATTTTACATTTTTGTTAAGTTCCCACATCTACAAGTTGCCTGTTGCGTTGTATCTGTATATCTGTTGTATCAGTTGCCATGCCAACAGATAGGTAGACCTAAGTGACGATGCAGACCAAGATATACGAGTATAATCGTTATGTTTAACAGTAACTATATCTTCGTATACCTAACTCAATATGGCAGTCTATATTCAGAAAGTATAAAACAATAACGTCCCGTGACAGGAATCGAACCTAGGACTACAGAGACGTAGTTATTCTACGCTAGGGATGTCTGCGCATTATAACCTTGTTCGATACACCTCTATATCAACTAGCATATAATATTTTTTTCGTTTTTAAAAGTTTGTCAACCCTACGCTCCACTACTTTGCATTATTTGATCGGGTGCTATAGATATAAAAGCTCTCAACCTTCATTAAATTTATGAGGAAAAATCCATTTTGACCGTGGCTTCTGACGTGCGCTGTAAGCTGTTCTGCTCGCAAATTAATTTCTCTAGGGACTCTTTACTAGTTGTACATGTACATATACAGATTGACGTCTAAAAGTAGATTCTTCAAGAGATCCTTTGGATACCTACGTCATCCTAGTCTCTTGGCTTATGTCTACCCGATTTTTTAATTTTGAATACTTAATAAGAGCAAAGATATAGTTATTTTTGAAAGTCAGTTTTTATATTAGATACCATGAAGATTGTAGATACATACATGTTTGCTAAATGCTCTGTCGTCGATTTTACTTACCTACTTAGATTTTCTTAAACTTCTTTCCAGCTTTAATGTCTCGTTATAAGCTTAGCAAGGCCAGCCTCCCTACTGAGGCATTTCCATATTTTATGTTACGGGTTTTTATTAATCTGTTACCTCAAAATGTAATAAATCTAAAGATAAAAGTTAAACTTTTAAAATGATGTAAGAATATAACTTTTGGTACGTTGCGGTACAAAGAAAGAATAAATATAAGCAAGCATAAGCTTTCACTGATGTGGAGTGGACAGTGGAGTGAAGAGTATAAGGCCGGTTGCATAAAACAATTTTGACGGACATGTAACCGTTAGATATGGTGCTACAGAACATTACGAGTATGTCAAAGAAAACTTTTAACAAATTTTATAAAACGGTAACTAGCGGTTTGTTATAATCCCAATCCAATAAGCAATTAACCATAGTTTATTGAAACATGCTTAGTATCTCCCTTTTTTAAATCGCATATGTTATTTGCCAACAAGGGACAGGCTTGAAGAAATGGTAAACTGGTTCTTTTTTTATGATGTTTAAGTCAAATTGTTTTAATAACTGATCATCGAACCCTTACAGAAAACATACTATGTAACGGAAAATAAGGGTTTATTGAACAATCGTTATTGACAAGAAAATGAATTTTCTCAAACCCTCTTTCAGTAAAATAATCCCAAAAAGCATCTTATTTTGTCATAACTTTTAAAATTGTTTGCAAAACGGCGCAAGCTTTTTAATGAATTCTTGCACAAAAAAAGTACCTGCATAAAAATTACAATAACTTTGATTGAGAGTTTTAATTATAGGCCTTCTAACAATCGTGTAAAGTAATAATTTCACCGAAATTTAAGTAAATCAGTGTAAACGCAGCTGCTCCGTCCCCCTGTAAACTGTCATTCGGCCTTCTGTAAATGGGAGTTAGTTGCTTGATAAGCCAGGTCTAAATCAACCACACATCAATCGAACCATCAAAATCTGTTCCATGTTACGACTGGGTGGCGTGGGCGAAGCGCAAGGCCTTTGAAACAATTGCTTAACTTCAAATTATGTAATAAGTAAATTGTTAGTTTCTTTGGCCACTCTGCGCGCGAACAAAAATTTATGAGGATTTATCATAGTCTTTAATGACGATCAATAATTTAAATGTGAGTGGGCGACACTTGTATCGCCATTTGCCAATATTACACTCTACTTTCCATTACGTACTATATATATTGGTACTAATGTACCCAGATACGAGTTTGTATATCTCGAACTTTTAGATGGTTTGCTGTGTCGTTATCGATAATCGATATTCATAATAGGTGGTTGAAGAAGAAAGCTAAAGCTCGTTCAGAAGCTGTAAAGCTACATAACCTATACCTAATCCTATTGGTTTTCCTTTATGTTCCGCTCGGGGAGTATAGTAAATATGCCGTATCGTGTATTCTTACTAAGTAGTTACAGAATTACCTTACTCGTTCGTCTTCACGTGTTTTGAATTCGGCTCCGTCTTTCTCTATCGTATGTTTTAATTCCATATTGCATTGGTGTGTCACTCGGCAGCAGTCTCCACTTGAGTGAAACTTCAACTGAAGTTAGTGTTTTAATGGATAGCTAAGCAGTTTGGATGAGCTCTCTAGGTACTACTTGTGTATATCTTCCATTTAATATGGTTATGTTAAGGAAAATGAACAAAATATCGATCGACGAGACATCGATTTTCGTTTTCGAATATAGATATAAAAATTCGTCTTAAGAATACAGAAAGCTCGAAAGTAGAAAAATGACTTATTACTATCATTATAAATATCGAACGTCGAATTAAGTTAATGGCCTCCAATTTCGATCAATTTATCTATCACTGACCTTGATTTGTCGAATACGATCCGTTCTTATCGATCACTGTGATAGATCAATTCGAAGGCCTTTCATTCGTGGGATTGTTTTAACTAAACGAGAATAGCTGTTTGAGTGAGATGAATTAACTATTTGATTTCGCATTTTTTTTAGGGTTCCGTACTCTAAAGATAAAAAACGGGAGCGTATTACTAAGACTTCGCTGTCCGTCCGTCTGTCATCAGGCTGTATCTCTAGAACCGTGATAGTTACAGACATGAAATTTTCACAGATGATGTATTTCTGCTGCCGCTATAACAACAAATATGTACCTACTGTAGTTTCCTTTGTAGCTACTAATAGGATGCGGGATGTGATCCAGAAAAACACGCTCGTAAACTTTGCACGGTACCAATGGGCAAGCATTCGCAGAGGAACTCGAGTAGCGACTACTGAGGCGGCGCTGGCCGCGTCCGAATAAAATCGCGATAGTTGGAGGTAGTTTGAATTCACAATGCGCGCGCGTCGAGTGTACGCCGATCCACACAAGTTTAATTTTGTGCGCTATGCTCGAGTTCCCGGGTTTGCTTACGACATTTGCACCACATATTTATTTATAAAAAATTAATTGTATTTACATGAAATAGAAATGAAATTATTGTTTGCACTAGCTTTTTCCCGCGGCTCCGCCCGCGTTAAATTCGATTTTTTACTAATCTTGAGAAAAAATTGAATTTCCTTTTCAATGCCCTTTACACCTACTTTCAGGACAGATTGTCAAAGTAATCTACCTATAGCTGTAGCTATAGATTACGGTTGAAAATTAGAGTTTTTTAAATATCCCATGGGAACTATGGATTTTTCCGGGACAAAAAGTAGCCTATGTTTTAATCCGGGTTATAAGCTATCTATGTTCCAAATTTCAGCCAAATCGGTTCAGTAGTTGCGGCGTGAAAGAGTTACAAACATACACACTTACACACACACACACACACACACTTACACACAAACTTTCGCCTTTATAATATTAGTGTGAAGTGTGATAATATAAGTGTGATTATTGTGATGTGATGCACCTACTTTCGGGACAGATTATCAAAGTAATCTACCTATAGCTGTAGCTATAGATTACTGTTGAAAATTAGGGTTTTTTAAATATCCCATGGGAACTATGAATTTTCCGGGACAAAAAGTAGCCTATGTTTTAATCCGGGTTATAAGCTATCTATGTTCCAAATTTCAGCCAAATCGGTTCAGTAGTTGCGGCGTGAAAGAGTAACAAACATACACACTTACACCCACACACACACACACACACACTTACACACAAACTTGCGCTCCGGGTTATAAGCTATCTATGTTCCAAATTTCAGCCAAATCGGTTCAGTAGTTGCGGCGTGAAAGAGTAACAAACATACACACTTACACACACACACACACACACACTTACACACAAACTTTCGCCTTTATAATATTAGTTGTGATAATATTAGTGTGATTATTGTGATGTGATGCACCTACTTTCGGGACAGATTATCAAAGTAATCTACCTATAGCTGTAGCTATAGATTACTGTTGAAAATTAGGGTTTTTTAAATATCCCATGGGAACTATGGATTTTTCCGGGACAAAAAGTAGCCTATGTTTTAATCCGGGTTATAAGCTATCTATGTTCCAAATTTCAGCCAAATCGGTTCAGTAGTTGCGGCGTGAAAGAGTAACAAACATACACACTTACACACACACACACACACACACTTACACACAAACTTTCGCCTTTATAATATTAGTGTGAAGTGTGATAATATAAGTGTGATTATTGTGATGTGATGCACCTACTTTCGGGACAGATTATCAAAGTAATCTACCTATAGCTGTAGCTATAGATTACTGTTGAAAATTAGGGTTTTTTAAATATCCCATGGGAACTATGAATTTTCCGGGACAAAAAGTAGCCTATGTTTTAATCCGGGTTATAAGCTATCTATGTTCCAAATTTCAGCCAAATCGGTTCAGTAGTTGCGGCGTGAAAGAGTAACAAACATACACACTTACACCCACACACACACACACACACACTTACACACAAACTTGCGCTCCGGGTTATAAGCTATCTATGTTCCAAATTTCAGCCAAATCGGTTCAGTAGTTGCGGCGTGAAAGAGTAACAAACATACACACTTACACACACACACACACACACACTTACACACAAACTTTCGCCTTTATAATATTAGTTGTGATAATATTAGTGTGATTATTGTGATGTGATGCACCTACTTTCGGGACAGATTATCAAAGTAATCTACCTATAGCTGTAGCTATAGATTACTGTTGAAAATTAGGGTTTTTTAAATATCCCATGGGAACTATGGATTTTTCCGGGACAAAAAGTAGCCTATGTTTTAATCCGGGTTATAAGCTATCTATGTTCCAAATTTCAGCCAAATCGGTTCAGTAGTTGCGGCGTGAAAGAGTAACAAACATACACACTTACACACACACACACACACACACTTACACACAAACTTTCGCCTTTATAATATTAGTGTGAAGTGTGATAATATAAGTGTGATTATTGTGATGTGATGCACCTACTTTCGGGACAGATTATCAAAGTAATCTACCTATAGCTGTAGCTATAGATTACTGTTGAAAATTAGGGTTTTTTAAATATCCCATGGGAACTATGAATTTTCCGGGACAAAAAGTAGCCTATGTTTTAATCCGGGTTATAAGCTATCTATGTTCCAAATTTCAGCCAAATCGGTTCAGTAGTTGCGGCGTGAAAGAGTAACAAACATACACACTTACACCCACACACACACACACACACACTTACACACAAACTTGCGCTCCGGGTTATAAGCTATCTATGTTCCAAATTTCAGCCAAATCGGTTCAGTAGTTGCGGCGTGAAAGAGTAACAAACATACACACTTACACACACACACACACACACACTTACACACAAACTTTCGCCTTTATAATATTAGTTGTGATAATATTAGTGTGATTATTGTGATGTGATGCACCTACTTTCGGGACAGATTATCAAAGTAATCTACCTATAGCTGTAGCTATAGATTACTGTTGAAAATTAGGGTTTTTTAAATATCCCATGGGAACTATGGATTTTTCCGGGACAAAAAGTAGCCTATGTTTTAATCCGGGTTATAAGCTATCTATGTTCCAAATTTCAGCCAAATCGGTTCAGTAGTTGCGGCGTGAAAGAGTAACAAACATACACACTTACACACACACACACACACACACACACTTACACACAAACTTTCGCCTTTATAATATTAGTTGTGATAATATTAGTGTGATTATTGTGATGTGATGCACCTACTTTCGGGACAGATTATCAAAGTAATCTACCTATAGCTGTAGCTATAGATTACTGTTGAAAATTAGGGTTTTTTAAATATCCCATGGGAACTATGGATTTTTCCGGGACAAAAAGTAGCCTATGTTTTAATCCGGGTTATAAGCTATCTATGTTCCAAATTTCAGCCAAATCGGTTCAGTAGTTGCGGCGTGAAAGAGTAACAAACATACACACTTACACACACACACACACACACACTTACACACAAACTTTCGCCTTTATAATATTATAAGTGTGAAGTGTGAAGTGTGAAGTGTGATTATATATTATAAGTGTGAAGTGTGAAGTGTGATGTGATTATTGTGATGTGATGCACCTACTTTCGGGACAGATTGTCAAAGTAATCTACCTATAGCTGTAGCTATAGATTACTGTTGAAAATTAGGGTTTTTTAAATATCCCATGGGAACTATGGATTTTTCCGGGACAAAAAGTAGCCTATGTTTTAATCCGGGTTATAAGCTATCTATGTTCCAAATTTCAGCCAAATCGGTTCAGTAGTTGCGGCGTGAAAGAGTTACAAACATACACACTTACACACACACACACACACACACACTTACACACAAACTTTCGCCTTTATAATATTAGTGTGATGTGATAATATAAGTGTGATTATTGTGATGTGATGCACCTACTTTCGGGACAGATTATCGAAGTAATCTACCTATAGCTGTAGCTATAGATTACTGTTGAAAATTAGGGTTTTTTAAATATCCCATGGGAACTATGGATTTTTCCGGGACAAAAAGTAGCCTATGTTTTAATCCGGGTTATAAGCTATCTATGTTCCAAATTTCAGCCAAATCGGTTCAGTAGTTGCGGCGTGAAAGAGTAACAAACATACACACTTACACACACACACACACACACTTACACACAAACTTTCGCCTTTATAATATTAGTTGTGATAAAATTTACATGAAATAGAAATGAAAATCATTGTTTGCATAAAATATAATCCCTACAAATTACTAAAAATTTGAATAAAATAAATTTCCCTCCTCCCAAACAACGAGTGATTTTTTTGCTTAATTTTGCAAATTACCTACTAGTAGTAGTAGTAGTAGTAGTAGTAGTAGGTAATTGTCTTTTCTGGCTTCTGCATTATCATCTCGCTACTTTATAAAGTAGCGAGTAACATCCGTACATTATCTAAGTATACATTTACTTAGATAATGTACGGAACCCTTCCTGCGTGAGTCCGCCTCGCACTTGCCCAATTTGATCTTGACTGCAATCAATTCAACGTAACTAGCGTGCGTGGCATGCATTTCCTAATCAGAAAACCTACTCACCAATCTTTGTTTTGATCTAATATACGTTTTAGGCGTGACAAGGTCTGAGCGTTTGCTAATGTGGTTTAGGTATTGCTAGAAATCTAAGACGCGTACAGGTAGTAGATACAAATGGGGACCCTATATAGAATGTTGACGTCTGGATACCATTATTATGGGCCTGTCACACGTACTAGATTTCCTTTGCACCGACATATGTACCTATAGTTGTAATATACCTTTTGTTGCTTGGTTTAATTGTTTCATATCAACTAATACATGTACATGTATTCTGGATAGAGCGGGCGGCGCGAAAAAATCTCGCCAGTTTATCGGTGCCAAAAATACTTGTTTTGCCACCAACAGTAAGGCCACGGTGTAGTTCGCTCAGCAGCCACCTAGAATTTTGACAGATCGCGCTACTGTTTGCTTGTACGAAAAAGTTTTACGTAAATCGGATGTCCATATCCTGATTCCTGAGGTTCTTATCGGTGTATCAACTATCAACCACTTATCTCTTCTGGGCCCGGTTCTCTCCTCAGAATGAAAGAAGTTCGACCTTAGCCCACCACACTGCCCAAGTGCGTTTTGACGAGCATCGCAAACCTTGAAGCAAGCGTCCTGAAATGCTTACCATGTTTTTCTTCACATATATAAGCCTTATCTGCGAAAAATCCATAATATGTGTGCCCGGGATTCAAACGCCCAAGCCCCTGATAACAGATAGAGGTCTTTACCAATGGGCTGCTTGGTTTACTTGATGAATCTCAATTTATCAAACCCGCGTCCTTAACGTCAGTTCAGTCGGTCAATAACAAGTAAATCACAGTTGCGTAACAGCCCTTACGTGTCAGTTCTTACAAATGCCACGAAAAGGTTTTACGCAGAGCCGGTCCTTTACAGGTGTCCTTTGCAATATCAACGCAAAAGCTGCATTAACAATGTATTACAAATTCACATACTGGCAAAGGTCACGAATAAGAAAAAAAATACTATTACGATATTTATATTCCGTTGTATCCTTAACTTTGTTACTGCAATGTTTCCAAACAGAACTTTTTAAGTATACTTGGCGACAGTTCATTAGACAAAGCGGTTTTTAATTACGCACGAGAACTTTAACGAGTTTTTGTTTTTAGGTTCCTATTTTTTGAATAGCATCTTGTGTTTGTTTGAACTTAAGTACACGTTTAGGTCGCTTGTCTCTACCGTCCGTCACGAGATAGACATAATCTTTCTTTTCTCTGATATACATAAAATTCTCGAGTGTTTGTAACCAAAGCTTTTCATACCCCTATATGGCAAAAACAACGTTTGCCCGGTCAGCTAGTCATATAATATATAAAATTTTCGTGTCACAGCGTTTGTAACCTAACTTCTCCGAAACGGTTCGACCGATTGTTATGAAATTTTCTGTGTATGTTCTTCGGTAGTTCTGAGAGTAGATCGTAAGCTATTTTTTTCATACCCATATACCTATGACAAAAACAGCGTTTGCCGTGTCAGCTAATTTTATATGAGATCAAGATGAGCACTGTGGACAAACGGTCACTTGGTATAAAGCTTATAATGTATGTACGGTGCTATATAGCTGCGGTGGATAACAGGATAAGCGACCTTATTGTTCATCTTTATACAGTCGCAGGTCGCAAGTTAACAACCAGGAGAGTAGCCAGCGGTGGCGGGCCGCTGATGAAGTCGCAGACCCTGCCGCGCTCGATGGGCAGATCAGCTTCTCAGCCCAACAGCTCCAACGGTGGATATACCAGATACCCAGTAAAGCCTGCCTCTACGCCGCCTGCTGTCAAACGACAGTTATCCGTAAGTATTTAAAGCACTAACAGCTAGCCAGGAATATTTAATTGCCTTGCTATAATCCACTACCGAAAAGAATCTGTATGGTCTAACATGCAGCTACAAGCCGCGCCAAACCTATTGCGATATCACACAGCTCTTACGATACTCTTAGAATTGTGTGTGTTTTTGCATGTGAGTTGTGATCGTATTGCTTGCTAAGGAACTTGCCTTCATGCTTGAGTAGGAGGGTGGGCGATGCTTGCCTGTTAGACCATACGGATTCTTTTCAGATAGCGGATAATAGGAAAATAATTTTATCTTTATTGCTAATTAGGTATGGATTTCCGCAAAGTAACACCTGCTTCAATTCGATACTAACAGCTATTTAAGAATTTTTACTCACGTGTTTGTCAGGTATGCCCCACTAGTTTCGGACTCATCCTGAGTCTGTCCTAAGGGGTAGGGGCTAGGGCGTCGATGCACGAACCGCTACTTACAACTAACAGTTAGCTGTTGGTTAAGGCTTTGTTGTTGTTTCTACTAACTTTAACAGACACGTAACGTTTAAATATGACAGTATATCTAAAGACATAAGGACCAAACCTCCATATTTAACAATTACGTGTCTGTTAAAGTTAATTGAATCAACTGGGCCTCTATGCCAGTCGCCGGAATACAATTTACTCCTTGACCGAATTTCATCTAAATGTCTTCAACGGGAATCCTAAATTTTTTTAAGGATAAAAAAATAGCCTAGATCACTATTTGTATAATTTCTCTACCTGTCTGGAAGAATCTCGTCAATATCGGTTTTACCAGTCTGAAGCCTGCTTAGTTGGAAACTGATAGCATCAAAAACAATAACATAATTTATTTGATTTTCGCAACTAACAACTTTTTCTCAATATTGGTACTATAAATTGGCACGTCATTCATCTCATCATCATTGACTATGAAAAGTTTATCTCAATCATTATCCAAATTCTAAATTTTGCTTCCATCTTAATAACAATTTCTAACCACATCAACTTCTCAATATCTGCCACATCGAGCTCTTAATCGTGGCCTTATTGATCTGTTTGTTTGGTTAATTTTCTCTGGTCTTGTCTCTATCATCTAAACCCCTTTTTTATATCCCACTGTTGGGCATGGGTCTCCTCTCTCACTGGTTTCCTAAAATCTGTTATCAGAAATATAACTTTGAAAAATATTATAATTTGCACTGGTTAATTAAACAACTGGTAATGTTCTAAATAACATGCAGCCTTAAACTTTGAAAGCTACTTTTAAACCTTCAACTAATGATGAATTAATAACCGATGTTCTTTCATTGACTTAAAAATATCCTACTTTTATGTTTTCTTAATCTTTCCTTTGCTTAGTTTCACTAACCATTCCATAACCATTAACATCACGACATTTCCTCTCACGACTAGAGCGCATATCAGGTGCCAGTGAACGGGTCGCCGGTGCGACGGGTCGTGGGTGGAGGCTCCCAGCGCGGGACGCCCACCAGAAGTAGGACTCCACAGTCGACGCTCTCGGTTCGCGGCGTAGACCCCAAGCTGGTCCAACTTATACTGGACGAGATCGTGGAAGGCGGTCCCAAGGTCCATTGGGACGATATCGCTGGTCAAGATGTAAGTGCTAGAAAATCATTTTTTTATAGCCAAGCAAGGTTTTCTTAAGGTTGCCTGGCAGAGATCGCTGCTAAGCGATAAGGCCGCCTTTTGTGCCTAAAATTATTTTAATATGTATTTCTGTTTTGTGTAATTTCTTGTGTGGTGCAAATAAAGTGTATTTATTTATTTATTAAGGTTTTTACCCTGAATTTGCATTGCAATGCCATAAGAAAAACTGTAAAGCACTCGTTATCCTTAGGCATTAGTTCTTAAGTCCTATTTTGCCCAACAATTTCCCCGGCAACAGTTTCCCTCAAACTAAGACGGAAATGCTTTATAGCATGGATGGCACGGCAAAATATCCGACACTGTGGTGCTATCAATTCAGGCAAAATAGAATAGTACCGTTCGGATATGGTATCTTTACTTTATCTACGCTCATTGCTTAAAGTTCGAATTATAAAATCGAAATGTGTCAAATAATTACCTACTTTATTCACAGACTTCTATAATTATTAAAAAGTTATTCATAATAACATCGCTCTACTATGGAAATATTTAAAGAAAGTTGTATAATATCCATAACGATACACGGCTCTGGACTCCTGTATTTGTATCTGGGGTTTTGAAGGAATTGATTACAGTACCGCTATCGGCAATACAACGGTTAACGGTTACAATTATTATCTGGGGTAGGTAATATTTTTTATGTAATATTTTTTTGTGAATCCACAGACAACATATAGTTGGTAGTCATTGCCGAGAGTATAGATGGGCCATGATTGACCATAGACAATAACACAATGTCTAACGTTCCGCGTAACGTTCCACCTGGGCCTGTGATTATGATTATGATTACGATTACGATTACGATTACGACTACGATTACGATTACGATAACGATTACGATAACGATTACGATTATGACGTTATCTCGTAAATCTATCGTCCGTAAACCGACTTTACAGACAACTAATTTTTTTTGTTACTTAGTCAAAACTTTGCGCTGAAAAATGTCTAGTAGTGAAACCTACTAAAGAAAATTTCACTCCACCTGACATCTTAGTAGTTGCAATGATTTACGACAAAAGTTAGCAAGATTTTATGATTTGGATTTATGATAATAATATGAGCGTAGATAAAGTAGTGTATGAAACTCTACATAATTAGGTATTAAAACACTCGTGTGATACTATTAAAAAACTCGCCTGCGGCTCGTTTTTTAAACTCACACTCGTATTTTAATACCCCCCATTATGTAACCGTTACATAAACTACTATTTCCTACAAGTACTAAACTTCCGCATGTGATTTCAATGGATCGCCAAATAGATTTTTATACGTTTATCGGTGCGCATATGAATAGCGCTCAAAGCTCTACTTTATTGTTACAGTCCAATTATTTAGTATTATGTAGTTTTGCCTCGAAAAATTTCCGGGAAATTGTTGTCATTGACTTTGACATGGTTCATCGAAGGTTCCTTCGTTTTTCTTACATAGTATTTAGAACTGACTGAACTATGTGTGTTGTTTTTTACATTGATCAACACCTTTCATTGAATTTTTTTTTAATAGGCGGCCAAGCAAGCTCTGCAAGAAATGGTCGTGCTGCCATCGCTGAGGCCGGAACTCTTTACGGGTTTAAGATCGCCAGCTAAAGGGCTACTGCTCTTTGGTCCTCCAGGCAATGGTAAGATTTTACTACCTTTTTATACCGCATTATTTTTATGCAACATTATGGACATTATCATTAACTATTGGTTTTTTATTGATGATATTTTGTATTATTACCTGACAAATGACGATCATGCTAGTGGATGTCAATTGTCATGGTCATTCAATAACTCTTAAGATTTTACATCTATCCCTACATATTAAAGCTGCGTTATCCGTTAACTTAATAAAATTTCATAAGTTCGTCATAAAGCTAGCGTGTTATATATCACGTTTACGATAAAATGAACCTTTTGGCAGATGTCAATTGCATAGTAGGTTGCTTCAGTCTCGTTCACACTGATCTTTCGCTATGTATTTTCCAAAAGGCAGGTTGTGAGTGATTTCGGTTGTGACTTTTGAACTATGACTATATCATATTCATAAGTGTCATGTGTTTGTATAACAACAGGCAAGACGTTGCTGGCGCGATGCGTGGCAGCGGAATGCTCGGCGACATTCTTCTCAATATCTGCTGCCACATTAACAAGCAAGTACGTAGGGGATGGAGAGAAGATGGTGCGAGCGCTGTTCCAAGTGGCCAGGGAACTACAGGTAGGTCTTATGGGCTTAATAGTATTGTTCATAAATTAATGAGAGGCATTATGGGGCTTGCTAGCTAACTTAATGGATACCTTGTCTTCAAATTCCAACAGCAGCACCCAAAGCACGGGGGCCTAGACAGTTACTCCAAGGGGAGAGGATAAAATATTTATAGTCAGTTTTTTCCACTCTATGAGTTTAAGCGCGTAAGTGTAGTGGATTCCCCGTGGATAAAATGAACAAAAGATGTATCATTTTCCCATTTGCCGCATTATAACCAGTGGAGAAAAGAAATCATAAACTTGATAAACCACACACATGTCGCTTTAGTCCCAAACGTGCTTTTACTGAAGTCCGCCTGTGCTCAGAAGTAAGCAAGTCAACATCTTCGATGATGTCCCAGTGTCGGGTCGAAAAGCTGAGAGAAAGTTTTTGGAAGAACTGTGTGATACTTTAAGTGGTCATACAGATTTATCCGATGTTTTGGAGTGCAGATAAATGATTTTGTGGTTTTTATCGATTACTTACTGTGGTATTCCGTAAATAGCATTTGTTTCAATCCACTACAGTTGATGAGCACAACTACATGTTTACAGATGCCCAACACAATAAGTCAAACGAAATTTGAGTAGTATGAAAATGCATTATAGTTACAACTGCATATCACTTTCGACCCATTGTTCAGCTTTCTGTTTGAACAGTTTACGTTTTCTAGACTCTGCATTCAGATCTAACAGCAACTTTGGCATACTTCCAACCAAATGCCTATTGTTTATGACGGTTGTATCGCATTTTTTGTCCAAAATGCAGTAAACATGCATCTTGGTTATGCAAAATAAATTGAAATTAAGCTTTGGGTGCCGTCCAAATCACGGTGTGTGTGGGATCATATTTTTGGCTCTCAATCCCTTTTTAATTGGCTTGGCTTGCACCTTGGAAAGCTCAGGTAGTTATGCAGATTTACTCGCGATCTTTTACCCTAAGCACGCACCTACCGCTAAGCAAGTAGTATTTAGTGACCACACACACGCAATGCATGTAGGTCCGAAAATTGAGAGTTAACTACGTGTCCTTAACTCCGGATTCCAAGACCGAATTCTGTAACATTAGCTTTCTTTAAAGCTTTACAATCAGCCTATAGCTATGAATGAGCTGGCTATGAAGTGTTGAAAGTCGCCACAACACAATAAAATGGAAAATTCTTTCCAAAAAACCAACTTCAAATGCCACTACAAAGAGTGAAATAAATTTTAATGTACACCAATTCGAAGTCGGGCAATGTTTTGTTCAATCATTAATAGTCCTTCGTATTATTAAACTTAATGTGCAAAGAAACGACAAAATTATCGTCAATACGGAGGACTATTAGTGAATGAACGAAACATTGCCCGACTTCGAATTGGTGTACATTAAAATTTATTTCACTCTTTGTAGTGGCATTTGAAGTTGGTTTTTTGGAAAGAATTTTCCATTTTATTTTTTACTTTTTAGTGGAAAACAAGTAATGCGCAAGGTATTGGAAAAAATGCCCAAATCGCTGGAAGTATGCTTCTAAAATCTGAAGAGTTCCCTCAATTTCTCCAAGATCCCATCATCAGATTCTGACTTGATGAATACAGTCATTACTTGATGACTGCTAGGAAATGCAATAGTAACTATAAAAAATACCTAAATCGCTTCAAGTATACTAGCAAAATTTGAAGAGTTCCCTCGATTTTACCAAGATCCCATCATCAGATCCCGACCTGATGACCATAATACAACCTGGAAAAAATTACTCTTTTAAACAATACCCAAATCACTTCAAGTGTGCTTATAAAATTTGAAGAGTTCCCTCGATTTCTCCAGGATCCCATCATCAGATCCTGATTTGGTGACAATGGGACCATCTGTGAACTATACCCTTTCAAACAAAAAAAGAATTTTCTAAATTGGTCCACGCATCTTCGAGTAATCGGGGAACATACATAAAAAAAAAAAAAAAAAAAAAGATTCCGACGAATTGAGAACCTCCTCCTTTTTTTTGAAGTCGGTTAAAAAAAGGACGCGTCCCGGCAAACGACGAGTGGTGACGTCATTTTTAAAAACTCTTCGCCAGCTCGTTTCTTGCGTTACAACGAAGATTTTAGCAGGACAGATTAATTTGTTTTGCTGTAATCCGCTACTTGAAAAGATTCTGTATGGTACAATATGCAGGAACACTGCCCACATGAAACACCACACACAATTTTCCAACACTTTCTTCGACGCACGTTTCGTCCCGAACCGGGACATCCTCAGGAGATGTTGACTTCACAATGCGAAATCGTAGAGCTCTACGATACCATACAGAATCTTTTCAAGTAGCGGATTACAGCAAAACAAATTAATCTGTCCTGCTAATTATGGATTTCCGCAAAATAACGCCTGCTTCCATTCAATAACGAAGATTTTTTTTCTATTTGAAAGGTAACATGATAGAGAATACTCTTAAATCGTAAAATCTTCTGGTATTGGGGGCATTTTTCTGAGAAATTTAGAGATCATTGAAAAAAATAGTCATAAAAAGGGTTTCTTTATCATAAAAAGCAAAGTTTATGTCATGATCCTACTTTTTTGCGTGCTAATTGTTATTTAATCCTTACCGCCAAGTACGTGGTATAATATTTTTTTTTTATTTCAAAGCAATCGACCCACTAATTTTGTAGAAATCGTTTTTTTTCTTACACAGAGAAAACTACATCACAAATAAAAATCTTAATTCGCTAATAAAAAGTAAAATTTTTTGATTTTTTTTTCTATTTTTTTTGTCGATAATTTATGGTCTAGTTTCACCCCCTTTCGGGGTTGCACTTTATCCCTGGACACCCTGTATAGGTAAACCGCTATAAACTTGACCCATCTGATGGTCAGCGGGACGCAGGGCGGGAGCCGCTCAACCAATCAGCAAGTCTGTTGCTGTACACTGGCAACGCTGACGTATCGTTATAGCCAAGCGCATCACCCGCACTGCGTCCCGCAGACCATCAGGAGGGTCATATAGCGGTTTACCTATAGCCATCTTTTTCAGACCGTCGTCGCGTCTGTTGAGCGGGCAGGGGGCTACTGTAAAGCGTCATTATAATAAAATATCTGTCTATTCCCAAAAGCCGTCAATAATATTCGTGGACGAAGTAGACTCGCTGCTCTGCGAGCGCTCGTCGGGCGAGCACGAGGCGTCGCGGCGGCTCAAGACGGAGTTCCTGGTGGAGTTCGACGGGCTGCCGGCCGCGGGCGCCGACCGCCTCATCGTCATGGCGGCCACCAACAGGCCGCAGGAGCTTGACGAGGCTGCGTTGAGGTATTATCTTAGTTTTTTATATGTTAATAGGAATTAATTTAACAAGAAAAGGAAAAAAAATATTTGCTATAATCCGCCAACAGAGAAAATTCTGTATGGTCAAACATGCAGGTACAAGCTAACCACCGCTTACCTTCCCACCAAAGCAAGAAAGCCAAGTTACCCAGCAAGCAATGCCACCACCACCACTCACATGCACCACCACACAAAACTTTTATAATCATGAACTTCCACAAAGTAACGCCTGCTTCTATCCAATAGGAAGTAATTTAGTTCTTAATAAAGAAACTGCCTAAACAAATTCGATCCAAGTGACACAAATTGAGAAATAACAACTTATTCGTCTTAACTCTTCATCTGATCCTTTTTTTGTTTTGATTTATTTTCTATTTTAACTAGCATTTCACGATTTTTTTAATTTTTTTGAGACTAATTTTTAAGCAGCGATCCACCGATCGTGCTGGGACTTATGAAATAAAAAAATATTCTTAGTGTTGATATAGGGAAAATCTATCAGTAGTTGTGTGAAAATCTGTTCAGTAGTTGCGTAAAGGCACAAACGTACTAATTTATTTATAGTGTATTAGTTTAATGTTACAAATTGAATTAGTTTTGGCCGTACATAACTTCAAAAAATTTTTGTCAGTCGCTTTTTGAATGCCCCCTGTGTAAATTGACATAGTTTCGTCATAATTATTACTTTTCGCATCAATAACAGATCCCACTTCTGATAGCAAGGAAAAATCACTATACTTGAAATTCCGCAGACGGTTTCCAAAGCGGGTATACGTGTCGTTGCCGGACGCAAGGACGCGGGGTGCGCTCCTACGGCGCGTGTTGGCGAGAGGCGCGGCGGCGTCGTCGCTGACTGACGACGAACTGACGCGGTTGGGCGCTCTCACTGATGGCTATTCGGGGAGCGACCTCACCGCCTTGTGTCGTGACGCCGCTCTCGCGCCCATCAGAGGTGAGTTTCATCTTCAACCTTCTTAAAATTAAAAAAAAAACACAAATCTGGGTCCCGCACTTCTAGCTATATGGCATCTGGTAATAACCCATATTCATGTACAATAGTAGGGGAGCCCAAACGGGGATTTTTGAAGTGACTCTAGGCTGTCAGAAAATTATATAGGGAGAATCCTTGCACCCTTTAAAGTACCTCTACTAAGTATGAACCCTCCATATGGTGGGGTGTGTTGAGGGGAACCCGTCTGATTGGTAAAAAAAAAAATCGATCCTTAGAAAATCTCATGAAAACTGTCAGATTATTAGTTCTTTGTAATTCTATTAGTGTTTCCTTCAAAATAAAAAAAATTGAAACGCGCTCGGTAGGCAAGGTGACGATTTTTTTAACAACTTCGAGACTCGCTCGTTTCCTAATGTCACGCTCAAATTGTGAGATTATTATTGAGATATACAATCTTCTCAATGTATATTTGTAGTTCTTCTAATTGTATTTTCTGACACGCTCGAGTCACTTCAAAAATCCCCGCTTGGGCTCCCCTACTACAAAGCAGGTTGCCTGCGCCGAACTACCAGCGCTTATCGGTACTGGTCTGAACAGATGACCGCTACATAAAACAAGCTGGCATGAGCAGGCGTTAGCAGGTTGAGTAGTGTGCGAAATGTCGAGCTCATCAGACGAAGATTTTTTGTTAGAAAATGTCTTTTGCAACATGCGGAAAATCTGCTGTTCATTCCATAAACAGAATGAGGGAAATATTCTGCGAACACCATCATTTTTAACAGTAATTAAAGCGGATGATGAAAAATTTTATAAATATCCTTCAATATAAAAAATTGGTGTAATTGGCATATACAACCAGTTCACATTCAATTTGATCACTAAGTTGGAGAATAACTCCACTGAAGTAACTTAAATAAATAAAATAAATAAATAAAGCTTTATTTAATTCCTTACAGTACATAACTCTAATATTATTCTAAGTTCTAAATATTAGAAGTAACTTAGCCAGGTCGAAAGTGAAATTAACGCTGTGACATTGCTAACGTTTAACCAACTTCAAAATGGGGGATGCTGTTTGGTTTTATAGGTCTACTAGCTTTTAACTGTGTTCAAAATATTGGTACTGGAGTGCTGTTTTGTTTTGTAGGTCTAAACGCTTTTAGCAACTTTGCATTTGGCAATGGGCCAGCGCAGTGTTTAAGCCTCATGTGTGATTTGGCGAACTCATAGTTTGTTCGCGATTTCTCGCGTGCTTTCTTATCTATAGGTTAGGAATAACCTTTTTCTCTTTGTAACATAATCTTGATGTAACATTCTGCTTACTTCGGTGATCTTGTGAATAACATGTTCGAAGACAGAGGCCCAAAGTTGGATATCCAAGTCGAACGAAAATTCTTACGTTTTTCTTTCAAGTAAGTTTCAAATTGTGGGCTTTTGTAGATACATAGTGCGTTAAAACCCTGATATTATATTTAATTTTAAGCCGTGAAATAGTTATTACCAATATTTTGCTGACTCTTTGATAATTCTCTGCGAGTAAGGCCTGTTATTTGTTGAATTTAGATTAATTTTTTTCCCATCACCAGCCAGAACTCTGCAGAATAGCAATATTTTACCCCGTATTGAGGCCTTGATACATATTAGGCCCTCCAATCGAATAGTCAAATTGTCTAATCGTCTGAAGCGGTACGGTAAAAGTGCAAGAATGGAGTTAAACCAATTCCACGTGTTTCAGAGTTGGACCCCGAAGAAGTGAAATGCCTCGACCTGTCGTTAGTTCGAAGCATCACCTTCCAAGACTTCATGGACGCGCTGAAGAGGATCCGCCCGTCTGTGTCCCCGCACAGCCTCGTCGCCTACGAGAAGTGGTCAGTGCAGTACGGCGAGCTTGGAGTTTAAACTTTGTGTACAGGTAATAAGATCTATTATAGAATATACATTTAGTGAACTGAAAAAGCATAAAAACTGCTATTTTAAAAACCCTAGTTACTCTCGTTAATTTGTCTTTATACGAAAAATATCCACAGATGCAATTACTAACAATAAGCTAACTCGACATATCGCCATCTATCGGGCGACAGGTGAACTTCGTTTCAACCGAGTATTCCACGACACACGCATTCTGTTTTATTATGGATTGCTTGTGCTTGATTACTTCATCAAAAAAAAAATATAGATCTAACCATAGTATCAACCATACTACGCATACATTGTCTAGTCACACATTAATTAAATCGCAAAAATATCAAGATTGGTAAGCTGTGATTGACCGACTCACGCAATGTGTCACTATCCACGAGTCGCTCAACTATACAACCGGATGCCTTTATATCATTGGCCATAATAGATATAAATTCTCTCTTTCCCTTCATCTCAAGAAGTTCTTCAATAGAAAACTATTAAATTAACTATTTTGTTCTCTTCAGGTACTGGTTAGTAATTATATTGAGGTGAGTCAATAATTTTAAGGAAACTGTCTTGGGATCGCAAGTAAATCGAATTGAATTTTAAAATATAATGAATTTTCTCCAGAAATTTTTGTATATCGCTCAAATTTTAGGAATCTCCAAACCTTTCCCTTATAAAATTCCAGTGTAGTAACTAACAGAATGGTGTTTTGTTTTTAATTAAAATAGTATTATTTTTTGTATCGTAACGTAGGTATCGGAGTATTTTAAACCCATCTAGTCAAACAACCAGGTTTTGACTGTAGTTGCCTAGCATTTCGCTTCAGTTCATGGCCATAAACCGTCATAGTAGACAAAAAAAACGTAATAGGAAAAAAAATTTGATTTCGTTTTAAGCCCTGCCCAGTAAGCGGGTAAAATGTAAGGCGAATCAGTAAAGAAGGAGCTTTCAATGTTTGTAGATCTAAGGAAAATGCTTTCGCAATACACGCTTCTTTACTGAGACGTGTTACATTACCCGAAAACCCGTCCAGTCAAAAGGATTCCATGTAAAAATAAACCGTATGTCAGATATCCTACGACATAGGTATTCAAGATCATAGCACTTATGTAATGTTTTCGCTCAAATTCGCCTGTCCTTTTGACTCGAGCGGACTATAATTTTCTTAGTAAGAAATTATTGCATTTACACTGCACAAGAACTTGGCGTTTTTATATACGCCTGTCGTTTTATAGGAGTACATTATACTTTATTGGAAGTGATAATTGACGCAGGTAACTTTAAGTTTCAATTTCAAACTTTTTTACGCGTGCTGGACAATTTCAGAGATGGGAAAAAACCATTGACCTGTTACCTTAACCGACACCCCACGTAATTTCAAGATGAACGGATACTGCCTGCACATTCAGAATTTTTACTGAAGCATCTGAATTTATAAGTACATTTTCCGTCAATTCGCATTTCCACTAAGGGTTTATACATATAATGCGTTTTTGCTTTAAAATAGCAATACATATGTGAGTACGTATTTGAGCAGTTTGGTTTTCCTTCTACATGTATGTTTGATAGAGGTAAACAATTTGTGAGTTTGAAAACTTGCCTTTTCTGAATTTGAGTTTAAGAAGCGAACAACTAATGAAATCATTGTACAAATATATGTTAAACTTTTTCAATGTAGTGTGAGTACATACCTCATCGTTTTGTATATTTGGATGTATTGAATGTATGAATATGTTGCAAACGAATGTAGCTTAAAGAAATTTACAAATATTGTGTTAAGTTTAATTTGATTAGTTGTCGGCAATCCATGTATTTTATTAACAAAAGCTTTGAGAAGATAACTTTTTTCTACGTTGTTCCTCACACCTAATAAAGACTACACTTTATGTAAACAGAAATATAACTTGGACGATAGGAAATTCGTGTCCAAGTTATATTTCTTCGAAACCTTTGTTCTAAATAATAATAAAACCTAGTTAATCCATGCATTTTTTCTGTAAAATGCTTACCAAAGAACTTTTTGAAAAGTTTTCTAAGACCAAAGATTTGTAAGGTCTTTTTAGTGAAAGTTTTATCATCTAAAGTATTTTTTTGTCACAAGGATTGGGTTGTCGACTTAGTTTATTGGACGTAGATAAATTAATACTTTTTGCCTACCGTAGATAATTCCTGATTTTCTTCAGAAAATATATGGGAGGTCGCACTATTACGAGTAAGTCTCATATCTATATACATCAATCTACATTTCTTCGGTCAGTTTTTTCTTCAGTCTTTTTTGTGAATCCACATCGCTGAATCAACATTTTTCCGAAAAAAAGAATTTTTTTATTGCGCGACCTTCCACTATTTTCACCCCGAACAATTTTTAATCAATTTGAAATTTGTTGTTGTTATTAAAATTATTCTAATTATGTTAATTAATTGTATGATTTTTTATTTATTTATAGTATTCTTGCCCTAATTTTACTGACTTTTAATTATAATATGATCGTAATAATTTAATATGCTGCGTATCTTATGAATAAATAAACGATATTATAAAAGACATGCAGAACGGGTAGCTTTCAAAATCGAAATTAATTTGCTCAAAACTGCGTAGTTAAAAAATAACTATGCGATTCGGGCACGATGTTGGAGAAAAACATATATTTTCATAGTTTCTTATAAAATCGACTACATAAAATACATATACCTTCTCGATTTAAATAATTATTAATGTAATTTAATATGGAATTAATATCGATTACAGGACCATACAATTATTCGTAATAATATTATGTTTGATATGTGCCATTAACGGTTTTAATGTAGACTGAAGAAAACTAGGTCTTGCCAGAATTCATTTTCTTTTGTCTACATCAAAATGTATGGGTGCCATGGAGAAATGACATTAATATAATTGTTTTTTGATTAATTAAATTTGCTATTTAATATTTTACTGCTCAAAGTAATTAGGCTAGTTTACTAATTGTATGACATTTTTGTAGAATCAAATATGCTAATATAATGCTGCTATAATAATTTTTTTACTCTTTACTCTTCGTCTCCATGGCCCCATTATCTAGTAGGACTAAATAGTAACTAAATACCCGCATAAGTGACCTTTATAAATGTTGTCATATAAATTAAAATGTAAGTATACACATTATTATAATGATATATCGCATTTTTATCTCTTTATAATCGTTACTCTTTATAATCTCAGAAACATTATTATGACTTTAAGCAACTACTGAAATATATTTCATCTTTATTTCAACTTAGTTTTAGCTTTTAGAGGTCTAGCCAATAGATACTATTTAGTCTTACTTAGACTGTACAATAGCCAACTGTAGTCTTCTCATATAAACAATTAATTTATTATTATCATCACAATTCATTACCGTAACCCGTAAATACCGACGTAGACATCTGTAGTACATTTACGTAACTAATACATATATTTTTACATTACCTTTCATATACTTACTACTAACTAGATAGTAGATACCTATTATTATTAGATCTTGTGACATTGTTGAAGTTAGCATAATCGCCAGATAAACTATCTGAGGAATAAATTTGAAACATATGCCATACAAAATCTGTCAAAACGTCATATTTATTCCTCAGTTAACGTTTATCTGGCGATTGAAAAATCAGCCCTAAGTCTTTATAACAATGGAATTAACGAGAGTAGTCACAAGATGTCTTATACTTGATCAGCGTTCGACATAGTTATTTACAGTTTATAATAGAGCGGTGAACAGTCTCATGTAGCTAATTTATAGCTGCTTTTAAGTATAGTTCATTCGCTTTCATTTTGTCACGCGGCTGGTTGCGGCGTAGCGCGTCGGTATTCTCAAAGAACATCAAACGGCGCCGACCGTAACGACAAATTCTAAGCGAATAGACTATGTTTTGGCGGTGGGAAAGAAAGCTTTCTACGGTGATATGTCTAGAAACCCTTTACTCATGCGCCCCATTATGGTTCTGTTCAGAAAACTTCGAAAGAGCTTGCCGACTATAAAACACTTCGTAGATACAATTAGCGACATCTAGATTTGTTACGTGAATACCGCCACTGTAGCTTTCTATGATTTGCCACGAAAAGCTTTACATTACAATAATTTATTACAATTTATTGGTAGCATTTTGGGCACATTATTTTAGAAATAATTTTGTAAGATGAATCAGAGTATGATTTTTATTGTTTTTATAAAATTATCGTTTCTGACAATTAAATAGAATTAATAATGGAATTAACATCACAATTATTTTATGTCAATAATTTTTTAGTGTCAAAATAATTAAGTATGTTTATTTAGGTAAATTACTATAAATTGTACTGTTAAATTTTCAATTAAGTACTTTCATGTTAAATTGCACACAATTTTCTTTACTTCGTGAAAAGATTTTTGGATGTATTGTGGTATATTTAAAACTGGTCCAAAAGCCGCGTTTCTATTATGCAAATGACTTGCATACAAGTTGCAAGTTGCATACAATTTGTATATTGGAAACCACAGCTTGCAAAACAAGTTGCAACTTGTTGCAATTAGGTTTAACCTTCAAATTACTTGCACGCACATAAGTGTGAAGTCATATTTGCATGCAAGACTTGCATAATGGAAACGCGGCTTAAAGGCCCTAAATCTGTGAAATAAAGAGTGATTTTCCTATTGTTCTTTTGTAAGTAGGTACGAAGGTGCAATCGACTAACTGTTATTAGTCTTATGATCGAGTGCAAAAATATTCAAAAATATATCGATTCAAAGAAAAACGGCAATCGTGCAAATTTTTTTTCGAAGTTGTGATCTTTAATCTTTTAAAATATTCGGTTGTGCTTTCTTCTATCTTTATACGCGTATTTTTTAAATTGTATGTTTGTTGCTGTGTATTAAATGAATTAATGAATTTTGGTGTATTTGTAAAGTTTTTGAGAATTGTTATTTTTTAAATACAAAGTAATGACTATGTACAAAAATTGCGGAAAGAAATAATTGTTGAATTTCTTGCTTGATCGTTACTTGCTGTGCTGCGATTTAATTTTTTTTTTTTGTAGTTAGAATTCCAAAATAATAAAAACATGTTTTATAATTATTATTTTAATTTCTTTTTTTTTTTACTTTACCTGCACCCTGTCAAATATTCACTTATTTTTCTGTGTACCGATTGGGAGTTGTCAAAACAAATCCGAAGACGGATAACACTGTAGACCTGCCCCCTGATTCTGTATCGTTCAATTAGTTAGCAACCCTCATTCGGTTGTTAACTAACAAAACGGAGGCAAAAATCCTATTTTTGCATTATATTTGCACAAGTTACCAATATAGATTGGTATGGTATCATGTCAACATACCATGCTAGCTGCTAACTTGTGCAAAAAGAATACAAAAGTAGGATTTTTGCCTCCGTTTTCTTAGTTAATAACTCAGTCAGGGTTACTAACTAACAAACTGTATGTTACAGAATCAGCCCGCTGATTAACGAATGATTTCCAAGTAAATGCCGTTTTACCCAATTACAATATATAAATTACGCAGCAATTAAGTTGACCCAAAATGAGGGCCGTCTATGTTAGTTTACCCTCTCTCCTCTCTTACGCTCTCTCCTTCACCGAGTCCTCAACCGTACCTCAGTTGACACTCGACAATGTGTTCCTGGATTCAACTTATACGGCTTCTACTATACCTTGGTTGTACTCTGCAATCAAGTGATATATCTAGTATCTCAAATGATATAAAAAACTAGATAATAGGAGAATGATGTCATGTTCCATTAGGAATGGGATTCATCCGAACGATGTTTGCTAGTTGCGGGAAAATCCCACTTACGATGATACTGACTCGTTGCCAACTTTGAAGCAGTTTTGTTTGCCGCAGTTTTTCTAGTATAATTCGTTTATTTTCTCTTTGACACATGAAACAGACAGCAACTGCGAGGGACCAGAGAGAAATAAAGGTAAAGTTGTCTCTTTCTGGTCCCTCGCTATTGCTATATCTATTTCATGTGTCAAAGAGAAAATAAACGAATGGAAAGACTAAAGGAGGCTGTAGTGCGCTGACAGTTTTCAGTTGGAGCATTTGAAATTAAATCATTCATTAATCTAATGTTTTCAGCATTCCAAGTAGGTATAGGAGGTAAACAGTATCATTCACTCTCGAGCTTTTTAATAAATAACATTTGACTGATTGTTAAGATATTTAAATAATGTTATTCTTTTTTAATGTAAAATTGTAAACAATGAGTAAAAAAAAATATTCAAAATGTACTTACCCCACTAGAAACATTAAAAAGCAGTGCCTATCATTTTGCAATAAGAGATGCTTCGGCGTGTAGTTAACGCCACACTAAAGAGTGGGAAGTGAGTTAAAAGCCCAATTTGGCTCTTCTTTTCGAATATTGTTGACAAAATTAAGACATTGATGAATTATCGTTTTCCAATTTCCTTAGGGTGAAAATGAATGTGGTGGTGTTGAGTTGTTGTTTCCTTTTTATACCTACTTACATAAACAAGTTTTTTGGCTAGATCATTTATATGCTATACCTACTTAGGTATCTACTATTTTTTTTCATGTATTTTATGCCTTTACAACATTTTATGATGCAATCATGCAATACGATATTTATACCTATTTCATTGAAGTCACAATTATTTTTCATGAGTTATGGTTTTGACCAAAATAATGCAGTTTTTTTTTTTAAATAATGAAAACTGTAATTTATTTATCTGATTGGATATTAACTATGTCCATAAAACAACTCAGATTTTTAATTCAATCTTTCATTTTTATTCTGCCATACGTTGCTTCCATACGTATAATTGCAAATGGTAACTGCTATGTAAGTATTCTATGGAACATGACGTCGCTTTATCACGGAACAATACGCGACAATAGACATTTTAAATGACGTTTAGTTCCATAGAACAGAAAAAGCGAATTGCAGCTATCTGTTGAACTCTGTAAAAAAAAATTGATAAGTACGAAATTAAATGGTTGTTATTCTTTTGATACACGCTCGCCTTGCCTTCTTTTAAACGCACGAATTTACAGACTTCACTAAATTTTATTATTATAGTTAAGTGTCGTCGATGAGTGTTGAGAAAAAAATGTATTTTTTCATAAACTAAGCACACTTTTTGCCTAAAATGTCGTGAATGTACACAACGCATATGTGATACACGGTTTACCTTTGAATAAAACAATTCATTCATTGTGACGATGGAAATTTTATTCATTAAAACTTTTCCCCTAACTTAGACTTGCTGTGAAGATTATCTAATACTTACATAATGCGAAATCAACGAGTATGCCCTCGAAATTCAAAATTTTTAGTTAAATTAGGCTTATTGATTGCAGTAAAATTGTGGAAATACTTACCACGTGTTTTATATGTATAAAAAATCTTTTAAATTAAAAGCCCAAGTTTGCAAGTTACTCACTTCAAACTCGATAGGTACTCGGACTAATTTCTTATTAGCTAAAAATGCGAAAAACCTCAATGGAAAAACCTCGAAAAACTTGAATTTCGCTGGCACACCCGTCGCATGCTCCTTAAGTGCTGACGCCCGACCCTTGTTAATATCTAACAATGTGATGTAAAGGATCCAAAACTTGGCTGACCACTTAGTCTTAGTGAACCGCTTAGTCAGATACTACTTATACTATATAAGCACCTAAGAAATTCATTTTGAAAGCCTATCAATTTTACTCAATGCTGCATCAACTTGGTGTAAGTTTGGATTTGGCTTTCGTATAGGTACTTAGGTAACATTTAACTACCTTGAAACTAAAAAATATTATTTTATTCATTATTAGCTTGATTCAGCACTGCGAAGTAGGAATATGACGATCGCAATACCTGAAATCAAAACATTTTTTTTAGACAAGTATAGTAAGTAGGTATATGCGATGGGTCTGAAATTGAGGAGGACGACGACTAGGGCATGCCCTATAACGACGACTATTTCTCTAAGTGCGAAATAGTTTAAATGCACGTAGCTAGTAGGACCGATGGACATTGGGGACCCAAGGTGCTGGAACAGCGGCCGGAACCGGAAAGCGCAGTGTCAGTAGAACCCCCAGTCCTCACCACCAGGTGAAGGGACGACATAAAGTCGCGGGGAGTCGCTGATGCCAGGCGGTCATTTTAGGAGGCCCATGTGAGTCCAACTGTGGACGCTCCGTTATCAGTTTGCACGGCGCAGCAGGGCAACGGACGTATCTTAAGGTGCTACCTACCTACTAATGACTCTGAATAAAGAACTTTCATGTGTTCGTACTTAGGAGTATACCTAAGTAGGTACTGAAAAACGAAGCAATACTTACGGAAACGAAGGTAGGTCGCGAAAGTGGTATGTAGTGGCCAGCTTTGAGGATGATCGGCCTCTTCATCCGCTCCATGGCTATCAGCAACGAGCGCCTGAAATGCGCATCTTGGCCGTACCACGGGCACTGGTACAGCCATTCGCGTAACTCTTCACTCTATAGTACCACACAAAATATTATTATGAATGAACTTTATTGTAAAACAGAATAAGATTCATAATCGCTCGTTAGGTACTACTCATAGCGGCCGTAAATTGTAAACTAGGTCATTTCTATAAACAATGGATTTCTGGCAGTTTCGACTTCTCGAAGGATCTACCCCTCCGAATAACCGGATCCAAACGCCGAGAGAAGTAATCAAGCGATCAAGAGTGAAGAGGAAGCGAACCAAGGGAACTGGGTAGTAGACCAGCGGGGCTAGGTCACAGTCGTTTGGCGTTAACGCTAGTCGACAAAAATGTATGGGACAAAACAAATGACTGTAGAAAAACCACGATAATCATTACTAAACACGCTGTGTTTGATACTGTCGGCTGTCAATTGTCAAGCGAAGTACGCTAAAGTTATCTACAAGGTCCGCGAGAACGCCAGGGAGCGTTCAAGTTGTCGTAGTTAATTATTGAACAATGTAACTAAAGTAACATATTTTTTTTTCACCATCGGAAAGTAGAGATTTCAACGAACAGAAAACATACCAACTTTATGAAAAAAGCTGAAATTTTGACGGGTGAATTTTCGATTGCAAATTAGGGTGCTTTTTCGATATTAATTCAAAATAAGGTGAAAAAAAATATTTTTAATCAAATAAATTACAGCGTATTTGGGATATAAAAAGGTAAGTTTTCACCAAATTTCATGAAAAAAAAATTTTTTTTGTAAAAAATAAAAATAAAAAACTAACAACTTGGTTTTTTGAATTTTTCACATAAATTATGAGGTTATGTGAAAAAAATGTAAATACAAAAGTTTTAGATCTTTTTATTACCTACCTACAACTTTGTCATTTGACTTTTTCCATAGGACTTTTAGTTTTGCTGGAAATCGAGAAAAACCATTTTTTACCCTTAAAAACTCACCCCCACCCCCTTCCCGACCTCAGATCGCCCGTAAATTATTTTAAAACGAGGAGAATATTATAAAAATTAAGTAATGGTAATTTTTATAATATTCTCCTCGTTTTCTAATGGGTTTCATCCTACTATTATTTTTTTTTGTTTTAAAAATTATCGGCACTGGTCTATAGACCAGGGACTAAATAGAGATTGAATACTGGAAGAACAATAAAGTCGCGTAACAAATAAAAGCACGTAACATATTTTAAAGGAAAGCTTGTGTCAGTGTGACTGTGTGGTTTTTGTTCGGGTATTGCAATATTCTACGACGCACTGCACTGCGCTCATCGCCCTGATTTAATATCTCTATGCCAAAGAGTCTTTGGTTACTGCGTGACAGTAGAATAACTGACATTGGGCTGATACCTACTTATACTGACGAATTCCGGTAGAAGTCTTCTTAACGCCTGAACCAATTTTCATGCAGATACACATTCATAATAATCCCACCATATAGATAGATAGATAGATAGATAGAAAATTCTTTATTGTACACCAATAAAAGATGAGAAAACATTGATAAATACACAAAAGTTATACTAATGTACATATGGCGGCCTTATCGCTACACAGCGATCTCTTCCAGGCAACCATCGGGGTATGAAGCGGTGATTGGAATGTAATGAGGTAGGTGGTACAATAGAAACAATTAAAACTGAAGAAAATATCACATAATACTATATAAATAAATACGTATGTATACATATATATATATATATATATATTTACATAATCATAATAATAATATAATATATAAATATATATGTATATAATAAATTCTAATAAATAATTACAAAACCCTCAAATAGAATAATAAATGTTTCAAATTAAAATAAATACTTACAAAAATACTTAATGAGTGACAAAATATAACATATATAATAATCCCACCATATACCTACCTAATATCATTTGACGACCTCCCTGGGGCAGTGGCGGCGCGCTTGGATTAGAGTGATTCGTTTCGCGCCACGGGCTACTTTGGAATCTTATAATTTCTAAATTGGCTCAGGTCTGGTCTGGTGGGAGGCTTCGGTCGTGGCTAGTTACCACCCTACCAGCAAAGACACACCGCCAAGTGATTTAGCGTTCCGGTGCGATTCTTGTAGAAACCGTTGGTTCAGCCGTCATTACTTACCCAAGTTAGTTATTAGTTATTACAACATCTTAGGCTGCATCATCACTTACCATCAGTTAAGATCGCAGTCAAGTACGAACTCGTATAGAGTTAAGAAAAAAACAAATTTTGTAGTAAGTAGATAATAAAGTTGCTTTTTGAGGTAGAACTGTTATTAGCCTAACAAGCCTAATCTTCTAAAGACGCCCTATCAATAAAATCAATCCTACTGGAAGAAATAAACCCAGACGTAGGTCGGAGTACAACGACCGCTGTATGCTGCCACGTTGAGACGCCCTTCACGTGAATAAAGGCTGTAAGAAAAATGAACAAGTAATCCCCGTCTGAAAACACAAGCTTTTGTTGATCCCTTGCTCCCTTTTGTTCGCACAAATTGCTTTTTGCTGATTATATCCGTAGGACTGTGACTGAGTGGCATTAACATAAAGGTAAGTACCTACTTACTTCCAGACTTAATGGTTTTACGATACCTAAGTATGAGAAGTATGAAATATAAGTAGGTATGAGAAGTAATGAGAATGTGTTAGTTTCCTCGTGGTACATTCATCTTTCACAAGTAAACTATCATGTAGGGGGTAGCAACGAACTAACGCGACTTTTTTAAAACATGCATTTTTTAAATCTTAGGTCCCTACTTAGGTACCTACTTAGTTGTTTATGCGCGTTGGCGCCTACATGAGGTGATGAGGAAAATAAACTTCAGGAGCGTATTCCAACACTTGCAAGCGGTTACTGAGAAATGAGACTGCATTTAAAGAGTTTCGTTCGTGTCTTAGGCCTTAGTCTAGTAGTCCCACATCCACTATACATAACCCTGACCTGACCCTGACCCCCAAGCATCTAGATATGTAAGGAAAAGTAGATTTAAACTTAAGTGGTTATATGGTATAATATTAGATAGGATCTTCATTCGGGTAGGTACATACCAAGCAAGGTTGTCTGATTAGCGTTTTTTTACAGGATATATACCTAATTTGGAGAGTGTGCTCAAGAAGTCCATCAATCTAGAACCTCCTTCACCATTCTACCACAGAACTGCAAGACGCTGAGAGTAGTGGCATCCTCATGTGGTTGATGTCCAGCGTACTCGAGCGAAACGTTTTTCTTCCACGTTTCTGATACGTACCGCTAGGTGTGATCCAGCTTCTGTGTTCCCAGCCAAGTACAACCTAGGTGCCTTCAAGAGAAGAGCAATAGACATTTTCTAGGCAAGCGCGCTCCATCTTAGACCTCATCACTTATGTCCATTAGGCATGATTGTAGTCAAGCGCAAGCCTATCTACAGTAAAAAAAACATACTTTAGTGGTGAGCTCGCTGCCGCACCAGCAGTAGAGGAGCAGCTGCGACAGCATCGTGACCATGTAGTTCAGCATCGAAAAGAACTGCACGCTGCGCGGCTCAACCTGATAAAAAAATACTAATTGTAATCGTTAATTATTGTTCCGGAAACTGGACCTACTCCTCTCAAGTTTTAGCCACAGTCCACATTTGTTTAGGTGCACAATTGGACAATACTTAACTCAAAAAAGTCACAGCGTGGGCACAGAGATTCATCTGTGATTAAGGGAGATTACCCCTTGTGCCCACGCCCTTTAGAAGAATGTTTGAACCACTGATTTATTTATGGACGTCGAGACTTGAGACCCTAAAATGGTTATTATCGGTATTCTCTTATTAGGTTGTTTGTTTATTTCTGTAATAATTGTTACAAGCTTACTTCCGAGGTGTCACTTCTAATAGGAAAGGTTGTTATTCGTGAATTTAGGTTCGAAACCTAAACTCACGAATAACAACCTTTCCAATAATCACAAAACAGAGACGGTGTTATAATAGATGAAGAAACAAAGTATAGGGTCTTATGTAGAACTTAGTTAACAATGAACTTGGCAATTGATGACTTGATACCTACGATAGAACCCAAAAAACCATTGAAGCGGAGGGGGAGCAGGTTAAGGAGTAGATGACATTGGTATAGAGCACACCATATAGGTAGGTAATATTTAAGTAGGTATACTTACCTACTTATTTAAAGAAGGCAATTTGTTTGTTCAAAAATTTCTGAACTGGAAGGGCAAGTGGGTAAGAAAAACGTATATAACGCCATCGTAATCGTAAAAAAATTCTGCCTAGCAGAGATATTGGTAGGATTTAGATTTGGTCCAACCACGAATCAAAGAAAAAAAAAGCTCGTTCGATTTCAGCTTGCAAATAATGCGAGAACCCCCAGTAAATACAAATAAAAGTTTTGCCGCGTCGACCTCGTCAAAAAAATATCCCTTGCATAATTTTTCTGATTTCTTATCTGAGCTAATATCTGGTACAATACTTAAGTTACTTACAGTTAACAAAAATTAAAAGCACATTCTTACGATTGATATTCGTAATCCGATGATGCAGATGATCCCAACTGTGGCACACAGCTTGAACAATATAATGGCGTGATATGTATTTTCCAGCATTTCTGTGAATCTGGAATAGGTATTTGTAATTTTAATTACTTACGTAGTAACGTAGGTACCTATTACTCTTATAGGCAGTTCAAAAAGAGTTGAGTTTGTTTAACTCTTGACATTACAACATCTGCCGTTTAATCAATGATGATGGGGATTTGTCGCTTTTCAATATTCCCATCACTTCTGGCCAAATGGCAGATACAGTAGGCTGTAGGCATGGTAGGGCGTAGGAGTTAGGATAGGTTATTCCCTGGTGACCTTCCTTTCGCAACAGCCATTAGGAAAGCCGAACATCGAACTGTATGGAGGGACGTGGTTAATAACAGCGATGGAACTGCAGTGCAGACACGACCTTCAGTAATGAAGATTGACGACCGAGGAGGAGTCCCTGGTGATAGGCCTTTTACCAAGTGGTTGGTAGCTAGCTTTTTTGCAGTCCATTGGCAGCCAGATCGTGTATCACCGCAGTGTCAGATATTCGTCCGCGATGGAGACAGCAGTTACCTAGCTAGCTATTGCATGGCATTGAGCCATGTTTCGGTTTGAAGAACACTGTAGCCAGGAAACTAACCCAACTGATGTCTACAGATGCCGAGCGCAGCGCAGTGCGTCGTTTCACATTGCAATGAAATATCCTGGGCGCATTGCCGCTGATATGGGCAGATGCATCACTCAACATCAAGTAGGTAAAAGTCTTGCTCATCTCATGCTCATCATTACTACTTATAGAAGATATCTTACGTTATCACCGCTTGGTGCTGACGAAGGCATTCTATAAGCAATTTATTATTTTCTACAATCACTTCATTTTGTTTCTCTTGCTTCCATTTTGCCGATAGCGTGGTTTCTTGTATCTACAAAAATAAAATTTCGTAGATTCTTTGTTTTTAGGGTTCCGTACCCAAAGGGAAAAACGGGACCCTTTTACTAAAACTTTCCGTCCGTCCATCCGTCTGTCACCAGTAGATATTTGTTGTTATAGCGGCAAGAGAAATCTGTGAAAATTTCAAGTGTCTAACTGACACGGTTCATGAGATACAGCCTGGTGGCAGACGGATGAACAGACAGAGAGACAGACGGACAGTCTTAATAATAGGATCCCGTTTTACCTACTTTCACTTAGGTACGGGACCCTAAAAACGAAGTTGATGATGAGATAATCTATCACTTCCTATCCAGTTAAAAATAAATGAGTTTACTTTTTGTATGTTGTCAATAATAATTTCCAATTGGGCACATCCAAACATGACCATTGACAGGATGGTGCTGTCCACCGCGAAGAACAGCAGCGCGCTGATGTAGATACTGGTGATCTGGTACAGGTAGCCCAGCTCGTATTGAGGAGACAACTGCGGGTCCACTGGCATCCTGGAATTCCAGCAGGACATCCTTGGTATTGAAATCTTATGATTTGACTTCCTGGTCCAGCACCTCTCGCCATATGGAATTTTGCGTTACTTACGCTAAATGGCCCAAAATTTAAAAATGTATGAAAATGATTGCAAAATTGGTTACTTAAGTACGTGACCTTCGCGCATTCTTATATATTTTTGAATTTCGTTCGAAAGCGATTCAATAGGTAGCGATTTTACAAATGCATGGATGGGAATTTTATTGCTAGAGCTGCCATCCGATAAAACTTAGGCAGATAAATAACTAAGGCTGCAGTATTTGAGGCAGCCAAGTTATTCCTAGTGCCTAAGAGTGCTTTTGCCTTTAGAAGGAGCTTATGCCTTATAGTGAAGGTGTTGGTGAATTTTTATCTCAAGTAAAGGTTGGTAAAGGCACAGTGTTAAAAGATCCTACTATCTTAAAACTGTGGTAAAGGTGAGGTTTGGTAGATCTGCTCTGGTAGTAAGTATTCACTTAGTCATTGTATGTAAGTTTAGAAGTGGCCGGGAAATTGCTATTGGAAATGTGTTTTCATTGTAACGTACTCGTAGTTCGATCGTTGACCTAAACTTACCAAATCTTAAATGGAAAGAATCTTGATTCTGCATTATCAAAGAGTGGCATGATAGCCCACATACTAACGGTCATTGATGCGGCGGTCAGGAAAAGTGCACACAGCTTTTTTACTTTCCTTGCGTTCAGCAACAGAATCCTTGAAAAAAACTGTCAGATGTTAGAATTTGTAGCAAACAGTCGCCGTAAACGAGATATAATAAAAAGGGAAACAGACCGCTTTAGGATCTGTGTCCCATTTACGGGCTTTACAGCAGTGCCCTTTTTTTGGAACGGGGAGGAATCTTCATTGATATATCCAACCTGCAAGTAGGTTAGATTATGTGGGATTCTTACCACTACAACCCTCTCGGTGGACATCCTCAGCACATGTTAGAACTGGAAGCCTTCGGGATCTCATAGGAACACATTGATTCCTTGTGCAACACCCAATATTGGGCTCGTCTGACTGACCCGCCACTTCTTGAGAAATGGCCGGTATAATAAATAATTTACCTAGCCACGAGGTCCTGGGGCCGTACCACCATCTTATTGTTGTAATATTGTTTTGACATTTTCATACAATGTCAGTGTGAACAATTTAAAATAACACTGCTATAAGAGATGGTGGTGGGGCCCTTGGGCTATTATGGAAGTCCGGGACCATTATGTACGGCGTCTGCGTGTATAGACTAGAACCTCCGGTTGCTTAGCCACAACAAAGTTTTTAGAAAGTTCTCAAAGAAATTAGGCACAGACCCGTAATGATATCTACCTACATCGCAAATAAGCCATAATATTATGGCGGTTTCTGCTCATAAATTGGACAAGGATCAATGTAGTAACAAGAATAACTTTTAAAAACATACCTTTCCTGATGTGGAGTCTTAGCATCAAATATATGGAGCCTCATTAAATCCAACAAATGTAAAAACTTCTTCTGATTAACGATAAAGACTGTGACCTTGTAACAGACCGTAGCCTGAGTGAACAGCAGATACGAGGCCTCCGAGACCTCTTCCAGGTCTCCCCAAACCACCACTACGTATATAACCTCAAAAAACACGAAGGAATACTGCGTTAGCAGCACCACGATTTTGTACAGGCTATAAAGAAGAGCATACTTTTTTGCTGGTAACCAAATCCCCAAATATACCAATGCATTTCTTGACCTGCTGAGGAAAATATCTACTGAGTCCTGAGCCATCGTTTACTTTGGTAGATTTTGTGCTTCATTCGTTTGCTTCCTTTTATATCTAATCTGTATGCGTTGAAAGTTAAAATACAGGATGTTCTTTAACTACATCATATCGTCCTTGGTTATTTTTACTTACATCTTAATTCTTACATAAGAGCGACATATCCTTTACACCGCACGCGTCACAGATCGATCTACCGATAATTTAGGGAGAAAATGATCCGGACTGCGGGTGACGAGCGTTAGGGGCCTCCCGTCGCCCAAAACATAGACAGGCCAGGAGGGGAGATGAGGCCAGATACAGGCACACCTTTGAGATGGTTTCGGCAGCGGTCAGACTGCCGACATTTATGTGACTCGCTGCTGCGGTGGCTAGTCGAGACCTGGCGGAAGCGCGGTGAATACGACAGTCAATCCCGTACTTCCGCCAGCGGGTCCGTCGTGGAATCATACAGTTTTTAGTGGGTGCAGTTTAAAAAATTTTAAAGACATTATGTATTTTGGGACCTAAAATAGCTGTGGAGCAGAAACACGTGGATAAAATTTTCTCGATAGAAAGTTCTCCAAAACATCCACATTTCTAATTTTTATCGAAACTACAATGGTTGTAATTGTAATTTTTGTTTTATGTGTCGCTAATAATATCCAAAAGCGCTCAGAACGAGTGAGAAGGACAAAAATAAATTCAGTGAATCCTCTTAAGTAAGTACTTGGAACAGACTGCATATTTAGCATGTACCTATGTGTCTGCTTAAAGTTATTTGAAATAATCAAACCGGAGTCACAGTTCCATTGAAGATTTGTTTTTTTTTTACTCTATACAAGTTAGTAGGTAGATATCTACTTGACCGCGATCTCACCTGATGGTAAGTGATGATGCAGCCTAAGATGTTACTTAGACTAACTTGGAAGGGTAAGTAAATTTACCCCAACGGTTTCTACAAGCATCGCACCGGAACGCTAAATCGGTCGATAATCGGCGGTGGCGGCGGTGGCGGTGCGTCTTTGCAGGTAGGGTGGTAACTAACCACGGTCGAAGTCTCCTACCAGACCAGACCTGAGCCAATTTAGAAATTATAAATTTCCAAAGTGACCCGTCGCGGGAATCGAACCCGTGACCCATTCGAATCCGAGTGCGCCGCCACTGCGTCAGGGAGGTCGTCAAATTAACAATACGTATAATATTAAGATAGTGTTTAAAATTTTAAACCCTCCATATATTTAGTGCACGCTGTAGCTACTGCATGGACATAAACTTTAATAACTTAGCAAAATTGAAAACTCTAATGACTTTTGTTTACAAACTTACCACAACCTGGGAATTAAAGGAAAACAATAATAAACCCTATTCTTATAATGAACATACATTATACTCTACAACAAATTGTACTTTAATAGATACATTCTTAGTTATTAGTTATTATCACAAGCGAAATTAGCAGAAGCAAACTTACAGGCCATCCAAATAAAGTTTAATATAAATATGTGCGAAACGCGATAGGTTTAAAAAATTCAATCATGTTGTTTGGTTCAAAACCGCAAAGTAGGAGTATGACATCCGTAAAATCTGAAAAATATAACAAATTCTATAATATTTATTTGGACACCACCTGCACACTATACAAATTTTATTTTTCTCATACTTATTTCATCTACTCTCTAGCCAAAACAGAATTCGATTAGGTAGGGTACTTCGATAAAATATCAATTCATTCTCCTCTCTAATTTATGGTATAATCATTTTTCATTAAATCTATGGTATTTTAAGTGAATCTATGGTAAAAATAGGATAATTTTGGTACATACAGATACAAACGTCTGCCTGGAGAGGCTGATATAATGGCCAGCGCGCAACACTATAGGGCGTCTCATGCACATCATGGCAAAGCATAGAGTTTGCATAAACTTCACGTCTTGCTCATACCACAAGCACGTATACAGAACCGTGTACAGATTTTCACTCTACAATAAAAATCAAATCTCGAAATTAACCGATCAGCAAGTGGTATCAGTGGTATTTACTGCAGTAAAATGTACCTACTGTATCAATGAAAGAAGAACAACCAAATTAATATTATCGACGCGAAAGTTTTAACGTGTGTCCGAGCAAAAATAAATGTGTGTTTGCGTGGATTAGATGCGCGATTTTATCCATTGTTCTCGCGGAACTAAGGAAAACCACAAAAAGATTAGCGGGTTCCAATTAAAACTAGTATAAGTACTGTATAAAGATACTTACTGAGGCAGTTAATTCGTGACCACACCAGCAACAGACAAACAGCTGACTGATCATGACTGACAAGTAAGTCAGTATGGAAAAGAACTGCATGCTACGCCAGTCCACCTGTTTATCAAATGGAAATATGGAAAATAAACACAGCGGACTTGAAAATGGCGAAAGTAAGCTGGTATTAATAAAAAGGACTTGCCACTAAAATCCGTAGCGCAGACATGCAAATGAGCCCAACGCTCCCAACAAGTTGGAATAATAAAAATGTATGGTATGCATTCTCAACCAGTTGTGTGAATCTGGAATTTCTTTTTTGTTTAGTTTTCTACGACTTTGTCCGAATATATTTTGTAAGAAAAACAAACCAACAGATTCATTTCAAGAAAATTATTAACTGAAATGATAAGTGCTGTAAAATAGGCCTAGGTATATGAAATATATCATTTGAATTTGAAGTACTTTTTTTTAAATAATGGCAAAGTTTAAAAACACAAGATACGTACGAAACTATAGCCTGATGATGTTTTATACAGTCTATCAGTTTGCCATAGTTTTCAGAGAGAAGTGCTCTGTTTTCTTGAATATCTTCTTTATAATATTGTTTTTGAGTGGGCTTTATCTGCAAAATAGGGCATAAGGTAGAGTTACTCTCAGTAACTAAAACGACATTTTCTGAATAACAAAAGTACAAAACTTAAAATTTTAATTAGCTTAACAATTTCCTCTAAGAGGTTTGCTAAAGAACCCTGGTCAAATATTCCACAATTTGTACCTACACTTATAATTTTATCCTTGATGATATCCAACTGGGCACAGGCGAAAATAACCATGGATAAAGCCACGCTGTCCACTCCGAAGTAAATGTAGGCACTCATACAAATCGTCAACAGCTGGAACGCGTAGCCCAGTTCGTACTGCGGCGAAAACTCTGGCTTCACGGGCATCCTTGGTAATATTTAGAAATGAGAACAAAACATTATTATTTATCATTATTATTATATATCATTATTATTTGTGGTAATAATTAATATCACTAATCACAAAACACGTGACTAAGTCAGTTTCAAAGTTCAAGCCATTACGAAGATGCAAGCTGAAGATACACAAATAACTGATTGGTATTTTTACCTAGATATTAAGTTAGGAACCTATTAGTACCTAATAGAAAAATTCTGCCAAAGACAGCACTTATAAGTCCGCACGTGCATATAATAATGATATGCCGCCATGATCGATCTCACTTCTGATATAATCTTTCCACTTTTTTTTTCTTCACTATAATATTTCAAAGCTTTTTACAGACTTACCACATGTCGAATGGAAATTTCCGGCTTCCAGCATCGTCGAACAATGGCTTTAGTGCCCACAGACCGCAAGTGGTTTGCGAACTGATCATAAACGCGAGAAGTAGACGTTTAATCCTCTTGGCTTGCAATTTCAGTATACTAAAAAAGAATAAAATCTAATTTGTATTTCAATGCCGTACAGAATTGGGGGTTTTGGTTGGTTCGCCATGGTTAAAGTAACAGTAAATTGGCATAGTTGTCCGAATGTCTTATACTTATCTCAGAAACTTTTTATATGACTGTTGAACTCAATTAAATTGAAGCAATGGGTACAAGACTTGCAACAGTAACTATCTTGGTTGTATTCAGTTGCATAAAACTCTTGGAGGAAAAATTACCAGAACATGGCTTCGTTTAAATTATATTGGTCTTCACTCTTGCTCGCCTCTTTGATCTAAGCAGGTCCTTTCTTTACCTACCTCTCATGTCTAGCAGATTGTGGCAAGAAAACCTTCTCATTCATGCGTCGTAACAATTCTTTTAATAAGCCCATATTTAGCTGTAGGACTGTGACTTTAAAACATAGACACGCTTGTGTGAACAGCAGATAGGAGGCTTGGGAAACCGCCTCCAGGTCGCCCCACACCTGGATTATATAAATCATTTGAAAACCCAGAAATAAATACTGCAAAGACATCATAAAGAATCTGTAAAATTTTCGGGGAGCCGTTTCGTTTGTTGGTGGGACCCAAACTCCTAGATGTTTCATCACAAATTTCGCTCTGTTCAAATAAAGATCTTCTGATTTTTGACCAGCCATCTTCGGCCGATACCTTTGCCTGGTTTACGTTGAAACAGCTTTATAGTGTAATTTTATGACTGTTTAGGAAAATACCAAGTAAATAGGTAGGTACTTATACCTAATCTCCTATATTTAATATTTAATAGGTAGGTAGTAGATACTACAGGTTATTCGTTGATAGTTAAGCTATTAGCATAATTTGGTGAAATGATACCATAATTGGTCGTTTATGTGTTGTTGTAAGGCAATTTACATAACACATTGCATATTCTATGCAACAATAAATATTTTGATTCCTGGGCCTCTACCTATGAGTATAGCTAATAAAGTAAAATTATCCAAGACGATACGAGATTAATTACGAAGCTATTATAAAATTAAGCTGACCCGGTAAATATTGTTTTGCAATTAGAGATATAAAAAATAGCTTACGAGTCTTACGGCCTACCGAAGACCTACCGAACGTATCTACACAGTTTTATAATAATCGGTCGAGCCGTTTTGGAGGAGTTTGGAAACAAACACGAGACACGAGAATTTTTATAGATTAGACAATAAGTAATATATTCTAATAATAGCGGCGAGAGATAGATTCCCCTATCTAGATATTAATAAACTTACTTAGGAATTTTTACTTGAATACAGGAGTAAGTATTTTGATCGAGAGCATTATTATTGTAGAATCACAGAACAACTTCCAACTAAATTAGCTCTAATGGCGTTCTAGTTTTAAACTAACTTTGAAAATCAAAAGCAAAGTTTTTTATTAACTTTACAGTAGATATAGACCAATATAGACTTGAATCTAACATAAAACAAAAACATAATTTTTAAGCTTCCGCGCGAATCTAAGTGGAAGATTGCTTTTTGGCGGAAGTCACCATAGACAGACTATATGATGGTATTAATTTAATGTCACTTCCAAATTCACTTCATTGGTGTTAGATGGCTGTAGTATATGGTTAGTAGTCTGATATTTTAATATTTGCTCAAGTTCCACACACAAGAACGCGAGATTCAATCCACCATTTATTCTCTCGTTTATTTTTTATTCGGTCACAATAATAATTATTATTATTATTGATTAATATTCGTGTATCCGAACGAATTTCGAATCTCTTGAAGCATCTGACGTGTAATGTGTCGACTGTCAGTGTCAACTGTGAAACGCCGCTGACGTCAGTAATATGTCAAAATCAAGATGATTTCCGAGTACAGGGGCAATTTTGTTAAATAAATATTTTTAAGCCGTTCCTTCTAATAATGGTGCTTTAAAGTAAATGTTTAGTATCATGGAAAACGATACCAAGGAATTTACCTTGCCGCCGGCTCCGCGGGGCTTGTGTTTCGACCGAAATGACTTCGTCAAGGTAGGGCACTTTTTACATACATTTTTCTTACTAGATTTGTCTTTTTTCTATTTGTTTGGGCTAAATAACATTGAAATGTTTGCAGACAAGTTTCTCGGTGGATAATTTCCTCGCAGATCATCACAATGTTGCTTCTTTGGAGACTATGCGAGACGACCTGGGTATCTACCTTAAAGTTCTTAGGCTAGCCATGATAGAACTAATTAACAAGGACTATGCCAATTTTGTAAACCTATGCGCCACGCTGATTGGTTTTGATAAGGCTATCGTTAGGGTTCAGGTGCCATTAAGCCAATTGAATGAAGAAGTATTAGTAAGTCTACTTTTATCATTACTTTATTGACTTTAAAGTACCATAGCATTGAAGTTATTAAACTTTTGTATTAATTTTCTAGAATCTTAAGCAGTGCCTGGAAGATGCTATGAAAGAGTTAACACTTTGGCTGAATGAGAGGCATGCGTTAATAAAAAAGAAGCAGCTCCTCAAATACTACAGCCAAAGTATCAACAGCTTGAAAACACTCGAAAACATCTTAAGCGACATTGCAGATAAAAGAAAACTTGAACAAGTTGTTATAGCAGACAGAGCTGCTATGCAATACAATCAACTAAAGTTTTCAATATCAAAATGTGACAGCTTAATTAGGCCTGAGCAAAAGAAGCAATACAACGAAGTTGGTGGAAAACTGGTTCAGATGCTGAACGAACTGCTCTTCCAGTTCTGGAATGATAATAATGAAGAGTATCTGCTGAAAACATTGATCACTTTGACAACATTGGATAGGGTGAATGAAACTGAGATGCTTATTAGAAAACAGGCTGTAGCCCCATTACTACAGAATATTATAAACGAGCCTGCACTGCAAAAGAACAAAAAAGGCCTCCAAGGTGTCTATTCTAATGTATTATCTCTATTGGAGACCAAATTGAAACTTCTGCTTGAAGTCACCGAACATTCCAAGTTGACATTTCTTTCTAATAAATATAGGTTTCTAATAAAATGTTTTTGGTGTGAAGTAGAACACCGCCTCGAGGTCAATCTAGCTTCAATATTTGCGCCCGGCAATCCCCAGTTGTTTTACAGAAGGTACAGTGAAAGTATGGATTTTGTAAGAAAATTAGAGGAACACTGTGCCACACAGGAATCTGTTAAACTGTTACATGAAACACCTGAATATAAGAGCTTCCTAAGAAGGTGGAACCTGCCAGTTTATTTTCAAATTCGGTTTCAAGAAATTGCAGGTAAACAAAATGGTTTTATTGTTAAAAATAAAAAAAAACTTGTTATGTGGGTATTATATTATGGTGCCAAATATGACTTAGGTAATGAAGTAAGAGTGAAGGTGGAAGAAAAAACATGTTCAATGTTTTCTACAACATCATAAGAATTATTAAAATACTTGGATTGAAGATAGATATAATATTCTAAATAAAACGCATACTATTTATTATCCTGGAATTATCATGGTTGCTCTGGGATTGGTAAAAACCATATTTTGTTAGGCAATGGCTAGTAGCCAGTAGTAGTATTATAAAATGTAGTAGTAGTATTATAAAATGTGAATCATTGATGATTGCAACAAATAATAATTTAATTGTGTAAATATAACTAGTCTACACATAGTTGTTATCTTATCACTTGTTTCTGAAAACCCTTTGAAAGCATAACAACTAAAATACATCAGACATAACATAAAAAGTCCTTTATAATGTGTGATTTATGTTCTAATTATTTTCTGAACTCATTCTACCTTTTCCAGGTGGTTTTGAGGCATCCCTGAAATCCAGTTGTACATTGCAAAGTAATGATGGATTCATATTACTAGAAACATACAAGTGCTGGAAAGCTCTGCAGGACTGCTGGTCTGATGGAATTTATATTGAGGCTCTGGCTCACAAGTTCTGGAAGCTGTCACTACAATTGATTTCGAGGTATTCTACATGGATCACAAGTATTTGTTCACAGGTAGGCATCAAGAGTGTAATTTTAAGTATAATTTTGATGTAGCTTCATAACTTTATTCTATATTTTGATGTATACATATAAAAACCTACTTTTGCTTCCAGAAGTCTGCTTCAAAAATGGAATCTACTGGTATAAACCATAAACTAGTTGACAACAGTATAAACCTCTACAATGACAGCCGAACACTGCTCCAAAAATTGCCAAAGTTTATAGAATTTGTTGAAGATAAATTACATAACAATAAAAGTAAAGATATTATAAGACAAAGTTTGCAACCCACAGAAGAACTCTTGCAAGGGACTCAAACTAAAATCTGTGAATGCATTGTTAATGAACTTTTTGAATATTTTAATACACAGCTGAAACAAGTAAGTGACATACCAAGACTGTACAGGAAAACAAATAGGAGTGTACCCACCAAGCCATGCAATTACATTGAAGTGATTGCTAAGACTATGAGAGAATTTAATGAAGATGCATCCAATAGAGTAGAGAATGCATTTTTGGTAGAACTTTATAGTTCATTATTTAATGTTCTAACTGAATTGTAAGTATTACACCTTTTCATTGCTATGTATTTTTAATAACTACTAAAAAAGACATTAATTATATTAAACTGATGATCTTGTGGCTTTCAGGTATTATAAATATGTTGAAGATGTTTTGGTCTCTGTACATAGAACTGAAGAATCGCTTAGAAGATTGAAGCAAATTCGTGAAATGGGTACTAGACAAAGCGGTGAGAGTACTGGGATCACTGATGGAGACAAAATTAGATTACAGCTGAATGTGGATGTTGTCTCTTACACAACCTTGGCGCAGAGTCTTCGTGTTAATGTAAATAGTGTGCACAAACTAACAGAGTTATCATCAATGGTTAAAGAAGCTGTAAAAAATATAGATATTAAATGATATGCGCAGTTGTACACTCAGGCTTTTGAATCATCAATCATTATCCTCTATTACTCTAGGTGTAGTGAAATAAAAATCAGCTTTATAACATAAACATGTATTTTGATCAGCTGAATAAAAATTGTATGATTGAAAAAATAGAAACCATCCACTTATCACTTAATTTAATATTTAACAAGATAAAATCTTACTAATACTATTTGTGTTGAACGAAATATTTCAAGATTGAGTTGGGTTTCGGTTTGTTCAGGGTCCTAGGGCTACTTCGGGGCACCACCTCTGAGCTGGAGGGATTCTTCCACATAGCCTTTAGCTCTTGTTGCATCTCATCCGGTAGGGCATTGAAAACTTCCTTATCAACATAACTGGGACAGTCATCACAGTTGCCTCCCTCTGCTATATCTTTCATAGTGTCCGAGGTGTCTGAGAGATTATCTTTCGCCGGACTGGCTCGAGGTGTGAGGGATCTGTCCCTCGAACTTAATCTCAGCTCTGATACCTTTTCCAACTCTTTAGAATTCAGTCTTAGTTCGCCTACTTTCAATTTACTGGGTGATGCTACCTCTTCCTTGGACAGACATCGTCTTTTTGCAATCCAGTTCACCTTTTTTGGCTTCTTAGGCGAGGGCTCCACTTCAGCATCGGAGAGGTCAGTAGTTGTACTACTGCTCGGCGAGGCTGCAGAGTAGTCCATCGAGGAAGCAGACGTGTCACAATCATTCTGAATGTTGAGAACAGACTGCACAGAAATGTCGTTCATTAAATAATTTACAATTGAACTCCTCCCAGTCATGCGCTCCTGGAACTTTGTAAACGCAAGTCCCACTAAAGTTAAATGGAATGGTTTGGACAAGTTAATGAGTTTGTTAAATAATCTCATTATTATGGTCATCAATTTTTGCCGTCCCGCCTCAGTGACTGTCAGTGTTCCGCTGCTGATGGTGAAAATGGACGGTGATACTTGACACTGTCTGGACTCTCTGTGACTGCTTAACCTCTTCACATCCTTCTTCCTTAAAGTCACTCTGAGTGACACGGGTATGCGGCCATCTTCTCTAACTAAAATTAGCAATCTCTGCAACAGAGCTGCAAACTTCTCTTCAACTTCACTTTTCACACTGACAGTCTTAAAACTATCCTCTAAGCCTATGCTCTGTGGCTTTCCCGTTTGCTTCACTGGAGTATTATCTTCCCCTGCACTTAAAGTTTTCAGTCTAACAGCCATGTCCCCACTGAAATGTTTTTTCAGCACGTCCAATGGAACTGTTTGTAAGTCATTTACAGTAATAATTTTGTGAGAAATAAGAGTTTCAGTCGTTTTTGATCCAATACTGGGTATTGAGCGAACACTTTGTAATGAAGACATAAAACTGGCCCCATGTTCTGGAAAAATAGTAGTCTGGTCGTTGGGTTTGTTGAGTGGACAGATTAGCTTAGCCAAAAGTTTGTTGTGTGCTATACCAGCACAGGTTGTGAAGCCTAACTCGTCATAGATTTTGTTCCTCATTTCACTAGCTATTTGTGATGCTATCTTTAACCTGGTGTGGCAGCCGCAGATGCACTCTAGGCTCGGTTCACTGTATACTTTACCGGAAAGTGTGATAGTGGTTACATTCATAGTTTTTAATTTTTCTTGTACTAAGTTTGTGACATCAATAAAGTTTTCATCCATACCTAACTTTTCGACTGGGCACTTCCAACTTTGAAGAACGGTAAATATTTTGTTTGAAGCTGCTCTGTAGTCGTGCAAATCTTCGCCGTTAACTAATTTCAAATTTGGACATACTTTCAGCGCGTCTGTGACGAGCATGCATTTCCGTATTCCGTACTTTCTAGCTTCGTAATTACTGGTCACGACGATGTTTTTCTGTTGGATTCCAAGTGGAAGGGATCGAAGTTCTGGTTTCCGCACCATCTCTACTTGAGCGTAAAAACAGTCAACATCTATGTGAACAATGCTCTTGGAGTGGTCGCTTAAATCGTCGGATATAATTGAGCTGCTCGATTCCATGTTCCTGTGGATTATTCATACAGTTTCATCACAATTTACTTTGTTCCGAGTTACTTTTACCTGTTGCGATACGAAGTTGTATTTCAAGGCAGACCCTTACCTGTCGTCCATTTTTGTATCATATATTAGTAGAATAATTTAAATAGTAAATAAGTACGAAATATATCTCAGTTTTTTGTATTTTTATTTCATAAATTCCAAAATATTGATATTTTAGGTCGAACAATCACGACACATCAACAGAAACAATGTTGTCACACCTCAAAAATCAAGATGACTTACCGAGGTAGATTAAAAATAAATGCACGATAATGGTCTGTCCAGACGACGCGATTTTACTCTTATGAGATAAAAAATATTCTCGGTGCTCTCTATGAATATTTAACTTCTTTTATCAATGGATCAATTCAATGGATCAATACCAGGTACTATAGAAGATTGTTGGATTGTTCTATCATCGCAATGATCGCAATGGTTATAATAATTATTTTTTTTCCATCAAGTTGACATGATTTCAGATAGTGTTTGTACGAGTATCCAAACAAGAAGTTGAAATTATCTGAGGAAATTATTAACGTCAAATTCGTAATCAGTCATTATGTCAATGTCATTTTTTTCATGTTACAAATGTCAATTCAAGAAAGTGGGTGTTTGTTACTTGTTGGTAAAACTACAACAAGATAATTCTATGAAAAATTAGAGCCATGAACTTATGAGATTAACCATGGAGGGATTACCTTCTGGAGATATTCAGGCCAAGTACCAGAAATTAGCGGCTGAGTATTCAAAAGTGAATTGTTTACGTTATTTTCCAAGCTTTACGCGTTCTGTCGGCAATCGTTGTAAATTCATTGTTTCCGTCAATTTCCGTTCACAGTTGAGGGTCCACGTGAAAGTACTGAAGAAGGGCGTTCTAGACGAGCAAGCCAAGTCTAACGAATTACGGGAAACTTTGAAGGAGAAGGAGAAAACGTTACGGAAGGGTGAACTCGAAATTGATTCGCTAACGTTTAGAAACCAGCAGCTGACGCGCCGCGTCTCCGTCCTTCAAGACGAACTCGATGCACTACAGGCACGTATCTGCTGGGAGTATTCTGTATTTGTCGTAATGTGCACACTTCTGATTTTATAGCAGAGCAATGTACACAGTTCTTTGTTATTTACCTATACAAAAGCAATTTTCATGATCATTTGAGACAGATCATTCATTCTAGATGGTAGAGATATTTTATTATTCTACTAACTAACCCGGCAAACGTCATTTTGCCATTAGGGTATATAAAAAATACCTTACAACCTACCTGAACATACATAGAAAATTTCATAATAATCAGTCAAGCATTTCGTAAGAGTTTAGTAACAAAAATTGGTACGTATCTTAGATTACAATAACTCTTGCCTGCCTTTATTAGATTTTTATCATCATCATTACAAGAATGATGCATCTTTTAGAGATAAATATTATCTGTGTTAATTCAGGGCATAATCTATATCTCCATTTTCATATCAAATTTCAGTCACATTAGTTTATTGTGGTATGAAAGATAACAAACAAAACCATAATCATGTATTACTTAAACAATTTTTTTTTAAAGTTGTTTATCTCAAATGCATTACTAAGATATTTTGTTAAAAATTAATCATGCAATTTAATGATTAGGTATCTTACTTTTGCACATCTTATCATAAATTAGATATGATGTAAATCAATCAATCTTGTTCTTAGACAAGCACTGAATATATAGTTATATGACTAATTAAATTATATTTTGTTTAAATCCTTAGAATAAGTTAACAAAAAAGTCAAAAAGCAAAGTTGAAGAGAAAGTATCAACATCAAGCAATTCACAGCCACTAGATGCAGGTCTCTTGCAGGAAGAGCTGCAAAAGAAAATAATTGAAAATGCCCTTTATGCGTCTCAGGTAAGGACTTAAAACCTACCAATATATTATTTATGTAATTTGTATTTTATCAAGGAATACATTATTAGTTGTAAGATGGTTACTGTCTCAATATGTATATGGCAATTAGGTTGGCCCAAAATGGTTTCCATCTGAACCTTGCTTCCTGTTCTCACAGGGATGACTCTCTCACTACGCACCTCAGTTGACACCCGAAATTATTAACTCTTTATTTGCACCACGCAAGAAACATAACAAAGAAAAGAAACATATCAAAGTTCCTTGATTAATTGATCAGGAATTTGTGTACTGCATGGGGTTAACTTAAACACGCGTTTCCTGTACATTCTTGAAGGAATTGTCAAATAATATATCAATATATACCGTAATATATCTGAATATAGGAAATTCATCAACAGAATTTTGTGACAAAAGGTTCTCTGTATGACCTGTATCTACCTACCTGTATCTAATTTCTGCAATTTGTCCCACAGCTCGCTGATAAAACATTTGAAGTATCCCAGCTTCAAGCCACAATAGAAGACTACCAAAGGCATATCAGCGAAAGTGAGAGCAAATACAAATGTGATGTCGCAAAGTTAAAAAATAAGAACCAGGAGCTTCAGTTTGCACTAGAGGAGGTGCAGAAAGACAGACCAGGAGCGGTGCCAAAAGCCCAAACAAGCAGCCAAGCTGCAAGTTGTAATGGTGACTTCCTATCTGAAGCCGGCAGCCTGGTAAGAATTTTTACAATTAATTCAAAGTGTAAAACATAAAAGGCAACAAAGCCTCAGGCAAGTGTTTTAAAGACCATTTGGGTTTCAAAAATATAATTTATTTCGTGCTTTAATTACTAATTAATTACTTTTTTTAGGTTGGAAGTGAGGATGCACTTAGTTCTGTAGACGATTCAAATGTAAATGAACAACTTAGTACAAGAACACATAATTTAGAGCAGGTACTTAACTACTCTTTTTTATTTATTAATTTAATTTATCTGTCTAAAAATATTTATATATTATTATATTTAAAAAAAATAAGTATAGCTTTTATTTTGATTTGAAAAGTTATAAAAAAAGCTAGAAAGAAATGAAAAATAAAGAAAGTAATTAAAAAAAAAGGGCAAGAGAATACTGCAATCACTTATGTAAGAACTGTCTTTTAGGAAAATCAAAAATTACGAATGGAGTATGAATTGTTACAAATGGAGAATGAAAGTCTTAAACTAGAAGTAAGTAAATATGTGTCTGCGTCACAGAAGAGGAGAGGGGAAACTCATGACTCTGGCGACTTCAATTGCTTTAGTGAAACTTCAGTAGGTAAGTGCTGTTTGTACATACTACTATACAATTACAAAATCAATAATTGATTCAAGAATTGTAAAGATTGGGAACAAACCTAGTAACTACACTAGTTTTTCATTGTATTAATATTACTGTCTTGAGGCAGTTAGTTAGTTGAGGGATATATATATACATTAATGCCTGAAGTAGACACAAAAGGCGAGCTAAACAGGTCAGCCTAAATAAGTAAAACTAAATGGTTTCCTTAGTCTATAAGGTGTTTTTTGTCCCTACTTAAACATAAGAAGGCTTAACACACTAAAAACTTATTACTGTAGCAAATTCTCAACAAAAAAACTCCCAATTTCCTTCATATACTTAGGCCTAATGCACGGAAAACATTTATTTTAAGAAAATTCTCAAAAAAAAATTCCTTGCTATAGTTATTTATGTTTTTTCGACGTATTTTCAAAACTCATTAATATACTAGATCTGAACTTACTATATTTCAATACATTGGCCTTGTCTTGCAGTTGCGTACAATTAAGTTTTATCGCAATGAGTAAGTGAACCTCCACAGTGACAGATAGAATGTCTTGCTCCTCACATTTTGGTGTTATAAATATGATCTTCTATTTTCGGTGTCCGGTCTCCAGACGCGGAGGGCCGGGTGTCGGGTCTGCTGGGCAGCTTGGAGACGCCGTTCCTCATCAGCCACGAGCTGCTGCGTCGCGAGGAGCGCGTGGTGACTTACTTCCGCGCCAAGCTCACCGACCTCGGCGCGCAGCGGGACGCGCTCGAGAGCAAGACTGAGCATTATGTTAAAGAGGTGAAACACGATCTACCAGGTGGAATGGCTGCAGTCCACCCGAGTTTTTTTTCTCATTAAAAATCTCATTGATGTCTTGACTTGCCAGCCCTCGCTGGGAGAGGTGATATAACCTACGGATTAAAAACCTACGCTGTCTGGTCATTCTTCCCAGAACTGCATAGAAAGCATTACTTTGGGAAAAAGGCTGTCTGACAGTTCTAAAGTTGCTGTGTAAGGCTGCCTGCTTAGGAGCGGAGAAACGGAGAAATATTAACCAACAAGATTGCACAAAATCTGCAGTTGCCGGCATGTAACTTGCCAAGACTCGTTAGAGCCAAGATGCATATGAATCTCTTTGGCTACCAAGCGGAGCGCGGGGAAACGAGGTAACGGGCTTAGTTGGTCATTTGACTGTTGTCTGTGGCCCACTTCGTTCATTGCACAAAGTGTACCATGCGCAAAATTTCCCCAACCACGCAATAACCAAGCCAAGTATACATGCTGGTAACTGTAACTTGTAAAGTAAAAATTATCTATCACCGACTAGTTAACAAAGCAAGATAATCTTCTGATGAGTGCCATAGATACAAATTGAGGATAATTGTCAACAGTGCGAGATGCTTCGACAACGATTCGAGGTGATGGAGATGGAGAAGGAGGCGGACGCGCACACGATACAAGAGAAACACAATACCATCAGCAGATTGGCAAGTATTAAAACCATTACGTGGGCATTGGCTACTATTCATATAATGCTATGTTTCAAGTTTCGACGTATTGTGTTTAGGAGGAAGAACTGCAGTCGACGTCGCGCAACTACGAGCAGCAGCTGGGCGTGCTGACGGAGCACGTGGCGGCGCTGAACGAGCACATCGCGTGCCAGCACGACCAGCTCGCCGCGCTGAAGCACCAGCGCGACTCCAGGAGGAAGTAGCACATCCTGACGCAGGTAGCACGTCCTGACCACAGAACTGCAGTCGACGTCGCGCAACTACGAGCAGCAGCTGGGCGTGCTGACGGAGCACGTGGCGGCGCTGAACGAGCACATCGCGCGCCAGCACGACCAGCTCGCCGCGCTGAAGCACCAGCGCGACTCCAGGAGGAAGTAGCACATCCTGACGCAGGTAGCACGTCCTGACCACAGAACTGCAGTCGACGTCGCGCAACTACGAGCAGCAGCTGGGCGTGCTGACGGAGCACGTGGCGGCGCTGAACGAGCACATCGCGCGCCAGCACGACCAGCTCGCCGCGCTGAAGCACCAGCGCGACTCCAGGAGGAAGTAGCACATCCTGACGCAGGTAGCACGTCCTGACCACAGAACTGCAGTCGACGTCGCGCAACTACGAGCAGCAGCTGGGCGTGCTGACGGAGCACGTGGCGGCGCTGAACGAGCACATCGCGCGCCAGCACGACCAGCTCGCCGCGCTGAAGCACCAGCGCGACTCCAGGAGGAAGTAGCACATCCTGACGCAGGTAGCACGTCCTGACCACAGAACTGCAGTCGACGTCAGAGTCAGAGGTGCATGCCCGGAATCCAAACTTACACACTCTTGAAGTAGAGGTATGAACCATACTACTATGATAGCCGGAATCGCAACCTTTTTGGGCATCACACGACGATGTGGGCATCCAAAGTTATGGGAGCCTACCTATAGATGTACTTTGTCATTACGGGTATGGGTCTTCAAATCTATTATATTTCATACTTTAAAAGATGCCCCTTTTTTTACAGGCCCAGTCACCAGCCTGGCATCGCGATATGTGACTTCAAACCTGATATTACGTCACTTCACTTCACTTCACCGACATAACTCGATGTTAAGGCCAAGGGAATACCATATTTAAATTTTATGTGAAGTCACGCTCTTTATTTCATTAGGTCACAATACTATACTTATCTATACGAAGAAATACATAAAAATGAATTATACCAAAAAAAAATCGATATTTTTAAATTGAAATTGAGGGGAAGTAAAAATACACAAATTGTTCCTAACTTCCTGCAAACAACATAATTATTTTGTCACTATTAAAATCGCCTAGGCTGCCTTTTCACCAGTATAATGAGTTGCTAAGCTACGGATATTTGTCAAAGTAAAGCATGTCTTCATAGTTCACTTCCCTTGGCTTTAGAGGGAACGGTGTGGAAAATGCCCATCGAACAAATTTAAGTTAGTCGCATTAACGGCCTACAAGCCGTATTTAGGTGATTTTGAATGAAGTTTTATGCAAAAACTATAAAGACAATTACTTTCAAATTTACACGTCATGTATTTTGGGTCTTTAATCTAAAATCGCTTAGAAGCAGAAACACGATTGGATAAAATTTTCTCGATAGAAAGTTCTCCCAAAAGTTGCTCCAAAATCTCAGTTTTTCTATGTTTTTCTTTCTTTCTTTCTTTCTTCTTCTGGGACTTTTCCGCGATTGGCCGAAATCTCTTCGTCCGTTGCGCGTGGAGTCGCCGATGCGGGTCCTCGCCGGATCACTCCAGCCAGCCGAGCTCACTCCAGAATCCGAAGAGGCCTCCCAGGTCGCACAGGATATCTTGGAGTGTTGCTGAGGAGCCCAAGTAGGTCTCACGTTGATCCGACACTTCGGTGCACCGTAGTAGCACGTGTGCCGGCGTTTCGTCCTCCTTCATGCAGGCTCTGCACAGAGGGCTGTCCGTGATTCCTAGATTGGAAAAGTGTTTATTTAGTGGGCAATGTCCTGTTATCATGCCTACCACTATTCTTAGTTTGTCTTTACTGAGTCGTAAGAGTTTTGCTGTTAGGCGTTTGTCTAAATGTGTTATTGCTGTTTTTGCTTGTCTACAGTCTGTAGTGCGTTCCCATATTTGTGAGTGTGCCTGGTATGTGCTTTTATGTAGCCAGGATTTGTATTCGCTGAACGGTATTGGGACAATGGGTTCAGGTCCCATTACCATCGTAGTTGCAGCACGTCGTGCTAGGTCATCGGCTGCGTCGTTACCTACATTACCACTGTGGCCTCTAATCCAGCGTAATGTTACATTGTTTGTTTTCGATATTGTTCTAAGTCTTTTGTGGCACCCCAGTAAAAGCTTTGAGGATGCGGTGGTTTTTGCCAGTGCCTTGAGAACTGCCTGACTGTCGCTGTAAATGTTTATATTAAAGTTTGTTACCTTTCTGTTTGCTATGGCAATTGCAGCGGTTTCGATGCCAGCACACTCTGCTTGGAAGACTGAGTTGTTCTTACCGAGTGGGTGGGCGATTTTTATGTTTAACTCCGGTCAGTAAACTCCCGCTCCCGTCCCGTTGTTCATTTTGGATCCGTCCGTATACACGTCTACCGTGCTGGTGGTTGGTTTGTAGTTTTGTTCCTCCTCGGTGATAATTTCGTATGGTTTATCCATTACGTGTACCTTCCTTGTTTTGTCACAGACCCAATCTATGAAAGGGCAATTCTTTGTTTCTTGTAGTATTTTAGTGTGGCCTGTGTGAGTTTCTTTCCACAGTCCGCATGTTCTCAGCCTGAGTGCTGTGAGTGCTGCTTCCTCCCTAATATGGAGGTGTAGTGGGGGTATATTTAATATCGCTTCCAATGCAGCGGTTGGTGTGGTGCACATGCTCCCAGAGATCGCTAGGCATGCTTGCCTTTGGAATTTTTGCAGTTCTTGTTGTGCCGTCGTTAGAAGTGTTCTCGGCCACCATACTAGTGAGGCGTACGTGAGTGAGCTTCTAATGACTGTGCGATATAGCCAGTGTATTACTTTCGGTTTTAAACCCCATGTTTTTCCTATCATGCGTTTGCATTGATTCAGAATGATGGTCGCCTTTTGTATTTTATTGTCTAGGTGTGGTTTCCAGTTCAATTTTCCATCTAAGATTACCCCGAGGTATTTTACCTCCGTGGATAACGTTAGACTTGTGCCGAAGAGTGTTGGTGTTTTTGGTATATTAGGTTTTCTTTTGTTTGTGAACAATATTAGTTCGGTCTTTTTTGGGTTTACAGTTAGTTCGTTTTCCTTGCACCATCTCCCGATAAGTTTCAGTGCGTTTTGCATCACTGTGCTCAGTGTGTTCTCTTGTTTCCCACCGATGAGGACTGTTAGATCGTCCGCATACCCTATTGTGAAGAAACCGTTACTGTTCAGTTTTGTTATAAGGTCGTCGACGACAAGGTTCCACAGTAACGGCGATAGAACACCGCCCTGAGGACAGCCCTTTGCGACTATACCTTTTGTAGTTCCATTTATCTCCAGTTGGATCACCCTTTTCTCCAGTAGCGATCCTATCCATGTTCGTAGGGTGTCAGGCACCTTGTGCCTGGCCAATGCTGCGTCTATGCTTTTGAAAGTCGTTTTGTCAAACGCTCCCTCTATATCCACAAAAACTGCTAGCGTTGATAGTTTGTTTTCTAGATTGTATTCTATTTTGCCCACAACCGAATGCAAGGCTGTTTCTGTAGATTTGCCCGTGCTGTAGGCGTGTTGGTTTCGATGTATTGGCAGGTGATGCATTATTCCATCCCGTAAGTATCTGTCGCCTAGTCTTTCCAGTGTTTTCAACAGAAAGGATGTAAGGCTAATTGGTCTGAAAGATTTTGGTTGGGTGTAGTCTGTTTTACCAGGTTTTGGCAGGAAGATCACTTTTACCTCCCTCCACGTTTTCAGTATGTATTTATGTGCTATGCAGGCTTTATAGATGTCTACTAGCCATGGAGTCAGTCTCCCGCTCGCCCACTGTAGTAGTGCCGGGAATACGTCGTCCGTTCCTGCTGCTTTGAAAGGGTGGAAGCTGTCGATAGCCCATCGTACCCTATCTTGTGTAACTATTTTGTTTGCTACTTCCCAGTCTTCATCCAAGGGAGTGGTGATATTTTCGTTATTCCAAACTGGTTCGTTGATTATTTTACATCCCGGGAAGTGTGTCTCGATCAGAGTTTCACATACTTCCTTTTGATTAGTGGTATAGCTCCCATCAGCTTTCTTTAGAGAGCCTAGGGTATGATTTGTCTCGTTCGTTAGGATTTTCCTGATTCTGTTTGCGTTTTCATTTGATTCTATGCTTGTACAGAATCTTCTCCACGAGCTTCGTTCTGTTTGCCTAACCAACTTCTTGTATTGGTTTTGTGTGTCTTTAAAGTTGTCCCAGTCTTTATCCTGTCTGGTGTTCATGGCTCTGCTGAAAAGGTGTCGTAGCCTTTGCCGTTTCCTCTCTAAGTCCAGATTCCACCAGCTATGTTTTGGTGCTTGTTTCGTTCTCCGTGTTTGTAAAGGGCATGCTTGTTCATAGCATACCTGTATGTGACTGGTTATACTTTCAACATTCCTTTCTATGCTTAGGATGTCTTTTATGTTGGTAGTGGTATTTATTTTTGTTTCTATGAGTGTTTTGTACAATTTCCTGTTTGTTTTCCTGGGGTTTCTCCTAGGTGTTTCTGGGGTTAACTCCAGGTCTAGTTCGAATCTGATGCGTCTGTGGTCCGAGAGTGATGGCTCATCACACACATGCCAGTTCGCTACCTGTCCTGAAATGTTGTGTGACGCCAGAGTTATGTCAATGATCGTCTGATAGCGGCTCGAGACGAACGTTGGTTCTGTTCCCCTGTTAAGTATGTTTAGATTAGTGGTTAGTAGATATGAGACTAATTGCTCACCTCTTTTGTTGTTTGTTGGGCTACCCCACAGGGTATGATGTGCGTGCTGTCCACTGAGATGATGAGGTCCAGGTCCTCGGTTTCGCAGTGACGTATCAGGTCCGATACCTCCTTTGTTGGTATATGCCCCTCAATCGGGAGATAGAGCGACGCCCTGACCAGAGGTTTTGATGTTGCACCTGCTCCCGGTTGTATTCCGTTTTGTATTGTGATTGCAGTTAGATCTATGTAACAGTACTGCGTTAGTAGTGACGCTGTTATACAGCGTGGTACGTATATGCATGTTCTGGGTGGTTCCTGCAAACTGTTATAGTAAAGCTTACCATTGCAGTTTCCGAGGCCACATACGCGGTGTGCCCTGACCCACGGCTCTTGGATCAAGACGACGGTCTGGGGTTCAACCTCCAGCAGTCTTCTAAGGTTAGCCGTCGCGAGGTGTTTGTGCTGGAGGTTGGTTTGTAACATTTTGATGCGGTTGAATGTTGACGTTGTTATTGATCGGCCTTGGGGGCCCATCGTTTCAGCATTTCCCCTATCGTGGGAGCTGCGCTTGTTCCTGCGAGGCCTGACTCCAGGGTTGTTCCAGTAGGTGCTCCAGTAGATGTCTCTGTGGTCGTCCCTGCCATCCTATCCCACAGTTTGGCGAGTGATAGGGGTGTGGAGGTGGAGGGTGTGTCTGCCAACAGCTCGTCTTCCGACTCACTCTTTTCAGACACTTCCTCTATTTTCTTAATCGGTTCTGTAAGTTCTGGTACTGGTGGCAGGTCTTCCACTATTTCTACTTCCATCGGTTGTAAGTCCGGCTTTGGGAGTATTTTAGGTGGAGCTTCTCCCTGTTCCTCTCCGTTGATAAAACGGAGGTATATGGTGCCGGTAGAGTATGACACTCTCTTACCTCTTGCCATTATGCCCTCTATCTGATCAACCGGTATCCCTAGTATCAGGTTCACACCTCGTTCACGGGTCTCGACTCGTTGATACGAGTACAAGGTCCACGTTGAGACCTTGTAGTGTGGGTTTTGAAAGGTTAAGACCTGGTGCAGAAGCTCCATGTCTTTGTCGTAGCCCGGCACGTACAGGACCGACTTTACCTTTACAGGTATGTCGGCCTGGTTTATCAACGTGTACCTTGTACCCGTCTTTGGCGCCTTCAGCCGTGGTACGGCCTCGCGCAGCCATGTCAGGTCTTTGTCCGTACAGCACCACACCTTCAGCACCCCGTCGCCAAAGTGGGCTTTGCCGACGAACTGCGGAACGTGTGGTCCTTCCCCTTCCCCGGAGTTTTTCATCCAGGTGGCATGGTCTCTAACAGTATTGAAGATTTCCTCCTGGATGAGAATTTGGAGGTTGTCTGCTTCTTCGTTCGTCAAGTCAGTTTTCGGCTCAGTGGTGATCGCCACACTCAGGTGAGGCTGGCTCGCCTGAGCGTAGGATACCGCTGGCCGTGTCCGTTTGTCCTGTTTCAGTCTTTTATGTTCTCCCCTGGGTGATATGGTATCGTCGAGCCTTTCCAGACGCGTCCTCGGCTTTGTCCCGGCCAGCGGGTGGTTTGGCGGTCTCGGCTGTAGGGCAGCAGCCTGTTGGCCGCCCCCCTACGCTTTGTCCACGCAATTCCTCCCCCCGGCTAGGACTCGCCTCGGTCTTGTCCAGACTCGGTCCCGTTACCAGCCCGGTCGTGTTATCACCCCTGGGTCCTAGCGGTCCGTCTGTCTATTTGTTCTTTTTCTTTTTTGGTTTTTGCTTCTTCTTTTTCTGCTTTGGGACCACTTGGGTCCATGCTTCCCCTGGTACGGGTACTGGGGGTCGCGACAGAGCGTCGGTCAGAGAAGCTAAATCGAGTGGTTCATCTGTAGTGGTTGGTCTAGTCGTGTCTTTCTCGGTCCTGGTATCTGTGCTGATGGTCGGTCGTTTTGTCGTCTCCGTCGGTGTCCGTAAAGCTAGCTGGGGTCGGTTTGGTTGGTTTGGCAAGGTTGGTGTTTTATTTTGAGTATCCATTTTGTTCCCACGAGTAGCAAGGGATAAGCGTCACAGACTCCAGAGCCCCGCTTGAAGCCTGAAGGGCATAAGATACTCCCCGATTTGCCCCGGTTTCGGGGAGACACCGTTCGAGACTTCAGCCACGAGTCCCTCGGCACGGTACGTATGACACCTTGGACTAGGGTGTTAGTTCTGAGTTGTGTGTATTTGTGTGTGTGTGTGTGTGTGCGCGTGTGTGTGTGTGCAGTTCGACATCTTTTTCGCTCAGCATCCCCGTTCCCGGGGCAGCCGGTTTTCCGGGGGAGGCCTTTTCTGGGTCCCCCCCATCGTTCCAGCCGCCATCAGGTTCAGGGAAGGCGCTTCGCATAAGAGAATGTCGGTGTGGTGTGTAATGTTTGTTCTACTGTTGGGGCCGTCTAAGGAGGGTGAGGGCAAAATTTGGGATTGGTGGGGTTTGAGGGTCGCACCGCGGTACAGACAGAGCTGCTCCGCGGCGCTCACCCCACACCCCCCAGGGTTAGGATGGGCGTAGGTACATGGATCATGGGAAAGATATGATGGGAACCGGACCAGTGTTGGGTGTGTCACTGATCCGACCTCTTGTCCAGGGCCCGTAGGGCAGCGGCTATCCGCAACCCAGCCGACCCGCCCGGTTCCATGAGGAATGGCCCAGTGGCAGTGTCCCTTGTGGCTACAGAGCTATCCGAAGAAGCACCTGTATCCCCAAAGAGCACCTCCGTGCCGTTTTCTGTTTTATCGGACACTACAATGGATGTAATTGTAATTTTTGTTTTAATGTATCGGTAATAATAATATCCTAAAACGCTTAGAACCGATTTTTGATAACTGGCTTAGTTTTTGAGTAATTAGGTAAAACGTCGTTTTTCTGCTATATTCTTCCGCGACGCTGCATGTCGCACCTTTTTTTTTTTTTTTTTTATCGACAGGAAATGCCTAACGCATACCCCTCTGTCAGGGGAAACGGAGGGGTTATGTGGGGCTTGCACCCACTAAAACCTGTCCCTTGCCACGACGGACCTCGTTGGCGGGAGTACGGGATTCACTTGCGTATTCACCGCGCTCCCGCCAGGCCCCGACCCGCCACCTGAACGGCAGGTCCCGTCGCTGCTGCCGGCACGCTGAGCCGCCGGCTCCTCCTGGGAGGCGCGGCCTGAACAGGGCGCGCCACCTCCTCGGCCTGTTGATGTAGTTCGGGTAACGGACGCCATAGCCCCTTACGTCCGTCACCCGCAGGCCGGGGGTGCATGTCGCACCTACCAAATCTCCGTGAGTGTGAGAAAGACAAAAATAAATTCAAATAAATCCCCTTATTCAATAAATCCCCTTAAGGGGATTTATTTTTGTCTTTCTCACTCTCACGGGTACGTTGGTAGACCCGTGAGAGTGAGAAAGACATGCAGCGTCGCAGAAGAATATAACAGAAAAACGACCTTTTACCTAATTACTCAAAAACTAAGCTACTTATCAAAATCTGTTTCTTAGCGTTTTTGGGTATTATGATTACAGACACTTTAAAACAAAAATTACAATTACATCCAATGTAGTGTTCGATAAAAATACATGACATGTAAATTTGAAAGTAATTGTCTTTATAGTATTTGAATAAGACTTCATCCAAAATCACTTAATAAATACGGCTTCTACACCGTTAATATGAAAATTGACAATTGGCACCGATATATTATAACTATTTAACATTTTATTGTCTCATCATAAGTGCCTATAAGTTAAGTCTATGTGAAAATAAATAATTTGCTCCTGCTTAGCAACATCGGACATTTGTGGTGGAGAGCCTTAATTTCCGTATTATTTTGAAGACTAACTAAAATGTCCAGTAGGTTAATAAGAATTGTTAAGTAAATTTCTTTGTACATGTTGTTCATATGTGTAAAAAATATTACATAATTTAACATTATTTATTGTAAAAACGATTAGGCATACATAACACTGTTTTATATAAATATAATATCGTAAGTATTTACAGTTGAAAATTGATCTCTAAATGAGATAGCAAGTTTTAAAAACTGAAGTCATTAGTAAAATTTAAAAAAAATCTATACAAGGAAGTATAATGTATAAGATGAAAATTGTAAAAACACTTCATTAATTAAATAAAAGCATGTATTTTATTTTTACGCCGTCAGCCTTCTACTCGTAGGTGTTATCATATTGCTTAGGTATATTATAACTATATTTTTTCTTAGCATTCCTATTGTACACGTACAGGTCGCGGCAAATATGTCTAGCGCTGAATAAAACGTGGAAGGGGATAGCTGCGAATAACGGAACTGAGGAAAAGAGACAGAATGCGTCTTCATCAGCGAGTGCCACTCATCTCTATCATATGGATAAAACATTCTATACAAACAGTTAATTTGAATTGCCAATTTGAAGCGCCCCCCTCGAAGTTGTTGCTAGTGATCGTCGTTTTGAATGTCATTTTATTTTAGTTTCATGGACGCTCACGCCAGGTTACGCAACAATCAGCGTTAAATTGACGAAAATCTAGTGTCATCATTTTTACGTTGACAGTCTGTGATCCAGCGTACCTACTATACTCTTTCCATTCGTTTATTTTCTCTCGGACACATGAAACAATAGCAATAGTGAGGGACCAGAAAGAGACAACTTTATCTTTATCTCCCTCGCTATTGCTATATCTGTTTCATGTGATTTCATGTGTCAAAGAGAAAATAAACGAATGGAAATAGTCGATGGAGCATAGAGATCAGTGGCGCGTGCGTGTGTGACACGCACGCCCGCCCCCCGCGACGTGTGCGTTCCCCCAGCGGAATTTCTTAGTTTTAAGTATGCAGATATTTAGTCAATTTCTCAGATAATTAGTTGGATTAATGTAATAAATATTTGAATACTTTTTATTCACCTATCGATAAAAAGCAAGTCCTGGGAGCGAATATTGAAAACAGACATCCTGCCATAGTAATTTGGTCATCGTATTTTTGGTGAATTTCTCAAAAACGGTTGGATGCACAAATTTCAAACTTTCGGGACAATTACACGACAAAAGTACTAAATATCTACAGAACTCAAACCAATAAATTCGATAACGTTTGGCTGTGACAACGCTAGCAAGAAAAAGTTCCGCTGGGGTAACGGGGATCAGCGGAAAACGTTTTTGGAGGATATCTCAAAAACTACTGGGTTGACAAATTCCTAATTCCTAATTTACATGGCTTAATTGACTAAATATCTGCATACTTACTCAAAACTAAGAAATTCGACAAAATTGCGCTGGGGGAACGCACACCCGCGACCCCTATCATTTTCGACTTCTGCGCAATAACGGTCACCACTATAGGCTCTAGACATTGCCACTACCTGTACTGTGTGAGGCCTAATGTAGCCACTATATTTTAATCGGCTAGTGATTTATTTCTTTTAGACTTAAGAGTAAGGAATTGAAAATGCAATAGTGGTCAAATGACTTGAATGTTTAGCTATATTCGTAGCTGTAGTTGTGCTGATAGGACTACAGTGCATTTGCAGCTATTTTACTTTTGACAGCTGTCAAATTACTCTTTAATAACCGTTTATGCATAAGCAGCCTTTTTAAAGAAGTCAGCCCTTTCTTTATATCCTTCAAACTGTCGGAACCAATGGCGAAAAAGGCTACGTTTTATCAATGGTCAGAACTCCGAAGTAAAATAACTGAACGCACTGACCATTTCCACGTTTGCCATTTTGTCAGAGTACATGATAATATTTTGTTACGTTTCGTTCTTTGCCCAAATCTCATTTTCGTCCGTGCACGTCATAACTCATGTGTCTCTGCTCAGTGCACTGGCATTTTAAAAATGGGGTGCAAAGCTTCAGTATTGTCTATCGACCGCCGATGCACGCCACAGACCACTATACTTGTTATTAGTCTGCACGCGCGTTTCCACAGGGAACGGTTTTCCGCCATATTGTGGGAATGTCGCGAAACCGCACAATGTAGCGCAAGCTATCTTTGCGCTACATTTTCTTGTATAAGGAAAGTTTAGGTTAATGGGCTCATCCTAAGCTACATATCGCTGCCTCAATGGCTTTCAGTGAATTTCACGGAGTTATAATAGGTAAATCAATCCACGAAGGCGCAAAAGCGCGTCTGCATGGTTTGAAGCATAGACTATAAGTATAACTATAATCTATGGTTTGAAGTTTGAACTTCCTATCGCAAAGACAATGGACATGGACCCTAGTTCGATGTAGGTCTTGATAGTGATTAACTTGCAATAACAATAAGCCAACAGCAATATTATGTAGATATCTATAGAAACTTATTTAATTAATTAGTCAAAAATCTATGACGCCGAAAGTCAGTACTCGTAGGTATTGTATTGTAGGCGCGCAAGTTGAATGCCGAGATTGGGTACCTATGTAGCTGGCTGCATTCAACTCGCGCATAAGAGTTAGTACAGGTTTTTTTACAAAAGCCAGCGTCATCTATTGATAGCCGCATGTCAGTGACTGTCCATAGATGGCGCTGTCTGCAAAAGTATGGATGAATTCGATTCGTTTGTGCGATGCGAGTCGACTTGAAATTCGCAAAAAAACCTGTACTAACCGCTCAGTACACTGGCATTAGTTAGGAAGATATTATTACATATTTAATTCATATGTAAAAATATTTATATACATATGGATAAAATCAATTTGATATACAACTGTGTATTTATAAATATAAATAAATAGTTATAAACATTTTTAAAGATTTTTCATTTCATTTCCAAGTTATCTACGTACCGAATAAATTAAATCATGATGACAAATCAGTAAATTATTTATGTATCACCCTTTGCCGACGAGTCTGAAGTTATAGAAGACAGAGCTGTACGAAAGTGATAAAGGAGATTTATTGAATTTATTTTTGTCTCTCTCACTCTCACGGATACCTACGTTGCTAGGTGCGACATGCAGCATCGTGGAAGAATATAACAGAAAAACCTTTTACCTAATTACGCAAAAACTAAGCCAGTAATCAAAATCGGTTTCTAAGCGTTTTTGGATATTGTTATTACCGACACATTAAAACAATAATTACAATTACACCCATTGTAGTTTCCGATAAAAAACAGGAAAAACTGAGATTTTGGAGCAACTTTTGGGAGAACTTTCTATCGAGAAAATTTTATCCAATCGTGTTTCTGCTTCTAAGCGATTTTAGATTAAAGACCCAAAATACATGACGTTTAAATTTGAAAGTAATTCTCTTTATAGTTTTTAAGTAAAACTTCATTCAAAATCACATAAATAGGGCTTCTACGCCGTTAATGAGAAAATTGGCAAATTATTGAGGTTTATTGTACTTAATAAAATATCCTAACTTCGAAGATGGAGAGGGCTTTTTTTCTACATTTGGCACGATAAATCAAATTCGTAGTATGTAACGCACTTTTATCCCCCACTATAAGTGAGTAAATTATTACCCAGAGTGATATTACTTCAAATCGAAACTGGAGTTTTGAGAAAGCACAAGGGAACTCTGAATTTGCGTGTTTCTCTAAGGAAGCGGTACACAAAAAAATAAAACACCAAAAATATATGCACAACTTTGTATTATAACGATAGTAAGCACCTTACAAATATGTCATCTCATCATCTGTTACAATACAATACTTAATTTGTTTTCAACAGTTACATTTTATCGTTATAAATATTTATACAAAATTTATCAATTTATTTTAACTGCGCCGCAAATTATTTATCGCTAACATGGTCAGTCCAGTCATTCGCACATGCAAAAGTCTACATCTACTTAATACTATGAGGGTGCGTGTCCACTTGTACCAGAGATTAACATTGCTAAGCTACGTTTCGTGTCAAACGCACCGATTCCTATTAGTGCTGCTTAACGCAAAACGTAGCATAACAACGTTGCACATCTCTAGTGGACGAGCAGCCTAATGCCGGCCATACACCATCCTTCCTATACTTAGTCCAATTGGGTTTACACTACTTTTCAATTCGATAATGATTATTACTTTACTATGAACTAGGATAAAAATAATGACCTGGAAAAAATATTCAAATTCAACAAAGATTTACAAAGTATTTTAGTTTTGGAGTGGGAGTATCTTCTATCCCTTTATCGCAAAACGAAAATTTGTACGAAACCGCACGAAGCTATACTATGTCATTAGAAAGGTATGACATCACAATTCAATGTCGCTATCTCTGTCTAATCAGAAATATTTAAATGCTTATAACTTTTGACGTGACAACGTCTTATAAATCGATAGAGCCGGTTGCACGCACGAAAAAACATGACTCATCCGGCGTTACCTCGCCCATGCGGCGTTACCGGCGTTACCTCGCGAGCGCGGAACGAGCGACAAAGAAGACGTTGTCACGTTCAACTCTCGTCAGTAAACCGACTTTACAGGCAACCAATTTTTTTGGTTTTTTATCGATTCAATTTGTTTTTCAGTGTACGTCATTAATTATCCTAGTTTACTATAAAGTAATAATTTTTATTAATTTCAAAAGTAGTGTAATACCCAATTGGCATGATAACTATACCTATCATACCAATCCACGCCTCGCACGCACGCTATCATCAAATCGGTAGCGTCATGCCAATTGGACGATAGGAAGGATGGTGTAAGACCGACATTACGCAACCGAGCCACTGTATCTATCGCTTATTTTTATTACAAATAAACGCGCTACTTACTTCAGTCGCTCAGAAAAATGTTAAATTAAACTTTTCCACGTCTAAAAATATTTCTATTATTACAAAATTATACGTCAATATTCCACGTCTAAAAATATTTCTATTGTTACAATGACATGATAGAAATACTTTTAGACCTACAGAAATCTCTTCGATTTTATTGATAGAAAATACTTTTATGATTTTTTAAACATGAGGCGATGGAGCTGTTAATATGAGTGATGTGTGTACACCTAAAATAGCACTAATTTCTTAAAAAAATTGCACGCATGCTTACCAGAAGCCAAATTATATTATACACTGCTTATATTATATGTTGCTTATCAATTTTATATCATTAAATAGATGCTTACAACTTACAAGTACATACTCGATACATACAGTAACTCGGTGTTTTCCAGTAAAATGGTATGTAATAAAGAATACTGCGATTTTGGATGTCTTTATAGCCATAACTGATGTAAAAAAAAGTTATATTAAGTAGGTATATAACTATCGCGTTAAAAATTCATATTTTAAATATCAAATAAAATCAATTAATTGTATCTTATCTTTCAGAACATTCGTTAATTTCACTGGTGCACAATTTGTAATATAATCTAGATTATTTATTATAAACTCAATAGATCTAGAAATAATAGGAAAGTACAATCAATAATAATTTAGGGTAGACGATCCAAGACGTGTTAAAAATCATCTATACACAAAAACGTGAACTTGGATTTAACAAAATTTGGGCAAAATATAATATTAAGGTAATTAGTAATCTCAAGTTTAAGAGAAAAGATAAATACGAGTAATCTTCAAGAGTGTCATCACAATAATTATGTCCTAACATTTGTAAAACTCCTCAGAAACGACCGATTTTTATGATTTTTTAATGTTCATTCGTAGGTCCGTAGATTAGTACTTCTTTTCTCTGCCTCATTTTTCACTGGATTGACAACAATATTGCAATATGTTAATTACTATTTCCATTAGTTTATTTTCTCTTTGACACATGAAACAGATATAGCAATAGCAAGGGACCAAAAAGAGACCACTTTACCTTTATCTTTCTCTGGTCCCTCGCTATTGCTATATCTGTTTCATGTGGTTTCATGTGTCAAATAGAAAATAAACGAATGAAAATAGTATAGGTACATCTAATGTACAAGTTGGATGATTTTTAACAAATGGACGCTAAAGCCGGTTCCCAATGTTCTATCTATCTCCTATTTATCCTACTAGAGAGTAGAGACATCAATGTGACATAAGCACCATACAAGTTATATCAAATTTCTATCTTTAGTACGGCAAACCATGGATAAATAGAATATTGGGACCGCCATTAGCCATTTGACATATATCTACGATTGTCATATGGCGGTTCCCAATATTCTATCTATCGATGTCCTACTAGAGATAGAAATTTGACATAACTTGTATGGAGCTTGTCACATTGACAACTCTGGTAGGGCAAATAGAAGATAGATAGAATATTTGGAACCGGCATTAGAGATCTCTCACGCAAGGATCACTCATTCCACATCTAAATGGAATGAAACTACAAAAAATATAGGAATGACATGTTCGATCGACTAATTGATCACGTGACTTATCGAAGACAACTGTCATTCGGTTGGGTATCATATAGTATAGGGGGTCATATATAGTTATGGAATGAACGATCGAAAGGTTTCTATGAAGATCGTATTAAGTCATGGCTTAGGCTGCAGAACTATGATATGGTTTTTTTGCATGAATATGTTCGTTTTATGGTTTATGGTAACATTTAAAACGGTCTTTTGACAATTCGGATGAATTAATTACGTTCTTAATAATACATTAAAATGGTTCCTACACGATCATCACTCATGTCGATTTTGTGCTTTTAAATATTTTTTGAATGTATAAAAACATTTTTGTATACATGTAAAGTCGGGTAAGACACAGACCATAGATATTATTTTATCTGTGATTACAGCCACAAATCAGACAAGAATGTAAGTTAATATTTACAATAGTTTCTTGGCTCTCCTGTAAAATTACAATTTTTCATCCACATTTATTCCATTTTTATTTTTTTATTCAGTACCTATCCGTATGTCTACGTGCGTATTCACCAAATCATCTGAATTAGACTAAACATTAAAAACACTTATAAATAAACGTGGAATAGAGGTGGAATAGACAATAGTTACAATCAGTTAATCTGTTTTGTCTATGTCTGTCATCTTTAACATTCGAAGGAAAAATACAAAACAGGGTAACTATTCAACCGTTATTCCACATTATTTTAGTAGGTATTTAAGTTATAACATTGACAAACACATAAACGAATTTATTAAACCTAGACATAGAATTTTTACTCTGTTCACGTTTTCTCAAACTCCTTAAATTTATTATTATGATGATACATAAAATCTTAAGTTTCTGTTTACACTCAACCCAATAGGCCTTAAACGATATTAATGTATGAACTAACATATAATTCACTATTATAAAACAAAGACATTGGTGCCAATTCTGTTCTACAAAATCTGTAAATTAAACTAGTTTGACGCATCTAAAAATAGTGTTACCCTTTTCCATGGGGGAGCATTTTGAGAAGGATAGAACTCATTTTAGACGGGTCAAATTGAGATTTAGCGCAATAGAATTGGCACCAGTGGTGGTCATTCTGTTTTAGAAACTCTAAATTTAGCACGTCTGAAAATATCACACCAATCTCTGTGGAAAGGGAACAGAAGTGTTAACTCGTCAATCAGAATAAGCAAAATAATTTACATTTGTTAGTTTAACTTGTACAGTCAGCTTCAAAAATGCTCGGAAAAACAAATACTTGGAAATGGAGCTTAAAAGCTAAAACAGTGTGCGAGTTTCAGCACCGTAAATATCAACCTTAAGACAACAGTTTTAGGTTCAAAATTTTTCTATATAATACATGCATGCAAGGGATCTTGTTTGCTTGTTCTTTGAAGCTGACTGGCATAAGTTCTAGCACACAAAGCTGACAAGAAATCGATTTGATTTCTCATCTAACTTAACGCCAACAGTAAAAAGTATATAGGAAGAAAGAAGTACCCTTTATTTAAGCACCTCTATAGTAAACCAACTGTTTAACTTTATAACAAACATATTATTTATTACAGCAATATGTAATGTAAAGGCTACACATGGTTAGAGGAATGTCAGGGTCTATCAATTAGGAAGAAAAAATGTATTTATAAAAGACTAAAGAATAGTGAATTTATTTAGATGAGAATGGAATTAAATATGTTCCCAGATGGTTCTCAACATTTTCAAATTTTATTCAATGCTTTGTTTTGTGGACGGAGTAGTTTGTGGAGATTAAAATATGACCACAGACAATGGTGATCTCAACACAATAGACTCTAAACTAAGCTTAACTGGTTATATCATGCAACTACCAATATCCACTGTTCCTCACAATTTTTTATGTAGAAAAATTGATCACGCGATTAGACATAATATTTGAACATCAATTAATTTATAGTGGCAAAAATATAACTAAGCTCAATAAAAATAGGAAGAAAATCAAGATGTATCTACATAGACCACCGATAAGAAACCTCAGGGTAGGGCATCCGAATGATTTACGTAAACCTTTTTCATACAAGCAAACAGTAGGTCATCTGTCAAAGTTCTATAGCTGATGGCTGCTGTGCGAACTACAGCGTGTTGGTGCCAAAACAAGCATTTTTCGCACCGGTAACCTGGCAACATTTTTCGCGCCGTCCGCCTTGTCCAGGGTATATATCTATTACATCCTGGATACAATCATTTGGGTTGTTTAGGTTGCCTAAGTATGGCAGAGCTTTATCTTGTCTGCAGATTTAAGAAATTATACAAAGAAAATTGAGCTAATTGAAGATGACCATTTTAAAACCACTCTTCTAGCCATGTAGATAATTAAGCCTTTATACTCATTTGATCTCATTTACTTGATTTTATACTCATTTGATCTTCTCAGCTAAGCTTTTATGCCAGGGTTTTTTAGGGTCAGTTCTTTTATACTCATTTACGTAAGTCAATTGTCAAGTCCGGGTGATTTTGTTGTCGCTTTGCGCCCAAATTTAAAAACGAATCTTGCCCAGATTTGTACTATCCAAGATATAAATTCGATATAAACTCCATACGAATTTTATCTCTGGTAGGGAAAATCTGGGCAGTATGATTTATTTAATTCGATCTTAGATCGTACGAGTAAAAATTATGTGCAGAGATATAATTTTCATCACATGAAAAATCATACACTTTTTCAGATGGTGAAAATTTTGCTTGCTCCTATATCACAATCTCAATCTCGGGTATCTGAGCCATAGCCCTTTTTTATATACCGCGGTAGTCACGATAAAATAGCAATAGCGACGGACCACAGTCCAGTAGGGTAAGTACAGGTTTTTGTACAAATTTCGAATAGTCGTTTTGAATAAACGGAACGGATTTCTCCATACATCAACAGCCATCGTCCCAAGCGGAAAAATTGTGAACTAACTGTACCAATATTGTAATATGTACCTATATCAGCAAATAAATAAATTGATTGATTGATAAGCTTTAGGTTGCCAATCCACCGGAGCGGAACGGAGAAACGGAGAAATATTAACGAATAGGATTGCACAAAATCTCCGCTCATCTGATTTTGTGCAATCCTATTGGTTATTATTTCTACGCTCCGGTGGATTGGCAGCCTTAGATGATTGTCCGCTTGGGGAGTTGGCTATAGATGCATTGGGAAACTAGTCCCGTTTACTCGAAGCGAGTCTACTCGAAGTTGTTCAAAAACCTGTACTAACCCAACAGAGTGAACCGGTCTACACGGGACATGCCATCGTGTTTCGTCGCTTAGGCAACGCAGCCGGCTCGCGGCTTGCGCGTGTAGAGCGCCTTGATGCGCCGGCGCAGGCGCGGGACCAAGTCGTGCCTCACGTATCGGTACGCCGAGGCGAGGCTGTGCCGCGTGGTGCGGGCGCCGGCGGCGAGCGCGGCGCGGCAACGTCGCACGAGGCCCGCGCGGGGGCGGGGCGCCGCGTGCTAGCAGTCCGCGTCGGGCGGCGTGGCGAGGTAGGGCTCCGCGCGCTTGTGCTCGATCAGCGCCTTCACCGTGGACGAGTCCGCCGGCAGATCCGACTTCTTCCGGAGGAGGGGTTTGCTCGCGTTGTAGCTTTGTTTGCGCGCCTGTAACATGCACATGCACGAATGACTTTGCTGGCTTGAAAATCTTTATTTTACGAGTTTTTATTTAATTTGCTACGTATGTTTGTTCGGATGGAATCTTACAACTTAATTTTGAGGCAGCTCGGGCGGCAGCTCGGGCAGCGGCTCGGAGGGGCGCAGGATGCTGCGGCTGGCGGGGTTCGCGATGAGTAGTAGTGAGAGTGACGCACCTCGATGGTGTCGGGGTCCAGCCTGGGCAGCGCCACGTCGCCGGGCGGCAGCTCGGGCAGCGGCTCGGAGGGGCGCAGGATGCTGCGGCTGGCGGGGTTCGCGATGAGTAGTAGTGAGAGTGACGCACCTCGATGGTGTCGGGGTCCAGCCTGGGCAGCGCCACGTCGCCGGGCGGCAGCTCGGGCAGCGGCTCGGAGGGGCGCAGGATGCTGCGGCTGGCGGGGTTCGCGATGAGTAGTAGTGAGAGTGACGCACCTCGATGGTGTCGGGGTCCAGCCTGGGCAGCGCCACGTCGCCGGGCGGCAGCTCGGGCAGCGGCTCGGAGGGGCGCAGGATGCTGCGGCTGGCGGGGTTCGCGATGAGTAGTAGTGAGAGTGACGCACCTCGATGGTGTCGGGGTCCAGCCTGGGCAGCGCCACGTCGCCGGGCGGCAGCTCGGGCAGCGGCTCGGAGGGGCGCAGGATGCTGCGGCTGGCGGGGTTCGCGATGAGTAGTAGTGAGAGTGACGCACCTCGATGGTGTCGGGGTCCAGCCTGGGCAGCGCCACGTCGCCGGGCGGCAGCTCGGGCAGCGGCTCGGAGGGGCGCAGGATGCTGCGGCTGGCGGGGTTCGCGATGAGTAGTAGTGAGAGTGACGCACCTCGATGGTGTCGGGGTCCAGCCTGGGCAGCGCCACGTCGCCGGGCGGCAGCTCGGGCAGCGGCTCGGAGGGGCGCAGGATGCTGCGGCTGGCGGGGTTCGCGATGAGTAGTAGTGAGAGTGACGCACCTCGATGGTGTCGGGGTCCAGCCTGGGCAGCGCCACGTCGCCGGGCGGCAGCTCGGGCAGCGGCTCGGAGGGGCGCAGGATGCTGCGGCTGGCGGGGTTCGCGATGAGTAGTAGTGAGAGTGACGCACCTCGATGGTGTCGGGGTCCAGCCTGGGCAGCGCCACGTCGCCGGGCGGCAGCTCGGGCAGCGGCTCGGAGGGGCGCAGGATGCTGCGGCTGGCGGGGTTCGCGATGAGTAGTAGTGAGAGTGACGCACCTCGATGGTGTCGGGGTCCAGCCTGGGCAGCGCCACGTCGCCGGGCGGCAGCTCGGGCAGCGGCTCGGAGGGGCGCAGGATGCTGCGGCTGGCGGGGTTCGCGATGAGTAGTAGTGAGAGTGACGCACCTCGATGGTGTCGGGGTCCAGCCTGGGCAGCGCCACGTCGCCGGGCGGCAGCTCGGGCAGCGGCTCGGAGGGGCGCAGGATGCTGCGGCTGGCGGGGTTCGCGAGCGCGCGCGCCTCCAGCTTCGCCCATAGCTCCTCCCGCTGCATTAGTCTCTCTCGTTCCCTATACAAAAATCCCTCTTATAGTTGCTGGTAGTTATAATTACTCGGGGAAAGCAAATTCTACCATAATCCGTGCGAAAACTGTTTTGTGGACTGTAGTTAATGCGTTTTTATTCCCCTAATTAAGTCAGTCAAAACCGGGATGATCTTATAAAGGTAAAAGGAAAAGGGGTAAAGACTCACGACGATTTTCTTGATGATTTGGCGATGAAAAACTCGGCGAAATCCCGAACAATTGTCACATCAGCTGCACAAGTCACCAACCTTTCACTCCAAGTCTTTTGCTTTCACCATGGCCACGGTTATTTTAATAGTTATTAATCAGTTTTATCGTCTTTAGAGTCCGATTTTATTGGATTTATATCAATGCACACGATTCACTTCAAATATGGCGTTTTTGGTAGGTATTTCAATCGCAAAGCGTCTGCGATCGACTAGGTGCGGGAGTTAACTGATTGACAATTTAGGAATAGATAAAGAGGGTAGGATTTGGGATCGACCAGTTGCTACCACAATACTGTTGTGCATCTCCAAAAATAATTACAGTTACATGATTGCAAAACCAGTGAGTATTCTTTTACATCTGAGTGAATTAGTCAAACTCTCATCGCAACTGATGTTGCATGAAATTTCTTAAAATATAAAAACTACATTTTATTTTTTTCATTTATCCCAAGCTGATTGTTCACGTTTCTACTTCTGTATTTTTATCGAACCATGTACAACACTCACTTCTGTTTCTCCAGCTTGTACTGCTGCGTGCACTCGTCGAAGAGCTTCTGGCTCCGTGGATGGTCTTGTTCCAGTGGCTCTTGGTGTTACGGTACAGCGACGGGAACATGATAAGGAGCTACTGGCCTACAGTTCAACACTCACTTCTGTTTCTCCAGCTTGTACTGCTGCGTGCACTCGTCGAAGAGCTTCTGGTTCATCTCCATGAACAGCTTGAGCGCGTTGTACACCAGCCCGTGGATGGTCTTGTTCCAGTGGCTCTTGGTGTTGCGGTACAGCGACGGGAACATGATGGGCAGGATGTGCGTCGCGTTGTCCGATATCAGCGACATTATGTACTCGTTGTTCCAGTAGTACAGCGCGCGCTCCGCCACCTGTTCACAGACAATCGTGAAGCAGCAATGTATTACCACCAAAATACTAACGTAAAGAAATGGCAGTCACACCCTCCCGCCAATGTATTACCACAGAGCGCCGAGCTTGACATGACAATCTGAAATTCAAGGGCTGTCGCCTGTCACCATGCTATTAGTCGCGTTGCAGCTACATATTATGCTTTGACTTTTCTCAACCCTATGACCACTGACAATACTTATTCACTCATACAAATGGTATTCGGAAGCGCCGGTGCAGCCTGTTTTAACTGTGTATAACAGTTTAGCTTTAGTGGCACTGTACGCCGACGTGATTACTGGACAAAATGGGACCTAAGAACTGATGCCTCAAGATGATGAGCGCATTGCAGATGTCGTATGATATTGCAATGAAAAATTATGGGACGCACCGCATTAAATATAAAGGATCAGTGACGTCACGCATGTATTTTTAGGCTCCGTCGTTTTTAGTATGACAAGACTGTAAAATGGCGCTAATGTAAGCGACAACAAGATGTACTGTCAGTAGTACCGAAATGTTGCGGGCGATAACCACGTCATTTAAAAAAAAAATTCTTCAACATACATCACATATTTCTCGTCCTTCTAGCGTAGCGTTCTTCGTCATTGGTGGTAACATACCTGAAAGTGCGGACTCGAGACGCACTGGGCGAGCTGCCGGAACAGCGGGTCCATTATCTTCTGGAACTCGGCGGGCTCGATCACGTCGAGGATCTCTTCCATGACGTTCAGGAACATCACCTACTTGGGTGAGTGGGTCTTAGTCATTGGTGGTAACATACCTGAAAGTGCGGACTCGAGACGCACTGGGCGAGCTGCCGGAACAGCGGGTCCATTATCTTCTGGAACTCGGCGGGCTCGATCACGTCGAGGATCTCTTCCATGACGTTCAGGAACATCACCTACTTGGGTGAATGGGTCTTAGTCATTGGTGGTAGCATACCTGAAAGTGCGGACTCGAGACGCACTGGGCGAGCTGCCGGAACAGCGGGTCCATTATCTTCTGGAACTCGGCGGGCTCGATCACGTCGAGGATCTCTTCCATCTCGTTGAGGAACATCACCTCCTTGGGCGAGTGGGTCTTCGGCCAGTATTTTAATAATGCCCTGGAGGAAAAGACTTTTTATAATACAATTTTGTTACCAAGATCCACAGAGATAACAAAACTATGGAGATGCCCAATTCATACATTCCAGCCTAGACTTGCGTGACATGCGGCGCCATGACAACAGTTTTTTTGGTGCGCATATCAAGCCTTTCCTGTGCTCGAAGCTGAAGCCAAGCCTATTACGGCCAAATTATATTGTCGTCCTAACTATAGCATCTAAGTAGCTGGTTAGAATTAGTTCCTCTTAGTAACCATCGCTTTTTATATCACATTATCACACTAATATTACAAAGGTTAAGTTATGTTCGCATCTACTGAACCGATTTTGATGTGTAATAAATATACCCTGGATTAAAACATAAACACAGAGCCACGGGCGTCCACTAGTCTTCTTATATTTTTAGGGTTCTGTACCAAAATGTTAAAATGGAATTAAACAAAAATACCAAAAAAAAAATGTTAACGGGATGTTGAAATTTTAAAACTAGATTACAATATTGAGTGGCGTATCTTGTGGATTTTTATTTATTTTTATGCGTGATAGTTTTTGTTTTATTGGGTAAAATGTCAAAAAGAATACGTTAATAAGAGTCTTTTTAGTTGCTAGGCCTTTGTACGTAACCGTCGAGTCATTCCTCACCTGATGACAGGCTGCGTCAGCGAGGGGTCCTTCTCGAGGAACTGCACGACGCAGTAGGCGAGCTGCGGGTGGTACACCGACAGCGACTTGGCCTTGTGCAGCGGCAGCAGCACCTGGCGACGTGCCATACTCGTTTACTAAGTGCTACCATAGACATGTATATGTTATGGACCAAGTGATAAATTGGCCATCCTTCTGAGTGGTTATTTTCTTTTATGACCACCCAGAAATAGGAGTCCCGCGGGGCTCCGTCGACCGAGCCATGAAAAGAGTAAGGGTAAAACTGAAGGCTAAAGAGTCTTAACCTCAAGAGTTTAAAGCTCTGTCGACTGACCCTTTGGGGGGATGAGGGGAGATGGTGATGGATAAAGGGTTTTCCTAGCTCCTTTACTTCCCTCCCCGCCCTCGCACCGCGTTAAATATATAGCTTTATTATCAAATTGCCATTTAGCAAATAGCCGAATTGTCATCACTACATAGTATAAAACAAAGTCGCCTTTTCTGTCCCTATATCCCTATGTGCGCTTAAATCTTTAAAACTACGCAACGGATTTTGATGCGGTTTTTTCCCATAGATAGAGTGATTCAAGAGGAAGGTTTATATGTATAATACATGCATCATATACTAAGGCAACATTGCTAATTTTAGAGGTTTCTAACGTGATGTCGTAAATTAACCTATTTTTTTGGGCTTATTTAGCAATTTAGCAAAAACGCTGCCTAAACCCTACGAGTTAGATCAAATTAATGTACTACAGTATTGTACACCATAAAAAGGTCTACAAAAAAGTCCGCGATGGTATATGTTTATATTTTAGGTATAACCCACATTAACCATTTTTATTTAATTATAAAAAAATAGCTATTTTAAGCAATACGGCATTAATCCTTATCGAATTAAGTACCTTAAATACAGTGTGCAATTAATATAGATCAATATGGTTCCTTACAGCATGTAAATTAAACAAATATTTTCGGAGATATTACAAATTTAAAATTTGCGTTTGCGGCGGGCGGTACCGGTCGGACGGGGCAGTGCGGGGAGGCATGCCTATACAAAATGGTGTTGAAAGTAGGTTGTCCTGTTATTTTATTTAGAAACCTGAATCCACCTAAACTTTGCAATGGCACGCGTTTGCTGATAAAATCACTGAAAACTTTCATAATAGAGTGCACAATACTCACAGGATGTGGTACCGGAGAAGATGTAGGTATTGATTCCCCGAATCCCTCTGATACCATCGGATTTACCCTTCCAATTTAAACGTTTACAATTTCCGGTAAAGACATCTTTTGCAATGACCATTAATAAATCGCAAGGTCAAACCTTCAACGTTGCAGGCTAAGATTTGAGCGTTGACTGTTTTTCACATGGCCAACTGTATGTCGCTCTTTCAAGAGTAACCTCAAGAGAAAACATGTTTGTATTGTCTAATGACAAGAAAGCTGTGAACGTTGTGTATAAAGACATCCTGTAATATATTAATTGTTGTAAAAATAAAATAAATACCTAGGTAAAAATGTAAAAAGTAAATAAGTAAAAATGTGTAATGTAATAAAAATTGTATGAATTTAGATATTCCAAAGATAGCAGGAAATCTTCATAGTAAGTAAAGGGAAAGAGGAATTGTTTTACTCCAAATTTTATGCGTGCAGGCCAAGGGCAGTAATGAATGAATCAAAAATACTGGATCGATTTTATTGTGTTTTCATTGTGTGACATAGGCATATATATTTTATGCCCGTGCAAAGTCGGAGCGGGCCGCTATGTTTTTATATACAACGTTCGTAGTTTTTCTGTAGTGTATTTAATTTAGTATCAGCATTGCACCCGTGCGAAGCCGGGGCGGGTCGCTAGTTTAGCAATATAATAATGACCGTGCAATGTGATAATAAATAATGAAGTTAAGATAGTAATTAACCACTTAGCCCGACAAAGCTAGACATTATTCATAATGCTCGTGCATTATAAATAATGCCCGCATTAATCACCTGGTCCATAACATATACACAGGACCCGGCGAACCGCGCAAAAAATGTTGCCAGTTTACTGGTGTCAAAAATGTTTTGACACCAACGGACACCGTAGTAAGCCGACCGCAGTAACATATTCAAAAATTATGCAAATCGAACTAACTACATTTAAGGGTAGGAAAACGTTATCGCTTTTTGTATGAAAGCTTACAGGTATACAATCCTCTTATGCCTATGATGTATATTTAGCCCACATTCGCGAAAAATTAGATGAAAAAATATGAATTTTTGCGCCCGGATGGCACCCATCCCCACAAAAGGTGCAAGTTCCTAACCTTGAGTAGGAACAGCTTGTGTTCTTCCTTCAAGGGCAGCGCGAAGCCGTTGATGATGGAGCCGAGGATCTCCAGCAGCTCCGCGATGCCGTTATGATGCTCTGTCTCGTATATGAACCTGCGACAAACACGAATATGTTTAATAGTTATAATAAGCTTTTATTAGGGTTCCGTAGCCGAATGGCAAAAAACGGAACCCTTATAAATTCGTCATGTCTGTCTGTCCGTCTGTCCGTCTGTCCGTCCGTATGTCACACACAGCCACTTTTTTCCGAAACTATAAGAGCTATACTGTTGAAACTTGGCAAGTAGATGTATTCTGTGAACCGCATTAAGGTTTTTACACAAAATTTTAAAAAAAAGTAATAAATTTTGGGGGTGCCCCATACTTAGAACTGAAACTCAAAAATTTTTTTTTCATCAAACCCATATGTGTGGGTGGGGTATCTATGGATAGGTCTTCAAAAATGATACTACGGTTTCTAATATCATTTTTTTCTAAAATGAATAGCTTGCGCGAGAGACACTTCCAAAGTGGTAAAATGTGTGTCCCCCCCCCTGTAACTTCTAAAATAAGAGTATGATAAAACTAAAAAAAATATATGGTGTACATTACCATGCAAACTTCCACCGAAAATTGGTTTGAACGAGATTTAATAAGTAGTTTTTTTGATATTTACAATAAAAGCTCTAAAAACAAAGTTAGTTTTGCGGTTCGATAAGAAAAGTGGTTTTTATGGTTTTATTCCTCCGGTTGTATAACGGAACCCTCAGTGCGCGAGTCCGACTCGCACTTGACAGGTTATTAACGGCATAGACGGCTATTTAAGCGATTTTTAGGGCAGACCTACAACAAAGTCATCTTATAAGTGTTTTTTTTTAATTTTGAGGAAACGGAACCCTAAAAATCACGTTTGTTGTATGAGAGCCCTTAAATATTTATTAAGAAGCTACATTATTAAGCACGCTTCCCTCAGCAGGTTACTGACAGAATATCAGTGTTGTGGATACGTCGGTACCCACAGCAAGAAGCTGAGTTAGGACCTATTTGTTGGCAGGACACAATAACTAATTATATCATAATATTAAAGTTAAGTTTCATAGGTTAAGTTATTTTGTATTTCTGTGTATGTTGTGTTGATTACTAAAGATTTTCTATTCTATTATTTTATTTTATTTTTAATTTAGTATTTTGTTTGTAACTTTGTCATAGCGGCAACAGAAATACATCATTTGTGAAAATTTCGATTGTATCACGGTTCAAGAGATACAGCCTGGTGACAGACGGACGGACGGGCGGCGAAGTCTTAGTAATAGGGTTCCGTTCTTACTCTTTAGGTTACGTAACCCTAAAAAGCAATTGAAAAGGGTATCAAAAAGTGAAATATCATTACCGATAGTCTGTAGTCGCACGATACACATTGTATGTATAGAAGTATCTAATACAGCATTACGAGTAGTCACGAAACTCGCCCATTACACGTACTATCATAGTGATTTCTAAATGACCGGCAATCATGTTAATAATGAGTACGTTGTATGTACTATTATGATAGCCTCAAGGCTCGATTTAGTAGAATAGTTTTGTTAAGGCTTTGTCATGTCTTAGTATGTCTTTGTAAATATAAGTGTATAGACATAATTCAATACTTAAATGTGTGCTTACCGTGCGAAAATTATTGTTTTCCGCACTAGTTCTATTTTTTTTCCGCCTGCGTTTTAAATCCAAATGCATTAATTAAAAAGTTTTCTGTACAATATATTATATTTGTATGAAATGATTACCTGTGTATTGATAAAAAAAAGATTACCGGTCGTTGTTTTATTATTTCGCATATTTTTTCAAAAATGTATTAATAAAAAACCTCGTATCCATTGTCGACCGCCCAGGTCGACAATGGATACGACTCTTTGGCTTGGGTCATCAAACCGCAACTCGTTATGAAAAGTATTTTTAATACTTGTATCAAAATGTACCAATATTCGGTTGTACATGTTTTTTAACCACTAATAGGGCAACGTTGGTTTTGTTGTTCAATCTTTTTTGGCGGCGATCTTTAATTAAGATTTGATGTTAGAAACGAATGGAATAATTTTGTATTAATGCATGTAGTAAGACATCACGATATCCTCGATCGTAAAATAGCCACCAAACTCCAAATCAAAAGTACATAGCTATAGACTCTTACCTATAGAATACGTTGTTAATTTGTTTCCGTATGTAGGCGCGCAGTACTAAGAATTTCCCGTATATCCTGTGTAATGTTGTCTTGAGGAAGTCGCGTTCCCGCGGGTCCTCTGTGTCGAATAACTCCAGCAACTGCAAACAATAATATAAACACAATAAGATAAACACAAACATAAAAATGATAAAACTTTTTTAAAACGTTTGCTCAAATATTTATGTTTTATGTTTAGCGTGCGTAAGATTCTCCTTTTACGCACCAGTACCCGCACCTTCGGTTTGGGTCAACAAACCAAGACTCATGAAGTAATGGCACGCTTTCCGCACTTGTATCGAAATTAAATTTTTTATCTCCACTTCAATATTTAAAAAATTGGTTGCCTGTAAAGTCGGTTTACTGACGATAGTTGAACGTGACATCGTCTTCTTTGTCACTCGTTCCGCGCTCGCGAGGTAACGCCGGTAACGCCGCATGAGCGAGGTAACGCCGGATGAGTCATGTTTTTTCGTGCGTGCAACCGGCTCTATCGATTTATAAGACGTTGTCACGTGAAAAAAAATGGGTGGAGTCATTAAGAAAATGATCAAAATGAATTTTAATTGTTATTGTAGTAATTTATAGGTATGATTAAAAAACAATTGAGTTGTAACACCGCGTGGGCGGGTGGCAGCCTCGTAGCAATGTCAAAAGTATCCAATCTAGCATTATTAATGGCACGTGGAGAGCGTGCCAAGCACAGTTCGTTGACATAAACACAAGTAATCCTCAAACAAAATGTCTCAAAATTTAGAGAGCCTTGAGCCTGCGAAAAGGTTTCCCCCACCTTTACGTATACGGGATGTCAGTTAAAGATAATTAGGAATGATTTTTCAATCGCCAGTTAATCGATTTCTACGGAATAAATATGACGTTTTGATAGATTTTGTATGGCAATATTATGTTTCAATTCCTCAGATAGTTTATCTCGCGATTGTAAAATCAGCCCTTAACTGGATATGTCCGCCAAACTCAAATTTTGTTTTGTTTCTTGCAACCTGTAATCTTACAAGATACCATTTTTATTCCCGCATGCGAATCATCATCTTCACATTGTATGTATACATATTTTGTATTGTCTATATTATAAATCTTTGCCATTAGTGTCCTTTATCCAGTTCAGTTTGTCGTGAGTAACTCACTCCACAGTAAACAATGGAACATAGTCTCTAAAAGCGCGTATAAATAAAAGAGAAAGAATTATCTTTTATAGTCGACGAAAATCCACGACGACGCGCCCCACTTTGTCAAAATCGCTTCTTTCATTTCATTCGTTTGGAGTTTGACAGAGTGGGGCGCGTCATAAGGTTCTAAGAGCTAGTTAGGTTCTAAGACGTAAGGTAAGGAGAAAAGTAATCGGTCCAGCTCTTGAGCTTCGCGGGCTAAAGCATATAGGTACATTGTATACAGCATAGGTAACAAATAAACGAACATACATGCGAAACCAGGCTAAAACTTTTAGCCTGGTTTCTAAAACAGTTGTGGTGCCTGCCTAATGAGGCTTCCACGCCGCAATGTTTCATAACCAACAAAAACATCGCGCTAGAATATATCGAAAAAATATATCGAGTTTCCTTCCATGGAAACTTTGATACACAGAATTCAGTGAAAATAACACGTGTGTAAAACACAAAAGTTGGCAGATTTCTTTGGTGGGGACCCGGCTTGAAGCTCATTCCCACTGTCGCTATTTGTTAGATGTCAGCAAATTCCGGATTTGCTGACATATAGCAATTCGAGCTGCGGAATAGAATTATGTTAGTTGAATTATTAATTATTATATTTTGACAAGCTGACCTGGCAAACGTTGTTTTGCCATATACATTATTTCTCACGTAGATGACTATTATGATGACTGTATGATGTAGTGATGATGATGATAGGTGTATGAAAAATAGTTAACATCAATTTTTTCTTTGGCTTTACACTGATTAGGTAATGTCAGGTTATAGGCGCGTTCACCGTGTTCGAAACAGTTTACTTCCTTTTCTCAGACCGAATATGAACATAAAAATTCATATAATTACTTGGTCTCGGAATCGAACCTAATACCTGAATTAAATGTACTCGTAATCGAAGTGAAAAGTTTTGTGTGCAACTCGGCATACAATCCATTTTATCCTTGATTTAAATAATATCTCGGATAAAACGGTCTAATTTACGCACTTGTTACCAACCAAGTTTATACCAAGTTTTATAAGTTTTCAATATACTGATTGTTAAAATCACCTTATATTACATAAGATCACCGTTCGATTGCAATTATTTTAATTGTAGAAGTAATATTAGCAATCATCTGCACGATAAATATATATCTGCGCGGAGTAGCGGGTAAGGCCTTGGACCTAACGGTTCCCTCTTTAACACGCTGCCTACATTTATTTTTGTTCCACACTCTTAGGAAAACGTAGATGGGTGCGACAGGGAAGGATTTGGCGCAAAAATCACAAAAACAACAATGTAAAGCCGGGTACTAATTAACGAACTGAGAGTGAAGGTTGTTGCACGCTGCGAACCTAAGTATTTTTCTCGAGATGAGTGACTGGACAGAGGATAAATGTCTTTTGCTGATAGACGCCTACAAAGAAAACAGTGTCCTATGGAACCCAAAAGACAAAGATTATTATAAATAAAAAACATTTGAAAGAGTATCATATAAAAAACATTTGTAAGAAATCGCGTACACATACTGTATCTGTTCGGTAACAGTTACAGCCGACTGAATGAGTACGGTGGGTGAGGGCGTTCGATGGACATATTCAGTTCGATGGACACGAAGACAACAACAGGCGTACACACGAGAACCATGTTACTGTAACTGTCCGGTTACAGTTACAGTTCGTTAATGAGTACCCGGCTTAAGCTATAGTCGAGCCTGGCTAAGTTCAAGAACAGGCTCAAGGGACCAAGGTCTCTTTTTCTCTTATATAGAGGGTAGTGGAAACCCGAGTTTCAGAATTAGGAGGGCAAAATGACGGGGCCTGGCAAATACTTTGATAATAATCAGAGTTTTCTCACTTACCCAGTTGTCACTTACTCAGGTACGACTTTGGTGGGATATCGAAATAAAATTAATGTAAGACACTTGTCTTACATGGGATAAATATGTTGTCGTTAAAATAATGTAAATTTGATTTTACCTAATAGGCGCAAAGGTATACAATTTTAAAGGAGTTTAGTTCAATGTTACTGAAAGAACAATTTTTTGGCGCATTTTGTCGTATATTTTGAAAAAGTAATCTTACAGAATTAAGATGATAAATGAAAGTATTACAATTTTTTTTTAGGATTTTATAAACTGATTCGAACCCATTTAATTAAGTTGAACAGGGGCTATTTCGAGTGAAAACTGTAGGGGGGCCCTTAATGACGCACGGACATGGGTGGGTGTGTCCGACCAAATTCCATTACACTGATAGAGCTGATTGTCGCGCGGACAGGCAAAATATATGCGGTTATTTAGTGTGCCTTTATGAATTAATCCCAATAGGGTATTTTAATCAAATCAAAATATTGATTTATTTGATTAAAAATGTCATAAAAATCGGTCAAAACGTTTCAACGAAGTTTGGTTACATAAAAATTTTATATGTTAGATTTTCTCATAACCCAAATTTTAGAACAATATGACCTATTTATTTTGTAATTTTAAATTTATTTAAAATGCTCCACATGGAAAAGGATAGCACCAATTTAAATTAGTTTAGTTTAGAGATTTTGCACAACAGAATTGGTACCGTTGCCATGTAGACATTCGCTAAGAAACACATCCGCTCGTCTAGTCAGCACAAGCTAGACGAGCGCAGGACGCGGTCGTCAGAAATGGGAATGAAGCTCATTGGCAAAGCGAAATACGAAGGGGAAGCGAATTATACCTAATCAACGATAATACGTCTATTTATGTCTATGCACGTTATTGAAAAGGGCGCAGGTACGCGTTATATCATTCATCACCGCGGTCAAGGGCAGTCGAACAAACGTGAACACTTCCCGACGTTTTCCTTCGTCGATAAAATGCTTCTCGACGGGCAGACGCCAAGTGTAACGCCCCCGGCGCCCCTCTGACAAAGTATAAGACTGCAGGGTCCAACTATAGAAAATAAAATAGACATAATATAACCTGCCCCTAGATTGTCTAAGGAAAACGTATTCATCGCTATCGTAATCGTTTACAAATTCTGCCCGCTGGTTGGTTCCCTGATTTACCTCAGTCAAACGGGAGGCAGAATTTGGTAACGATTACGATAACGATGAATACGTTTTTCTTAGACAATCAGACCCCTGGACAGGGCGGACGGTGCGAAAAAACCTCGCCAGTTTATCGACGCCACAAATGCTTGTTTGGCCACCAACGCCATACTGTAGGTCGCTCAGCAGTCACCTATCGAATTTTGCCAGATGGCTTGTTTGTTTGTACGAAAAAGGCTTACGTACATCGTTAGGATGCCCATATCCTGAGTTTTGTTATCAGGGGTAAGTAATGTAATTTTATGAGCGTTTAGATAAATAGCGCAAATATTTATTTTGGAGGTGAAAAGTTATTTAAGCGCGTTGGGCGTTTTTGAGATGTCAAAAACCATTGTGCTCGCGACTCTCTTCCCTTAACTGACGCGTCTGTTTCAATTTTTACTTTGCCTCCATAGGCACTCCCGGTATATGTGCCACGTTTTTGTTTTTCTCTAGTTCTAATAGTTCTAGTTTCTAAGATCTAGTAGTAGGGACCTTATCATTCTTCGGGCAAAGACGTACCGCAAAGCTATTTTATGCATTCCGGTGCGTCGCTGTGTATCAGCCCCATACTGACTAGTAGCATTACGTCATCGACAGCATAGTATTCATCATATTCATTACTGTGAATTTCCATTTAGCTGCTATAAGAGAATTTCCATTTAGCTGCTATAAGTTGTAAACTATAGAGGAAACGAATAACGTCTACTCCTAGCTGCTGTGCTGCTCATTGCTTCATCGCTTATAGAACACGAGTACAATGTTTGAGTATTGATTTTATTGGCCAAGCGAGCGGGGAAGTCCGTGTCGAAATAAATATTACTATGTAGTTACCTACCTGTTACCTCAACTCATATGCTCGGCCGGATATAAATAATGTAGGTATAGTACGTCTTATCTAAATCTCTACGTGTTTATGCTTACACGTTGTCTTTCAATTGTAGTGGAGGGGCATTCATATTTAGGATTCTGTACTCGAAAGGGTAAAAACACGACCCTATTACTAAGACTTCGCTGTCTGTCCCGTCCGTCCGGCCATCTGTCCCCAAGCTGTATCCCTTGAACCGCGATAGTTAGACGATTGAAATTTTCACGAATGATTTATTTCTGTTGCTGCTATAACAACAAAAAAAAGAACGGTACCATATTGACGACCTCCCTGGCGCAGTGGTGGCGCGCTCAGATTCGAGTGGGAGGTCGCGGGTTCGATTCCCGCCACGAGCCACTTTGGAATTTTATAAATTCTAATTTGACTCTGCAGTTCTGGTCTGGTGGGAGGCTATGGCCGTGGCTAGTTACCACCCTAACAGCAAGGACGCACCGCCAAGCAATTTAGCGTTCCGGCGCGATGCTTGTAGAAACCGTTGGGGTAAATTTACTTACCCTTCCAAGTTAGTACGATAACATCTTAGGCTGCATCATCACTTACCATCAAGTGAGATCGCAGTCAAGTACTAACTTCTATAGAGTAAAAAAAAATATTGGTTCTGTTTTTAACCTTTTGGGTACGGAACCCTAAAAAATAATCTTTTAACTAAATAAGGTATGACATTATGAAACGTATCCCATAAAGCACTAACTAACTAACCTGCAGAACGAATTTCTGGTCGATATATTTCTTGGCGATGTTGGGCTGGAAGTCTGGCGACTCCAGCAGGCGCAGGAACAGCTCGTACACTAGCTGCAGGTGCGGCCACGCGGCCTCCAGCGTGGGCTCGTCCTCCTCGGGGTCGAACTCCGCGCCGTTTGGATTTGATGACGGCGGCAGTGTTCGGAATAAATTGATCGCGAACTGTGGAACAAAAATGATTGCGAATTAATGCAAGCAGTCGTTTTGGTCTTTTATTGCAAATAGAGTTGTGGTCACTTTGGTCTTTTGATACAAGGGTCAAATTCCGCGCCGTTTGGATTTGAGGACGGCGGCAGTGTTCGGAATAAATTGATCGCGAACTGTGGAACAAAAATAATTGCGAATTAATGCAAGCAGTCGTTTTGGTCTTTTATTGCAAATAGACTTGTGGTCACTTTGGTCTTTTGATACAAGGGTCAAATTCCGCGCCGTTTGGATTTGAGGATGGCGGCAGTGTTGGGAATAAATTGATCGCGAACTGTGGAACAAAAATGATTGCGAATTAATGCAAGCAGTCGTTTTGGTTTTTTCTTGCAAATAGACTTGTGGTCACTTTGGTCTTTTGATACAAATGAGAAGTATAATACAAAATATTAACCAAAAAAAAGATGTGAGTTTCGTGTAGATTTGTAGAACATTCGGTAGAAACATTTGAAATAATAACTAAAACAATACACCATTTTATATTTTTTTGTGTAATTTTAGCCATTGCTCGATAGATCAGGCGATGTCTTCAGAGTTCGGTTAAGCGGGGCTAGACAAAGTACTTAACAGTCGTTTGACAACCAAAATGTATGGACAAAACAAGTGACTGTAAAAAAACCAAGTGACCGAATAGAGGATAACACGCTGTGTTTGATAATAATCGACTACGACAATTTGAACGGTCCCTGGCGTTCTCGCGGACCTTGTAGATAACTTAAGCGTACTTCGCATGACAATTGACAGCCGACAGTAAACAACGCTAAGCATAAAGTAGATTCTGCTTTCATTTGTTTTCATTCGTCACGTGGTTTATCCTTACATTTTTATCTACTGTCGTGAACGCTAAACGACTGTTATTTTGTCTAGCCCCGCAGTTCGTCATACCAAATCTCTATACGCGATTGCATGAGTGGCGTGCCCATTCTGTTCACTAGTAGGTGAAAATTTATTTCTAGATTCGCGAAGATTTTCGTTGATTTACTTATCGGATTGTTATGTGATGTTATTTATTTTACTATTAACAACTTAACATTTTACTTTTTTTTTGCGGGATAACCAGGCACACAACTTATCCACATCATATTATAAAAGCAAAAAGCTTCGGAAGCAAAGAAAGAAGCCCGCATGTTTTGTACATTAATGAGCTGAGAAGCTCCATTCAAACTGTTAAAGCACGTTGAATGAGTTGGCTTATTTATTTTTAGCCTCAATGTTAGGCAAACACTCCGAGTGCAGGGATGTAGGTTAAAGCCAATGTCATTTTAGAGTGCATCTGCGCTTTAAAGTATCCCGGCTATCTGTGCATCAAGTCATCAAGAGAGCAATTTGGGTCACACCTGTAAACTGCAGTCTGCAAGCATTTCATCGTATGCAGTTATGCACATTGCAAAACATTGAGAAAAGTCGTAACTGAGAAGACTCGTAGGAATGATGACAGGGCACAGAAAACAGGGCAGTTAAACAAGACTTTTTTTAATACATTTGCTCAAAAAGCAGACATTTCCATGTGTGTTTTGTGTGCGGAAAGTTATACTTTTCCGCACTAGTGCTTTTTTGTTTTCCTCCTGCGCAGCACTGGAGCGAGCGCACCAGGACGCACGCACGCACGGCACGCAAACACGGAGCAGGCAAACACGTAAAACCAATATTTTTTTTTTTTAACATATGTATTAAAAAACGTCGTTCAATGCACGTGCGGAATTGTCATTTCCACTCGTCACTAAAGTTGACCCGAGCCTTTGGCTTGTATCAACAACCCGGGAGTCGTAAAGAAATGACAAACTTTCCGCACTTATATATCGAAATGTACTATTTTTCTGTGGCCCGCTCCGCCGGCGGAAAACAAATAAGCACTAGTGCGGGAAACAATAACTTTGCGCCCGCTAAACACACTTGGAAATGTCAACTTTTTGAGCATATGTATTAAAAATAACATGTAGAGCGTGCGCACCCGAACGCGGCGTCGCAGAGCCGGCACATAAGCACGGCACGCAAACACGGAGCAGGCAAACACGTAAACCCAATATTTTTTTTCGCAATTGTATTAAAAAACGTCGTTCAATGCACGTGCGGAATTATCCCTATAGTTGACCCGCGCCTTCGGCTTGGGTCAACAAACCGGGACTCGTATAAAGAAATGACAAACTTTCCGCACTTATATTGAAATGTACAGTCGCGGAATGAATAGGTTCGTCACCTTAGTGTCGATTTTCCCTTGCACTAATACTGCAAGAGTCCATAATGTCATCATACTAAAACAATCGACTAGTGCAAACGAATCACTTTGAAAATTGACGAACCTTTTCATTCCGCAACTGTACTATTTCAGTTGATCCCTTACCATATTAACTGCCTCCGGGTAGATGGCTTCGGTGATGACCCCCCGCTGCGAGGTCACGTACTCCACCATCTCGAGCAGCGCGGCCCGTTTGACCTCTTTCCACTTGAGGTCCGACAGGGGCTCGTCCGCGAAGTCGAACAGCAGACAGCATTGTCGAAGCTTTTGGACGAACAACTGTTCCCTTTCCGCTGCCGGAGCGTCTGTGAAGAAAAAAGAATGGGTGAGTGTGGTGAAAAACTCGTTTGGAGCAAAAATTGGGAACCCACCCCTCGGTAGATGGCGCTGTGTCGAGTTTACTAACGAGTTAATGATATGTTTTGATTTTCATGACGGAAAACCCCCACTTTCCTTCGACTAACCCCTGCGCATACCGTCCGACAAGGAACTTTCGTTCCAAAAGAGTTGCTGTGGTGTATAAGGTGGTGGTGTGGTTTATAAGTTCCTTTTTACGAAAACAGCTTGGATTACTATATATTTGGAACTATTTCAGTATTGCTACACCAAAGCATTTTAGATTTATAACACGAAATCCTCAATGACATCGAGGAAGGAACGGGAATTGCTTACGCTTTGCCGGATTGCTGACTAAGCGAGCGAGGAATATTAAAATAGTACGAAATCTACGGGTGCGAACTTCGTCGTTTAATAAAACACGCAACAGGCAGCTGTTAAAGAAACTTCTACCTCTCCTCCCTAAATACCTACTTTCCTCTCTAAATCTTTCCTGCGCCAAAATGGGGAGAGTGAGCATAAAGTGACAAGGAGGGAGCCCCGGGAACACGCAAAGGGCAAGTACTGAACGAGCCCCCTTACCGCGAGGTTGATTGAGCCATGTCTGATGGAGGGTTGTCTCCTAAATTAACGTGGACTAGCGGTGCAATAGTTAATTATACATCCGCTGTTTTGTCCTCCTTTGTCAATAGGTAATTTGACATTTGGAAGAAAAAGACAAAATGGATTAGATAGCACCACCTCTATTCCACGTTTATTTGTAAGGGAGCTAAGCACACTATAAGCACCTCTATTAAACTGGACCTGGCAGTCAACGTACAAATGAAGACACTTAATTTTCGCCATTTTAGCGCTGATTGTTGAGTAACCAGCGGGGCTAGACAAAGTAACAGTCGTTTAGCGTTCACGACAGTAGATATAATGTATGGACAAACCACGTGACGAATGAAAACAAATGAAAGCAGAACCTACTTTAATATGCTTAGCGTTATTCATTGTCGGCTGTCAATTGTCATGCGAAGTACGCTTTAGTGTTTAAACACACTATGCCGAAAATACGCGACCGAAGTTCCGTGGCTGATTTTACGTTCCGACGGATTCAGCTAATATGACACACGAGAGCCGAAATTACGCGGCAGAAATTCAGTTGCGTAACTTTGTATGGGTATTCAATGTCTCGAGTCGAACCGAATCGAACCGAACTTCGGTCGCGTATAATGTGTTGCTTACAAAACATTGCCGCCGAATCGCTGCCGAACTTACGCCCGACCGAAGTTCGGCTGTACGCTATAACGCGACGTAATTTCGGTTTGGTGTGTCAGTCTGTCATCAGTAATTTAATTCGTATTGCAGGCGTAGTCACGCCGAACTTCGGTCGCGTATTTTCGGCATAGTGTGTTTAAACGCTAAGTTATCTACAACGTCTTCGAGAACGCCAGGGAGCGTTCAAATTGTCGTAGTCGATTTTCAAAAAAAGCGTGTTTTCCTCTATTCGGTCACGTGGTTTTTCCGGTCACTTGTTTTGTCCATACATTTTTATCTACTGCCGTGAACGCTAAACGACTGTCACTTTGTATAGCCCCGCCGGTGTGAGCGTCCATGGGACTAAAACAAAATGTCATTCAAAACGACCTTCAAATCAGGGGGGCGCTTCATATCTGCAAATCTAGATATCATTGGAGCTAAGGTTCGAACTTGTTTTCGAGTTCCAAACGCAGTGACGTCCGTAAACCACTTATACAAAGAGACAGAATTGATGTGCGATTTCATAAGTGTCTCTCAGGCAAGTGTGAATTCTAATTTCAAAGGAATTTGGTCAAGATCAACTGGACAAGAGGCATTTGGATCGTAATTCGTACTACATGCGAGTCGTAATAAACAAATGTATAAATTTCATCGAACCTGCTGTACCGCGAGCGTAATTGTGGTTATTATCAACGTGTGGGTAAAATGACAGCATTATAGACTCACTAGCACTGCAGTGTTCTGTTCCATACTATTATAATAGTTCCATACTATATACATTTAATATTTTCAGAGCGTGCGGCGCGGTATCGTGTGCAGTGTGCTGGTCGACGGATCAGCTGATTCCGTGTCCACTTTAATTGAATTTGCATTTTAGAAAGAGATCCCACGTTAGCCAGACTGACGGCAAGCCCCTGTCACTCAGTACAAATCACATGACTTACACGACTACTATAGGTAAACCGCTTTAAACTTGACCCTCCTGATGGTCTGCGGGACGCGGGGCGTGAGCCGCTCAACCAATCTGTTAGTTTGTCACTATCCGCTGACAGCGCTGCCGCATCATATAGCCAATCGCATCACCCGCCCCGCGTCCCGCAGACCATTGGGAGAGTCAAGTTTTATAGCGGTTTACCTATAGAGCACCGATGCTATCCGCATACTATTTTTTTACAACATAGGCTAGCGCATGACTGTGATCACATCTGATGGAAAGTGATGATACAGTCTAAGGCGGAACGTGCTAGGAAATGCTTATTCACTTTTGATTTGAGGGCGCCCAGGTTGTAGGAGTGAGAAAGACAGTACGTCTTTCCCAACTCCTACAACCTGGGAGTAAAACCACGTTTAACCATATTTTGATGTGTCAAAAGTGTGTTGAGTAATTACTGTCAGTGGGCATAGGGATGAGCAAAATCAAGCAATACGTAGCTTGATTTTGAATGCAATCGATAGCTCGGTGACAGGCGACAGCCCTCGACCTACAGGTTGTCATGTCACGCTCGGCGCTGGAGCAATATATTGGTGAGATGGTGCGACTGTCATTTGTTTACGTTAGTAACTTCTTGCGCTTAGTCAATTAGGATATTCTATTTTACGATGAGGGTGCGCTTATTCGCCGTGCACATACAGGTTGTGTTCGTGTGCGAGCTAACCCAAACAGACGAAAAATGTGTAAAATTTTATACGTTAAGCAGAATTATAGAGTTAAAATTGCATCCTCAATAGTGTAGCGTAGGTCTAGCGATCATGAGGTCTCGGTCTTTTAGTTTTGATAGCATTTTATATGTTAATCATTGCACACAGCAATGTAAAAGAATATTACTACTGATGGTAACATAAAATATTGTTCTATTTTTAAACTAATACTAAATATTCTGAATTTGAAGACCGTTGCACTGAGTTCAGCAATAACTAACTTGATAACATAAATACAAACGCCACTAGTTTACGTCTACAATTTGAAAGAATAATGTAGCGGAGGAGCATTCATTTTTAGACGATCTATATATGAATCTGTAGGTTGTAGGTATAAGCAATACTGCACGCATATAACTTTCAATCACATTGGACATAAAACAACTGGCGTGGTTCGAGGAAGCTCACCGGGGAATAAGTAATAACAGCTATTTGGAAACAACTATCAACAATTTTTCCAACCCATTCAATAAACAGCAATAGTTTTTATTTGTGTTTGCCGTGCTCAACTTTCTATTGATGGAAATGGCATACCTATTACCTACACAGTAACAGGTGGTAGGATTTTTGCAGAGGCCGTCTGGATGGGCTTGAGTCCGTCTGGTGAAAGATTCTGTCCGTCCGTATCTCACAGTCACTTTTTTCCGAAACTACAATAACTTGATAGTATTCCGGGAACCGTATTAAGATTGTCATAAAAAATAGAAAAAAACAATAAATTTTGGGGGTTCCCCACATTTAGAATCTAAAACTCAAAATTTTTTTTTTCATCAAATCCTAGTAGGTAGGTACCTAATCTATGGATAGGTCTTCTACAGGTTTCGGCACTGTATGCGAAGATTAGCAACAATGCTCAGGTATACCATCGTCTATAATGCTATGAATAATAGATTAATCCACCAGAATTTCTTTGACCTAAGATCTTGCTAAGCACGCTGAGATATTTTACCGACCGTCAAAGATGAGATATTTTCAGAGCAATTAAGGAAAAACGTCCTAACTTTGACACCTAACACTTTAATAATGGACTATTATGAGCAGTCTCAGTAAAATACGAATACTGAGTTATTCTTTAATTTGGAATGTATTTTCCTAGAAACTTAATAATTTTTTTTTAAACTAGGACCTATTTACAAAAATAAAAATTAAGTAAACTAAAACAAAAACTTACGCTAAAGACTCATCGAAGCCGAGGCAGCGAGGCATTGTACCCAAAATGCTGGCAGCGTTACCTCTTTGGATGGCCAAACTTAACTTTTGGCCAATGTAGCTGCCAGCTCTTGGATTTCCGGTAGACTCGATTACCCTTTTCGATATTTCAGCGAAAAGGGAACGAGCCCCCGGACCCCATATTTAGTGTTCTATTAGAGATTATCAAGCACAAAGTATTTGTCAATGTAGACAGATTATAAATACCAAATTGTAATTGTAAAGTTGAGTTTATATATATAAGAGAATAGATATACGAACCAAAGATAGAGCTGAAGTAGGTATACGTAGAAGGAATGAACCTTCATACAAATATAACAAGAAACTAATCTCATAAATAAATATTATCTAACATCAATGCAAAGTAGTAAAGCAAACAATGTAATAGCTTATTATAGAAAATTCTCCATAACATAACATTATAATACAAAAAGTTTGTCTGTATGAAACAGGTTAGGACTTAAGTAAATGGAAAACTACTGCATAATTTAGCCAAATGTTTAGTATCACTCAGAAAGCTACATTACACGGAATTCGAAAATCTCAATGGATGCATTTTTAGAGTTTCTATTCCAAGAGTATTTTGGTGAATAAAGGAAGCCGTATTTGCATAAATTCCTAAAATTAGCCCCCCTACAAAATCGGAAAAACTGAACCCTGGAATGTTAAATACAAACACAGATCGATTCTAGCTAGGCCTCGCCGAATCTGATTAAGTAAACATGTCCGATAAGAACAAAGCAATTTCCCTGCTACAAATGTTAAAATTCAGGACTGTAGGTTGTGTTATAATAGGTAGATGCGTGAATTACGTACTCTACTCTATTTTAACATTCGTATGGATGCAGGGCGAAGGGACGTCATATTCCATTTCCCATAACCTATATAGTTATGAGCGTAGCCGCTATCGGCCGGCTTCTGAATAATGGGTCGATATATCAGTTGAATGGTTGGGTCCATAGAGTATATGGTTGGATTACGGCGTGGATTTTCACTGGATAGAAGACTTGAAGGCAGCTACGTAACAATGTCCCTTTACAGTATGATATTATATGTGTAAAGTTGTAAACGTAGTCGCTAACTGCCGGTCGCAGCTGGGTCGATAACAGTGATAATTATTCCTGCGGCTCTTCGTCACGTGCTTTATTGTTTGTACATCTTGATATTCAGAAGTTCTAAGCAAATGTTTCAGTACTAACGTGATAGCCTCCTTGACATACTTCAAGGGCGATTAGGCGTAGACGGTTAGTCATGCATTTAGTTCTGCATGGTCGATAAAGTCAGAGACAAGCGTCTACGTTGCTGATATGCAAACGATTTTGTCACAACCATTATAATGTTGTTACGTTTTTTTTTTGCAGTTGTAGTTCCAACTCGAAGGTCGCAATTTGTGAAGCCGGTGGAGATGCTTAACCTGTTATGTGATACGGGCACCATTTTGCGCTGATTCAACTCGATGTGACGGAGACGAACCTTTGAGCAGCGGCAGCTGAACCATCAAGCTCTCTTTGTCGTTGAGAGGCGGCGGCTTCTCGGGCGAGACGGCGGCGGCCGCGGCGCTGGGCGGCGGCGGCGGCGAGCGCGCGTCCGGCGGCGAGGGCGCCTTCTGCTGCGGGCCCTCCATGCCGAACAGCGCGAAGCGGAACGCGCGCGCTACGTCAGAAACACTCTCGGAACGCTTGGCGCCCTGGTTGGCGACGAGGTCCAGCCCCGAGTGGAAGGACGGCGACTTGGGTATACCGAGCGGCGAGACGGCGCGGCGCGGCTTGGCCTCAGCGGCGGTGAACATAGCGCGGAGGGGCGCGCGCGCGGCCGGCCCGGTGTGGACCATCGCAGGCGGTGGCCGGCAGCGGCATCCGAGCGAGAGCCGGCGGCGCCGGGACCGGAGCGAGCTGCGGGGGCGGCCGGACCGGACTGCCGCGCGCACCGCCGCGCCGCCGCGCCCGCTGCGCGCGCACCGCTCGCAAGTCGCACCGCTCGCCGTCGAGTACTTCTCGCAGTCAGCGCCTCACTCTTTGTATGCTGCCTCCGTTACGGTTTATATGACGCACGCGGAATATAAAATCAGCTGTTGTAATGATGATATAACTTTAACCGAAACGCTATCAAATTACTTGTGTAAGTAGGTATAATATGGTTTATCTGTCAATAAAAAATGTTACCATAAGTTAAGCTAAATCTTTAAGGATCAATGATGACAAAACATAATAATATAATATATGACATACCTACGTAGTTGAGATTTGAACGCGTTTTTGAAACTTATTTACAACGTTGAACGTTGAGATGGTTTCGAAGTATTCTTGGGTCTGTTAAGTCTATTATTGGTGAGGTTAAGTCTATTGCTGCAAGCAAAGTATGGCCTCAGAATATGCTATAGTAAGTTTCTGAACTACACCCGATGCCATACTTCTTAGAGCCTTTACTCTCAACAGAAATGCTACTTCAACACGCCGCGCCAAGCTGACATGAACTTTAAACTTACCTAAATAGTTCGTTTCAGCTATATCCTGTCTGGAGAGTCAGGAGTAGACACTCATTGCTTGCCTTCATTAGTCATATTATAGTGTCCAACGACTAATGTAGGATTTTTGAGTAAATAGCATGTCCCTACAAGTGTACTTGAAATTCATAGATAGGTACCCAACCCACCCATAGTACCTATCCAAAGTTCTCGCCTAAAGAATTATTGTATTTTATCTTGGAAAATATAAAAACTAGTAACTAGCACTCAGAACCACTTCAACGCCTAGAAATCTCGAATCTCAGTACGGTAAACGTGGGCTGGCCTAGAACTAACCGTGTAACTAGCTTGAAAAAGAAAATGAAAAGTTTTATTTTTCACATAGGCCTAAAGAAAAGGCTCTTATGAAAAGTCAAAACTCTACCACCAGGTTCATAAAGCAGGTTTGCACCGAGTTTAACATTAACATGGCAAGAAACTCGGCACTTGTTCTTAATTGTGCTTGCAATTTCTTGCGCTTAATTTGTTCAACATGCAAAGGGGAAAGCTGTCTACCAGTAACGGAAAATTTTCCAAGAATTGCTGAGGTTCAAAGTTTTTGTTCGGGTGTATCCACGGAGTAATGAGGAGTCCGACCAGTAGGGTTAGTGCAGGTTTTTTACGAATTTCGAGTCGACTCGAATCGCACAAACGAATCGAATTCTTGCATACATTTACAGCCAGCGCGATCTATGGATCAGCGGCTGTCCATAGATGGTGCTGGCTAAAAATCTATGGATGAATTCAATTCGTTAGTTCGATGCGAGTCGACCCGAAGCCAGGCCAGTCTCACTTATCACGTGACGGTCCCGGCTACAAGTAGAGTTTCGGACTACCATATTTCAGATGGTTGCCGCTCGCGGGCCGAGTTGTACGCGCTAGTTCTGTACGGTCTATTTTACGCGCCGTCTGACTACGGCAGACCTAGTACCTACGTCATAAGAGATAAAGTTAGGCGATAGAAAGAGACCACAATATTGCGTTTGTTGCGTGTCGATTTTGAGGACGGGGCCAGGCGCTATTGCGAACTGAATTGCACTTTTTGTGTCAGCGCTAGAGTCGCTATTTCTTTAAATTTTCGTGCGGAGTGAACCTTCTGATACTATTTAGTGTTCTGTGCCCGAAGTTCGTACAAAAACCTGTACTAACCCCTCAGAGGGGAGCATTCCTGCGGCAGACGCGTTCACTCCCCCTTGATTATACTATCGATCGCCGGTAGGCTTGAAAAGTCCTGACTCATATTTAAAGAACCTTTGATGTATCCCTTTTAAAGGAGCCTTTACAACCGCGGACCTTGGCATTGACACTTACGAGTAAAACAGTTTTATAGAAATTATAGTACACTTCTATAAAAGTGAACATTTTTATGTGTAAACATAACGTTTATGTTTGTTACTCTTTCACGTCGTGTTTCTTTCTACGGCTGGGTATGAAGATAGATTATATCCTGGCTTAACATATAGGCTACAATAGATTGCTCAAAAACAAACGCTCCCGGAGCCACGGCCACAAGCTAGTACATCTTTGAGACGTTATCCAAATTATTATTTTTTCAATCTTTCATTGAATCTTTCAATACTCCACTCCATAATAGATATAACAGGCGCCGGCGCGGCGGTCAAATCTGCTTAGGTTTTTAGCATAACACAACTTCCACAAATATGACACTTCATAATAAATTCTTCATAACCTTCTTCTTCCCGCCTTATTCCCACATTGTGTGGGGTCGGCACAAGACGCCATCTTCTTCCTCTCTCTCCTGCTAACAGTTAACGTGCAATCCTCTCTTTCACGCAACCATCCATCTCTTCGTCGATCTTCCTGTACCTACTTTACGTACCTCCACATGCATACTCATAATTATTTTAGTAACATGATTCCCATCTCTCCACATTACGAGCGGACCACTACACTTCATAATAAATATGATAATTATAAATATCTTATTACGAACCTCATTTTGTGTCTTTACTCATGATTCATTGTCAAGTCTTGGAGCAACCATATTGTTTTATAGTTATTTCGCCACAGTTTTCAAAACTTCGTGTTTATTATCTCGACATCATTAGTTAAGACTATCAGCGATGTCCAACAAAGGATAAGGTCGGGCTCGCCCCGATTAAGATAACGAGACATAATTAGGCTCCCGTAGCGAAATTAACGCTGTCAGATGGCTTAATTATTGGAGCTATTAAAACATAGCTATAAGCGTACTATATGACTAACATGTATACTTAATAGAAACAGTATTATTCTACAGTGTATTGGTGAGCAAGCTCAACTGCAGATCACAACGTTCTGAGTTCGATCCCGGGGTCGGGCCATTACACAGTATTGGATTGTTCTATCAAGAAATTTTTAGTATCAGTACGAAGTTTGAAAACTGACGATTATTCTGTATGTATACCACCTACCAGCTACCAGTAACCCATCGTTAACGTAATCGTTTACAAATTGTGCCCGTCGATTGGTTCCCTGATTTACGTCGGCCGATCGGGTGGCAGAACTTGCTAACGACTACGATAATACGTTTTTTTACGCAATCAGACCCCAGAACATAATTATGTCTAAATAAATAGTCATAACAAGTAATATAAGCAAACATGTACATGTAAATACATAAGCTTACAGCTTATCTATGTAATTACTTGTTAGTGGAGTTTAGTTTTAGCGGTTAAGATGTTCGCACAACGCCGCTGAACGTCAAGTAAGGTCAGGCCGCAATTAGGATAAAAGGCATAATTAGCCTCGCAGCGAAATTAGCTTTGTTAGACGAATTTATTCATGACATGTTTAATTTAGTTATAATTTCAATGATTGTGGTTGACAGTAAAAGAGAAGTTATAATTTCAATGGGAGAACCTGAAACAGGGGTCTGATAGGAAAGACGTAATCATCGATATCGTAATCGTTAGCGAATTCTGTATAAGTGCGGAAAATATGTCATTTCTTTACGAGTCTCGGTTTGTTGACACAAGCCGAAGGCGCGAGTCAACAATAGAGACAAGTGGAAATGACAATTCCGCACGTGCATTGAACGACGTTTTTTGATACATAATTGCGAAAACAATAGTTGTTTAAGGTATACAATTTACCATGAATTCAGACCATACACGCACAAAAAAATAAGACAAGAATTGTCTATGGTCAACTGGTGCACCCTATGACCTGGGGTCAGAATCAGGAAGTTATCAAAGTACTAATATTTTACAAAAAAAGTAACCCTGAAACAAATAATAGTGAAACTTGTTGAAAAATTATATTTTTAATTCTTCTGAAAAGTCAACTATTTGAGCAAATGTATTAAAAACATCATTCTATCTCTCTCTCTTTAAAAGCAACTACTTGCACCCTTTGTTTACTTGCCAACTTCAGTTCAGGCAAAAAGATAGACCATTTTGATTTCCATTCCATATTTTGTGTTAAATGTGGGAGTTTAGAAGACCGACTTTTACATTCCTAACTACTTTTTAAAATTCCTAGTTCTACGTTACAATTAATTAAGTAGTTCTAAAGTATCTAATAGGAAAAAAGTGAACCCTTCAACTGTTCACAAGAGCTTCAAGATTGATGGTGACAGAGGAACGTAGATTGGACGGGTCGGGATATTTATTGCCCAGTGAATAAACTGTATTGGCACAGCGACCGTCTGGATAAGCCTAGCCAATTTTTCATGTTTTCATCCATTATTTGAGGTTCACGCGGCTTTTTTAGGGTTCCGTACCCAAAGGGTAAAAAACGGGACCCTATTACTGAGACTTCGCCGTCCGTTCGTCCGCTTGTCACCAGGCTGTATCTCTTGAACCGTGATAGTTACACTGTTACACACCTGAAATTTTCACAGATGATGTATTTCCGTTGCCGCTATAACAACAAACACTAAAAATTAGAATAAAAAAAAGATTCCGACGAATTGAGAACCTCCTTCTTTTTTTTTGGCAGTCGGTTAATAAAGATTAATGGGGGCTCCCCTCCCCTCTTAAAATAACAAACGTGATTTTTTGCTCGTTTTTGGTCGATGATCCAGAACTCCCGATATTACTCTACTTGAATAGTAGTAGTCGTAGGGTATTATAGAGAATTCTGGCTCCTGCATCATCATCGCGCCATTAAGATAATGGTACGGAACCCTTTGTGCGCGAGTCCGACTCGCAGTTTACCAATTATTTATCAGTCATCTCATTATCTCATCTCATCTTTGGTGTCTTTTTAGTCGAGAAAACTGCTTTAGTTTACCAGAGGTGTCATTGTAGCCGGAAAGAAAAACAAAATTCTTTATTGCATATATGAAAAATCATTGAGATATTTGGTCGCTGTAATGCGTAGTTGTTAGACAAGTAGTAGGATTGGACAGGCTAATTATTTGTATTTTTTTTCTGCTCGCATATGTAACATGTAAATAGATAAATAGAATCTGATTTTGAATTTTATGTCTCAATTCAGTATTAATAGGCACGACAAAACTTTTTTGATTATTACCATAAATCTTGTTGTTTGCGAAATGTAAAAAGCCTGATTTATTTGTTTTGATAGAATCCGCTACTTGAAAATAATCTGTATGGTCCATATGCAGGAACACCGCCCACATGAAACACCACACAATCTTCCAACACTTTCTTCGACGCACGTTTCGTTTCAACACCGGGACATCCTCAGATGCTGACTTCACAATGCTAAATCGTAGACCCAGCAAAGTAGGACCGACAAAAGCCAAGCAAGCCGGACACCGGTTTTTTTTCCGGACATAAAGCCTAACTACTCATTAGTCCGGCTTTATCCGGACGCATGGAAACGTTCTAGCGCTTACGTCAGTCCAAATAACGGTGAAGATTTGGCGACATCCATGCAAATCGATATCTTCCAAGCGTGTCGCGCTCGCGTGACCACTTGACTCAATACTTTTGTAGAAGCTACCAAGTTACAAGTAGATATGAAATCAACTTGAAACTTCACCCGAAGTTATAATATTAAATTCATTTTATATAACGTAGGTAGGTATACATATAAGGGATATAAGGGAGACCATTTTCGCATTTTGCTGATAGATTATACTAGATAAGATGGTACACAATTGACAATAACAACCAATTTTTTTTACGTTCCCTCAACTAGTTGAAAAAGCCTTTATTGTTCAATCGAACAAAATCTTCTGTAAATACAGGCAATCTAAGTTTCGCAAAGTTTAATATGTTTAGTACTATTTCCTACACTAAAACATTATAAATTCTTGTTGTTATGGAATTATTACTAGTTAATGCAACTAACATTTAACAGAAACGATAGTTTAAGATAATAAATGCAGCCAGTATTCCTGGCACCATTTCAAGCGGACAAGCTTAGAACCGTTTAGTCTACAGTGGCGGCGCGCTCGGATTCGAGGTCGCGGGTTCGATTCCCGCCATGGGCCACTTTAGAATTATTAACCGACTTCAAAAAAAGGTGGAGGTTCTCAATTCGTCGGACTCTTTTTTTTATAATTTCTAAATTGGCTCAGGTCTGGTCTGGTGGGAGGCTTCGGCCGTGACTTGTTACCACCCTACCAGCAAAGACGCACCGCCAAGCGATTTAGCGTTCTGGTGCGATGCTTTTAGAAACCGTTGGGGTAAATTTACTTACCCTTCCAAGTTAGTACGATAACATCTTAGGCTGCATCATCACTTACCATCAGGTGAGATCGCAGTGAAGTACTAAGTTGTATAGAATAAAAAAAAAAATACTTGGCTGGGAACACGGAAGCTAGAAGTGTGTTCCACACCTTAGCGGTTCGTACCATTATCATTGTTTCAACGGATAGAACCTACCGCTGACGAGAAAATAAATCAAATTAATGAAAGTTATTTTACTTATTTAAAAGAAGCAGTACATTTAAGATGTGAACATCTCTATTCTCATAGAGATGAGAGATTTAAATAGTAACGGAAGTGGAACCAGGCAAGGAATGGTACGCCGGAAAAGGCAAAACGAACTACAATAGATGCCACTGCTAAAATACTGAAGCACGGCAATTTCAGTTAAAAGGTACTTGAAGTAAGGGCTATATTAACGTAACGCAGTTTGATCTTGTTACATTTTAGTAAGGGTTTTGTGGTTATCAAAAAAACTGGTGAAGTTAAAAGGATCAAGGGTAGTATTATTAATACCGTTAGTTTACCTCCCTGAAGACCATGAATTCTAATGTAGCGCCCTCTGATTAGAAAACTCAGGATATGGGCATCCGAATGATTTACGTAAACATTTTTCGTTCAAGCAAAGACTAGCCATCTGTCAAAATTACTAATAGTGACCGCTGAACGAACTACAGCATGGCCTTACTGTTGGTGGCAAAACAGGCATTTTTGGCACCGATAAACTGGCGATATTTTTTCGCGCCGTCCGCCCTATCCAGGGTATATGTCTATTGTAGCGCCATTGTCATCCTTTTTAACGAGAAAAAGATTCCGACGAATTGAGAACCTCCTCCTTTTTTGAAGTCAGTTAAAAAGGTTGCAGGGATCTTTTACGCTGGACGCAGCAGATTCTGGTACCTACTTGAAAAAATTGTTGGAACAATGCCAAATTATGCATTTAGGTGCCATGTTCGTTATGATTTTATAGTATTTTTTCGCGTAAATAGAACAGAGTTAGTCGCGTTTTGTACTTTTTTCGCTCAATTAGTTTTAAAATAGGTTAAAAGTTAGTTTTTTGTTCTATTATTAAATCCACGCGGTTGCTGAGGGCAGCACCCGCCTCGTTTAGCCAAGTGGCGAGCGCTCGTCACCGCTTTTCACCACATCCCCTGCTTTGTTTACGCGGGTAGTTCCGTTTCCTCTGCTATTCAACACGATGTTCGTGAGTTAGGTAGAATGCTACTGTTATTTAATACATGCCCAGCACACCAGCCGTTTTTTTAGGGTGCCTCTTCCATAGACGAACTGCATAATTACAGTAGAGCGTCATTTATCCGAAGTATTTGGGGACATGTGAGTTCGGAAAACCGGTTTTTTTGGATAACCAAACCGTTTTCAACCATACTTTGCAAAACCGTGGAGACGTTAGCTCTCTATTTGTGTTTTATCGGTTGTTCAATGGGGACTGCTCTGAGGAGCTGTTTGACTTTGAGGTGACTCTACACTCCTACAGGATTATAGTATAGCCGGCGAACCATATCCAGACGATGTTCAAAAAAAAAAATTAACGCTTCAGTCGGGGCGTGGGTATAGTTCGGATAAGCGGTCGTTCGGATAATCCACGCTCTATACTGTTCAAAAAGATTGTTCTCTTACCTTTGATAGGCGGTAGTTTGATGAGCTCTTGATTTTGAGTGTGCACGTTGAATCGGCTCGAGCCATGTCTCCGGGGCTGGCCGTTCCACCCGGGGGGGCGCGGCCCGTCGACGGACTTGGGCACAATGGCTGCGGGAGGCGGAGGCCGCGTGCCCAGGGCGGGCTTCTCGGGACGACTCTGCGGACTCTGCAACAAGAAATCTGTAGCTAAGTGTGATGCAACGATTCAAATAGTATCTATCACTAGCAGATAGTAGATACCCGCGGCTTCGCCCACGTAAATTTTAGTTTTGCCTATTCTCACGGGAACCATAAATTTTTCCAGTATAAAAAATTATGTGTTGCCTTTGAGTTAATTTAGAAAGAGTCTCTACGATTTCGCATTAATTGTGAAGTCAACATCTCCTGAGGATGTCCCGGTGTCAGGACGAACCATGCGTCGAAGAAATTGTTGGAAGAATTGTGTGCGGTGTTTCATGTGGGCGGTGTTCCTGCTTATTAGACCATACAGATTCTTTTCAAGTAGCGGATTATAGCAGAAAAATTTAATCTGTCCTAATACAAAAAATAACAAATATCTAGGTATACGGTTGTATAAACTTGCAAGTAAAATGTAAAATTTAACTAAGGACTTGTTTGGTAACTTAACTAATGGAATGTCTAAACTCTAAGTAGATGATTTATGACATTCCTAAAAATTACTAAACCAATTCGATTTAGGTATAAGTACAATAAAATTTGATATAAATCAGGCTTATAGTTGTGAAGAACCGGATGTGTAGCATTTTCTGCTCATGAATTATTTATTAGTTAGCAATCGCAAGTAGAAATCGATTCAGAGCATCTAACAGAAATCCTCTGTTCACGAATAGGTGTTATCAATATTAATAACTATAGTATATCCGCCGAATGAATCAAGCACTGAGAATTTGGACTTCCACGCGATTGGTTGGTTGGTTGGCAGATAAGGACGCTTAGGCCGTGATCACAATGCAAGTTATAATTAGTCTGTCGTTACACTCCGTACCGTTCAGACGTCTCCCGCGTACCTGCTTCGTTGCGAATTGTGATCATATCTATTTATCTTTGACCTGGCTTTTTTTTGGACTGTTGTTTTGTGCTCATTGTGTGCAGCACGTAGAAAAAGTAATAGAACCAAAAATGAGCGAAATGGATCATAACTTTGAAAGGTTAAGTGAAAGATTTTATTAATGTAGGAAATGACAGTGATACGTTGAAAAGTGAGAGCGATTGAATAATTTATATTATTTTTAATTTATATTGCTTTAATATTGATTTTATTTTATTACAAATAATGACCAAATCACATGGTAGCTCTTATTTCATTTATAAAAAAATTCTGTTTCAAATTACTTATGTTAGACTGCATCATCACTTACCATCAGGAGAGATCGCAGTCAAGTACTAACTTGTATAGAGTAAAAAAAAAAGTAAAAAAACTTATCAATAATAGGTATAAAAATTCCTTACTAAATCATTAACAATATGAACGCGCCCTATGATTTCAAACGGGTCGCAAGCGCTCCTGGGCGGAGCTAGACAGTTTTCTGTCTTTATCAATTTGTATGCAAATGTGGGACAGAGAAAGCGCTTTGCTTGATTCACTCCGTGGAAAGACTATAGCAAACGCCCGCGGCTTCACTAACGTTGAACTTCTGCTTTATTCCCTCAAGCGTTTAATTTTCAAAATTCCTGTCATCGCCATTAATTTTGATTTTGACCACAAAAATTTTCTCTATGCTTGCTGGTAATGGTCACATATTGATTTTAAAAAAAATCGATCGTCACAAAAAATCGTTTTTAAGGTTCCGTACCCAAAGGTGACCCTATTACTAAGACTCCGCTGTCCATTTGTCCGCCCTATTGCCTTGCTATGATGGTCAGATATCTATTTTCAAAAAAAATCGCCTTGTAACAAGGAGACTGATGGACTCACGTATGTGTGCCTCGGCGCTGACTCGGCCCACATTTACACGTTCGTCCATCAATGCCTCTATTGCTGGCCGCTGCAGTAAGTAACAGCAGACGCATCGTACAAGTTATAGAATCTAATCTAATCTTATCTAGAAGACCCTTTAACGTAAATAGGCTTAGTTCGTTTGCATCAGAATAAAATATAGCGTGCTGCATCGTTAGCCACATCACCGACAAACGGGCAAAAAATTCAGTGATTCCGCTAATGGCGTTGATTGCTTGGATAAAGTTTTCACTTTTTTTCGTCCAATTTATAGGCACGAGTCTTTAGTTGATAACGGTAGAAACCTCTGGCATAGAGCTTTCAAAATAACAATTTTTATATCATAAAGGCAAAAATTTGTGTATTACCGTCCCCACAGCAGGTTTGCACGGGACAGGCTCCACCAATCCCGTGGTACCACCAAAGCCATAAAATACCAACCAAAAAGCTAGAAAAAGCTACTGATAAATAGTAAATAAATTACCCATTTTTAAATTGAAAAAAAAAAAACAATTAACTTCTGAAAAATAAAATTATAGTTACTGCTTTCTTTCATAAATTACAAGACGTTCACGAATCAGATGTTTTAGGTATTTCGGATAAAAGTATACTACTTAAATCTATATTGTAGTTAATTACAAAATGTTATTTCATATCGCACTATTGAATAAAAGGATAATCCGCCAAGAACATCACGCTACATTATGCATGCATTATAGAGAGTTAATTACAAAATGTTATTTCATATCGCACTAGTGAATAAAAGGATAATCCGCCAAGAACATCACGCTACATTATGCATGCATTATAGAGAGTTAATTACAAAATGTTATTTCATATCGCACTAGTGAATAAAAGGATAATCCGCCAAGAACATCACGCTACATTATGCAGGCATTATAGAGAGTTAATTACAAAATGTTATTTCATATCGCACTAGTGAATAAAAGGATAATCCGCCAAGAACATCACGCTACATTATGCATGCATTATAGAGAGTTAATTACAAAATGTTATTTCATATCGCACTAGTGAATAAAAGGATAATCCGCCAAGAACATCACGCTACATTATGCATGCATTATAGAGAGTTAATTACAAAATGTTATTTCATTTCGCACTAGTGAATAAAAGGATAATCCGCCAAGAACATCACGCTACATTATGCATTAGACTCTTAGAGCAAAATCGATTTTACCAGTAGGAACTGAACTTCCTTTCAGTGTGCAAGCTAAATTGTTAAAGCCAATTCTAATCCTGTTACGTTGAATTTAAGCCAGCCATTATCAAAACGGCATCATAGCTGTTATCCTATTTAGCTACGAAACTGTCAGGGATTCAACGTACCCTTAGGTAATCGCCTAATCGCTTTTGAAGGCTGTAATTATTTTAAATATTAGCATTTGGTTCTCGTTTATTTTCCCGACTGCCGACAGAGCCTAACTCGATATTCGAGAGATACCTAAATATAATTTATTACATTTTTATAGGACAACATCAAATTATCAAGGCGCCACTGTGCCTTGTAGCGACTTTCTGTACACATTTATAGTAGTGTTATTATCTCGCTGCAGACTCGTTCAGAAATCATCCGAGTATTTCGCTTTTGTATTTCACTGCTGAGCTTCACTGCTGCTTTTGTACCTTAGTGAACAACAAAAGTGAAACACTCGAATGATTTATGGCCGAGTCTGCAGCGAGATAATAACACTACTATAATGTCTAGAATTCGGGATAAAAACATTATAATAATAAATATAACTGACGAATAAGTTTAAAACAAGCGTCGTTCAATAAAATTATTGTCTTTACATTGCTAATAAAAATAACAAAAACTAATGATAAAAACAGATCATGATGAGATAATACAGATTGGGGTTGGGGGTTGGGGGCTTCGAATCCCGAGCACGTATCGTAGAAGTAGCGGACGGCAAACTGAGTCGAAAGTTTTTTTTTTTTTTATAATAAAATTATTTAATGTTTCCTGCTTAGGTAGTTGTTATTACTAATTCACAAAAAAAAAAATTGAGGTGCCTCCCGTGCCCAGCATAAAAAAAACCGGCCAAGTGCGAGTCGGACTCGCGCACCGAGGGTTCCGTACTCAAGAAGTACTGAAGCAAAACAATCAGGCATACTAATGTAGATGTAACACGACCAAAACTGTAACGACCAAAGATGTAAAACAGTAATAATTACCTTTGTTTATGAACCGCAAAACTAACTTTGTTTGTAGAGGTTTATTGTTAATATCAAAAAAACTATGCTAGTTAGAGCATTGGCTATAGTTTTCCTGTAAAATATACGTAAATTCCTATTGACCATAATTATTTGAGATTTTTCGATTGGTAAACTCCGGAGATAAGGGGGGGGGGAACGGTATTTTTTTAGACATTTTCCCCGATAAATCAAAAACTATCATGACTGAAAATAACTAAAAATCGGTTTTGGAATGTACAAAGTAAACCCTTTCATATGATACCCCACACAGTACAGTTATCTCACTTTTAAATTTCAACCCTCCGATTTTCCCCCCTTTTTAAATAAGAACAAAAATAATTTCCATTTTTTTTTTATTCCAGTGTCATTGGGCCACTAATATACACAACTATTCCAAATTTCATATCGATAGCTCTGGTAGTTACTGAAATAATCGAGTGTGACGGACAGACAGACAGACGGACAGACAGACGGAGAAAGTCGCACTATAAGGGTTACATTTTACCATTTTGGTACGGAACCCTAAAAACAAAGTCGTGTTAGTTACACTATTTATAACTCAAGAACGGCTTTACCGGTATGGCTGAAAATTCGTGAGGAGGTAGCTTAGAGCCAGGAGACGGACATAGGATACTATTTTTTCGACCGTGTTCCAATTTACAGGGCAAAACAACGTTTGCCGGGTCAGCTAGTATATTATACAATGTATTTGGTGTTTATCAATGAACGCAAATTCCATGTCAAGAAATAATTCTATAGTCTTATGCGATAATGGCCGACCGTCACTAATGTGTGAAGGACATTCGTGGCGAGACAAATACGTAACTCGATATTATGGCTATTCTCAATGGAGTTAACTATACTAAAGAAGGTATTTACTTTATTAACCGACTTCGAAAAATAAAGGAAGGAGGAGGTTCTCAATTTGGCCGGTATGTTTTTGACGTGACAACGTCTTAAAATTCGATAGAGCCGGCTGCACGCACAAAAAACATGACTCATCCGGCGTTACCTCGCTCATGCGGCGTTACCTCGCTCGCGTTACCTCGCTCTGAGGAGTTCCATGTAATGCTTGAAGTGCAAGCGAGAGTTGTCACGTTCAACTATCGTCAGTAAACCGACTTTACAGACAACCAATTTTTATTATTATGGATATTTTTTTATGGATGTGCACGATATTCTCCGATTTGAATGAGAAATTTTGAGGTACACGTGTCTTGTTTCTACACGACTAGTTTCTTCCCGCGGCTTCGCCTGAGGGAAACGTGAATTTCTCATTCCCGTTCCCTATGACAACCTTTATACCTACCTTCAAGGAAGTTTGCTAAACAATCTACGTAAACGTATAGATGTAGGTGGCTATGGATTGCTGTAGAAATTAGCGTTTTTTAAATATCCCAAGGGAACTGTAAATTTTTTCGGCATAAAAAGTAGCCTATGTGTTAATCCGGGATATAAGCTATGTTCCAAATTTCAGCCAAATCGGTTCTGGACTTGCGGCGAGAAAGAATAACAAACATCCAAACTCACGAACTCATACTCTCGAACTCATTTATAATATTTATTAGATATTATTAGATATTAGATTCAAGATAAAGAAATCAACGTCGCTTGTAGGCATCTTGTATGGGACGCATTGAATATCAACGTGACATTAATTTTCGTATATTTCGGAGCTTATACAAAAGCCTGTCTAGACGGCTCCATGGAGTCCCTTATCAAATAACACCCACGTAAGGTAACATGACGTGTTCTTGTTTCTCCTTAGAATTTTCCGATGTTAGAGCCGGTTGATAGATATTTTGTGACACTTTACCTATCTGGTTAAAATGAATTGGATTAAACAAGATACGTAAATCAACAATTCTATAACCTTTTTTACCCTTATAACTGCAGGGTTTTTTTATAATATTGGATATACAATATGTTTTTCTGTTCTAGCTTAGGATTATGCGAATTTTTGTGCCTTTTTACTACACTTCTATAAATTGTAATATCTCGAACACGCTTATTATTATTAAACATTCCATCGTCCAGCACATATTTTACAAATGAAAAACATAGACGGGTCTATGTTTTTCATACATACATTAACCGGATGGCAAATAATATACGTTAATTATTAATTAACAAAAAAAAACGATTTTAACTCTCATCAAACTACTGTTGAATACATCCTTTCCAATTAAAAATTTAAGACTTATATGATTTTCTCATGGATACCATTATCAGAAGTGGACTAAATTGAAATGGGACCACACAGGAAGCGTCAGCTTTCTGATTTAAAAGAATCATCAAAATCGCTTCACCCTGCAGTCAAAAGTTATGAGGTAACAAACAAACAAAAAATACATACCTACAGTTGAATTGAGAACCTCCTCCTTTTTTGAAGTCGGTTGAAAATATCTTACTCTCCACTATCAAATTATTGTGTTATTCTTTTTAGGGCGAATACTCGTCGATTTCTTCCACCCCTCATACGTCACAGAACCCCAACTCACCAATAGTGTTGCCGCTTACATTTATTTAACACTTGTTTGACTCGACGTCACTAAACTTCTTACCATGACGAGTGGCCGGTCCACGGAACGCCGCCTTTGCAACACCCCCGACAAAGACTGCCGGCTCATGTTGGCCGAAGCAGCTGACATCAACATTTTCACTACACTGGACGAACTATAGCACTGTCACTTGACACACACTGTCAAAACTTTTGCGACCTTCGTTTTACATTTATTTATCACCACGGTATAGACTATAGACATTTCAATCCACGAAGACGCGCCCACTGTGTCAAAATCGCTTACGTTTCATTAGATTCGTATGGAGTTTAAGAGAGTGGGGCGCGTCATCGTGGATTGAAATATCTATGAGTCTCTTTCTATTAAAGGGGACACCGATTTTTTCAAAAAAAAAAATATCTATGAGTAACAACCACGTTCTTTAAATTTTTTTACTAAGTGTATCTAGACAAACGCTTGTCAGTAATCACACCTAATAGGAAGCGATGACACGGTATAAGGTGGGAGCGCACTTGCCTAGGATTATTGCCTATCAATTGCCTACACTCTAATTACACACAGGACACTTATTTAATGCATTATATAAGTTGTGTGCGCGAAGTTTATTGGAATTTTGACTAGCTCACATATCGCGTAAGCCATTGTACGGACGTAAGCTTTCTCCACAAACGAGTCCCAAGCACCGACTGGAAGTTTAGGCAACTGGGTGTTCAGACGGACACTAAAAGAATTATAGCGATGGTCTCATATAAAATTAGATTAGACGATGGACGGATAAAAGCGTCACCGCGCTGTTTACCGGAGCCGCCGGTTGTTTTGGACCGCGTCAATCTTGATATAAAATTGCTTGTAAGGATTCTTTTGAAGGAAAACACATTACGGTATATGTACTCTATTTTACTCACAATTCATATTATTAATTGGAATAGAATAGAATCAAAATTTCATGTAGGCTCTCTAAAAAAAATTCTCTAATTCATGTAGGCATAGCATACAGAGGCTCTTAATATGACAAGTTATTTCATTTTACACGGTCTCTATAATGGTGAAAATTATTTCACGACTTAAAACTAAGTTTAGGAGGGTCCACGCACAGTTCAGGGTGCCCTGCCACTGAGACGAAGCCCACTACTACTATAATTATTGTCTTCGTAGAATTGAAAAAATTAGAAGCATAAAATGTGTTCTGCTCGATATGTACAGTCTAAAACATAGCCTTTTTTTATATGAAAAAAAAAATGTAAACGTAACATTAATGGACTCGAAAACACTAACAGTGTGATTATTTTATCCATAGATAAATGGATCTCGAAGACTTGAGATCATAAAAACATGAAATTTTTTACAACGCGGGCACTATCTCGATTATTTACAGCATCAACCGCACTGACATCACTGCTGAAAAAAACACTATAATTATAACATTACAGCAGTAAGTCACCGGCTGTAAATACAGGTAGGTACAGTATGGCAAACAAAAATAGATGTACAATCGAAATGAGAAGCAGTATCGAAATAGAGGTCAATTCGATACTGCTGTAATTTTCATAATTGGGATTGGATTGGTAGGCAGCAGTTGTTTTTTTTTAATAAAAAAAACACTAGATTTTGACAAATAACAATTATTCATATCTGAAAAGTTTTTGTAGTGATTTCATTTCAATAATAATATCTGTAAACAATGCTATTGATACATTAAGTACTAAGTACTACAGTTCATTGAACAATGCCAACCTTGATGAGTATCGGAAGTCCTGTCGGAAATAAACATCGTCTTATCACACTTCACACTAATATTATACAGGGTTATATAAAAAATACCAGAAACCTCTCGACACCTAAATGATATCATTAAAAGTAACAACTTTTGTTCTACAACTTTAGTTTAAACTCGATATTTTGAGATATATCACTTATTCAATATTTTGCATACATTCTTTCTTCTATATTCTAACTACTCTGTAGTCTGCATGTAATATCGGCAACGCCGCGCGCGGTCACTGATCTGTGATTCATCCTCCCCGCCCCGCACGCTGCACCCCTTCGTCGTTAGGCTAAGCGCACACTGCGAAAAATAATCGCATGTGATTAATATTCGCAAGTGCGATGCGAATTTGTCAATATTTTGTGTTATATGGAAAAATACTTGAGTCCCGCGCATTGCGGAAATAGTCGCAAGCGCAATTCTCTCATGTGACATGATTGCTACCTGTCTTTCGTGGTGCGAAAATAAATCGTGGGTTTTTTACACACTACAAGTTAGTACTTGACTGCGATCTCACCTGATGGTAAGTGATTATGCAGCCGAAGATGTTAGCGTACTAACTTGGAAAGGGTAAGTATAACCCACCCCTTACGGTTTCTACACAGCATCGCGCCGGAATGCTAAATCGCTTGGCGGTGCCTCTTTGCTGGTAGGGTGGTAACTAGCCACGGCCCAAGCCTCTCACCAGTCCAGTTCTAAGAAAAATTAGAAATTATAAAGTTCCAAAGAGGCCCGTGGCGGGAATCGAACCCGCGACTTCCCACTCGAATCCGAGCGCGCGCGCCACTGCGCCAGGAAGATCGACCAAAAATCGACAAAGGTTGTGGTGCGCGTAGGTATAATATTCGGACTGCGATTAAGTTTCGCATTGAACATGCGGAAAAAAAATCGCATCGCAGTGTGCGCTTAGCTTTAATCTTTCGCCAGTTATTGTGAGCATTGTGCATCTTAGCACCGCCTATGTCTTAACCTGTCGCAGCGGTTTGGCAACAGGGAGAGTCATAATCGCTGATTACCTGTATTTCGTTTCACAGTGTAATGTCACTTTATAGAAATAACATAATTTATTAAATTTTTGTATGACACAAATTAATACGAAATTTTGGAAAGTTATAGAACAAAAGTTGTTACTTTTAATGATATCATTTAGGTGTCGAGAGGTTTCTGGTATTTTTTATATAACCCTGTATAGGCGAAAGTTTGGGTGTAAATGTGTATGTTCGTTACTCCTTCACGCCGCAACTACTGAACCGATTTGGCTTAAATATGGAACATAGATAGCTTATAACCCGGATTAAAACATAGGCTACTTTTTATCCTGGAAAAATCCATAGTTCCCATGGGATATTTAAAAAACCCCTAAAATTTACGCGGGCGAAGTTGCGGGCAAAAGCTAGTTTACACATGCCACGCGTTTTGGGCGTCAGAATACCGCAAATATTCGTGCAACCCGCGTCAACCGCCCAAGTGAAAGAGAAAGCTTATTATCGCGTCACTGCCAAGAATGGCACTCCACATAGGTAGCCTAAATTACATAGCACGATATGTGCAAAAACTCATTTTAGCACGAGGCGATTAATTACTCAATTTACTGATGATGAAAGTCAAGAGCAACCTGTTTTTTGGATTCTTTTTATACATTTGAAAGTTTTCTTGAATTTATCTTTCTGTTTGGAACATACGTAATATGTTACATAGGTACCTACCTAACTAGTTTAAAGGTACTTACCCTTTTCTATGAAACAGTTATTTTTTTATACTTTTAAGTACCTAACTACAACAGACTAGTATAACACACATCGCGCCGTGCAGTCTAAACAAACAAAATATAAACACCAACTAAATTTAAAATAGTTGACTTTACCCGAGGCAAAAAGGTCGTTATTCGGCGTAAAACTAAACAGTAGCACGTTTTTGCAGCGTATCATATTTAGTCAATTCCATCAGTCCTACTGACTCTAAAGAGTAAAGACCCACTTAGACGGTGCATTTTTCTTGTATACAAATGTGATATTTTTTATCCTTTCAAGAATTTTATGCAACTTTATGCACGCGATTTTGAGAAATGAAGTGGTTCAGAAAATACAAGGTATTTATTTCTTCAATGTAATTGAATGCGAGAAGCAAGAAAATGTTCCCGTGTGTTAAAACAGCACAGCTCCTGATGTGGCCGAAACATTTTTTCGATAAAATCGATGCTGTAAGCGACTATTCTCATCTCCTCAGATGTTTGCACTGGCCTTTAGCTGTGATTACAGGCATGTGATAAATACTTGTGAAAATATTTAAGAAGCCAAATACTGCTGATGATAAGTGTAACATCGAACGACTGGATAGAGTGAATTATACTCGTAGTCATATTAAGATCTCTGAATGGCGGACCATGCTCCACTAAAAAAGCTGGGTCGGTCCTGATTCCTTGAAGCATAGAATTTAGATGTTCACATACCCTAAAAAGCCCATGAAAACTTGATGATTTTGATACGACGAAAGTTTTGAATTCCGAGCGCATCATTTTTAAGGGGAGCTAATTGTTGTCGATATGTTACAGGGCAAGAGCTCCGTACAAAATGTAATAGGGAGGAGGCATTGCGTAGGGAAAACCAATCCAATTATCCAACGTAATCGTTATCGTAAACATATTTTGCCCCCTGATTGGTAGAGTCCGCTGTTTACATTTTTTTCAGGCAATTAGTGGACATAATTTGTTTACAATAATACGATAGCAATTAGCGATGAATTTAAGTTCCCCTTATATAATCGCCTAGCAGCTCGCGTTCATTATAAAACACTTTAGTTACGGTTTGTTGGCGACGCCTATACCTACAATATATAAAATCCATTCCGCTACTACTCCAGATGAGAGCTTCTGCAACTTCTACGCAGTTCTTCAAGGCATAAAATAACAACAGTATCCGATAAATACAGTTTACAGTCCTAATCTATCTCATAAGTTATATACACTCGTAAAAAGTTAAATTCATCGCTAATTGCTATCGTATTATTGTAAACAAATTATGTCCACTAATTGCCTGAAAAAAATGTAAACAGCGGACTCTACCAATCAGGGGGCAAAATATGTTTACGATAACGATTACGTTGGATAATTGGATTGGTTTTCCCTACGCAATGCCTCCTCCCTATTACATTTTGTACGGAGCTCTTGCCCTGTAACATATCGACAACAATTAGCTCCCCTTAAAAATGATGCGCTCGGAATTCAAAACTTTCGTCGTATCAAAATCATCAAGTTTTCATGGGCTTTTTAGGGTATGTGAACATCTAAATTCTATGCTTCAAGGAATCAGGACCGACCCAGCTTTTTTAGTGGAGCATGGTCCGCCATTCAGAGATCTTAATATGACTACGAGTATAATTCACTCTATCCAGTCGTTCGATGTTACACTTATCATCAGCAGTATTTGGCTTCTTAAATATTTTCGCTTTCTAAATATTTTAATTCTTCTTAAATATTTTAATTCATTTTCGGGACGGGATTGCACGCACAGGCTCAGGTGGAACGTTACTATTTTTCATGTGTGTTGCTGGTGTTCGTCAATTTATTAAACGTTATCACGTCAAAAATAAAATAAATATTTAAGGTGCTCCCATACAACAAACGTGATTTTTTTTTGCTTGTTTTTGCTCGATATTGATAAAGGTAATAGGTAGACGCTTAAAATGTTACAGAATATTTGGTTACATATTTTCTGTAGAAATAAATAGTTAAATTAAAATAAAATGAAAATTTAAGGGCGGCTCCCAAACAACAAACTGGTTTTTTTGCCCGTTTTTGAATATGGTGGGCAGGGAGTGTTTAGTTTACTTTAATACTATTGAGAATGAATCTTGATAGTACGGAACCCTCAGAGCGCGAGCCTGACTCGCACTTGACCAATTTTTTCAGTTTCATCTAAACTCTCAGTTACGAGCATGTACTAAGTACTTATTGTATAAAAAGTGGATAAACCGAACAGATGCGAATACAAAATACACATCAAGACCGCCTACGGTTTAGTTGGCTACTATTTTTAAGAAAGTTTACGTTCACGTGGATATTAACGCAAAAGAATTCCACAATGCTGCCAAAGATTGCAAAAAAAGGTCAAACTTGTGTATAAAACGATAAACGACACAGACGAATTAGTCCACTTTCCGTACACAAAAACCATTTCGACACTGGCACGATTTACTTAGTCATAAATATTTTAAGATAGGTATCTTATAATTCCGTTTTAAGTTTCGATACCACCAATGTCCTGGGCGCACTCGTACAAACTGCGTTCCAATAGACAGCAGTGCCAAATCCTAGCAAACAAACAATATTATCTAATTATACGCTAAATTTATAAACACAACAACTGACTTTAATTCGCGCAAATACGTTACACAGTCGTGTGCGCTTACGCAGGTGCACTGCAGTTATCTTTGGAGGAGATGTTTCAACAGTCATTGTTATAAACTCCATTATAGTGCTGGCAATCCAATGATAATGAAATGTTACCCCCTGGCCACGATAAACGTCGGTAAAACGATTCGGAGTCGCGCGATTTATCGCTGCAGCTAATTTTCTCATTGTCTGCACATGCAATGAATTGATCCTGGAAGACTGACTGAATAATTGGCAACAGCTTCTTCTAGGTAGAAGGTAACTTTATTTTTGTAGTATTACCTACTTCAATCTTCCTTTAAATACTGAAATCCAAAAGAAAACTGCATAACCGTAGCCACAGGCTGTAGTAGTCTTCCTACTATGAGTATTACTGAATATTCTACCAATTGCCAATTCATTTAAATATTTTTTTAAAGTAAGATTATTTTTGGATTTTAAATTTAAAAACATTATAAAATTCACCAAATGGATAATAAACAGTTAGGTTGCCATGCATGCCTAGCCCTTAATGCAATGTAGTCTTGCCTCCTTGATGACACAAGCTGCAGCGGACAATGAAATGATTGATAAATCAGAAACTATTATACTAAAAAATAAAAAATAATAATCTGTTTTGAAGAATACAGGTAAAGCTTTTTTATAAGAGTTACCTCTGCATAGTTTTTTTGCATTTAATTTTTTTTCATTTTCCCTTTTAAATTAAGTTACCTACCTTACATGCAATGCCTACTGAATTTAGAAACAGGATAGAAAGAAGATAGCTTCTTTCTATTCTTTAACCCTGGCTGCCACAGGCCAGGCCAATCAACAGAATTGAGTTCAACTGGTATCAGGAAACAAAAAATAAGTTTTCTTCACTAGCTCACCGGGCTGCTGTTTAATCTATAAATCAAGTCTAAAGTGGTGCATGAACCAAGATATCACCAAGTGCCACTAGAATCAGTAAGTACTTTCAGCACCAAATACCAATAAGTGTTGCAGTTATCATGAAGAACTAACAACCTAACCGGGTTTTTGACAGGCAGCACTTATTTATCACTAGCTTTTGCCCGCAGCTCCGCCCGCGTTAAATTCGATTTTTTACTAATCCTGAGAAAAATTGAATTTCCTTTTCAATGACCTTTACACCTACTTTCAGGAAAGATTGTCAAAGTAATCTACCTATAGCTGTAGATAAAGATTAGTGTTGAAAATTAGGGTTTTTTAAATATCCCATGGGAACTATGGATTTTCCCGGGATAAAAAGTAGCCTATGTTTTAATCCGGGTTATAAGCTATCTATGTTCCAAATTTCAGCCAAATCGGTTCAGTAGTTGCGGCGTGAAGGAGTAACAAACATACACACACACACACAAACTTTCGCCTTTATAATATTAGTTCTGACTAGATGGAAGACTGGTGATTTTAATTTTATTGCACCGGAGTTGTTATTTTATTTTTGGACCTGAATTTTTCCCAAACACTGCCCTTGAAGAACATTACATTGTAGAACCTTCATTATTTTTAGGTTCACAACACTCAAGTAACTTGCATTTTACCACAGATTTATAAATAGAGGTAGTCGCTCGCACTCCAACTAGATAGAGTTCTACCTAACAACAACAGGTCTGTTTTTGCGGCAACATTTTTATTGTGTGTGTGTCAATTTGCAATTTGTAAGGTGCGGATGCTAGAATGCGTGAAAAATTGTGTACCGACTTCAGGACTATGCATTTTACCTTCATTGCCTTCTCTACTATACAGCCTTGCAAGTAAATTAAACTTTACAGACCAAACTTGGAATTCATGAAACTTGTTGTTGTGTGATCCACCTGAATTAACCTTATGTTATGGGCACCATAGCCTTCCCTTGGATCCATCGAATACTTAAACTGTACAAACTTAAATTTTGACTATTAAAAAACAAGATTAAGTGGCACGCGCAAGTGTGTGTGAGTGAGTGTGTGTTTGTGTGTGTGTGTGAGAGTGACTGTGTGTGTAAGTGTGTGTTTGTATGTGTGGTTGTGGCTGTGTGTTTGATTGATGCATTAGTGTGTCTATAATTTCCATTAAGACATGTTGTATGTGTTGTGATCTAGTATTTGTTCAAGTAAATTTTTATAAATAAACTTAGAATATATACCACAGAAGTCAATATAAAGATATTCTTTGCTCTGTGGTATTATAACGTTTTGAAAAAAACAGGTTAGGTTGTTCTCTTCTGTGGTGGGTGATGTAATACGAGATTCGTAAATGGATGTTTACTGAGTTTTTGGGTTGTTTGTAATAGGTATATAAATAATTGTTCGGCAAGTTTGAATTAAAAATAATAAGTTTTATACGTGATAGTTTGTTTGATTTTGATAAATCAGAAGTGCCAACGACTCACGAGCCATGTCTGAAAGAAATTATAAGTACCTACGTCGGAGTTTGGTTTATTATACCAGTACAGTAATGACATCAGGAAGGATCTATGTTTGCATTGAGAAGTTTAGAGCAGCATATTTAACAAACAGGGAGAGCGAGGATCCTGGGACACAGTTTATACTATCATGGATACAGACTGAGAGAAAGTGGTTATTGTTGCAGCTGGGTTTAAGTGGTAAGTAAGACTTCTTATTATGTACCGAAAAACTGAGCACTGATACGAAGGTGGTGTCATTCACATCACACTACAAATAGTTTAAATAGGTACCTTGGCAATATTTGTTAATATTGGATCTACTCAAGTTATTAGTTCTCTATTGTCTAACCTAAATCTCCAAGTAAGGAAGTAACACAAGTAGGTAAATATAATTATTGTTGTCGGAATTCCTGGATATAAGAAGAAGATCTAATACTAAGCAAAAGGAATATGCATATTACAATATAGCAAGAGTGCTCGGTGATAGCTTTGCCAGCTGGTGGTGTAAATAGGTAATAACAAATAGTTAAAATAGTCTGTGAGTGGTGACAGAGACTCACTTAAAATTTTAAATACAATTATAAAGAAGTAAGAAACATAATATTATTTAGTGAAAATGTATTGATGCATCTCTGGATATTTGAATATTTGTAATTAAATTAGAAATGTTCATATTATGTACTGTGATTATAAACACAATACTACCTACCATAAAAATTCTTACTTGGCTACTCTAGATTACATCTTGAAATTATTTTAGTTTTGCTTCCATTTATTGATGTGCCACAATTTTCACCAGAGAAAGTATAAGGAAATTATACCTAGCATCTGTGAGAATCCATATACTTATAAAGAGAATAATGCAAAGGATCAAGTTACACATTTTGAGAAATTATCAATAAGATTATTGATGGTACAAGGATAAAATTACATAATATGTTGTTTGTGCGTTACTAAACTTTAAATTCAATCAGTATTAAAAATAATCAAACTGTACTTTAATGTTAGACGTTATTCAAATTAAATAGGATTATTATAAATCAAACTAAACATTTGCAATTAGTCAATTAGTACCTACATCTCACCTTTGCATACATACTCATGTAACAAGCTGTAATAGCACAGTGCTTCAGACCTCTACCTCTATGGTTACTATACCATTGAGGAAATTTTTAACGGCAAAGATTCTTGAAATTATAAAGGTATGCTTATGTCTCCTCACGAGATATCTTAAAAATATGTTGTAATTTTTCATACTATATATAAGAAATCTTGTATTATAACACTAATATTTTTGAGGGGAGCGGGTGCCGAGTTTCTTGCCAGTTCTTCTCAGTGCAAGCCTGCTTTCCGAACCTGGCGGTGGAGTTTTGACTTTTCATAAGAGCCTGTTGTTTGGGCCTATGTGAGAATAAATATTTTCATTTACATTTTCATTTTTCTCATCAAGAGGTCGCAGGGTCGATTCTCGGGTACAATTAGATCCGTTATCATGGTATGTTCCTAGCCCTTGACTATCTCTTCCATTTCAATAACATGCCCGGATTCTAAGAGTTTTCGAAGGATGATCATATTATGGTTACGTTGACCATCATTTGTGATCAGTTGTAAATCTTTTTGTTATTATTATAAAAATAAAAAAATCACATAAATAACATGAAAAATTGAAAAAAAAAAAACCAATAACAAACATTGACTGCAACATGATGTTAGAGCTCATTTGGTTTTCTCTTTTAACCACACCAGCGGCGCTTGTGTTGATTTGTGCTGTCACTTTTGGGACACTTTAAATATTTATATGCACAGATCTGGGAATGAATATTTTTTTTATATGCGTTGAAAATTTAAAGAAAATAATTATAATTGATATTTCATTAATTGTTTCAACTGTTGAACATTAGTACTATCTTTTATCATAACTGTTAATGCAAATTAATACATTCATCATTTCATCCACCTTAAGTAAATTTCTGATAATGTATGTATTTGTAAAGTTATTCAAAGTCAAGACAGTTTTAAAAAAAAAAAGTTTTAATACTTTGGTGACTATTGAAGTACTTAGTTGATGCATTAGAAAAAAAAAGGATATGTATTGTATGAATCAACTATGCAATTGAATAAACTTGAATTTATACTTTTTGTTTAGTTTCAATATACTATTTTGTATTGTTTCAATACATCAGCTGGAATAGCATCCTTACATTTGTTTCATGAGTTATTGGACACCACCAAATTATGATGTATGGTGCTTAGTTTTAGGACAAATATTTAACAGGTGATTGCAATAATAGACCCAGGTATGTTGTAACTGCAATATGGTAAATTACCGTGAAGTTGATTGAGACTCAGTCGTGTATGTGACTGCAGTTTGGTAAATTACCGTGAAGTTGATTGAGACCCAGTCGTGTATGTGACTGCAGTTTGGTAAATTACCGTGAAGTTGATTGAGACCCAGTCGTGTATGTGACTGCAGTTTGGTAAATTACCGTGAAGTTGATTGAGACTCAGTCGTGTATGTGACTGCAGTTTGGTAAATTACCGTGAAGTTGATTGAGACCCAGTCGTGTATGTGACTGTAGAGTGGTAAATTACCGTGAAGTTGATTGAGACTCAGTCGTGTATGTGACTGCAGTTTGGTAAATTACCGTGAAGTTGATTGAGACCCAGTCGTGTATGTGACTGTAGAGTGGTAAATTACCGTGAAGTTGATCGAGATCCAGTCATGTAGGTGACTGGACAGGCAGTCTTGTAGGAGACTGCAACATTGAACTTAGTTATGCAGATGACAGACAGCTAGTCATAATCAAGTGATTCACTGAGACACAGTCTGCATTATTGAACTCAAGTCATGCATTTTGAGACACAGTCACGTAGGTGACTGCAAAGTTTGATTTAGTCATGTTGTTCAATGAGATACAGTCATGCAGTTCACTGAGACACATTCATATAGATGTCTGAAACAAGGAATCAAATCATGAAGTTAATTGAGGTGAAAGTGAAGTTGAATGTGGTTAAAGAGGTGACTGCAATGTAGAACCTAGCTATATAGTTGATTGACATAGAAGTGATTGTAACTTGGGACTTAGCCATTTAAGTTACATGGATTCTAGACCTGTTATGATTGACAGAGACATAGTTATGTACTCAATGGAAAACACAGTTATACAGATGGTGTTAATGAAACCATTGACAAAACACAACAAAAAAAAGTGTCTAAATAGAATACTGCATATGTCTGAGGAAATTTAGAATTGTGACATATAGTGATGCTGTCACGTAGCGAGTGGCTGAGCATGGATGAATATTGAAAGCTATTTTGCAGAATTCGGCATAGAGTTATGTGATGTATTACCTGAATTTGACCCTAACAAAAGATCCCAAGATGTTGAGCTGAAGTTGAAGTAAATAAATGTATGTGTGAAGTAAATATTATATGAATGGAAAAAGAAAAATAATTGGTATGCTGTTTAATAATTGAATGGATTGATGAAGAAATTTTATGAGCTGCTCCCAACACTTAATTTTACGTAGCAAGAGTGACATTTTGAAGTGAAAAGAGCATTTCCAATTGATGAGAACTATGTTATAAAGAAAAAATGTTACAGGAAAATGTTAAGACCCGCACAGACGAAAGGCTATTTTACGTAGCAAGAGTGACATTTTGAAGTGAAAAGAGCATTTCCAATTGATGAGAACTATGTTATAAAGAAAAAATGTTACAGGAAAATGTTAAGACCCGGACAGACGAAAGGCTAAGAGATTACTTGTACGCTAAGCTTTCGTTATTAAGTAAGTGAGCGATAACTTGGTAAGTAGTTCGACTGTTTGGTATATGCTGTTTCGTATTGTGCCATTGAGAATGGAGTTTAGGCAGTGAAATTTAATTAACTAGAAGATTTTATTTTTGAGTGAAAAACGAAATCCAACCACAACAAAAAAAGAGGGTTCTCTAGATAAATTATAAAGCGATATTAAATTAATTAGATTTAAAATTGAACGAAAAGTTTTGAGTGTAGTTTAGAATCTTTGATTTTATGTCTATAACTAACTATCAGTCAGTCACAGGAAATAATAATAATGGTGTTCATAGATTTGCCAGAAATTGTAGTTTTTTTTAAAAATAACAAATGCTAGTGCATTCGATATAAAAGAAAGTTATGATCAAATTCCTATCATGAAGGGATTTGTTACGTTTTAGACGATGGCTATTAAAATATTTAAATAATATATTATACAGAGGCGACAATCACTATGTTACCAGTTGAAAACTAATGCAATAAACAGAGAGTGTATAGCAAATCTATGTACAAAGGTATACTTTATGTATGTATAACGTATACTAACCATATTGTATACTTTACAGTGATGATCACTTAGTGATATTCAAGGACCTTCTGCGACATTTAGTTTTTAACCATTGAAGGTTTACCACTTAACATTATTTTCGTACTGATTAAAGCAGTAATGTATAACGAATAACGAACCATACACAGCAGTGTTCATCACTGCAAGATTAGAGCGTGAAATGGAATGGTATTAAAATTAAAAAAAAAAAAAAAGTATGTACTTTAGAATTTAAAGCAGGAATTGAATAGGACAAGCAAGTCCTATAATAACAGGAACAAAACCTTTGTTTCAATTCTGGAATAACCAGGAATGGTAAATGCCTATTGATAAATGTTGAAAACGGAGTAGATGAGGACACAATGAAAAGGTAGAACAATAGAAGCTGTTAAGAACAAAATATAGACAATGTTTTGCACAAAAGCTTAGTGAGCTGAAATTTGTTAAAGTGCGGAATAATTGAAAAGGTATCCTATGTCATGCCTTGGAAAGTAATCTCAGATCATGTCAAGTTTAATTTAGATCCATCCAATGGATCTGCTCTGATTTAGCTGATTTAACATTATTTTTTTAGCTAAAAGTCGATTACATTTTATAATTATATTACATGATGTAAACATTTAGTTAGTAAATGTTTGTCCAAAATATAAGAATAAAAAAAAAATCATAAGTTAATGTGAATCAACTGTAATGTTCGTACCATAGGGATCAATTAAAAGTTTAAGAGGTGTAACAGAATTATAACTCAATTTTCATGTTTTTGGACTTACAAATTATAATCAAAGTTATTGATGGTAAGAAATTCCGGTTACGATATTTACGTACCAACATTAAGCAGTGAGACCTTTTGTTGATTTTAAGGATTTCTTTGTTTGTTAAAAAGCAATATTGAGTAAGAACTTTGACAGCTACTGAGTGTATACGAGGGGCAACTATAGTACATTTTGCATGGTAGTGGCGACACGTGTAACGCCAACATGCTACTTCAATTGTTTTCTCTTATATGTAGTGGTTTCAAATTAGTAAATTCAATTTTAACATCCAATACCATCTTGGCATTCGTGTGAGCCATTGTGATGCACACTGAGTAGGAACTCAGTATTATCTACCCATGAAATCCATCGACTGTGTAATTCAAATACAGAATTGAAACGTATAATTGAAATAATAAAGCCTGATCATGGAGAAGAGAGTCAGGAGATGAAAAACTGAGTATTTTTATTACATCAAAATTTGAATAATTATTTAATATAGTGGCGGGAAATTATTTAATATGTATGTGGCGTAATTCTCAGATTACGGTTAGTTCAAAACTGAATCAAAACATGACACTTATACATTTGACAATGGCACGAAAAGTTTAGTTTTAAGTACCTGCTTACATAATGTTACATTATTTTCCCTTGTATAAATATTTATGTTATCTAAATACGTATATGAAAATTAAGATTTGAAATGTATAAGAGTGCTCAATCGGGCACTTTGTTTATAACGAAGAACAATGATTTCTACATTATTTGATATGGTACGATCTAAATTAAGTATTATATTGATTTTATCGTGTGTAAGTTATCGTGTCCTTTCACTGGAAACTTTTTTATTGGTGTGTAGTATCCAATTATTATGATTCAAAATTATGCACTACGTAGAAGTTTGGCACGAAGATCCAAAACTGGTGATACCTAAAAGTTTTTAAGCGTACCAGTGTAGATATTAGTCAGTTTGAAGTGATAACGACTACTGAAAGAATTATGAATTATGAAATTAAATTCTATATCTTGATCTTTTTGGGCCTTTTGTTAGAAGAATATTTAAATTTACGAAGAGTTTTGTCGTAATGGTGTGAAGCATATACTTAATTGAACTAGCCTTTAATTTAAACAGTAGTTTGCCCTAAAGCTAACGGTCAAGCAGAAAAGTTAATCAAACAAAATTTGCATAACTAAGTACAGTGTAAGAGATACAGAACGAACTGGGACCAGTATCTCTACATAGAATCCTAAATGAGATATAAGTAATGCTATCACACGTAATGAAAAGTGCCTTTTTGAACGAAATTATGCGATACTATAGACAACTTGTTTACATAACCCTGCACTGCAGAAACTCTTCTACAGGAACTTGATGATAGTGGTCAATCCTGAACTTCAAAGCTTTGATATCAAGCTTTGATAAGATTAGACAGGAGGCATATGTAAATAAATATTCGAAATAGTTAAAAAAAAAAAGAAAGATCGCTTGCTGTCTCTTATGTTGTTTCTTTATGATTTAGTTAAAATTACACTATGTAAATTAGCTGTATGAAATTATTTCAGCAGCAATGATTGTGATAACAATTTATATTTAAAATAAAAATCATTGATAGAAAAATTCAATCTCTTTCCAGATACTGTTTATTTTTGTTTGTTGTTATGTATCTATACCTATGAGTAAAATTTGTGTGAACCATAATAAATAATTATATTAGTTGGTTTTACAAATATTCTTAAGTATTTAGTTAAGTATTAATTTTTAGTTTGTGTTATGAATGAATAAATTTGATATTAGTAATAAAAACCATTGATTATTACATAGTTGATACAAAAGTTGTATGTTTAAGGCGGTCATCATTTTATTTACTTCTTGGTTTATTTTATAAATGTTAATTATCAGAAAAATTGTATGAAATATATACCGAATAGAGATAAGAGTGCGACCGAATGTTGTGATTTTCGCGTGCTCCGGAGATAGCACGCCGTTGGATGGCCGAATGTTGTGATCTAGTATTTGTTCAAGTAAATTTTTATAAATAAACTTAGAATATATACCACAGAAGTCAATATAAAGATATTCTTTGCTCTGTGGTATTATAACGTTTTGAAAAAAACAGGTTAGGTTGTTCTCTTCTGTGGTGGGTGATGTAATACGAGATTCGTAAATGGATGTTTACTGAGTTTTTGGGTTGTTTGTAATAGGTATATAAATAATTGTTCGGCAAGTTTGAATTAAAAATAATAAGTTTTATACGTGATAGTTTGTTTGATTTTGATATATGTTTTACAGAAAACATATAAGCATAGCAATGCAGCCAATCTGTGGTGTGGACAAGCACCCTTAAACTTTTTTAAGGCAGCTCTGTTCTTAAAATGTTCAAACAATATCTTTGTGTACTAGAGCAAATAAAACTATACGAGAAAAAAGTTGTATAAAACTATATTTATACAATGGGACCAGTGTCCACGGCATGCCCATTTGCAGGCAAAACCTAGTCTAGAATCTAGAACTAGAACTTTAAAGGATAGGAATGAATTCAGATTCAGTCCGTCAGTCCGTGTTGTCGAACTGTCAAAATATTATGTACAATCGTAAACAACCTTGTTACCGTTATTGCTTTTATATTTGTGCTAAATTAACTGAGCATTACTTTACAGTGAGATTATGTTTATCATTTCAGGGTTGAACTCAAAACCGACTTAACAACTAAAAATTAACATCTTTAGTTTTTTCCATACCTCAGTGTCACCGTCGTCGTTTTTAGTTTTGGTCTTCATCGCCTCCCGCAACTTTTAGTTGCACTTAAACTTCTCTTTTTTACAACACAGTCACAACTTCTTCACAAAATATGACACGGTATTTATTACACATAAATTAAAATTTCAAACCACTTTCAAACTGAGCCCGGAGGATCGCGACGCATACCATACAAAAAAATCTGAAAACAGCAAACACCGCAAACGCCAAACAAACGGAAGTGCCTGCCTGGTGCTGTTTGATGTTTCTTTTTCAGGGTGACCACTTTTTAAAAACTAAATCTACTGTTTTTTTCAAAATCTACTGAAATCTACCAGAGTTTTAAAATTCTACTGAAGGATCGCTCATGATATTTTATTTTGGCTAAGAAATAAAATATTATGGCAAATGTGAACAGTAGCTTTCAATTTTTGAAAATTATAGATTCTGAGTTACAGCATAGAGGTCCTGAAAATGAAATTATTACTTATCAACCCGTAGTCTTGAAGTGGTCTAAAAGTTTGTTAATTTAAATTTTATATTATGGAGTGTAGAGGCTTACGATCTATGAGAAATAGGGAGAATGATTTTTCTCCTTAGGCATAATACTCCTTAGTCCTTGCAACCCATACAAATTAATTTCTCAATATATAGTAATGTGTTATTCAATAATTAATATTTAGTAAAGTCTTTTGAGAGTCTCTGGCCAAAATTTCTCTTTTACATTGATTTAAAAAAAAACTCTTTTCTAAACAGCTACTTCTATGAAGGTTGACTGAACAACAGTTACAAATATTATTGCCACTTATATATTTTCATTTTTGTCTAGATTCTTAATTTCTAACAATTTGGATTACAATTAAAGCTGCAGCTATTAAACATACCATATTCTAAAATATCGATTTACTACCGAAATCTACTGAACGATTTCGTACTACTGAATAGGTTTCCCATTGCCTCAAATCTACTAAAAAGTAGAAATCCACTGAAAGTGGTCACGCTAATGATTACCGACTCGTAGTCACACCTGATTATCACACCAGTGTTACAAACAGGATTTTTTTCTCTTTTGTCACACCAATGATTTTTCTACACCATTTATACCTAACTAGTGCTGTCCTAGTTAGTTAAATTAAAAACCTTGAAATTACGAATATTTTTATTTTTTATATAAGTACAATACGATATTTTATATTATTTCTCTCCCTATATATTTCACCTAACTATATTTTACCTTTTACATCAATAGACTTCCTAAGGAATTCTTAATACCTAGAGCACGTTAAGCCGTCGGTTAAATATTATATTATTTATGGGTTTTATCGGTATTTGGTTGAAAATAATAAATGCCGAGTTGTTGCCCATTCTTCTTAGCGCCATATAGCTTTCAGATCAGCGGTGTATGTTCCGCCAACGGAATTTTACCGACTCGTAGTCACACCAGATTATCACACCAGTGTTACAAACAGGATTTTTTTTCTCTTTTGTCACACCACTGATTTTTCCACACCATGTATACGATAATCTGAGTGCAGTACCTACATTTTCTAATAAAGTCGATCTGCTGACCGTTAATCTATTTATTTCTATTATAAATCTCGATATTTTATATTATTTCTCTCCCCCTCACCCCGTCCAAGTTCCTGTCGACGGAGCCCCGCTTCGCGGGGCTCCTATTTCTGGGTGGTCATAAAAGAAAAATAACCTTAACCTAATTACCTATTAATATTTTTAGTATCGCTCTCCCCCTCACCCCCTCCAAGTTCCTGTTTACGGAGCCCCGCTTTGCGGGGCTCCTATTTCTGGGTGGTCATAAAAGGAAAATAACCTTAACCTAACTACCTATAAATATTTTATATTATTGCTCACCCCCTCACGACTTTATGACCACCCAGAAATAGACAGGAACATGGAGGGGGTGAGGGGGAGAACGATAATATAAAATATTTATAGGTAATTAGGTTAAGGTTATTTTCCTTTTATGACCACCCAGAAATAGGAGCCCCGCGAAGCGGGGCTCCGTCGACAGGAACTTGGAGGGGGTGAGGGGGAGAGAAATAATATAAAATATCGTATTGTATATAAAAAATAAAATATTCGTAATTTCAAGGTTTTTAATTTAACAAACTAGGACAGTACTAGTTAGGTATAAATGGTGTAGAAAAATCATTGGTGTGACAAAAGAAAAAAAAATCCTGTTTGTAACACTGGTGTGATAATCTGGTGTGACTACGAGTCGGTAGTCGATTTGTGTGAGTGTGGTGAGGTGGGTGACCTGAATCATAGATATATTTTTATCTTGCCCAAAATATAACCGGGATCAATTTTACCAGGGTCTTATTCCACTTCCTACTTCCGTTGACATCCTCTTGTCCTCCGATATATCCTGTTTAGATAAACTGTTTTCTTCATTTATTCTATTAAATCCTATACCTTTAAACGAGCAATTCTTGTATATATTTCTATATAATCTGAATCTCGGAAACGGCTCGAACGATTTTCATGAAATTTAGTATACAAGGGGTTTTGGTGGCGATAAATTGATTTAGCTAGGATTCATTTTTAGATAATGCCGTATTTACCAAAAAAAAAATAACCTGTCAAGTGCGAGTCGGACTCGCGCACTGAGGGTTCCGTACTACAACCGGAGGAATAAAACCATAAAAACCACTTTTCTTATCGAACCGCAAAACTAACTTTGTTTTTAGAGGTTTTATTGTAAATATCAAAAAACTACTTACTAGATCTCGTTCAAACCAATTTTCGGTGGAAGTGTGCATGGTAATGTACAATATATATTTTTTTTTAGTTTTATCATACTCTTATTTTAGAAGTTACAGGGGGGGGGGGACACACATTTTACCACTTTGGAAGTGTCTCTCGTGCAAGCTATTCATTTTAGAAAAAAATGATATTAGAAACCTTAGTATCATTTTTGAAGACCTATCCATAGATATGGGTTTGATGAAAAAAAATTTTTTGAGTTTCAGTTCTAAGTATGGGGCACCCCCAAAATTTATTACTTTTTTTTAAATTTTGTGTGAAAACCTTTATGCGGTTCACAGAATACATCTACTTACCAAGTTTCAACAGTATAGCTCTTATAGTTTCGGAAAAAAGTGGCTGTGACATACGGACGGACAGACGGACAGACGGACAGACGGACAGACAGACATGACGAATTTATAAGGGTTCCGTTTTTTGCCATTCGGCTACGGAACCCTAAAAATCTGTACCTGACATCTATTGGCGCTAAAGTAAAACTATTACAGTAAACTACTGCTGCCATCTATTGGTAAGTAGCTGTAATACTACCGAGCAAAGCTCGGTCACTCAACTAGTGATACATAAAGTTGTAAATTTGTAGTGTAAGTATTCCATTCTATATTCTTGTCTATCCTTTTCTAATCCTTTTCGAAATTCCGTTATTATTCAATATTTTGATTTATATTGTAAATAAAAAAAATTGAAACGAACAATAAAATTGACAATGGCTCAATCGCTCTACGCGCGGAGCCAATACCTCATTTAAACTTATTACTCTTTGCAATAGGTATGTACCGTAAAACGGGGATATTAGGAACGGCGGGGTAAATAGGAATTTTCTGCCTTTTTTAACTGTCCTGTCATAGAGATCAATGGTTTTTTATTTTTTAATGAAGCTTACCTACTATTTTTGCTACTGGCAGAACTAATCAGTTTTAAACTAGCCAATCAGATTTCACTAAAAAAACGCGTTGAAAGTGAGGTCGTCGTGGACACGTGTTTGTACCACAGAGTACACTATTCGGGAAGAGTATATGTGTTCTGTGGGAAATACTCTTTGATTTGGACGGTGTAAAACATAGATAAATATGTGTATATACCTGAAAGTGTAAAACGTGGTGTAGGAATTTCATTTAAACCTATGAATTTTTATTAAAATACAAATTTCAGTACGTTTGTTGTTTGTTCTCATTGGTTTGGTGGAACATAATCGAGGTATTTATTCAGACCGTGGCTGAATGATCTAATTCAGGTGGTTATTTGCCTTGCCGTTGGAAACTGGTGATCTTAGTGAAAATGCAGTGTTATGTGGGCCTCTGCGAAAATACGTCGGAGAACTTCTCCACATGTGGCAGAATTACTTTCCACGGGTGAGTACTGAGACTGAGAGTGAGACGTGAGTTGTGATGACTGATCACAAGTTTTTAACTTTTTGGGGTATATTCGGATTTCGTAGCTCGGTTCAACTCAAGACCTGAATTGAAGTACTTAAGCTTGGGGCAAATAGGTAGGGGTGATTTCATCAGAAATGAGTCTGTCTGGCAGGCAGTGAAAGTGTGATACCAGTCGCCCTGACTTGTTGAGCAGTTTGTGTATGCAGCAACTGAGTATCACGTCAAGTGAGTACCACTTGGTAGTGTAGTAAGCACCAACCAATCGTACTCAGCATGGCTAGATGGAGCCGAGTTTCTTTTTAACGTGGGTCACTCAGCAGGTTATTGGTACACTAACACGTCACATACTTACTGGTGTATTGTTGAATGTCGAGTGTAGTGTTGCAACTTATGGAGAAGGTTCTGACTGCAGTAACATAAATAGGAGTACCTACATGCTGATAAACATGAAAGTCTCTATTTTAAGCTTGATTGTGTACAGTGTAAATGGTGCCTTTCAGGTTCCCCAGTGAACCAGGTCTCCGCGCTGCCTGGCTCAGAGCCCTCAGTATACAAGACTCTCAGCTGCCGGACTCTGCTGTGGTCTGCTCGCAGCACTTCCTGCATGATGACATTTGTGAAACAGAAAGTGGCTCACAGCAACTCCGCACTGGTGCTGTTCCCTCGACTGTACTGGTAACTATGTTGTGAGCATATGTCCTGGTTAAAAATTTAGAATTAGGAAATCAATGGCTGGAGTAGGGGGGAGGGAAGGGGTGAAGGGGGAGAAGGGGGTGTCCCCTACCCCCCGATACCACTCCCATGAAAAGGTAAGGTAATGCACCATTCTTGAGAAAAATTAAAAAGGTGAAAATAATTAAAATGCCGATAATAGAGTTGTTTCATTGCTGAGAGAAGCGAAAGGGTAAGGGGTGAGAAGAACAAAAGAGGATTTTTCGACTTTGAGCAAGCTAAATAAAAACTCATACAATCAGCCTTATTAATCAGACAACTACATTTGCAGGTCTGCATGACATGCCTCGACACTGACAGCAAGATGTCTCCAATCAGTCAATTCAACTTGGAGGAAGCATATGAGAAGTTAACTGGACATCCTGTAAGTTGTGAACATTGTTGTAGCAATTGTAAAAATTTAAGCTTCACAAACATTAGATAGAAGTGAGTTTAACCAGCCTCGCTGTACACAATTTTAACAGAGCATTTGTTTCAGTTGTGGGACGGAGGGAACCTGAAACAAACACTTTGTGTACAATGTGCTCAGCAGTTGAGGAACTTTAGCAGATTTAGAGAGCAGAGCTTGAGAGCCCGCTCCCTGATGCTGGAGTTACTTGAGAAACATGAAGTGGTGAGTGCTTAGTACTTGTAAACATACCTTTACCATGCTTGCCTTTTCTTTTGTTTTGGACACATCTTACAAATTTTTTGGACCTTATGCATATGTGAGTACCATTTATTGTATTGCAGATAACATTACAACATATAAAGATAATACAACATGCAAACAACAAACTGAAGAATAATGTAGTGTCAACAAAGCTCGGACCTGAACTCTGTGACATGTATATACCAGGAAATTCTGATGAAGACAGACAGACAGGATCACAGGAAACTGTACATGGAGTTACAGTTAAACCTGAGTGCAGTGAGGACCCTAAGTGGGAAGCTGAAGACATGCAAATGATGATTGAAGAGAATGCTGTCTGTGTAAAAGTAGAATTGACCATAGACCAGTTTCCCCACGAGGATGCGTGCAGTGCACACGCGCGCACGCACCTGCACGACGCGCGCCCTGCCGCAGCCTCGGCTCACACTGCAGGTCAGTTCGCTGTTTATATTGTCATTAATAATATATTCAAGTCCTGTTGTACAAAAGTAAAATAATGTTTCGTTGCAGAGACTCCATCGTCCGCGAGACTCGCGACGAATACCGGTAACGAAGCGCGCGCGGCTGAATTGGCCGATACGACGCAGCACAGTGAGCGAGCACTCGTGACTGACAGCGGCGCGTCAGACAGCCGAGCACCCGACAGCGACCACACAACCGACACTGAGCTCAAGAGCTGTGTCGTCAAGTTGTATGACATTTTAAAATATCCTCAAAACGCAAAAGTAAAAGTCGAATCGTCGCAGCTGACACTACAAACGGCCAGTTCTCGTGACAGTCTATATGTTCACACTGCTCGTGAAGATGCCCAGCACCGCGCAGCGAGTGAGGATGAAGTCGCTGCCACACACGAGGAGCGTGCTGCGTCAGTGCTGAGTGGAACTGAGCCAGGCACGTCAGGACATGGTTCACGCACACGTACATTCACTTGCAACGTTTGTGAACGTGCATTTACACGAAAACATAACTTAGCTGTGCATTTGAAGATCCATTCTGGTGAAAAGCCCTATTCCTGTGAGACATGTACTTATAAATGTATAACAAAACATGCTTTGGTGAATCATATGAGGAAGCACACTAGTGAGAAACCTTATTCCTGCGAGACATGTACTTATAAATGTATAACCAAAGGTGATTTAGTTAAACATATGAGGACACACACTGGTGAAAAGCCTTATTCCTGCAAAACATGTAGGAATAAATTTGCAAATAAGAGTCATTTAGTAACCCATATGAGGACACATACTGGTGAAAAGCCTTATTCCTGTGAGATATGTACTTATAAATGTGCAACAAAATATGCTTTAGTTAAACATATGAGGACACACACTGGTGAGAAGCCTTATTCCTGCGAGACATGTAGGAATAAATTTGCAAATAAGAGTGATTTAGTAACCCATATGAGGACACATACTGGCGAAAAGCCTTATTCCTGTGAGATATGTACTCATAAATTTGCAACAAAATATAATTTAGTTACACATATGAGGACACACACTGGCGAGAAACCTTATTCCTGCGAGACATGTAGGAATAAATTTGCAAATAAGGGTCATTTAGTAACCCATATGAGGACACATACTGGTGAAAAGCCTTATTCCTGTAAAATATGTAGTTATAAATGTATAGTAAATAGTTATTTAGTGAAACATATGAGGACACACACTGGTGAAAAGCCTTATTCCTGTAGAATATGTAGTTATAAATGTATAGAAAGTAGTCATTTAGTTAGACATATGAGGAAACACCCTGGTGAAATGCCTTATTCCTGTGAGATATGTACTTATAAATGTGCAACAAAAGATGCTTTAGTTAAACATATGAGGACACATACTGGTGAAAAGCCTTATTCCTGTGAGACGAAGTTATAAATCTACAAAAAAGGTTATTTAGTTAAAAGTCTTATTATTGTAAAATATGTGGAATACATAAGGCAGTATGCATCTCAGATAGGTACAATAACGTAATTTGTTTTTAACTGGGACAGTATCTGGAATTTTCAAACCACATAAGAAACACAAAAACTTTCTTAGAAACCTTTTGTTTCTTTAATACAAATTACCCTGTTTGTTGTTCATACAAATTATCACAAGTGGAAAATTAAAAAAATTTAAAACACCCACGACTTTTGCAGTCTTGTAATTGAAAAAGGATTAAATATTTTTTTGAAACTCCCCGACTAAAGGAAAGTAAGAAGTAAGAAACTATCAGTATAATTACAAATCCAAGAAAATCCGTCAGAACTGCAATGGTGAGACCATTAGGGTTCCAGTTTTACTATTTGGGTATGGAACCCAAAAATTAATCTATAACTGAATAACTGTCTGAGCAAACTAATTCATTCATTAATCCTCGCTACCAAGCCTAATGTGTTAGAATAGTTTAACCAAATCAAATGAGCCTAAACTTGATTATTTACTAGTTACCATTATTAAGCATCGCTAATCAGGCCCATTTTTCATCATCAGACCCTCGACACAAAATTTAATGTTAGAGACTAGTTAAAACAAACCCAATCTCTAACACAAGGAATTTACTAGAAAGATTAAAACAGAGAATTTCCCTTCCAAGTCATAAAGACACGTTTATTGTGGCGCCCCCTGCTGTACAATCACCAGAACAATTATCTACGAACCATTGACAATGACTCAATAATATTTTATACAAAACTGTATCCAAATCTGATCAGTCGTTTTTGTAATAATTGGGAACATTCGTTTGCACTACAAATGTTTTTTACAGCGCCCCCTGCTGATCGATGTTCGTAACAACTATCTAAGAACCATCGCCAATGAATACCAAACATTATGCAGAAAACTGCATCTGAAGCCAATAAGCCAAAAAAAGGTCAAGCCGTTTTTGAAATAAATGGGAACATTGATGTGCACAAACGAACACACAAACAAACAAAAATATTTTTGCATTATTGGTTTTTGTGAACAATTTAACATACAAACAAACATAAAGTCTCATTAGTAAAGTAATGTACAAACGGTCTCTCACCCTAAACGCATAAACCGGTATTCCGTTCCGTCGCGTCGTGGGTAAAAATACATAAGTCGCTAATCCATTTAATTTTACATTTTATTTGGATGACTAAATAAATTACATGACAAAATTGTTGTTATAAAAAATGTTTTGATGGTTCTTAAGATAGTTTCTAGGACCTTCCGCAATTTTTCCATTTCTGAATCAACCTCTGTGTGTGAAAATTATACCATAATTGTCATTTGCCACATAACTATTGTAAATCTAAAATGCGCAAATCTCACAATTGGGTATTTGACTCAAATTTTCGTATCACTTTATTATAAACTAGGATAAAAATAATGACGAACACTGAAGAAACTAATTAAATCGATCAAATAACAAAAATGTTATAAGCATTTAAATATTTCTGATTAGACAGAGACAGCGATATTAAATTGTGACGTCACACCTCACCGAATGTCACAATAGCTTCGTTCGGCTTCATACAAATTTCCGTTTTGCGAGAAAGGGATAGAAGACCCTCCCACTCCAAAATTAAAATGCCTGTAACTTTCTAAGTCTTTGTTGGGTTTTATTTTTTTCAGCGCACGACATTATTTTTTCCTAGTTTATAATAAAGTAATAATATTTATCAAATTCAAAAGGTTTTCTTATAGGGTATTTTCCTAACCCTATAAGAAAACCGATCTTTTCTTTAATTTGTACGGAAAGTCAATCATTGCTTGCCTCTTAATATTTTTTTTATCATTTTTTTTTATCAATTAATGTGATAACTGAATTGCGTTAGTAATAAGGTATGTCGATCTAGATTCTAGTTATTATAATTATAGATTAATTAATGAATTACTATATGTATGTATTATTAAATGATACTTAAATAAATTGTCTTAATAAATACATCGGGAGCAATTAAGGGTTATAAAGTTAACTTTAGTGTAACTTTTGTTGTAAGGAAATAAATTATGAATCTGTCATAAACCAGAATTCCGAAAGTTACACTATTGGTACGGGAGCTAGCAACTTTGAAAAGTAAGAATTTTAGGTGAGCTGATTTTGTGATATGTCGTCCTTCTTGCACTTTCGGTTAGAGTCTGGGCCATCAGGCTGGCGGTAGCCGTTGCGTTCATTAATGCGCATCCTACGTCTGTCCAGGTGTTGCAGCTTACGCCTCCATAATGTTTATACCAATGTTGTCGGGGCTACTAATTGTCCTTAAATTATTTTAGGCGCACTTGTACCATTTATGATGACGTTTCATATAATAAAAATAAAATAAAATAAAAATGTAAAATGTTGCCAGACGAGTATATGGCTCACACTGTCAAAAAGTTATCAGATCTCATGTAGGGCAAGACTTCTGACTTTATACACCCTTAAATACAAGCTCTAACTTCACAAACTCTACACTTTAGTTACAATAATGTCTTGGCCGTTTGGCTACCGTCACATGGGCGTAAAGTGAAAAATTGTTTTTGTTGGGCGCTGAGGCGCTCTTGAAATTCAAATTTGACGCTTGACACCATAGATTATACACTCATGTCTGGCTTTTTATATCTATATTTTTATACCTATAGCTTTTTAAATAAAAAATAGTATGGATTACTAATTAGTTAGTGTATTATTTTAATTATTTGAATATAATTTTGTCTTTTTGTAAGCATTACATGACGACCCTGCTGCCACCTAGTGTCAAATTTTATAAACATCCGTAAAGTTGTATCCCCACCGATGTTAGAGGTCGCTAGTTTGTTTAAAAATTTTAGTATCAGAATTTGTATGACTATTTCATCCCCATGCTTGACACGCTTGACAACTCATTTTGGTCACAAAGTCATTCCTTGCTCTGTGCTCTGGGCAATGAACACGCGGAGCTCGGTACGGGAATTCGGGCTTGCCGCGTGCACTATGGTACTGGGCAGTGGGCACATTGACGTCGGGGACGCTGTTAAAATCCATAAAATGGACGCTTGGCATGCCCGACGGCTAACTGTGAGTACCTACTGGGCACTGAGCCTTGGGCACTCATCTCTCCCTGGGCACTGGGAACTTCCTTGCTCTGTGCTCTGGGCAATGAACACGCGGAGCTCGGTACGGGAATTCGGGCTTGCCGCGTGCACTATGGTACTGGGCAGTGGGCACATTGACGTCGGGGACGCTGTTAAAATCCATAAAATGGACGCTTGGCATGCCCGACGGCTAACTGTGAGTACCTACTGGGCACTGAGCCTTGGGCACTCATCTCTCCCTGGGCACTGGGAACTTCCTTGCTCTGTGCTCTGGGCAATGAACACGCGGAGCTCGGTACGGGAATTCGGGCTTGCCGCGTGCACTATGGTACTGGGCAGTGGGCACATTGACGTCGGGGACGCTGTTAAAATCCATAAAATGGACGCTTGGCATGCCCGACGGCTAACTGTGAGTACCTACTGGGCACTGAGCCTTGGGCACTCATCTCTCCCTGGGCACTGGGAACTGAAACTTGGGCTCGTTGGACGGGGCCTGTATGTTACTTGGGCTTGACGCGTCCGTTTGAGCAGGTATTTAAGCGCTATAACGCTCTTCAAAATCAGAGAGATTTGACGCTTGGCACGTTCGACAGCTCAAGCTGGGCACTGGGCACTCGGCTCAATGTGGGTTCTTGTCATTGAGCGCTGGATCCTGGTCACTCGACATGCAGTGACACTCGCTTGTTAAACATGACATGCATGGAACTTGGGCTTTAAACGAGTGATATTACTGGGCACGAGGCACTGGGCACTTGGGTGCTTAGCCACTTGGGCACTGGAATCTTGCTTATAATTACCAAACGTATTTTTCCAGATGTTTACTAGCAGATATCTAACATGAAATTAAGTTTGTACCTATATATAGTATATGGGAAACCCCATACTAACTTCCAACCCCCTAATTTGATGAATGTGGCGTGATTTACTAAAAATCCTGAAACATGTATTTAATTGTTTATTACAAAGAGTCCCTATATCAATTTTGAGACCTCTAGCATCAATATTTGCCGTAGTTTCATACAAACTTCCATCCCCCCATACGAACTTCCAACCCCCTAATATGATGGATTTGGGGTGATTTACTAAAAATCCTGAAACACGTATTTAATTGTTTATAACAAAGAGTCGTTATATCAATTTTGAGACCTCTAGCATCAATTTTTGCAATAGTTTCATAAAAACTTCCATCACCTAATTTAAGGGGTTGGGGGGTTAAATTTCCAATTTTTGGATTTTTTTTTGTTGGTTGTGTACTAATTCTAGCTTACATACCAAATTTCAGCTTTCTAGGACTTCCGGAAGTACCTAAGAGGTTTTGATGATCATCAGTGAGTCAGTGACGAAATCTGGGTTTTTTAGATGTCTATAAAATCTATACTATGAATTTGAAACTTTATAGGTTTAATAAGTTCACTGGCAACATCATTTTCCGAGAATTTTGATTATCTGGAATAATTCTGGCCTAAGTTATAAGGGTTTAAAAATACGGCGAAACACTTCGAGAAAAGATAGGTAAGTAGTGCCCTCGCGCTTCGCTTGACTCGTCTGGCGGGGACACTTCCGTGTCCCCAGATCTAGATTGTAAAGTTATTCCTTGCTCTGTGGATTGAAGAGTGTCTTACTTACCGCAAACGCCAAACGGTAATATAACAATCATGGCTAATTTCCATTGACCAAAAACTATATAATTCACGCATATTATAGCTCGAGACGGTTGATCGCTGATTCCATTTCCGAGTTTTTATTTGAAGCAAAATCAAGCTATCCTTCAACTTATAGTTTAGATGGATTGAAAATAAATGCATGGTCGATTGAAAATTTACGCTCTCACAATATTATTATGAAGAAATACGTACACAGGCTTTAGCTGAGTGCAGCTGGTACCAAAAAAATTATAAGTAATAAAAAAATTAAAAAAGTATAATATAATTTTTATTCAATAAAACACATTAAAATATTCAACAAATTAATAAAATATTTTATCTTCTCTACATTCTAATTGTAGTAGTCTACTTTAAGTGATATCTATTTCTTCTTCTTTTTATCTTCGCCCTTTTTCTTAATAACTCTATACGGGCCAAGTTGTTTGCGGACCAACAAACCTCTCCACCACGCTTGAATTATGATTGCTGAGTTCGTCATCTTCTTTACGTATTGACGTGCCTTTTCCCGTTCATCTTTGAAATGATTCCATGCCTTCATTGCAATATCATGTTTGTCAATCTAAAAATATAGCAAAGTTATTGATTTAATTCCACAAATCACAATTAAAAGCATCTTAATTTATATTACGAATATTAATAATATTATATTACGAATCCCTAATACGGGGAAAATTTTTCAGTTTGCAACACCGACGTAGTGTTGCCTGTTTAGAGCGACTTTTTACAGGAAATACCTACTTTGGAGAGTTTGGTCAGAAACTCCACAACCTATCCTCCATCACATCTCTAACACAGAACCGGCAAGACTTTAACCATTATGTGGGTGATGATATTCCAGTGAATTCAAACGAAGCGTTTTTCTTACACGTTTGATTCGAACCGTTGTGATGTGGAACTTTTTTTTTACTCTATACAAGTTAGTACTTGACTGCAATCTCACCTGATGGTACTTAAGTGATGATGCAGCCTAAGATGTTATCGTACCTACTTGGAAGGGTAAGTAATTATTTACCCCAACGTTACGTTGGGGTAAATACCCGCAGAAATTCACGCGGGTGGAGCTGTGAGAGAATTATTCTTATATAACTTACTGTTAGTTCCAAATCGATTCGTTTTTCTAACATATTCTGATAGTCATTTTTCTTAATCTGTATTTTTAAATCAATGTCTTCCATATCTTTATCATATTTGTTCATCCACTCCTCAACCTTTTCAAGCGTTTCCTAAAATATTGAAATGGAGATAGGTTCATCAGACAAACGATGCAAGGATATTTATTTATCCCGCGCTCGTCTGCCTCGTCGTACTGACCGGACGAGCGCGGGACGCGGTCGCCAGAAGTGGAAGAGGAAACTGATCGGCAAAGCTTTTGCGACCGGGCTATATAGACATCAGACGGTTAGACTAGGGTTTCCATTTTTATAGCAATTTTGTGCTTTTACAGCAACTTCACTATATTATGTAGGTATTTTATGTAGGTTTTGACGTGACAACGTCTTATAATTCGATAGAGCCGGCTGCACGCACAAAAAACATGACTCATGTGGCGTTACCTCGCTCGCGGCGTGGCGTTACCTCGCTCTGAGGCGTTCCATGTGAGGCTTGAAGTGCAAGCGAGAGTTGTCACGTTCAACTATCGTCAGTAAACCGACTTTACAGACAACCAATTTTTTTTAGAGTACAGTTTGCATTTGGCCACCCTAAGTTACTAGTAGACTATTACAAAGTAAAATTGATTACATTAATGGCGATGTTGAATAAAAGTTCTACTTCAGTATGCACTCTATTCTCACTGTAGGTTCTGTTTTTATAATAGTCTATAGCCCTCGTTGGTGATGCTTCTACGTCTTGTAATTTCTGAAGATGCTGTTCCGTTCGAGAGTTTTGCCAACTGTCAACGTATCTGATGCGAATTTCAGCATTAAGGCTAGCATCCTGAAAATTGTTGTTATTAAGTAGGTAGCAAGAAAGTTTATTTATAAAATCCAGCTGTGTTTCATATTTTATTATCAAAAAACAACAACAGAAATTTTTAAATGTGAAATAAATAGGTACAAACTTCAACTTTAGATCTTAGTTCATCAATTTTGGAATCAGTATCATAAATAACAGATTTGATATGGTTTCGCTGCTGCCTCAGTTGTTTGTTAAGTTCACGACGCATTCTGTAAAAAAATATTTGACACTCAGGGAGGGTTTTTAGAATTTTCAATAAAATATAGCTTACATTATTTTAAGGATCTCTTTAATAAAGGGGAAATAAATTAGTAAATGCCTTTTCTCTGGACTTTTCATGTTTATCTGGTAACCCTAAATGAGAACAAAACAATTTATGTGTGTAATATAAAAAAAAACCGTTATCTTTTTTTAATCGTCTGACTACACTATACACTACTACCTACTTCTATAGATACCTACTGATATTATGTCGTTTATACAGGGTGTGTGGTAACGGTGGCGCGAGTTCAGTGATTTTTTCCATCTCAAAAATTCGCAATGCGACAGAACAAGTTGTCACTTCAAAACATCTTCAAAAGGAAATTAACTAACTATAATGTTAACAGAAAATAACTACAATATTCTACTCAGTTAAATAGTTTTCGCATATATTCCATATTGATATCTTACAGCCTGTTCTTAGCTTCTTCTTCAAATAGTTCAATACGATATTTATCCAAATTAACAACTTCGTTTACAGCGTTTTCTAATGCTACAAAAGTTTTGTTTTTTACAAGACAAACATAAGTATTCGTTAGTGTCTCCATGGGCCATTTCCTGTGGTCAATAGGAAAGAAGTTAGCACCTAAATATAATAAACGTCAAAAATTTAACGATTAAAAATATACTGATTTAGGGCGCCTTCAAATTTGCCGCAAAATGTCGCGCGGTGGCAGCGCGGCAAATTTAAAGGCACCCTTAAACTCATTAATCCTACCTATCGCTTTCAAGTTTCTTTAATTTGTACTCATTACACTCCAGATTCGCAGGATTGATTCCATCTAAGTCATCCTTCAGTGCTGGTTGTGTTACTCCATATTTGAGCCGCAAAAGCAGGCCCATATCAGTCAGTGTCTTAATCACTCGTAATTCATTATTGCATTCAGCTGCAGCACAAAGATATTGGTTAAAAATCCACGTGAACCAGGAAGTTCACGTTAACTAATAATGTAGGTTTGTTACCTAGTATACGTATTTCGATTATTGTATCTTCTAATACTGTGGCAAATAAAGAAGCTTGCATGAATGACAAACTGAAATCATAAAATAACTTTATATTAGTATAACTATAATAGCTAAGTAAATGAAAATTCTGCAATTCATTATGAACATAAATACTTATAATCAGATTTGGGCCTGCGGTTAAAGCTCTCTTCACGGTTAATATCTTTGGAGTGAAAGAAAAACTAACACCCTAAAGCAAACTGGAACTATTACCTACATGGAGTAAAATTCGTTTGTTCGTCGTTTCAGCCGACGGACGTCAACTGCTGAGTGCTGGACAAAGGCAATGATTTCCAGGCTCCAGCCCGCACGGTCCTGCGAAACTTGAGCGCCTTCCCGCGACTCTTTTAATGTCGTCAGTCCATCTAATCGGAGGTCTGCCAACACTGCGCTTTCCCGTGCGGGGTCGCCATTACAGCACTATGAGTCCCAAACGTCCGTCGGTTCTACGAGCTATGTGCCCCGCCCATTGCCACTTCAGCTTCGCGATACGTTCAGCTATGTCGGTGACTCTGGTTCGTCTATACGGATCTCCTCATTCTGATTTGATCACGTAGAGAAACTCCGAGCATAGCTCTCCATCGCTCGCTGTAAAATTAACAGTAAAAACTAACAGTTAAGAGTAAAATTAACAGTGTTTAACTACAACCTTACTGCATTTTCCTCCTCAGTTTCTATTTCAGAAATCTTTTTGACCATAACGTCTTCCTGCTCTACATTTTTACGCGATGAAGAAATTGTAACTACTGGTTCCAGTTCAAGATCCTTCTGTAAAATTATAAAACTGCATAAGAGTCTAGCGAATAGCGATTCACGTAACACTTCAGCTGCATTTCGTGAAGTGAAATGATTAAAATAGTCGCGCCATTCGCGACTTTACGCGCGGGCTTTAGCTAATATGGTGTTAAATGAGTTGGTCCCTTTCAGACTCCCCTCCCCCGCTCACGCTTTCGTTAAGTGTGTGATGAAGTGGAGTAAATTGATCCGTCAAAACAATAAGCGAATCGCTAGGCTGTCTACTGAATGTGCATGAAACTTAAAAGCCACTTATGCATGAAAGCTACGTATCGTGATTCGTGGTTACCGAATTACCCGTAAGTACATTTTAAACGCCATGATATGGCCACTCAGTAGTGACTGTAAAAATTCACTAGCTAAATGACTTACAACCTGCGGCAAACTTTCTAAAAGAATAGGCAGACTGTTTACCATTCTATTTTCACTGGGTGATTCGCCATAAGCAGAACTTGTCCCCCAGACGTCGCTCACTTCGTTTACGAGTCGTGAACATGGCACTTTGAAAGTTAATTAGTAAGGAAACCATTCAATAAGAATTATTAACATTTTATATTATCATATTATTGCATTCAATTGTCAAGTCAGTGTCCAAGTCCAATCCGTATGAGCATGACGTTGACGATATCTATTTCAATTTAGCAAATTCAGCCTGCCAGTTGCATTGAGTAGGTAGGTACTTTTTTGGGAAGTCCCATGGGCTGAAACGTCGACGATAGCAGTTCCTTCATTACTTGATTGAATCTTTTGTAAACCTTTGTCATCAAGCCAACTAATATGTATGCAACATTAGGCCCGGTTTCCACCAAAGCGGAACTATGTTTGAGTAACCATTTATTCAAAATTTTTTCGTCTGTGGGGAGAGGAGATGTCGAAATGACGTACCTACCTAATCTGATTGGTTATTCAAACACAGCTCCGCTTTGGTTGAAACCGGGCCTAATTTTAATTTTTGAGTGTGTTTTGTAAGAAAAATTAGCAAGTACCTAAATTTTTTATGCAAAGTATCAAAATTATTCGATCCATCGATAATTATTTTACACTGTTGCTCTCTATACCACTTTTTAACTATGGTATAATTCATCCAAGTAAACTGACTTACATATCAGACTAAAGTGAGTATAAGATCCTTGGTCATTCGGTAGTAATTGTCTATGATTGTGTGAAAACGCGGGAACGGTCGAAGAGAAAAGGCGCGTTTTTATAACAAATTTTCAAGAAATTGATATCGCTTTTAGTGCACAAAAATTAGTCAAAATAGCATATCGGTGCCCCCATAATGATGGGCGCCAAGTTACGTAAAAAAGAGTCGTCGCCGGCTCATGAGAATTTTATATATTAGATGGTAATAAAAGACAACATTCAATAAGAAATATTTATTAACAAATGTGTTCACAAATTAATTATGACTTCAAATAACTATTTGTTTTCAATAAATAGACACAATATTTTCGTAGGAAAACACTGTATTTTACTATTTTTAAATAACAAGCTATAAAATCACAAAATTAATAAAAAACGTTTTATTATACACCTAAATTAAGTTCATATGTTGTAATCATAACCCCCCTGCCACACACTGCCCGAGAGGCATAGCAAGTAGCGTAGGAAGTAGGCAGAGACGTCGTGTGGCAGCGATACTACGCCTCGCGCTACGTCCTCGCGCATAGCTCGCGCGTAGCAAGGGCGAATGACCTAGTGCGGAGCGTCGCTATTAATCGCGCGAGTAGAGTAGTGTGTGGCCACAGAGGGCAACTACGCGGCAGAGCGAGGACGTGCTACGCGGCAGCGCGAGGAGCAGTGTGTGGCGGAGGCTTAATAATTATACTGTTTCCATTCGTTTATTTTATATTTGGTACATGAAACAGATATAGCAATGGCGATGGACCAGAAAGAGACCGCTTAACCTTCATCTCTCTCTGGTCCCTCGCTATTGCTATAAATGTGTTTCATGTGGTGTCATGTGTCAAAGAGAAAATAAACGAATGGAAATTGTATAATGTTAATATAGTTTAAATTATACGATTAGAACATATAATTACGTTATGCTATAAGAGCAAGTATAACTAAACACAAATTAGTGTTTATAGTAGGTAGCCTTAACAAATGTATTTAACTATTTACATTATATATATAATTCAATACTTTATCTTTACGCACATTTGGTAAATTTAATCTGTAATCATTGTACAGAATGATTGTTTTATTAGAGGATCACATTCCACAAAGTAATATTATAAAAACAGCCACCAGTTTCATACTGTCTTTTATGCATACATTTAGTTAAGGCTTGAAGAGATGGCAAACTGGCTCTTTTTTATGATGTTTAAGTCAAATTGTTTAAATAACTGACCGTCGAATCCTTACAGAAAAAATATGTAAGGGAAAATAAGGGTTAAATGAACAATCGTTATTGTCAAGAAAATGCTTTTTCTCAAACCCAGAAAAATATTCCCAAAAAGCATCTAATTTTGACATACTTTCAAAATTGTCTATAAAACGGCGCAAGCTCTTTAATGAATTGCACACAAAAAAGTAAATAAAAATAACAATAACTTTGATTGAGAGTTTTATTTTTAGGCCTTCTAACAATCGTGTTAAGTAATAATTTCCCCAAAATTTAAGTAAATCAGTGTGAACGCGGCTGCTCCGTCCCCCTGTAAACTGTCATTCGGCCTTCTTATGCGATTTGTATTGATTTTAACTAGTCATCATCGAAAATAATTATGAGCTTATTTATTTTTAGAATAACTGGTACACCAAAAGTGAGCCAGTAACTGTTTTTTTTTGTAATTTTGAATTTTCTTATGACACGCTAACCGCCATGTTGAATGACTCGTGACGTAACGATGACAGTAAATATAACGCCTTTGCAAAGAATAAGACATTTTGTAGTTTGTAGACGTTTATGACGTGACTTCCGAATCCAATTTTGGCATCAGACCAGATTAAAAAACTTAATGCAATTTTTAAATTGACCCAGATGAACATGCATTCATGTATTTGAATAGAATGACGTAATAAAATATAAATACAAAAATATCTCTTCTGCAAAAACTCAAGTATAGTCCTTTTCATGAAAGAAGTCCCCCAGACGCAGCGCTGTACTCGCGTGACATTGGCATTTTTTGGCAACTTTTGGCATTGTAAATAAATGCACTAAGCTAGTTAAAAACTCACAAAAATCTACCACAACAACAAACGAACTTGATAACATCGACGAACGACAATATGACCGGCCTGTCAAATTTAGTTCCAAAAATCACCGCGGGACTTCTTTCATGAAAAGGACTATACCTACCTACATTATGTGTGTTACAGTTCTCTACTCAATTACTCACTCATAATAGGGTAATATTTATTTTTTTCGTATAATGAAAAACAAAAATCGGCTTTTCTCACATGAGGCAAAATACTCTTATAATAAATTCACTTACTTCCTATATCCTAAACTATGACTATTGTCACATTGACAAACATACTATTATGATACAATTTTACAGTCAGTTAGATTTTTAATGAGGTTTTTATTTTATAGTATAACAAGTTATTGGCGCTCTTTACTTTCAAATACTGAAACGCATCATAAATATTGAGACAATTGCAGACCTAGCCGTTATTATAGATATGTATTTCAATCCACGATGACGCCCCACTCTGTCAAACTCCATACGAATTGAATGAAACATAAGCTGTTTTGACAGAGTGGGGCGGGTCTTCGTGGACTGAAATGTCTATACAATATTTTCTTTCTGGCATCACTATCGCTGTTACTTCGCTAAGAAAAGTATGAAATGACAAATCATGAAATATGTTTAATCACGTGAGCTTTTATTGTACCTACTCATTGAAAGAGTCTTGAACTGGTGGGCTTTAATTTGACGTGTTTCGGCATATTATATTCTATGTAACGCAGTTCCTAATCCACGTTTATAACGAATCCATTCAAATATACATACCTATAGACTGTACAATATACATACTGCATCTACACCTTTTTATATATCATACTCAGACCTAGGAAACAAAATATGGACTAGCCCCGTCTACAAAATTAGCGTGACTGTTATTAATCTGTCAAGTGGCGTATAAGATGGCGTCCCGTAGGGTAGTAACTCAGTCCGTGAACATTTGGCAACAATCCTGGCGCTCATCATGGCGCCGCATGTCACGCAAATTATAGGCTAGAGTTACTGAATGGGGCATCTCCATAGTTTTGTTATCTCTGTGGGTGAATGGTCGTCGGCTCCTTCGTCTGATCGCGGTCCTGTAGTGACCGCGTCAGGTCCAGTGTCGCTAGTGTGTTCCTGCGACACGCCTCGTCGCTGGGGTCGCTAGGAGCAGACGGCGAGCCCGCTCCGCCTCACCCAACATCACTTGCTTGACGAAGGTTGCCCGCGTTCTGTAGAATAAATAAATAAATATATATCAGTATATACACGTCGCAGTCTAGCCACAAAGTAAGCGTTAGCTTGTGTAATGGGCACTTGATTGCTGATAAATAAACATAGTTAATAACTTAACATACATAAATATATTATATTGAAAAACACCCAGACACGAATTCATGCTCATCACACCAACATTTACCAGTAGTGGGAATCGAACCCACGACGTCTGACGCAGACGGCAGGTTCGCTACCGCTACGCCATTCGGTCGTCAAACATATAACAATAACAATTTCTATAAAGGACCACCAGGCTGAGCCAAGTGACAAATAGCGTTATGTTGCGACGTATAGAAATGGAACAAAATTCAAAAAAATGTATGCGACCTAACACTTACTTATTAAAAAAAAAGTTACTCTCTCACGAAAGTTGCTATATGGTAGCCAAGATGCAATTTTGACAGGCATTAACAGTACACAGACAGTTTGTAGGCAGGATTTTGACATAAGTAGATCGTCGCTCGCAAGCTCTATAAGAGTCGATTTGACTTTGACAATATTTTGACATTAGGTATCTTAGCTATACATAAAATGTCAAAATAATGTCAGTGTGTCATGTCCATAGACAATTATTGATCTCTTTATATACAAACTATAGAATGAGCGATAGTTAACGTTTCCGCACCCATCAACGCTAAGACACAATGACTACAGATGCCTGTCAGGAGTTTTCCTAAGGGATAGAATGAGTAATGAGGAGATCTGCAGGAGAACTAAAGTCACCGACATCGCCAAAACCATAAGCAAGCTGAAGTGGCAGTGGGCAGATCACGGTTGTTATAGGGGCGATGGCTGTTGGAGCCGAAAAGTCCTGAAGTGGAGACCGCGTACAAGTAAGCGTAGTGTGGGGCGACCTCCAGCACGTTGTGGTTGCATGTTGCAAAGCGTGTGGTGGGAAGTGGCTGGATGAGGACAGGTTGTGGTGGCGCTCACTTGGGAAGGCCTATGTTCAACAGTGGACGTCCACACGCTGAGACGATCATCATGATGATAATACAGGACCATGGGTGTAAAGTAAGTGGGCTGTGGCCAAAACACTCTCATACTGTATTGAAGATACTCACTGAATTTTCTGAGCGCCTCTTCTCTTTCTTGCGCGTCGAAATACCATAACGTGATAGCGTATCTGGAATTCACGAAAGAGCTTTATTGTTAAGTATCCTACATTTTTACTGCTCTTTAAATAAACAACTCGGATAATACAATGATCACAAAACAATATCCGTACGATGCTGTTTATCCGTATCACGCAATGGATACACGTCATGAATGTTTTATTCCCATACAATCACCTGTTTTCTAAAGTGATTGCAACAATGACTGTTACTTGGTGTTGACCACCCGTTCCCCGAATTTCAGCAATATATATTATGAGAATTAGAAAAGATTTTCTAATTAAAAATTTAAGACTTATATGGTTTTCTCATGGATACCATTATCAGTACTGGACTAAATTCAAATAGGACCACACGGGAAGCGTCAGCGTTCTAATAAAAAAATAATCATCAAAATCCAATCACCCAGTCAAAGGTTATGAGGTAAAAAACATAAAAAAACATACAACCGAATTGAGAACCTCCTCCTTTTTTGAAGTCGGTTGAAAATTAGGGAAAGACATAATATGATAAACATTCTGAAGTTATTTCTATATTACATACCTCGTCGCATACGCCGGTTGGACTTCGTGTGGATTTCGCCTGTCGGACCAGAAGAACAGCATTCTGTCGAAAATAGGCGCTATATCCGCTACTTGATTCGTGCCTTCTGGAAACACCCTGCAATTAAATAAAACCATTGATGATTTTAGCGTGGAAAAACCACAATACAAAGATCCTGCCTAATCATTGTAGTTTCTTGACCGACCTTTACTTTTTGTTACTGCCAAAAACGCAATAGATCAGCTCAACTATTTTTTTAGCGACTCACTACATTTTAAACTCTACTTAAAGGTTATTATTTAAAGTTCTTTTCCATGACTAATTTCATGTATGTACCTACTAATATTGGTTACCAGCGGACGCACGCAAATTTCGGGTTTTCACAAATTCCGCGGAATGGATTTTTTCGGTAAAGTCTATGTTATAATCCTAGAGTATAATCTGTCTCCATTCAAAATTTCAGCCACATCGATTCAGTAGTTAAGGCGTGAAAGGGTAACAAACTTACACTCAAACTTACGCCTTTATAATATTAGTGTGATAATAAAAGAATATACCTCAGCAACCCGCCAAACCGCTTGACGTCCCAGTCGAGATTCAGGTAGTATATCGCGGTGATGCACCGCCCGTCCTTGTTAGGGTTGTCTACGTGCTTCACGTAGTGGCTGCCTGAGCCCGGGTAGCAAGCAACCATGGCCTGGAAACAATACAAACACATTACTGCGATAGTAAAATCTGCAACATCGTACACTTAATGAAAACAATGTTCCAATTGCTTAGTATCACATCAATTTGTGATTTGTAAGTGCGACAATATTGTCGCAATTGCAAAAGGAGACACCACTCATTATTACATTACAGCTCTAGTAACAATGCGGGATTTTGAAATCCCAACGCTATCATTGTTGCCCTATTGTCACGTTTATGAACATTAGGAAGAAAAGTTTACGTATATCTAAGGCTAAAAATTGCACCTACAGGCCGATAACACATAATAAGAAAAATCCTGAGTGGGATGTGATCTCAAAATGGTCACCACTAGAGTTTTCTTGAGAACACAGCCTACTCACGAAAGAATAGCATTCGATATTCTTCCGTTCGTGGTGCTATTAAAAGGCTGATATGATGATTGCTAGAAAGCGAAATAACGTACAAAAATAAAACGGTAACGACTAAAAGTTAGAAATAAAACAGCACGAGTCCAATTATCGAAATACGCGTATCTATCTAACCATCAATAATAAACTAGCTCAGCTTCATACAGTCATGTGTAACATTTTTACAAGGAAAATGTTGCTGTACCTACAACATATTAAAATAATCACAGATTAGTAAAAGAGCGAGATTGGCCCTATGAACCAAATTGTATTGAAACCTGCTGTCGCCAGTTTTCCCCACCACTTGCTACAAATACACATGCAGCAATAGATGTGAAGTATCTTACACACCACGCACACCGATAGATCAGTGCAAAGTGGTAAGAACAAATATAGTCTTTGTTGTTTATAAAACAGCACTCAATTTAGAACACCGTGCAGATGCACACAATAAAATATCAACCGTGGTGAAACGCCAATGAAAGCCGTCGAAAAGCCATTAATTTTAGGGATGGACTAAAATTTAAAGTTATCGATTCTTCAATTTTTTAATATTCGTGTTTTCACAATATCTCTATTCTCTATTTTTTTATGTATAAAAATCAATTCCAAAACCCCTTGGTCACGACATCACGCGTGAACGGCTAGACCGATTTCAATAAATATTTTTGTATTGTCAGGAGTAGGTTCTTACGAAAGAAAAATTAAGAAAATTGCGCGGAAAATTAGACTGTTGTGCAAAACGAAGTTCACCGGGTCAGCTAGTCTACCAATAATTATGAAAAGTAATATACCTACGTGTGTATTCGTTTATATGATATTATTATTATTATGTATCTACAAAAAAAAATACGACATAAAATGCCTCAAATGCAAAAACGAGGTTCTTAATTCAGTGCTTCTAAAAACAGAGCTTAATATTACATGTCACAGGTCACTAGCTCGTAAAAGAAATCAGTTACACATCTGATATTTTGGTATTTGGTGTAGAACGCCGACCCAAAATTAAATTTTCAAAATTAAATTAAATAAAATGAAAGTTTAATTTTGGGTTGGCGTTGGAGGGGGTACTACGTAAAAAAGAAGCCTTAATAGATAATTAAGAAGAATTAATAGATAATTAAGAATGTAAATAACCATACATTAGTATCTACGTTAATTGGCATTGTATTAATTTAAATTATATTTTAAGTCTCTACATTGTCAAAACAATTTTATTGTATTCTCATTTAAATAAAAACTCTTTTCAAATACCTGACTTATAAAACCACAAAGTAAAAAATAATATCTATTTCTACACACTGGTTGAAGTCGGGTGAGTATTAATAATACTTCAATATAAATAATTTTTTACAGTGTCTTTCAAAAACTTTCCAACAGTTCCTGAATTCCCACAGCTTAGCAGTGCAGTACCCTGCAGCATCAGGGTTGAAGAGTTTGGACTTGGGTTTAAGTATGAAGTCGTTGCTTGATATTTAAAATATTAATTCATTATCAAAAGTTCTTGAATTTCATTGGTTAAGGAGTTCTGTACTCTGCTGTACAGGATTGAGGAGTTGCACTCAGAACCATTAATAAAATATTTTTCAAAACGGTTTAGAAATCTTGAACAAATCGAAATAGATAGGTACGTAAAATATGTATCACACAAAATAAATCGTTAAAAATATCGAAAACATCGCCCATCTCTAGTTTACGCAAGCTCACAGCGGCCTTACCACGAAACACACCACGAAACGTGCAAGTAAAAATCGGTAAAGCACACTCAACCATTGCGTCGTAAGACCGGCCGGTTCATTGATTGATTTATAGTAAGCAAGCAATGGTTTTTGTTTATAATGTGATACAAAGTTGTCACTTTACATATTTTGATACTGCTAAATAATGTTTTATTGATTTTTATGGAAAATTACAACAAAATACATGTACTTACGAGTGAAATGAGATGCCATCTTTAGTATTATTCACTTTTTTGCTTGATTTTTTGCAAACAATCACTGAACAACACGGCATTTTTATAAAAATCGAGAGCAGTGAAGCGATCGTTGGACGACACTCCACTAAAGACAGAAACGGTTAGGAGGTGTATTTTAAACTACATAAGCTCGCACGGACCACACCTCCTTGGCCCATCTTGCTCTTTTACTAATCTGTGAAAATAATACAGTCATGTGTAACATTTTTACAAGGAAAATGTTGTTGTACCTACAACATATTAAAATGTGAATGAGTTTGTATTTACAAGCAGGTAATAAGCACAAATAAAGTGCTAATATTGAACATGAGTTCACATTAAAACCTTTGTACAAGGGAATCCCCATGCGCATTTCACGGTCCATAAATATCAATCTTTAACTGCCTTGAATATTAAATAGCTGTGGGATTGTGCAAGTCATGATGCTGTGTAACTTTCTCACTTTTTCTAACAATCAAGACTTTTGTTTTTTCTTCACACAAGTCCGAAACATAAATTATTTAACTTACTGTTTTCTAGCTTTAATCAAAGTTTTTATATACCTGCTAGCAATTTCTACTTGGGTGGTCGAAGTTATATATAATTCTATGTTTGTGATTAGTGATTACAGATATTATGCGCGTCTGTTCTGTATATAGACTATCGATAACATCGAAATAACCGTTATAGCTGCTCTAGAAGCATATGTTCACAATACAAACAAACAAAACAAAACATCTATTTCCGTTTCCTTATCTACTAAGAGTACGTTGTTTAACCCGAGGGTAACCCTTATCGACTCAATCGGGAAGTCAAAGAATACTATTACAAATTTACTTACTACACAAAATTACACAACAAATTGACTTACAAATTGACTTTTTACACTGAATTATGAATATTAATATGAAACTTGAGAAGAATTTGCTACTATATTATTCATAGCTTTACTACGTTTGGAAACATTGGATATATTTATGCGGAGTAAATCATGTTACGAAAAATCATCGTATTTGGAACGTGTATGCATTGACTTACTATCTAAGGGCCCCGGGTGTAATACGAAATTCACGAAAAAAGTGTCCCGAGAAAACCTATATATAAACGAGGGTTTGTGTATTTTTATAAACAAACTAAAACATTGTAATTTATGTCTTAAACCATTATTATACAGCCTAATGTTACTTGCAACTAGCTGTAGTGCGATTGTCTCCCTTTTCGCGTTTTATCTCTCTTTCGGTTCGGACACTTTTTAGCGCTGACCCGACATCCTCAGTATTATACATATATCTATTTATGTATGAATGAAATGAAATGCAGTTATGATGATAACTGATAACATTTGAGGGCGTGTATAGTAGATACGCCACCTGCTTCGTGCTCGATATGTGTCACGAGCTCACGGCCATTATTCATGTTTTCTATTTCTTGGTTACAGAATTGGGCCATCTTTGATAAATGGACGTTGAATTTTTTTCAAGGAATTTCGTTAATATTTCTTAATGTATCTTTTACTAACAAACACCCACGACGGTGCCCAAGTCAATTTTGGATTTTCAGAAATGCTACAGGAATTGTAAATCTTACCAGGATAAAAGGTACCTAAGTATGCCTATGTCCAGGGTATCTTATCAAATTGTTAACTTCATTTCAGTAGTTGCGGCGTGTAGAGTAACAAACATACAAACATACTTTCACACAATTTTTTCTGCTCTTTACAAGTTAGTACTTAACTGCGATCTCACCTGATGGTAAGTGATGATACAGCCTAAGATGGTATCGCACTAACTTGGTTTTACCCCAACGGTTTCTACAAGCATCGCACCGGATCGCTAAATCGCTTGGCGGTTCATCTTTGCTGGTAGGGTGGTAAGCCACGGCCAAAGCCTCCCACTAGACCAGACCTGAGCCAATTTAGAAACTGTCGCCTTTATAATAATAGTTTAATTAAGTATAGTGTGATGTGATGATATTTTACCTATCTTAATTATAATTTTGTATCATTCAGAGAAATTTTAACTTTTGAGACTTTGTGGTCAAATTGATATTGGTATAATTTTCTAAATAAAACAAAATCCATATATGAATAAGTTGTTAGCGAATGACTTCTAATAGGTTCTATAATGGATGTTTTTATTGACGCAGATGCATCGAAGCAGTACCTTTGTCTGGGTGACACCTTTTTCGAAAGTGAGAATGATTTAGAGGTGATTTCAATGAATAGTTTGAATAGATGAATATGGAACACAACGCAACGTGTGCTGTCCCAGCTGCAATAGTATAGTGTGCCTGTTTAATAATTTTAAATTTTTAAAAGTGTAAGTATTTGTCATTACCGTGCATTTAAAGATCCAAACTAAAGCTTTTCTCATTTCATATTCGCCAATTTCGAGAAAGAAACGTAAAATTGGCGAATAGCAACGCTTATCTTTATTCTTTATTCGTTGGTTTGTGCAAAACAAAATCAATAACGCTTCGGCATTTTTATAGGGAAGTCCCTGGGGCGAGTTATTTTAGTTCTACCTCAGTCCACATTTATAAACATGTGGTTATACTAATAGGTACTGTTAGGTACTCTAAATAATGTCATTACAAGACTGTTACTGTTAGCTTTTACCTTATATAATAGCTCTTTGCTAATGCTTAACTTAAGTGGGTGGCTATCAAAAAGATAAAAGAACATATTGTTCTGATTGCTTTTTGGTGGTCGTTGAATAGAAGATTTGCTTTTAAATGTTTAAACTTTAAACCAACTTGGTGGCTCTTATACCATCACGTCAAAAGAGTTGCAAGCAGACACTGGTTTCGTTTCAGGGCGCATTGTTGCCAAAATCTCTATTATTACCTATAAACTAATTTGACGCGTCTATACATAGTGCTATCCTTTTCAAAATACTCCCCATGAAAAAGGATAGCACTATTTTTAGACGCGTCAAATTAGTTTAGAGATTTGGCGCAACAGAATTGGCACCATTATCCGTCTAACATTCAAAGAATTTACGCGTCCATCTTAAGACGACGATAACATCGAGGTCGAGAATAGCCCCCCTTACACTGCACGTACTAAACAATATATTCAGCGCAATATCTCGCTGCTCACGTTGTAATAAAATAATGAAGTAAGATGGCGTCTATAAAGCCCGTAAGTGCGACATAAAGCGCTATATGCGGCCTGTTTCTCCATTTAAGGGGATTGATTGAATTTATTTTTGTCTTTCTCACTCTCACGGAGATTTGGTAGGTGCGACATGCAGCGTCGCGGAAGAATATAGCAGAAAAACGACGTTTTACCTAATTACTCAAAAACTAAGCTGGTTATCAAAAATCCGTTCTAAGCGTTTTAGGATATTATTATTACCGATACATTAAAACAAAAATTACAATTACATCCATTGTAGTTTCCGATAAAATATAGAAAAACTGAGATTTTGGAGCAACTTTTGGGAGAACTTTCTATCGAGAAAATTTTATCCAATCGTGTTTCTGCTTCTTAGCGATTTTAGATTAAAGACCCAAAATACATGACGTGTAAATTTGAAAGTAATTTTCTTAATAGTTTTTGCATAAAACTTCATTCAAAATCACCTAAATACGGCTTGTAGGCCGTTAATTGCACCGCGGGCATCGAGATATTGCCCCGACTATAACAAACGTAACGTTCGTCTGTGGCTGAAACAAACGATGAATCGCGACCGCAAAGTTTGTAAACATTGCCCCGAGCGCGGCGTATGTGTAATGTGTCCGTAAGTATTATTTCACACGTTTCCTACTACGATGCCAATGTTTACAGCGCCCCCGCCCCCCGCCCCGAGGCGGCCATGCCACGGATCACGTACGCCGCGCCGTCACCGCGCATGCGCCGAGCGCTATCACAATCGGCGCGATTCCCAACACATTCGCGCTGATAACGCGATTGTACAATGGACGCGCGATCTACGATAAATTCCGAACTTAGCCAATAGGGTTCACACCTCACTCATTTAGTGTTAATGTTTTGGTTTTTAACGTCACATATTTAGCTTTTCTACCTACTTTGTTATTTTATCTACAGACATATTATAGATATTTGAATCCACGAAGACGCGCCCCTCTCTGTCAAAATTACTTATACTGTGTCATTAGATTCGGATGGGATTTGACGGAGTGGGGATTGGAAATCTTCGTGGATTGAAATGTCTAGAATATAAATCATTCGAGTGTTTCGCTTTTGTTGTTCTGCAGTAATGCACAACTCGACAAAGAACAACAAAAGCGAAACACTCGAATGATTTATGACCGAGTCTGCAGCGAGATAACACTACTATAGTCAAATCATGTAAGGAATAGGTACGTTAATAAATCATTCCTCAAACAACGTTTCATTACCATAAAACGAAATTAATTACTAAAGTGGGACAAAAAATATAATTTCTATTTATTTCTAAGAAATTTTTCACGCAGCAATAACAACAACGCAACGTAGACAACTATTTAGAAATAGTTTGGCAAGCGTGCGAATTAGTTTGCGCGCCGACACGAGCTGCGCGGGCGCAGGCGCCAGGCTACGATTACGATGACGGTGCGCAGTCTGTATAAATATCTGTCTTCGCGTTTTCTATATTTAATAAGTAGGTGTGTTTTGGCCTTTCCATATTGTTTTACTGGCGATTTTTACTCGAGTCTATTCAAGGCTACCGTAATCAGTTCCAATGGTGAATCGTAGTTTTTCAAGTTCTATAACATCACGTTATCTCATTTCTCACATCACACTTGAAAGCAATATGCTGAGAACATAAACTTGGTCTATTGGTGTGTGATTATTCTGTAAAATTTACTAGTCATTTTGAGAATACGCATATAGAAAGTTAATAAAAAAATATCTCATTAACAGAATATACATTTATCATGTTGTTTTTTACTGTAAGTAGGCATACTGACGACCTTTATGAAGGGCGCGAGTTTGAGACAAATCGGCGACTGCGGTAATTAGAATTAAACCGAAATAAAATAGCAACAAGTCTGGGCGAAAGGACTGTAGCGTAAAAACATGCGCATTGAAGCGAACCACACCTTATCTTGAAGACCCATAGCAAAAATTCGCCTGTTACTATTTACGATACGCTTCACCATTTGAGTACGCTGATTAACATCATCACTACAACCTATTTTCGCCTCACTACGGAGTATGTGCCTCTCAAAAATATTACAAAGGTTTCGACTTTCGACGGATTGCCGGGCGCGGCCGCGGCGGCCGGCTCAATACTTTGTGCGTGTTATATGAAGAACTTTGAGGCATTTTCTAAGATAATTGCCTGAAACGCACAAAACTGCGAAATTTCAGGTGCATGCATCATACCACCTGTCTGGGACATAATTCCAAAAAAAATCATTTTCCCTTGTACAATATAATTTTGGATAGATTTATGACAACCCTATCCAGCCCAGGGGCGAGTCGATACGCAAAGGCAAGGAGGAATTAGCTAATTAATATTTAATTACTAACTAGCAATAAATTTCTTGTTAGATAAAATAGGTAATATGTATTATTATTTACTATTATGTACTACGTTCTAAAGTTCACTCGGATATAGAATAAAGATATTGCAATCGGGAAAAAGAACGACATTGCAGGCTAATTGCTGAAACAACGTACGCCGCGTATTTCCTCTACTATGTAAAAAAATTGATTGTGAGACTATATAGAGGAAAAAATAAATTGGTCCGTCCCCAGTTTAAATATTTTTTGGTTTAGCGCTAGCGCGCTTAGGACATGATTATGGTACATATTATTATGATATTATACCATAAGCTTACTGCTACCCATTGGCAGAAGCTTTGCGGTGACTTCCCCTCACACTTCTTTCGACCTCCACCCGCGCAGACTATTATACGAGCGCGAGTTCCGGTTGTATGAAGCGGGAGGGGAAGTCATCGGTAAACCTTCTGCGAACGGGTTATATATTAAGTTTTAAGACGTAGGGCAATATTTAATCTCAGAGACATACCTTCGTCCTGCCGTTGATGATGTAGTTGCCCATCTTGCCGTTATTGACCATCTTGTTCGCTTTCAGAATTATATTATCGACCTGGAAAGGAAATAATATACGTTAATTAATTAACAAAAAACCGACTTCAACTTGTTAGTACAAGTTTAGTGTTCCGTGCTTCAACTGTCATCAAACTACTGTTGAATACATCCTTTCCAATTAAAAATTTAAGACTTATATGGTTTTCCCATGGATACCATTATCAGAACTGGACTTAATTGTAATGGGACCACACGGGAAGCTTCAGCTTTGCAATAAAAAAAGAATCATCAAAATCGATTCACCCAGTCAAAAGTTATGAGGTAGGTAACAAACAATAACAAAAATACAGTCGAACTTAGAACCTCATTCTTTTTTGAAGTCGCTTGAAAAACAATGATTCTACATGCTAGTTTATATAGCGTGAAATTCAATAGAAGTCGTCTCCAACAAACAATATTTTTTTTCTTTTGGAATGATAACAATCAATCAGCAACAATGTAGAGCAATGTTCTCTATGAATGTGTTTGTAAAGGCAGCATGAGTTTTCAAATTATAAATAATCTATCGTTGTCTCTTGTCTTTTATAAAAAAAATCGGCACAGGATATTATCTTTCTTTTGTGTGAAAGATGTATTGAATAAAGTTGTACTTTTAAAAACCCTCAAAATCTAAGCCAATTTCGCATAGTTCAGACGGGTGTCTAAAAGCTTGATAAGCCTAACTAAAACTGTTTAGTTAAAAAAATACAAGTAAAATATGTTTAATTAAGCAATTTTTTAATTTTTTTTTCCTTAAAGAACAATACGACGAAGCTGTTGTCAAGGATTCTACACATTTGTCCTCATATGAAATCATGTCGCCACGAACTGGTAGAGTCATCACAGTAGGTGCTTAAAGCCTACGAATTCAATAGTACCTACTGCGTACGTGACCATGTCCTTTCTCCAATCGAAACAACTACCTACAACACTTTCATACAAGGTAAAATTACTCATAGCTTCTAAATGCCGCTATGTTGTTTGATTTCCTGCGTTTATCTTTGTCTTAGCAGTAACACTGCAGTAGGGACACAAAACAAAATACGTTACTTATAAGGTTTTCCACAGACCTTTATATATTTTTCTCGTCTTTTTCTTCTCTTTTTTGTATGCTTAGTTAGCAGGCAGGTACCAACAATAAAAACTACTTCAACTTATTCAAGCATCGTCATTTTTAGAGCATCAAGGATAAACTAGCAGAAATACTCAGAATGTGCCTTACCTACCTAACTACTTTAAAGCTACTGAACGTATTAACCTTTCCCCCGTCAAACGCATAGGGCTTGTGCCCCAGACTTTCGTAGCTCGCCGCGTCAAGCGCACAAACCCTGTGCTCGGGTCGTTTCTTGTCATTGGCCGACTAATACTTCAATGGCCGTTTTATATTTTTAGAGACGGCTATTGGTAGCTTGTGAGTGTATGATTTTTGAATGAAATGACGTTTAGAATGTTGGTACAAGTATCAGAACTATTTCACAATAAATTATTTTTGGAACGTTAGTCATGCGCGTTGCGGCGCAAAATGGCGGACGCGCGGTTACTTGTTGTTTGTAAAATGGTTTATTATAGTGAAACAAATGAGTTTTGAATCAAACAAATGAAGTTTATTGATACTGGTAGTATGTATTTAGTGTTTAGTGTGGCCTTGTTCGTAAATATTATCAAACAATTAGTGAAATGAGACGAAATATTTGCAGCCTACAAAATTTTTGCAGTCTTCACGTAAGTTTTACCTAAACTATATTTACATTTCGGAAATAACTTTTTTGGTGTTTTTACAGACATAAACAAATATATATTCAAGTAAATCATTTCGTAACGAACAAAACTGTAGAAGATCATGTCAAAACCTATAAGCATAATTGAGATATATAGAATTAACTAAATGCATGCGCAAATTTTTTTATTGTTTTTGCAAGTTGGACACTTGTGAGACGCGCAACGGAGATACGTATTTAGACCCCCCCCGACGCTATTGTGTTAAATATATGTACCTAAAGCATTTTAGAACCATGCATACGTCCTTCTTCCCGGATACACCCTACACCGGATCATAGAAGACTGAATTATTCATTATATTCTTCTATTAGTAGGGAAGATTAATTTGTTTGGCCGCTTCTTGAAAAGATTCTGTATGGTACAATATGCAGGAACACTGCCCACATGAAACACCAAACACAATATTGAATGGAAGCAGGCGTTATTTTGCGGAAATCCATAATTACTCTACGATTTCGCATTGTGAAGTCAACATCTCCTGAGGATGTCCCGGTTCGGGACGAAACGTGCGTCGAAGAAAGTGTTGGAAAATTGTGTGTGGTGTTTCATGTGGGCAGTGTTCCTGCATATTGTACCTACCATACAGAATCTTTTCAAGTAGCGGATTACAGCAAAACAAATTAATCTGTCCTGCTACACCAAACACAGTTTTCCAACACTTTCTTCGACGTACGTGTCGTCGTTCCTGCATATTGTACCATACAGAATCTTTTCAAGATGCGGGTTATAGCAAAACAAATTAATCTTTCCTACTAATTATGGATTTCCGCAAAACAACGCCTGCTTCCATTCAAAACTCTTCTATTGACATAATGTAGGCCTCCGGATACCCAATTCGGAACTGTGATGTTAGTCACGTCTGCCTCTCGTAAAAGAGAATGGGGCCCTACAAATGAGCTTGCATAACAGCAATAATACCCTATTTACGGTCTATGCGAAAACGCTTTTGGTAAAGATCTAAACCTATGGCTGCTGATTTGCTGATGGTGAATTAACCCACTAGAGCAAATCACCAATTACTTAGTCATAAATGCTCGCAAGCATATACAATCTTGAAAAAACCTATTTTTTTTCCTAATTATTACTTGTATTAACCATGACCCATGGTTATTGGTCACGATTCATTAGGATTAAAATAAATAGCGTTAGTTCTTTTAAAGGTAAGTCTCACAGTATAGTATTATATTATCTGTGGTCTCACAAACCTCTTTAAAATTAAATTGGTGAGAGAAGTTTGCACTTATATTTATTGAGTATCTATCTACTTATTAAGTTGTAGTATCTAGTACCTACCTACTATAGGTACTTGAAATACCAAGCATTGCTTTTCGGATTCGTGGCGCCATTAAATCGATGTTTTATCAGCAGTTATCACTTTCAGCGCTTTATAATCTGTCTGGTATTTTATCGTTCGTTAGAGGTAAGTATTTCGTGTGAAATTATGCGCAATTAATAGAGTTTATTCTTATTTCTTAGAAGTACTTAAATAAGGAACACTATATTAGTACGAGTAGCTTTCTTTGTCCAAACAAAGAGATGATTAATTTTTCTTTCAGACAAACTTGTAAGTAGAAATTACGTATAGTCTTGAGACCAAGGCGAAGAAGGTGGTGGATCGGACATTTACTACATATTAAAAACCTCTGTTGTATCCACTATTATGTGTATATGGTGATATTTAGAGGGAAACAGCACGTGACGTAGGTAATACGAAAGCGTTTACGGATGATGCCGTCCGTTTCGAAAATGGCAGTAGTATGCGACAAAGAGGGAAATGTACTAATGTAGGCGACTCATCCCTTTTGATGGAGGTAGGGGCAATCGAAGCAACTGTACGTGTTTCGATTTGAAGGACTGTAGGCCCATTTCAAATATATATTTGGCTATATCAGCGATATAGCCAAATATCAAAAAAAAAAAAAAGGCCCATTTCAAATAGAGTGTCGGTTACGCTAACACTATCGCGGGTTCTACAGTATTTTCCCATTTTAAACAGTGATGTCGATTACAATAACTGTGTCGCAAGTCAATGTTTTTCCCCATCTCAAAAATACCTAACGCGCTCAAAGTTTTTACTTCAAATAGGTTCACGTCTGAGCTAATGACCACTGACATGGTCACTAGCTCAGACGCAGAATCAGAATCTCTATTCTCTACCCATGCTAAGCGGGTTTTAAAACCTTGCAAGATTTTATTAAGTTTTTAATCAAATGAAACCCTACAAGAGATAAACCTAAAGAAACTTTTTCGCATAAACAGCTGTGGCCAAAAATTATACACATTCCAAGGACATCATGACGTAAAACACAATCACTAATTTCCAAATAGTATGAGCCAATAGACATATAATATTATGTATACTTACATACATCTGTTGTATACATAGGCATACATATACCTACGCCGGTTTCGCGAGAGCCTCGTGGAACTAACGATGGCATTGGCCATTTTAAACCAGTTAGACATCGTGGGTCAACAACTCAACAGATATTTTTCTCATATTTTAGCCTTATAACCTGGCATGATGTCACTAGACCGTTGGGCTCTACTAACGGGACTATACTAACTATTAACTAGTAGATAGTTCCCATAGAATGATAGACATAACTATAATTTATGTATGTTATATTTATAAATACATAAATATAATTTATGTATTTATGAATATTACTTAAACTGCTTTTGAACAAACGCTTTCTATTCTGAAGGCCAGGCCATCTTACAATTATATTCTCTTACTCACTAATGGTTTAGATTTTAGAAAACTCAAAATGGTATGGAAATGACAATTCGTGGCTAGTTTATCACCAATAATTTAGCCAACCGCTATAAACTTGACCCTCCTGATGGTCTGCGGGACGCGGGGCGGGTGATGCGATTGGCTATAATGATACGGCAGCGCTGTCACCGGACAGTGACAGACTAGCTGATTGGTTGGGCGGCTCCCGCCCCGCGTCCCGCAGACCATCAGGAGGGTCAAGTTCTCAAGCGAGTGTACAAATAGAATCGATAAGAATGTGGTTTGGCCTTCCGACTATGTCATATGATTAATTTTGCAGAAAATTATACAAACTAGTGATACATACTTGGCTAATGAGCTGTCCTATGTGGTAACAATGTGGTTCCTTGCCATCAATCCAAGTGATTCGATCACTCCGAATCGTCTGCGCCTCTGTGCTGCCAGGATTTGATACTAGCTGACCTGCCTGAGGAAATGAAAATGAAAACCTTTATTTTTCACATAGGTGTATAGTAAGTGCAGGTTACTTGCCATAATTAGCCTTAAGTAGGGGAGGATGTATAGATGCATGAAAAGATATCACAAAAAGTCTAGCTCATATCCTGAGGGAACTATAGGGAGTTAAGTGGCATCCCTAAAAACAGCTCATTCAATATGAATGAACTAGGAATAATGAAAAGTGAAATTACTCTTTGTTAACATCACTGTTAGGGTTACTAAAAATATTTTTTCTAAATTAAATGATAAGTTTTGTATTGAACATATAACAAAATAATAAGGGTCATATTATTATCTCCATTAATGTGTTTCTAGGATCAAGTAAAAAGGTAAGCTGCTGGCACACTATACAAATTAACCTTGTATAACAAAAGTAAAAACTCTATCACCAGGTTCAGAAAGTAGGTTTTATAACTAATTTTCTTATTTTCAATGCTAGGCCTAGGCACAACTTTCACTTACAACAAGTGGAACCAAATTTGCGATCCTTTTGTTTCACTCTGTCCCTAAATCAGACATTTATTAAGTCTTCAAGGTCAATTAAGAACAAGAGGGTTTATGGGCCTCATAAGGGTAAAAAACTTGCTTCTTTATAAAGATGATTAACAGTATTTTTAAAATTAATCTTGAGTCCGGACAAAAGTACAGGAAGAATATTTGATTTGAATTATTAGTCTACATAGAGTTATTTTTTACACTCTTGCTACATCAAAAAATAGGCCAAAATTTTCTACAAAAAAGTTCTGAGTTTGTAGCAGTGTTAAGTTTCACCTTTATTTTTGGTGTTCCCCATACTGTCCCAGTTAAAAAAACACTCTATAAATAGTTCTTACTGTGCATAGTAATGGAGCTTAGTTTTGTATAAAATGTAAATTGGTTGTTTCGGTCTATTAGTTATAAACATAAACAATGTTGAGTCATATCCACACCCAGTCAACTGGGCAATACCCGCAAAGCAAGAGTTAGGTAAGCGCTGTGATGTAAGATCTGAATTGCTAGCGTGCTAGTTGCTTCATAGAGATGAACAAAACTTTCGACTTCCTGTACTACTTGTGACTACTTGTACTTGAAATTATATATTTCAATATAAGTGCAGAAAGAATGTCATTTCTTTACGAGTCTCAGGTTGTTGACCCAAGCCGAAGGTGCTGTCAAGTTTAGAGGCGGGGGAAAATAACAATTCCGCATGTGCATTGAACAACGTTTTTTAATACATGTTTGTGTTAACGTGCCGTGTTCCGGTGCCGCCCAGGAGGAAAAAAAAAGAACTAGTACAGAAAAGAATAACTTTTCACATGCAAAACACACATGAAAACATCTACCTTTTTAAGCAAATGTATTAAAAATATACTATTTATCTGTGGAACTAGAAGTACAAAGCAGTGTAAACATTTATTTTTATTACTAGCTTATACCCACGGCTTCGCCCGCGTCATTAAAGAAAAAGATAAATATTAAAAAATTAAACTGCGCTGGAATAAAAACGATAGACGTTAGAATTCTTTTAGACCCTGGCAATTTGTAAGAACATGCTATATGGCAAGCAAACTGAACGCATCATCAAAAAGAGTGGTTTTTTAAACATACATAATACTTGCTAATAATCTCTTACAAAATATGAGCATTCTATGACCTGTTTACAGTAGGTACTGAGTATATTGTGTCCAAATGGTCTAAAACTTTCCTTCAGGCGAAAAGAGTGTGAGTATTGGAACTTACAGTTTTTAGTGTCGATAGAGTCTTAGAGTATTTATGACCTATTGACGGAGAGCTATATATGGCGTCTAAAGTTTTTGAGTATTACATAGTTACGTATATGTATGTTAAGAAACAGTGAAAAATTACACTTTTAATGCAATCCCACAGGCATAGGTTTGTTTTTCTGGGATTGACGGAGAGCTATGTATGGCGTCTAAAGTTTTTGAGTATTTATAACCTATTTACCGTTTCGAGTGTATGGAGTCTCGGGTTCAACATACATTGTGGGTATACATAGTTACGTATATGTATGTTAAGAAACAGTGAAAAATTACACTTTTAATGCAATCCCACAGGAATAGGTTTGTTTTTCTGGGATAAAAAGTAGCCTATGTCACTCTCCGGATCTTGAACTATATCTCTGCAAAAAAATCAGGTTGATCCGTTGCGTGGCTGAGGAGTGATAGACAGACAAACAAACCAACAAACTCACTTTCACATTTATATATTAGTAGGGATTTATTAGTTATTTTGATTCTATTTATATTTTAGGTAACTACTTAGGTTTGAATTACTAAAACTGTGTAAATAAAGTTGGTTTCTTGAATGTGGATGGGTAACATCCGCCTGCCAAATTCAAATTTTATTTAGTTTTTCACAAATAGTAGGAGATGATCTTTCTGGAATGAATATGAGACGAATAGGCATTTGTGAGCAATGTTTTTCTATAAAAAAAGTGTAGCAGTGATACTAATAATATTTGCAAAAAAAGCTTAATAAAACTTGAATGTAACATTCTAATTTGGATGAACAATCTATTTTAAAGTTGGTTGTACTTTGCCAATGTTGCACAAACATAATGTGTGTTTACTTTAATTAAACAGAGCTATATCAATGCTGAGACTGTTTAATATTGTGTTGTTTTTGTTTACATGCCACAATATACAATTAATTTACTACAGCATAAACTTGATAATCTTATTGTTGTTAGTTTTTACAACCATTTGTTAACATAATTAATTTATCAAGGATTGTAACTATCCTGATTCTTTAAACAAAAATAAATAACTACATTGAAATATAATAGCTGAAGTTTATGATAAGTATAAAATCTGCCTACAGGTAGTTCAATCCCCAAAGACGCACCACAATCTGTAAAAATTGCTTGTTTCATTTGATTAATATGGAGTTAGACCAAGTGCAGGGCGCAACTTCATGGATTGAAATATCTATTCATTAAAGAATTGTTGCTTTAAAAGAAGCTAACATATATTTAGAGTAAGATGTTACTTTACTGAAAATATATAAAGTTACTACTTGTTTGTAGAAGCTTTGCTGGTGACTTTCCCACCCACTTACTACCGCAACCAGTGCTTGTCTGTTATCAGACGAATTATGGGTTCTAAATTAGAGGAAATTACAATATTATGTACTTACTGTGAATATTCCTGATCTGTGCATTTCTAAGACCTCATTTAACACTTGTAGTCCTCTCTCTTTACCAAGGAAATTGTTCAGCACACACACACCATACTGCGTCATGTCTTTGATCACCCTCTGGCACAGGGCGTAGCACGGGTCACTCGGGTCCATGTAGTAGCTGTTCATGATGTTGTTGAACGGTGCCACGCTGCCTTTGAGGGACGCCTCCGGGTACTCTTTCATCCTCGTTGGCTGCTCGCTCGGTATCGCTGGCATCCTTCCCTCCGATCTGCTCACGGCCTTCAGAACATTGGACGTGCTAGGCTCAGCGAAGTCCGCGCTCAACTGCTGCGCCGACTCGTTCAGTATCTCCTGCTCTGAAGACCCCTCATAAGTTATGGCGCTCGTTTTCGCCAAGTCTTTATCCGTGTACACTACACTCGATATAACACTCTTGTCCGATACATGAGATTTGTTTTGACTCAAACTGTCACTCTGGTCTGTATTCCGTACCACTTGCGAAGGACTTACAAAGCCACTACCCTCCTTCTTGGCGGATTTGTTTTTAGATTTTTTTGGACGTCTCACTTCACTAGCCGTTTGTGGTGCGTCTGCTTTCTTATCACTATTCAATAAAGTGTTAGTGATGAGCTCCTTTTCGATTCCTATCTTTAGTTTATCTTCTATATGCGAAGAATGATCGCCAACGCTGTCGTTTCGCGAATCCTGTTTTGGTAACTTTGGTGCACATTCACTTTTATGTCTTTTCCAATCTAACCGCTGATGCTCTGTGTTACAATAATAAATATTAAGACACCGACCGCATCTCCGATGAGTTTGCTGACTGCAAACGGCGCAACAAGCAAGTATGCTTTCTTGATTCATTCTGATTCTGAATTTTATTTAGCAATGGGCCGGCCCTTGCGCTGTCAGGTGTCAAATGCTGTCATAGTCCACGTCAAATTTTTTATCTGTAATGAATATGTCAAACAAGCGTCAGGAAGGGTTCTAGTTGAGGTTCTAGTCTTTTCGGTCCGTTGCGTTCGGATACTCGTAGAAGAGAATGCTATGTTGCCATCAAACCGAATGCGATAATATTTTAATGGCTATAGCACGGTCGCTAACCACGAAGAATTTCGTACATCGACCTGTTACTACCTGTCTCTGTCACTCCCGCGTCAAAATAATGCGTCACGCTCGCACAGATGCAATGATCGCCGTCCTCAGAGATTTTAAACCTTTTACCTGCGAACGTAAAGTTTGTTTTTGTTTTTGTTATATTGTTTTGTTTGTAAGTTTTTAATACATTTGCTCAAAAAGATGATATTTCCGGGTATTTTTAGCGTGCGTAAAGTATTTTTTCCGCACCAGAGCTTTTTGATTTCCCCCTGCATGATGGATCCAAATCTATGAAGGATTTCAAGTAAAAAGTTTTCGCTACAAAATCATTGTAAAAAATAACAGTAATGTAATTATTTTACTTTCTAACTACTATAAATACGTAAATTAAATTTAATATAAATTTATTACAATAATTTCCTTTCATTTTCTATTTTTTTTTGGAAATGTGTGGCTGCGGCTGTTATATTTAATCTGTGCTTTGAGTTCTTTTTATTGTCTATGATTCCTTGTTATTATTATTGATTTTTCAAATTCCATGCAAAACTTTTTTTTCTCTTCAAATATTTCATCTAAACCGCATTAACAGAAAAATGTTTGTGATCACTGTCAGTAGGCAAAGAGGTCAATGTACAAAATTCTTCGTGGTTCGCGACCGTGCTATATGACTACTCAACGTGCCACTTTCATTAAGCTTGCGTGCTATGACAGGCAAATTTTTTATTTAGACAGTAACACTTCGTCAATAATTAATAATATAATAACGATTTAACAATTAAAAATCTGTGAAAAAGGACCTTTAAATCAATACCTCAAACCCCTGGGGACTTTGGACATGATCACTGTACCAAATTTCGAAACTATCCTGCTAAATAATTAGTGCCCATCAACTATTTTCGGTTTAGTTGGACTAATAATACTGAAATGATATTCTGGTAAGGGTTTTCAAATCGTCCGCATTGAATATTTCGTATAACAAGAGCTTTAAACCTCTTAAAAGCTCGATAGCCATATTCGTCGGAACGTAATAGTTGCCGAGAAATAAATTTTTTAAATTTAAAAATTTTGAGGTTATTTTTACTATGAAAGGGCTGGTCGACGGAGGGACGGGCTCCTACTTTCTGGGTGGTCATAAAAGAAAATAACCACTCAGAGGCCTGAAGTCCGCGAAGAGGATGGCTTCACTCTTCACTCCTATCCGTTATCCGAGTCGGGGTGCCCTAAGTCCCGAGCTCACTTCGCTCAAATTTTCAGTAATAATTTTTTCTTAAAATTTTCGTCTAATTTAAGTGATAATACGAAAGTTAGAGACAGTATAAAAGGTTACGTGATAAAACTTTGGTGAAAATGTGAATAGATTGTCCGGAAATTTCGAATAATTGCAGATCGATTCAAAGCCTCACCCGATATTCTTGACGGACAATTAATATAAAATAAAAATAGGTATATAAAATTAAATCTTTATTTATTTTACATAGGTAAGTATACATTATAAATACATCATTATATATTAATAAAATTATGTATTACTTAAATATAATAATTTATTATAACATACTTTAATAACAGTTAAAAAAGTGGAATGAATAAGTTTTATATCTATAGTTACCTATCTTAAAAATGAAATAGTAATTTTTAATGAAATTTAAATAATAAGTTACATTTTAAGTACGTAGGTGCAAATAATAACTCCCAAGGAAATAATGGAATGGTACCATTTAATAAGAACAAGATTATAATGATATTATAATATAAAATAGACTAGATTAGTTCTGCTTCGAGGCACTCTCATTGTTTTCCCTTTTTTTTAAAAGGGCATTAAAGAGAGAGCCTCGACGAAAGGAACTAAAAGTGCGTAAAGGCGTTCGTCGCCCATATCGACGCGCGCCTCTACGCTTTCTTTTTACAGTACTTAAACCACTAGATAGTACTTTACTAACAAATTATATATAATATAATATTATTATATTTAATAAAAAGGTCATTCTTAAATATGTATTACAATATCCGTATCGAGAAAATAATATACCATATCATTAATAATATTGTTTTAAAATTCGATTTTACGTACTAAAACTAAAGAATGATGTCTATGACAGTCTACATTGTGTCTGAATAATATAAACTTGCTTGTGATTTAGAACGAATACAGTAAAATCAAACAAAACTTAACAATTTATCAAGTTATTAAATTCGTTAAAGGCCATGTGAAATTTCCTATGTACTAATATTTTATTTATTAACACGAAAACGAGGTACGTGAAAGACATAAGATAAATCACGATTTGCTAGCCAATCATTGGACCCTAGTTTTATCAATAAAATAGGTTACACGTATCCGAACGCTTCGTCGTATGATAATGGCCTGTACAGACTGTCCCAACTGCCAAATATTATACACTCGGCAGCAAAATGACAGATTAAATTAACAGTTAGCTGCTTGAAGCATAGATTTGTAATAGGTCGATGGCTTGCTGTAGGTATATAAAAAACTTTGAATAATTTGCTTGAAAAAATGTCAGAGGCTAAAATATCTGTGATAATGCTGTGAAACTACATATTTAATACCAACCGAGGCACCATTTTGCAGTCTACATAGTTGGTCCAGTCTGTTTGAAAATAACTTCTTTACGTCGTAATAAAATAAGTATTTACATCTAAAATAAAATCATTAAAGAGCTTTTTTATTTTAGTCATCATCAAGTTCTGACGAACCTTATGAAATATCTACCTATCCAATCCATTGCAGCGTTCCCCAACATTGCTATTCCTAAAAATTTCAGATTTCAGAACTGTGTTTCAGAACTATCTTTTTACTATTTAATGTTCTCTGCCCCAGCTTTGTCAGCCATCGGATTAATTTCAGTTTTGGATTTTTCCGGGATAAAAAGTAGCCCATGTCCTAATCCAGGTTGCAATATATCCAAGGTATAACATCCATTACACAGCCTAATCCGTTCAGTAGGTATAGTCTTTACTCTTTGCGTAGTAGAGTAAATAACATGCCAACGTATACATACAAATTCTAATAATTAGGATTTATTGATATAATTTAGTAAGTTCACATCTCTGACTGCGGCCGATAGGATTTGGACCTTAGAGGTCCGCGAGCGACGAACTGATATAAATCTATGGTTATAACTATGTTATAGTAGTTAACTATAACACATAACTCCAGAATCCAGTAGATATCAATTAAAAGCCTCTTAAAACGTGTGTATGCTCCTGGCAAAAAATATTAGCAATACTCGAGTCAACATTTTTCATAACAAGAATATCTTTTACAAAAACCACACTTCCAGCACTGAAACTCAGAACCTTAGATAGTGTCAGTGCAGTCAGTCCTATCTTCCGGACAACTGATGTCAACAATCAGCCAAAAACTGAGTCGCGCCCCGACGGCGGCTATGACGTCACGTTTTTTTAGTCTGTTCGCTTTCATTTTGTCACGCGGCCGATTGCAGCGTCAGTATTCTCAAAGGACATCAAACGACGCCGATCGTCGGCATGTACTTGTAACAACAAATTCTAAGCGAATAGACTATACAACCACATAGTAACTGTTACCTAATTTGTGACTCGTACACACTTCAAAAAGGCGCAACTGTGGCACAGCTAATAGCAGACTCACTCGGCGCTCTCTATATACGTCATAATCATAAATATCCTATGCAGTGTGCCACGACGCAATAAAATCCAATTTATAGTGCGTACTTAATTTACTTATCTTTTCAATTGCAGTTACCGCCGACGATGTACTTTTGGCTTCGTATTAAAACTGTGCAACGCCAGTTGTAGAAGGGAGTACCTAATCATTTTTCGTCGTCACCTAATCACGACTTGATAGAGATACAATAATTGCGAAACAACAGTTACTTATGTAAAGGCTGCTTTAGTTTTCACGTAATCGTCACAACCAATTTTCTTCTGCAAGGCGCCACCCATTCGACACATGACAATGTTCTTGGTATGTAATACTTCAGGTACCCCTACACTCTCGTGTGATCGTCACTCGGCGGCACAGGCGGGGGCGGGGCGTGCAACACTCTCGCGAGTTCCGCCTTCTCGTCCGCAGACAGCACGTAGACCGGCGGCGCGGCGGGGAGGAAGCGCTCCGCTTTGTGAGGCTCCCTCTGCAGGCGCGCGCGATACAGCATCACCAGCACGCACAGCACGCTGATGATGAACGCCGACGTGGCCGCGAGGACGATCAGAGCTGTGTGATACGAGGTTGCTGCTGACACCTGCCAACCGATATGCTTGATGTCAATTATGTGTTAATGTCAAAAATGTGTGATTTTTTTTTACTCTACACAAGTTAGTACTTGACTGCGATCTCACCTGATGGTAATTGATGATGCAGCCTAAGATGTTATCGTACTAACTTGGGAGGGTATAGGTAAAACCCCAACGGTTTCTACAAGCATCGCACCAGAACTTTAAATCGCTTGGCGGAGCGTCTTTGCTTGTGTGGTGGTAACTAGCCACGGCCAAAGCCTCCCAGACCAGACCTGAGCCAATTTAGAAATTATAAAATTCCAAAGTGGCCCGTGGCGGGAATCGAACCCGCGACCTACCACTCGAATCCGAGCGTGCCGCCACAGGCCACTGCGCCAGGGAGGTCGTCAAATTATTGTCATTAATGTATTGAGAAGAATTATTTTGATTATTATTTACGGAAACTTTTTTCGTTCAAGCAAACAGCAGCGCCATCTGTCCAAATTCTATAGGTGGCTGCTGAGCGAACTACATCGTGGCTTTACTTACTAGTGGTGACGAAACAAGCATTTGTGGCACCGATAAACTGGCGCCATTTTTTTCGCACCGTCCGCCCTGTCCACTTGTCCAGGGTGTCTTGTCTATTGAAGAAATGAGAACTTACAGTGGATTCACTGAGTATCTCCCTCTGGATGGCCGGCGAGGGCGCCACCAGGCGGTACTCGCTGCGGATGACGTCTGCACCGATAACGCCTTCCTCTGACTTATTGGCACCTGATAATTTTTCTTTTTTGACCTGCGAATAAAATAGGTACACATTAAGAGCGTTCATGCGGCACGGCGTGACTCGCGTTTCTGTCCATACTAAAAAGAAATTCGTGTGCGCTGACGCAATTTTGCGTCGAAAATGGTATTACAAAAAAATTTATAGTAAAATAAATATACAACTTATTAAAATAGTAAATAACAAGTGACATTGAGTATTAATTGAATTAAATTACTTACTATAATTCAGAAATAACAAAATATCTTGGATTTTATCCTAAAATAATACGTTTAATTTATCGAAAAATGCTAAAAATGACACTTTTCGGTTTATGGTTTTTGAATGAAAATCTAAAAAAATCGTGTTTTTTTTGAGACACTTTTTAGTAAAAGTTATTAATTTTCTAAATATGTCATTGTTATGAAACATGGCAAATATCTTGCATCAAAATAGAGCTTCTACCGCTAAGTGAGTAATTAGCCTTTACCTTAAGCTTTCTGATCTGAAAGTTATACAAATATTTTCAAATATTTTTGAGACAAAAACTAGATTATGAAATGCTAAGTGCCAAATAATATGATGGCAATTATCAAATCAATAATTGAACACATGACACTCATTAAGTTACGTCGAAAATTGACAATTTTGACTCAAGCATAATTCCAACGCATGAATGGTCTTAAGTCACATTTTTACTCATATGATTGAAGAATTAACCCGCCCATTTAAATCCTTTTCAGTTCCTTGTCTCCATTGTTAAAGGAACTTCCTGTGCGGAAATTCAGCTTTCTGTTATGACCTGCCTGACCTTCCTATTTATGACTGTGATCTACGGCTGACCTGCCATAAAGCCCTTTAGGGCGATAGAGAGCTCAACAGGTGGTCTGTTTTTTGCTCTATTTAATTGCCCCTTGCGCAGCGAGATATTGTGACCACTATAAGTTTGGGCTGGGTGGTGTTGAATAAGGATTTTTTTAATTAAGGTACATAACATCTAGTTAAATACCTAGTCATAATAAAGTCGTCTAAAGTAATTTGGACTAAGTAACGAAACTTCTATCAAGAGACTTTGGAATTAAAAAGAAGCCCATAGAAAGAATGGAAAGTATACTTTAAAATTTATCCTCAATAACTCGCACATAAAACAACCATTATAAAAATAAAGAAAACCGAAAACCGTACGACATAAAACACAGCGTACCTGAGCTTCAAGGTGGTAAACCAAATCAGCAGCTCTCGGTCCTGACAGTAGCCCTTAGCCCTTAGCTTCACCACCTCCCTGTCCTTGCTCATGATCACAGGAACTTGGACTCCCAGTGCAGTCGAAAACCATACGACATAAACGTACCTGGGCTTCGAGATGGTAAACCAAATCAGCAGCTCTCGGTCCTGACAGTAAAGCCCTTAGCTTCACCACCTCCCTGTCCTTGCTCACGATCACAGGAACTTGGACTCCCAGTGCAGTCGAAAACCATACGACACAAACGTACCTGGGCTTCGAGATGGTAAACCAAATCAGCAGCTCTCGGTCCTGACAGTAAAGCCCTTAGCTTCACCACCTCCCTGTCCTTGCTCATGATCACAGGAACTTGGACTCCCAGTGCAGTCGAAAACCATACGACATAAACGTACCTGGGCTTCGAGATGGTAAACCAAATCAGCAGCTCTCGGTCCTGACAGTAAAGCCCTTAGCTTCACCACCTCCCTGTCCTTGCTCATGATCACAGGAACTTGGACTCCCAGTGCGGACAGCCGCGATGTGAGCAATGCCTGCGCTTTATTTCCAACTGCCTCTTCAGCGCCGATCAATTCCAACTCGAGGAGTGCTGATTCTATTTGTGTGACCTCTGTAAATGTATAAATGAGTTTATTTTAAAATAAATAAAAAAGTGAAATAAAATTCTTGATAGAGACATCATCAAGACCATGAGAAAATAACATTCATAGAGTATCTACCCATACTTTTCCATCAGAATTTTGAAGAATATTTGAGCGGTTAAAGTCAGAATTACCAGCTTAGTTGTTGTTGCTGTTCCCTGCTGTAAGGACATTTTTGGAGCTCAATAGTTTGGTCTCAAGTGAGTGAGTTTTCGATATTGAGTTGGCACAATACGTATATTGGTATATGGACCCTGCTTTTCTTAGCCTTTTAATTATAAAACAGATTTTTTCAGCTAGACAGAATTTGTTTCAGATTACTATAACGTGTTATTTTACACATTCGGGTACTTAAACCAGTTTATGGATGTTTTTTGTTTGAACAAATTTGGACTGCACATTAATCAAAATCAATTAACGGTAGGGACTTACCACAAGGATCAGTGCTGAATGACTTGGCACCAGGTCGAGTTTGCCCGGCCGCATCTACACACCAGCATCTTGCCCGGCCGCACTGACGTGGTGAGAACGATCCGTCTGGTAAGCATCTAGGCCTCCAGCCTTCAGCTCCTGAAACAGTGGTTTAAACCTTTAACAGAGTAAGTTTCTAAAGCCCTACAAGTACGTGATCCTAAATGGGAAAAGGAAAAGATCCCCTAATGGTTCTCGCACCAGAATCTAAAGTGCAGATATGTTTAAGAAAGTGAAACTCAATAAATGACAATATTAGATTCTTGACCGGAATGGGAAGACTGTTTATTTGATCACTATTTTGTCAATCAATACTTTTATAAACTTACCATTATCGATTTCCTCTTGCATTAGCTGGCACTTGGTCTTGAAGCTAATTTTCTCAACCACTTCAACTGGATCAAAGTTTTTCCTCGTCGTTTCTGCTAACTTCGGTTCGACTACTTCCGAAAGCACTGAAGTGTCCTCGCTTGATGCCACTTCTGTTGATATCGGATCGTCACCACCTCTGTGTTCAGGTCCAAGTTCGATAGTGTCCAAATCTTCGTCTTCTTCGTCAAATTCGTCTTCTCTGAATGTCGTCATTTGTCTTATCAATTCTTCTAGTACTGCATGAACATTGATTCAATTATTAAGTATCATTATTGTAAGAAACATGGAACGTAACCATAAAAAAACCTAATCAGATGGGGAAAAAGAAGACCTCATTTAAGTTACAGTAGGAATTGTTGTGGTATACGTATATGGAATTAAAACTTGCTAGAAGGCTTTTTCATGCCGTAAATATTTTTCATCGTAGGTATTAAGTTAAGGAGTCCTAGACTATCCAGTGTCCAATCCTTACCTTCATCAGCTCGTGCTTTCTCATCGAGCGGGTCTCGTCGGACCCACTTGCGGGCTTGTCGGAAGTTGCACGTCGGCTTGGCACCGCGCACCAGAGACCCCTTTTGAGGCTCTCCGCGAGCGCTTACGCACCAGCACACATCTGTGAAATGGTATCTTTTTCAGATACACTTCATACAAGTTTTTCTTCCAAGTCTTTACCAAAGTACTTTGCGTATTCAATGTTAGGTGAATATAATATTATGCTTTCTTATAACTTCACAATACAACTACCTACCTAATTTGAGGGGGTTCTGTGAATAATCATCGCCATCTGCCATTCGCCCGCAGATCAGATTCGATCTTCCATTCGCCCCTATCAGCTGTTAACGTGCAATCTCATTTCACACGCATAATCCTCTTTCACGCAATAAGTACGTACCTATATTGTCTCCATCCATCATCATCATGCAATAAACCATTTGCTGCAAAAATTAGGTATTCCTAGCTTTCTGGCGTATTATGTTTAAATTATTCTCTGAAAACACCGATATGAACCTAAGGATGCGCCCCATCTGAACATTTTAGCGTAAAACTTCTTCATACAAGAAAAAAGTAAGTTTCCGTCCCTGCGGAAACACGCGTGCGGACTAAATATGGCGTGGATCGCGGTCTATAGACGATCGTGCGGTCGGCTTACTACAGACGCCGTCGGTGTCAAACCAAACATTTTTGACTCCTGTAAACTGGCGACGTTTTTTCGCGCAGTCCACCGGGTCTGAATTTATGGCTATTTCTGAAAAAGTATATTCTAGTTATCAGTAAAGGTCCAGTTTTTCTCACCGATATGTGACATGCACTGCACCGACTCCCAAGCGCCGCTCACGTCGCATTTGGGTATGAATGTTCCTTTGCCATACTTTAGCGCGGCCGCTTCGTTCTTCTCTCGCAGTCTTTCACACGGGCTTAGCACTGTCGGAAAAATTGTAGGTCAGCAAATCAAACAAATTAAATAATGTTGTTAAAGCTTGGCAAAAACGGCTTGAAACGGAACTATTTTTTTATTTTCTTAATCCAAGTTGTATTCAATAAAAATGTTATTTCTATGCTCAATTGCTCAGCCTTCTTTCTGCCTTTTAAATATTTTGGAAGGTTTTTTTAAAACAAAAACATATGTAATAGTATAATGTGAATAAAATAATATGGACGAAAAATATTATGATGAAATGATAAAACAACAAAAAAACACAAAAGTAATCGTGCTATTAACACAAGTGCATTAATAAATATGTTAATATTCAGAATTTAAAAGTGCATGATGCATTGCATTGCATGTAGGTATCATTATTGAGACTATAGAAGTAAAGGATTTAGGTTTAGTGGTTGAAACAAAAATTACCAACAAACGAGTTAAATGATTATGTAGAAATAATTCAAAACTCATGCCTTTTGAGCCATTAATTTTTCTCCCGCTCTTGTGTTTTCTTACAATCCCCTTCTCTGTTTCAACTGTTAAAAATAATACAGATGAAACTATATAAATAAGTTATACTTATATATCTTTTCGCAAATAAAGTAGTTGCAATTGCTTTTGCAAAAATTTAATTATGCAAAACGAATTGGTGTCCTGTAACAAATGGTCACGGATTATGGTCATTATTACGTAATATCTAACTCCTGCGCCTTTGCTTTGGATCCTAAGTTTTTAGCATCTTTGGACGAATATCTATGATACCATTCGAAAACAAAAACTCGAATACTGAATGGATTAAACATATTAATTTAATGGTTATTATCGTTATCGTTCATTATATCAGCACGAACGACAACGATAATAAAAAATTTGGTATTTCACAAATCCAGTTTATTAATTTCTAGGGCTTTTTGTCTATCTTTCTGTCCGTAGGAAAACCCGCTCGCGTTGCAATAAAATGTGGAAGCAGGACAGATCAGTCTTACTTATTCATCTTAATTGTAATCTCAAACAAATTTTGCCCGCTGATTAAGTAATTCGCTGATTTGTAACGCAAATCTGTCAGTCGTGGGGCAGAATTTGCTAACGATTACGATAACGATGAATACGTTTTACTTACGCAATCAGAGCCCGCCTGGCATACCTCCCGTAAAACCCTTAAGTGGGACAGAGATCGCAATAATTGGCCTGCTTTTCTCATTTTGTGGTCCCACGGGCAGCGACTGTTTAATAATAGTATATCCCGTGTGTTAGCAAAGCTCTTACCAGGGCACACGGCGTTGCATTCCTCCTTGGTGCGGAAGTTGTTGTGGTTGCCCGAACAGCCGTGGTAGCGGAACCGCTCGCAGCGGTTACGCGCGTGGTTGAAGTGCCACCGCGTCGTGTTCAGTCCCTCGCCGCTCTCGCACTCGCCGTCGTCCTTGCTTTCGAAACACACTGATCCTGTGGGAATATCTGCGTGAGTATCAGCAATATCACGAAACTACAAAGAAATCATATTCGTAGGAGTCACGCAAGCGGGAGTGAAAATCCGATGTTTCAGATAAGAAAATACTAGCGGCTAGCGCCAGCCCGCGTGAATTTCAGCTATTCACAAATCCAGCGGGAACCGTGGATTATTCCCGGATATTTTTTGCATTCCAATGTAAATAATATTATCTCCATTCTTGTGAAGGAGTAATAAACATACACACACACTTGCACATAAACAACTTATATCATATATGGCTTACTTCGCTCATGAAAAGTCAAGCTCTACCGCCACATTCGCAAAACAGATTTGCACAGAGAAGGAATTTGATGAATATAACTGGTTCATTCACTCAAATTGGATTTTAAGTCGTCGCCATCTAAATGCAAGCAAAGTCTAAACGAAATCAAATGTTGCACATAGGTTGCACATAAGATCTTCCAACTTCAATGCTGGACGATTTCAGCAATTTTCTGCTATTCATTCGTGACATCTTTGTTTGCGATGCGGGACCCCTTCCAGCAGGAGGGGGTGGCAAAAACAATCGGTCTTCAATCTACACCTTATAATGCTCTATTGCTATAGCAAGGTCGCGGAGCACGAAGAATTTCGTACATTAACCTGTTACTACCTGTCTCTGTCACTCCCGCGTCAAAATAATGCGGTCACGCTCGCACGGGACGGGGTCATTGCATCTGTGCGAGCTTGACCGCATTATTTTGACGCGGGAGTGACAGAGACAGGTAGTAACAGGTTAATGTACGAAATTCTTCGTGCTCCGCGACCGTGCTTTATCATCAAAATACCGGCAAGAAACTAAGCGTACTAAGTAAAATCTCGATACCATAATTTGATTAGCAAGTAATAGTACAACCCTTGCCAACCAGAATCTGAAGGCACCGTGTTAGATATAAGAATACTAACGTGGTTTAGGACAGCAGACTGCAGGCCTGGAGTCGTGAGGTGCAAAGCGGCAAGCATGGGTGTAGGGACAGGCTGCAGCGCTGGGGCCGCACAGCAGGGCCCCTGATCCATCAGGCGCTTGCAGTGGCTCTCCCTCCGGACACTGAGGCGACGGGGAGCAACGCGCTAGGGGTGGGCAGGATTCTCCCTGAAACAGATTCAGCTCATTGAATGATTCCCATGACTGGCGGAACAACTTATGCCCAGTTGGCACAACTAAAAGTCCAGAGTTATTGAGAACATGTAAAAATTATATGCATGCATGTTTGAATTTGACCATCCTCAAATCATTAAATATAGCTAAAGAGCAAGGTTATGACTGTAGCTTCACCCGCATAGATTTTTTGTCGAATCCCACTGGATTGGAGGCAATTCCATTTTTTGGAGACAATTCGCTTTCAAGAAAGTTTGCTATATCAGTGTAAGTATAGCTTGTTTTTTCTAAATCTCGCAGGTACTATGGATTTGTAGCCTATATGGTAATCCTGGCTGTAAGCTATCTCCATTGCTTTGAGACAATTTGTTTCAGTGGTTGTTGTGTGATTGAGAGACCTAAGTAAGTAACTAACTGAGAGTTGTCGTGTGAGGTGAAGTAGTTGTGGTGGCTTGTAACCTACACAGTTACAAACTTTCACATTTATAATATTAGATTTACCTCGCAATCCAAAGGCACAAGTTCGCACGTCTCGTCTTCTTTGCATTTAGCCTCGGCGCAAGGGTCTCTGCAGACGCACGTGGGGCAGCCCTTGTTGTCGAGCAGTCGGCCGTGCGGGCATATCTCCTCCACATCACATCCAGGTTCTGGACATTTGGAAGGCACGTCGCAATTCGGCGTTGAATTCGTTGATCGAGTTCCTGGCACCTGTTGACAATTTTGAAACATTTTATTTATATTTCTTTACTCACGACTCTCTATTTTACCCCAAAGAATCCTTGATAGCTTTCTGTACTCGTATTCCAAATTTTCGTCCATTCATCCAATTTTTAAGCTTGCATTTATCCTCCTTGACGTGTCTACCAAAACCTGGCTGTCGGACATGTGAACGATAGTGGCTAGCGAAACCAAATTATATCTTGAAGATCCTGTAGCATGGCGCACAATGCAATTGACCCGAACCATATTATATTATGTGTAAGAGTAGTAAGGCCTGTTATTTTTGGCCAGTTGATTTGCATCAACGAATAGTAAGTAAATAATCATCCTCGAGACGACGTACCTCGAACTTGAGGAGCGCTACTCCGGGTCTCTGTATCGCAGGAATGGACCCCCAGACTTACGCTTTCCTTTGTTGATTAAATTGCAATCATACATAATTCATTAGTCAATCAGTCACTCATCTTTTCTTAGCTGCTATCACAGGATAGAACAATTTCTGTTAGGTTGACTAGTGACAAAATACAGAAGCACTCACCTCATTGCCCGCAGTGTCGACACACCAGCACAGTCGTTTGCCGGAGCCCCGACACTGCACCTGCGCATAGCTGCCATCCTCCTTGCAGTCTGGCACCCACGTCCATGACGGTGGGTTGCCACTCTCCGCCGCTGTGTGTAGTGCTAGAGCTCTGTCAATAGAGATACACGTAATTTAAAAAAAAAGTCCTACGGGAAATCCGAATAAAAAACCATCCATGATAAAATCAACGAAACGCAAACAGCATTTGGATAAAACAAGCTTGTATGCGTAATATCATGGAAATGCCCAAAAATAACTAATCTGCCATCTTGGATGTAAAGTTAGTTAGCCAACTACGCTGTATTTGATAAGACAATAAAATCTTGTAAAATAGCAGCAAAGACGCACCGCCAAGCGATTTAGCGTTCCGGTGTGATGCTTGTAGAAACCGTTTGGGTAAATTTACTTACCCTTCCAAGTTAGTACTATAACATCTTAGGCTGCATCATCAGGTGAGATCGCAGTCAAGTACGAACTTGTATAGAGTAAAAAAAAATCAAGGATCACCTTCGCTGCTGGCAGGCGGTCTGATGTACCACCGCAGTGCACGCGGTGCCGCAGCCGGTCGCGCAGCAGCGCTGCTCCGCGCCGCACTCGGCGTCCGAGCGGCACGCCCACTCGCACGCGCCCGTCCAAGGCACCAGGTACGGGCACTGGCCGGGTTTACGCGGTAGACCTGAGAAGATAATACAGGTTTTTGAAGGAATTTCGAGTCGACTCGCATCGCACAAACGAATCGGATTCCTACATACTTTTACAACCAGCGCCATCTTTTGACAGCCGCATGTCAGTGACGTGACAAAGTGTCGCCGGTTTATTGGTGTCAAAAATGTTCGTTTTGACACCAACAGCATCATTAGAAAGTCAACCGCAGTAATGTTTTAGGGTTAGGACCGCGGTCCACGTCACAGATCCTATACCTTTAAACGAGCAATTCTTGTATATATATATATTTCTATATAATCTAAATCTCGAAAACGGCTCGAACGATTTTCATGAAATTTAGTATACAGAGGGTTTTGGGGGCGATAAATCGATCTAGCTAGGATTCACTTTTAGAAAATGTCGAATTTACCAAAAAAAAAATGAACCCTGCTGCCATCTATTGGCAACCGAGCAAAGCTCGGTCACCCAGATATTTAACATTAATATGAGTCCACACGCGCGTTTCCACAGGGACGGTTTCTGCTGTTTTGTGGTGTAGTAGCGAAAACTTTGAGAGATGGCGCTACTTTTTCATTGTATGAATAAGGTTAGGTCAGATGGGTTTATTCTGAGCTTGATATCTCTGTCTTACATGCGGGTACAGGCGGGCAGTAGTCCGCGTCGCAAGCAACGTCCACGAGAGCGCAGGAGCGTCCAGCGGGGCACGTCACGCCGGCGCAGGGGTCGCGGCACTTGCACGTGGGACACCGGCCGGCGCCCAGCTCGAACCCGTAGTCGCAGCCCATGCGGCACGTGAGCTCCAGGCACGACAGTTCGGACCGTACCCTGGAAGAATATCGCTCTTTTTATCGGATAGGCTAAGGGCCAAAATATGCGTGGTGTAAGGCGAGCCCCAGCCCTTTGAAACGACGATATAAATCAGGTGGCGGGAATTAAACGGCTGGATGAGGAAGGCTGATGACAGGGTGTGGTGGCGCTCACTTGGAGAAGGCCTATGTCCAACAGGAAATGTCCGCAGATAATGAGAACGACGTGACTACCATGACTCTCTATGAGGTAAAAAAATCGTCTCCTCTATCAATCTAAATATATAAAAGAAGATACTGACTCATTCATTCACTGACATATCAACGCACAGCCCAAACCGCTGGGTCTAGAGACTTCAAATTTGGCAAGCAGGTTCCTTATGAGGTCTAGGGGTGCACTAAGAAAGGATTTTTCAAAATTCCTCCCCTAAAGGGGTGAAACGGGGCTCCAAAGTTCGTATTTTACCAAGCTTCAATACTCCTTCACGCCGCAACTACTGAACCGATTTGGCTCAAATTTGGAATGGAGATAAATTGCATCTAGGGTTAACACATAAGCTACTTTTCATCCCGGGAAAATCCATGGTTCCCGTGGGATTAGTTAAAAACCGAAATTCACGCGGAAAAAAATCTTCACGCCGGAAAAACAAGACCGATTCAGCTGAAATTTGGAATGGACATAGATGATATCCTGGGTTAATAAAAAGGCTACTTTTCATCCCGGAAAAATCCATGGTTTTTGCGGGAAAACTGAAAAATTGATATTCACGCGTGAAAAATACTACTTTACGCTGCACTTACTGACCTGATATGACTGAAATTCGGAAAGGAGATAGATTTTATCCTGGATTAATACATAGGCTACTTTTCATCCCGGAAAATTTCATGGTATATCAAAGAAGATACTGACTCACGCACTCACTGACATATCAACGCACAGCCCAAACCCCTGGGTCTAGAGACTTCAAATTTGGCACACAGATTCATTATGAGGTCTAGGGGTGCACTAAGAAAGGATTTTTCAAAATTCCCCCCTTAAGGGGTGAAACGGGGCTCCAAAGTTCGTATTTTACCAAGCTTCGATACTCCTTCACGCCGCAACTACTGAACCGATTTGGCTCAAATTTGGAATGGCGATAAATTGCATCTTGGATTAACACATAAGCTACTTTTCATCCCGAGAAAATCCATGGTTCCCGTGGGATTAGTTAAAAACCAAAATTCACGCCGAAAAAAATCTTCACGCCGCAAGTCAAGACCGGTTTGGCTGAAATTCGGAATGGAGATAGATGATATCCTGGGTTAATAAAAAGGCTACTTTTCATTCCGGAAAAATCCATGGTTTTCTCGGGAAAACTGAAAAATTGATATTCACGCGCGAAAAATACTACTTTACGCTGCACTTACTGACCGGATATGACTGAAATTCGGAAAGGAGATAGATTTTATCCTGGATTAAAACATAGGCTACTTTTCATCCCGGAAAATTTCATGGTATATCAAAGAAGATACTGACTCACTCACTCACTGACATATCAACGCACAGCCCAAACCGCTGGGTCTAGAGACTTCAAATTTGGCACACAGGTTACCTATGAGGTCTAGGGGTGCATTAAGAAAGGATTTTTCAAAATTCCCCCCCTAAAGGGGTGAAACGGGGCTCCAAAGTTCGTATTTTACCAAGCTTCAATACTTCTTCCCGCCGCAACTACTGAACCGATTTGGCTCAAATTTGGAATGGCGATATATTGTATCTTGGGTTTACACATAAACTACTTTTCATCCCGGGAAAATCCATGGTTCCCGAGGGATTAGTTAAAAACCGAAATTCACGCGGAAAAAAATCTTCACGCCGCAAGTACAACACGGATTTGGCTGAAATTTGGAATGGAGATAGATGATATCCTGGATTAGTAAAAAGGCTACGTTTTACCCCGGAAAAATCCATGGTTTTTGCGGGAAAACTGAAAAATTGATATTCACGCGCGAAAAATACTACTTTACGCTGCACTTACTGACCTGATATGACTGAAATTCGGAAAGAAGATGGATTTTGTCCTGGATTAATACATAGGCTACTTTTCATCCCGGAAAATTTCATGGTATATCAAAGAAGATACTGACTCACTCACTCACTGACATATCAACGCACAGCCCAAACCGCTGGGTCTAGAGACTTCAAATTTGGCACACAGGTTCCTTATGAGGGCTAGGGGTACACTACGAAAGGATTTTTCAAAATTCCCCCCTATAGGGGTGAAACGGGGCTCCAAAGTTCGTATTTTATCAAGCTTCGATACTCCTTGACGCCGCAACTACCGAACCGATTTGGCTCAAATTTGAAATGGCGATATATTGCATCTTGGGTTAACACATAAGCTACTTTTCATCCCGGGAAAATCCATGGTTCCCGTGGGATTAGTTAAAAACCGAAATTCACGCGGAAAAAAATCTTCACGCCGCAAGTACAAGACTGATTTGGCTGAAATTTGGAATGGAGATAGATGGTATCCTGGGTTAATAAAACAGCTACTTTTTATCCCGGAAAATTCCATGGTTTTCGCGGGAAAACTGAAAAATTTATATTGACGCGCGAAAAATACTACTTTACGCTGCACTTACTGAACTGATATGACTGAAATTCGGAAAGGAGATAGATTTTATCCTGGACTAATACATAGGCTACTTTTCATCCCGGAAAATTTCATGGGTTCCATGACAATAGTGATAGATAATATGCCTTCATGCCGTAATTACTGAACTGATTTGGAAAAGAGATAGATTATACCCTGGATTAATACTAAGGCTACTTTTTATCCCGGAAAAATCCATGGTTCCTTCGGGAACAGTGAAAAACAGATATCCACGCGGGAAAAATATTCCTTCACGCCGTAATTGCTGAACTGATTTGGCTGAAAATTAGAATAGAGAAGGCTATTTTTTATCCCGGGAAAATCAATGAATGATATCCCGCGTGAATATTTGATTGTCACTATTCCAGCGGGAGAAATACTCATTCACGCTTCAACTATTGAAAATTTTTGGCTGAAATATAAAATGGAGATAGATTTCGCTCTAAATTAACACAAAGGTTACTTTTTATTCCGGAAAAATCGATGGTTCCCGTAAGAACAGGGAAAACTAAAATTTACGTGGGCGAAGCCGCGGGTATCTGCTAGAGGATATTTTTTATCCACTATTCCAGCGGGCGAAATACTCATTCACGCTGCAACTATTGAAAACTTTTGGCTGAAAGTTAAAATGGAGTTAGATTTCGCTCTAAATTAACACAAAAGTTAGGTACTTTTTATTCCGGAAAAACCGATGGTTCCCGTGAGAATAGGGAAAACTAAAATTTACGCGGGCGAAGCCGCGGGTATTTGCTAGTGATTGTATAAAAACAACTTGGGCGAAAGACGGATTTATTTATGCATATGCCAAGGTAACGTGATGTAAGTTTTGATCTCGTTATTGCAACTCACTTGTCACAATCCACGTCTGAAGCGTTGCCAGTTCTGGTATCAGGTATCTCTGTGCCGAAGGAATCGACGCACCAGCATCGACCGTTGGCGCACTGCTGCGGCGTAAAGGACCCATCTGGTTTGCAAGTCGGTGCCGGCAGCGCCAACTTCATTCCGTCAACCGTGCCTTCCATCTTCTCGTCGAAGTCTCGAAGGTATTCGCACACTGTAAAGAAGTTAAACACTTGAACTGGTATTTTAATGAAAGATAATATCGGAAAATTGAACAAGTTCGAAAGGTTAGCTTTTGATATCGCCAATTGCCACTCGAGGTAACATAGCAGGGTGATCGCGTATCCATACCATGGATTTTATAAGTCCTTATAAGTCCACTCAGTGACCTTTAACGAGTTCGTTTGACATTATTTTTTTATCCATTGAAGATTTGCCATGCCAAAAGGTATTGCCAAACGATTTGACCATTCTTGTGCGAGCCTGGTTAGCAGCTGATTACGGTTTTTAACCTATCTAAATGTAATTAAATACATACTAGCCTGCAAGCGCATCTTCGCGGCGTCCACGCATACGGCTCCGCAAGTTTCAGTGGAACAGCACACCAGGCCCTCGTCGCAGACCCCTTCCGCGCAGCTGGTGGTTGAGTTCACACTGCAAACTGCCTCCGCCTCCGGGCCGCACGACTCAAAGTTTACCTTGAAGAATAACAATAGAAGCACATTATATCACGTAGATATGGCTCAAGAGTAAGAGGGGAAAAGATCATGTCCAAAGATAGGTTGTGACGCCGTTTCTGCAACAATTGACATGCTGTGGTTCAAAACGAACTTCATGGGTGAGTTGCCCATGCACAGCTATGCGATTCGCTTATTGTTTTGATACACTGAGAGGATGATTCACTCCACATAACCACAGGCTTCACTTCTCGGCGGGGGAGGGGGGAGTAGAAGGGGAGAGTTCACATGATGTCTGCGCAGACGCAAATGCCGCGAGGTTTTTTAAACTTTCTTCACGACTAGAATCGCTAGGCAGGCCAAGTGGCTAAGGTCAAATTTGTGTAAGAAAAAACGTATTACAATACCACATTTACCTACTAAATTTAGGTTATACTTTGATGTTACATTTATCACAATTTTTATCTTATCTGCGAATCTACATCCACCATTTAGTTCTGCCACTAAATATGTAATGGATCAAAGAATCCAAGGCGCAGCCACATTTGATTATTTTGGGATTCTTACATCTAAAACCTCCGAATCTGTAGAGTTATCCATGAAGTTAGGATCTGGGCAGCAGACAGCGCCTCCGCTCCTTCGCGCTGTGGTGCAGAGGTGTCCGCTGGGGCAGTCCTGAATAGTACCGCAGGCTAGCACCGAGCCTTCATCATCAGTTGCCGGGACGCCTTCCTCGCATGGATTGTCGTAGGAGATTTTGGGGCGACCTGAGAACACAAAAGAAATGTAGGGTAATAATATAATTGCATTGCGTTAATCGTGTCGTTGCGTTGAAAAATGAATTGTTGAACTGAAATGAAATTATATTACCTGTTTACGCGATATTCATGGACGCGGTTAGCAACAGGGGCACTGCGTTTCTTATCTGTTACCGCGCCCCCTCTCTCGCACGCGGGAGCGCTGGTGCTGTCCCTTTCGCACTTCGGTTAACCGGTTTGTTTGCGAAAGCGCCCGCGCCGTGCAATAGCACCATACCAGTCTGCTGTCGACCGACAAACTTATCGGTTCCCCGCGCGTGGCTGACGTAATTTTGATCACGTGTCGTCTTTGAAACGCGTAGTCGCGAGACGTAAATTACTACGTTTGAGTAGCCACGTTTATATTTGCGCGGGTGAGTAGTCACCGAATAACTGCGCAACGAGTCGCTCGTTTGGAAGCGCCGGAGTCGTTTTCGTGCCGCGGTTTGTTTTCCCCGGACCTGATTGTTTGGGGACCGCTTCGACTTGCGCTGTGATATCGCTGGGTTTTTTGGACATTGCACGCGTGTTTGGGACATTGACTAGTTGTTGTGCCGGCCTTTGTGAGTTCGCTACGCTCGCCGGATCTACCTAGTAACACGCGTGCCCAGCTGCGTTTAGCGGCGATAAAGTTCGCGGTAGTTAAGTAATTGTAGACCGCGCTGTCATTGACCGCTGACCTTGTGTGTCGTGAACCACGTACTTTATTTTATTCGCTTGAGTGTTTGTGGGAGTTGATCCAGCCTGAACGTTCGACATATTTTGACCGTCGCGTTCATTGTTGCGGGTTGCGACCCACTGTGCTGCTGCATTGAGCACTCCACTCATAGGAGGCGAACGAACGATTGGAGCTGTGTTCGTGTTTGACGTGTCTGGGAGCTGATTGGTGCAGAGGACCTACGGTTGCAAGCCCCACACACACACCTACACACCCCTTTACACTTTCACGTCACATACTGTCCCACATCCACTACAGGGGGCGTCGCATCGAGTATCGTCGCATGCATCAACCAGGTTAGTGGCCTTCTATTTTCCTTGTCTATGTCGAAGGCTGTCGCTGCCCGAGTTGACGATTGCCGTAGTAGTGCTAGTAAAAGCCGCCTGTTATTTCCACTGATCGGCTAGTGAGACTCGGATATTACTATCCGACTCGGATTGGATACCGTCATCCGTACTGATCACTGTAGTCTCACTAGTCGGTCCCCCCTCGACCTGTCCGGGCTCGTTCCTCTATGGGCCCGGGAACTCAGCCCTCGTCTGGACAGGCAAGGGGCCGTAACATTTGGTAGCAGAGCGTGGTTTCGCGCCTTTTGGTTAAGCGGCTTTTACACGTTCGGCGCGTCGATATCGATATTTGTTGCGCGTATTTAATTCGTCGCATATCTCTGTCGGTCACACGTTTGTAGGCGCGGTACGCCACGTGTCGGACCGATACGCCGCGTTAACGGCCACAGATTATTGTACCGCTACACCACGCGTTTTTGTAGCAACGCCGCGTTTATTTACCGCGTGCCGCGCGTTTGTTAACCGCGACCTTGATTAGCGTTCTGCACGTGTTGGTGTTTGCATCTGTGCTTGTTCTACTTCCTTGTTGTTTTATTTTTTTGGTTTCGTGCTTCCTTGTAATTATTCTCGCGCAGTCTCGCCATGCCTTCGCATAGGCCTCCGGTGCACCGTATGCAGGATGAGCTGCGGTGGGCAGCTAGCGCGCATGCGCTTATTACTCGTCCAGACAGGACGGCTAGCTTGCTCCACCGCCTTGAGCAGCTCCCAGCCAGACGAGCCCATTTTGAAGAGGCCTATTCGGAATTCCTTGCTACAGTGGAGGACGACGAGGCGCGAGAATCGGCCCAGAAGGACTACGAGCAGTTCTTCGAGTTCACAGACGATGTGCTCGAGGCTGGGGCCAAAATGAATCGTGAGGCTCGACAGAGCATTCTGTGCGAGTCGCCTCGCCCGCAGCCGCAGCCCGCCCTATTGGGTCGGCTGCCTACTTTGGACCTTCCACACTTTGGTGGGCGGCTTCAAGACTGGATGGGGTTCATCTCCATCTTCGACAGTCTAGTCCATACCCGCCGCGACCTATCCCCAGGCCAAAAAATGGCCTATTTGCGGACCTCCCTTCAAGGGGAGGCACTTGGGGTAGTCTGCCATTTGAAGTTGTCTGACGCCAGCTACTCCACGGCCAGAGAACTCCTCGAGAGGCGCTACGCCAATGTGCGCCGCCTTGCTGACGCGCACATGATGGAGTTAATATCCCTCCCGGTTTTGAAAGACCTAGCACGTCTCCGGGAGGTGATCATTGACCCAGTCGTGGTTGCTTGCAACGCCCTTCGACAACTTGACTTACCGGTGGATCAGTGGTCCTTCTGGCTTCTTCACCTGGTTCTGTCCCGCCTGCCTCTCGATCTGCGGATCCGATTTGAAGAGAGGTACGGCGGGGACGGGGCTAATTATATACCCCCGTTCAGTGACCTCTTAAAGTTCCTTGAGGAACAGAGCCGCCAGGTGGAGAATGCCGTGGCCTCGGGAACACCGGCAAAGGAGCCGGCGCGACCGACGCCCGCTTCTAAACCCACGACTTCCACCAGGGGTTTCAAGCAGCCAGTAGTGGCGCAGGAGACTGGTCGCCGCACAATCCCCAACTTTAGTGGTCTTGCTGCGACCGAGGCAACCCCCTGCAACTATTGCCGTGCTTCCACGCACACGACGACTGACTGCCCTAAATTCTTGGAGAGACCGCCCAAGTCCCGTAGGGCCATCGCTAGGGAGCGCCGTTGGTGCTACTCTTGCTTAGGTCGGCACTTACAACGAAATTGCCAGCACCAACGGCCTTGTCCCCATTGTCAGGGCAACCACCTTCCTATTCTTTGCCTCGACCGCAATGGCGTCGGTAGGCAGGAGGTGGTTGAGCGGACACCCGGCAGGAGTGGAGTCTCCTCACCGGTCACAGGCCCAGCCGATAGAAGGCGTGGTGACACTGTTAGTGCGGCCCCTGGTTTTGATAGGGCTTCACCCCCCCCTCGGGCGGGGGTGCAGCCCTCCAGGGGCGGGGGCGGTCCGCCCTCTGTCAACCCTGAGGGAGGTTTTGCCGTCGCTCAGCCTGATCCAAGGAGGTACTCCCCTCCTCTGGCTGAATACCCCAGGCTGCAGCGACACCTTCCTCGATGGCCTGGACACCCCCTTCCGCACTACGCCGCCCCGCGGCTGTCGTACATGGCCAGACCCCCTCAGACCGGGAGAGACGCTTGGGTGTACCCTGGGGGAACCCCACCTCTTGGTGTGGTCGAAGTTCCCCAAGAAGGCCCTTACGAGCGCCCAAGGCTAGAGGAGTTGCCCGAAAGGGGCAACTCCCGTTGACTTGCTGCTGCCTTGGCTCCCACCACCGCCACCTCACCTGACAATTTGAACGACCATAAGCCGGTCTGCCAGACTGTACTTTTACCAACGGCTTTGGTCAGGGTGTACAACCCGAAGGGTGAGTGGCTTATGGTACGCGCGCTGCTAGATCTCGGATCACAGCGCTGGATTGCGTCGTTGTGGTGGGTGAGCGCTTCGGGGCAAGTCTCATTGCACCTTGTCCTAGCTAAGTGCAAGGTTGCATCTATCAGGTCTCGTCTAACAATTCCTAAGTTGCACTTGTGGAGCCGAACTATTGACCCGGTTACTAAACCACGTCCACGCTTCTTGGAAGTCTCTGGTAAACATGGTGGACGTTTTTGCGTGGTCGGACAGCGAGATTGTCCTGTGTTGGCTTCGGACTTCGGTCCATAATCTTGGCATTTTTAAATACTCATGCGGGTTGCAATACCCTCTCAGCCATTTTGCAGCGTGAGTTTGGATTTTGGCAGGCCGACGAACCATTCGAAGCGTGATCTTCAACTGTATTGCTTGCTATCGTTTGGAGGCATCCATTGCACAGCTTGTGATGGGTGACCTGCCTGCGGACCGCGAAAAGGCTGCTCGACCTTTCGCCGGTGTTGGAACCAATTGCCGGTCCTTTCTTAGTGAAGAGCTCTAACCTTAAGAATGCTCGGTCTTTTGAGGCCTACTTGTGCGTCTTTGTTTGCCTTGCAACCAAGGCAGTCCACTTGGGACTTATCAGTGCCCTCAGCACGGAGGCGTTCGTGGCCACTCTGGGCCGCCTCGTGAGCCGTCGCGGCCTACCCGATTTGGTTCGGACCGACTGCGGGACTAATTATAAGGGAACCAATCGTTATTTGAAGGAGGTCGTCGACTTACTTGTTGAGAGCAGGCACTGTGTAGGCACCGCCATGTCTAGAATGGGAGATCTTGTTATGCTTAAAGAATCTAATCTACTCCCACTATTTTGCGTCGTGGACGCATTGTTAAACTGTTATTTGGATGGCGTTCCCCGGGTGGCCGAGGTATTTGTAGGGGACTCAGTATTGCAACGTGCCGTGGTCACGTTGTCCCAACGGCCTATTGATTAGCGAATCTACATTCTTAGATTCGGAGCGGGGGATTGTTTACGCGATATTCATGGACGCGGTTAGCAACAGGGGCACTGCGTTTCTTATCTGTTACCGCGCCCCCTCTCTCGCACGCGGGAGCGCTGGTGCTGTCCCTTTCGCACTTCGGTTAACCGGTTTGTTTGCGAAAGCGCCCGCGCCGTGCAATAGCACCATACCAGTCTGCTGTCGACCGACAAACTTATCGGTTCCCCGCGCGTGGCTGACGTAATTTTGATCACGTGTCGTCTTTGAAACGCGTAGTCGCGAGACGTAAATTACTACGTTTGAGTAGCCACGTTTATATTTGCGCGGGTGAGTAGTCACCGAATAACTGCGCAACGAGTCGCTCGTTTGGAAGCGCCGGAGTCGTTTTCGTGCCGCGGTTTGTTTTCCCCGGACCTGATTGTTTGGGGACCGCTTCGACTTGCGCTGTGATATCGCTGGGTTTTTTGGACATTGCACGCGTGTTTGGGACATTGACTAGTTGTTGTGCCGGCCTTTGTGAGTTCGCTACGCTCGCCGGATCTACCTAGTAACACGCGTGCCCAGCTGCGTTTAGCGGCGATAAAGTTCGCGGTAGTTAAGTAATTGTAGACCGCGCTGTCATTGACCGCTGACCTTGTGTGTCGTGAACCACGTACTTTATTTTATTCGCTTGAGTGTTTGTGGGAGTTGAAGCCAGCCTGAACGTTCGACATATTTTGACCGTCGCGTTCATTGTTGCGGGTTGCGACCCACTGTGCTGCTGCATTGAGCACTCCACTCATAGGAGGCGAACGAACGATTGGAGCTGTGTTCGTGTTTGACGTGTCTGGGAGCTGATTGGTGCAGAGGACCTACGGTTGCAAGCCCCACACACACACCTACACACCCCTTTACACTTTCACGTCACATACTGTCCCACATCCACTACAGGGGGCGTCGCATCGAGTATCGTCGCATGCATCAACCAGGTTAGTGGCCTTCTATTTTCCTTGTCTATGTCGAAGGCTGTCGCTGCCCGAGTTGACGATTGCCGTAGTAGTGCTAGTAAAAGCCGCCTGTTATTTCCACTGATCGGCTAGTGAGACTCGGATATTACTATCCGACTCGGATTGGATACCGTCATCCGTACTGATCACTGTAGTCTCACTAGTCGGTCCCCCCTCGACCTGTCCGGGCTCGTTCCTCTATGGGCCCGGGAACTCAGCCCTCGTCTGGACAGGCAAGGGGCCGTAACATTACCTATGGTGGAGATGGTGTATAGTATCATAATAATTATAAGGATCACGTATGTATTTCTATACTCCATTCAAAGTTAAAATCTTATCAAACTGCAGTAACTTTCTAAAAACAGCTGATAGAAACTGGGGGAATAGTATATTTTAGCAGAAATAACTAAAATAGCAAGCATTAGCAGCTACGAGTAGCTAACCCGGTGGTCCAAGAATTTCAAAACCTATATGGCACGCACATATCACTTCACGTGAACGCAATCTGCGTTACTGAGAAAGTTCCTAAAATGGTCTCATACGTGTATAAGGCTTTCCCAATCGAACTTGGCCAGCGTGATGAACTCAGCAACTAAAGCCTTCACATCATTAGAGCAAGACCGTATGGTGGGCCGTAAATAGGCTTGTGCTTAACTACAATCAAGTCTGATGAACAGAAATGATGAGGTCTATGATGGAGCGCGCTTGCCTAGAAAATGCCTAATCACGCTTCTCTTAAAGGCACCTAGATTATTAAACTGGAAGGGTTAATAATCTAATCACCTTAGCGGTACGTATCAGAAATTTAAACTTACACACAGGGTATCCAGTACACAGCTCGCCCGAGCAGTCAGCGTCGCGCACTCGAACACACTCCTCGCCGTCAGCGCAAGGGTAGCCGGCGCAGGGGTCGTCGCATTCGCAAGTGGGGCACCCGTCGCTGCCGGTCTTGTAACCGTATTCGCAGACGCCGGCGCAGAGGGCCCTGGCGCAAGCGTTCAGACTGCGCCCGCCGGACCTGACGGCCGGCCGAGGAGTGGCGGAGCAGCGCACTGCGTCCGATGGACCCATTGAACCGCGCAGTTTGTTGCCTTCTGTATCCACGCACCTACATGGATGGATCAAGAGTTTGTTATCAGTCTACCTAAGTAATAAGCGCTAATTGTTATGCTACAAGTCCTGGCAGCATTGGGTTGGGCCAATAATACTGACTGCATTTCTGGATAAAACATTACTGCATTTCTGGATAATATTAAAAAGGATGCAGCCAACCAATTGTTAAAAAAAGAAGGGAACCTCCGAGACATTATCTACTATTAATTTCTGTTATTCGCTGAATATTGAGATTTACTGTCCCATAGAGGCGTTACAGAATATTCAAAAGAAAACGCGAAACTTACCAGCATACCAGTCCGTTCCTCGAGCATTGTTTCGATACGAAAGAGCCGTCGGCGGAACATTGCGGCACATAACCCCTTCCCTCCCTTTCGCTCACGACTAACAGTTCAGCCAGCAACTTCTGCTGGGTGCACATGGTGACGTTGTGAGGCAGTGTGCAGTGTTTTCCACATTCGCCGCCGTCGCAGCACTTCTGCATAGATGGGCATTCTAAGTCGTGAGCACACGGCGTGCCGCAGTCGAGGTCTGGTGAAGTAGACGGCGCCGGACAAGTTCCGGCTTTCTGTAACTCTAGGGATGCCGGGCAACATACTCCGTAATCGTTTCCTGGAAAGGAAGGGAATAAACTAAGTATCTTTAAAGGAATGATGCAGATGATTTCTTAGAGTACAAATTGTTGTGTTGCGGTTTTACATTATAAATAAAGCAGCAATCTTAGCCATATTATGTCTTATGGAAACCTGAGAATCGCTGATTGTGGATCAAAATTACAAAAATGTATGAGATAGGCAGTCCTGCATGTAGTTAATCTGTCCTGCTAGATAGACAGTTGTCATAGAATACTAACGTGATCAATTTTTCGATCGGATATGTCATGCGCATACATACATTTTGACGTGACAACGTCTTATAAATCGATAGAGCCGGTTGCACGCACGAAAAAACATGACTCATCCGGCGTTACCTCGCTCATGCGGCGTTACCGGCGTTACCTCGCGAGCGCGGAACGAGCTACAAAGAAGACGTTGTCACGTTCAACTATCGTCAGTAAACCGACTTTACAGGCAACCAATTTTTTTTTTGACGTGACAACGTCTTATAAATCGATAGAGCCGGTTGCACGCACGAAAAAACATGACTCATCCGGCGTTACCTCGCTCATGCGGCGTTACCGGCGTTACCTCGCGAGCGCGGAACGAGCGACAAAGAAGACGTTGTCACGTTCAACTATCGTCAGTAAACCGACTTTACAGGCAACCAATTTTTTAAAGAGAATTATCGCTAATCACATGACCACCAATACATGACTTCCATTAATGGAGAATGTTTTGGTTATATTAAATTCACTTGCGTCATAAAAAATATTTAAGGGGGGCTCCCATACAACAAACGTGGTTTTTGCTCGATTTTTATTTGGTGAACTGTGAGCCGAATTGTTTTTGTTGGAATTGGTCCTGATATTAGAGAACCCCCAGTGCGCGAGCCCGACTGGCACTTTTTGAATTATTTGAATTTAGTTCGATTTTCATTCCAACTATCGTGTCGCTATGTCATATGGCTAGAGCTGTTGTTCATGATAATGATTTCATCGCGCGATTCCTTTTGTGACCATCAGACAATGAACAATCGAACAATAAAAACAGTCATGCAAGGCACTATACCTGACTCAACCTATCATATGTAAAGCTGTGGACAGTTTGGTTTTCCTGGATCCGTGCCACACGCAGATAGAACTGGTCTACTAGTTTCTGATATCAAATAAGAGACTCGCCAATGGGGCAATCGACTAATAAAATTGAAACAATCATGCAAGGCACCATACCTGAGTCCACCAAACATCTGTAGAACGGTGGACAGTTCTGTTTTTCTGGATCCGTCCCTCATAGAACTGGTCTACTAGTTTCTGATATCAATAGAGGTTCTCCTGAGTCTCCAATGGGGCAATCGACCAATAAAATTGAAACAGTCATGCAAGTCACCATACCTGAGTCCACCAAACATCTGTAGAGCGGTGGACAGTTCTGTTTTCCTGGATCTGTTCCTCATAGAACTGGCCAACTAGTTTTTGATATCAATATAAGGGCTCTCCAATGGGGCAATCGACTAATAAAATTGAAACAATCATGCAGGGCACCATACCTGACTCAACCAAACATGTGTAAAGCGGTGGACAGTTCGGTTTTCCTGGATCCGTGCCACATGCAGATAGAACTGGTCTACTAGTTTCTGATATCAATAGAGACTCCAATGGGGCAATCGGCTAATAAAATTGAAACAGTCATGCAAGGCACCATACCTGACTCAACCAAACATCTGTAGAGCGGGGGACAGTTCGGTTTTTCAGGATCCGTGCCACATAGAACTGGTCTACTAGTTTCTGATATCAATAGAGGTTCTCCAATGGGGCAATCGACCAATAAAAATGAAGCAATCATGCAAGGCACCATACCTGACTCAACCAAACATCTGTAGAGCGGGGGACAGTTCGGTTTTCCTGGATCCGTGCCACATAGAACTGGTCTACTAGTTTCTGATATCAATAGGGCTCTCCAACGGGGCAATCGACTAATAAAATTGAAACAATCATGCAGGGCACAATACCTGACTCAATCAAACATCTGTAGAGCGGGGGACAGTTCGGTTTTTTAGGATCCGTGCCACATAGAACTGGTCTACTAGTTTCTGATATCAATAGAGGCTCACCAATGGGGCAATCGACCAATTGAAGCAATCATGCAAGACACCATACCAAGGGCGTAGCCAGGATTTAGTTCAGGGGGGGGCAGGGCCACTGTCATAGGCAAGTTAAACTTATATGTTTGCTACAAAAATTAATATTTATTTAGGTAGGTAAGTATAGGTTACAAGTGTTACAACAGCAATCTTCTCGGTTCTTCGCAGAACCGTTTCAAAACCTCACTTGAAATTGCGTGTGAATTTTCTTGCACCATTTTTCGGTGTACACTTAACATACACAGGCCATTTAAGCGATCCTCGAGCATCGTCGACCTCAGCCACGTTTTAACTCGTCGCAATGTAGAAAAGGACCTCTCTATATTGCTTGTGGTGCAAGGCAGAGCCAAAGTAATTAGTATGGCTTTTTTGGTTGCAGGGAAGTATATTTCCGCCTTCTGTAACAACTCCGCAAAGTCCAGCTCTCTTAGGTGCTCTCTTGGCATACCCTCGTCTTTCCATTGTTTATACCACAGTTCGGCTTCATTATCGAAGGATTCTAATCCGTAGTATCGGCTGAAACTTTGTGTTTTTTGCTTGAATTCAGTCAATGGCATATTCAACATCGCAATGGGATGCAGCATCATCAAACCATAAGTAGGCATATGTTCATCAGAAAAACGCTGCTCCAGTGCCGATATAAGGGAATCCAAATACGGGATGAAGATCGATCGCTTCCAAAAATCGCATATTGTCTCAGCAGGATGATTGGACCGATGTTGTTGATGAGATGCAATGCGTGGGATTTTTAAATCGGTTCCAATAGCAGCTGCAGTTTTCGTAGAAGTGTCGAAGACATTTTGAAATTCCTGGTCTGCGTTGCTGCGATGCTCCTTTATGCAAGACACTACTTTTTGTATATGCTTCTTGCATGTATACATGTCAATTGTCTTTGATTGTAGGGCATTGGAAACGGGTTCTAATATTCCTGAATATTTGCCTATCAAGCCAGCAGATATAATAAATTGTGACTTGGTAGCAGCACAATGTAATTGGTAAGCGCTTTTTCTCGTTGCAGCGTTGGTACCTTCTTTAGAAATTGCCCAAAGTCCATTGAGAATATCTTCGAAATGTTCGTTAAATATAGAAATACTTTTGTATTTTTGTGACCAGCGTGTTTCACATAGAGCTGGAATGTTTGGCACGTACTTTCTTCTTAGAGAAGATTCTCGAAAAAAGTTGATGATATCTTTTATTGTGCTAATCGTGTTTCTTATTTCTGGTACATTATTTAAATCATTGACCACCAAGTTAAGTTTGTGACTTGCACAATGAAAATATAAGGCTTTCTTGTATTTGTCTTTGAAAATTTTCTGCACACCGCCGATATTTCCCGCCATTGTTGAACATCCATCATATCCCTGGCCAACACATTTCTCAGGTTCAAGTCCTTCATTTACTAAAAACTTATCAATTTCCGATGCTATGGTTTTAGCATCCATCGCTGTCAATTCAACAAATCCCAGAAATTCTTCACGAATTATATTTTTGCCTTCATCATAAAAACGCACTCCGATAGAAAGTTGTTCTTTTCCAGCTATGTCACACGACTCATCTGCCATAACACTGTAAGCATAAGCATTCTTTGCGTCCTGTACAATTTCGTTTTTTATGACCCGGCCACACAAGCCAATAATTTCATTTTGAATCTGTGGAGAGGTGTACATGGCGTTTTTCTTTCCACTTTCAATATGCTGTTTCAAAACTTGATCACCTGATTCAATTCTCAATCTCAGCAGGTCTTCCAGTACACCTTGATGTTGCTCTTTACCTCTTAAAGGCAAGTCATGTGTACCACAGAAAATAACCGTAGATATTACAGATGCCAATATCTGTCGATTGTTTTCAATTTCTTTCTGGTGAGCTGTATTTATCATTAAATCCACTGGTGCATTTTCCGAGAAGTTCTTAGCATCGTTGACGGCGGCTTGATGATAGTGCGATGAAGCATGTTTTATGCAGTACTCGTGCATATTTTTGAAGCGGCAGAAACTTCGGGTCACAAATGAACCCAAAATCCCGGTTACTATTTTAGGTGGAAATAATACGCAGTATAAACACAGTGAACCTTTTAAGTATTTAGAATATACCAGCCAAGGCGCGTAAGTCTGTAACCAACAATGATTGAACTTTCGTTTCAAATTAGCGGCTTTGGCATCTTCGGCAAAGTCATAATTTGTAGGAGGTACCCAACAGCGTTTTAACATTTCCATTTTTTCACTTTTAGTCATTAAAGAAGCTCGTCCTACCCATTTGCCTAGGTCATTATCAGAAATACTTTCAGCCTCAGCTGTGTCAGTGCAAGACGAAGATGGCTCAGCGTGAGCCACAGGTGTGAAAGAGCTCTGTGATATACTCTCGATCTTTTCACCAGCGCTGTCACTTTCACTACTACTTTCATTTTGTCTTCTTCTTTTCGAAGTTCCTGAGTAATAGAAAACACACATTTAATGAGAATTAATGACATTGGTGGTAATTTCTGTTAACACTCTAAATAATATTTTAGAATTACGTTATTTTAGACTAAGAACGATTTGCTATTCCGGCGAACGCTCAGTTGATTTTGACATTTCTAAAAACTTCTAAAATTGTCTAAAATAAAGTGAAATCTAAATTTAAATAAGTAGCGAAACATGAATTGCTCATATTATGCACTTATATTTTCTAAAATCTTCTATTTTTTAATTTACAGTATTTTAGGATTAATAGTGGAGACTACGCGAAATGACGTCATGATTGATGAGCTGATTTATGACAATTAATGAAAATAAAATGTTCCACGCTTTTAAAATAGCAATATCTCCTGAAATGTAGAAGTAAGAGTTTTGCAACAAAAAATAAGAAAGATAGTGAAATATTATTTAAAACATTTTTATTTAAAAAATTTACTTCTGTATTACAGGAGATAATGCTGCTTTAAAAGTGTAGTTATTTTATTGCATCTTCTCCCTAAGAAGATACAATAAAATGTGTAAGTACTTTCCTATCTGCAATAGTATGGTACCTACCATGGTCAATTATTCAGACACGTATGTACCTACCTTCGTGGCCAGTAGGAGGCCCTTCCCAAAAAACAAGCGTTGAAAACCAAAATACTAAACAAAACAAATGACAGTTCAATCGGTCAGCTTTTATGAATATGTAGGAATTTGAAAAACCTACTAATTAATGGATTTTTGATTGAAGCATAAATACTTACCTACTTGTCAGTTGTCTTGTAGTTAAGCACACAGTAGTATATACAAACAGCTTACCTTTAAAAAACTTCCTTATATCCATTATTTTGGTTTTGGGTCTAAGACCAAGAAACTTGGACCAAGACGTATGCACGAAATCACTCTACGTTCCTTGTTGCTTACGTTGCGTATGCTTTCGAAGGCACCGGACGATTAAGTGGCGTGGCGTCCGTCAGTCGACTCGGTCGTCGTTGCCAGTGCTACCCCGCCCCCGCCTCACGGCTCCTTCACCTGCCCCGCACACGCCACCGACTAAAAAAATAAACTACCGCCTGCCTGTTTGTTGCTATGCGCGGCGCGCTCGCGTACCTACCTACTATCGAAATTCGAGCTTTGTACTTAATAGTGAGACTAACATAGGTAGATTAATGAGCGGTTTTGACGCTTGACTTTCTTATTTTTTATTTAAATTCATTATAAAGTACCATTATTTTACTTGTTGTGATTGGAAGCATCACGACCTAGGGGGGGCAGGTGCCCCCCCCTGCCCGTACCTGGCTACGCCCTTGCACCATACCTGACTCAACCAAACATTTGTAGAGCGGGGGACAGTTCGGTTTTCCAGGATCCGTGCCACATAGAACTGGTCTACTAGTTTCTGATATCAATAGAGGTTCTCCAACGGGGCAAATGTTTTGTAGACTGCGACCTCTTTTACCTGAAATTTTAAACATAATATAATGTTTGTTCGGTATAGATGTTTGAGGAAAAATAGTTGTTACTGGGTAAAATTGTTTTAGAGAAAAACGTATTTCTCGTAAGTATTGTTATCGGCAGCAAATTCTGATCCCAGATACTTATGGTGTAAAGTTGTAAACACGGAATTCAGCCTAAGTAAGAAGGTACTTTTAGATAAAATTCCCTGAATATCCATAACTTTAAGATCGCTTTACCTATATCAGCATTCTATAATAATTGACTTACTGCGAAAACATACCTACCATTAAACAGTTGTAAAAGAAAAGATAGTGAGTGTGTTGTGTTTACTGCGCGTCGGCTGTTTCGTCAATTACGGCTTACTTACCTCGCTACTAATAAACTTGTAACTGCAAGGAGTTACGATTACGACCTTTTGCACAGTATTCCGCTGTATCAAACTGATATTATGCTGCCATTAGCTGTAATTGCGAGCACTTACTGTGGTTGGGATAAAATGGTTCTGTGACTGGCGACATTAGGTACTGATTACGCTCAAATCACCCGGGATGCTCTATATCTGACATGTGCACGAATCACGGTACAATTTACATATAATTTTATGTTTCAAAAATGCAACTCACACGTAGGTACTGGCGGGCAAGGCGGCCTTAAACACGGCGTTTCCTCCAACTGGCAGGACAGCTGTCCGGGACACGTGACGCTCGAGCAGGGGTCCCTGCACTTGCACAGGGGGCAGCCGCGCTGGTCCAGCTCGAAGCCGAGCGGGCACAGCATGCGGCATGTGTGAGCGGCACACGGCGCCGAGCTCGTGCAGTTCACTAGACCCGCTGCGGGCGCCCTGGTGCCTGGGACCTGGGGAGTACGCAATATTTTGAAGACCTCCCTGGCGCAGTGACGCGCGATTGACTTATCCGAGATCGCGGGTTCGTTTTCGGATTGGCTTCGGCCGTGGCAAGTTACCACCTTTAGCTTCTAGCAAAGATGTACCAAGCGATTTAGCGTTCCTGCGTGATGCTATGTAGGCACCGTTAGGGGGTACTTATCCCTACAAAGTTAGTACGATAACATCTTCAGCTGCATCATCACTTACCATCAGGTGACATCGTATTCAAGTACTACCTTGTAGACTGTAGAGTGTAAAAAAGTGCCTATTTATTCGTTACTGTGGATGTTTCTCTTTCAGTTGCATACTTGATCTTCGCGACGTGTTAATACAGTAAAAAGGGATTGAGAATTGAGACTAGAGAAGCACACCTTTCATAGACATTTTGGCCCTGAGTACCTACTCTTAAATCTGTGTGGGGCTGGTAGTATGGAGGAATGGGATAAGGAATTGGTTTAAATATATGAATTTAAGTACTCATACCTCAAATCCTGCTGCGTCCACACACCAGCACGTGCTGACTATCTCATTGTCACACTGTATCTCCTCGAACTCCCCATCAGAGATCTTGCACCTCGGGGATCGCAGCGAGCGAACGACGCCGCGTCCGCTGCGGGGGTTCTCCGCCGCGAGGGCCCTTGATATCCGCTCTGACGATAGCTTTATGTTCTCACAACCTGGTTACGAAAACAGCTGCTGTTTCATTCAGTTTAACCAAGGGTTGCTAATTAATCCGTAGTCAAGGATACGCGTAACTACGTTTACAAGAAGGGAAGGAAAATCGGACACCAAGACGAGCCAAGATTAGATGTGGCTTGGACTTTTCCCAATCACCACATCGGCGTAAGCTATCCGCTCCGACGATAGCTTTATGTTCTCACAACTTAGTTAAGTTTAGAAAACAGCTGCTGTTTCACTCAGTTTAACCAAGCGTTGCTAACTACTTCGTGGTCAGGGTTGGGCGTAACTACGTTTACAAGAAGGGAAGGCAAATCGACGCCAAAACGAGGCAAAATAATATCTGTTGAACCTTTCCGTAGTACCATGACATGGGCGTAAGGTAAAAATTTGTATTCTGTTCATTACTTTTCTCTCGTAATAACGAAATGGCAATGCCAGATATTCTGAAGTTAGGGCGTTAGGGCCAGTTAGAAGCTTGATCTCGTTTTAGCAAGCTTTACTTAGAGGAGTTTTTAAATCAGCTAGCAGAGCTATGTGCTACTTTGATCTGTGCAGCCCATAATGTCCAAAGCATAAATCTTACGGGCGCCATTCGCGTCCAGCGTTTATAACAGCGAGGTTTACGAGCCCTGGGTCATGGAAGAGGTGGGAGGTTCTTACCAGTGTAAAGTGGCTCAACGCAAGTCCTTCCACAGGAAGTGTTGCAGCAGATCTGGTCGCCGCAGTCGTCGTCCTCGTGGCAGGGCGTCGCCCGCGGGGGACATGCTCCGTCTTCCGCGGGACATCGGCCCCGGAGCTCGGCGCTTGCTGTAAGAAAAATGGTCCGTTAAAATAGACTTGTACCCTGCGGACAGCGCATAAAAATGTCCCCAGTTTATTGGTATCGAAAAAGTTTGTTTTGACACCAACAGCGTCAGTTGTAAGCCTACGTCGGTCCACGTCACGGATCACTAGGTATACTTGTTTATAGTCCGCAGTCCGAATTTCCACTGGGACGATTTCAATAATGATGCAGCGTATTAGCGGAAATTTTGACAAATGGCGCTAAATTTTCCTTGTACGAAGAAAGTTGACCGAAATGAACCTGAGGATAGGCTCATGTCGGTGTTCGTTCAAAGTATTTCCGTGTTCACAAAGACGCGCCTACCTCCTTCACAATCGCTTATATTGCATGTGATTCGTAAGGAGAGGGGCACGTCTTCGTGGATTGAACTACCTACAGTGGGTTGCGCGGAAACTTTGCTATCTACTCTTCTAATTCTAATGAAGTGCAAGTGTTGTCATACCTTGCTGTATCAACAATAGGCACGCGCAGAGCAGCGCCGCCCTCACCGACCGCGTCGCCATCGTAGCATCACACCAACTTCCTCTGCAACAAAGACATAAACAGTTAAACACTGACAACACTCAACATCAGAAAGAAGACAGGACCTCATGATATTAGATATACTGGTATTGTATTGTATATTATGACTAGCTGTAGGGATATAAAGTAGCGTTTACACAATGGCGTATGCTGGCCCACTGCAGGCCATCGCCATTGTGTACACGGGGAAATGGTATGCAATGGCGGGCAATGGTCGACGATGGCGCGCGATCGGGAAGTTGTCGGTTTTTGGCGCACACTTCAAAGGAATCGTGGCGTTGCGTGGTCTGTAGTGTTCACACAATGGCCCATTGCTCAGTTCGCCACCGACCGCTGAACAGTGTATTCTTTTGTTGCGACTACTTCCAACAAAATTAAATTACTAAATTCAAATTAATAATTATTAAATTATTGATAAATTCGAATTATCGAATTCTCCTGATGGTTCTGCAAGCATTTCGCTCAGCAGATTGTTGCCACGACATGCCACGGGTGTGCCCGCGAAATTCAAATTTTTTGTGGTTTTCGCAATTTTTAAGGTAATAAGACATAGTAGGCTCATGGCAGTCAAATTGCGGGAATTCCAGTCGTCTTCACGTGTTTATTTATATAAAAATCTCTGCTTGTAACTAGCATACAAATTGCAAAAAACCACGAAAATTTTGAATTTCGCGCGCAGAGTCGTTGATTTCGCCTTAAACTACTTCCACGTCCATCGCAAGTGCCTCACCGGGCAGCAATGAGCCATGCGCCATTGTGTACACACCAAGTGATCGTGGCCTACAGTTGTGCGATGGCCTGCAGTGGGCCAGCATACGCCATTGTGTAAACGTGGCTTAAAATACAAGGTGTGTGTTAATTCGTATAGTGTGCCGGCAGCAAACCTTTTTACTTCATCCAAAAACACATTAATGGAAATAAGAAGACCAAATTATTTTGTTTTATTTTTAATACAAAACTTAATATTTAATTTAGAAAAAAATATTTTTAGCAACCCTAACTGTGATGTCAACAAAGCGTAATTCACTTTTCGTAAACCCAGTTCATTCATATTGAATGAGCTGTTTTTAGATGGTACATTTTTGAACTCCCTCAGGATATGTATGAGTTAGATTTTTTGTGATATTTTTTCGGCTTCCGGCTAATTATGGCAAGTAGGTAACGCACGTTGAACAGCTTACGAGTTACGATCTATTCTCAGACCTATCAAACATACTCAGAAAATTTCATAACACTTAATCGGTCGAGAGAGAAATATAGGTAGGTACCTATTAAATTTAAAATCGCAGTGGATTCTCAATCAGCTAGTACCTACTTATTCAACCCACACGCTAGAAGGAAAAAGTTTAGTTGTCAGCAACGCTATGCAACTTTCCAAAAACGGCTCTCCACGATTAAAATTCACCTCGAGTGTGTGAACGTGGCTCATTAGATATGATTGTCGGGTGCCCTCACCAACTGCAGCTGTGAAGGCCTTGTAGAACTGTGTAATTAGTAATTACACAAAGTTATTGCCCAATCGTACCGCCCGCGTACTATTTTTCTGATTACATCTAATGTTTATCTAAATTGCAGCAAAAAAGTTTACCGAACCGTGGAGATTTGCAAAGATCTACTTAGGTGTAGACTATAGACAACAAAACAATAATCGTTCTTTATCCGCGCTATTGCCTGCTCTTGAGTTAAGTATACAAACAAAGAACTTGGTCTATTTGTTTATTATTTATTTATTAAGGGACAAAGAAACAGTCATGCACTACGCTGCAGCTTAATAATATGCACAAACACACTGACTAGCTGACCACACCGTTAAATAAGTTGGTCTAATTTAATTTTTATGAGGAACCTAAGTATGGACATACATTATATGTTTAAACTAGCTGACCCTGCAATCGTTGTTTTGCCATTTGGGATATAAGAATAAGATAACAACCTGCTCGCAGACCCACCGATCATACACAGAAAATTTCATAACAATCGGTCGAGCCATATCGGAGGAGTTTGGTAACAAAGAGTGGCACGAGAATTTTATATATTAGAGTTGATGAAACGGAACATCTATTTTCAAGAATTCAAGTTTCATTACTTAGATTTTATTTTACAATTTTATACCTACTTTATTTTAGGCGACTTTGATTTAAATCAACTGGGTCCATATAGGTTTCTATTATTGGGTACTTATTAGGTATCTTAGAGGTCAATTGATTAATAGTAGTTTATGTAACGGTTACATAATGGGGGGTATTAAAACACGAGTGCGAGTTTAAAAAACGAGCCGCAGGCGAGTTTTTTAATAGTATCACACGAGTGTTTTAATACCTAATTATGTAGAGTTTCATACACTACTTTATCTACGCTCATATTATTATCATAAATCCAAATCATAAAATCTTGCTAACGTTTGTCGTAAATCATTGCAACTACTAAGATGTCAGGTGGAGTGAAATTTTCTTTAGTAGGTTTCACTGCTAGACATTTTTAAGCGCAAAGTTTTGACTAAGTAACAAAAAAAATTGGTTGTCTGTAAAGTCGGTTTACGGACGATAGATTTACGAGATAATATCGTAATCGTAATCATAATCGTAATCGTAATCGTAATCGTAGTCGTAGTCGTAATCGTAGTAAAATTGGTTGTCTGTAAAGTCGGTTTACGGACGATAGATTTACGAGATAATGTCATAATCGTAATCGTAATCATAATCGTAATCGTAATCGTAGTCGTAATCGTAGTCGTAATCGTAGTCGTAGTCGTAATCGTAGTCGTAATCGTAATCGTAATCGTAATCATAAATACAGGCCCAGGTGGAACGTTACGCGGAACGTTAGACATTGTGTTGTTGTCTATGGTCAATCATGGCCCATCCATACTCTCGGCAATGACTACCAACTATATGTTGTCTGTGGATTCACTTAAAAAAATATTACATAAAAAATATTACCCCAGATACAAATACAGGAATCCTGAGCCGTGTATCGTTATAGATTTTATACAACTTTCTTTAAATATTTCCATAGTAGAGCGATGTTATTATGAATAACTTTTTAATAATTATAGAAGTCTGTGAATAAAGTAGGTAATTATTTGACACATTTCGATTTCATAATTCGAACTTTAAGCAATGAGCGTAGATAAACTAGATTTGATTACTAGTTCAATCTGATATTTGCTCGATTGCATCAGTGATTTAATTAATTGATTATACATCGTAATTCCTGGCCTCGTCCCACTTTGATTTCGAAGATGTTTCGCAGTTCGCCATGGTGCACGCTTCTTACCTCATACATAACAGGTGGACCTCAATAGAGCTTCGGCTGTAGAGACTGGAGTAAATATGAGGCATAGCATAGATTTATAGTCAGCGGTTCCTTGCTGCACTATTTTTAACCGACTCCAAAAAAAAAGGTGGAGGTTCTCAATTCGTCGGAATCTTTTTTTTATGTGTGTTCCCCGATTACTCAAAGATGCGTGGACCATTTTCGAAAATTCTTTTTTAGTTGCAAAGTTGCCTTAGTGTCTTGGAATTGTCATCTAATCAACGTCCGTCTAGGATCTAGGTAAATCAGGTAAAAGTAAGATTTGCAAACTTACAAAAAGGAGGACACAGGGGATATTACTTATGTCCCTCCCCTACCCATAAAATTGTACACGTCGTGTAAAATAAAATACGAGTAAATAAACAACTATCGTCACAAATATTATCATCCGTTTTTCCAATGAAAATATATTTTCATTAAAGGCGGTCATACTTAATCAAAGATTTATATCGGTCATAATCAAGAAATACTTATGTCGAGTTTGTAATAATGCTTTATCTTGAATCCCTCGAAATTTCAGGCTCCTGAAACCGGACCTAAAAGTTGCATTATTATTGTGATATCAGATATGTAATGCAAAACATTAAAATGCGTAGATGTTTTAAATAGCTACATTTCCTGCTATTATATGCAGTACTTAAGTAGGTGTGTATAATGATTGGCGTAGGTAGGTAATAGGTTTCAAATTATATTGTACTCGCAGTTACGTAGGAGTGTGTAACCTACTCGTAAGCTAATAAGATGCGTCCTTATCTTCAAATTCAATGTATTCCAACATGCATATGCACATAATCACGTTTCTCGGAGCCACTCCATTGTGAGCTTATCGTATGACGTATCCGAGGAGCTTGACTGTCGTCTGTTACGTCATACTAAGTGGAGCATTGTCATGATGCTAATTCCGTCTGTGTCTCGCTTTCTCCTGTTTAATCTGAATTACTATTATTATGTCATAACTACATATCGTGTATGAGTATATATTCCCGCGTCTTGATTGTGATGTAAGTAGGTGCCTTTTGTCATAGTTCTGAAGTCTGAATTAAGCTTAAAGCTTACACTGGACTTCCCAAGGGACGATCCTTTATGGCTCGTCCCTTGGGCTCATTGGTAGATTTGCAACTGTTTGCGAAAAGGACGTACCTAATCACAAGTCTAAAGCCCTTCTCCCATTACAATACTTGTAGGATACGATACTCGAGTAGAATACTAGTTGGATACTTGTTCGCTACCCGACGCTCGCACATTATGCTACTGAAAAATGACTTTCATCATTTGTGCAAACTCGTTTTTTGCGGACGGACGTTATGTCGAGCGATTCCAGTGACGAAGAAGCACTTGCAGTTTTTCTGTTTTATAAAAACAGAAGACGTCAACGCAAGAGCAGAAAATATTGGATTCATCCATATATTGAAAGAAACATAAATTGTAGAATTTTTGTAGCCGCACAAGAACTACAACATGATGATAATAAATTTTTATCTTTCTACCGAATGTCTAAAGAGATCTACCAGCATCCTGTTACATTATTAAAGCCTGCTATACATCAACGAGTTACATAATTTATTCCCAATTTCTGCCCAAGTCTTATCTATTTTATTTTTCCGCATGTATTCTGGTAATTTGTAGTTATATAAACAAGCATGTTTTTCAACTTCTTGTACAAATTTAATATTTATTTCTTGCTCCGCCGCCATCTTTTCGAGACGCGCAAGAGACGCGATGCACAGGCGACCAACATGGCGAGTCTCGCGATACTGGTCGCGGACGCGTAGGATACCAGTAGCGTAGTGTGCGAGCCTGCATTCAAATGTATGTGAGATACTTGGCGGCGACTAGTCTCCGAGACTTGCAGGATACTTGAGTCGCCTGTGCGTAGCGTAATGGGAGAAGGGCCTTAGTCTGTATACCTAAAATGTACATAGAACTTTTCAGTGAAGTTTTGACATGAATTATTTTACTCTAGAGGCGTCTAATAGGTACTATTCAGTTTGTGGCAACCGTCCGGCCAGTACATTATTCTATGCAGCAAACCGACCGACAAGATTGCTCCCATGAGTAGTGTTGTTCCTCGTCTCTTAGTTCTAACCTTAGCTATAAAACTAAGGAAGTAGATATCATAGTAGTATGATTTAGGCAAAGACTTCTATGTAGTACCTAGGATACATAGAAGTCATTGGATTTAGGTAGCTATTTACTAGTATACTTAGTACCGATTCTAATTGCGATACTATTAAGTTTAGTGTAGGAGATTCAGTGCAGATTTGTTACTTTGACTGAGCTTTTGTAAAGTTTATATTCTGTAGGTACGCTTATATAATAATTTCATTGGAAACTAGGTACCTACTTGTCGAATCTTTAACACATGCTATGATAATGGTATAGAGTTCTTTAAAGAAAAATCGAATTTCCCGAATCTCAATGTTTGCTTGGCGGATCTTGTAAACTGGCCTTTGTTATTACGTAAAAAACGTTATTTACGTACTTACGTGTTCGAAAACGATGATGCAAGTTTTGAAGTGAGTGAACTCTAGCGTGGTGACGACCTGAACTACGTACCTACAAGTTACAACGTAAGTCGTGACTGGGTTACCATCTCTCAGGATTTATCCTGAGATTTCAGGAATTTTGGACTCATCTCAGAATTGCGGCCGGATTTGAAAACCGTGGTGGCTCCTATCATTAAGAACAAAACTGGGGATATTAGTGATAAATCCAACTACAGGCCGATTTCTCTTGCAACTGTTATTGCGAAAGTACTTGACAGTTTGCTGGATGCCCAACTTGACAGATACGTAAACTTACATGACAATCAGTTTGGTTTTAGACCCGGTCTGTCCACGGAATCTGCCATTTTGTGTTTGAAGCAGACTGGCAGGTATTATACAGAGCGAAGAACGCCAGTCTTCGCCTGCTTTCTTGACTTATCCAAGGCATTTGATCTGGTTAATTATGATATCATGTGGCAAAAACTAAGAGACACGGGTATGCCTGAAGAGCTCATAAAAATCTTCACATTTTGGTATCAGAACCAGATCAATGTCGTAAGATGGTCGGAAAGCTTCTCTAGACCGTATAGGTTGGAGTGTGGGGTGAGGCAGGGTGGCCTAACCTCACCTAAGCTCTTCAACCTTTACGTCAATGGACTGATAGACGAGCTCAGCAGCACACGTGTCGGTTGTCATATTGACGGAGCCTGTATAAATAACATCAGTTACGCCGATGACATGGTGCTGTTGAGTGCGTCTGTCTGTGGTTTGAGGAAACTGCTGGGCATATGTGAAAACTATGCCCGGAGTCATGGTCTTATCTATAATGTCAAAAAGAGCGAGTGCATGGTCTTTCAGGCAAAAGGGAAACCACGCCCATCCCTTATTCCGACAATCAAATTGTATGGGGCGCCACTGAAGAGGGTGGATCAATTTAAATATCTAGGGCATGTGGTTACCTTTGACCTGAAGGATGATGCAGATATCGAGAGGGAGCGCAGGGCGTTGTCTGTTAGGGCGAATATGATCATCCGCAGATTTGCTCGATGTACCGTGCCAGTAAAGATTACACTCTTTAAAGCTTACTGCACCTCATTTTACACGAGCAGTCTGTGGGTCGACTATACGCAAAAGCAGTACAATGCCCTGCGTGTACAGTATAACAATGCGTTCAGAATGTTGTTGGGGCTGCCAAGATTCTGCAGCGCGTCGGGGATGTTCGCCGAGGCGCGCGTAGATTGTTTTTACGCGACTATGCGTAAGCGGTGCACATCCCTGTTGCGTAGGGTCCGGGCTACCTCCAATGGTATTCTGAGGGCATTTTCGGACAGGTTCGACTGTCAGTACCTGAACCACTGCTGTAGGATCCATGTGCTGACAAGTCGATCCTGTCCTAGGTTAGGTAGGCTTCATTAGGTTTAAGATATACTAACACTAGGTTTTAAGTTATAATGTTACTAACACAATAATATGATCCTCTGTTGGTCGAATTAAAGAATTTTTATTTATTTATTTATTTATTTTCCAAATCTGATGTATAGTTATTAGTCAGTGCTAAGTCTTTTTGACGTGATAACGTTTAATAAATTGATGAACTCCAGCAACGCACATGAAAAATATTAACGTTCCGCGTAACGTTTCACCTGAGCCTGTGCGTGCAAGCGAGAGCGCGCAACAAGCGATAGAGAGGCACGATAAAACAAACGATAGAGAGGTCAATTATGACGTTATCACGTAAATCTATCGTCCGTAAACCGACTTTACAGACAACCAATTTTTTATACATAATATCTGTGAGGACCTTTTTAAGCAAATTTTTTCTCTAATCAGCAACGCGTTAGCGAGATCCACAGTGTGATCCACCATTGTCCAGAGTGTGATCCAATTACATTGTCAAATACGTTTGAAAGAAATTCTGAGACTGAAAAAATCTCAGGATTTTTCAATAGAAATAAGGCTTTTCTCCGGACTTTACATTTCTTGCTTCTGGAAACCCTAGTCGTGAGTCGACTAGTGACGCAAGATGGCGTGCCGAGTGCCGGCCCAGGCGGCCGAGTGAAAGGCGTGACGCATGCCTCGATGCAACTTTCTTAACAAATATTGCTTAGGAATCGACCAGATAGAGGTACCCGTGTCATTTCGGCATATTGACATTGTCTTGACCCTTATAATCCCTCTTCTGGGCACGGGTTTTCTGTATTTTGTGCCCTAAATGTTGCTACTTGCCAGTTGCCTGCGATCTCACCTGATGGTAAGAGACGATGCAGCTGAAGATGTTATCTTACTAACTTAGAAGAAATAAGGAACCCGTAACAGTAAAAAATATACTTTTTTTATAGTCAACGCGAGCAAACAAGCGGACGCGCGGGTCATCTGGATGGTAAGCGATCACCGCCGCCCATGGACATTTGCAGCACCAAAGGAACTGCAAATGCGTTGCCGTCTCCAGAGAAAGTTTATCTGCCCCATGTTATAGTTTTGAGGGAAGACGATTGCTGGTAGATGGTTCCATGTGCGTAGAAAGAAAGATCTGGCATTATGGGGTGATCGTGGATTGCCAGCCATCCAGGTGGAATGGATGGAACATGTTTCTACGCCGGAGTGTATGCACAGAGGAAGTGGAAGGATATATTTATAATGAATAGAGTAAATAACAGCTGAGGAAGACACATAGAAGTCGTTTTAACCACGTCAAGTTTGAAAGTTGAAACTTAGTTGACCAAACGATTTTACTAATGACCCATCTGGTGTGACATCACACTATACACCAGTCAGTTAAATTCTTAGCACAATGATGTGAAAATATGAAAATGGGGGAAATTTAATCAACTTTGGCAGGGTTCACTTAGTTAATTCGTAAAGTTTTCGCGTCAAATGGTTGAAATGAATATTAAAATTTCGCAAAGCCATTGTTCGCAGTCTTGGTCCGGCTGTTTATGTTCCGTTGAATATGACAACGATATCTGAAACTATACCTAACTATAATGAAATAGTACAGTACAGTCTCTAGCAGTTGCAACGTTTTCAAACAATAACAATTTAGTTTTTTTTTTTATAATTGATAGGCTTGCGCTTGACTACAATCAAGTCTGATGAACAGAAATGATGAGGTCTAGAATGGAGCGCGCTTGCCTAGAAAATGCCTATTCACTCTTCTCTTGAAGGCACCCAGATTGTATTTGGCCATGGGAACACGGAAGCTGAAAAGGTGTTCCACACCTTAGCGGTTCGTATCAGAAACGTAGACGAAAAACGTTTCGTTCGAGTACGCTGGACATCAACCACATGGTTGCAGTTCTGTGAAATATTGTGACGAAGTTCGGATAATAAAGTTTTAAAGCTTTCTCGCTTTTATCATTATGATCATTATCTATTGCAGTCCACTGTAAGACAAAATCTTCTCAGTGATTTGACATTTTTAGGGTTCCTTACCCAAAGGGTCATAACTGGACCCTATTACTAAAACTTCGCCGTCCGTCCGTCCGACTGTCACCAGGCTGCATCTCTTGAACCGTGATAGTTAGACACTTGAAATTTTCACAGGCGATGTATTTATTTCTGTTGCCGGCTTGCCGTAATTACAACAAATACTAAAAAATAGAATATTTAAGGGGTTCACATACAACAAACGTTATTCTTTTGCCGTTTTTATATACAATGGTTCCGTACCACCCGTGCACGACTCCGATTTATACTTGGCAGGCCAGTCTCACTTATCACGTGACCGTCCCGGCTACAAGTTCGGGTCCGGACCACGATATTTCAAATGGTTGCCGCTCGCGGGCCGAGTTGCAAGCGCTAGTTCTGTACGGTCTATTTTACGCGTCGTCTGTACGGCAGCCCTAGTGCGTCGTAAGAGATAAAGTTAGGCGATAGAAAGAGACCACAATATTGCGTTTGTTGCGTTTCGATTTTGAGGGCGGGGCCAGGCGCTATTGCGAACTGAATTGCACTTTTTGTGTCAGCGCTAGAGTCGCTATTTCTTTTAATTATCGTGCGGAGTGGGCCAGAAGGTCCTATTTAGTGTTCTGTGATTATTAAACTGCAGGTCACTAAAAATCGCTTTAATACGTCGTCTACGCCGTTAATTAACTTAAGTGTTATGTGACCCTTCTGGAGCTGACCTATTCAAACAGTGGATCCCCTGTCAATGAACGGTCGCCTTGGATAAACCTAGATAAGTCGGGCTTAAATTTACTTTGAGGAAGAGTAGTAAGTACTGTAACAAACAAGGCTTATGTGTAGTGACCCTGCAGTACCTTTGTCGGCGCATTATCTCGCTGCCCGCGGTGCAATAAGATGAGAAAAAGGCCGCCTGTTGCGCTGTTTGTCACACTTACGGTCTTTACGGCAGGCTTACCGGGCCATTTTATTGCGCTGCGAGCAGCGAGATATTGCGCCGACTTTATCTGTCCCATATTATGATTATGGATAGTGGCTACATGTTTTTGTAAATTCTGTTGAAGAATCATGGAAGTAGAAACCAAACTAGAATGATAGAGCCAATACAAAAACTAAATATAAGTACAGAGTTATTGCTTACCTATGTACATTCGAAATTGAAACGTTTAATTCATTATTATGGTTCACTTTGTTTTGATGAACGCCTAATGTTTGTAAGTAACTCGTAATCTGTGACTCGTAATTACACAAAAGCCTTTTGTTGTACAGTTACAAACACAGAGCACATATTTTTCTTTTTTCTGTGGTTACAAAGTACAATGTTAGCTGTAACCATTGGCTGTAACCGAAAGTTTTCCGCAAAGTACCGAAGTTTCTGTAGATATTACATACGGGTCCGCAGTTTAATGATGGAGTCCTAAAAGTTTAAAGACTCCTCAAGGATAGTTCTTGGAAAGTATAACATGTTTTATGAACGACTAAGTTAGAAACATAAAGACAGTATTATTCATAAAATCTAAGTAGGTAATATTCATAAAATCATTCATAAAATTCTAGTGTTTTAACAAAACTCTTCTGTAAGTTGACAGCTTGACCGATTTCTATGAAATTTTTTGTTTAGGTGTAATGATTTATTTTTTTATACCTCTAAGTGACAACAATATTTTCCAGATTTACCTCTAAGTGGTAACAATATTTGCCAGATCAGATAGTAACATCTTCTAGTATATGTACATACATATATAAAATTTTAACGGTGTAGAAGCCGTATTTAAGCGATTTTGAATGAAGTTTTATGCAAAAATTATAAAGACAATTACTTTCAAATTTACACGTCATGTATTTTGAGTCTTTAATCTAAAATCGCTAAGAAGCAGAAACACGATTGGATAAAATTTTCTCGATAGAAAGTTCTCTCAAAAGTTGCTCCAAAATCTCAGTTTTTCGAGTTTTTATCGGACACTACATTGGATGTAATTGTAATTTTTGTTTTAAAGTGTCGGTAATAATAATATCCAAAAACGCTAAGAAACAGATTTTTGATAACAAGCTTAGTTTTTGAGTAATTAGGTAAAAGGTCGTTTTTCTGCTATATTCTTCCGTGACGCTGCATGTCGCGCCTACCAAATCTGCGTGAGAGTGAGAAAGACAAAAATAAATTCAATAAATCCCCTTAATGCTAATTTTTGTTACCAAACTTCTCCGAAACGGCTCAACGCTCGACCGATTGTTTTGAATTTTTCTGTGTTTTCTGTAGGTATTCTGAGAGTAGGTCGTAAGCAATTATTTATATCCCTCATGGCAAAACAACGTTTGCCACGTCAGGTAATAATAATATAATACAGCTACCTATCTTCTAATGGAAGTGATCTCACTTCTTATAGGTACATGACTAAATGTACGAGTAGATTTGTTGTTTGAATAAAGGTTGATACTCTATATGAGATCATTGATTACATTTTAAGCATTGGCTTGTAAGATTTCAAATTTTAATCCAAGAATCATGACAGCTATTGTACTCCGAAGTTTTCTCTTTGAATTTAACAGTAGGCATATTAGTTACTCGCGAAGTTTCTCCTATTTCATTGTTACCCTTACCATCCAATCCCAAATTATCACCTCGATTATTATCTAAGATTTCGCATTTTGTTATTACGAAAGTTACTAAATTCAAAATCCATTTTTATACTTATTCTACTCGCATGTAATTGAGAGTGACCCTATTGCGAGAGACAGATTTCATAGGAAAATACTGGATTCCTTTAACTCTGAAACTGACTCTCGCAAGTCGCAACCTTCCAATGAAGTCCAGTCGTGAGTTTCAGATCATCTACCTATCTTAATCCAAGAATCATGACAGCTATTGTACTCCGATGATTTCTCTTTGAATTTAACAGTAGTCATATTAGTTACTTGCGAAGTTTCTCCTATTTCATTGTTAACATCCAATCCTAGATTATCACCTCGATTATCTAAGATTTCGCATTTTGTTATTAGTACGAGGGTATTAAACTCATAATCCATTTTTATACTTATTATCCTACCTGCTCGCATGTGATTAAAGAGAGTGAGACTATTCTGAGAGACAGATTTCATAGGAAAATACTGGACTCCTCCAACTCTGAAACTGTCTCTCGCATGAGTCGCAACCTTCCAATGAAATCCAGCCGTGAGTTTCAGCCCCTCATTTGTTGACGTCTTCTACTGCGCTTACCATCTCTAGGGTATTAGTCGGGAATGGTTTCCATTTGTTTTGTTTATCCCAAATCAAGTAACCGGTACCATTTTAGTAGCTCTATTCGAGTGGGAATATCAGCTACTTTGGTCTTTTCTCTTATTGTACTGCTTCATCTTGTTTCCTTACACCAGTTCCTTAAACGCTACCAAAACTCTTCTTTCCATGGGTCTTTGGTTTTTTTTTTTTTTTTTTTTTAAATGTATCGCACTCAGTTGTTCTCTGCTATAGGCAGAGACCTTTTTAATGCGAACTTTGCTCTGAACAAGTGCCAACTCACGATGTCGTGACCTGGTTGGTTCCTGCAAGATTTATGTGCTAGCATTCGCGCCTTACCTTTGTGAGCAACACTCATCAGAGCCTCTGAGTGCTCCGTCAAGATTATTAAATTTATGAATAGATGTTAGTATTAGTATAAGTAATTTAAACTGTGAGTAAATTAATGTTAATCGTTAGTATTTTTAGATATTTAATTAATGAATTATAGTTATATTAATCAATTATGTAATATTAATCAATAATGACGACCGAATGGCGTAGCGGTAGCGAACCTGCCTCTGCGTCGGAGGTCGTGGGTTCGATTCCCACTACTGGTAAATGTTTGTGTGATGAGCATGAATATTTTCCAGTGTCTGGGTGTTTTTCAATATATTATATTTATGTATATTAGTATGTATATATTAATCAGTCATCTAGTACCCATAACACAAGCTATCGCTTACTTTGGGGCTAGATTGCGATGTGTAATGTCCTGATATTTATTATTTATTACATATTATTATTATTATAATTTTTATGTCAGAGAATAAAATAAGTGTAATATTATGTCAATGTTGTTAGACTCAATCCTTTATTAGAATTAATTTCAATCATTTCCTTAATCTGGTAATGTCATTTATTAATTATTAATACTTATAATTATTATTAATATATATTAGGTATATTATTAATATATATAATAATTATTAATATTATTATATTATTAAGTGTTATTCAGTTAAGTTTTATTCAGTGTCAAATAGCAGCATTGCAAATTTTATTGTTAGGTAAGTATATGTAGTTAGTAGTTTATTAAGCTATTAGCGTAGGCTGCCATTTTGCAGTGCTGCCATCTGATTTACCAACTGCTTTGGCTACATACTCGCAAAATCTTATAAATCTCTTTCTGTATTTTTCATCTGATATAAGAGACTTTAGGTTATTTCTCGTTATATCTATTCCTAGCTCAGCTGCAATATCCTGCCTTTGCATTCCAAAACGTGGGCATTCTGTTATGATGTGCAACACGTCTTCGATCACATCGGGCTCGCACGCGCACCAGGGGTTATCTCGTAGCTTAAAGCGGTGTAGATACTGCCCAAAACCACCGTGGCCTGTTAGGATTTGAGTTAGAAGACCCCCTGATCTAATCTGTTTGAATAGCCGATATGCCAAGGTAGCATCAGGAAGGAAGAGTTCCAGCGGTTTGTTCTTTGTTTGTTCAATGTATATCTCATTCCATTTCTCTATCGATTGCTTCCTGATAATGCTCTTCGCATATAATACGGGGTATAGGTCGTAATCGGGCGCGGTTCTTTTAAACTTGGCAGCGCGGTTGGCGAGTTCATCAGCTCGCTCATTGCCTTTGGTGCCTACGTGGGCCCGCAGCCAGTGGAGACGCACACCCACGCCTTTGTCTTTAAGTCTACTGATCTGCGCACTGGTCTGGAAAGCGATCGGATGGAGAGATGTTACATCTTTTATGGTTTCCAGAGCTGCTCTGGAAACCATAAAAGACCATGGGTCTTTGGTAGCGTTCGAGCTTTTCTCTGTGAACCTTAACTTAACTTAAACTATATACGATCATCGAAATATAACGCTGGCACGATAATGTTATAAATTGCGCGACGCCTCGGATCTGGCTTATCGCGTTTGCCTGAGCCGCGAGCGACGAGAAAACTCGAAGACAAGTTTCATTAGTCTTCAACGGCGCTTCAGTGATAAATTCCTCTATTATATTAAGGAAGATAAGAAGTTATAACAGATGCCTATCTATCAAAAAGCAAAAGTTACAGTTTCGAGGAGAATTCTTATGACTGCCGCAATGTTTTTGGTAAGGAGTTTGGTATTATTGAAGATTCCAACGATTCCAACGAACGATTAACAAGTCAATCGGTTTCGATAAGTCGACCCGCAGCTTTTTTAAGATTTTGATTTTCTTTTGAGAATGACTTTTGTCATCGATAAGTCACGTCTTCAGCCTATCGATCGTATACCTATGTCATCAAATATCTATGTTTCATTTAAAACGATTCGTTAGCGATTTAATTTTTACAAACTATAATAGAAATGGAACTGATAAAGTAAACTGGCCACGGCTGCTGAGATAGCTGAAAACAATTATGATCAAGTCAAACCTTTCAAACTCAAATTTTATGTTATCAAAGCGGTTCTGCCGCCCAGGAGAGCTGCCTACGATAGTCACAAACGCCTTGTCTACACCGATAATGTCAAACTTAAAGTTATTAACAACCAGCTTTTGCCCGCGGCTTCGCCCGCGTGAATTTCGTTGAAAATTAGGGTTCTTTAAATATCCCATAGGAACTATGGATTTTTTCGGGATAAAAAGTAGCCCCTGTTATAATCCGGGTTATAAGCTATCTAAGTTCCAAATTTCAGCCAAATCGGTTCTGGAGTTGCGGCGTGGAGTTACAAACATACACACACACACAGACACACACACACACACACACACTTACACAAACTTTCGCCTTTATAATATTAGTGTGAAATATCGTCATTTTTGTGATGTTACACCCTCGGCACCATCCTACGCTGTTGCAAACTCATCGATATCGTTTCTAGTAAATTCCATCAAGCGCATAAAAAATAATATTTTAATCCATAACAATGTTGACGCAAACACTTTCTCCTGCCAGCGACCAGCGTCTGCGACATACCGCGCCAGTGAAACCAACACGTTTAGAGAGTTTGCAATTATCGTGACCATTTTTATTATGAGCCTCTACACAGGGTAGATATATAAAAAGTAACTTTGTTCTCATAATATATAAAAGCTAGAATACTTGGTCCTTATTCTTTATCTTTATCGTTAAATCACTGTCCACTGACCAGCATCGCCTAGGTAAAACTCCCTGATCCTGATAATTTACAGTGATATTCTTTATGAAGGAGTTAAGAGAAAAGAAAGGAAAAGATTAAATTCCTTGGGGCAGGGGCGGAAGCTTTATAATTTTCCCCTTACAAGAGCTAGAAATCTGCACCATGCAATGCACCAGTATATGCTGTGTAAATTGTTATTATTGATGAAATTGTAGTGAAAATATTTTTTCTCCATAGACATATTATTTACAAGCTCTTATGTCAAGTTCTCAAAACTCTACCGCCAAGTTAAAAAAGCAGGTTATCACCGAGAAGAACTGAAACTGGACACTTGCTCTTTTTAAAAACACCATTGATATACAACTTTTCTTACATAGTCTGAAATGCTTATTCCATGACTTTTTTATTATGTCATCTCGTGAGATGTTACGCTATGCAGTAAACTCAGCTACTACGCTTACGAGTTCCCGAGTTGTTTGTACCTGTGGTTTGTACAAACAATATCTTGATCTGCATCTGAGGCGTGCCTCGGTTTCATTGCGGCTGCGAGCGGCGGTAAACAAAAGTAACGGCCAGCGACCTGATTGTGTCCCTGAGCCTTACATATTATAATATGTGCGCCCTTTACATGCGAGTAGGTATATTACCTATTGGCTTCCCTTCTATAGCGAAAAGCCAGTGATATCACACCGGAGTTTTCTTTATTATTCTTTTGTCATGCCATTAAAATAATATTACTCAGACTTAAAGGGAATATTACTCCTTGTATGTAATTGTATAGTCCTTTGTAATTGGCCATTTTTAGAAATTATTTTTTATTATAACCGCAAGAATCTATAGCTCTACAAAATAATAAATACTACTATTAGGTATAATTATTTAATCTTTACTTGCCCATAAAAATTAGTCGTTCCAGTTAGTTTATTCTGCCGTCCAAATTATCATAATATTATTACGATCTCAAAAAGTACCGACCTATGTAAGTACGTTTAAATCTGGAAAGTACAGACAGACAGACAAACAGAACAGATACTTCAATTTTATCAACAAGAATATTTTGCCTGCATCTTAAATGCCCTTTGACAAGATAAAAAAAAAAACAATAATATACGCAGTACGTACCTACCTTCCTACTCGGTACCTATAGTTCAAAGTTAAATTAAAAATACAGCCCATTAGCCGTTATAAAGAATCAAAGGCATAATTTTACTCGTAAGAACAATATTATCGCCTTGAGCAACTTCGGCTAGCCACAAAGAGCTCTTTTTAGTGGTTGAATCTCTTCCAAGACGCCAACAGCAGTGGGGCGAGGTCAAGTGTTGCGCCAAAGAAGGCGTCTCTAGTCTGAAGTGGCCCTCTACGTGAGTGCTGCTGTTGCATACGAGATGTCTACTTTACCAAGTATTGAAACCCCTAGTGGGATATCATAGTAACATCTCGATCGGTGAAATCACAATGTTTTCGTAAAGTATGGATCTAGGTCGAAACTTGGGAATTACAGCAAAGATGGTGGAAAATGGATTGTTATTTTCGATAGATTTTCCATAAATGCCTCCGTCGGCCAATTAAATGAGAAAAACTGAATTAAATCCTATTGATATCGCTGATGAATTCCTACATTTAATATAAACTGAGGTGAGATTCTCGAAAATAAAATTATACATGATCGTGTAACCATAGCAACGCAGCCATCACCAATTGGCGCCTTGGGTGCATAATTGATGCAAACATAAATTACTAATCACCCTAGCCTACACGACTCACTGATACAAGCATTAACCAATTAGCTGCATAGATGAAAGCTCGTCGGTGCTATAAGTATTTTTGCAGAGTCAAAAGCCTGTATGTATTCGCTCAATTTGCGGTTGCGAAACGAATAGAAGCTTCAATAGTCAATTATAGAAATAGCCGAGTGAACAGTGAACACCCATTCAGAGCACATAGCGGGAAAAGCAAGTCGTGCAAATTAGGTGCAAGCGCATTGGTTTCATTCTTGCATCCGTCAGACGGACTCACATAAACTGAGATGAAGCGCTTCAAATCTTCCGACAAATCAACGAAGTTTTTGACTAAAGTTAAACTTTTGATAAATGTACCGCCACTTAACCTGGAGTTGAGACTGCGTTCATTCGTTCGTTTCAGCCGACGGACGTCCACTGCTGGACAAAGGCCTCCTGCAATGCTTTCCAGCCCGCACGGCTTGAGACTAATTATTCTTATGTCTTTCTTAACTAGAATATTTTCGGAATATATTTTATCCAATTTGTTTGTAATTAATTTAGATACAAAATTAATTTCCTACTAATATCGAAAAGAAGATTTTGCAAATCAAAAAACAGCTGAAGGTGATCTCCTGAAATCAATAATACTCCTGGTATCCCTACCAGATTACGAAAAATAAGAATCTTGCAAACTTTTTACTTTTTCTTCAACCTCTCTATGTAGGTACAATGTGGTAATAACCTAATTGCTGTATTCAGCAGTGCAGTAATTCTCAATTACGGCCGTGTAATGTATTTGTAATGACCGCAGTGCCTCTTCTCGGATTACCTCAGGCCGAGACGGAAAACGGTGAGCAGTGTGTGCCCAACTTACCTTACCTTGTAACCCTTTACTACGCGTTCACGTTCAGTGACCGAAAGCGGATGCGACTGGGGAAACGGCTAAAGCGTCAGCGGGCAACACCGATATCGGGTGATTCAAACGTGCTCGAAACAGAAAATCTTTATACATTACTTTACCTTGTAACTCTTTACGCGTTCAGTGGCCGAAAGCGGATGCGACTGGGAAAATGACTGGCCAAAGCGTCAACGGGCAACACCGATATCGGGTGATTCATACGTGTTCGAAACAGAAAATCTTTTCTGTGAAATTGTATGGATAGGCAGTTGTAGTATGGTAATCGCGTTATTGGAGATGATCAGATAAATGCCCGAATGACATGATAACTTTTACTTTCATTAGCGTGGATAGGGTTTCAACCTTCAAGTTAAAAAGAAAAACTATTTAGGTTTACTTTATCCAAGAGAAAATCATTTTACTCAGAATACTGAACTTTGAACCACTTGGTTATTTTCATTTCAACTGTTTCAATTTAGTCACTTACGAATCCGGATTCGGATCCGGAAAATTCTGTTTTTAGATATCTGATTACCTCCTATGGGTGTTGAAAAAGAATATGATTTTTAGTAAATTAGATCGAGACTCCAGGGAAAAGTGGTCATAAAATTATGTAGAATGTACTCGTATCGTACCTGTATTCTGAAGGTTCCGAGATGATTCCTTGTTCAATTAGTGTCACGGCGTTTCAAGGACGCCGTCAGCGTAATATAAGGATCTAAATTTAGATTTAAATCCTGTCTTAAAGGGGTGACCCTCGGCCGTGACGGTCCCAAGATGTCTCATTATACAAATATCAACGACGATGAAAAGGGAAGGAGCTTTTGTTAACTGATCTTAAATTCTGCAATATGGAGATAAGACTGAGATTATACAGCGCTGGATATCCCATGAAAGTGAAAGTTTGTGACTTTGTATGTTTGGAAGTTTGTTAATCACACTGCAACTGAAGAACTGATTATGCTGAAATTTGTAACGTATAGAATTATAGATAGATGGATTATCTAAGGTCGTTTTCTATCGAGGATAAATCCACAGTTCCCGTAGGATTTAGTGAAAACGTAGCTACAGCAATACCTAGGTAGATTGCTGCAGCCAACCTCCTTGAAAGTAGATGCAAAAGTTGGGACTGGGAGAGGGAACGGAAAATCCTCGATTTCCTCAGCATACTTATGTGAAAAACTGAAATTCGAAGAACAAAACGCGAGCGAAATAGGTAGGTAGGTATATACCTACCCGCCAAAATCGGGACGACTTGCAACGCTGGTCTGTAGGTAAACTTTATACCTGCCGGATATTCTATTTCCAAAGACAGTTAGGTAATAGTCGGCTGTTGTATTCCAAATTGTATATTACTCGGTTTGATAACGCTTAGAAGTGCCTACTTGTGAGTTGTGTGCGTGCAGCGGAGCGCAACCCAGCCACCTAGTTACGAGGTACCGTGGTAGGTAACGGACCGGTCCACTGCAGCTCTCCACTACGTGTGCAATTTATATCATCAACTATGCGGTTTATCAATAGACGTATACCCTGGACAGAGCGGACGACGTGCAAAATGTCGTCGCCCAGTTTATCAGTGCCGATCCTACCAACAGTAAGGTCACGCTGTAGCTCGCTCAGCAGCCACCTACAGAATTTTGACAGATGGCTCTACTGTTTGTGTTGGGGTATTCTGGCTCCAGGCAGCTAGGTCTCTTCTGTATTGCTAAACTTATAGGGATTCTCATATAAAAACACAATAAGACTGCAAGAGCTTCTTCTAATGCACATTGACTCACACCGGACATTGGACAAAGACAACAACCAAGGATCAGGGTTGCCACTTACATTTCCATAGATAACAGTTTGCTTTTACGAAAAAGGTTTACGTAAATCGTTCGGATGCCCATGTCCTGAGATTAGATATTATATATTTACTAATCGGTGGGTTAATCACAAGTAAGCAAAACGAGTAGACATAAGAAAATTCATCAAAGGAGAACCGAGGGAATCACACTTCGATTATTATTTACCCAAAAATCACCACCAACTAGATTCACACTCTTTAAAGAAAAACACTTGAACTGCTATTCCAATTTTTCTCTAAACTCTTATTTACTTACTTACCGAAATTGGACGAGACTTGACGAATATTTTTGGCAAACGCCGAAACGTTTCGACGTCTTCTATCTATATCTTCATCAAACCTCTAGCAAGTTTAAATTGGCTAAAACAAGTTATTTGAAAGTTTAAACATACAGTTAAAATTAAAATGCTAAAAAATATTATCCAAAATTTAGTATGGATAATAATAAGTCAATGATGAAATTAATCTTTTTCCGAGATTTTCATTACAACTTGCCTATACATATAAGATCAACGAAAAATGTGATGTATTTTGTCACGAGCATTTTTTGACACCAATTCATTTCATCCTCAGCTTCTGAAAAACTAGGGCCACTAACTTCTATATTTTTTTAGAATACGTAGATATCTATAGATAAACTAGTTGACTATGCAAACGTTGTTTTGCCATCAGGGATATAAAAAATAGCTTAGGACCTCCTCTCAGATCTGCCGAACAATAACATACACATGAATTAATACATTTCATATCAATCGATCGAGCCGTTTCGGAAGAGTTTGGAAACAAAAAATTTTATATTTTAGAGAAATTCAACAGGCGCTTCGTATATACTTAAACTTAATCAAATCACACTTCACGAATCAACGCAGAAGATTAACGTTTATTGTTTTTGTGTTGCGGTAGTGATTGTTAATATTGAATCTGCTGAAAAATGTAGGCTGCAACCCGCAAGCCTTCTACACGACATCGATTGATGTTATATTCCACGATCTACGCCATTACTTTTATGGCTAGTATTGAGTAAAACACGTTGGCGAAATGGCGATACATTCCTAGCTAATGGAAGTTCAATCGTAAGAAAACCGCAACACGCAACTAAAAGAAACTGAATTCCGTTTATCTTTCTTTCACACTAATATTATAATGCCGTATATATAATGTTGGTCTTTGTTTGAGTGTGTGGGTATGTTTTGTTCTCCATCACACAAAAATACCTGAACCAATTTGGCAGTGGAATAGAATATGATATATCTGGATCTGTATCTCTGGATCAACACATAAAATGCCGGAAAAATGTTTGCAGCAGACGCATAAAACTCCGGAAGGTATGGGGTTGCGTATTCGGGATACGAACCTTGGAGCTCCTAAATCCTATACCTTTAAACGAGCAATTCTTGTATATATATATATTTCTATATAATCTGAATCTCGGAAACGGCTCGAACGATTTTCATGAAATTTAGTATACAGGGGGTTTTGGGGGCTATAAATCGATCTAGCTAGGATTCACTTTTAGAAAATGTCGAATTTACCAAAAAAAATGAACCCTGCTGCCATCTATTGGCAACCGAGCAAAGCTCGGTCACCCAGATATTGAGGTTTAAGTAAGCCAACTCATCGCTATACTACCTATACATAGGTATAGCTAAAAACATTGGGAAACTTCCTCCTCACTTATAATACAGGATTTTACAGCAGGTCTGTCGGATGCCTGTTGGAACTGCAATGACTGCCACCTGCAGACCTGGCGGACAATAAGCGTCGCCCGCCCTGCTCTGCCGTTTTATTGCCCCACCGGTAGCGACTGTTTGCACTAACTCTGTAGCAAACATATAAACATGTAGGTATACATATATTATATGTAGAGATATTTCAATCCACGATGACGCGACTCACTCTGTCAAACTCCATACGAATCGAATGAAATATAAGCGATTTTGACAGAGTGGGGCGCGTCTTCGTGGATTGAAATGTCTATACCTAGAAAAATACGGAGAGAGCTGATGATTGAGGATTTCGAAGACGGGTGAAGAGCACGGGGAGGGTATTCAAGATAGGTGGGGGGTGCTCGACCAAATGTCATTCGAAACGTCGTCCAATTGGCAGTGAGTTGAAAAAAAATTCAAAATGGTCGCCATCCGAATTTCGTCGATATTTTGGAAAGTATAAAAGATGGAAGAACGGTTTCTTGACAAGAAGTGATCAGGTCCCGAAGGTCTACTCGATGGATAGAAAAAAAAATCAAAATGGCAGAATTTATTTTTTCCATAGAAATTGTATGGCGAATGTTGAAGAGACTATTGAAAAGTTGTGAAACATGTAGTAATTTGATGCGGTTTTTGGAGGACTCTCAGAAAAAAATATGGAATGAGATGATGATTGAGGGTTTTGAAGACTGTCGAGGAGCACGGGCAAGGTATTATAGTTACCTAACTATAATACCTCGCCCGTGCTCCTCGGGCGACTGCTCAAACAAAAAATACTCGGAATCTCATGCAATTGGCAGTGAGCTGAAAAAAAATCCAAAACGGCGGATTCAAGATGGCCGCCATTCAAATTTCGTGTTGTCCTATCTCGGAAAGTATCAAAGATAAGAGAGTGGTTTCTTTGCAAGAGGTGATCAGGATCTCAAGGTTTACGGGAAGAATGGAAAAAAAATCAAAGTGGCGAAATTTATTTTTCGATGGAAAATGTACATGCCACAATAAGTAGGGAACTATGCAAGTCATTGACGCAGTTCAACGGAGAACCGTCAGAGAAAAATATGAGAACAGATGATGATCTAGGATTTGGATGATGATTGAGGAGCACGATCGTGGTTTTAAAGATAGTTAAGGGCTGCTCGAACAAAAATACGCTGAACCTCATCCGATGAGGTTCAGCGGTATTTTTCGTTGGAACAGCCCTTAACTATCTTTAAAACCATGACCGTGCTCCTAGGTAATTTTTTCAGCCTACCGCCAATCGGATTCCAATTGGCGATGGAGATGACGGCGATACTATTATGGGCGGGAAGACTGCACGCGGGCCACATGTGGCCCGCGCACCCACGCGCCCTACTAGTTATTATTACAATATATATAGCTGCTCGTGCTGATTGGCCACTGACTGACTCATTGATCACCTCTCCTGAACAATTTTGTATGAAAAAATTTTTTTTCAAGGATGGTGTCGTATAAAAGAAAAAAATTCATTCGGAGGAAAAATACGGAGAGAGCTGATGAGTGAGGATTTCGGAGACAGGTGAAGAGCACAGCCAGGGTATCAAAGATAGGTGGGGGGTGCTCGACCAAATGTCATTCGAAACGTCATCCAATTGGCAGTGAGCTGGAAAAAATTTCAAAATGGCGGATTCAAAATGGCCGCCAAACTAATTTCGCCGTTATCTCGGAAAGTATAAAAGATGGAAGAACGGTTTCTTGACAAGAGTTAATCAGGACCCGAAGGTCAATTCGATGGATAGAAAAAAAAATAAAAATGGCGGAATTTATTTTTCCATAGAAAAAAATATATGGCAAAAGTCGAAGAGACTAAGAGTTGAAAGGCAAATAGGGAGAAGACAGCCCGCGGGCCACATGTGGCCCGCGCTTCCACGCAACCTACTAGTTAATATATATATAGCTACTCGTGCTGATTCACTGACTGACTCATTGATCACCTCTCCTGAACAATTTTGAATGAAAAAATTTTTTTTCACTATGCGTTTCGTATACAAGAAAAAAATTCATTCGGAGGAAAAATACGGAGAGAGCTGATGATTGAGGATTTCGAAGACGGGTGAAGAGCACGGCCAGTGCTCGTCACGTCATCCAATTGGCAGTGAGCTGAAAAAAAATTCAAAATGGCGGATTCAAAATGGCCGCCAAACGAATTTCGTCGATATCTCGGAAAGTATAAAAGACGGAAGAACGGTTTCTTGACAAGAAGTGATCAGGATGCGAAGGTCTATTGCATGGATAGAAAAAAATTCAAAATGGCGGAATTTATTTTTTCATAGAAAATGTATGGCGAATATTGAAGAGACTATTGAAAAGTTGTGAAACATGTAGTACTTTGATGCGGTTTTTTGGAGGACTCTCAGAGAAAAATATGGAACGAGATGATGATTGAGGGTTTTGAAGGCTGACGAGGAGCACGGGCAAGGTATTATAGTTAGGTGGGGACTGCTCAAACAAAAAATGCTCGGAACCTCATGCAATTGGCAGCGAGCTGAAAAAAAATCCAAAATGGCGGATTCAAGATGGCCGCCATACAAATTTCGTGTTGTTCTATCTCGGAAAGTATAAAAGATAAGAGAGTGGTTTCTTAGCAAGAGGTGATCAGGATCACAAGGTTTACGGGATAAATGGAAAAAAATTCAAAGTGGTGGAATTTATTTTTCGATGGAAAATGTGCATGCCACAATAAGTAGGGAACTATGCACGTCATTGACGCAGTTCTACGGAGAACCGAGAGAGAAAAATATGAGAAGAGATGATGATCTAGGATTTGGATGATGATTGAGGAGCACGATCGTGGTTTTAAAGATAGTTAAGGGCTGCTCGAACAAAAATACGCTGAACCTCATCCGATGAGGTTCAGCGTATTTTTGTTCGAGCAGCCCTTAACTATCTTTAAAACCACGACCGTGCTCCTAGGTAATTTTTTCAGCCCACTGCCAATCGGATTCCAATTGGCGATGGAGATGACCGCGATAGTTTTATGGGCGGGAAGACAGCACGCGGGCCACATGTGGCCCGCGCCCACACGCGCCCTACTAGTCTGCTATAAAATTATGGACGATATCTGAATTCCATGAACGATATCTTGGAAAGTTCTCAAAAGCTTTTTTCGCGCTGACCGATGTTCCGCGTCAGCGCACAAAGCGTGACCCACATAAACACAATGCGCTGCCAAAACCATGGCGTGCCAGCACTTACCGTTTGATAAATATACGCGTTGACCTAAGACGTATGAAAAATGACGCCCGAACTTACCATAAAAAATATTTATACAACGTGTAACGAAGAGTTGATAACATTGAAGGGTACATAAGTGTACCTACTTGATAACGAATCACCCTGTAAAACTTTTAAAAAGAAATAAGCATATTTATTTTTTTACAATGTATGGAAAAATGGATATGCATATTTTACTTTTCCATCCATGATTTCCATCCATGAAAAAAAAATTAAATATGCTTATTTCTATTTAATATTTTTAAATGGTGATTCGTTATCAAGTACACTTATGTACCCTTCAATGTTATTTCAACTTTTCGTTACACGTTGTATCCTCCGGACATTACACACATTGCACTCTAGCCTTAGGGCTAAAGTAACTTTTACATAATAAACCTAAAATATAATTTATAATTGATTTATTTAATAATTAATATATAGAACTGGAAAACATTCATGCTCAATGCTCATCCCACAAACATTTTCCAATTGTAGGGTTGGAAATCGAACTCACGACCTCCGACATAGAAACCAGGACCACCAACTGTGTTTACGCTTACATTTTGAAAAAATATGTAGTTCATGAGCGTCCATTTTTAGAATAGACGATCTGTATTCTGTACCAAAAAATATAAAAATCCTTTAAAAATTTTTTCCGAAGCATATCCGTTTGTGTTTCTATCTATATATATAAAAGAATGAGGCATTTTGGTGATTTTGGTTGTTCCACGGATTCCGCCAAAACTAAAGGTCGTAGAGATCTGAAATTTGGTACCTAGGTAGATATTAGGTCATAAATTCGTACTAAGACGGGGATTCCAGAAATTCAAATTTTAAGGGGTAAAAACCGTTGGTTTTATGGATTTCCCCATACAAAAGTGAAATTTTTTTCGTTGTTCCAGGAATTCCCAAAAAGCTACAAGTCGTAGGGATCTGAAATTTGGTACCTAGGTTGATATTAGGTCATGAATTCGTACTAAGACGGGGATTCCAGATATTCAAATTTTAAGGGGTAAAACCGTTGGTTTTATGGATTTCCCCATACAAAAGTGAAATTTTTTTCGTTGTTCCAGGAATTCCCGAAAAGCTACAAGTCGTAGAGATCTGAAATTTAGTACCTAGGTTGATATTAGGTCATGAATTCGTACTAAGACGGGGATTCCAGATATTCAAATTTTAAGGGGTAAAAACCGTTGGTTTTTTGGATTTCCCCATACAAAAGTGAAATTTTAGTCGTTGTTCCAGGAATTCCCGAAAAGCTACAAGTCGTAGAGATCTGAAATTTGGTACCTAGGTAGATATTAGGTCATGAATTCGTACTAAGACGGGGATTCCAGAAATTCAAATTTTAAGGGGTAAAAACCGTTGGTTTTATGGATTTCCCCATACAAAAGTGAAATTTTTTTCGTTGTTCCAGGAATTCCCGAAAAGCTACAAGTCGTAGAGATCTGAAATTTAGTACCTAGGTTGATATTAGGTCATGAATTCGTACTAAGACGGGGATTCCAGAAATTCAAATTTTAAGGGGTGAAAACCGTTGGTTTTATGGATTTCTCCATACAAAAGTGTAATTTTTTTCGTTGTTCCAGGAATCCCGAAAAGCTACAAGTCGTAGAGATCTGAAATTTGGTACCTAGGTTGGAATTATATCATGAATTCGTATTCAGAAAGGGATTTTCGAGATCCAAATTTTGAGGTGGAAAAATTTTGAACTTTTTGGCCGCCATTTTGAACTTTTTTGTTACTGGGCCGATTGCTTTGAAAATCGACTTTTGACTATGGCGATAAGCATAGAGAAGGAATTTGTGGTCAAAATTTAAAAAAAGTGGCCGCCATTTTGAACTTTTTTGTTGCTGGACCGATCGCTTTGAAAATCGATATTTGACTATGGCAGCAAGCATAGAGAAGGAATTTTTGGTCAAAATTTAAAAAAGTGGCCGCCATTTTGAACTTTTTTGTTACTGGACCGATTGCTTTGGAAATCGATATCTGACTATGGCAGCAAGCATAGAGAAGGAATTTTTGGTCAAAATTTAAAAAAGTGACCGCCATTTTGAACTTTTTTGTTACTGGACCGATCGCTTTTGAAATCGATATCTGACTATGGCAGCAAGCATAGAGAAGGAATTTTTGGTCAAAATTTAAAAAAGTGACCGCCATTTTGAACTTTTTTGTTACTGGACCGATCGCTTTGAAAATCGATATTTGACTATGGCAGCAAGCATAGAGAAGGAATTTGTGGTCAAAATTTAAAAAAGTGGCCGCCATTTTGAACTTTTTTGTTACTGGGCCGATTGCTTTGGAAATCGATATTTGACTATGGCAGCTGGCATAGAGAAGGAATTTGTGGTCAAAATTTAAAAAAGTGGCCGCCATTTTGAACTTTTTTGTTACTGGACTGATTGCTTTGAAAATCGATATTTGACTATGACAGCAAGCATAAAAAAGGAATTTGTGGTCAAAATTGAAAAAAAAAGTGGCCGCCATTTTGAACTTTTTTGTTACTGGACCGATCGCTTTGAAAATCGATATTTGACTATGGCAGCTGGCATAGAGAAGGAATTTGTGGTCAAAATTTAAAAAAGTGGCCGCCATTTTGAACTTTTTTGTTACTGGACCGATTGCTTTGGAAATAGATATCTGACTATGGCAGCAAGCATAGAGAAGGAATTTTTGGTCAAAATTTAAAAAAGTGACCGCCATTTTGAACTTTATTGTTTCTGGGCCGATTGCTTTGAAAATCGATATTTGACTATGGCAGCAAGCATAGAAAAGGAATTTGTGGTCAAAATTTAAAAAACTGGCCGCCATTTTGAACTTTTTTTGTTACTGGACCGATCGCTTTGAAAATCGATATTTGACTATGGCAGCAAGCATAGAGAAGGAATTTGTGGTCAAAATTTAAAAAAGTGGCCGCCATTTTGAACTTTTTTGTTACTGGGCCGATTGCTTTGGAAATCGATATTTGACTATGGCAGCTGGCATAGAGAAGGAATTTGTGGTCAAAATTTTGAAAAAGTGGCCGCCATTTTGAACTTTTTTGTTACTGGACTGATTGCTTTGAAAATCGATATTTGACTATGACAGCAAGCATAGAAAAGGAATTTGTGGTCAAAATTTAAATAAGTGGCCGCCATTTTGAACTTTTTTGTTACTGGACCGATCGCTTTGAAAATCGATATTTGACTATGGCAGCTGGCATATAGAAGGAATTTGTGGTCAAAATTTAAAAAGTGGACGCCATTTTGAACTTTTTTTGTTACTGGACCGATTGCTTTGAAAATCGATATTTGACTATGGCAGCTGGCATAGAGAAGGAATTTGTGGTCAAAATTTATAAAAGTGGCCGCCATTTTGAACTTTATGTTACTGGGCCGATTGCTTTGAAAATAGATATCTGACTATCGCAGCAAGCATAGAGAAGGAATTTGTGGTCAAGATAAAAAAATTATGAACTTTTTGGCCGCCATTTTGAACTTTTTTGTTACTGGGCCGATTGCTTTGAAAATCGACGTCTGACTATAACCAGCAAGCATTAGGAAATATTTAGTGGTCAAAATTAAATTGAATGACGGTTAATACAAGAATTTTGGAAACTTAACGCCTGAGGGAGTAAAGCAAAGGATCAACGTGAGCGAAGCCGCGGGCGTTTGCTAGTTCTCTAATAAAATATATGTTACACGAGCAAAAGCACTTCACTTTGTGGACATTCTATTAGCTGTGCTTGTTATTTATCAAAGCAATGGCGGCGTGCGGCGCCATTTCGAATGCAATGGAACAAATATGCAAACAGACGGAGATAAATTAATTAAACCTGTCCTGCAAAGCTCCAGTAGTACCTAATAGGAAAGAGCGTAAATACGGCATACCACTGAATGTACAACTAATTTTATTTGTCATAGTATCTGAATGTAAAACTGGGTTCGCAATTTGCATGTAAGTATTTGTATTTTGTAGCATATATTTGTAGCTTGAATTTTCTTAGAAAAGTGTATCAGGATTTCATTTATCTTAAAATTATACTATACGATATAAGGGAATAAGTTGTGCTTGCTTTTGCAGTGTAGGTATGATAAACAAACGCAGAAATCGTTGCATTTGTTGAAACCCCCCTGCTGCAGTGGAGGCGCGCTCGGATTCGAGTGGGAGGTCGCGGATTCGATTCTCGCCACGGGCCACTTTGGAATTTTATAATTTCTAAATTTGCTCAGATCTGGTCTGGTGGGAAGCTTTAGCCGTGGCTAGTTACCACCCTACCAGCAAAGACGCACCGCCAAGCGATTTAGCGTTCCGGTTCGATGCTTGTAGAAACCGTTGGGGTAAATTTACTTACCCTTCCAAGTTAGTACGATAAAATATTAGGCTGCATCATTAGTCATTACTTACCATTAGGTGAGATCGCAGTCAAGTACTAACTTGTATAGAGAAAAAAAAACCTAATTGATACTGCCAAAAAAAAAATCTTTAATCGCTAACATTTCGAACATTTTACGAGTACAATTTCATATAAATAATTTCAACTTCCATGACGTAGACTTTCAGTTCTTTATCTTTAGATGAATTACAAAAGAGTGAATAATACCGGAAGGTTTAAAAACATAGTTAAAATGAAACCAGAAGCGACTATCAGGTTACGTTAAAGAGAAAAAGTTTTGTATGTCAACAAAGATACTTTGTTTGGGGAATTTTCAGCGACCCAAAAATTTAGCCGACCCACATTAACTTACGTCACAGAATAATAGAGGTAGATACGCAACGGGTAAAAATTGGGTCGTCTCATAAAGTTTTAGAGCGCGAACGGTGTCCCAAACGGGCTATATCTCCTGTGAACCGGCAGAAAGAATCGTGTTTGGACGATCTGTTTGTTTCATTTTTCAAGAGTTTTATTAACCTTTGCGACTGGTACTCATAGGCACCTACTGCTCTTTTTAGTAGCAAACTTGTCTTGGCTTTTTGAGTACGGAAAAACTTGTTATTAGTACCTACTTATGCGACGACGATCGTTAATTTTCTTTGTAACCGAATTTTAATTTGCCATGTATAATTTGTAGGTATACAGAGGTTTAGTAGCTACACGTGTACCTGATTATCAAATTAGAATGTCATATGCCTACCCTAAATTAAATAGGTACCTAGAATACCTTAACTTAAAACTTTCTTGGCAAGTTCGAGCAAAAACTACTTGGCAAATAAAAATATATTATCCGGAAGGTTCGATAATAGCTCTGGGGCCGTACCACCACTTCTTATATCGTAATATTAAATATATTATTATCGTTTATCGTAATATTAAATATGTAATAATAAATACGAAATGTCAAAACAGTATTACAATAATACTGCTATAAGAGATGGTGGTTAGTACCTATCTACGATAAGAGCTGATTAATCTATGGTGTAAGGTAGTTGCTTCTGCTTTTCTGATATCTTTGCTTTTATTATCTCAACGGCAAAACCCCATTCATCAGGCAGGCCATTAATTCATCCATGCTTATCTCTCTGCAGAAACCGTTAGCACCTCGGGCACTATATTAATCTAGCCTGGCGTGCTACACTGCGCCGTTAATACCGTTGATGGTTCACGAATTCACGATGCAAATGTTGGATATCTCGGTTGAGTGAAAGTGATATTTTTTGACCTAAGTACTAACCCCTTAATTATCAAAAGAAAAGAGTAATTTTTAAAAGGATTTTTGAATTAATGTTTGTCCTTCTCACTGTTATACGAATAGGCACGTAAGTGAGTGCGACATGCAACGTTGCGGAAGAATAAACCAGAAAAACGACGTTTTACCTAATTACTAAAAAACTAATAAGTTCCGTCCTGAGCATTTTTGGATGCTAAAATTACTGACACATTAAAACAAAAATTACAATTACATCCATTGTAGTTTCCGGTAAAAATTAGAAAAATGGAGATGGAGCTGTGTGACAACTTTTATTCGAGAAAATTTTATCCAATCGTGTTTCTGCTTCACAGCGATTTTAGATTAAAAACCTAATACATGACGTTTAAATTTGAAAGACTTTATAGTTGTTAAACTGCAGGTCACTAAAAATCGCTTAAATACGCCGTCTACGCCGTTAATACATTTGCTCAAATAGTAGCCTAAACTTTTCTTTCTTGTGTGGTTCTTATGTGTTTAGCGTGCGAAAAGTTCTCCTTTTCCACACTAGTACTTTATTGTTTTGTGAAAAAAATTGCTAACAGAGAAACGAGTATTTCGTTATCCTCCCGAAAATCCTTTGTGGTACGCCATACGACGCGTAGATAATATATATCAAACGCAAAAAGGTTTCTCTTGGAAGTTCGTAACTCCCACGCCCGTTTTGTGTTTCACATTAGCTCCTTATTCTGGCTGTGGCGGATAGGACTTTGGACAGTGGCCAGTAAAATAAATTGTCCTTATACAGTACATAGACACTACAAATTGTACGTAAGTAGACCAACTTATCAAAGTACATATTTTTCAAATAACGTATCTTAATTTTATTTATTTTGGTAGGTTATTTATTTAGGTAAGTCCGCCCGCGTGAATTTTTGTTTTTTTGCTAATAAATTCGCTAATCGAGAACGATGGATTTTCCGAAATAAAAAGTAGCCTTTGTGTTAACCCAGGTTATGAGCTATCTATGTTCCAAATTTCAGCCAAATCGGTTCATAAGTTGCGGCGTGAAAGAGTAATAAAGATCCATCCACACTTACAAACTTTCGCGTTTATAATAAGTATTAGTAGGATTTAAGTTATATTTAGGTATAGATAGAAACTTTACCCAGATTATGTTACCAAACACGGATTGGCTTTTAGGAAAAGTTTTAGTGCGAAGAAAGGGAAGTTTTCAGTATGAATATTTATACCTACTTTGATCTTTTCCTCCTTAATAGGTAATCCTTGTAGAGAGGAAACTTTGTACCTACACAAAAACAAGTTGACTGAAACACTTCGGAAATCGGAAAATTCTTACCTTATTAGTATAACATACTGACGTCCATGATTATAATATTAGCTAAATTATAATCATGTAGGTACGTCAGTCGCGTTATATGATAACAACAATAAACGTAGATAGGTACCTACTTACCTATCTTGTGGAAGAAAGTACTTACCTGAAAATTCCCTTAATCGTACCTAATGAAGTTGGTAGCAATAATCTGATATGCAAGCTCGTTTGCATGGGGTCAGTGGGCCAGGCGGATACGGGTGAAACCAGTCCGCAAATACTAACTTGTTATTGTGCCATAGAAAATCGCGTTTCTCCTGAATCGGGCCTTTCACCGAAAGTTAACTTACTTTAGCTTAATCAAGGAAATCACTCATTTCGTACTGATAACGAAATTGATAAGTTCTCTAGTTTGCATTCCCGATTCATTTAAAAAACGGTCAGGTGCGAGTCGGACTCACGCACGATGGGTTCCGTACTATTATTTATAAAAAATATCTTTAAAAATATCGAGCAAAACAATAGTACATTGTTACCCTAGGGATGAAAGTAACTTATTTAGTCCCGAGACGGGGTTTGACGCCCGAGCGTAGCGAGGGGGCCTATAGTTCGAGGGACTAAATAAGTCTTTATCCCGAGGTAAACACTGTGCTTTTCATTACGAATATAAGGAAAGTCAAAATTAAAATAGAAATTAGCTAAAGAAAATTGAATAATTGTGTCAATAAAAATCACTGTTAAACAGAAACCTAAACAAAACTCTACAACTCGAAAAACAAATGAAGATCGGATTGCCGCTTGCCACTTTCCCGCCTTTTTTTTTCTTTGGCCTAGCCGGCGGGCTATGCATTTAGCTTTTTTAATAGTCAAGTATTGTCTATGATTGTCTATTAATGTCTATGAATCAGTTGTCTTTACTTTATGAATAAAGTCTATCTTTCTTCTTGTCTATGGATGCACTCGCGTATGTCGTGTTTCATTTGAACTCCAATAAAAATGTGAAAACTAAATAGTTTTTTTAAATTATTTGACAGCTGTCAGTTGAAAACGATTCTCCTAGGGCTGCAAAGTATTACTTTCAACCCGCTTCTCAGGCAACCTCAGACCTACTTTCCGTGTATGAGTGATGAAAATATTGATTCTTTCTTCTGCATCACACAAATGTTATGTGATAATGTTGGGGCTTCTGCATCATCGACCAAAAACGAGCAAAAAAAATTACAGCCCCCTTTAATGTTTATTTTATTCTGTTTTTTTAGTATTTGTACAGCAGTACAGAAATGCATTAGGTACATATTATGTGAAAACTTCAATTGTTTAACTATCACTGTTCAGGAGATAGGTACAGCCTAGACGTACAGACGAACGACGCAGTCTTAATAATAGAGTCCCCTTTTACCTTTTGGGTACGGCCTAAAAAGTAATACGATCCTTGAAAGAGTATTCCCGTATTCCTTTAGTAGTACACTATTCGATCTTTGCTAAAGTTTAGCAGATATCGAATAGTGTACTACGCTAACGTGTTTTTAAATGATAGATTTTCTATGTTATAGTTCTATAGTTACCAAATCTCTCGATTTTGTTATCATTAGCATATTATGACAATCGTGATTTTGATCAAGTGATCAATTTGTCGATCGGATGTTTTATTCCCATACCTATTTTGAATACCTTTATGGAATGAGCATTCTTCATTCATTCATTGAATACTTATCTACAATGTGTACTAATAATAAAATTGCTCTTCATAATATATAGGACTATAATATTGCTACAATAGGTACTGCAACTATAAAGTGAAACAAGTCGTGTAAGTAATTTAATCGGTCTAGGAATGAAAACAGCTATATGAAGTTTCCAAGAGCTTAATTGCATTTCACTTGTTAAATCATGCGGAATCCCAAATAGGGAGTGAGTGCGGCATGATGGAGGCGTAGCAATGCGGAAATGTGACCCCTTTTTAGTTCGATGTAGTGCTTAATGTAGTCTATTTTTACCTAAACCATAGCTTTTACATTTCATAGCCCTTTATCTATTCTTGGTATGTCAACATGACCTGACTATCGCAGTTCGCATTATAGATGGGTAAGAACTATTTCTGTGGGTAAGAATGAATATTTGGAAAAAATTTCAAAACATATAAAGTGAAAAGTTATACCTACATAGTACTAATTAAAATATATACTCGTAGTATATGCTTTAGCACCTACTAAGTCCAGCTTGGTAAAAAGAACATAGCTCTAGCTTTGTGAAGAGTACCTACGTATACTACTATTAAATACTACTTAAGCTAGTGAAAAGAACTAAGTAGGTATCACACTAGCTTTAGTTTACATAAAAGAACTTATGCTTAGTGAAAAAACTATACATAGTTCTAGCTTAGTGAGAAGAACTATACACAGCTCTAGCTAAGTGAGAAGAACTGTATACATAGCTCTAGCTTATTCAAATGAACTAAGTACCTATACGTAGTTCTAAATATAGCTTGGTGAAAAGAACACATTCATAGCTCTATAGCTTAGTGGAAATCCTATCTCAATAGCTTTAAACTTTTAACTTTAGCTCTAGGTTTTTTATCTCCTTAAGTTTCTCAAATAATTCATTAAGTTACTACCTACCTTACTTACTAGAAAACAGAAACTTAAACTTAATGGACTAATATTTTTCTGCACTGTCATAGTATCGTACCGGAACGCTAGGTGGTACCGTGGTACGGACAAGTGGGTAGGTAGGTATCTCAGTAACTAAACTGGTAAACAGTAAGTAAGAATAATGGCTTTGTCATAAAGTCTCAGTTAAAACATTGTACATTGAAAGTTAGTTCTCCGCCGCGAACGCCGGAGTTTGGAAGTAAGTTTGCGCTACATTTTCCTTGATTACGGACTCGTTGGCCATATTGCTGAGTTACATTCGGACTTTTTACGCCTTATTACACACATATCTATACGAGTACATTGACCGAAACTTCGCCCGCGCGGATTATATCTCTTGACGTGTTTTTCATGATTTTACATTTTTGTTCCCGGTCCTGAGTGGTGACCCTGCATTAAGGACGCACATAGGTGCTGTGCCGGCTGAAAACATCGCGTTGACAGAAGATCAGCGTTTAAAATTAGAACATATTGTGGTCGATTCTGTTCTGCAAAATCTCTTAAACTAAATTAAAATAGTGCTCCCTATGGAGCCTTTTCGAACTGCTCCATATGGAGGCAGTTTTCCTGGCCATGTTTTGTTCTCAAGTCCACTGTCCATAACACTTCTTCAGCACTTCTCAGATATAGTTTAAATTTTTGATTTTTGCTCAAAATATATTTTTGTATTTGTCTCCTAAGAAGATAAATACCTGCTCGCCCTATTACCTAATGAAGAAACTAGTGGTTTCATGGTGGAATGTCACGCGATGGACGAGGATAAAATGCCTAATTCATTGCGATTTGCAGCATTTCAGATTAGAAGGCTTGTTTTACGGTAGAACTATATCTTGTACTAAAATTTCCTTTTTCCTTTTTAACACATCACTTTACGTCACCCAATTAAGAAAAAAAGGCCCAGATAAACGTTAACTAAGGAATAAATAGATATGACGTTTTGACAAATTTTGTATGGCATATGTTTAAAATTTATTCTTCAGATCTGGTGATTGAAAAGTCGGCCCTAAGTAATTTTATTCTTTAAAAATATATCTAGGTTTATATGTATTTTACATTTTCAAAGATTTATTTTAGATCATTATGACAGGGCACTCATTAACTGTTTTCAATTCGTAGAGTATTATTATAGCTTATTTAAACCAACAGGAATACCCTTGTTGGAAATTTCGAACTTTACAATTAATTAATTAAAAGCAATGTAGGTACGTTGCTGAGTAGCGATCCGAAATGTTTTTGATAAATTAAGCGTTCCCTCATCGGTAAAACGTTGCCCCTAATTAACGATAGACTAGGTTTAATGTATTAAATTTTTCTTACCAACTCGCTGGTACAGATAATATTTACTTATCCACGTATTACATAACTAATTGGGTAGTAAATGAGTTAACTGTGTTGTGATTCCGAATAAACGTTTTTTCTTTTTTTCTTTTTTTCTAGTATGTATTATGTACTTTCATTTCAGCGCAATAAAATTTGAAAGATTACTCTCCTCGGATCCATTTCTCTTCAATTTTTCCATTTCTCTTTAGACCACGATCCATTTTTCGATCAGACATCTGCTGCCACTGTGTTAGAAAAACGTATGTTCATCGCTTTTGTAATCGTGAAAAAAACTTGAAAAATATAAACTTCAGATTCTACCAAGCGGGCAGAATTTCTTAAACATTACGATAGCGATGAATATCATGTACGTTTTTTAACGCAATCGCCCCTTGGCATGGTCGCTTATGTAGGTACCAGCTAATTTTATTTTTTTATTTTAAGGGATAATTTTTGCATTTTTACAAATGACAGCTGCCCATCTTATACCTAAAAGTAGTAATAAAGTGAACTTAAGTAACTAAGAACCTACTGGTGTAACGTTTGTTTTCTTAGTTATAAGATGCAGTAATTGTCAGTAAGCTATACCAGGTGCTTTCCAATGGTCACCACATCTTGTACCTTTATCCTTTACCTAATGCAGTCACACCCAAAGTCTACGTAAAATCAACATGGTCTCTAAGGTATTAATACCTACATTATAGTCATAGCGAGGTTCCACGGATCCGGTTTAGATGTAGGTGCTATTCCCATATAAAAATATCGTCTTCGATTTTCACCTATAACTGTCATTGCGAGTGTTTAATGATTCATTATCAAGGTATTTATGATAACTGGTGACACTGGCATCGGCGCAATTGTGAGAAACATGCCGGGCGTGAGAATAATTAGAGAAAAAGAGATATTTGTTCCGCCTTTCGCACATTGTTTGTGTTTATTCATGCGTTCTTCGCGTCCTATCAAATCTTACAGAGTTCCGGGCTCTGTTATTATAATATGATCTCATTTCACTATAATAATATAGTGCGAGTAGGTAGGTAAGTGCCGTGGATACCTAACCGTGTAGCCACTACATGATTACTTACCTCATCCAGTTAACGGAAAATACCACTTCCCACGAAAAGTAGACTTAAAATGGGTAGGTGCTAAGCTCTGATAAGAAAACTCAGGATATGGGCATCCAAACGATTCACGTTACAAACCTTTTTCGTACATGCAAACAGTAGCGCCATCTGTCAAAATTCTATAGGTGGCTGCTGAGCTGCCTTATTGTTGGTGGCAAAACAATCATTTTAGCACCGATAAACTGGCTACCATGGATTAATATGTATCTGGCTACATTTTTCGCACCCTCCGCCCTGTCCAGGGTAGGTAAGTATAACAATTATGTCTATATTACTAAGTAAAAATTTTGTCTGCCGAGCCTCAAGATGGCAGATTGTTTACAGTGAAAAGATATTATACATTTGCCAAAAAAGTAAAAAAGTATTTTTTTAAAGTAAAAATGTAAAAATCTACTTTCCTACTTTAGATATTTTCGTGGAAAGTAATTGAGTTATCAGTAATAATTATTATTACAGTCTGAACTCTGATCGCAAGGCCCAAAACTTCCCAAGACACATCTCTTCTCTTACCTATAAAAGAGAGGGATGTAAGAGTTTAGAGTTTAAACTCATCATTACTCATGCTGCCTAATTATTACCCATTACATGCCCACACGATGGTTAGCTATCACTTATCAATTACAATAATTACAGATTGAGCTAAATAAAATCCGACACGCCCGGTCGAGATGGGCATTAAATACAAAACGTCTAATTACTTAATTTAAATCCCCTAATTGCGCGTCGTTCTGAACCGGCCACAGATACCCATTTATCAATGTGATATTATGTTGCAAACGTTCATTAGTACGGAGGTCCTTATTCATTGTGATATGCTTATCGTACTGTCATTGGATAATCAGTCTTATGACTCGATACATAAGGTTCATGAGTGTTTCGTAGATGTAAGGTTGTGCTTTTCCTGAACCATTCGGTGATTAAGCCGGCTTTTCCTGACAAATCCTGTGTGGATTTGTCGTTAAAATGGGGCCATTTACTCACTGCTCAGGTTGCTGTAACGATCGCAGTTGAATGGATGTCTTTATGTACCTACCTAAATCCTAATTCCTAAAGACAGTTCAGTAAGCTAATGTGTAACTTGTATTATAAGAAAATTGTTGAAAACCTTATACTTTCAGTCTTTTAGATAATTAACAGGATAATTTTAATTTTATTTATTACTCACACAAAGAACCACGTATAGCCTACATACATACTCAATGCTGGTAAACAATGAGTTCTTAAGAACATCGGTCATTTAAAAGAAACTAAGACGGTATGTGTGCGCAACACTTCACCAGACAAAGCAACAATGACAAAAGCCCTCGAGTATGCAAACGCATTGTTATGTAGATTGCTGGCCCACGCCCGTTCCACAGGAACATCAAACAACCACGTGGATCCCGCTTTATGCATACCAAGGCCTCTCTTTCGTGTATCAGCTATTTTTTCCTTCCGCTGGGTTCTGATTGCGTAAGAAAAACGCATTCATCGTAATCGGAAACAAAATCTGCCCTCCGATTGGCTGACGTAAATCAGCGAGCCAGACAGCGGGCAAAATTTGTTTCCGATTACGATTACGATGAATACGTTTTTCTTAAACAATCTAAGGGCAGTAGTCGTTTTTCTTTGTTGGCCCGTTGTGGACTTCGTGCGCGATTGCAACTCGCACTTGACCTAAACATCAGCTTTTTAGATAATAGATTCTTGTCCTTTCACTTAAGAATACCAAGGCCTGTCTTACAATGTATCAGCTATTTTTTTTCCTTTCGGCCAGTTATGGGAAACATTTCTTGGTTGGCCCGTTTTTCCATGGTTTTTGCGATAGTGCTTCAAGCTTAATATGTGCAGTAGCTTTTTAATAAAGTTACGAGCTTTAATGCTAGATTGCTTTTCAGAAAAAAGATTCATACCTTTTCCCGATAAGCATACCAAGGCTTTCATGTCTTTCATGTATCAGCTATTTTTTCCTTCCGACCAGTAATGGGATTTTTTTCTTTGCTAGCCCGTTTTCCTTAGTTCAGCGACAGTAATTAGGTATACATAGCTTATGTGCTTCTTGATACACTTACGAGCTCCATCGCCAGCGTTTCAGATAATAGATAAGTTCCCTTCCCCGATAAGTAAATTTATACCAAGGCCTGCGTTCATATACCAGCTATTTTTTTATTTAGCAGCCCATTTATTCTTAGTTTTAGCGGTAGCTTATGCATGCAGTAGCTTTTTAATAAACTTCAGTTTCAGCGTCAGCGTTTCAGATAATAGATTCGCTCCTTATTGCCCGATAAATCTCCAGCAGAAGCTCTTATCGGTAGAGTAGGTAAGGTGTCTATCTATAACACCTATACCCACTTGGCAGTGAAGTCAATTCAGCGCTCTTAGACTTATTTATGATCCTCATAGAAACCTGTAGATTAGGTATAAGTCATACTGCTGAGATTGCAGAAGAAAGTAATCCAATTTAAAGAAGAATTAATAATGTGTGTAAGAAAATACACGAGAAAAATAACTAACTAGACATAATATTGTACGGTGAAGAGAATTTTGCTGTTGTAAAAACATTAAAAACTGCAAACTTGGGAAAAAGGCAAGCTATAAATCTATAAATCTATTAACCACTACTCGAATAAACTTTATTATTCATATTGCTTTCGGAATTAACTGCAAGCTGGATGGCAAAACTTTCAAATAAGCTTCAATAGTCTTCTGAAATTAAATTTGGCTGTTTTTTTTAATAATGAAAAAATTATTTTTGGGTCTTTATATTTTGGTTTGAGCTTGCCTACCATTCTTTATGTAGCCTACAGCCCCTACAGCAGTTGAAAGAAATCAATAAAAAAATAAAAAATCTCTCGCCGGCCACGCTTTTTCACATTAAATTTTCCGGTTCTCCAATTAGGTTTACTAGAACATTTCGCTGTTAAGACTACTCAAGTACTCTTTTCACTAGCTAGATAACTACTCTTTAAAAATTAAAAATTCTCTCTATAGAACAGGGAACACACGTAAGTACCTATAAAAAGTCCCTGTTTTATAAAAAGAAACTCCTTTGAAAGTTAATATATCTACAGGCTGACTCAACGGACGTGGTCCTGCCCTGCTAAATAATTGTATGAAAGACCATCACAGAACATCAAAGAACACACATAAAAACTTTTATCAACATCGGCCGAGCCGTTTCCAAGGTTTAGCAAGACTAATATACACGGTGAAGGATTTTGATCATATGAAATTACCATATAATTTATATTTGTATGAAAATATATATATTTCGTCCTATTTTCATACGTATTTAATATACTTTCACATTTTTTTTCAGAAGAGTTTTGTTACAAACGCAGCTGTAAACTTGCTAACCCACTGGTTATAGCAGCTAACCTATAGTAAAAATTCTGAGAGAAGGAGCATTATTGAAATATTAATTTACTCTAGGAGACCGATAAATATTAACTTGGTAATATGAAGCAAATTAAAATATGCAAAATACTGTCTGAAACAGTCATTTTGCATGGACGACCATCTAAGCTGATAGCAAAAATTTATTGCCAACGACGTCGCGCTGTCTGCGTTTGTAAATTGCAAGGGATTCAGTGCAAGTGAATTTTCTTGACACGACTTCCCGGTAAAACTTCTATAATATTATTATGACTTTTTTTAATGCAAAACTACAGGGTGAGTGTTGGGAGACTTGGGATTTCTATTATTCTAAAGTAAGAATGAGCAAATATAAAGTTATACATTCATAAAATGTTATATACAGGGCTCAAATAAGAAACTATGAATATTTGTTAGTAACACAGTGTTACTATAATTTTTAACAATGTTTTTGTGATTTTTGTAATCCATCACGACACACAATGTAAATGGTATGAGTTCAGAAAATAACTATACAGATCAAAAGTATGAAAGCTTTAAAATGCTGCGAAATAGTTCGAGAAAAGTCCCTTTTCTGTTTTGGCGTCCTTTCCTGTCTTGGCGAGGCCAAGGCCCGAAGAAAATGACTAAGTTTGTGAAAATACTCGTACTCGTGAAATTCTTATATTAATTTAAGTGGACGGAAATTGGAAAGCAAGTATTTCTACATCATTTTAAAAGAACTATATGACGTTCGCTAAAATTTTATAAAAATAAATAAACCTGTAAAACAGGCAGGCTTTAACTTTTAAACATGTTTTCCAATCAGCTTTATTACCTACCTGAATTAAAACTCACTCATTTGGATGTTCCCGTTCATTCAAAAGGGAGTCTTTTACCTAAACGTTTTGTATAGTGAAATCGTAAACATTTATGAATACTGTCGAACGCGCTATGCTAAAGTCTTGAGCTAAAATCTATTCACATTTCACACACATCAATCAATCTGAAACACGTAGTTTAGTATTTTTATTTGAAAAGAAAGCATACCTGAATATGTTTTCAACGACGAATCAAGTGGATTTGAAGTTTAAATGAGTTAGATGTTGATTTTACTAAAATGAAAATGTAAGTATGTGTTTCTAACTAAGCCTAGCGCTTGACTTTGATCACACCTCATGAAAAGTGTTGATACAGTCTAAGGTGGGACGCGGTTGCCTATAGGAGACGCCTATTTACTCTTGATGAAGGCGCCCAAGTTGTAGGTGGTGGAAAAGGCAATGCCAGTGTGGGTAGTTTGTCTAGAGACTAAATTGATTTCTTTTACATTAATAATTGCAAATACAATTTGACATGCCATCTTCGCCATGCTTCAGGGATGGACATTAGCACTGCAGAATACCATTTTCTTCTCTATTGTCGAGTAACATAAAAATTATGTTACACGACAATAGAGAAGAAAATGGAACTAACTTTAATAGAATCCTGACCATTATTAAAGCGGCTTTCTGATGCTCCTATCAAAGAACAAATATAAAAAAACACATGAGAAAGATAAAACAAAGCTTTCGTAATGAGAATGTGTCATCCATAGACGAGTACAACTGCAGTAAGTGTAGGATGAGGCTTTTGTTTTTATTTAGTACATGATTTTCCTCACGTTACATTTTTGTGAACGTTTTATATTGTATGTATCATAATAAGCGTTTGTTCTCATATTATTATCTTCATACCCGCGCAGTGCGTATTACGCACTATTCTTCCGCATAGTTTACCGCATACATAGAAGAGATTGGAGTAGTTTTTATATACCTAAAAAACTGAGTTAGAGGGTTGGTTTTAGTTTTCCTGTAGAATAGAGTGAGTTAGTAACCTACTGAGTTTCTTACCGGTTCTTTTCTTTTTCTGGGTAAACCTGTTAGTTTATTCATTTATTTACACAACACTAAAATCTATCTTTATAAGACCTAATACCATAAAAATAAGTAAACGATTATCATAAATAATATTATAAATATGTACATTTTAACTGCATAAATCTTAGTTTATATGTATAACTTATAGTATTATATAATTATATGTGGCCTATGTGATAAATAAAAATATTCATTTTCATCGTACCTAAACTCAATTATTTTTCGGTTTCTAACAACACTGAGCTTGGCGTTCCTCCTCGTAAATTAATCATTTTTCTCTATTCAATGATTTCCCTAAGCGACTATTTTTCACTAGAACTGCAATCGACCTAAATGGGAATGTAGGCCATTACCGCTTAACGGTCGTTGTTCGCAAAATTCAGAACAGATTTATTGGCTAGGTATGACTAGGCGAGTGCTTTTAACGGGAACAATTTATACTTATAGTAGGTATACACGAGTTTACGTATGAATACCATTAATTAAGTAGATATTAGACGCATGAAGCCACGTTATTGCCTTTAATTTCAACACCGCTTTTAAAAAAGAGTTAGCAGGGCATCCAATTTTCACTAAAACTTTTCTTGGCATGCTTTGCCAATTTTTAGGGTTCCGTACCAAAATGGTAATAATGAAACCGACTTTCCTCGTCCGTGCGTCTACCACATTCGAATATTTCAGTAGATAACTATAACATGAAGTTTTGAATAATTAGTAGTGCAAAATTACGATTTTTTTTCCCTGAAAAACATAAAAAACACCAAAATTAATTAATAAAAACAATATTCTTTTAAAATCGGATCAATGCATAAAATTCGAGTTGGCACCTACTTGTTTATATAGTATAAACTTATTTCATGGTCTGTGGTCTGGAGTATCTATATTCTATACCCAGTTTTATACATCTACGGAAAATGAAATATTTCGGGAAACATTCCAAGACATTCTCCCTTTCAAAATATGTCACATCTGACAGATTTATACCCTTAAGTACAACATTCCTTAATTTCAGTATTCGTGGAATTCGAAGCACGTCAGACCTTTAGGTAAAAACAAACTTGGGTAATAGGATGAAGTTTTATAATTAATAGGCTTGTTTTGTTTACCTAATTACTTACTTACGCTAACGGAGAAAATTGGTTCCATTTTCGAGTTAATTATTTATTTGGTAACTAAATAATCAAGACTCGTTGTAGTAACCGCTTGCGTCCTTACTAACCGTACTAACCTCAATCTCTCTAACATATAAAATTCTCTCGCAAATCTTTGTTAGGTACCAAACTCCTCCGAAACGGCTCGACCGATTGTTATAAATTTTTTTGTGTATATTCTCTGGGTTGTTATCTATTTTTTATATCCCAAAACGGCAAAACAACGTTTGCCGGGTCAGCTAGATAAAAATATATTTGAATTTTTTAAACGGAAACAAAGTTAAGAATAGACTGACCCTCGATTCGATATGTGTATTGTGTATAATATAATGTCCAACTGTGCACACTTTCTGTATAAAAACTCATGTTATCCCTATTTCAGTAACGGTACAAAACTGCTTTCCGAGCGTGATGATACTCGGTAGAGTCTAATATTTTATAGACGCTTATATGATACACGAGGCCTATGTGAAAGAAAAAACATTGATTTTTGCAAATCATTTTAAATTCATTTCTCTGTCAGACTTTAGGTACCTACATCAAAGCTGTAGTAAGATAACTAAACTTTTCTTTGTGCTCAACGCGCCGTGAAATACAGCCTCCTTTTTAATTAAGGTTTTATCGAAATTATTTAACAACCGTAAACGGATAACCTACCTTTTACGGGGGAAAACGCTGCCTCAAAAAATATTAGTCGTGCCTTTCCCCCCGCCTACTGCAAAGAAAATTAAAGATTCAAGCGTTTGTTCAAAAAAAAATTATTAAGTGTTTAAACGACATCAGTTTCTAAAGAGAAATCTGATTCATAGATTTAAAAAGATTTCTTACCATTCACCAATTAATTTTGATGAGGTAAGTAGGTACTTACTACTTACCTCTATCAGTTTTAAACGTAGACGGCGTATTTAAGCGATTTTTAGTGATATTATTTTGGGTCTGTAATCTAAAATCGCTGTGAAACAGAAACACGATAGCAAAAAATCTCGTTAGAAAGAGTTTTCCGAAAAGTTGCTCCAAAATCTCTTTTTTTACTTACTTTTTTAGTAATTTTTCACTTCGCTTGCTTCATTTCATTTTTTCGCTTCGCGTACTTTTTCAGTTCGCTTGGCGCGCGCGCTGCGTAAAGACGTAGGCACATACCTACCACTCACGGTGTTTTTTGCAACGAAGTAATAAGTGTGCGCAACGAGAGGAGCATTATTCTTTGTGTTCAAATTTTTTGTTTTTTATTATTGGTTTTAATGTTGATTGCTTGATTATACTCATACAATATGGCTAAATGTGCGAAATGTAACAAAGTGGTCACGAAAAAAAACCCTGGAATTCTGTGTGGGCGTTGTAACAAATGGATGCATGGGGAATGCGTGTCTTTGAGCCACGAGCAACTAACGACATTACATGCGACTGAAGCCGACTGGAAGTGTCGTGCGTGCAGTGGTTCCTCAAAACAAAAACGAATTTCGATAATTTTGCCAGATCCTGAGGAGGACGACGTCACGGACACGGACTCAATTACGGCTGGTGCGAGCATCGACCCTAACAGCCAGAAGATGTTGACCACCGTGCTATCTACGATACGGCACGAAATTCGCGAAACAATACAAGAAGAGCTTAAAAGAACACTACAATTTTACTCTGACAAAATGGACGACTTCCAAATAAAAATTGATAACTACGAAGAAAAGATTAAATTAGTTGAGAATCAGTGTAAAGATCTCAATGATAAATATACAAACATGAAAAATAATCTCGAATCCATACAAATAAAATTAAATACCCTAGAACAAGAAAAAATTGAAAATACTCTAGAAATAAGCGGAATACCGAAAGAAGAACAAGAAAATCTAACAGAAATAGTTAAGAAAATTGGAAGTGTTATAAATCAAGACAACAACGACATTAAAAAAATATACAGAAAGGAAAGTAAAGGATTAGCATCCCGTAAACGTCACGCCTCGGTCGTGGTGCTGACACTCCGGGAAGGGTGCCGGGACCGGTGGCTCGAGGCAGCCAAGTCATGTACGATCACCCCACGAGTACTCGGCAGGGACGGAGAAGGCAGGATATACCTACGAGAAGCGCTAACACCAGCCACGGCTTACCTTTTGTGGAAGACTAAGTCGGAGCTCAAGGATACTAACTTAGTGCAGTTTGTATGGTGTAAACGCGGTAACATTCTCATTAGGAAGTCGGAGAATGAAAAAATCCATTCGATAAGATCGGAAAGTGACGTCGAGAAGTGGGTCACGGCGCTAAAAAAATGACTTCGAGGTTTGTGTATCCATCTACGTTTATTTACTTATTGTGTTCATACTTAACTGGTGTGTTTACTTACAATGGACAGCAACGATCAAAACTTATCAGAAGGAAATTTTAACTCTTGGAATGAGTATATTAGTTCTCTTCCAATACAAAAAGATGGACTTATTACGTTAACTGTTAACATAAGATCAATGCTACTTAACTTTTCCACTCTAGAACATATAATCACTAATAGCCAACGTTGTATAGACATAATAGTATTATGTGAAGTTAATATCGGAGATACAATTAAAACCCTATTTGAATTACCCAACTATATTATGTACACGAACTTGCGAAAACACAGAAGAGGCGGCGGTGTCATAGTTTATATACATAAAAACCTAACATTTACTTTGCTATCTTCACCCACACAGTACTTTGAATCAGTAACTGGATATGTCCAACTTAAGAATAGCTACAAAATAAACCTATGTGCCGTGTACCGGCCGCCGGACACTTGCAAAAGTAAATTTATCGCTGAGATCTCGTCCCATATTACAAGAATGACTAATAAATCCGACTTACTATTCGTGGGCGATATAAATATTGATTTAAAACAAATAACCAGTGCAAGCGCGGCGTACCTAAATGAAATGGCTGAGCTAGGTCTTAGCTGTGGTATCTCTCAATATACTAGAATAGAAACCAAAGGCCAACATATTACTAGGACATGCATAGACCACGTATTCACGCGCCTCGCTTCCGCGTGCACAGTGTATACTGCAACTATAAATGATCCCATCGCTGACCACAACATTATAGCCTGCTCGCTTATGTGCGCGAGCGCATCGGACGGGCGGCGCCAAGGTCACGGTCACCGCGTGAATGCATCGCGGCTTGTCAATGTACTCAATAACAGGGAGGTATCGCAGCAGCTTAGCCAGGTAGACTGGAGCACAGCGCTGTCGCTTAGCTGCCCTTCCGAAGTATATAATTTTATTTGCAATCAGTTCAATACTATTTACAATAACTGCTCGCAAGTCACTAAATTAAAATGTAATAAAAGGAATATGTGCAAATGGGTTAATAAAAAAATGTTAAAAATGTGTTCTCAAAAGAAAAAATTATATTCAATATGGCTCAAAAATCCAGAAAATATTGATAACAAAATTTTATACAATAAATATAGAAACAAAACAAACAAATACATAAATTTTCTAAAAAATAAATATATTAGGGATGAAATTCGAAAGAACTTTAAGAATTCTAAGAAAGTATGGAATTTAATTAATGAAATATGCGGTAAATTTAGGATATCTGTAGATGAATTACTGCTAAAGTCATTTAATCTGGAAAAAACGAAATTAGGCAATAGATTCGCTCAAGAGTTCGAAAAAAATGTAAATGCGATTTCTGTAACATGTTACCAACCTTTGTCCCTTTCTTCTGGAGGGACGCAGGAGGGGGCAGGGGTGACAATGAGATTAGAGCGGGCAACAGATAACCAGGTGTGGAAAATAATTAAAAATATAGATTCAAATAAAAGCCCTGGATATGACAAAATTAGAGCATCAGACATTAAAAACTTAAATAAAAATATAACACCGGCGCTGACTCATTTGATAAACACCTGTATTGCCACCTCTTCCTATCCTGACCCTCTGAAGATTGGTATAATTAGGCCTATCTATAAAAGCGGATGTCATAAAAATTTCAACAACTATAGACCAATCACCATACTGTCATGCATCGACAAGATAGTTGAGAAGTATCTCGGTGATAAAATAAAAAAATTTTTAGAAGATCACAGTATCATAAACGCAAAACAGTTCGGCTTTCAAAAAAATCAAAGTACTTCTCAATTACTTTGCCAGTTTACAGATGAAATCAACGAGTACATGAATGATAAAAAGCATGTACTCGTTGTTTTCATTGACTTCAGCAAAGCATTCGACTTGTTGGTGTATGACAAGTTATATACAAGTATGACAAATTGCGGAATACAGGGACCCCTCCTGGAATGGTTTAAAGATTATCATAGGAATAGAGTAACCTGCGTCAAAATCGATAACACCATGAGTGACATGATGCATACTACTAAAGGAACAGCTCAGGGTTCGATTCTCGGACCTATTGAGTACTTGTTATACGTAAATGACATGTGCAACCTATTCCGGGAGGGATCCGTGTATCAATTCGCTGATGATACATGTATCATTGTAGCTGACAAGGACTTGCAGGTGGCCGAGCGCATAATGCAAGCCAATTTCGATACCCTTTATAAATGGGCACACGATGTTGGACTGGTGATAAATATTAAAAAGACTAAAGCTATGCATATTCATTCTGCTCATAATAAAACAGATTATAGGGCCAATATAGTTGCACATGCGCACGACTGCCTGCATGGCAGGATAAAACACTGTATCTGCCAACCTATTGATATGGTTACAGAACATATGTACTTAGGTCTTAAAATTGACTTCCGTTTTAACTGGCAACCACATATAAATTATATTTGTGAGAAGCTGAGAGCAATCCTTAGTAGGCTATACATACTTAAATATAAACTGCCCTATAGGACGCTGAGATTGCTTTACTTTGCACTGGCAGACTCAATAATTGACTATGGCTTGAGTAGTTACGGTAGAACCTTCAAAACATATATTATACGCATATATAAATTACAACTAAAAATTTTAAAAACAATTGTACCTAGGAAAATAAAATTAAAACATTGCAACGACTACCACAAATTATTCACTTATTGTAAAGTGCTGCCGGTGCAGAGTAAAGTAAAACTAGCCATACTTAAAGATGAATTTAATAATTTACAATTTCTTAGACGCAAGGAACGAGGCAGTAATTTACGAAGATTAGCGAGTTATAAAAAGTTCATCCTACCTAAAACAAATAATATTCATGGTAAAAGAAATTACAAATACATACTTCCTAAAATTTTTGAAGAACTCCCATCGTTTTTGCAATGTTTAGACAAAAAGCATATACACATAAGAAAGCTTAAGAAATATTTATTGAGTAAAGTATGACAATTTAAAATATGATACATTTATTTAATATATTATATTGCTACTTATCTTGACTATATATTATAAGCTGTAATGTATTAGTTAATCTTAATTTTTACTCTTATTTAAAGTTAGTTAATCTTAGTTACTTTTATTTAGTTAAGCTTAGTTTAATTTAATATAGTACTGCGAACTCGCCATCCTCAACATAAACGGACAGTTTTCTAGAGGATGGCCTAGATATATTATTATAATGTTGTAATTTGTTTTGGCCAATAAAAAAAAAAAAAAAAAAAAAAAAAAAAAAAAAAAAAAAAAAAAAAAAATTAGATAAAAAGTAGTTTTTCTGTCATATTCCTCCGCAATGCTGCCCGTCGCACCCACCAACGTAATCGTAAGAGCGAGGAGGACAAAAATAAACATTTACGAACTTATTTTCGGCCTAAAAATGCTACCTATCTCAAGTCCCAAACAAACGAGCAGGCGGGTCACCTAACCTATTCATTGCCTTTCATGTTTTGCAGTAAGTAAGTAGGTACTCTACCCAAATATCAACTGTTTCTGAACGAATTACCTATATCGATGATTACGCTCACAACTCGGTATTGGTAACATACCGTTTCCCCTATTTAAATTTTAAAATACAATTATTCTTTGCATTGGAGATTATTCGTTCTTTAGTTAATTCCTGATATACCTTATAGTTCAGCAACAGTTACATCACTAGGGTCATGTCAAAATAAAGTGACGTATTCAGATCCGCCATATTTGTTTACCATTTGACCCAAGCCTATCTGAACAGAGTTTATATGCGTTGCCGGCTTTTGAAAGATTAGTTTACCCACCCTTTGAATAGCCTTTTGCAGGTAACTGGTTCCACAGCCCGCATGTACAGTCACGGAATGAAAAGGTTCGTCCCCTTAGCACCAGTTTTCGCTTGCACTAGTACTGCAAGAGTCCATTATGCCAGCATAACACCATATGTAACACAGTTTTAAAAAGTAATATGTGCTCGCGACACGTTGAATGAATCAATTTGAAAATCGGCGAACCTTTTCATGCCGTGACTGTACATAGGTTAAGTGAAAAATACTCAAGTTACTTACGTCTTGACCTTCAGAGTCGACACGCCAAATGCAAATTAGTAAGAAAAGCAAGGTTACCTTACAATTTACTATACATAGAAAATGACACGCAATGTTACTTTAAACTTTCATAATCAATGCATTGTTTTTTTGGTTAAAATAAAGTAAGTTCTCTTTGGGTATAAGTATGCAAAATAATCTATCCCAAATTATGGTCTATCCCTCATTGTACCGACCTAGATAATATAGCCTCAACATAACAATAAGAAAAAATTTAACCACTGCCAATGCCTCGTCTAACTCAAAATATCTTTATTTCACATACACTAACGTAGGTACATGCTGTTGTAAAACTAGACAAGACCTGTGCCAAAATAGAAATTATAATTGTAATGTGATGTGGTCCGTGGCGGGAATCGAACCTGCAACCTCCCGCGTCAGGATCGAGAGGTTGTCGGGGATTGTTTGTGAAATACGATAGTTTAAATTAAAGTGTTAATTTTTATGATAGTAAAATGTTCCTCTCCCTCCCCTCTAATGATGGTTTTTACAGGATACGTGAAACTACGGACGGAACTCTACACTGGCCGTGACACGACACGCACTTGACCGGTTCTAAAAATCTCCACACATTTATTATTATTAATTAGTCAAAAAATTACGAGTAGGCGCCTACCTCATATGCTTTTTGGTCAAGTATGGAATGCTACATAATATCTATGTAGTGAATGTGATGGGAAACATAGAAGAGCCGACGCGAATCTCGGCAGTCGGCAGTCGGCACACGTGTGAAGCATTTTCAAATCTAGAGTGTATTTACTATGTATAATATTATGTATGACAAAGAAACGCAATAAATCATACCGCGCATTTCAAAACCCTCAGGCGTGACCACGCGATTAAACTCACGCCTCGGACTTTCACAATTTCGCTCTACAGGTGAAAACATACGAAAAGAAAAAATATTATATCTTTAAACCCAAATAATACTGGCAAGTACATTCATAGGAAAATAAAATAAATGTTTAAAAATAGAACACACCTCCGCAAAAATACGTTCGGCTCCAGATTTACAAATCCTATACAGGCGGCACAACACAGGCACTTTTCACTCGCGAATTTTCGCGCGTATCAGAACTTCGTGCAACGTGTAGTCGACGCTTCACAGGCTGACTGAGACTGCCGGCGAGCTAGTGAGGTGAAGCCGACCGCCGCTCGGCAAAACAAGGCCATGCAAAGCGTTGCTCCCATTTCCCCCAGTGGAAAGTCGTATCCGCGATGGCACAGGTGTGGGAGAAAGCACCAAAAAACTGATATCTGACTCATTCGGACGATTCTGTGCTTGACTTTGGACATGGAAAGTGACCGGGCCGGTTTTTGGCGCCGAATGTCGTTGAAAATGAAAGGTTATACCTACCTAAAGGTTATACCTACGGTGGTTATAAGTTACAAACAATCAGAGTGGTTTTGGGTCAAATTATAGTTAATTGCAAACTCAGAAAGTTTATCTATTCTTGATGCTGCTTAAATCTGGCTGTTCTTTTTATTCTATACAAGTTAGTACTGGACTGCGAATTCGCCTGATGGTAAGTGATGAAGATGAAGCCTAAGATGTTATCGTGCTAACCCGGAAGGGTAAGGAACCCCAACGGTTTCTACAAGCATTGCACCGGAACGCTAAATCGCTTGGCGGTGCGTCTTTGCCGGTAGGGCCAAAGCCTCCCACTAGACCAGACCTGAGCCAATTTAGAAATTATAAAATTTAAAAGTGGCGGGAATCAAACCCGCGACCGACCCACTCGAATCCGAGCGCGCCGCCACTGCGCTAGGGAGGTCGCCACCAGTCTTAAAATGTGCTACTTAAATTATATTTTTTAGACTTGATTCACCTTTAGAAGTAGGTATCTATCAAGTGGATGGTACTGGAGACAAGAGCAGTAAGACGTCCCAAAAGCAATATCTACACTACAGATTCCCTTCCATTCAGAATAAACCAGCCAAGCGCGAGTCTACCGCTCTACTCTGGCACCACCGAGTGTTCCATACATTGAATAACTATGTACAAATAAGTTCCATACTTACTACAAAACAATATTTTTTTGTAAACGAACCGCAAACATAAACTTACATAAATCTATCTAGTAAGAGATAACTCAATAGTTTCATTTTTCCCGAGAATCACAGATTTTTCTTGATTATTATTATAGGTAACGTACAAAACCTAGCCCAATTTTGAATGTCTCCTTTTCCTGCAAAATAATCAGTTTTTACTTTGGGGCTAGATTGCGATATGTGCAATTATCAAACCACTACTATATACCTACGATAAAACTAACCACTCGTGAAATCAACAAAAACACACATTTTCAAGTTGCGTTGACATTGCTGTTTAGCCACGATGTCTATTTATCTTGTTCGCCCCCGCATCGCCCAATGTCTATATTTGTTTTGGATGACTCAATCAATAGGATATTCATTTTATAAAGATGAAACGACATGCCCGAACCCGAAGTAATGAATGGCTTATTTACTAAAACTTCCTGCTGAATAGATTTTTCGTGTTCGCCGCCCAAGAGCCCACGTAATATAACTTCTATTTAGGCCCGGTTTCCACCAAAGCGGAGCTGTGTTTGAGTACCTGCTACCTAAGATTTCGTAATTTTGACATCTCCGAAACTGAGGGGAGAGGAGATGACGAAATGATCCGCTTTGGTGGAAACCGGGACTTATACGAGAGAAAGGAGTTTTCAAATTGTACGATTTTATTCTGTGTACCTAAGTACCTACATAAGAGTTTTTTTAAGTATCTGGTTATCTGGCTTGGACCTCGTCATTTGGTCCCTTCGAGTCTCACAAAATCATAATTTTATCTAATTCAAAATCATTTCTTGTACTACATACTTCTATCTACCTGTACAAGTGTCACCAAAATCAGTTCAGTCGTTCTGACTATAGGAGCTTTCAGGCAGAAAGACAAGAAATTTTAAAACATGGATATAGGTACATAAGTATGATTCAAAATGGTAATGAAGCTCTTAGAGGCACATATTTGGAAATTACAGACATATACTTCAATTTTATTCGTTAGTATAGATAAAATACAACAAAGAAAATACGTTACAATCCCGATTAATTCCCTCTCCCGGGAAGATCTCACGAAATCTCCCTCACATTTTCTGCGAGGACTTAGAGATTGATCGCGTCTTGTTATTTTCCAAATAATACAATCAAATTCCTTGCCATTGTTCTCTCTTTTGTAACTACCTACCTCGTTATCCGTTGGTCCAGTGGTGAGAATGTTCGACTATAGACACGAGGTCCTGATTTCGATAGTTGTAAGTGATTACAGTTTGAGCAGAGTAAGTGCTGAGTTTTTTGCCAGTACTCGTTGCTAAAATGAAAATGAAAGAAAAATCTTTATTTTTCATATTGGCTTATGAAATGTCAAAACTCTACCGCTAGGTTCGGAAGGCAAGTTTGCACCTAGAAGAACTGGGAAGAAACTCGGTACTTGCTCTTTCCAAAGCTTTATTATCTAGAATTAAGAACACATACATTACATATTTTTAAGATATCTTGTGAGAAGATGGAACCATATCCCTATTGGTCCAAGAATCCCTCAGATAAGAATCCTTCTCATTTAAAAATTCTTCAAATGGGTATACTATAGTTACCCTGATTTATTAGATGTTTTTTACAGTGATTTTAAACTTATGCAAAGGTTAATCCAAGACAGACTTCGGTTCTCTTCGGCTAACCTTCTTGTCGAACTAGGCGGTAGAGTTTTGACAATTCAGAGCTTGTAAGTTAGGCCTATGTGAGAAATAAAGATTTTCGTTTTCGATATCTAATTATACCTTATACATCGTAAGTATTACATCTTTAATGATTAAATCGTAATTAATTAATTAATTTTAATTAATTAATGGTAGACCATTCAACATGTAGATTAAAGTTTAATCTACATGTTGAATGGTGTACCTATATTGAAAGTACAATGACCCGAATATGTAACTGAACCATGGGAAAACTGTAAATGTCGGCCAAAGATTGTTAGAAATCCGCTTGTGGTTTGACTCCAACTGTGGTACCTACCTACTTATCCCTCCCTAACTAAACCGGACCACGGCCACCACTGTGACCATCGCTAATTCTACACCATATTATTTTATGTAAAAAAGTAACCACTCGACTGAAATTTACTTGCAATGCAATTTAATTACTAAAACATAAATCTACTATATAAAAATAAATCGGGTTTTCCTTCCTGACGCTATAACTCCAGAACGCACGACCGTGAGGTTTATAGCAAAGAAAATTCAGGAAAAACAACAGAAAAGCGGGAAAATCTTTTTAGCGGGAAAGCCATCTGGTGGCGAAACGGAGTTCGCCGGGTTTGCTAGTATTATTATAAAAATAAAAATTAAGTAAACTAAAACAAAAACTTACGCTAAAGCAATGACTTCTAAATATCCTTACATACATAGAACTAATTGCGCTAAAGACTCATCGAAGCCGAGGCAGCGAGGCATAGTACCTGAAATGCTGGCAGCGTTACCTCTTCGGATGGCCAAACTTAACTTTTGGCCAATATAGCTGCCAACTCTTGGATTCCCGGTAGATTCGATTACCCTTTTCGATATTTCACCGAAAAGGGAACGAGCCCCCGGGCCCCACGGCCCCAGGGTCTCAACTCCAAAAGGCGCAAATATGAAGCTTCCATCAAGAGCTTCATATTTACGTCTCTTGGTCTGTTCAGCAGTGGTAGCCGCCGCGCCCGCTTTATTATTACTACCCGAAATTTACTTATAACAAATATTCGTCTCAACTCATATTTTAAAGGATATATCGTACCGTATCCAAAGGGTAAAAAACGTCCCACTCCGCCGCCCGTCCGTCTGTCATCAGGCTGTATCTCTTGAACCGTGATAGTTAGACAGATATGAAATAAACCCTTCGGCGCGAGTCAAACTCGCACTGGATCGTTTTTTAAGTCCCACGGATGGACACGGGGTTTCTCTCAGACGCCAAGTAGGTACGAGTTTGCGGGCTTATCACACCTTTGAGAGCGCTTTGCCACCGTCAAGCAACTCTGAAAAATCAGAATGTGCTTGCCTGGGATTCGAACTTTTGTTGCCACAGATAACTTAAATAATGGGTTGTCACTGCTAAAATTCAATAAATTATGTACGCGTATTACTGTATATGTACAAATATACAAGTATGTATATCCATAAACATATTTATAAAATGTGAAACGTGGTATTTCCACGCCTAGCCGAATCTGGTTTTGATTATCATTATTCTCATAATTTTTTAATTAAAGTTAAGGTGCTGTATACCTTGTCTTGATGTATGTATAATGACGACCTCCTGGCGCGGTGGCGGCGCCCTCGGATTCGAGTGGGAGGTCGCGGGTTCGATTCCCGCCACGGGCAACTTTGGAATTTTATAATTTCTAAATTGGTTCAGGTCTGGTCTGGTGGGAGGCTTTGGCCGTGGCTAGTTACCACCCTACCAGCAAAGACGCACCGCTAAGCGATTTAGCGTTCCGGTGCGATGCTTGTAGAAACCGTTGGGGTAAACTTACTTTACCCTTCTATAAGTTAATACGAGAACATCTTTGGCTGCATCATCACTTACCATCAGGTGAGATCGCAGTCAAGTACTAACTTCTATAGAGTGAAAAAAATACAAGATTCTTGAGCTTTTAAACAGGTGATAAACAGATATTTCACAAAATAAAAATAACGAGCTTCATGTTAAAGTAGAAAGCAGTGCACAAAGAGCGTCTCGTAATATTTACGACTGTCATTTTGTTAACGTCTCGACTCGGAGCATATCATATTATGCAGCCGTCCTCAGACTTTGTTTCAGTTTTATCTCTGTTTCAGCGACCCAAGAGATACACGAGTACGTATAAATGTAAAATATTGAAATCCCCGTATTCAATACCAGGGTTCGGTCGCGTTTATTTCGATTTTTCACCAATCCTAATAAAACTTTACCTCGTTAAAAACTCTGAACAACAAAATCTGAGCGTTTTGGGATCTTATTACTACCGATACAAATGGGAACTATATTTTCTATCACCAAAATTTATATTTGTCATCAAGTTGTATCACCTAATAAATAGATCTATCGAAACGAAATATTTTCGTTCTCAGATAAACAAAAATTGTTCCCAGGTATGAATTATCAAATTAATGTTAATATATGTGTAAAATATAAGAAATCGATAATCAATAAAATCATATTGCATTACATGAATATAAACTTCGTTCTTATAATATCAGTTTTGTACTTATATAATAGCTCTGTGCTCAGAATGTTAGATCTGTCACCAAATAAATCGATTATCGATCCCTGACTGCGACTCCGTCGACATGCTCTTGGAGGGAAAGAGGGTGACGGCTAAGGAGTTTTCCTAGGTCCCATGTGCACCTATAGGTAAATAGGTTAAGGTTATTTTCCTTTTTTGACCACCCAGAAATAGGAGCCCCGCGAAGCGGGGCTCCGTCGACATGCTCTTGGAGGGGAAGAGGGTGACGGCTAAGGAGTTTTCCTAGGTCCCATGTGCACCTATAGGTAAATAGGTTAAGGTTATTTTCCTTTTTTGACCACCCAGAAATAGGAGCCCCGCGAAGCGGGGCTCCGTCGACATGTTCTTGGAGGGGAAGAGGGTGACGGCTAAGGAGTTTTCCTAGATCCCCCACTTTTTCTTAGGCTATAGTCGTAAATCTATACTTATAATAAATCTGTAACAGGTCAAATTCTGTACATTAAAGATATTTTGAAAATTTTTTTTCGAGGGCACTCTAAAATCGGTTCTGAACCCAAAACTGTATTTCTTTTCATTTTTGTCTGTCTGTCTGTCTGTCTGTCTGTCTGTCTGTCTTTCTGTATCACGGTCGCGCATCACGCCGAAACTACTGAATGAATTCCAATGAAACTTGGTATGACTTGAGTTCATACTACGAGGAAGGACATAGGATACTTTTTATCCCGAAATTCAGCATGGTTCCCTTAGGAGAGGGGATAAAAGTTAAAATGTATACTGAGTTGTAAATCATTAACGCGTGGTTCGATTTCATTCATTCTTTTTTTGTTAGAAAGGGGATACATAAAAAATTGTTCTGTAAATATTTCAAAGTCATCGGTTTTGTAGTTCAGAAAAAATAGGCATTATAACCCTCAGTATTTGTCCAAATAGCTTGAAACACGGAATATGCAGAAAACTTTGATATAAACAAAATAAACAGAATCAAACGAATCGCACATAAAATTAAAGAGCGTAAAAAAATACTCGATCCGAGTCGACGACTTATATGTGGAGAATTATGATTATCGAGAATTTTCAAAATAAAAATAAAAGTAATAAATTGATTTAATGGCGTCGCTAAGTAAACATTTCATTGCTGTCAAATTTTTTCACGTTTTTTTTTTAATAATTATTATACCAGGTTTTTCCATAGATTTACTGTAGTGTAAGGTCCGACCTCTTTGGTCTATTTAATTTATTAGCCCAAAGTTTATTTGATATGCAAATAACATAAGATGCGATCAGTCCGATTGTAGGTTTCGGAGAAAATCGAACATTACGTCGATGTATTTGTTCAAGAAAGGGTTAACGCTGAAACAGATTATAATAAAGTAGAATCTCTCCATCGTATACAATCGTTAAAAAATGGTCAGAATAATTGACGCACTGAAGATCAGAGAAGCTAAACATATGGCATTGAAGCAATGCCATATGTTTAGCTTCTCTGATCTTCAGTGAACAGTGAACTTTCTTGATTCACGGCACTCAATGTGTGAAAACGTTACGTGAATAGCTCCTCGAAAATTAGCTCCTCCTGAATGACATTCACCGTTTCTAACTAGAATTTTAGCGGGATAAGAAAATTATTCGAAGTCGAAGATACTTAAAAAATATTAGTGAAAATTTTGGAGTTTTCCGAATAGAGTAGACAATTTCGTATATTGAGTCAGTTTTGTGTTTTCAGATAATTTTCTTTTAAACTTAAGTAATATTTCCCCACCGTTAGTAGCCTGGTGTCATGTCAATCTGGACAATCTGATGACTTCTGTCACCCTCCCTTCTGGCTCCCTGATTATTTGCGCAACGAACCCTCCTAGCTGGTCAGCACGGAAATTGCAGTCAGTATTCTTGGCACTGTTCCACGTCGGCAAGACCTAGTCTGGCCATAAATACTGTTACATAAAAACTTTTCTTTTTTTCAGCTTTTTAATTATTTTGAATTTAGAACACGGATATTATTTTAAAAACTTCTTTCGATTTCGCGCCATTTCACATACTTTTTCGTGTTCATTATCAAATTACAATATGGAATGGGGTGTTAAAGAAAATAGGATTGCAGTGATCGCCTTGCACAAAGTGGGTATGGAGCCGTCGGTCATATTCCAGACACTTCAAAAGCTTGGTATCAGCCATATGTTCGTATATCGTACAATCAACAGATACAACAACACTTCGTCTGTCGAAGACCAGAAAAGATCGGGGCAGCCGCGTGCTGTTAGAACTACAAAGGCTGTTAATGCTGTTAAAGCCAGAATTCGTCGAAACCCCATTAGGAAGCAAAAAATCTTATCGCGAGAAATGAAGGTGCTTATATACAGGTCATGCCCTAAATCAATCTTTACAATTAAAGAGAGTGGAACGATTAAAACGCCTTCTGTCGCGATACGCAGGTGAAAGGCACAGAAATATCCTCTTTACCGATGAAAAAATTTTCACGATTGAAGAACACTACAATAAGAAAAATGATAAAGTGTACGCTCACAGTTCTAAAGAAGTTCAAGTGGTCGGGAAGGTACAACGTGGTCATCATCCTGCGTCAGTGATGGTTTGGTGGGTCGTGTCTTATCAAGGAGTCACAAAACTGCATTTTTGTGAAAAAGGAGTGAAAACTTCAGCTAAAGTATATCAAGATACAGTCTTGGATCATGTTGTGAAACCTCTCAGCAATACTCTTTTTAAAAATATACCGTGGACTTTCCAACAGGACTCTGCACCTGGTCACAAGGCACGAACTACCCAAGCCTGGCTGTTATCCAATGTTCCGGACTTTATAAGAGCTGAAGACTGGCCCTCATCTAGCCCAGACCTCAACCCTTTAGACTTCAAATTATGGTCAGTTTTAGAGGACATGGCCTGCTCTAAACGACACGGCGACATTGAGTCTCTTAAAAAATCTTTGGAGCAAGCAGTGGCAAAATTTCCCTTGGAAACAGTGCGTAAATCCATAGATTCGTGGCCAAACAGATTAAAGGCCTGTATAAAAGCCAAAGGTGGCCATTTCGAATAGAAATTTTTTTATTTTTTGCTGAGACTTTAATAAATTTGTAGGTATCAATTTTATTAATATTACATTACTTCATTTAAAAAAAAAAGCATTTTCATTTGTAATAGAACTTATGGCTGGACTAGTTACAGTAATTAGAATACGCTATCTAAAGTTTTATAAGTAACATTTTAGCTTCCTTGAGTTTGCCGCATGATGAGTATCAGCCATCCGCCTCATTAATTTTCAGTAGATAGGTGCGTTATAGATTGAGTAATTGCCTATTACCCAATATGTAAGAGTAGGTTCTCCTGAACACTGCTTCCCTGTAATAATTATTGATGTTACGTTATCTACGGAGAAAATTGTAACTATCTCTTATTTACATAAGCTCCGACTAACTTCAGTGCATGTTTCATCATAATTCAATTAACAGCGTCGACTTTGTTATTTAATTTAAAAAATCAGCCAAGTGCGTAATGGACCCAAAATAGATACATTCAGGTACTGTCTATTTAGGAACGTAAGTAAAAATAGCAAGTCAACAGATTGCGAGCGGTGACTGTTTTGCCAACTCATCACCTATTTCGGTCATCACTCATCACTCATCTTCACACAGGCCGAATTTTTTGAATACCTGGCAAAAATAACGAGTGATTGACCTCCAATTTGTACAAAGCTTATATTCGATTGTTAAAACTAGTAACATGATGAGACGTCAGACGAGTTTTCACACGAATCAAACCCAAGATGATGATGAAATGTAATTTTATTCTTCAAAAGTAGGTAACTACCTACATCATTTTAAATGGGATGGTTGATGATACCAGACTAGTCAATTACGAGGACGAATGAAGCGGATCAAACATTTTAAAATTACGGTTTAAATTATGTAGGGTCGCAGTTCCATTAGGGTCAATCAGTTTTATAATAAATTCGATACCCAACCCCTCTTCCCCCTCCCCCCAGACGGCCTGTCTGCCTCTGGAATCGTCGCCATCGCCTCGTCGCAGACAAACTCTCGGTTTGATGCTTAGAGAAAATTGACGCTGATGAAAGCAGCTTTTCCGATATATAACAAAAAAATCTTTCTCACATTAAAAAAAAAGACTTGTGCTGAGAAGAATACGGACAAAACATATATAGAAGCTTGCTTTTAAAAATATTTTGATAATTTCTTGATATTTTTGCGCAATGCTGCTCTTTTTAACCGACTTCAAAAAAAGGAGGAGGTCATCAATTCGTCGGAATCTTTTTTTTGTATCAGTTTCACCCTCCAACGTAGGTATTCGGTAATCGGTGTGGAGGACAAAAATAAAATTAGTGTCGGGCCATACTAATATAATATGGTATTCCGTGGTCAGGCGTTAATGAACTCGGGTCTCGGACTGTCGGACACACAATATCATACACCAACAAAGAGAAAACCTGGCTTCTGTTATTACGTTTCCAACCGCGCAACGGGCAAATACACCGGATTTGAAATTTGTGTCAAGACTATCGCATTACGAATTACGATGCAGGCCTTGTGGCTCGAGTGATACGTAGCGATGAATGAGCGGCATTGGGCATTCCCAGCCGTTCCAACTATTGTTTTGTAATCGTCATTCGTACCAGCTAACGCTTGAAAAGGATCTTCGGAGAAGGTTGAAAGTCTTGCCTCATCGTGAGTAAAAGTATTCCGTTTTAGGACTACTGCAACAACCAATAAATAGATAAAATTTAAGAGTATGTAACTTATAAGATTATCACACACACAAATCAAAAAGATAATGAGTTAAAAAAGGTAATGTGTCATATTCTCTTTAAGAACACCACGAATGAATAATCCAAGACACCCTTGTAACCTTTTGCACCATAGACTTTATAGAACTAACCTGGGTAAATGCTCTCCTATACCTTGTTTAACAGATAATTATAACTAGTTGAGTGACCGAGCTTTGCTCGGTAGTATTACAGCTACTTAACAATAGATGGCAGGAGGAGTTTACTGTAAGTAATAGTTTTACTTTAGCGCCAATAGATGTCAGGTATAGATATATATTTTTTTTTTGTAAATACGTCATTTTCTCAGAATGAATCCTAGCTAGATCAATTTATCGCCCCCAAAACCCCTTGTATACTAAATTTCATGAAAATCGTTCGAGCCGTTTCCGAGATTCAGATTATATAGAAATATATATACATATATAAATATATACAAGAATTGCTCGTTTAAAGGTATAGGATAATATATAGGATAGGATTCGTGTGTTAAAAAGCATTGTGAAATTGACTTATTTCATAATAGTTATCATCAATTTAGAGTCAAAATCATTAACTTAATTTGTAACTTGAATACTAAATAATTTTAAATTTGTAACGACCTGTAACATCACTTGTAACTTAATATTTTAATTAATTTTCTACTACATTTGTGACTTATTTTTTAATTTATTGTATAACAACCTGTAATTTTTTAATAGTATTAATTAATTGTGCATGTTGTGTCAGCCTATAATTAGGCATACATTTACAATGTATCCATTTAACATTAACTTTTAAATTGTATATGTGTTATTGTATTGTCTGTTGGTTGACCTTTAATAAATAATAAATAATAATTATCTCGTTCGAAGCTTGCTTCATATGTAATTCAGCGTGGTCTTCTCCAGCGGGTGTGATTTCCCTCCGGGGGGTACAGGCCTCGAGGCATACCTTACCCGGGCGATGTGTGCACGCCCTCGGTGTTGATCTTTAAGCCCCCTGGTTAGGGAGCTAAGGCTCCGCCATCTTGGCTTTGGGCCTAGGGGTCAGGTTACGTCATTAGTCCTGTCCAGTGATGATCCTCGCGTCGTCTTCCTCGTCTCCATCGCTACCCGTAAAATGCCGGGAAGGGGACGGGGACCGTAGGAGCTCGCGAGGTAGGGGACGCCCTTGCGGTGGTCGGTCGAGTGTAGGGGCAATCCCGTGGAGGTGTGCACACGGCCCGTAATCCGCGCGAGCGAACAGGCGTTGCGCGAGAGTACGGACAAACTTCTCCACGGTGGGCGTCCTGGTGTCCCGATGAATAACGTCGTTTCTGACGTACCTCGGGGCTCCCACGAACAGGCGCAAGCACTTCTGTTGTACCTGCAGCCGGTGCTTCTGGGTGACTGAGCATAGGGCGTACCAGGCGGGCGCCGCGTACGTCAGCCGAGAACGGATATAGGCTCCGTATATCCGTAGCTTGGTCTTCGGTGTTAGTCTTGAGGTAAGGACTTGGTAGTACAGCATCGACGTCGCAGCCTTAGCATGGTCCACGGCATGGTTGACCGTGGGAATCATGTTCAGGCTTTGGTCGATGCGGCACCCCAAGTAGCACACCGAAGTCTGCCACTCTATATCCTGTCCTCGTAGGCGCAGCTGACGCAGCGGCTTCCGCACGCCGAAGATGATGGCGGCCTTCTTCTCCACGTTGACAGCCATCCTCCATTTGTCCAGCCACTCCGGCAGCCGGTCATATGTAATTATGAGCCTTCGAAATTAGTTTGAAACTGTAACGTTTCACAAATAGATGGCGCTTGTTCTGCCTAAGGACCTAAAATATTACGAATCTGAATTTCATCGCAGAGGGATATGGCGGATATGGCTCGTATAGCTTAGTGGTTAGACCCCGCCCCCTAATTTTGATTCGTATTTAAATTTATAAGATTATTACTTGAATTAGAGTAAATAAAGTAATAATTAGGTAAGTTTATCGATTCGGATGGACATACTGATCAAGCCATGCATAATATAATAAAACCCGATCGATCTATAGGACTTTGGAAAGGTCCTAGGGAGCCGGTAGGTACCTACCTATTTTTTGTTATTAAGAGCATACGTACGAGTAGGAAATTTACTTACCTACGTAATACTACCACTATTGTCTATTACCTATATGCTATTATATATTACATCTATACCTACCTTATGCCGTTTACCTATGTAACCTGTGTTCCTAATAGCATATTATTCAAGTAATCGTAAAAGTAATGGTAGTTCCTATGTAATTAGTTTACAAACAAAATCAATTTACCGCGAAACTTGCAAAACACTTTGTAAGATAGATAATAATTGGTCAAGTGCGAGTCAGGCTCGCGCACAGGGGCTCCATACTACTAAGAATTAAAAAAAAGTAGTCTAAAAGAAACACACATTTAAGGGCGGTTCCCATAAAACAAACGTGATTTTGCTGCTGGGGTTACATACTACTAAGTTGGTTTTAGTACTTAGTAGTATGGATTTTAGACTAGGTACTTCTTTTTAAAGTGAATATATATATATAACTAAATATTCTGTGAATATTTTAAACGTCTACCTGTTGCCGTTATCAAGATCGAGCAAAAAAATAAGCAAAAAAGTCACATTTGTTGTATGGGAGCTCCTTAAATTATATTTATTTTATTCTTATTTTTATTAGGTATTTGTTGTCGTAGCGGCAACAGAAAAACATCATCAGTGAAAATTTCAAGTATCTTACTATCACGGTTCCAGAGACAGGTCGGTAACAGACGGACGGAAAGCGAAATCTTACTAATAGTGTCCCATTTTTGTCCTTTGGGTACGGAACCTTAAAAATTTGCATCCGTCTTGCATAAACCAGGCATTAGACCTTCCATATCTGCTTAGAAGTTAATAATAATAATAATAAAAATATTTATCAGGACATTACACACATCGCAATCTAGCCCCAAAGTAAGCGATAGCTTGTGTTATGGGTACTAGATAAAACATATACATAATATATTGAAAAACACCCAGACACTGGAAAACATTCATGCTCATCACACAAACATTTACCAGTTGTGGGAATCGAACCCACGACCTCCAACACAGACGGCAGGATCGCTAACTCTACGCCAGCCGTTCGGTCGTCACAAGTTATGTTTTTAATTTTTAAACCATTAATTAAGAATTGAAATCGGTTCTCAATTCAAGGTTTAAACTTTCGGCAAATATGAGTTATCTCGATCAGTTTAAAGCCCGCGGGCGCGGCGCCAAGTCGATAAAATGATAACGCTGATGACATTGTTGTTACGGTATTTTTGCTATTCACTTTTTAAACGACTGCCCAAAAAAAAAATTGGTCGTCTGTAATGTCGGTTTACGGACGATAGATTTACGTGATAACGTCATAATCTCTATCTCTCTATCGTTTGTACTTTGTTTTATCGTGCCTCTCTATCGTTTGTTGCGCGCTCTCGCTTGCACGCACAGGCTCAGGTGTAACGTTATGCGAAACGTTACTATTTTTCATGTGTGTTGCTGGTGTTCATCAATTTATAAAACGCTATCACGTCAAAAAAAGGGGTGTTCGACAAGAATTTTAATACAATTACAAGAAAGTACATGGTGTATATTTTTGTAAATATTGAAATATTATTTAAATGTTTGTTAAGGTTAAGTTTAATTTTAATTAATGACATTATGAATTATTATTATGTACATATATTGTAAGTATATGTGTTAATTACACCGCATAATTATGAATCATAGTAATTAGTAGGTATATTATTGATGGACTTCGTCCACATAACTTCCTCTAGGGATTCAGTGGTTAGAAAATACAAAATTGTATGTTTCTTTAGTCCACTATTACTTCTGAACGACTGAACGGATTTGGACATATGGAGTACCGTTAGAATCCTTACATCATTCCGAGTAACATAGGCTAAATTTTTTTGGAAAAAGTCGGCTATATTTTTTTTACTATTTACTTGTTTGCACGTGATTGCATTGATGTGAATTTTGATAAAAAAAAGTTAAGTTTGTGGTTCGACAAGAAAATTGCTTCTTATATGTTTTACTTTTTCTATAGTATTACGGAACCCTCAGTGAGCGAGTCCGACTCGCGCTTGGCCGGTTGTTATTTTATAAGGCCACACTATTATAGATAAAAGGTCTGAGGTTGATTAGGTATGCGTTAATCGTTCACAATATTATTTACGTTAGTAGCTACTTACCTACCTGACCTGCGGGGCTAGACAAAGTAACAGTCTTTAGCGTTCACGACAGTAGATAAAAAAACCTGTCAAGTGCGAGTCGGACTCGCGCACTGAGGGTTCCGTACTACAACCGGAGGAATAAAACCATAAAAACCACTTTTCTTATCGAACCGCAAAACTAACTTTGTTTTTAGAGGTTTAATGTAAATATCAAAAAAACTACTTATTAGATCTCGTTCAAACCAATTATCGGTGGAAGTTTGCATGGTAATCTACATCATATATTTTTTTAGTTTTATCATACTCTTATTTTAGAAGTTACAGGGGGGGGGGACACACATTTTACCACTTTGGAAGTGTCTCTCGCGCAAGCTATTCATTTTAGAAAAAAATGATATTAGAAACCTTAGTATCATTTTTGAAGACCTATCCATAGATACCCCACACATATGGGTTTGATGAAAAAAAAATTTTTGAGTTTCAGTTCTAAGTATGGGGCACCCCCAAAATTTATTACTTTTTTTAAAATTTTGTATGAAAACCTTAATGCGGTTCACATAATACATCTACTTACCAAGTTTCAACAGTATAGCTCTTATAGTTTCGGAAAAAAGTGGCTGTGACATACGGACGGACAGACGGACAGACGGACAGACGGACAGACGGACAGACGGACAGACGGACAGACGGACAGACGGACAGACGGACAGACGGACAGACAGACATGACGAATTTATAAGGGTTCCGTTTTTTGCCATTCGGCTACGGAACCCTAATATATGGACAAAACAATTGACTGTATAAAAACCACGTGACCGTAGAGGAAAACACGCTTTTTTTGAAAATCGACTACGACAATTTGAACGCCCCCTGGCGTTCTCGCAGACGCGGTAGATAATCTTTAGCGTACTTCGCATGACATGACAATTGACAGCCGACAGTGAACAACTATAAAGTTAAAGTAGATTCTGCTTTCATTTATTTTCATTCGGTCACGTGGTTTTTCTATAGTCACTTGTTTTGTCCATACCTACATTTTTATCTACTTTCATGAACGCTAAACGACTGTTACTTTGTCTAGCCCCGCTGACCTGAGATAACCACCGTTATTTTTAATACCTAGGCGATTAGGATGACAGGTCAATGGCTGAAAGAAAGAGTTTCAGTGTTCAAATTAGCCATTGTGAAATGGTGATAACAAATCGGCCAAGTACGAGTCGGGCTCGCGCATGATTATCTATGTAACGTAGCGAGATGATGCAGAAGCCAGAAGGCTCAATTATACTCTACGACTACTACTAGGTAGTAGGTACCTATACAAGTAGACTAATATTGGGTGTTCTGGATCATCGACCAGTTTTTGGAAATAAATCACGTTTGTTGTATGGGAGCGCCCTTTATTCTATATCTGTTGTTATAGCGGCAACGGAAACACATCAACTGTGAAAATTTCAAGTGTATCACGGTTCAAGAGACCAAGGTGACAGACGAGCAGACGGACGGATGGGCGGACGGCGAAGTCACACTTTTTTTTGGGTCCCTTTTTTACCTAAAAAGAAAAAAAAACCGACCAAGTTCGTATGTAGCGCATGCGTATAAGTAAGACCACAGTAAGACCATGCAAATTTTGATTCCTGAATAGTCTTTGAGCTAAGCAAGGGACGGACGGACGGACAAGGCGAAACTATGAAGGTTACATGTTTACTAGGCCTTAATTTTAAATTGTACCTACTTGAATTTAGGTTGGTAAGCAAGTGGTAGGTATTGATAACATTCAAAAACATGTTGACAACATTCTTGCTGGAACATTTATGTGCGTTCCAGTCTCTGAGTGTTGTTTGTACAACCACGTCAAGGTCGTCAAAATGATGATGATGATCAATTGATCATCATCATTTTGATCTCTGGCGCAGTAGCGGCGCGCTCGGGTTCGATTGGGTGGTCGCGGTTTCGATTCCCGCCACGGGCCACTTTGGAATTTTATAATTTCTAAATTGGCTCAGATCTAGTCTGGTTGGTTCTAGCTAGGCTTCGGCCGTGGCTAGTTACCACCCTACCAGCAAAGACGCACCGCCAAGCGATTTAGCGTTCCGGTGCGATACTTGTAGAAACCGTTGGGGTAAAGGGGTTTGAACTTTTTTGTATGGAAGCTGGCATAGCGACCTGGCCGCCATTTTGATTTTTTTTCGAAATCGCGGCGCACGATTTAAGTGGTATGTATGGATAGAGGACACATAGACAAACAAATAATGTCAAGTAACATAATACCCCAAAGTGTCACGTTACCGAGATATTTGAAGGTAAAGACAGACATATGAGGATAAGTCTATTTTTAATGATTGTCGTTGTCCTCATATGTCTATCTTTACCTTCAAATATCTCGGTAACGTGACACTTTAGGCTTCTATGTTACATGACATTATTTGTTCGTCTATGCGTCCTCTACCCATACATACCACTTAAATCGTGCGCCGCGATTTCGAAAAAAAATCAAAATGGCGGCCAGGTCGCTATGCCAGAAAGTTTCAATCCCCTTTACTTACCCTTCCAAGTAAGTACGATAACATCTTAGGCTGCATCAAAACATCTGGTGAGATCGCAGTCAAGTAGGTACTAACTTGATAAGAATAAAAAAAACAGTGATACTCGTTTTTTTTATAATGAACGTAAGCAAACCAGCAGACGGGTGACCTGATGTTAAGCAAACACCCGTCGTTCATGGACATTTGCAGCACCAGGGGAATTGCAAATGCGTTGCCGGCTCTTAAGGAGTTTGTTTATCCTCCCCTTGAATAACCCCATGTTGAAGCTTTGAGGGAACACTGCTGCTGGTAACTGGTTCCGTAATTTGCACGTGCGCGGCAAAAAGGATCTGGCAAACCGGGTGGTCGAGGATTGCTAATTATCCTATCGTAGTACCTAGGGATGAAAACCATTTCTGCGCTCAGAGAAAGTGAAAGGTTGAATCTCCTCAAACAGCTCTTCAGAGCACTCCCTATTAAACAACCGATAAAACACACATAAAGAGCTAACGTCTCTATGGTGTTTCAAAGTTTCCAGTTCGTTAGTAAGACTGTGATCACTTATCGTCAACAAGTCTAACTGCCCGCTTTTTTTATTAAAACTTTTGCACTATTTAACTATTCCAAACCTCCACAACTCCATTACCTCGTTCGTCATTTTTCTTTATCATTTATACGCAGTATACAAACGACGTCCGTTGGGACCAGTTTTATTTGTCTTTAAATTGCTTCCATTGAGAACATCCAGCAGTCGCGCTCCCCACTTGAGACGGGACGGATAATCCCGCACGATATCGATAGCAAGTAAAAAGTTGAAATGAAAGAACTGGTAGCTCTGCTGGCCATAGCTTCTTTGGCTTCAGGTATGTATGATAAATAAGTCTATTTTTTAAAGTATTATAACTTACCGTATCTCGATTTAATATAACAAAGTCGCCAAGTGTGGAAATTTTTGCTCGTGGCTACAGAAATTAGAAATATTTCGCGAATTTTTCCGTAAAGCCTTAAAGACAATATAAGGTACCTTTCAAATATGGTAATAGTGGCGAAGGGTAGATGTACATGACTTACCTACATAAGATTTAAATATAATATTATATTATAAGCCGGCGGAAATCGGTAAACAATTTTTAATGGTTTACCGACTTCAGAAATTGGAAATAGGTAAACCGTCGACTTACTTTAGCAATTGGGATACCTATTACTCCAGGGTCTCCAGGCTAGGAGAATTTTTTTTTTATTTATCCATGGAGTAATGTCAAGTGCCTGGCTTTTAAATAAAAGCTGATTGCGATAGAAAAGAGCATTATCGGTGACAATCATATCTAGGCTTTAGGTATTGTGGGTCTAAGCTTATAAGATCGATTAAAGATCGTTGACTAAAAAGTAACGGTTATCAGAAAAAAAAACCGTTACGGTCCACATTCCCATGGCGCTGTCTCCTGAGCAAGGTTAACAATTATTTATTATTCATATACTCGTATTATATCTTTGAGAATAAGTATAAAATCGCATTATTCGTTCTTCCCTCGTCACCCATTATTCCACCTAACTAGCTACGAACATGTGCCTTATCTCCCGGCTCCACTAATTTGATTGACGATTCGCTCAACTTTACAATCGCAATCGCAAAAGGAATACCTAATATAGGATATAACTCAAACTTTACATTTTTCATTCTTAGACATCCTAGACATTCCTAGACATCGTTTTTATATAAAACCTGTTAGGTACAATATTTAGGTATACCTACAAATTAAATGAGAAAAATTTTTGCCGGTAAATAAATATCCATAAAAAAATAATTTTAAAAGTAAAGTGTTTCCAAGCTTTCTGTTTGTTTATTCCTAACCTACTGGATGAATGTGAATGTTGCCTGTCTGTCAGAGCCTAATTTCTATCCTAGCTCGAAGAGGGGTGCGTCCTAAACGTTATAAGTACCCTGTACCTACCCATCGCATTAGCTGTAACCACCAGACTATTGCAGCTAAGAACAGATTTTGTTTTGTTTCAGGAATCCAATACAATGGCCTTCGAGGTGAGTCAAAAACAGATATTACATAGTTTGTACGAGTATTGACGATAACTGTAGATTCAGTAACTAGGTAGGTATATAATCTGCAAGTTCTGACCAGCTAAAAGCTATACTATACTGAAAGTAATACTAGTCTCATTTATGCATATAATAGGTAGGTATTAAATTCACGGCGTCCACAGCTGGTTAAAGGCGTTCTGAAATGACAAAAAAATCTTCAAGAGAATCGAGGGGAATCAACAACCGAAGTAGGTAGGTAACTAAGCTGAAGTGGCAGTAGACAAGGCGCGCTTGTAACAGCCACAAAATTCTCTTGGAGCCGAAAAGTTGTTGGAGATACCGCGTACGAATTAGGTAGTAGTAGGCACAGATTACTTAGTAATCAGTGGTAGTAAGTATTGTTTTGTTAGTTACAGGATAAGTATATTTTGAAGAGCGTGCTCAAGAACTCCACAACCTTGTACCTCCTTCCTTCAACTTTCTACCATAGAACCGCAAGACTCCGTGAGAAGTGGCATCTTTATGAGGTTTATGTCCAGCGTACTCGAATGAAACGTTTTTCTTTCACGTTTCGGATACGAGCCGCTAAGGTGTGGAACACACTTCCAGCTCCCGTGTTCCCAGCCAAGTACAATCTGGGTAGCTTCAAGAGAAGAGTGAATAGGCATTTTCTGGGCAAGCGCGCTCCAACCTAGACCATCTTCCATTCATCATTTCTGTCCATCAGACATGATGGTAGTCAAGTGCAAGCCCAGCAATTATAAAAAAAATAGTGTGGCAACAGCTTGCTGGACATCATAAAGCGGGTCGCGAAAAGGGGCTGTGCTAGAGGCAAGCCAAAGATAAGGTTTTATGGTGCTTGCTCGGGAAAGCCAAAGAACTTACAACAAGCTGATATTATGACGCTGATGAACTCTAAAATCTATCCACCTGCTTTCAGTCAAGTTCGGCTGGTCAGATGCTCTCGCGGATAAGGAGTACTTCTTCAAGATTCCCCGTACGCTGGTGCGAGCGGAGAGCGAAGGTTGGCGCAGAACCGAGCGTCCTCCCGGGCCTATGGAGGAGCTGCGATTATACTGCTCCCCGGGGAAATATGTCTGCCCTTTGTACGACCCTTCTGGCTTCGTCGCTGGAATACAGCTTGCGGTAAAGTTTTATTATTCCACATTAGGTATGCCCGTGGCTCCACTCTCTTACAAATCAAGGAAGTTTGCTACGGATTACAGACGGAATTCGCTTCCTATATCTGAAGCTATATCTGTACCTGAAATCTTAGCGCAAAACCAAAAATTAAGGAACTTTCTGGGATAAAATAAATGACCACGATTAAGTACCTAATACGTTTTTCTTACACAATAGGCTACTTTTAAACTTCCCTATGTCTTTGTGGGACCAATAGGAAGCAGTAGGTAGGTGTTTCCAAGTAACGATGACAAGATCATGATAAAATTGTAATATAATTTACTTATTCGACACGAAATAACAAATTGATGCTATCGTCACTGGCCACAAATCACAATGAACAGAAATCGTTTATCTAATTTGTTTGAATGACTGCTCGGAAACTGTCCAGCGCTCTAACTAGGTACTGAGACGACGCGATTGTGTATTCTGGAAACATCTCAGACTTATTTACTCACAAGAAAATTGCTCTACGTAGAATTCAGCAATAGGAAAAAGAACTAGTAATAAGTAACTAGAAATATTATATTTTACTAGCTGTCCAGCAAACGTTGTTTTGCCATATACTTTACCTAAATAATTTCTCATCTAGGGTTATGAAAGATAGATTAGGTACGCGTCCTATTCTCAAACCTGCCGAATACATATAACAAAAACATAGGTACTTAGTAAAAATCGGTCTCACCGTGTGGGAAGAGTTTTTTACTAACACTGTGACACGCAAAATGTAGTACCTACTAACTGACCCGGCAAACGTTGTTTTGCCATTAGGGTCATAAAAATAGTTTGCGACCTACTCTCAGTCCTCAGACCTACCAAATATACACAGAAAATTTTTGTTTCGGGAAGAGTTTGGTAACAAAAATTGGCACGAGAATTTCATGTATTTAAAAAAAGAAAGAGATAGAGTAAGTAAGTAAGTCCGATACTATGTACCTGCTAGCTAACTTTGTTTGCATCAGTACAGTTCCCGGCAGAGGAGCTGATAACTCCGACTTTCAAGCCTGAGAAGTGGTTCACCAAGTGGAGCGTGCCGGCGTCGGACGGCGAGCCTGCGAAGGAGTACTTCGCTATCACACAGTTCCTAGTTTCTGAAGGTAGGTATACCAACTTACTCTAGAGGCTAGAGCTCCAGACCTTTTACCATTAAACGCGAAAACGCCGAGAGCGCTGTGATTGTGGTCACTTGTACCTAATCCAACAAACTCGCACGAAACGTGTTCTCGCACTTTTCTGATACGAACCGCTAAGATGCCAGAAGACGCTCTGCCAGCCTCCGTAGTTCCCGCCGTGAAAAGTCCACCTACAATAATAACACAAAACTTTCCCAATCAAAGATACTTAATAATTCTTTGTTACCTCTCCCCCTTTTTACGTCATTTTCCGCCAAGGCAGAACTTTCATGTTAACAGGTTATTTTCCTTTCATGATTATCAAGACAGAGATGTTGACTTCACAATGTGAGATCTCTACGAATTCGCATTGCGAAGTCAACATCTCCTAAGGATGTCCAGGTAACGGGACGAAATGTGCGGCGAAGAAAGTGTTGGCAGAATTGTGTATGGTCATTCATGTGAATTGTGTTCCTGTAGATATATTGTACCATTTAAATGATTTACAATAAAACTTATCACTAGCTTATTCTAATTACTATACAAGTCTTGCCCGCGTGGAATGGTGGCAAGAATACTGGCTGCATTTCCGCGTTGAACAGCTATAGGCATCAGCCTATCAGCGTATCAACGTTGCGCAAAAAATGAGCCAGCCCTTCTGTCACCAGTAGAGGTTATTAAACGCGGGGAAAGCTCTCGAATGAATTTTTTGGCACTATGACTCCATGGCCCTAGGGTCTCCACGGCAAACGGGACAAATATGTAACTCTCTAATAGAGAGGCATATTTGCGACGCTTACCTGATTCAGCAGTTTCAGCTGCGGCTTATAGCGAAACAAATTATTTTGTGCTGCTAATTATGGATTCCATTAGAATAACGCCTCCTACCATTCAATATTTCATGATTATTACAGAATCATTGGCAGCAGGAGCGGGTCCGCAAGTGGAGAATGGTGCGACGTTGCAAGATGGCGGCGTGTTCGTCAGCGACCCCGACGGACAACTTATACGCATCCCGAGCACCGAAGCAGAGCTCAACACTACACTGTTCAAGAAACAGAACTGCGTACCTAATATGGGTATGATTCTTTTCTTCTTCATGTAGTTCCTTTGACTTCTTAATAACATTTTCAAGAGTTAACTCAGTTAACCCACTAACTCGGACCAATCCCTCTCGTTTTCTGAGAAGAGATCCACATTCAGAAGTGGCCCGTAAAATGTCAGTGTTAAACGGTAGTCACCGTTGGCTAATGAAGTTCTTTACGCTAACTGAGTACTTATGTATTACTTACTAAACTATTTGTTTTTCGGTGCTATTGTTTGTAGCAACATTAGAGTTTTGGGGTATTTTCTTCATAAGATTTCCTGAGACTTTGGTAGTCAATTCACTCTTATAATTCTGGGATGAGATCCCTTTTATTTAATGTAGTCTGAGTGAGATCCATAAATAAAACGTCAGTAATAGGACTGTGTAGTCACCTTACTTCGCTCGTGAAGTGCTTTACGAGAATTAACTTGTTTTATTTCCGGTACTATGTTGTGAAGACATCTTTAGAGTTAAGGGGTTTACACTTTTAAGTACGATAACATCTTCGCTGTATCGTCAGTTTATCAGGTCTAGTAAGAGCCAATTTGTAGAGAATCGAAATTAAATCCCGTCTTCGCTTCCAGGAACCCATTACCATTACAACATGTCGCGGGAGACCCTCTGCGAGAATCTGCTGCCCTGGTTCGCGGTCACGACCAAGGGCAACCTGGTCGGCGTTGGGTTGCAGTTTTTTGGGAAACTCACCAAGCCACCTAAAGACAGAAACTGGTTCGAGACCTATAAGGGTCGTATGATAGCAGAGGTAGGGAGCTTTTTCGTAATTTTCTTTAAACCACATTTATGATACAAATATGGGCATAACTTCGGGCGCCTCCAGACCATTGGACGATTTGGATGAAAACACCTGATGACTCTTGATGAGGACTGTATACCTACTACACTTCTGCCCCATGTTACTGGTGCTCCACTGGATCACTTACTCTTCGCTCTTGATTTTTTTCTCTTGAAAATTTTTCACTCGTACGTCAGAACTAACTGACTTCGCCGGCTTTCGCTACTTAAGTAGAGAACATTCTGCCCAATCGATGTTTAGCAGGATCTTTAGACTTAGAAATTTGTTTACCTGCTAAGTTTCTACGTAATAAATGGTGTAATAACTGTTTTAGTCGACCATTCCGCTCGGCCCGGAGTGTCTCTACCAAAGTGCGGACACGTACCCAGTGTTTAGTCTTCATATTTACTATATCGACGACCCTTGGAATATAAAATGCCGGTAAGTGAACATTAACTGTAACTGTATTAAGTACACTTTACTTTATGACTTATCAGTTCAGTGTCGACATGAGGAGCAGGATCGAATGGGATTCTATAGTGAAAATTATTATTGGTTCGAACTTTCGACACTGAAGTAAAGTGAAAAAAAGTAAATACTTATAGAAACAAATGGAGGCGCCACTGTCTCTCGTAGGTCGATTGAAATTAAAGCAATACAATATTTACGATATTTTCAAAATATCAAATGACGCAATACTGGGCATAGAAACATAAAAGTTAAAAAAAGGGTATAAAAAATGGAGACACCATTTTTGTATTGCTTTATTGTATAGGTTAAAAAAAATGACATAGGTACCTTTACCTACACATTGAAAAAAAAAATTCTTATCCGACTAGTACTGAAATCAAAAGTTACAAGCATTTGAAATTTTCTCATGTCACTATCCGATATAGCTATTTCAGTATTACCTATCAGAATTTTAAAAATTGCTTATATAGATTTTTTTTATTCTATACAAGTTACTATTTGACTGCGATCTCACCTGATGGTAAGTGATGATGCAGCCTATATGTTATCGTACTAACTTGGAAGCGAATCTTGGAATCTTACTAACTTAGAAACGTAAGCGATATTGACAGAGTGGGGCGCGTCCTGGCGGGAGCGCGGTGAATACGACAGTGAATCCCGTACTCCCGCCAGCAGGTCCGTCGTAGAAACAGACAGTTTTAGTGGGTGCAAGCCCCACATAACCCATCCGTTTCCCCTGACGGAGACCCATGCGTTAGGCATTTTCTGTCTATATAAAAAAAAGAGTGGGGCGCGTCTTCGTGGATTTAAATATATATAGCTTTTTGGTTTAGCAGCATTTTAGCAGTTTACCCACCCATGTTCCGTTTTTCAGGCCCGGGGACTCGATCAAACCTGCGGACGTGATGAGCCGCCTCATGATCAACGTGGACAGGTACTCCACGTCACTGATGGACAATCTCAAGAAGATATTTACTGTCAATAAGGCTTAGAAGAAAGCTCGAGATTTACAGTACCTACGAGTACGTTCAGTAAGGGCCAATTTACAACGCGGCGGAATGGAATGGAATCATCTTTTTACACGACTGCCCAAAAAAAAGGAGTGTAATGTTTTATTAGGGTTCATGTATGTATGTATGTACGTATGTATGTATGTGAGTTTCTTTATTCCACCATAACTTTTGAATGGCTGAACCGATTTGGATTTGGGGTATCGTTAGAATCCTTACATTATTCCGGGTAACATAGGCTATATTTTTTTGGAAAAGTTAATATGGCGATAATAACGAACTAACCGAGCCTTCTGCCATGGGTTCGAATCGTGTGGTTGGTCGTCAGGCATTGTATTAAATAGTAATGACTTACTTGAATTATTCTGCTTCGCTTTCTTTGGATCTGCTCTCCGCTATGGCTCGCCTTTGACGCCAGCTTCAACTCCGTCAAACCGGTCACCTCGTGTCTGTCGGATCGTAGCCTCCGCGAGACCCTTATACCGGTGCGCCTTCTGGAATCTATAATATAGGTCGCTCGGTATCTACCCCCCATGGGGGCGACACCGAGCAACCACAAGTACGTGACTATACATGAATTCTTAGAGTTGAGTCACCAAGGGTGAGCCTGCGTGCTTCACGCATAGATGTACCATCTTCTCATGCTAGTAGCATGGAGCTGTCTTGGTACCACGTCCTCGACGGTGGTTTTAAGAGTCGTCACTCTCTTGGGATATGTCTATACGATCATATGACTGTCTCAGATGTTACTGAGGACATGTTCATGCCGAGGAGCCCGATACCGTGGTCCCTCGAGACGAAGCCTGTTAAATAACATGGTAATACTACCCTGCTTCGTGGAGCCGCTGCCGCTTCTCAGCTCCCATGAATCCAACAATACCGACTCAATCTCTAAGAGGCAAAAAGGGATAGCTGATGACGTCATAAGCCTATCGGACCAATATGGTGAGTTTAAGGGAATTAAAGTATTAGTAGTAAAGGGAAAATCTGTTATTGGCCATAATTTTAAGGTATTATATAAGGTATAAATTATTACTTTCTGTAACGCTGTAGATTTTCTGTAAGAATAATAAAATAATAAAAAAGTATAATTAAATCAATTAGGATTTACTTGAACATTAGCTGGGCACCTAGCTACGCGTAGGCGCTCAGATAACATTAACTGCTACTATTAAATGCATAGTCAAAAGGATTCACTTGCCAATAAAGACTTGGATAATATTAGCTAAGAATATGAAAGGTACAGTCAACGTACTAACTGAGTTAGGTGCAGGTGGCTGCAACGTCTTCACTTCACAGAGTGCGAGGGGAAAGTGCATGAAGATTCCTGCAACTTTCCTAGGTAAAACTGGGCGGAAATGCATCATAAAAAATCGTTCGGCGCCGGTCAGTCGGCTTGCCCGTTGCCGTTTTCTATTGGTCGCTAAAAATACCTCAAGGCCACCGGATGTTTACGACTTGAATGCGAACCAAGACAAGTATTAACCGCGCTCCGGTTTGACAGATAAAGCAAGCGTCACAGATCACAAGTAAAGTATATAATGATAAGTCAGTGATTCTTACCATAGAGTTATTGACTTCGCGTGTCGCGACAGGACCTCTTAGAATAGAAGGTGTTCTACAGAACGGTCCCCCGACTGCCATAATATGAGTTTATCTGTTTTAATCGTGTAAGTCGTGTTTTTTAATTTTTTAATTATTTATTTTTATTACAATGCATAATGACTATTATGTCAATTGTATAACATACTTACATACTAAATAGGAGCCAAAAAAGGTAATGCGTCCTCCGGGGAATCCCCCGCGCATTCTCAAGAATTATTAATTTTTTATGTTATACAATTGACATAAAGTTCATTATGCTATGTAAAAAAAAAGTCGCTTCAATTCCATTCAACTGCTGCGGTGTAAATTGACCCTAAGCCTAAGGTTAGGTTAAATAAGAACCTAAGACGGTAGTGGTCAAAATGCGAACTAATGTTAATGGTGGTTTCTTAAATTTCGCAAACCCTCGCTTCGGTCGAATTCATAAAACCAGCGGGGCTACAAGCGTTTGGCGTTAACGCTAGTCGACAAAATGTATGGACAAACCACGTGACCATCACGTGACTGTAGAAAAACCAAGTGACAGAATAGAGGAAATCACGCTGTTTTTGAAATTCGACTACGACTATTTGGCGTTCGCTCATACCTTGTATATAACTTTTAGCGTACTTCGTCATTGTACGCTACAAAATGGCGGAATTGTAGGGATTTTAAAATACTCTTTAGTCTTTGGTACAACAACTACAAGACTCATTGAGATCTTAACAAGACTCCATTTTGTTTTGCTTTTGTAGTTTGTGGTGTGTAATGACAGATACGTCACATGACAATTCCAATTGACAGCCGACAACAACGCTAAGTATAGACTAGGTAGATTCTGCTTTCATTTGTTTTCACTCGGTCACGTGGTTTTTCTACTAGCGACTACGCTTAACGCTTAAGTGACATTGTCTAGCCCTGCTGAACCCTAAAAACATTACAGTACACTCCTTTTTTGGGCAGTCCAGTAAATAGAAATCGAAGCGTTAGCGATTGTAGATTGTAGAAGCGGAATCAATATACAAAATAACATTGCTTATTTATTTACCTACTTACGTCTGAACAATTAATGTACCTAATAACAACTTATTTGGATACAACTAAAATAAAAAAATGTAATAATAATAATAATTTATTTATTGTTTCATCAGCAAGGTTATTAACAAAAATCAACAATTTATTATTCAACAAGTGCAATACAGGATAACAAACTTCAACAGGTAAATAATAAAAAAAATTAAACAGAACAATTGGGTTTGAACATCTGGAGCGATGTGACGTATGAATGTATGGTAACTTATTGGTGTTTTTCATTTAGGAAGATACTAAAGTGGAGTACATATATTTAATTTTTTAGACAACCTAGTCTTTCGGGATTTTTGACGAAGTATACGTGGCTGGTTACAACTCCCGGTTTTTCAGCCATATTGTACATGCACTCAGGGCCTTTGTCCACGATGATCTGAAAATGAAAAAGTATGATTTGGATACGCAGCGAGGGTTTCTACTTTCTACACTATAGGTAAACCGCTATAAACTCGACCCTCCTGATTTTCTGCGGGACGCGTGCGGGAGCCGCTCAACCAATCAGCAAGTCTGTCGCTGTCCGCCGGCAGCGCTGACGTATCGTTATAGCCAATCGCATCACCCGCCCCGCGTCCAGCAGACCATCAGGTTAAGTCTATAGCGGTTTACACCTGAATGGCAAAAATGGAAACCGTAGGGCGGTAGCACACCTCCGCCACGAAATATACAAGTACCCAAACCGGTTTACTGCGATTAAGTGTATATCAAAAGCAGCGGAACAGGACGTCGGAACGACAGTTCAGTTAGGAAATGCAATTTTTATGTAATTGTTAACATATCGCATCATGTTGCATAGCACGTCCATCAGTCGAGCTTCCCTATAATAACGCAAGGTCAACGCTCTTGGGGTTATAGTAATTAGTACGTATGCTCTGATCATCAGAGCTAATAATTTTTAATTGAATCATTAAATATTAATTTATTGAGCCCGGGGACTGAGATCCCTTCACTTTTGAAGTGTATATGTATGACACATTCACCTACTGCAACGATGGCAGATAATTTGACTGCTGCTATGAAATATATGCTATACGCCTGTTGGTTGTCCTAATAAATAAATAATAATAATAATACGTCTAATGTCTATTGATATAACAATATCTGGTTGACTGGTATCATTTTTTGATAAATACGACATTTTCTAAAAATGAATCCTAGCTAGATCGATTTATCACCCCTGCATTGCCCTGTATACTAAACTTTACCGAACAATTTCAAGCAAAGATTTTTATACTTATATGTGAAGATGATACTTCTATTCTCACAATGTAATAATCGCAAACCTACAAACTGCGAAAAACCCAAGAAAATTTGAATTTCGCGAGTAGACCTGTACTTTGAGCCTTTAAAAATAGAAAACTTACGTATTACTTTCCGCCAATAGATGTCAGGAAGAGTCATTTTTTTTGGTAAATACGACCTTTTCTTAAAATGAATCCTAGCTAGATCGATTTATCACCCCCAAACCCCTTGTATACTAAATTTCATGAAAATCGTTCGAGCCGTTTCCGAGATTCAGATTATATTATAGAAATATATATATGTATATACAAGAATTGCTCGTTTAGTAAGTTTTGGTACCTGAACAGCTAGTTTGGGCGGGTGCTCGTGGCAATCGGTCTTGCCGTCTCCCGGAGTCGCCATCTTTCCGAAAAACATCATCCCGGAGCCCACCATCTTGTTGTCGTGCATCAGCGGGAACCACGGGTGCAGCGAGTCGGCCTCGCATTCCGTTTCGCTACTCATATTGTAGTAATAGTGGCGGCCTGCATGAAACATAATATATTTATTTATTTTTATTATTAATGCACCATACATAAAACATAAAGAAATATAACAAGAGACATGATGTGCAAAGGATAGCTTATCCCAAGCAACCTCCACGAGTGCCCGAGTGCTACGGTGCCTCTCTGTAGCGCACGGGCCGGTGCTCCCTGGTAACGTCGGTTAATAACCGACGGCGAATAGCTTGGCCCGGTGGATAGGTGATGTTTCTTCGCGTGTCCCTCTGGGCCCCAGCAGAGGGCAGTGTCGAAACGTCTACACCTACCCCGGAGGAGGAAGAAAACCTCATTAAAAAATTACAGGCGGGGGCGGAAACACCCACAAGTCCCTTCGGGGCACTACGAGGAAGACAACCTCGTAAAAAAATCACCGAAGTGGGCGGGAAGGCTCGTCGAGAGGGACAATTACTGTGGCACATCCCTCTCGCAGGAGACGCATCGGTTGCTGGAGGACGAACACCTTTCTTCGGCTTCCGCGTGCGCCGGCCTGCGGGTGACGGACGTAAGGGGCTATGGCGTCCGTTACCCGAACTACATCAACAGGCCGAGGAGGTGGCGCGCCCTATTCAGGACGCGCCTCCCAGGAGGAGCCGGCTGCCGGCAGCAGCGACGGGACCTGCCGCTCAGGTGGCGGGTCGGGGCCTGGCTGGAGCGCGGTGAGCCAACGAGGTCCGTCGTGCCAAGGGACAGGTTTTAGTGGGTGCAAGCCCCACATAACCCCTCCGTTTCCACTGACGGAGGGGTATGCGTTAGGCATTTCCTGTCGATAAAAAGCCCTAAATAAGAAAAGAGATCTCTTCCAGCTACCCTGATGTGAGTAAGGTGACGAGAAAAGTGGGTTAGGTCAAGTGGCACATAAGTAATTATACCTATGTTAAGGAAATTTATTAAATTTAATTTTGTCTTTCTCGCTCTCACGTATACGTTGGAAAGTGCGACATGCAGCGTCGCGGAAGAACATAACAGAAAAACGACTTCTAATTAACTTATCAAAAATCGGTTTCTAATCGTTTTAGGATATTGTTATTACTGACACATTAAAACAAAAATTACTTATTACATCCAGTGTAGTTTCCGATGAAAAACAGGAAAACTGATATTTTGGAGCAATTTTTGGGAGAAAAAATTATCTTATTTATCGAAAAAATTTCGACACGGGCCACTTTGGAATTTTATTATTTCTAAATTGGCTCAGGTCTGGTCTGGTGAGAGGCTTCGGCCGTGGCTAGTTACCACCCTACCAGGAAAGACGCACCACCAAGCGATTTAGCGTTCCGGTGCGATGCTGTGTACAAACCGTTAGGGGTAAATTTCTTCCAAGTTAGTACGATAACATCTTGGCTGCATCATCACTTACCATCAGGTGAGATAGAGTCAAGTACCTACTAACTTGTAAAGAGAAAAAAAAACTCATTGCTGACCCATCATAGGAATACAAGCTTGCTTGGTGAAGGCGGTCGTTCGCTCGAGCTCGTCCTGGTCGGCTGGCACGCGGTGCAGCGCGCCGTGGAAACATGCATCATCACTTACCATCAGATGAGATAGAGTCAAGTACCTACTAACTTGTAAAGAGAAAAAAAAAACTCATTGCTGACCCATCATAGGAATACAAGCTTGCTTGGTGAAGGCGGTCGTCCGCTCGAGCTCGTCCTGGTCGGCTGGCACGCGGTGCAGCGCGCCGTGGAAACATGCATCATCACTTACCATCAGATGAGATAGAGTCAAGTACCTACTAACTTGTAAAGAGAAAAAAAAAACTCATTGCTGACCCATCATAGGAATACAAGCTTGCTTGGTGAAGGCGGTCGTCCGCTCGAGCTCGTCCTGGTCGGCTAGCACGCGGTGCAGCGCGCCGTGGAAACATGCATCATCACTTACCATCAGATGAGATAGAGTCAAGTACCTACTAACTTGTAAAGAGAAAAAAAAACTCATTGCTGACCCATCATAGGAATACAAGCTTGCTTGGTGAAGGCGGTCGTCCGCTCGAGCTCGTCCTGGTCGGCTGGCACGCGGTGCAGCTCGCCGTAGAAACATGCATCATCACTTACCATCAGATGAGATAGAGTCAAGTACCTACTAACTTGTAAAGAGAAAAAAAAACTCATTGCTGACCCATCATAGGAATACAAGCTTGCTTGGTGAAGGCGGTCGTCCGCTCCAACTCGTCCTGGTCGGCTGGCACGCGGTGCAGCTCGCCGTGGAAACATGCATCATCACTTACCATCAGGTGAGATAGAGTCAAGTACCTACTAACTTGTAAAGAGAAAAAAAAACTCATTGCTGACCCATCATAGGAATACAAGCTTGCTTGGTGAAGGCGGTCGTCCGCTCGAGTTCGTCCTGGTCGGCTGGCACGCGGTGCAGCGCGCCGTGGAAACATGCATCATCACTTACCATCAGATGAGATAGAGTCAAGTACCTACTAACTTGTAAAGAGAAAAAAAAACTCATTGCTGACCCATCATAGGAATACAAGCTTGCTTGGTGAAGGCGGTCGTCCGCTCGAGTTCGTCCTGGTCGGCTGGCACGCGGTGCAGCTCGCCGTGGAATCCGCTGTATATGACAGTGTTGTCTTGTATGAGACTGCTGGGGTCGTAGTTAGCGAGACGATCTTCTACGCTCTGCTGTAAGAATTCTGAAAGAAAAATTGTTTTTTTTTTTCAAAAGACTTCAAAAAAGGAGGAGGTTCTCAATTCAAATGTATTTTTTAAATGTTTGACTGGGTTAACTCATAACTTTTGACTGGGTGAATCGATTTTGATGATTCTTTTTTTATTACAAAGCTGACGCTTCCCGTGTGGTCCCATTTCAATATTCATGAGAGCCAGAAAGAGATCACTTTACCTTTATCTCTCTCTCTCTGGTCTCTCAATATTGCTATATCTGTTTCATGTGTCAAAGAGAAAATAAATGAATGGAAAGAGTATGGGACTGTCCATTAATCACGTGATTTTTTTTAACGTTTTTAACCCCTCCCTCCCCCAAGGTGACATGTGATGAGATTTAAAACTCCCCCCCCCCCTACCTCCTACCAAAAATCACGTGTATTTTTTAGAATGTACAAAGAATCTTATCATTTTATAATAAGTATTATTTTTAAGTATAAGGAACCGTGAAAAAAATGTCTAGACTTGAAGCTGTCTAGGTTTCCTTTCTAGGTTGCAGGTTCTAATCTAGTGATAATATCATTGCTACAACTCTACAAGCCGCTTTTTGGTTAAGAAATCAAGCGTTTGACGAAATAATAACTATACCCCCCCACCCCCTTTCCCCTCCCACCTTGTGATATTATGTGATTTTTTGCCGAACCCCTGCCCCTTTCGAACCTCGCGTGATAATGGTCAGCCCCTTAGTACTAACCTTCGGACTGCACGAAAAGTCTCTGAGCCATGTATGTTTCGCATTCAGTACAAGGACTCCATTCAACCCACCCTTGCACTGTTAAGTCGTATGGAAGCTCAGACAAATCATTTTTTGGTACCTAAAAGTTAATAAATAGATGGGTATTGATCGTTTAATACAGAAATGATTTTTGTTTAAAAAAAATTGCAGGTTGTCTGTAAAGTCGGTTTACGGACGATAGATTTACGTGATAACGTCATAATTGGCCTCTCAATCGTTTGTTTTATCGTGCCTCTCTATCGCTTGTTGCGCGCTCTCGCTTGCACGCACAGGCTCAGGTGGAACGTTACGCGGAACGTTACTATTTTTCATGTGCGTTGCTGGTGTTCATCAATTTATTAAACGTTATCAAGTCAAAAACAAAATAACGAATGGACGAGACAACAGGCGCTTTTAAATATTAGGTCCTTACATATGAAATTGGCGTTTTGTCGTACTGGCCACTTTGATCTCAAATATCTCTTCTTTGGTTAGAAATTCCAATTTCAAATTTATACAGCTATTTACTCATGCTTTTGTGTTTTGAAAATCGTAATTCATTTGTTTTTTTCTCTTTTGGTTTTTTTTGCGCCACTCTGTTTACAAAATGGAAAACTTGAAATATCGCGTTATTTACGAGTACGAGTTCCATCGTGGCACCAGTGCTGCAGAAACGGCTCGAAGGATTAATGATGTGTACGGCGAGGGTGTCGCAAAAGAAAACACAGTGCGTTTTTGGTTCCAACGTTTTCGTTCTGGAAATTTCGACCTGCAGAACAAGCCCCGTGGACGGCCGGAGACCAAAGTTGACAATGAAGAATTGAAGGTTATTGTGGAAGCGGATCCATCGCAAACCACGTCCGAGCTAGCTGCAGGCTGCGGTGTTAGTGATAAAACTGTTTTAGTTCACTTGAAGCAAATTGGGAAGGTGAAAAAGCTTGAAAGGTGGGTACCTCATGAATTGAGTGCAGCAAACCGACAAACGCGCGTAGACTGCTGTGTTACATTACTCAAACGGCACAGTAATGAAGGGATTTTAAATCGAATCATTACCTATGATGAAAAATGGATCCTGTATGATAATCGGAAACGCTCATCGCAATGGTTGAACCCTGGCAAACCAGACAAATCCTGCCCCAAACGAAAATTGACTCAAAAAAATTACTTGTGAGCGTTTGGTGGACTAGCGCCGGCGTCGTTCACTACAGCTTTCTTAAATCTGGCCAGACGATTACGGCGGATATCTATTGTCAGCAACTGCAATCCATGATGGAAAAGCTAGCATGATGCTAAACAACCGAGGCTGGTCAATCGTTCTAGGCCACTGCTACTTCAGGACAACGCTAGACCACACAGTGCACAAAAGACGGCTACCAAATTAGAGGAGCTTCAATTGGAATGCCTAAGACATCCACCTTACTCCCCGGACCTTGCTCCAACAGATTACCATTTTTTTCGAAATTTGGATAACTTCTTACAAGGGAAAAAATTTAACTCCGATGAGGCAGTCCAAAGCGCTTTCAAAGATTTTATTGATTCCCGTCCGAATGGCTTTTTTAGTAAAGGGATCAATGAACTACCTATAAGGTGGCAAAAGTGCATAGATAGCAATGGTACATACTTTGATTAAATATATATATTATATTTAAAAAAAATCGACTTTATGTTCCTCCCATACAAAACGCCAATTTCATATGTAAGGACCTAATAGTTTACATTTCTAAAGTGCGATATTTGTGAAGTATCAATGAATCGGCCCTAACAATATCGCCGTTGCCGATATATCCTTATCGGTATCAAATGCATCCCTAGTACATGTTACACGACGTTTCCAATCGGTACATTAAGTAAATCTAATATATAAAATTCTCTCGATTTTCTTTGTAACCAAACTCCTCCGAAACGGCTGGACCGATCGTTATGAAATTTTCAGGGTATGATCTCTGGGTCCGGGAGCGGGTTGTTATCTATATTTTATGGCCCTAAGTGAGAGAAAAAATTATATGGCAAAACAACGTTTGCCGGGTCAGCTAGTATAAAATATAATAAAGTATTTCACATAAATATTATTTGGCTTGGAAAGCTACTTATGATCTCATGCTATAATATTTTGGTTAAATATTATTAAGACGTCACTAAATAAATATTATTAAACGTCATTTTGCTGCACCGAAGTCAAAACTCTACCGCCAGGTTCGGAAAGCAGGTTTGCACCGAGAAGAACTGGCAAGAAACTCGGCACTTGCTCTTTTCAAAAACGTCATATACAATTTCTTAAATAATATCAAAAATTATTAAATATTTTTTAAGATATCTCGTATAGTGTAGACTGTGTTGAACGTGTCGCAGCTAAAAGCTATTTATTAATGCCGGTTCCCAATATTCTATCTATCTACCATTTGCACTACTAGCGATATCAATGTGACATAACCTCCATACAAGTTTTCTCTCAATTTCTATCGCTAGTGAGGCAAACCATGGCACGGAATAGAAAATAGTCCCTAACAGTACAGACGGTTCACTTCGCAAGATGATTTAAAGAAATAGCGACTCTAGCGCTGACACAAAAAAGTGGAATTCAGTTCGCAATAGCGCCTGGCTCCACCTCCGCTATGCATCTAAAGTTGTTGTCTCTTTCTATCGCGTAACTTTATCTCTTTCGACGTACTAAGGTTGCCTCGTAATCGGGCGCACGCAGCGTGTGAAATAAACCGCACAAGAACTAAAGCGTGCAATATAGCCGGCGCGCGGCGGCCGTCTGAAATTAGTACGTCGAGACGGGTACCTGTAGTTTCTTCGATCACGAGATAAGTGAACCTGGCCTGACCATGGATAGATTGGATATTGGGAACCGCCATAAAACATAAAAACGCCGCTACTTACATTGATTTGAATTCCGGCACAATTGCCAGTGTCCTTGTCGAAGTAAACGCAAATCGCGTAATCGTCAGGGTTGCACCAGAGCTGTATGTTGCACAGACGCACCTCCGGGTGGGGGGTTACCTGCCAGCCCTGCTCTTCGGCGGCCTTTATCGTAGTGGGCTGGGGCATGAAGAACTTCGACCCGTCATTCGGATTTATGAACGGTATTGGCATTTCAAACTTCACTGTAACGGAAATAACAAAATTATTTAAAAAGTGTAAAAAATCCGACTACAAAAACACCAACCTAGTACCTACAAACAAATTACATTTAGTAAAGTACTATATAAACGTAAAATATAAGTACAATATATATTTGTAATTTGATAGGTTTGGTTAATTTTTTACAATATATATTTGTAATTTGATAGGTTTGGTTAATTTTTTTTAATAACGACTCACATTTAGCGCCTTTTAAATATCTAAAAACACTTGGGTTTCTGAGACGTATTTAACTGCTATTTGTCAAAATCCATTCTACATACATACAGTCAACATCTTACATACAAGATACGCAAGAAAAACATAACCCTTCCGCAATCAGGTAGTAATAAAGGCCCAATGCAACGATCTGCTCGCCAAATTCAAACTAGACAGATCTAATATTACTGCAGTGCTGGCATGGGCAGGGCATTATTTTGTACCCGGGGAAAGGACAAAATTTTATCCCTTTTCACTTTTTGTCTATCCCCCTAGCATGGGCACAGCGGTGGAGAAAATACTCCCTTGCAGTCTCGGGGGGTTTATGTCTTGTGAAATGACAAATAGAGATAAATTTCTCCTTTTCCCCTTTGGCCATGCTAACTCCTAAGGCGACTATTTTCTCCCCTTTCAGAGGCAAAAATCAGGGGAATACGATTTTATCCCCGGCCCATGCTAGGGATGCTGGTGGTAGGGCTCTTCCACACCACAGCCACAACCACACCACAACCACGCCACGTGGTCGGGCGTATATTTTGTATTGAAAATGAATACAATTTACACGTAGATAGATAGATAGATAAACACTTTATTGCACACCACAGAATAAAAATGTAAAAAAGAAGAAATAATGAAAACACAAACTTAGGGGTACAACTTGGCAACCAATGGCATGAAGGAAATTTTACATTGGATACGAGGTATAGGTGGTGCCAGAATAAATAAATATAATACACGAACCACATTTTGCCGTTGTTATCGACCACCTGTGTAATACGACCACATCGCGACGGCAACGCCACCACCGGCGGCGGCACCAAGGCCACATCGCCACGATATGATGTCATCAACAGCGCGAGCCTAGCTGGCGCACATGATCACGTGGTTACCACATTGCAACGACAGCGACAACGCAACCACATCGACATTTTGTCGGTACCACAACGCAACTGCAAAAAGCCGCAGCGACACTTTTCACACGTAACCACAGCTTGACCACATTTTGTCGCTGCGACGTGGCGTGGTTGTGGTACGTGTGAATACAGCCTAATACTGTGACGGGAGGGTGTGACTGTCGCTTCTTTATGTTAGTTATATTATACAACGTGTAACGAAAAGTTGAAATAATATTGAGTCGCAAGTCTCGCAATTACCTATTAGCCTATTGCTGGTCCCGAACTCCTACACTCTCCGAAACGACACTCAGTCTTAATACTCTTAATAGCCACAACGACCTCCTAAAGTAATGTTATTATCTCGCTGCAGACTTGGTCATAAATCATTCGAGTGGTTCGCTTTTGTTGTTCTGCAGTAATGCACAACTCAACAAAGAACAACAAAAGCGAAACACTCGAATGATTTATGACCGAGTCTGCAGCGAGATAATAACACTACTATAGCGCAGTGACGCGCGCCCGGATTGAAATGGGAGGTCGCGGGTTCGATTCCCGCCACGGGCCACTTTGGAGTTTTCAATTTTATAATTTCTTATTTGGCTCAGGTCTGGTCTGGTGGGAGGCTTCGGCCGTGGCTAGTCACCACCCTACCAGCAAAGACGCACCGCCAAGCGATTTAGCGTTCCGGTGTGATGCTATGTAGAAGTTAGGTGTTGTAGTACGATTACATCTGCGGCTGCATCGTCACTTACAATCAGATGAGATCACAGTCACGTACTTACTTGTAGTGTGTAAAAAAACGGAGGTCGGCCCGCGAAATTCAAATTTTATTTTGTTTTTCGCAAATATTTAACTAGTAGGTACAATGAATTAGGCTCATGGCATTCATTTTGCGAAAAAAGCAATATCATCTTCACAGGTTTAGGTATATAAAAAACTTTACTTGAAAGCGTCCAGTTTAGGAATGTAGTTCCAATGCCGAGTTTGACGTGAGTTCACAATTCACAAATTGATCGATAATAATCGAACTAAATTCCTAAACTGGACACTTTCAAGTAAACATCTTCTAATATATAAAATTTTCTCGCTTTTCTTTGTTACCAAACTCCTCCGAAATGGCTGGACCGATTGTTATGAAATTTTCAGTGTCTGATCTCTGGGTCTGGGAGCAGGTTGTTATCTACTTTTTATGTCCCTAAGTGAGAAAAATTTATATGGCAAAACAACGATGGCCGGGTCATCTAGTTTTTATATAAAATATTAAACTGTGAAGATGATACTCTTATTTTCGTAAAGTGATTCCATAAGCCTACTTCGTTGGATTAGTTAAATAATTGCAAAAAATAAAATAAAATTAGAATTTCGCGGGCAGAGGGTGCGATTTCACGTTAACTGCAAGACGCAAGAGTCTTGCAGGCTTAGTCTTGTTCTTGCTCAAATCTTGCACTGCCAGTCTTGTTCTTGGTCTTGCTAAAATTAGGCAGTCTTGGTCTTGGTCTTGGTCTTGCAAAAATGCAAGAACAAGACCAAGACTGCAAGACCAAGACTGATTTTGGGCAACACTAATATTGAAGGGTACATAATTAATTGTACTTGATAACGAATCACCCTGTAAAAATATTAAATAGAAATAAGCATATTTGTTTTTCCATAATGTATTTTATTTTGTCATAAAAAATAAATATGCTTATTTCTATTTAATATTTTTACGGGCTGATTCGTTATCAAGTACCTATCTACACTTATGTACTCTTCAATATTATTTCAATATTCGTTATACGTTGTATATTCGGTGATATTACAGTGTTTCAGTAGTAAGTAGAGCTAATTCTGCTAGGTGCTAATTCGGTGCTAATTCTGTTGCAAACTTAACTAATTTTACGCGTTTTAAAATAGTGATTTTGTATGGCATAATATGTTTCAAATTTTTCCTCAGATTGAAAAATCGGCCCTTAGAGATTTTGTGCAATAGAATTGGCACCAATGTCTTATTAGATCACCAATTCCGAAAAATAAAATAAAAATTAAATTTGGCGGGCAAACCCCTTAAGTTCACATGACCGTCAAATCTTAAAATGATCACCCCTTACATTTTTATACGCTTACACGTTTATTGTAGTGGACGGTCGTCCATTTCTCTACAAATATCCGAGCGCACCAACTGCGGAAGGTCGTCGATTGAAACAGGCTTAGCTCTCACTAATAATGCTGGTTGACTTACCCTTTAAATCCGGTTCCTGCGGGCTTTGCGCTGACGCTGAAAAATATTGGTACAATATTAGATATTATAATACTGGTGCATGTCTAGGTTAATGGTACAGTATTAGATTATATAATACCGGTGCATCTCTAGCTGTGATGTTAGACTACATAGCTCACCAGACTTATAGCAGTCTAGACCAGGGGGGTGAAACTTTCATATCATTGCCTTCCTGAAAAATTATGCGAAACTACTGCCATCTATCTGAACAGGTACAGTAAAAAGTTTATTATAGTTTTACATTAGCATCGATAGGTGGAGCTAGTCAATACTAACAAAATTAAGTAATTATATATGAGGATACGTTGATAAAAATGTTTTCACTTTTTAGTTTAATTCATTCATTTTAATTTTACAATTTTTAATTCCCTCACCGGATAAGAAAGAAAAACCAAATGTCAAAGGCTGTCAAATGACTTTTGATTGACATTTGACTTAATTCTATTTTTGTATTGATATTTATGGTACAACGATCTTTTTAGTTCAAAAGTTTTAGTGAAGGTGTTTCGTGCTAATTTTTGATCTGATCTGCTCTTTTGACTTCTTGATATCTTCAACGTTTGACCCTGCTTCTTCCTTGGACCCTGTGATAGCTATTATACGATTGACCAACCGCTGTGCATACCCGGACCTTTCTTTTGCTTTTTCGATTTGGATTCAACGAAACTTTTATTATGCCGAGGAAGTCGGCTTTCAAGTGCTATTTTGGGTGTAATCCCTATAAAGGTATGGTTTGTTTCATTTTATCTTCTTACAAAACTCTAGACGAAATAAAATAACCGATATCGAGTCCCATAGCATTTTATTTAGAACAATATTGTTTTATTTTCTTTCAGGAAAACTTCATCACTTCCCACCATCAGAATACCCTTATTCTGAAAAATTTAATGAATGGAAAATGGTATTACGTGAAACTGACAAAGAAAAGGGTGACAAATATATATACAACAACATACATATATGTGATCACCACTTTGAAAACTTTTACATAACAGCCAGTGGACGTCTTACTAAAAACGCAGTTCCATCATTAAATGTTGGTAAGTACCATTCTAATATGGATAACAAACAATAAAACAAAGCGTAGTCGCTTTATTTTACAGTGAAAGCACTGTTCAACTTCATTCCCTCTAAAAGTATTTTCTTTCATTTGTATGAAATACCTTTTTATTCTTTAAAGAGAACCATGACAGTCTAGTAGTTAAGACGTTGGTAGGCTTAAGGTAAGGGTAAGCTTCTTCTTGGCGCAGGGTGTGTTGGAACCCTCGTAAACTTAGTTATAAGTTGAATAATAGTTATCACTTACATGTATTACAAATATCATATTGACCTTTCATAAGTGCCTGTAAGTGGTCTAGGTAAAATAAAGATATTTTCTATTTCTATTGTGCAGGATACTTCTCAAAACTGTTTGAGATTTGTGTATTAAAACAATTGTCTGTACAAGAAGAAGAAACCATTATGACGAAGCTTACCTGCCTGAGAGTTCTTAATAATGTTCTCAAAATACATATAAATTTATCTTTTTGTAGGACTGACACACCAAGCTACCAATCTTAGAGATTTGACTACATGTTCCGCATCTCATACCGAAATATCTGATAATGCAGAAGCCAATTGTGGCCAAGGTAAATATATACATTTTTTGGATTTACTGGTACCTAATTTTGGGGAACCTATGTATATGCCAGCTATAGAGCCCTAATAAAAAGCAGTTAATAACATAGGTTATTAAGCCCATCCAGCAAAGTGGGATCCCACAATTCAGTGGGAACAAAACAAGTAATTTTACCAACTCACACAAATTTTAGTTAAGTTTATTAATCTGTATAAGATATTATGTACATGTTTGTATTTAACACACTTTTACTGGCTTGGTATGTATGTAATAAAAATCTATGAACATGATTAGATTAATTTGAAACTTTGCATACTTATCATCAGTGGCGGGAGAGTTTTCAATGATTAATAGTTACCCACTCAAGTATGATTCTAGTTTATTAAACTAATTCAGCATCTATATATTTATTATTTAATATTCGTTTCTTTTGTTTAAGGGTCAACTAGAGAAATTGTGCCAATGTGTAAGAATCCACCTGCCAATGCTAGCAGTACTGTAGTGAAATCCCAAAGACATCCTTTTATCAAAAAAGGTCAGTACTTACTACTAGTTCTCTCTTTCTCTACATTACTAAGTATATTTAACCAAAATAGCTTATAAGTGAATAATTCTTAAATACTTACAATTTTATAAGTGGCAATATATTAGTGCCTACTTAATTCTAGATTTATTTTATTAAGGATATGTTGCTAATTCGGTGGTCAAATTGAACTTTAAACCTATTCTTGAAATGATGATTTCATGAAGTTATCTACAAGTACCCTGCCATACAAGCTGACAAATGAATTGTTTCTGTTCTTTCAGGAACTAAATGCAGTAAAGTTAAATATTCGAAAGAATATGCTCAGGTGAAAGTTCAACTTCTAAAACTGAAAGAAAAATGCAAAAACTTGACCCAACAAGTAAAACAAGCAGCAAAGTTGTCACAAAATAAAGCTTTTTTAAGAGCTATTGAAAAACTGCCAGAACCAGCTGCAATTTTCGCCAATATGCAGTTCACGAAGACTTCAATTAAACCAAGAGGGAGGAGATTCACAAATAAGGAGAAAATTTTGTGCCTTACAATATTTAAACAAAGCCCAAAAGCTTATAAATTGATGCAAAGACTTTTTGCTTTGCCATCAATAAGAACAGTCCAGAAGATTTTAAACAGTGTCACAATCAAGCCTGGTATTAACGAGTTTGTTATGCAACATCTCAAAAAAGCTGTGGAAAAATTACCAGAGGAAAAAAAAATATGCACACTTATATTCGATGAAGTGGCATTAACTCCTGGGTTATATTATCATAAAACCTGGGATATGATTATCGGCTTTGAAGATTGTGGGCAACATAAGACCAACAAAATCGCTGACCATGCACTCGTATTTATGGTCAAAAGTTTAAAAGGAAAATATAAGCAGCCAGTATCTTTTACTTTCTGTCAGGGTACAACTAAAACAGCAGAGTTGAAAAATTTACTAAAGGAAGTATTAAAAGCTGTTGAAAGCACTGGATTAAAAGTAATTGCCACAGTTTGTGACCAGGCTACTACTAATGTTAATGTGATAAACAGCTTAATAAGTGACACAAAAAGAAAATATTCAGTTGAAGGCAAGGAATATAAAAGCCTAGCGTTTGAAATTGACAGTTCTAAAATATTCCCCATATTTGACACTCCACATCTCCTAAAAGGATTAAGAAATAATCTTTTGACAAAGGATTTGCGATACATACAAAATGGAGAAGTTAAATATGCAAAGTGGCAACATTTACAAATGCTGCTTGATGCTGATCCAGGAGCGGATGACATGAGATTGATAAATAAATTAACGGAGAGTCATGTTATGAAGGAGAAAATTCCAAAAATGAAAGTTAAAAATGCTGCACAAGTTTTCAGTCAGAGGGTGTCTGCTACAATGAGGTATTTGTCCAGTAAGTATCCTTATATTATATTTAATTTCTAGCAGTTATATATATTTGAGACCTACTCAAGTCTTAACTGATGATGATAACATATTAATACAGAAAGTAAAGACTGAAATATCGCAGCATATCTAAAAAAATAGCATTAATATTCTTTGCCGTGTTAATTAATGTCAATTCCTCAATTCCAGTTTGCCCTTTGGGTAAAAACATAGAAGATATAAATTATTTACCAATTCAGAATTAATATATATGCCTTCTTACAAATTATGTAGTAACTAGCAAACGCCCGCGGCTTCGCTCACGTTGAACTTCTGCTGTACTCCTTCAGGCATTTAATTTCCAAAATTCCTGTAGGTATTTTTCCATCCTTCCTTTCAAATTCCTTCTCTATACTTGTTGCGATACTCACATATCGATTTTCAAAGCGATCGGCCCAATAACAAAAAAATTCAAAATGGCGGCCACTTTTTTAAATTTTTACCACAAATTCCTTTTCCATACTTGTCGCGATACTCACATATCGATTTTCAAAGCAATCGTCACAGTAACAAAAAAATTCAAAATGGCGGCCACTTTTTAAAATTTTGACTACAAATTCCTTCTCTATACTTGTTGCGATACTCACATAACGATTTTCAAAGCAATCGGCCCAATAACAAAAAAATTCAAAATGGCGGCCATTTTTTTAAATATTTACCACAAATTCCTTCTCCATACTTGTCGCGATACTCACATATCGATTTTCAAAGCAATCGTCACAGTAACAAAAAAATTCAAAATGGCGGCCACTTTTTAAAATTTTGACTACAAATTGGCGGCCACTTCTTAAAATTTTGACTACAAATTCCTTCTCTATACTTGTTGCGATACTCACATATCGATTTTCAAAGCAATCGGCACAGTAACAAAAAAAATCAATATGGCGGCCACTTCTTAAAATTTTGACTACAAATTCCTTCTCTATACTTGTTGCGATACTCACATATCGATTTTCAATGCAATCGGCCCAATAACAAAAAAAATCAAAATGGCGGCCACTTTTTTAAATTTATACCACAAATTCCTTCTCCATACTTGTCGCGATACTCACATATCGATTTTCAAAGCAATCGTCACAGTAACAAAAAAATTCAAAATGGCGGCCACTTTTTAAAATTTTGACTACAAATTCCTTCTCTATACTTGTTGCGATACTCACATATCGATTTTCAAAGCAATCGGCACAGTAACAAAAAAAATCAAAATGGCGGCCATTTTTTTTAAATATTTACCACAAATTCCTTCTCCATACTTGTCGCGATACTCACATATCGATTTTCAAAGCAATCGTCACAGTAACAAAAAAATTCAAAATGGCGGCCACTTTTTAAAATTTTGACTACAAATTCCTTCTTTATACTTGTTGCGATACTCACATATCGATTTTCAAAGCAATCGGCACAGTAACAAAAAAAAAATCAAAATGGCGGCCAATTCCTTAAAAATTTTGACTACAAATTCCTTCTCTATACTTATTGCGATACTCACATATCGATTTTCAAAGCAATCGGCCTAATAACAAAAAAAATCAAAATGGCGGCCACTTTTTTAAATGTTTACCACAAATTCCTTCTCCATACTTGTCGCGATACTCACATATCGATTTTCAAAGCAATCGTCACAGTAACAAAAAAATTCAAAATGGCGGCCACTTTTTAAAATTTTGACTACAAATTCCTTCTCTATACTTGTTGCGATACTCACATATCGATTTTCAAACCAATCGGCACAGTAACAAAAAAAATCAAAATGGCGGCCATTTTTTTAAATATTTACCACAAATTCCTTCTCCATACTTGTCGCGATACTCACATATCGATTTGCAAAGCAATCGTCACAGTAACAAAAAAATTCAAAATAGCGGCCACTTTTTAAAATTTTGACTACAAATTCCTTCTCTATACTTGTTGCGATACTCACATATCGATTTTCAAAGCAATCGGCACAGTAACAAAAAAAATCAAAATGGCGGCCACTTCTTAAAATTTTGACTACAAATTCCTTCTCTATACTTGTTGCGATACTCACATATCGATTTTCAAAGCAATCGGCCCAATAACAAAAAAAATCAAAATGGCGGCCACTTCTTAAAATTTTGACTACAAATTCCTTCTCTATACTTGTTGCGATACTCACATATCGATTTTCAAAGCAATCGGCCCAATAACAAAAAAATTCAAAATGGCGGCCACTTTTTTAAATTTTTACTACAAATTCTTCCATACTTGTCGCGATACTCACATATCGATTTTCAAAGCAATCGTCACAGTGACAAAAAAATTCAAAATGGCGGCCACTTTTTAAAATTTTGACTACAAATTCCTTCTCCATACTTGTCGCGATACTCACATATCGATTTTCAAAGCAATCGGCCCAATAACAAAAAAGTTCAAAATGGCGGCCACTTTTTAAACTTTGTCCAGAAATTCCTACTTATCCCCAGCTGATTACGAATTCATCACCTAATATCAACCTAGGTACCAAATTTCAGATCTCTACGATATTATTGATTTCGCTGGAATCCCTGGTAAAACGCAAAAAATACACTTTTGTATGGGAAAATTCATTAAATGTAAGATTTTTATCCCTTAAACATGGAATTCCTGGAATCCCCGTCTTAGTACGAATTTATGACCTAATATCTACCTAGATATCAAATTTCAGATCTCTACGACTTTAAGTTTTTCGGGAATTCCTGGAACAACGAAATAAATACAATTTTGTATGGAGAAATCCCTTTAATGTACTATTTCTACCCCTTAAACATGGAATTTCTGGAATCCCCGTCTTAGTACGAATTCATGACCTAATATCTACCTAGGTACCAAATTTCAGATCTCTACTACTTTTAGTTTTTCGGGAATTCCTGGAACAACGAAAAAAATTACAATTTTGTATGGAGAAATCCCCTTAATGTACTATTTCTACCCCTTAAACATGGAATTTCTGGAATCCCCGTCTTAGTACGAATTCATGACCTAATATCTATCTAGGTATCAAATTTCAGATCTCTACGACTTTTAGTTTTGCGGGAATTCCTGGAACAACGAAAAAAATTACAATTTTGTATGGAGAAATCCCCTTAATGTACTATTTCTACCCCTTAAACATGGAATTTCTGGAATCCCCGTCTTAGTACGAATTCATGACCTAATATCTATCTAGGTATCAAATTTCAGATCTCTACGACTTTTAGTTTTGCGGGAATTCCTGGAACAACGAAAAAAATTACAATTTTGTATGGAGAAATCCCTTTAATGTACTTTTTCTACCCCTTAAACATGGAATTTCTGGAATCCCCGTCTTAGTACGAATTCATGACCTAATATCTACCTAGGTACCAAGTTCCAGGTCTCTACGACTTTTAGTTTTTCGGGAATTCCTGGAACAACGAAAAAATTTTACTTTTGTATGGGAAATACCCTTAAATGTATGATTTTTACCCCTTAAAATTTGAATTTCTGGAATCCCCGTCTTAGTACGAATTCATGACCTAATATCTACCTAGGTACCAAATTTCAGATCTCTACGACCTATAGTTTTGGCGGAATCCGTGGAACAACCAAAATGCCTCATTCTTTTATATATATAGATGTGATTTTTTGCCATCATAATAGAACAAAGTAGTATTAAAGTCACTTACTGAAATAAAAAATTGTAGCGTAATATTTTTTTTCTTTTTATTTCAGATCACGATATTCTTCCTAGGGAGTGCCTTGGCACAGCAGATTTATTGCTGATTTTTGATACATTCAACGGGCATTCATACCAGGACTCCGAAAAAAAATTCAAGAGTGCATTAAAAAAAAACTCTCCCCATTTCAAGCTTTGGGACGAGTCTCTGCCAGTACTAAGATCTATGGGCTTCAAAACCGAAAAAAAATTAAGAGATGGCACTACATCAACAAAATTTGAACAGGTCCCCTCTCTTAAACATTGGATAGCCAATATAAATGTTTTCAAAGAAATGTACACATTCTTAAATGAAACTCACCAAGTAAGTAGTCTGTTGACAAGAAATTTAAACCAGGATCCATTAGAAAATTTTTTCTGTAACATTAGAAGTAATGGTGTGAGAAATACGTCTCCAACTTGCTCGCAGTTTACAGGGGCATTCAAGACATTATTGGTTAACAATTTAACCTCCCCACACTCAGTGGGGGCAAACTGCGAGCAAGATGACAACACAGCCCTAAAGCCACTTGAGAGTTTGTTAAATTGTGAATTTGAAAAAGAACAAGCCACAGGTACTGTTAATGTGGGTTCTGTGATAAATGAATTTTACTCATCAAGCAATAGCAATTATTATAATAGCACAAGTAAGGAAGCAAAGAGGTATGTTGCTGGCTATATAGTAAAAAAAACTATTCAAAATATTACTAAAACATGCCATACATGCAGAATGAACTTAGTCAGCACCATACCTCCAAGGAACACTGACTATATTTTAGAAAGAGATTTTACAAGAAGGTCACTTAACTACCCTTCAGAGATATTGTGCGAATTTATAGATGATGTTTGCATCATCATTCAGACATACTTAAATGAAGAACCACATCAACAGCATCTAAAGGCTACCATTATGCAAGTTGCATATTTATTTTGCGATCTAACTCAATTCTCTTGTGTGACACATAAAGCTAATGTACAGAACTTTCTAATAGATAGTATTATAAATATTGTAATTAATAGCTGGTGCACCAACGTCAACAGGATACTTAAAGGGAAATTGACTGTGTGTAACAATAATGCCACAAAAATTCAAGCTTTGAATTATTACAAAACACACAGAAGATACAAATAAATTTTTAAAATAGAAACCATGTTTTTCATTAACTTTTATTGTTTCCTCTGCTCCACTTTGAAATTGCTCTATGATATTTCACTCCATGAAATTTTAAAATACTGCTCATTTATTTTGTGGTATAAAATATATTCATAATCCATTTTAATGTTTAATCAATTACTTTTCTCTATAGGAAACCTTATAATAATAGCTATACAGAATTTTATAAGTATACAAATAATAATTATTTATTCCACAAAAAAAAATAAGTGCCTATATTTTGTTTTTTGTTATATTCTATTATGTATTTACGAATTGTAGATCAATTACACATTGTAGGTTTATGGCAATAGTAATAATTGAGACAATTCAGAATCATATTTACAAGTTCTTAATAAAATGTATCAAGATTTTTTAACTTATTTTATATGCCGTGTTCGATTTTGTCACAGTAGATAATTATTATTACACATCGATTTTATTAGAACTTGTGAATTAAAGATTCTGTAATTGCCGTACTTACTATTGCTATAATCCTATCTTGTGTAATTGATCTACAATCATTTGTAAAAAATAAATTAAAAATTTGAATTTGGCGGGCTAGCCCGGCGCTACCAGCGTCATCTAACGCCATCTAGCGGTACTTATTTATATTCAAATGATACAGGCAGCGCCATCTCTGTGGCTGGGTACTACAACTTTCCGAAAAAAACTTGAGTGGCGCATCTATCTCCGGGTTAGTGTGTATTATCTATGGTCTAGACCTAAGCCAAATTAGAAATTATAAAATTCTAAACTGGCAGGCGATTCATATGTAACGCGTCGGCTACATTTCGTTAGGTGAAATGTTTAGAAGCGTCATAGCAATACGTTTTAGGTAATTTAGGTAGGTTTGAAAAAATAATATTACGACTATCGGCATAGAGCGTAAAATTGATTGTAGTTCAAGACGCAACATGATCGAAAATTGTGAAATTTAATTTACTTTGCGCGATGAGGTTGAAGGATGTATTTCCTACGTTGAACACACTACACACTAAATATATGTGTGAAAACGTTACGTGAACTTTCCCCCTGGCCTGGGAGGCTATTCACGTTACGTGTCGGCTACATTTCGTGATGTGAAATGTTGCAAATGTGTGAAATGAAAAAAAGATGATGGTACATATTATATAAGCAGAAGATATTGAAATCAAAAAAATTTTTTTGCGAACACTGAAAAATTAATTTTAAGCCTATTAACATAGAGCGTTAAATTGAATATGGTTCAAAACGCCATGCTGGTCGATAATTCTGATATTGAAATTACTTAAGCGCGTCAAAGTCGAGCATTGAAATTTTACACTCTAAGCTACATATTCTATATTATACTATACTCATTTTTCAGTGTTAATATTTTTTTTTTCTTGTTTCACATCACTAAGTGTGTGAAAACGTTACGAGAATGTCATAGCTGGAATCTCTAAAATATCGAACCTTCCACAGACTACACAAGCGCGACGCTGCACCAGTGAGTTCATAACAAATCCTTTAGTAAGTATAACCCCTTCGCTGAAGCTTTGCCGATGACTTCCCCTCTTATTTCATACGATCCCGACAGGATACAGAGGGAGAGGGAGTAATCGGCAAAGCTTTTGCGAACGTATAGCAACGTCTAAATTTTGCGACAAAAAAATTATATAAAATGTCTCATCTTCGAGGCAAACTCATCATCTTAATCTTACCACAAGCCACGGCAAACCCGAGGAATACTAGAACAGCCTTCATTATTGCTAGGTTCCGCTTTAGGTCTGGCAACGACTGAGGTACAGCATATTTAGGCTGAGTATTTATACCACTTACGACCCCTTAATGATACAGCTGATATTTTTGCTAATTTACTGACATAATGGCAATGTTTGGCCAGGTGTTGGTGATTACATACCTAATGACAAATTAGTTTCACTAGCGAAAATCGTACTTTTCCCATTCGTTGTTGATTTAAAGGTGTGAAGGCGATATTGTTACCTACCTAAACGAGAAAAATAATACCCTTAATATATATAGGTTTACTTTTGTGTCCGTCTGTCCTCTCTTTTTCTCAGGAACGGATAGTTATCCAGCTGAAATTGATAACAAATACGTTATGTTCCCTTAGCGGTGTAACAGTTGAGTAAATGAAGCCTTCCAAGTCCACATAGGGAATTTATGTAAAACTCAAACTATAGTACAAATATTGCGAATTTGTAAAGTGTACTTACATCACTGAGATATTGTCACAACGTACTAAGTATATTATACTCACCCAAATAACAGCATTGTGGTCTTCTCCTTTTTTTTCGGATTGTGCTATGCATAGCCAAAGCGACCGTCATCACGAAGGGTAATCTAGACTAGTCTTTCAGGCGTCTCTTTAAGGCCGATATTACACTATCATTTAAATAGGATCATAGAAATGTGAGTCATTTTTATATGAGGAACATATGACAGTGTAATATGTGGATTTGTCTATAATCATAGTTCTAGGATCCTATTTGATAGCATGCGCACAGATAGGATCATATGTCTCTACTCTCTACTCTCGTCTGTGTAACCAAAAAAATGGCATCTTCCAAAACGAATTTCGACTGGAATATTGCAAGTACAAAAAAGCTAATTACATAGCCTTTACGAAGAAAATGAGCGTTTGTACAATAATCTGGTTCCAGATTATAAAAATCGTGACAAACGATTGTCAATAATGGTAGTCATTGCAGAAACATTATCGGATTTATCGGGAAGAGTATGCCTCGTTGCAGATGTACGAAAAATAAATAGCCTCAGATCTCAATATCAACGAATACACGGCTAAATCGTTATCCATCTTGATACTATATGACGTTTATATGATCATTGTAGTGTAATATGTAAAAATGAAGAACTGAATCATATAAAAATGATCATAGAATTTGACACATATGACATCATTTATATATGATGAATATATGATAGTGTAATTTCGGCCTAAGGGAGCGACAGTAAGTCGTTCTTCTCCGAAGGGAGTGAGCCCGTTATGGGGTACGGGCCTTGAGGCTTGCCTCCTTACCCGGGAGATACGTCGTCGCAGAGAGAAATATTAAACACTGCATTATGCGAATAAACACTAGCGAAAACTAGATGGCGACACAAGTCACGTAGGCACCTCAATGAATCCTCAATTTTACAAAGAGGTATATGCTGAAGAATAGAGAGTTAAATTTGTAGTGTTTAAGTCAAATACGAATGCCCTCGGTGAGAGAAGCCGGTGGGAGTAACAAAAAATTAGAATTAAAAAGTAGGTATTAGTTTATGATTATCTAATTTACCTGTTTCTTTTATTAAGTATGTTATTTGTAATCTTTTGTGGTTTATTTGGTATTTGAGAACGAGAGGCCGGTTGCAAAACAGTTGGGAAGCTGACTTACCGAAATGATGGCGCAGATACTTAGGCAGTAAAGAATAATCTCGACTTCTAAGAGAGGCCTATAGATTTAAGGAAATCTTGATCCATACATTAGTACTAGTGCTAAAAATTCTATAGAATAAATTATGTTACCTAATAGAATTAAATATTGCTTAATGCAATTCGTTATAGGTACTGTTCTAAAGAAAGTATGTAAGATAAAAGTGTGATCAAAGAATATAAAGTCTAGTTCTATATTTTATTAATCGACTTCGAAAAAAAGGGAGGAGGTTCTTTTAGTATTGGTGGACTAGAGTACAACCGACTCGCACTTGACCAGTATTCTTAATTAAGTAAACAGAGAAACGCTTACCATTGTTATGTAAAATTGGGTTCTGAAAATATTGTTACGAGTCAGCTAGGCAAATATGATTTCAGGTGTCTCAGAAAATATATCTTCCGTTTAATTTTAAAAAATAAACAACTTGATAGGTAACTATTACAACGAAATAATATATGCTAATTGACTGTATTATAATTATACGTATTGGGATTTGCACGCAGTTCGCCCGCGCCAATGTCGTCATCCTACAGCTTTGTAGCGCGAGACGTTTATATTTCCGGTATAAAATGCATATTATTCATCCATGGTAGAAAAAAACCTATTTTTTTGGGCCGTAATATGATCGAAAAAAGACGACCGAACGGCGTAATGGTAGCGAACCTGCCGTCTGCGCCGGAGGTCGTGGGTTCGATTCCCACTACTGGTAAATGGTTGTGTGATGAGCATGAAATGTTCATGTTTAGAGTTAGGTACTACCCTAGGGGACGCCATCTTATACGACACTTGACAGATTAACAATAGTCACGTTAATTCTGTAGACGGGGCCAGTCCACATATTGTTTCCTAGGTCGGTGTATGATACAGATAGGTCATGGATATATCATTCGTGATAAGAAAACTGCCAATGCGACTAAAGGCTCCCCACACAGGCGCGTTATTATCGGTCGATAATATCGCAAGCGTTATTGCGTCCCGATTCCTTGCACACAGCTGCGTTTTTATCGTGCGATAATAACGCGCAGACGGACGCAGCGTCCCGCGTTATTGTCGTTATTATCGCAGCAGTGTGTAACTACTTGATCATCCTAATACAAAATATACTGAAAACAGATATCGCAATAACGCTTGCGATAATATCGAACGATATACTTCCGTTGCGGCGTTATTATCGCAGCAGTGTGTAACTACATGACCATCCTAATACAAAATGTACTGAAAACAGATATCGCAATAGCGCTTGCGATAATATCGACCGATAATAACGCGCCTGTGTGGGGGAGCCTTTAAACTGACAAAGCGTTACCTACTTCAAAAGATGAAAAAACTCTATGGTCTTCAAGGGATGGATGTCAAAAGAGCAGAGCTGTGTGTTCGGCGCAGCGTTTTCTATGTGCACGTGGTGTGAACTACATTTTCAATACACTGAGTAAAAAGTAACTTACGTTATTATTGTGGGATGTGGACAGTGGATCTTTTCTTCTTTCTTTCTTCTCCTGGGACTTTTCCGCGATTGGCCGAAATCTCTTCGTCCGTTGCGCGTGGAGTCGCCGATGCGGGTCCTCGCCGGATCACTCCAGCCAGCCGAGCTCACTCCAGAATCCGAAGAGGCCTCCCAGGTCGCACAGGATTTCTTGGAGTGTTGCTGAGGTGCCCAAGTAGGTCTCGCGTTGATCCGACACTTCGGTGCACCGTAGTAGCACGTGTGCCGGTGTTTCGTCCTCCTTCATGCAGGCTCTGCACAGAGGGCTGTCCGTGATTCCTAGAGTGGAAAAGTGTTTATTTAGTGGGCAATGTCCTGTTATCATGCCTACTACTATTCTTAGTTTGTCTTTACTGAGTCGTAAAAGTTTTGCTGTTAGGCGTTTGTCTAAGTGTGTTATTGCTGTTTTTGCTTGTCTACAGTCTGTAGTGCGTTCCCATATTTGTGAGTGTGCCTGGTATGTGCTTTTGTGTAGCCAGGATTTGTATTCGCTAAACGGTATTGGGACAATGGGTTCAGGTTCATTACCATCGTAGTTGCAGCACGTCGTGCTAGGTCATCGGCTGCGTCGTTACCTACATTACCACTGTGGCCTCTAATCCAGCGTAATGTTACACTGTTTGTTTTCGATATTGTTCTTAGTCTTTTGTGGCACCCCAGTAAAAGCTTTGAGGATGCGGTGTTTTTTGCCAGTGCCTTGAGAACTGCCTGACTGTCGCTGTAAATGTTTATATTAAAGTTTGTTACCTTTCTGTTTGCTATCGCAATTGCAGCGGTTTCGATGCCAGCACACTCCGCTTGGAAGACTGAGTTGTTCTTACCGAGTGGGTGGGCGATTTTTATGTTTAACTCCGGGCAGTAAACTCCCGCTCCCGTCCCGTTGTTCATTTTGGATCCGTCCGTATACGTGGACAGTGGATGTAGGATTCCCAGATTCTCTTAAGGTGATTTAAATCGAATATTTTTTGTTTGCTACTCCAATACTCCAGTATTTTTATGTTATACTAAAAATCTAAAATATTCATATAGCAAGTAAGTTATACTACATACTTAGATTTTAGAAATTTTGAAAAATGTATAGCAAACTCGAATAACAGATAAGATTTTATTGCTCGGCGGTAAGGGGTGTTTTAAATGAACGCTTTTTCATCTTCTGCTGTCTGCGCTTGAGATGCCTCTGTATGCGGCCTGCTCCATGCTTCTTCAATTCCTCGTACTGCTTCACCAGGGACTCGACGCGTGCTTCCGCTGGAATGAGGAAAAAAAATCATTACTTCGTGAGTTGGCACTTCTTCTAGACTACCCTGATATGAAAGAAGACTTAGGGTCAAGGTAATAATAAGTAAAGTCTGGTTTTTAATCCTGGAGGCTAAAGACAGCTCCAAATGTTAAACTTAATAATAATGATACCAGCTTTATGACGATAGTGTTGTCTTCATAGTTCCCGTAAATTCCGGTTCATAATGAAATCTTTAACAAAATATTTTGTGCATATCATACAAAATGTATAACTATGTGTTTAGAAAGTTATACTAATTACTTATTATTTGAATTACTGAGAAAATAATAAGTTTTTAAATATAATGTCAAATACCTACATATAATGGTGAATTTATTACTATTTTGCAATAATATGAAAAACCCGTAAAATTAGAATCAGCCCATAATAATTTACGTTGACTTTGAATTATTTTCTTATAAATATTTATCGGTGAGTATAGATCACCATTAAAAAGTCGTAAAAAATTGGCAACACAGAAAACGTCAATCTGTCTCAGAGATTAAAAAACAGACTGTAAATAAGGTGGCTTGTTGCCATTCCACAGTTTAACATGTAGTGCACTGGCGAGGGTGTGGAACTGGTACAAGACTCAGTAATCTTACAGATTTGCCAGCAATTTACAAATCATCAGATCACTTTATCCAACATTCAAAATACTTACATTTATTTTTGAAATATGGCTGTTTTCCTCTAGCAAATTCTGCTTCTACCTCACTCTTATAAGTTTGTTGTTTCTCCAGTTCCAACTTCTTTGTTCTGTTAGCCTTCTGCTGATCGTTCAGCCTCTGCAGCAAGCGACGTAAGTGCTGCTGTTTCTCGGGGTCTGTAGTCTCTTTGAGCTCATTTCTAATGGCTTTTATGTCATTTTTCCGAATGTCGGACAGAAAACTGTAGTTCTCCGAAAATTCCTTCTTATCAAATGTACCACAGAGGGGATCAAACCTGTGGATAAACAAAAAGCTTATTTCAATTTAATATTGTCGGTTTAATATACATTTAACATCTTTTTGATTATGTGTAAATGCTAGAATGCTATAGATATTTAAATCCACGAAGACGCGCCCCACTCTGTCAAAACCGCTTATGTTTCATTCGATTCGTAGGGAGTTTGACAGAATGAGACGCGTCGGCAAGGGAAAAGGAAAATACACATACACATAGAAAATCCTACAAACCCACACATAACTTTTTCGTCCCCACATTTCTGATACAAACTGCTAGGGCATAGAATGCCAAGTACAATCTGAGTGCCTTCAACAGTAAAGTGAATAGACATATTCTAAGCAAGCATGCTCAACTTGTTTATTCCCACATGGCATCAAACACAAGCCTTATCTCCAATAAAAAAGGTGCACAATAAAACAATAAAAAACCTTATACCTTGGATCCCTTATCTCATTCTTCTTTGCAGGAACATCAATTCGCAACATAGGCACAGATTTCTTAGAACTCATTTCTCTTGGTCTGTTCTTATTTTCCCTAGAGAAGACCTTTGGTGCATGGCTGACAGTTGGTTGTTTACCAAATACCACTTCCTTGTATACTTTAGCACCAATCCTCTCCTTGAGCTTCTGGAGGTCTTCAAATGATAAAGTTGATAACTCATTCCTGATAGCTACCTTGAATGTGCATTTAACTACATTAGTTTATTCCAAGGTTCTACCAAAAGGTTTTTTGTTAGTTTACAAGTACTCATTTTAGCTTACAATAGGACTGTCACAGTAGTATCTTCTTTTTCACATTCTTGTTAGGTGCATTATGAGAAGATTAATTATTTAATCATTACAGTCAATATAAACTTTTTCTTTGGTCTGCGATGACAGTCCTATTGTAATTTGTAAAATCGTTGTAATCAACCACCAAGTAAAAGGGAAATTTTGTACAATAGAAAAAATTTTTAAATGAATCCCAATTTTGTCAAATTTGAACCAAACTTATGATGACACGAGCAAGCAAAGAGAGCTCGGGACTTGGGGTAGTCCTACTCACATTACACAGGTTAGGTTAGAAGGGAAGGAGATGGCAGGGTCTGTAAGAACTTTGTCCTCTTAAGGCCTTAACCCTTAATAACCTCTTAATCCCCTTTGTATATTTATATACATATTTCTTCACCCGCAAAAAAAGGAGCCCTGCGAAGTATGGAGCTCCCCATTTCCTTTTTGATCCCATTGCTAAAGGAGTGCGAGTAGTAGCAGCTCCAGTACACCATGGCTCATTAGTTCTCACTTCTCTCATATATGTGCATAAAGTGGACCGAGTCCATTTATTTATTTTTTATTGACAGGAAATGCCTAACGCATACCCCTCCGTCAGGGGAAACAGAAGGGTTATGTGGGGCTTGCACCCACTAAAACCTGTCCCTTGCCCCGACGGACCTCGTTGGCAGGAGTACGGGATTCACTTGCGTATTCACCGCGATCCCGCCACCTGAGCGGCAGGTCCCGTCACTGCTACTGGCAGCCTCACTGCCGCCGACTCCTCCTGAGAAGCACGTCACCTCCTCGGCCTGTTGATAGAGTTCGGGCAACGGACGCCATAACCCCTTACGTCCGTCACCCGCAGGCCGGCGCACCCGGAAGCCGAACCTGCTGGTAGAAAATTAAAGGTGGGGATGGCCAAGCAACCTCCACGAGTGCCCGAGTGCCACGGTGCCTCTCTGTAGCGCACTGGTCGGTGCTCCCTGGTAACGTCGGATAACCGACGGCAAATAGCTTGGCCCGGTGGATAGGTGACGTTTCTTCGCGTGTTCCTCTGAGCCCCAGCAGAGGGCACATTGTCGAAACGTCAACACCTACCAGTTACCACGGAGGAGGAATAAAACCTCATTAAAAAATTACAGGCGGGGGCGGAAACGCCCACAAGTCCCTTCGGGGCGCTACGAGGAAGACAACATCGTAAAAAAAGTCCATTCATGATAAATTAACTTACTCTTTCATTATCTTGCTCTAAATCTGAATTTTCTGCGTTTTCCTCACTACTTGACATTTCAAATATACTTGAATTTATTTCAGCCAAATACAATGTCTATGGCAGAGAATGAAAAAAGCACAGAACACATAAACTCTCTAAGAAAAAAGTGAGAAACAAAATTCAAAACAACCACCACAACAACCACGACAAAAAACATACAAAAAACAAGCATGCAGTGTCAGTGTCGATCAATCTCGTAGTCGTAGACCGTAGAGTAGGTATATATTGTGTTCTGTGCAATCAATAGTGAGCCCATGGAATTAATATGTACCTACCTAAAAGAAGTAGACAACCCACACTTATTATTTCCATGAGTGAGTCAACATCAGTCAACATCCTTCATTATCTTTGGTCAGATTGCTGTCAGCTGTCAGCACAGACGTGACAGACCCTCATGCTGAGGCCACACTACCGTGATATGCCAATAATTATTGCCATAACTTAAACAATACCTAGATGTAACCACAATTTATGGCCATAATTTTACAATGCCAATCAATATGGCAGTACCGCAGTAATTAATGCGTTTGTGGCCACACTACCGTTTGTCCAGTGTGCAATATGAGCTCACCGGCGACGCACGTATCGACCGACATGGAGTGGCAAATGAAAAAGTGCTTGAGTTTTTGGAATAATTCCAATCCGAACCGTCTCTTTGGGATAATAATAATAATAATAATTATAAAATACGAATTTAAATTAATTTAATTTAAATTCCAATGTTGCGAACCGGGGTTCGGGATTGGAAGAACAAGTCGATGTCGTTGTATATGTGCCTTTATTCACAGTCCGATACCTGGCTCACAGGCCGTAGCGCCGTGACGAGCAACACAAAGACAGTCCCTGGTCCCTCTTCAGCTCCTAAGGCCGCACCGCGCGAACTTCGGTGCGCCTAGGAGCACGAGCACCACTGACTAACCGAAGACTCCACCACCAGTACTACACCATAACTAGTACATTTACTTCTTCTTCACTCACTTCGTGTTGCTTTTGTATCGTGGACTTGAATCCATCGAACTGAATTACTTGACTGACTGTATGATCCTGAAAACTTCCCCTTATATACTCGGCAATAATTCGAATTCCAGAACATTTCAAATTTCAAATAACTAGTTCTAAATTTAAATCATCCCTAAAACTTATTGCTCTGTGTTCATCTATTCACTGAAAGGTTTGCATCTTGTTCTAACACATCGGAATTTTCATTCTTCTCTTTCTAATTATACACTATTGCCATCTATTATCGAGTAGTCGAAAGCTCTTATCACTAAACTGTAAACTGTCAATTTCTATCATTACTAATAGTCACATTGTTTCTGGTTGTTCTCATCTAGCTAACGGCGAATACTTGCACAGACATAACCAAGTGGCCAGGATTATCCACCAACAACTTGCCTTGAAATACAATCTTGTGGAATCGGAGGTACCGTACTACAGGTATGTGCCCGACCCAGTTCTTGAAAATGGTCATATCGCACTGTACTGGGATCGGTCTATCATTACAGACAGGACTATTGTAGCCAATAAGCCTGATATAGTGGTGATAGATCGATCAGAGCGCCGTGCAATGATTGTTGATGTTGCTGTTCCGCATGACGAGAACCTCGTGAAAGCTGAGAAAGAGAAACTCACCAAGTATCTCGACTTGGCGCACGAGGTTGTCGCTATGTGGAATGTAGACTCAGCAATCATTGTACCGATAGTAATTTCTGCTAATGGTCTTATAGCCAAGAGCCTCGACCAACATCTTTCGAGGCTCTCGTTGGGTAGCTGGGTCAAGGGCCAGATCCAGAAGGCTGTACTCCTGGACACGGCTCGCATCGTCAGGAGGTTCCTCTCTCTGGGGCCCTGAACGCCGGTTGCTTGGACCCTGTTCCCGAGGCCGGTGGACCGCTATTTTTTATATTTTTAAATGTTTTTTTTTTTTTTTTTTATAATGAAATATTTAAAAATGTAAAAAAATATGAATGCATAATAAATGTAAAGAATAATAATAACTTCTTACATCTATTCTGAGAACAAAAATTAACGATCATATCAATACAAAATCCATCATGTCTATTTCTCAGAATGGATGTAGGAATGGCTCCCGTGGTACTAAGGAGCTTCTCCTCATTGATATGGCCATTTGTCAGCAGGTTCGGCGCTCCCGAAAGGATCTGTCGACATGTTGGATAGACTATAAGAAGGCCTACGACTCTGTGCCCCATACATGGCTCATGAAGGTGCTGGAACTGTACAAAATAAACACAGTACTACGCGCCTTCCTACAGACGTGTATGGGACAGTGGAGGACGGTCCTTCACTATCCAGGATGTCGCCAGACGCTGGGGAGCGCGGAGCCTATAAGGATTGAGCGAGGCATATTCCAGGGCGATAGTCTGAGTCCTTTGTGGTTTTGCCTGGCTCTGAATCCTCTGAGTACTCTCTTGGAGAATTCAGGGCTAGGTTACCGGTTGAGGAGAGGAGGTCAGGTTATATCACACCTCCTTTACATGGATGACCTAAAACTCATTGCCACCAGCAGATCACATCTACTAGAGTTACTAAAGGTAACTAAAGCCTTTAGTGATTCCATTAGGATGGAATTTGGTGTGGACAAATGTGCGGTCATGCATGTAAAGCGAGGGAGGATTGTGGAATCTGAGGGGGTTGAGCTCTCGGATTCCATATACCTTAGATCGCTCTCCTCAACTGAAACCTACAAATACCTGGGCATGGCGGAGGCGTTAGGTATCAGAGAGGCCGACATGAGGCAATCGGTGAGGGAGCGTTTCCTTGGCCGTCTGAAGAAAGTACTGAAAAGCCTTTTGTCGGGCGGTAATAAGGTGCGCGCCTTCAACGGTTGGGTCATGCCGGTCTTAATGTATTCCTTCGGCATAATCAGGTGGACTCAGACTGAGCTTGACGCCCTGGACAGACAAGTTCGTGCGCTGCTGACCGCATATCGGATGCATCACCCGCGCTCCTCGGTGATGAGGCTGTACATTCCGCGGAAGTGTGGGGGAAGAGGCCTTTTGAATGCCAAAACCCTCCACAACCGCGAGGTGTGCAGTCTCAGGGAGTACTTTCTCCACGCCGAGACGGAGATGCACCGCGATGTGGTCGCAGTGGACAGGGGTCTGACACCGCTCTCCTTGGCTAATGAGAACTGGCGCATACCTGTGGTGCTCAGTACCAATGATCGCAGGGTTGTATGGCAAGGTAAGGAGCTTCACGGACGCTTTTATCGGGCCCTCCACGGGCCTGATGTTGACTTTGAAGCGTCCGTGGCCTGGCTGCGCGTTGGTGACCTCTTTGGGGAAACCGAAGGGTTTGTATGTGCAATTATGGACGAGGTCATGATGACGAACAATTACAGAAAATACATTGTGAAGGATGGAACGGTAGACATATGTCGGGCATGTCGCCGCCCTGGAGAAACTATCCGTCACATTGTTTCTGGTTGTTCTCATCTAGCTAACGGCGAATACTTGCACAGACATAACCAAGTGGCCAGGATTATCCACCAACAACTTGCCTTGAAATACAATCTTGTGAAATCGGAGGTACCGTACTACAGGTATGTGCCCGACCCAGTTCTTGAAAATGGTCATATCACACTGTACTGGGATCGGTCTATCATTACAGACAGGACTATTGTAGCCAATAAGCCTGATATAGTGGTGATAGATCGATCAGAGCGCCGTGCAATGATTGTTGATGTTGCTGTTCCGCATGACGAGAACCTCGTGAAAGCTGAGAAAGAGAAACTCACCAAGTATCTCGACTTGGCGCACGAGGTTGTCGCTATGTGGAATGTAGACTCAGCAATCATTGTACCGATAGTAATTTCTGCTAATGGTCTTATAGCCAAGAGCCTCGACCAACATCTTTCGAGGCTCTCGTTGGGTAGCTGGGTCAAGGGCCAGATCCAGAAGGCTGTACTCCTGGACACGGCTCGCATCGTCAGGAGGTTCCTCTCTCTGGGGCCCTGACCGCCGGTTGCTTGGACCCTGTTCCCGAGGCCGGTGGACCGCTATTTTTTATATTTTTAAATGTTTTTTTTTTTTTTATATAATGAAATATTTAAAAATGTAAAAAAATATGAATGCATAATAAATGTAAAGAATAATAATAATCTCTTTGTCTTCTTTTAGCTTTGTTGAAATTTAAAAGATTCATGTAAAAATAATTGGCACTCATAAAACACAACACCGCTGCAGCTTCAACCTCCATCTTGAAAAAGTGATATTTTTACCGCTCAATTTATTGACATATCTAGGTAAACTCTAGTGTAACCACACCAGTTCATGCAGTAATATAAACGGTAATTTAATGTCATAATTATTGCGGTAACAGCCCGGTAGACGGTAAGGTAGTGTAGCCTCAGCATCAGACAGACCACAAAAATAGAGAGCTGTCAGACAGACCAAATCAAAACGAACAAGTTTGAAATTACCTCGTCCTCAAATTAGTAACCTGAAATAAATAAAAAACAGTAGAAACTATAATAATAGTGGAGCAAGAAAATGGAATATTGCTCAGAAACTGAAAATTTTCTATCAAAGTTCGTAATAAAAGGAAAACCAGTATACGCGAAGATATTTTGGCGAAACACAGCTGAATATTTATTTCATATAAAAGTTTTCAGTGAAGAGCATAGTTGGTCTGGCAACTTTACACATGAAATGTGTAGAACATTTGGAGAAAATTTTGATGAAAGTGATGAACAGTATACAAACAATGTAAAGCACGCTTTGAAATTGAAAGAGGACATGTACACATATGACTTTACACCGGCCGAAGGGGACAGCAACTTTGCCAAATTTTATTGGAAAAGGAAATTTGTTGGTTCAACTGCAACTTTAGTTCATGGTTTTATTACTTTAACAAAAGATGAAATACCTGGAACTAAAGACGATATCATAGACTTCTTATTAGATGAGAACAAGGTTCTACACCAATCTATAGAAGATTACAAAAACAAGACCGAAATATTAAAATCTGACGTAGAACACTGGAAAGAGGAGTTTGAAAAATTTGTAGATATGAAAAACTCGTTGGAAACAACTTTATATGGAAAATTTGTGCAACTTTTAAACTCTAAGAAAAGAAGAATACATGAACTTGAAGAACATTTAAATGATTTATGAGGATTATTATTTCTTTCGGACCACCTGATGGTAGATAATAAAGACTACTATGCGTTCACTTTAGGACTTGTTTTTCCGTCATATCAACATTTTTAATTATACTATTTTACCTTTACTTTAAACTGCCTCCCTGCTTGCCAAACGTGGTATGATGGAGTTGTGGGCATAGTTGGTGTTAGCTTTGGGTACATACAGTAGGTGAGTTTTCAGGGGTCTAAAGGAAGATGCATTTATCATGACAATCTATTTTGCCTTTCAAAATACCTTGAAGTAGGAGCATATTGCTCATACTTCTTCTGTGTTCTAGGGAGTCTATTTTATAATGAACACACGCCTCCTCATAACTTTTCAAACTTTTGAAATCCTTCGAAGCTAAGTATCTGATGAATTGTTTTTGTATACATTCAAGTCTTCGCATATGCACAATGTAGTAGGGTGACCAGATACCTATTGCATGTGTATTTGAGAAGACTCCGAACGTATTATACATTATAACAATTTAATGCATTCGATATTATTAAATGTACGCCTGACTCACTTGATAAAGCCTAGCTGTTTATAGGCTTTGTCACTGCTGGTGGGAGGCTTCGGCCGTGGCTAGTTACCACCCTACCAGCAAAGACGCACCGCCAAGCGATTGAGCGTTCCGGTGCGATGCTTGTAGAAACCGTTGGGGTAAATTTACTTACCTTTCCAAGTTAGTACGATAACGTCTTGGCAGCATTGCAGTCAAGTACTAAACTTGTATACAGTAAAAAAAATCTGAGCGGTGTTCCTGCATATTGGACCAAACAGAATCTTTTCAAGTAACGGATTATAGCTCTGTCCTGCTAATTATGGATTTCCGCAAAATAACGCCTGCTTCCATTCAATATAGGTACCTAGAGAGGGTATGACTATATGCACAAGGGTTCTTATGCTACAAATGAGGATCTCTTCAAGATGCCCTAGAATCGGCTTGTGTGCAACACTAAGTGATTTACTGTCTGAGACTGACGGACTGACTGATTGATCACCTCATGAACAATTTTGATTTTTGGATGAAATTTTTTTTTCACGTAACTATGTTGTTGTATTGAAGAACAACAATAATTTGGGGGAAAGATATGGAGAGAGCTCATGATTTCGGAGAAGAGCATAGCTAGGATTTTGGAGATAGTTGGGAGGGAGGTGTTTGACACTTGAAAAGTCATCCATTAGCATCAGCTGAAAAAAAATTAAAATGTCGGATTCAAAATCAAAATGGCCGCCATACGAATTTCGTCGACAAAATTCGTTGTAGACCAACAAGTTTTATATCAAAACTTCGAAATGGCTTGACCGATTTTTATGATATTTGTGTGTATATTTTTCATGAGAAATGAGATATAAGACTGTTCGCAACGCTCTGACGTGTGGTGTGCCCAGTGCGTGTGAGAGAGACAGACATCACGATTCACGGGCCAATGCCGTGCGTTATGAGTCTGAAGTGTGAACCCCGACGTGAAAAAGACAATATGGCGAAATACGGCAGCGCCGAGAACATGATTTCGCTCGCGACTAAAAAGTTTTTGCTAGTGTAAAATATTCAGTTTAAAAATAAATATAAAAGTTTCAACGTTATTCTGTGTTTGGTGTGAGATGCCCTTCCTCATCCATGCGTCCGCCCGAACATAACTGGCGACCGTGACAGGACCTGCGTCTTCAAGCTGAAGAGGAGAATCGAGCAACCGGCGCTGCGGCGCGAGGCCATCATCACGCCGGCGAGGCCCGTCTTAAATCAAGTGAGCCCGTTCCATTCTCTTCCCTATTTTATCCCCTTTAACTTGGATAAGCAGCGAATGCAGTTCCTCAAAATCTAAGTGAACCTATTGCCCACGCCTTCTTTATGCATCTTGCTAGGCAAATAGGTGTCTATTTACCTACCGGTTGTACATGACAAAACAACCGATTCATGCTTTGTGAGCAGCTATAATACTTTAAGTACGATTAATTAGGGACTTAATTGCTCTAGAGCCTAAATAGCATGACTAATCTATGCTTTTCTGGAGTGCCTATACCCAAATTTACGTATATATAAAGACTTCTTTGCTCACAATCTATTAAACGCCTACTTTCAATATTTTGCTAAAATACTGCAATATTTCGCCCCAAATTACAGCTAAATCGCATAAACCCTATAGCTATACATCCATTTATGTGTATTTAGTCAATTACATATTCCAATTAGTCCAATTTTTGTCTAAATTTGAGTAATCTTCTCACATAAGAAATACGCGATAACCCGACCTACTTGTTTTGGTTGCATTATACATCGTACCACAACTATCGTTTTCAGCGTATCGAGCGCTTAATCCCGTGCAACGTCCAGTCGCCGCTGCGTTGGTCTGCGCTTGCAGCGGCTGGCTTGCAGCGCTGCGTGGGCTTCCAGCTGCTTGGTGTGCAGCGAGCGCGCAGCGCGCCGAATTGCGGAGTGTATTGCTGGATTTCAAGTTTGTTATAACAACATAGTACGCACGTACGTAGTGCATTGTTTACTCAACTTGAGACATCACTAAGTACTCAAGATGTCACTGCATGACCAGAGTTTTGATACTTCTATGGCAAATTTAACTTCAAAACGAAGCTCGATCAAAGGCCGTGTTACAAAGTTTAAAAATAATTTAGAAATATTATCCAATTCTAAGTCCATTCCTCCGGTTGAAGTTAGCAAACTTTCGATACGGTTAAGCCGGCTTGAGACTTTGTTTACGGAATTTGATGAGCTACAAACTCAGATAGAAGTTCTTAATGTCGAAGACCAGCTTCTCGAATTAAACACCCGTGACGTCATCGAGCAGGATTTTTGCTTTTGTATAGCCACTGCTCGGCAATTAATTGACGACAACTCTTCTCCAAAAAAGCAAAGTAGTTCTTGCCGCTCCACAGACAGCGAACATGAGTGCGAGGCAATATTAGGTTTCAAACTTCCTGTTGTTCAAATCGCAAAGTTTTCTGGTTCCTACTCAGCCTGGATCCAGTTTAAACAGACTTTTTCTTCGCTGATTCACGAGAACAATAAGATTAAAGACATTCATAAATTTTATTATTTAAATTCGTATCTGGAAGGTGAAGCCGCTCGCGTTATTACCAATTTAGAAGTGAGTCGTGAGAATTATGCGAAGGCCTGGCAGCTTCTCTGTGACCGATACGACAATAAGCGGCAATTAATAAACTATCATTTAAAGGCCCTGCTAGGTATCGAAAGCATCAAGGAGAGTGAAAAATCTTTGCGGTTCGTCATAGATCACGTGACAAAAAATTTGAGAGCCCTTCAGACGTTAGGGTTGCCTACTGATAGTTGGGACATGCTTATTATATTTATTATTTCACAAAAATTGGACACCACAACGGCCCTTAAATGGGAAGAATGTAGGAGTCACTTAAAAGAGATCCCTACACTAAGTGATTTTTTTGATTTTTTGAAGAATAGGGCAGATGTCTTCGAGACAATTAATAAAAATAAACACTTAAGGCGCAGCTCTGCTTCAGAAACCTCTCCTAAGATTAAAGCACAAACAAAATCGTTTGCGACAGCCTCTACTTCTTCTTCTTCGTCGAAGGCGACTATCTCCTGTCCTGTTTGTAAGGGTAAGCATCGTATTTACGAGTGCCCTGCATTTAAAAGCAAGTCAGTCGAAGACAGGTCATCACTTGTATCCTCGTTGAACCTGTGCAGGAACTGCCTCCGGAAGGATCATCGGGTGGAGTTCTGCAGGCTTCCAGGGGGGTGCAGGGTCTGCAGACAGCGTCACAACTCAATGATCCACGTAGATGCTGAGAACGAAGAGGAATCACCATCATCAGAGGCGATTGTCATGTCTTCCCTGTCCTCCACTGAAGTTCTTCTTTGTACAGCTATGATTGATGTGATCAATCCCTCCACTAATGAGAGGATAACTGTACGCATCCTTCTTGACAGCGGATCCCAATCGTCATTTCTGACAGAATCTGTCAAACGAAGACTTAAGTTGCCGTCTCAAAATACAGATACCAAAATTATAGGTATTGGTGATACCAAGTTGAACGTAAGTACACAACGTTGCTTAGTGCGCATAGAATCTAGGTGCTCTTCATTCAATGCAACGTTGTCTTGCTTTGTGTTGCCTAAGCTCACAGGTAACTTGCCAAAATTTGCTTTCGACTCTAAGTGCTTTAAAATTCCAAATCTTCAACTCGCCGATCCCTCTTTCAACGTACCGTCGGATGTGGACATGATATTAGGAGCTGAGCTTTTTTGGACTATCATAGGCTCGGAGCAGCTCTCGCTGGGTGAGAACAGTCCTCAGCTTCGCAATTCCTTACTAGGATGGTTGATAGGGGGTCCTATGGTTTCATTTCAATCTAAGACCGCTGCGCGCGCGAATGTCAGCTATAATTTAGCTTGCAGTCTTGACGACTTATCTACACAGATGTCTAAATTTTGGGAGTTGGAAAGTGTGCCAAACGTGTCTGTCCTAACCGAGGAGGAGCAACTGTGCGAACAGCATTTCTTACAAAACACTTCTCGTCTTGATAATGGACAGTTTTGTGTGAAGATTCCACTTCATAGTCCAAGGGATTGCCTAGGAGACTCGCGCACAACGGCCCAGCGGAGATTCTTCGCTTTAGAAAGAAGGTTTAGAAAGCAACCATTGTTAAAACAGCTGTATACCGAATTCATGAGGGAGTATGCAGAACTTAATCACTTGTCTGTCTATGACAAAGACACTTCAATGACGTCATATCACATACCCCATTTGCCGGTCTTGAAGCCTACTTCTGAATCCACGAAGATTCGTGTCGTCTATGACGCCTCGGCGAAGACGACGTCCGGGTTCTCCGTCAATGACCTTCAAATGGTAGGTCCCAATCTTCAAGATTCCTTATTTAGCATTTTACTTCGCTTTCGACAGCATAAATTTGTGCTATCGGCCGACATAGAGAAAATGTACAGAAGCATCGTGGTACATGAGTCAGATCGCGAGCTTCAGCTGATTCTATGGCGAGAGCAAGAATCACAGCCTTTACAAACGTTGCAATTAAACACCGTGACCTATGGTTTTGCCAGTTCCAGCTTTCTCAGCACCCGTTGTTTGAAACAATGCGGAGAGGAATGCCATGAAGCTGAAATAAAAAAGGCAATTCAAAATGACTTCTACGTTGACGACTTATTAACAGGGGCTCAGTCAGAAGATGAACTGCGCCATATTCAGTGCGCTGTCAGCGATGCCCTCGCAGCAGGAGGTTTCCACTTAAGAAAATATCGCTCAAATTCTGCAAAGCTAATTGCATCTTCATCGTCCAATGCAAATGGTGATCTCACAATTAGCAACTCCACTAGCACTCTGGGAATCAATTGGTCATCGTCGTCTGATGAGCTTAATTTTCCTATTCAAATTTCTCATCCAGACAAAGTCACAAAGAGAACTATCTTGTCCTGCGCCTTCAAGGTGTTTGACCCTCTTGGTTTACTCTCTCTTTGTACTGTCAAGCCAAAAATGATGATTCAAAGGCTTTGGTCTGAAACAAAGCTTGGTTGGGATGACAAAGTGCCTCCTCACATTGAATCTGATTGGCTAAGGTTTGCTAATGAACTTCCAAGCATATCCGACTTGCGCATTCCTAGACAAGTTTTAATTGACGAACCAGCTCGTATCGAGATGCATTGTTTTTGTGATTCATCAGAACAAGCTTATGGAGCTTGCGTTTATTTGAAATCTCTTGATAACGGTGGCGAAGTTCAGGTGCGTTTACTTTGTGCGAAATCGCGCGTAGCCCCGACAAAACGTCAGACAATCCCCCGCTTAGAGCTTTGTGCTGCTCTTTTAGGCTCACAACTTGCAAGCACAGTTACCAAGGCACTGAGGTGCAAGATAGATCGCTACTTTTACTGGACAGACTCAAAGGTTGTCTTGGGTTGGCTGCATAGTACCAAAGCCCTCAAGACTTTTGTTGCCAACAGAGTGGCGGCTATCAATGAGCTTTCAGGTCCTGACATGTGGTTGTACGTTCCCTCCTCCCTAAATCCAGCTGATCTGGTCTCACGAGGTGTGGATCCTAACAGCGTGGCTTCCTGCACATTATGGTGGCAGGGGCCAGACTATCTTCTAAGATCAGAAGCTTCTTGGCCTTCGCAAGGTCACAACATTTTGATCCAAGATTTACCTGAGCTTAAGGCTCATGTGGCCAATACTCAGGAACCATGTTTTAACCTTTCTAGAATATCAAGGTTTCTCATTCTCCAACGCGCCTATGCGTGGTTGCTTCGATTCATCAACAATGCAAAAAATCCACAGAACAAGATAACAGGCCCTTTACAAAGCGTTGAGCTTGACAATGCCTTGTGTGTTCTAGTCAAAATCTCGCAAAGGGAGTGCTTTGACATGGAGTTAAATATTCTGTCAAAGGGCAAGCAACTTAAATCTAAATCAAATTTAGCTTCATTGGACGCCTTTATTGATACGCAAGGAATATTGCGCGTAGGTGGTCGCCTTTTAATGTCAAAATTTCATTATGACAAAAAACACCCAATTCTTTTGCACGCTAGCAGCCACTTCACTAAAATTTTATTTCAGTATGAGCATGTACGCCTTATGCATGCTGGTCCTAGCCATCTTTTAGCATCTATAAGAAATCGTTTTTGGCCCATAGGTGGCAGGGATTTAGCTAGGCGAACGACTAGCAAGTGTGTGAAGTGCAGGAGATTCAAAGCAGAATCCATGACCAACATCATGGGCAACCTACCGCCTGAACGCGTAGTAAACGATTTTCCATTCAGCGTCGTAGGTACTGATTTTGCAGGGCCGTTTATGATAACAGATAGGAAGGGCAGAGGTGCCAAAATAAACAAGTGTTACTTGTGCATTTTTATATGCTTCTCATATAAATGTGTACACTTAGAGGCAGTGAGCGAGCTTTCTACAAATGCCTATTTACAGGCACTGCGACGCTTCATCTCGCGCAGGGGCATTCCAAGCAAAATTCTGAGCGATCAAGGCCGAAACTATGTTGGAGCTGCGCGCGAAATAACAGATTTTTTGTCATCAGAAGAGTATCAAAACTCTGTTGCAGGTCTTGCGTCTCAATTGAACATTGAGTTCTCCTTTTCGCCAGCATACGCTCCCAATTTCGGCGGGTTGTGGGAGGCTGGCATTAAGTCAGCCAAGTTCCATCTCAAAAGAATCATGGGAAACACTCACTTGACATTTGAGGAGCTCTCTTCGCTGTTTTCACAAGTTGAAGCCATCCTAAACAGCCGCCCCCTCTGTCCTATCAGTCCTTCGCCCAACGATCTCCAATGCCTCACTCCCGGGCACTTCTTGATTGGTAGACCACTCACCGCGCTGCCGAGCCCATCCTACGTAGATGTCAAGGAGAGCAGACTTGACCGCTTCCAACGTCTGGAACAGGCTAGAAGACACTTTTGGCAAAGGTGGTCAAACGAATATATATGTGAACTTCAGCAAAGGGGGAAGTGGCGCAACAAATCAACCAGTCTCAAGGTCGGCGATCTGGTGCTGATAAAGGAACCTACCGCACCTCCACTGTGCTGGCGTCTTGGCCGGGTGACACTGCTGCATCCCGGCGCCGATGGAGTACCACGTGTGGCGGACATCTCTACCGCCCAAGGCACTGTGCGACGAGCCCTCAACCGCCTTTGTGCACTACCATCAAATGAAGAATCCACATCTCCTTGAAATCACGATTTCAAGGGCCCCGAGGATGTTCGCAACGCTCTGACGTGTGGTGTGCCCAGTGCGTGTGAGAGAGACAGACATCACGATTCACGGGCCAATGCCGTGCGTTATGAGTGTGAAGTGTGAACCCCGACGTGAAAAAGACAATATGGCGAAATACGGCAGCGCCGAGAACATGATTTCGCTCGCGACTAAAAAGTTTTTGCTAGTGTAAAATATTCAGTTTAAAAATAAATATAAAAGTTTCAACGTTATTCTGTGTTTGGTGTGAGATGCCCTTCCTCATCCATGCGTCCGCCCGAACAAAGACAATGTTTGCCACGTCAGCTAGTCATCCTAAAGATAAGGTTGGAAAAATGTTAAAAAACAAAGACAATAAGTACAATTCAATAATAATTTATTAAGTATTTTACGTATTTATTAATTTCCTCTAATAGCTCCTGCCAAAGAGGGTAATGAACTTGGGTTTGTTGGTGCAAGCCGGGCGGATGCAGCGGTCGTCGGCGGCGAGCTGGCGCGGCGGCGAGAAGGGGATGCACAGGGACTTGGCTCCCATCGCTGGACCTTTCATTTCCGATGTGGGGTCGTCCTCGGTTCTGCAAAATTTATTCGCCTGTCAATCTATGGTCGCGGAGTACTTGATCAGTGGTCGTCGCAGGCCTTTTCACGCATGAGGACGTGTTTTGTTTTGTTATCTGTAGTTCATAGTTTGTAGAACAGAGTGATAAAGCTTTAACTTGCTTCCAATCAATTCAATCTAAAAGAAGACTGCATTTAGGAAGGTGTAAATAGGCGCTTTACAACTAATTTAGGATAGGTAGGACCGCACGGAAATATGCCGCCAGTTTATCGGTGCCGAAAATGCTTGTTTCTGTGTCCTAGGCCTCATCATTTCTGTCCATCAGACATGATTGTAGTCAAGCGCAAGCCTATCTATGGTAAAATAAAAAAACTCAGCAGCCACCTATAGAATTTTGAGAGATGGTGCTACTGTTTGCTTGTAGGTACGAAAAAGATTTACGTAAATCGCTCGATCAATAAGGCTTTAAGAAGGCCGAATGACAGTTTTCAGGGGGACGGAGCAGCCGCGATCACACTGATTTACTTAAATTTCGGGGAAATTATTACTTTACACGATCGTTAGAAGGCCTAAAAATAAAACTGTCAATCAAAGTTGCTGTAATTTTTATGTACCTGTAGGTACTTTTTTTGTGTGCAAGAATTAATAAAATACCTTGTGCCGTTTTACAGACAATTTTCAAAGTATGACAAAATTAGATGCTTTTTGGGATTTTTTTTCTGAAACAGGGTTTGAGAAAATTCATTTTCTTGCCAATACCGATTGTTCATACAACCCTAATTTTGCGTTACATTTTTTTTTCTGTAAGGATTCGATGGTCAGTTCTTTAAACAAAATGCCTTAAACATCGTAAAAAAGAGCCAGTTTGCCAGCTCTTAAAGCCTTAATTGCTGCAGTACAGCAGTCACCTGGCACTGTCGTTCTTGATGCTGTCCTCGCAGGGGATGTCGCCGCAGAAGGGCGCCAGCAGCATGTGCTTCTGCTCCAGCGCGCTCACGAAGTCCTCCCACCTCGTCACCAGCGACACGCGGGCGTCGCGCTCCTTTGTAGCCCTGACACCAACAGACATTACGTTATTGAAGTGGAAACTTCCTTACGCCCGTTGGCACAGAACACTAAATAGTACAAGTACAGAAGGCTTACTCCGCACGATGATTTAAAGAAATAGCGACTCTAGCGCTGACACAAAAAGTGCAATTCAGTTCGCAATAGCGCTTGGCCCCGCCCTCAAAATCGACACGCAACAAACGCAATGTTGTGGTCTCTTTCTATCGCCTAACTTTATCTCTTACTCTTACGACGTACTAGGGCTGCCGTAGTCAGACGGCGCGTAAAATAGACCGTACAGAACTAGTGCGCGCAACTCGGCCCGCGAGCGGCAACCATCTGAAATATTGAGGTCCGGACCCCTACTTGTAGCCGGGACGGTCACATGATAAGTGAGACTGGCCTGCCGTTGAATGAAACCAATGAACTTGCGACTATTTTATAGCGCGTCTGCAGCGCTCCAGCCACACTGCTGTTTATAGGTTTAAGAATCGTAGTGTTGTAATAGTTTCACGATGGATGCGCGCAGCCATTAGTCGATCGATGAACTGACGCGTGACCGCAGCGCGGGTGTAGCGCTGCAACCGCGCGTTGTTTATTTACATTAGATTTACAAAGTAGCATCAAATTCTGTTTCAGGGGGCCTACCACCAACTCTTAAAGTAACATACACACACTTTAATACACATTACTTTAATATTCATACACCAGTTAATGGTAAAATGTAATCGGCATATCCAACAATTGTTACATCAAATTGTACGTACATTTCTATGAATAAAATTTCATTTCATTTCATTTACAATGTCAGTATGAAAACTTTAAAACAATATAACAATAATATTACTTTAAAAGCGTTGGTGGTAGGCCCCCTGTTCCCAGCCCGAAGCAGACCGATGGGACAGTACATACTCCGCCCAGAGATCAAATATACCCTTGCAATGGACGTGCTGCTCCTGGCGGCAACTGGACTTGCAGGAGGGGAAATCTAGAAAGCGGCGAGCACAATAAATCGGAGACGATTATCAAGAAGCCGTGTCATCAAGAAGATAAGCTAAAAAAGTCATACTTGGCGAGCATAGCGTCGTGGATCTGGTCCATGAGCGCGAGCAGTTTGCTGGGCGCTTCCGTCCTCTTGAGGGTCAGCTTGTCTCCGTTGAGGCGCTGCACGGCCACCACCTCGCCTTTAGCCATATCCTTGGGGCCGAGCTCCACGCGGATCGGGACGCCCTGGTTGATGAGAAAGAGTTTATGATTTTTAGATAAATACAGCTACTCCAATAACATATAATAAGATTCATTTTCCTGTGATGAGGTCTATCTACTAAACACAACCTACCTACCTATACAATACGCATGCTAAACCGTCATAACCTCTTTGTTGGAAGGAAACCATTCATATAGCTAGCAAACTATTCCTAGCAAAGGCGGGAATAAAAATTCTATCTCCTGTCAGGGGTCATAATCGGGGGGATAATTACCTCTGAATAATTATATTTATTCATTGATTTTATTTGCTTATTATATTTTGAAAATCAAACCATTCTAGTGGCATTTGGCGCTCACTGACTCGACGTCCTCTAATGGCCCATTAGCCATTAGGCTCAATTTACTAAAAAACTAAATAAGTTTGTGTCTCTCTATTTATGTAAAAAAAATTCGCTTCCATTCCAGTGTAAATTGACGCTTGTGCTCAGTAAATGTCGCCGGCTACAGAGCCTTTCAAACCGAAACACAGTAATGCAGTTACTGCTATATATATCTGGTCATCCAATATAGCCCACTCAGATGGATTCTGTTTAAATAGGCAAGAGCCAGTCTGTTGTTACACATGGAAAGTGATTACACAGCCTAAGGCAAAGCGCGCTCGCCTAACTGATGCCTATTCACTTTTGACTAGATCCAAGTAAGCATAGCATAGGCATGGTAGGCAAGAGGAAGATCGTAAGGGTATTTTAGACTACTGCGGTGGGTATCAGAAATCTGCAAGTAGAATCCTAACACCTGGAAAATGTCTGGATGTTTTGTGGAGGCTGATCTGACCTTGAGCTCCCAATGGTTGAACTTCCACCCCGGCGAGTAGTTGTCCCTGTAGTCGCCCTCCGCCCTGATGCCGACGCTCGCCAGCTCTTCCACCAGCTGCTTGCACGAGTCGATGAGGCTGCGCTAGCCTAACTGATGTCTATTGACTTTTGATTACATCCAAGTTTTAGTTGGTAGGGAAGAGGAAGAAGATCAAGGGTATTCCAACCATTGCTGCAAAAATCTGCAAGTAGAGTCCTCGTCGTTTCGTCGTCGTTTCAGCCGATGGACGTCCACTGCTGGACATAGGCCTCCTGAAATGACCGCCAAACACCACGATCTTGCGCCGCCTGGCGCCAGCGACTCCCCGCGACCCTCTCAATGTCGTCCGTCCACCTGGTGGGGGGTCGACCGACACTGCGCTTCCCGGTGCGTGGCCACCTGGTAGAGTAGAGTCCTAACACCTGGAAAAAGTCTGGATTTTTTGTGGAGGCTGATCTGACCTTGAGCTCCCAATGGTTGAACTTCCACCCCGGCGAGTAGTTGTCCCTGTAGTCGCCCTCCGCCCTGATGCTGACGCTCGCCAGCTCTTCCACCAGCTGCTTGCACGAGTCGATGAGGCAGCGCTAGCCTAACTGATGTCTATTGACTTTTGATTACATCCAAGTTTTAGTTGGTAGGGAAGAGGAATATCGGAAGGGTATTCCAGACCATTGCTGCAAAAATCTGCAAGTAGAGTCCTAACACCTGGAAAATGTCTGGATGTTTTGTGGAGGCTGATCTGACCTTGAGCTCCCAATGGTTGAACTTCCACCCCGGCGAGTAGTTGTCCCTGTAGTCGCCCTCCGCCCTGATGCCGACGCTCGCCAGCTCTTCCGCCAGCTGCTTGCACGAGTCGATGAGGCTGCGCTAGCCCAACTGATGTCTATTCACTTTTGATTACATCCAAGTTTTAGTTGGTAGGGAAGAGGAATATCGGAAGGGTATTCCAGACCATTGCTGCAAAAATCTGCAAGTAGTGTCCTAACACCTGGAAAAAGTCTGGATGTTTTGGAGAGGTTGATCTGACCTTGAGCTCCCAATGGTTGAACTTCCACCCCGGCGAGTAGTTGTCCCTGTAGTCGCCCTCCGCCCTGATGCCGACGCTCGCCAGCTCTTCCACCAGCTGCTTGCACGAGTCGATGAGGCTCTTGCGCTCTTCCGCAGTGCTGGAGGCGGTGATGCCGCAGGGCACCACTATCGCCTGGATTTCCGCAACCCTCGGGGGCAGCACCAACCCTCGGTCGTCCCCGTGGACCAACACCATGACGCCTGTAACGAAGATGGTTATTCAGATGGATGAGAATAATTTTTATTTTTCATTTTATTTATTTGGGTTAACCAGCAGGTTTACATGATTCTTAAGATAATTACATTCAAAATTATTGGCAATACATTCTAAGAGTACACCCATTTTAAGGTTCAACCCACTACTTACCAAGTTCTATGTTTCGCTTGCGAAATTGAAAACTATAACTAACCGACATAGACCTTATTGTATTTATTATACAATAGAATAGACAATTTTCTTTTAACAAATTAATTTTATCATAATCAAATTACTTCTACTACGAGTAGCTATTACATACCTACTAATAAAATATTGTCTAATTCTTACACGAAAAAACCTCAATAATGTTTTTGATGATAATTTTACGAAACGTGTAAAGTGTTACTGTTGATACAAAAACATTTAATCTAGTAAAACTCTCCTTCGATCAAGAGTTTTGTCTATGTTCAACCTAACTTTGCCCGCCAAATTCAAAAAGAAAAATATTATGCGGTTTAAAAATAAATATATTTGGTATTAAAAGTAATTTCTTATCTATATGTTACTTTTTCACATCCTTGTGTTCTAGAAGACACATGTACATTGAACATGTTCAAGTGTATGGAAACACTCACCGACGTCTATTAATAGTACATTTCAATATAAGTGGGGAAAGTTTGTCATTTCTTTACGAGTCCCGGTTTGTTGACCCAAGCCGAAGGCGAGGGTCAACTATAAGGACGAGTAAAAATGACAATTCCGCACGTGCATTGAACGACGTTTTTTAATACATTTGCGAAAAAAAATATTGGTTTTACGTGTTTGCCTGCTCCGTGTTTGCATGCCGTGTTCGTGTTCATGCGCTCCTGGTGCGCCCGCTCCGGTGCCGCGTAGGAGGAAAACACAAAAGCACTAGTGCGGAAAAGAATAACTTTGCGCAAGCTAAACACACATGGAAATGTCAACTTTTTGAGCAAATGTATTAAAAATAATTAAATAATTCTGGTTACCTATAGTTCTGGTGGTAAGTCCCCAAGAATTTTGGTAAACGTAGTTTTTCTCTTGAGTCTCGGCGTCGTCGTAAACTATCTCGAACATTTTTGAGAAGTTCTGGCCCAGGTGATGACTGGTTGCACCCTGCATTATATAAAAACCATAAAATTTAAAAAAAAAAGTACATTCGTTGGTAACCACTTTTAAATAAAGCCAGCCAAGTGAGAGCCGGTTCGATTTGTAAACTTTGGAGATAAGGGGGGAACGGTATATTTTTCAACGTTTTGCCCAAAACAATCAAAAACTATCAGGCATAAAAATGGAAAATTCTTTCCAAAAAACCAACTTCAAAGGCCACTACAAAGAGTGAAATAATTTTTAATGTACACCAATTCTAAGTCGGGCAATGTTCCGTTCGTATTATAAAACTTGATGTGCAAAGTTTATATATTAGACTAGCTGTCCCGGCTAATGTTGTTTTGCCATTATAGATATAAATAAAAAAAAATAGCTTACGATCTACTCTCAGACCTACCGAACATACACAGAAAATTTCATAACAATCGGTCGAGCAGTTTCGGAGGAGTTTGGTAACAAAAATTGGCACGAAAATTTTATTATATATTAGACTAGCTGACCCGGCTATTGTTGTTTTGCCATTGGGGATTTAAATAAAAAAAATAGCTTACGATCCACTCTCAGACCTACCGAACATACACAGAAAATTTCATAACAATTGGTCGAGCCGTTTCAGAGGACAGTTTGATAACAAACACGAGACATGGAAATTTTATATATTAGAAGAAAGATATGGACATTTGTATTGGAGGAAATTATGGAATTAATTGAGGATATCAACTGACCGATGGCCATATTAAATCCTAGGAACTCTTCTTCAATGGAATGAAATTGTATAAAAATTATGGGAATGACATATTCATATTATGTACTCGTCTATCTCATTGACAGATTTATCAAAAACTATCAGGCATAAAAATGGAAAATTATTTCCAAAAAACCAACTTCAAATGCCACTACAAAGAGTGAAATAATTTTTAATGTACACCAATTCTAAGTCGGGCAATGTTTCGTTCAATCATTAATAGTCCTTCGTATTGTCGATAATTTTGTCGTTTCTTTTTTTTTTTTTTTTTTTTTTTCTCAAAGGAGGGGAAAAATCCTCATGGACGCTGTGCCGGACTCTTACCGACTAAAAAACCCCTCCTATCTCCAAGCAATGATGTACCTGCCGGATAAGCCTACCATCACTGCCACTTGTCCTGCTTATCTTCTCTCCTCTCTGCCATCCATCTCTTTTATCTTTATAATGTCCTCCATAAAGTGTTTCACACTATCCCAACTCTTCTGACTTTCCATCATAAGGGAAACAAGGTTTTCCACAGAAATGTCTCTACCCAGATCTATAGCCAACTTCTCTCTTTCCAGGGCAAAACGTGGACAGTGGAAGACTGTATGTTCAGCGTTGTCGTCGTGGTCCATACAATACACGCACTCGCAACTGTCCTTCCTTTTTATTCGTGCTAGGTAGTGCATGAACACCCCATGCCCTGTGAAGCATTGAGTCATCCGGAACGTCATATCCCCGTATTTCCTGTTGGTCCAAGTCTTTATGTCTCCAATTAGTCGATGAGTCCAGCGGCCCTTGGAGGATTGGTCCCATTCTTTCTGCCAATTCTCCAATGTTCTTTCCCTAGCCAATCTCCTTTCCTGCGGTTGTTTGAGACCATAGGTGTCGGCCCTTTCTCTGGCTAGGAGATGCGCTGGGATGAGATTCGCCAATACGAGAGCAGCATCTGTGGATGTGGTTTTGTATGCGCAACAAGTTCTAAGCGCCATCATCCGCTGAGTGCTTAAAACGATCCTCGTCGTCGATTGTCGTTTCTTTGCACATCAAGTTTTATAATACGAACGGAACATTGCCCGACTTCGAATTGGTGTACAATAAAAATTATTTCACTATTTGTAATGGCATTTGAAGTTGGTTTTTTGGAAAGAACTTTCCATTTTATTTTTTACTTTTTAGTGGAAAACAACTAATGCGCAAGGCATTGGTATAAAATGCCCAAATCGCTTGAAGTATGCTTCTAAAATCTGAAGAGTTCCCTCAATTTCTCCAAGATCTCATCATCAGATCCTGACTTGATGAATACAGTCATTAATTGAGGACTGCAAGGAAATGCAATAGTAACTATAAAAAATACCCAAATCGCTTCAAGCATACTAGCAAAATTTGAAGAGTTCCCTCGATTTTACCAAGATCCCATCATCAGATCCCGACCTCATGACCATAAAACAACCTGGAAAAAATAACTCTTTCAAACAATACCCAAATCACTTCAAGTATGCTTATAAAATTTGAAGAGTTCCCTCGATTTCTCCAGGATCCCATCATCAGATCCTAACTTGATGACTATGGGACCATCTGTGAACTATACCCTTTTAAACTAAAAAATAATTGTCTAAATTGGTCCACGCATCTTCGAGTCATCGGGGAACATACATAAAAAAAAGATTCCGACGAATTGAGAACCCCCTCCTTTTTTTGAAGTCGGTTAAAAAATAAATAAGAATACCCAAGTTACGCCCTTTCATAAAATTCCCCACTTAATCTTGTTATCTCATTTTGAAATTCCGACCACCCAAAAACTTTTTGATTAAAAAACTCGTTCATCCGTTTGGATGTTAGACGCAGGAGGAAAACAAAAAAGTACTGTTGAAGTAAAAGCACATGGAAAAGTCTACTTTAAGGGGATTTATTGAATTTATTTTTGTCTTTCTCACTCTCACGGATATGTTGGTAGGTGCGACATGCAGCGTCGCGGAAGAATATAACAGAAAAACGACCTTTTATCTAATTACCTACTCAAAAACTAAGCTAGTTATCAAAAATCTGTTTCTCAGCGTTTTTGGATATTATTATTACCGACACTTTAAAACATGTCCGATTAAAACTAGAAAAACTGAGATTTTGGAGCAACTTTTGGGAGAACTTTCTATCGAGAAAATTTTATCCAATCGTGTTTCTGCTTCTAAGCGATTTTAGATTACAAAATACATGACGTGTAAATTTGAAAGTAATTGACTTAATAGTTTTTGAATAAAACTTCATTCGAAACCGCTTAAATACGGCTTCTACACAGTTAAATGTATTGAAAAGAAAATGAAATGTACAATCGGTACCTGTATCCCTCTGCCGCTGGCCGGGATGTAGGCTTCCACGGTGGTGGTGTAGTCTCCGCCGGCGAACTTTTCCTTCTCCGTCTTACGCCCCTTGATCACCGGTATCGCCAACAGCTCTTCGTATACACGTGCGTACAGATCTGCAGTCAAAAGTATTATTATAATAAGGAGGTGTCAAATTATCTGCCACCGTTCCAGGAGGTGAATGTGTCATACATACACTTCAATAGTGAAGAAATCTCAGTCCCCAGGCTCAATTTTTTTTTAAATTTTTAATTAAAAATTACGTCACAACCCAAGGTCAACGCTCTCACGCCGCGCCGAAACAGCTGATTTCCGTTACGAGGCGATAACTGTACGAAACGTCATATTTGACTGATGGACGTGTTTATGCAACATGATGCGATATGTTAATAATTTTTAATTAAAAACAATTGAGCCCGGTTGTTTGTTGTTTTGCCATTGGGGATTAAAAAAAATTAGCTTACGACCTACTCTCAGACCTACCGAACATACACAGAAAATTTCATAACAATCGGTCGAGTCGTTTCCGAGGAATTTGGGAACTAAGTATGGCGAGAGAATTTTATATATTAGACTAGCTGTCCCGGCTAACGTGGTTTTGCCATTAGAGATATAAATAAAAAGAATAGCTTACGACCTACTCTCAGACCTACCGAACATACACAAAAAATTTCATAACAATCGGTCTAGCCGTTTCGGAGGATAGTTTGATAACAAACACGAGACATGGAAATTCTATATATTAAAAGAAAGATATGCAAAGAAAGATATTTGTATTGGAGGAAATTATGGAATTAATTGAGGATATTAACTGACCGATGGTCATATTAAGTCCTAGAAAATTAATTAGGGAATGACATATTCATATTATGTACTCGTCTATCTCATTGACAGATTTATCACGAGAATTACCGAATACAACTGTCATTTTGTCTGCTGGAGACATATTAAGGTGTTCAGTGCTTGTCCACTGAACGTGCCGGACCGGCCGGGGACGGCGGGGGACGGCGCGGGCGCGGGTCGGCCAGCGCAAAGCGACACACTCGGCATTCACGGACGGCGGGCTTCGGAACCACGCGCCATTACTACAGTCTTAACAACCAATAAAGTACATACATAGTATTACCAATAAAGACTACTTAAGTATTCAAGTGAATCTTCAAGATAACACCTCAACAAAGGTGAAAAATATAGAGGTTTATGTTTGACAGTTACCCAAAATCTGTAGAACTTCCTCGGCAGCCTCCTCTTGTGTTCGGAAAGCGGTATGGCCCTCCTGCCACAAGAACTCGCGTGTACGCAGGAATGGCTGTGGCTGTTTAAACTCCCATCTCTGTTAACATAAAAATATTTTTTTATATGTATGACGACCTCCCTGGCGCAGTGGCGGCAGCCTCGGATTCGAGTGGGAGGTCGCGGGTTCGATTCCCGCCACGAGCCACTTTGGAATTTCATTATTTCTAAATCGGCTTAGGTCTGGTCTGGCGGGAGGCTTCGGCCGTGGCTAGTTACCACCCTACCAGCAACGACACAACGCTAAGCGATTTAGTGTTCCGGTGCGATGCTTGTAGAAACCGTTGTACGTAAATTTACTTGCCTTTCCAAGTTAGTACGATAACATCTTAGTCTGCATCATCACTTACCATCAGGTGCGACCGCAGTCAAGTACTAACTTGTATAGAGAAAAAAAAAGTCCCAGCACTCACCACGACGTTGTTCCACTGGTTGAGCTTGTAGGGCAGGTCGCGATGGCTCTGGATCCACTTGGCGTAGGCCGGGTACATGACGGTCTCGGAGGTGGGTCGGATGGCGATGTGCTCGGCCAGCTCGGACGTGCCCGAGTGCGTCACCCACGCTACTGCTGGCGCTAAGACCGCAAGTAAGTCCCAGCACTCACCACGACGTTGTTCCACTGGTTGAGCTTGTAGGGCAGGTCGCGATGGCTCTGGATCCACTTGGCGTAGGCCGGGTACATGACGGTCTCGGAGGTGGGTCGGATGGCGATGTGCTCGGCCAGCTAGTACGAGCCCGAGTGCGTAACCTACGCTACTTCTGGCGCGAAGTCCGCGAGTAAGTCACACTTCACAATACTCACCACGACGTTGTTCCACTGGTTGAGCTTGTAGGGCAGGTCGCGATGGCTCTGGATCCACTTGGCGTAGGCCGGGTACATGACGGTCTCGGAGGTGGGTCGGATGGCGATGTGCTCGGCCAGCTAGTACGAGCCCGAGTGCGTAACCTACGCTACTTCTGGCGCGAAGTCCGCGAGTAAGTCACACTTCACAATACTCACCACGACGTTGTTCCACTGGTTGAGCTTGTAGGGCAGGTCGCGATGGCTCTGGATCCACTTGGCGTAGGCCGGGTACATGACGGTCTCGGAGGTGGGTCGGATGGCGATGTGCTCGGCCAGCTCGGACGTGCCCGAGTGCGTCACCCACGCTACTGCTGGCGCTAAGACCGCAAGTAAGTCCCAGCACTCACCACGACGTTGTTCCACTGGTTGAGCTTGTAGGGCAGGTCGCGATGGCTCTGGATCCACTTGGCGTAGGCCGGGTACATGACGGTCTCGGAGGTGGGTCGGATGGCGATGTGCTCGGCCAGCTAGTACGAGCCCGAGTGCGTAACCTACGCTACTTCTGGCGCGAAGTCCGCGAGTAAGTCACACTTCACAATACTCACCACGACGTTGTTCCACTGGTTGAGCTTGTAGGGCAGGTCGCGATGGCTCTGGATCCACTTGGCGTAGGCCGGGTACATGACGGTCTCGGAGGTGGGTCGGATGGCGATGTGCTCGGCCAGCTCGGACGTGCCCGAGTGCGTCACCCACGCTACTGCTGGCGCTAAGACCGCAAGTAAGTCCCAGCACTCACCACGACGTTGTTCCACTGGTTGAGCTTGTAGGGCAGGTCGCGATGGCTCTGGATCCACTTGGCGTAGGCCGGGTACATGACGGTCTCGGAGGTGGGTCGGATGGCGATGTGCTCGGCCAGCTCGGACGTGCCCGAGTGCGTCACCCACGCTACTGCTGGCGCTAAGACCGCAAGTAAGTCCCAGCACTCACCACGACGTTGTTCCACTGGTTGAGCTTGTAGGGCAGGTCGCGATGGCTCTGGATCCACTTGGCGTAGGCCGGGTACATGACGGTCTCGGAGGTGGGTCGGATGGCGATGTGCTCGGCCAGCTAGTACGAGCCCGAGTGCGTAACCTACGCTACTTCTGGCGCGAAGTCCGCGAGTAAGTCACACTTCACAATACTCACCACGACGTTGTTCCACTGGTTGAGCTTGTAGGGCAGGTCGCGATGGCTCTGGATCCACTTGGCGTAGGCCGGGTACATGACGGTCTCGGAGGTGGGTCGGATGGCGATGTGCTCGGCCAGCTCGGACGTGCCCGAGTGCGTCACCCACGCTACTGCTGGCGCTAAGACCGCAAGTAAGTCCCAGCACTCACCACGACGTTGTTCCACTGGTTGAGCTTGTAGGGCAGGTCGCGATGGCTCTGGATCCACTTGGCGTAGGCCGGGTACATGACGGTCTCGGAGGTGGGTCGGATGGCGATGTGCTCGGCCAGCTCGGACGTGCCCGAGTGCGTCACCCACGCTACTGCTGGCGCTAAGACCGCAAGTAAGTCCCAGCACTCACCACGACGTTGTTCCACTGGTTGAGCTTGTAGGGCAGGTCGCGATGGCTCTGGATCCACTTGGCGTAGGCCGGGTACATGACGGTCTCGGAGGTGGGTCGGATGGCGATGTGCTCGGCCAGCTAGTACGAGCCCGAGTGCGTAACCTACGCTACTTCTGGCGCGAAGTCCGCGAGTAAGTCACACTTCACAATACTCACCACGACGTTGTTCCACTGGTTGAGCTTGTAGGGCAGGTCGCGATGGCTCTGGATCCACTTGGCGTAGGCCGGGTACATGACGGTCTCGGAGGTGGGTCGGATGGCGATGTGCTCGGCCAGCTCGGACGTGCCCGAGTGCGTCACCCACGCTACTGCTGGCGCTAAGACCGCAAGTAAGTCCCAGCACTCACCACGACGTTGTTCCACTGGTTGAGCTTGTAGGGCAGGTCGCGATGGCTCTGGATCCACTTGGCGTAGGCCGGGTACATGACGGTCTCGGAGGTGGGTCGGATGGCGATGTGCTCGGCCAGCTCGGACGTGCCCGAGTGCGTCACCCACGCTACTGCTGGCGCTAAGACCGCAAGTAAGTCCCAGCACTCACCACGACGTTGTTCCACTGGTTGAGCTTGTAGGGCAGGTCGCGATGGCTCTGGATCCACTTTGCGTAGGCCGGGTACATGACGGTCTCGGAGGTGGGTCGGATGGCGATGTGCTCGGCCAGCTAGTACGAGCCCGAGTGCGTAACCTACGCTACTTCTGGCGCGAAGTCCGCGAGTAAGTCACACTTCACAATACTCACCACGACGTTGTTCCACTGGTTGAGCTTGTAGGGCAGGTCGCGATGGCTCTGGATCCACTTGGCGTAGGCCGGGTACATGACGGTCTCGGAGGTGGGTCGGATGGCGATGTGCTCGGCCAGCTCGGACGTGCCCGAGTGCGTCACCCACGCTACTGCTGGCGCTAAGACCGCAAGTAAGTCCCAGCACTCACCACGACGTTGTTCCACTGGTTGAGCTTGTAGGGCAGGTCGCGATGGCTCTGGATCCACTTGGCGTAGGCCGGGTACATGACGGTCTCGGAGGTGGGTCGGATGGCGATGTGCTCGGCCAGCTCGGACGTGCCCGAGTGCGTCACCCACGCTACTGCTGGCGCTAAGACCGCAAGTAAGTCCCAGCACTCACCACGACGTTGTTCCACTGGTTGAGCTTGTAGGGCAGGTCGCGATGGCTCTGGATCCACTTGGCGTAGGCCGGGTACATGACGGTCTCGGAGGTGGGTCGGATGGCGATGTGCTCGGCCAGCTCGGACGTGCCCGAGTGCGTCACCTACGCTACTGCTGGCGCTAAGACCGCAAGTAAGTCCCAGCACTCACCACGACGTTGTTCCACTGGTTGAGCTTGTAGGGCAGGTCGCGATGGCTCTGGATCCACTTGGCGTAGGCCGGGTACATGACGGTCTCGGAGGTGGGTCGGATGGCGATGTGCTCGGCCAGCTCGGACGTGCCCGAGTGCGTCACCCACGCTACTGCTGGCGCTAAGACCGCAAGTAAGTCCCAGCACTCACCACGACGTTGTTCCACTGGTTGAGCTTGTAGGGCAGGTCGCGATGGCTCTGGATCCACTTGGCGTAGGCCGGGTACATGACGGTCTCGGAGGTGGGTCGGATGGCGATGTGCTCGGCCAGCTCGGACGTGCCCGAGTGCGTCACCCACGCTACTGCTGGCGCTAAGACCGCAAGTAAGTCCCAGCACTCACCACGACGTTGTTCCACTGGTTGAGCTTGTAGGGCAGGTCGCGATGGCTCTGGATCCACTTGGCGTAGGCCGGGTACATGACGGTCTCGGAGGTGGGTCGGATGGCGATGTGCTCGGCCAGCTCGGACGTGCCCGAGTGCGTCACCCACGCTACTGCTGGCGCTAAGACCGCAAGTAAGTCCCAGCACTCACCACGACGTTGTTCCACTGGTTGAGCTTGTAGGGCAGGTCGCGATGGCTCTGGATCCACTTGGCGTAGGCCGGGTACATGACGGTCTCGGAGGTGGGTCGGATGGCGATGTGCTCGGCCAGCTCGGACGTGCCCGAGTGCGTCACCCACGCTACTGCTGGCGCTAAGACCGCAAGTAAGTCCCAGCACTCACCACGACGTTGTTCCACTGGTTGAGCTTGTAGGGCAGGTCGCGATGGCTCTGGATCCACTTGGCGTAGGCCGGGTACATGACGGTCTCGGAGGTGGGTCGGATGGCGATGTGCTCGGCCAGCTCGGACGTGCCCGAGTGCGTCACCCACGCTACTGCTGGCGCTAAGACCGCGAGTAAGTCCCAGCACTCACCACGACGTTGTTCCACTGGTTGAGCTTGTAGGGCAGGTCGCGATGGCTCTGGATCCACTTGGCGTAGGCCGGGTACATGACGGTCTCGGAGGTGGGTCGGATGGCGATGTGCTCGGCCAGCTCGGACGTGCCCGAGTGCGTCACCCACGCTACTGCTGGCGCTAAGACCGCAAGTAAGTCCCAGCACTCACCACGACGTTGTTCCACTGGTTGAGCTTGTAGGGCAGGTCGCGATGGCTCTGGATCCACTTGGCGTAGGCCGGGTACATGACGGTCTCGGAGGTGGGTCGGATGGCGATGTGCTCGGCCAGCTCGGACGTGCCCGAGTGCGTCACCCACGCTACTGCTGGCGCTAAGACCGCGAGTAAGTCCCAGCACTCACCACGACGTTGTTCCACTGGTTGAGCTTGTAGGGCAGGTCGCGATGGCTCTGGATCCACTTGGCGTAGGCCGGGTACATGACGGTCTCGGAGGTGGGTCGGATGGCGATGTGCTCGGCCAGCTCGGACGTGCCCGAGTGCGTCACCCACGCTACTGCTGGCGCTAAGACCGCGAGTAAGTCCCAGCACTCACCACGACGTTGTTCCACTGGTTGAGCTTGTAGGGCAGGTCGCGATGGCTCTGGATCCACTTGGCGTAGGCCGGGTACATGACGGTCTCGGAGGTGGGTCGGATGGCGATGTGCTCGGCCAGCTCGGACGTGCCCGAGTGCGTCACCCACGCTACTTCTGGCGCGAAGTCCGCGATGTGATCCTTCTCCCGTTCTAACGCTGCCTGTGTCACAAACTCACGCGTCACTCACGTATCATTAGGGGCGAGAAAGCTACCATAGAATTCTATCAATCACCAGCTAAAGTTAATCTTGAGTAGGCACTTTTTCAGAGAAAGTTCGCACAAAAAATTTTGGAGTCACACTTGATAGACGTACAGCACTGGCCAGAAGAATTTTTGTTGAGCTTTCGAAGAGATTTTGAATAGAACAACCGTCCACCACCGCCACAATAACTTGACAACTTCCACAACAAGCCTTCAAATCAAGAACGAAGAACGAAGTGGTATCTTTAAGGCAAACCTTGGAAACAGCCCATATTATACTATTAAAAAAATGAAAGGTTTCCAAAGGTTAGGTTTTTAAAGACCAGGTACCTATATCTTCTTGCACAAACAATACAATCACAATCGTTAAAAAATTCAGAGAAGAAAAAGAAACTGGTTAAGTCGTCGTCAGACTAAATTAGGTACCAGGATGTCATAATTTGCTGAAAATGGGATTAATCAAGAGAAAACGATGTTACCTTTGAAACGAATATAGGGAAGTATCCGTCCTTGACGCCAAGTTTCCTGAAGTGTGTGCTGAGGAAGTTCCGGATCACGTCCCAGATGCTGTAGGACCACGGCCGCAGGATGTAGCAGCCAGAGATGTCGTAGTAGTCGATCATTTCCGCTAGGGAATTAGAATAGTGCTCTTCGATACAGGTGTCTAAGCCGTAGGCGAGGGTTTTAATTTGAATCCATAAGTCAAATTAAAACCCATAAGTCAAATTTAAGGGGAAAATTTATAATACGGTCGTCAGACCTGTCGTGTTGTAATGATCAGAGTGTTGGGCGGTAAAAGGGACAGATGAAAGAAGAGTGCAAGCGATCGAAATGCGAATGTTGAGATGGATGTGTGGGGTGACGAGAATGGATAGGATAAGGAACGAGTACATAAGGGGTGTTTGAAAGTTGCGCCAATAACAGAAAAGATGAGGAGTAAAAGGTTAGCGTGGTATGGACATGTTATGCGGAGGGATGAAAGTCATGTCACTAAAAGAACGATGAGTATGCATGTGCAGGGACGAAAAAGTCGAGGAAGACCGAAGAAGAGATGGATGGATTGCGTGAAAGAAGATATGCGTGTGAAAGGAGTGGATTGCGAGTTGACGGCTGATAGGAGCGAATGGAAGGAGAAGACATGTTGTGCCGACCCCACATAAAGTGGGAAAAGGCAAGGAAGAAAGAAGTCGTAACCCATTGCTGGCTTTATATGGCCCCATAATTTTGCAGCCAGTATGTCATTAAGCAGTCGATAATTTCCGCTGTGGAATCAGAATAGTACTTATCGAAACAAGTCTCTTAGCCGTAGGCGAGGGTTTTAAATTTGAATCATCACTCATCGCTGGCCTACTATATGGGCTCAGAATTTAGCAGCCAGAGTTGTCGTAGTAGGCGTTCATTTCCGTTGTGGAATTAGAATAGTGCTTTTCGATACAGGTGTCTAAGCCATAGGCGAGCGTTTTATTTGAATCCATAAGTCGTAACCCATTACTGGCCCCATAATTTTGCAGCCAGTATATGTTATTTAGCAGTCGATAATTTCCGCTGTGGAATCAGAATAGTGCTTATCGAAACAAGTCTCTTAGCCGTAGGCGAGGGTTCGAAATTTGAATCATCACCCATCGCTATCCTACTATATGAGCTCAGAATTTAGCAGCCATAGTTGTCGTAGTAAGCGTTCATTTCCGTTGGGGAATATGAAGTGCTTTTGATATAGGTGCCCAGCTGTAGGGCGTAGTCGAGGGTAAAATTTAAATGATAATGATCATCAGTATAACCCATTGCAGAAGACAGTGCCTAAGCACAATCTGGCGGGTGCCACACACAGAGAGCTTGTGGAGAAAGATCAGCTTCAAACCTGACGTTTTCCTCCAATCACGTAATTTTAATTCCCTTTCACATACATGCCAAATCTATTATGAATCATAAAGATTAAAACGATAATAGCAAACATCCACCAACACTACGTTGATGTTGCAAACGGCTATAAATTAATGCTATTATATGCGTCAACTGACCAACCAATAGCACACTCGGATCCTGTTACCGCGTTCCCTGCACGCCGCGCGCTTGGTAACCAAAGAGACCCAAATATACGTGCCGATATGTAACCGTATACCCCGATTAAAAATTTTACGAATTTTCTGAATATCCTCAAAAATTGAAGTTAATTCAAAGGCGTTTTGAAGTCGAAAAGACAAAGATCGCTTACATTTGGTGATGACCTGGGAGTACCACTCCGGCAAATCAGTTTCTTTGCTGGCCTCTAGTCCGAGCCGGGTTACCTTCTTTACGCCCGATGTCGGCTCTTCTTTAACAGGTTTCTGTGGTTTGGGAGCCTGATACAGACATACAACAATAGTAATGTATTGAACTTCGCACCACAGTATCTATTTATTGTGATAAACAAATTCAATTACATTCCTACTTTACTACCTAAATTTTATTCTAAACCACTACCTAAGATGTGGAAAAGCTCTGCCAGCCTCCGTGTTCCCAGTCAAGTATAATGTGTGTGTATAATAAGAATATAATAAGAATAAAAGAGTGAATAGGCATTTTCGTGACAAGCGCACCCAACCTAGACCTCGTCATTGCCTCCATTAGGCATGATTGTCGTCGAGCGCAAACACATCTACAATGAAAAAGACGTGATACAAAAGTGCCGACGGAATTGAGAGCTCAAAAAATATACGTATAAAAAACAGATATGTTGATTACGGTAACAGTTTGAGGTGTCAGTTACGTTAAGGTAACGAGTTCAATGGTTTTTACCCTTCTCAAGAAATTCCCGACTAAGTATGTTTTCACTCCAAAGAACTAGAGTTCGCTCGCGTCTATTTACCCCCTTATGGACTATGGTAGGTATAATTTTGGAATAATCCTCTAGCGGATGCCTTTATCAAACATCTGTAAGCCAAATTTCAGCAGGATCCGTTAAGATTTACGATCTGTGCGTTGATAGATAAGTCAGTCAATCAGTCAGTCACTCAGTCACTTTATGTATACAGCAAAACTCGACTAAGTGTTACCTTATCAGTGGCTTTCTTGGGCTTGGTCTGCTGCTTTGCTTCTTTAGAAGGTTCCCCGTTCTGATTTGTTGCTTTAGGTGCGACCTGATACAACAAAATATACATATGTATATAATATATTGGATAATGGACAAAATATAAAAAAAAACTAAAATTATATACACTAAACTAAACTTTGCCCACTATCCAATTATCCACCGTAGTAGTAATGATTCAAGACTTACTAAATGGTTTAAAGTCATAATTTTATAGTATGTAACGGCAGTTTTAAATATAAAAATCGATATTTTATAGTGATATAAATTGTATAGGTGTACGTAGGTAATTGTTGTCCGCAAGTCTCGCTAAAATTCAGAGGCACTTAGACTGATTCTGATAAAATTGTTCGTTTTTACGTGTACGAGTACGTGGCTTTGCGGTCAGAGAGCTGAACAACGTTTATTGTGCCAGTGTAGTTTATATACCTTATCGGCTTTCTTCTTCGCATCCTGAGACGGCGCTGCCTTCGGTGTCCACTCGGTGCCGGTTAGAGCCTTATATTGCGCCTTCAAATTCAGTAGGTTCGTCACCTAGAATAGTTTTTACAATTTATAAGCATGCAGCGAACTCAAGGATAGGTATAAACTGTTCGAAGGCCGTAGAAGGATTTTATTTTTTGGCCTCCTCACTTCTACCAGGCCAGTCTCACTTATCACGTGACCGTCCCGGCTACAGGTACGGGTCCGGACCACGATATTTCAGATGGTTGCCACTCGCGGGCCGAGTTGCACGCGCTAGTTCTGTACGGTCCATTTTACGCGCCGTCTGTTCAGCCACCACTACTGCAGCCCTAGTACGTCGTAAGAGATAAAGTTAGGCGATAGAAAGAGACCACAACATTGTACTATTAAGTGTTCTGTGCTTCTACTAATACGTTGGTGGGTTACATAGCACCGTCGCGAGTTCATTGACTGTTTTCCCGTCTCAAAAATGCTTTTTTAACCTCAAATAATTGGTCACGTGCGAGTCGGACTCGCGCACTGAGGATTCCGTACTATCAAGACCAATTCCAATTAAAATACCTCTACCAACCAAATTCAAGACTAGCAAAAAATCACTTTTGTTGTATGGCAGATATATTTATTTAATATTATTTTTTGTATTTGTTGTTATAGCGGACAGAAATACATCATCTGTAAAAATTTCAAGTCTGTAGTTATCATGGTTCATAATCATGATACAGCCGTGACGGACGGACGGACAGCGAAGCCTTAGTTCCCGTTTTAATCCTTTGGGTACGAAACCTTAAATAGTACATTTCAATATAAGTGCGGAAAGTATGTAATTTCTTTACGAGTCTCGGTTTGTTGACACAAGCCGTAGGCGCGTGTCAACAATAGAGACGAGTGGAAATGACAATTCCGCACGTGCATTGAACGACATTTTTTAACACATTTGCGAAAATACATAAAGTTGGGGCCAAAAATAAAAATATTAGGTATAATAGTAGTTTAAGGTATGTAATTTACCAAGAATTCGGACCACTCACGCACAAAAAAAAAATAAACAAAAAAGTGGAAAAGAATTGTCTATGGTCAACTGATGCACTCTGTGACCTGGGGTCAGTATCCGGCAGTTATGAAAGTCCTTTTATTTTACAAAAAAGTAACTCTGAAAACAAATAACAATGAAACTTTGTTGTAAAATTATATATTTATTTCAGATTTAACAATTTAAAAAGTTACGTCCTTTAATTCAAGTAGTATAGAGTTTACGCTTTAAAATAGCCATTTAATACAAACATTCTGTACTACAAGCCTTTTAATTAAAACCTCCATGCAGAAGGAAAACAAAAAGTACTAGTGCAGAAAAGAAGTACTTTGCGCACGCTAAACATACATGGAAAATTCCACTATTTGAGCAAATGTGTTAAAACAGTATTAAACGTCTTCCGTACTTACCTCAACATCCACCACTCCCTTTTCCGCCTTCTCAGCTTTGAGCTTGCGCACCTTATCTCCCTGGGCGGCTATTTGCGCCAGGATCTCATCAACTTTCGCGTCGTCAGCCATTTTGGTGTTGGTGTCGACGCTTGTGGCGCTCGCTGCCGGCGGCGCTGCACCTGGCTTCCAGTCCTATTCGAGCAGATTCAGACGTGAAGTGCTTATAGGACGAAATAGTTTAAAACACAGCAAATTACATAATTACTTAATAATAAAATCATTTATTTGCTTAAAAAAATTGGTTGTCTGTAAAGTCGGTTTACGAACGATAGATTTACGTGATAACGTCATAATCATAATTATAATCATAATCATAATTATAATCATAATTATAATCATAATCATAAGTAGTTATAATCATAATCGTTATTTTTATGTAATTTTTATCGTGCCTCGCTATCGCTTGTTTTGCGCTCTCGCTTGCACACACAGGCTCAGGTGGAACGGTACTATTTTTCATGAGTGCTGCTGGTGTTCATCAATTTATAAGACGTTATCACGTCAAAACGTACAGCGTTATTACAGTACGCGCGGCGAGAGTTTGGCTTTGACCTTCGGGTGGAGGGGATTACTGCGCATGGGTACCCAAATTCTGATTGGTTGATACCCAATTTCTGATTTCTCTGATTGGTTGATACCCAATTTCTGATTTCTGCGCAATAACGGTCAAAGCCAAACTTTCGCCGCGCGTACTGTACAGTACATTAATGTTTACGGCCAGCTGTCCAGCCTCTAATAATAATACAACGTGCAGGTTACTTGAAATAATTAGACGAAAGCCTTAAGTAGGGGACGATGTATAGATACATGTAAAAATATCACAAATATGTAGCTCATATCCCGCGGGAACTATAGGGAGTTGAAAATGTACCATACATTTTAAGTGGCATCCCTAAAACATTCAATATGAATGAACTGGGCATACTGAAAAGTGTATGACGCTTTGTTGACATCACAGTTAGGGTTGCAAAATATAAATTTTCTAAGTTAAATAATAAGTTTTGTATTGAAAATAAAATAAAATAATTGGGACTTCTTATCTCCATTATTGTGTTTCTAGGATCAAGTAAAAAGGTTAGCTACCGGCACACTATACGAATTAACTCACACCTTCTATATTCTATCTAGGTATATCTAACGCACGCACGCACGCACGCACGCACGCACGCACGCACGCACGTACGAACATATGCATGCATATATATGAAGGGAAGTGTTACATACCTGGCCAATCGTTGATTTATATTGCGCTTTCAAATCTAGCAAAGTTTTAACCGCCTCGTCTACTTTAGCCTTTGAAGATTTCAAGGAGCGGACCAAGTCTCCCTGCTTTGTAATCTCAGCATTCAACGACTCTGCATTCCCTGACACCGGGGACGTCACTGGAGCAGTCACTGCGCCTGGTTTCCAATCCTGAGTAGAAAAGGAATGCGTGAGTTTCGTGGAACACTCGGTTGGAAAGTTGTTTTATTTGTAGTATGTATATTAAAATAAGAGGGCCAGGCGATTTGAAAAATCTTCCATTAGAATTTAGATACAGATTGAAAAATTCGCAGCTTTCCAGTACACTGCTTTGGTTTAGCGGTTCGAGCACCTGTTACAAATTTTTGAAGTTTATTTTTTAACAATAAAGGCTAACGTTGACTGTGATCACACCTGACGGAAAGTGATGATACAGTCTAAGGTGGAACGCGCTTGCCTAGGAAATGCCTATTCACTCTTGATTTTAAGGCGCCCAAGTTGTACTCGTATGAGTTAGGAAAGACAGTGACTGGGATTGTATTCCAGACCTTTGCAGTGCGTATCTGCAGGAACGAGGAATCAAACCGCTTTGTACGTGTCTTTGGTGCATCAACTATGCAGGGGTGAAAGCCCCTTCGATGTCATGACGTTCAATGGTAAAAAAGTGACGGGGGGAACCAAATTAAATAGTTCCTGAGTACACTCTCCTCACACTCTATATTATCTTGGTTCATTCAAACCTCGAACATCGTTCCAATAAACCAAAAAGTATCCTTAACAGAAAAATATTAATTTCAAATACCGTTAGTATATAATATGTAACATTAAAATCAATTACCTGACCAGTAGCCGCCTTATATTTAGCTTTCAAATCTAATAAAGTTTTGACCGCCTCGTCGACTTTAGCCTTTTCAGCCTTTGAAGACTTTAGGGACCGGACCAAGTCTCCCTGCTTAGTGATCTCAGCATTTAACGAGTCTGCATTCCCTGATACCGGGGACGGCACTGGAGCAGTCACTGCGCCTGGTTTCCAATCCTATCGAGAAAAATATCCTAAATAAATTAAAAATTTAAAAAACCCCCACCCCAATTAGCGATTTTGTAGGGACGGCCATCTTGAATTTGAAATTTGTCATAGTCTACAGCAGTCAAGCCTTTTAATTTTAAACCCATTTTGAGGGAGTTGTGAACACTCCCTACTAATACACCTTTGAAACAATAGCAACTAAATCAAAATCGGTTCATCCGTTCCGGAGCAACGATACCACAGACAGACACACACAATCGCTCGGAGTGTGTGTGTGTGTGTCTGTCTGTGGTATCGTACCTATCGTAATTAGTGTAATAACTAAATCAATTACCTGACCAGTGGCCGCCTTATATTTAGCTTTCAAATCTAATAAAGTTTTGACAGCCTCGTCGACTTTAGCCTTTTCTGCCTTTGAAGACTTCAGGGAGCGGACCAAGTCTCCTTGCTTAGTGATCTCAGCATTCAACGACTCCGCATTCCCTGACACCGGGGACGGCACCGGAGCAGTCACTGCGCCTGGTTTCCAATCCTATTGATCAAAATATTTTGAATAAATTAAAAATTAAAAAACCCCCATCCAGTTCGCCATTTCGTAGAGACATCCATCTTGAAATTGAAATTAATTGTCTAAGTGTGTGAAAGTTTAAGGGGTTTCGAAAACACCTTACATGGCCGTAACTTTTGAACTTTTTATACATCCAAGAAACAATAGATTTCGTTGCGGTATTAGGTACCTATTAATTTCAACTTTGTAGCTCTACCCATTTTTGAGGAAAAAAGACAGCGTGATCATATTACAAGGGTCCGTTTTTATCGTCTGAAATACGAAACTTTAAAAATGCATATAATGTTCCATATCTAAGTCATATTAGAAGTCCTTTTATAATATTCATGAAAGTTTTCAATCTATTCCTTCCACACTCATAAAAAAACGGCAGCTAATATATAATTAAAACAACTAACCTGTCCCGTTGCTGCCTTAAATTTGGCTTTAAGGTCTAGCAACAGTTTGACAGCTTCATCGACCTTGGCCTTTTCGGCCTTGGCGGACTTGAGTGATCGAACTAAGTCGCCCTGTTTGACGATTTCGTCATTTAGCGTGGCCGAGTCGCTGGCGACCGGAGGCGCGGCCACCGTTTCTTTGACTGGCGTTGACTGAGCTGCTTTCGGCTGTAATGAAATAAATTAAATATAAGTACAAAAAAACGAAAGAACTTTATTGGCTGTTTGATTACTATCCATGTACACCGACCGGCGGTGTATCGATATTGGAAGTTTGAAACGGACATTTTATTTGAATTCTGGAAAGCAGAAACTTTCCTTGGTACGTTTAGAATATCTACTATTTATGCCGGGTAGAGAATCAATTCGCACAGGAAAAGATAATTATTTGGCATCAAATGCAGCTACAGGTCGGACGGCGGGTGGCAATTTCAAGGGAGGCCAAAATTATAATAACATGTATACCTAATGTGATTAAAAACGAAAATTGCTCCACGAATAACCTATAGCATACGAAAGCTAGACGCCTGTTTAGCTCATGTTCGATTTCTAAGAAAAAAGCTGCACCTCACAGGAAAGAAGAGGGGTGAATGCTTACGAGAGAGGCACTAAGTAGGTATCAAGATTCTGTCCCATCCATTCTAAAAAGTAGATCCAGGGCTGAAAATTCTGTTGGAAAATAGAGCGTAAGTAACTCCATTCGAAATAAGTTCAAATCGTGAGCAAAAGTTTATTAAATGTGTAAGTACCTACCTAGCAGGTGCGTAGAGTGAGATTATTTTTGTAGCCCTCTTACCTATTACCTCGATATTGAAACTTATATGTATATAGCTGTATAAATACTAAAACACTAAGGAGGACTAAACTTACAATGAAAATCAAAATATTCTTCCCTTAGTTACGATATAAAGCACAATTTTTCGCTACACTTATTATAAAGGTAATATTAACTTAAACGTGTACGACTGTAGATACGTGGTTAGACAACAATGAAAACGTAATACTAAGTTTCATTCACTCTGAGCTACGTGGTTCATTCGTATGGCATACGAAACACTTTCACTTTCTGCTGTTTCGCCCAAATGAATCAACATAATAAATTCGATGGGTTCTTGTTATAATTTTTAAGCAGCGTCACATGTGATTATTCTAGTTTAGGATTGTGATTATTCTATTTCTAGTCCTAAGAGACATCGGGGGATAAACTTTCTCCACTATGGCCTAGGGAATATAATAATAGCATTTCCCGCCTATATTTTGGGCATTAAAGATCTCTTTTCGGAGCGAGTAAGATGAAAAATATTTTCGCCTTTTTATCGGCGGGGGATATCATCTTAACCCGAGCCGAGGCTCAAAGTGGATGAGACAATTTATCCTTTTCCCGTGGAGAAACATTGTCCTTGGCCCATATGAGAACTGCAGGAGAAACATTGTCCTTTGCCCATATGAGAATTGCAGGAGAAACATTGTCCTTTGCCCATATGAGAATTGCAGGAGAAACATTGTCCTTTGCCCATATGAGAATTGCAGGAGAAACATTGTCCTTTGCCCATATGAGAATTGCAGGAGAAACATTGTCCTTTGCCCATATGAGAATTGCAGGAGAAACATTGTCCTTTGCCCATATGAGAATTGCAGGAGAAACATTGTCCTTTGCCCATATGAGAATTGCAGGAGAAACATTGTCCTTTGCCCATATGAGAATTGCAGGAGAAACATTGTCCTTTGCCCATATGAGAATTGCAGGAGAAACATTGTCCTTTGCCCATATGAGAATTGCAGGAGAAACATTGTCCTTTGCCCATATGAGAATTGCAGGAGAAACATTGTCCTTTGCCCATATGAGAATTGCAGGAGAAACATTGTCCTTTGCCCATATGAGAATTGCAGGAGAAACATTGTCCTTTGCCCATATGAGAATTGCAGGAGAAACATTGTCCTTTGCCCATATGAGAATTGCAGGAGAAACATTGTCCTTTGCCCATATGAGAATTGCAGGAGAAACATTGTCCTTTGCCCATATGAGAATTGCAGGAGAAACATTGTCCTTTGCCCATATGAGAATTGCAGGAGAAACATTGTCCTTTGCCCATATGAGAATTGCAGGAGAAACATTGTCCTTTGCCCATATGAGAATTGCAGGAGAAACATTGTCCTTTGCCCATATGAGAATTGCAGGAGAAACATTGTCCTTTGCCCATATGAGAATTGCAGGAGAAACATTGTCCTTTGCCCATATGAGAATTGCAGGAGAAACATTGTCCTTTGCCCATATGAGAATTGCAGGAGAAACATTGTCCTTTGCCCATATGAGAATTGCAGGAGAAACATTGTCCTTTGCCCATATGAGAATTGCAGGAGAAACATTGTCCTTTGCCCATATGAGAATTGCAGGAGAAACATTGTCCTTTGCCCATATGAGAATTGCAGGAGAAACATTGTCCTTTGCCCATATGAGAATTGCAGGAGAAACATTGTCCTTTGCCCATATGAGAATTGCAGGAGAAACATTGTCCTTTGCCCATATGAGAATTGCAGGAGAAACATTGTCCTTTGCCCATATGAGAATTGCAATTCTCATACACCCGAAGGAATAAGCAAGTATATTTAGGGTATAATTAATGTGAATGTGTATAGTCTGTTCCAAAACCAGGCGGAAAAAAGGACATTGAACTTTGACGGTATAACAGGGGTAGTCAACCTTTGTTTTTCAGGTTTTGTTTTTTCATCTTTGTATCATTATTCTGTATTCTGAGGTATGATTGTACATCATCAGTGAAAGATTAAATGCAGAGTGCGAAGTCCTTCGCAGGCCCTGTGCCTATAATTATTGTTATATTATGAAGGAAGGAGATTGTTCTGTACTTATACGAATGAAAAAGCAAATGAACATTTATTTAAATATGTTTATTTATCAATAATAGAGTAGTTAAAGTTGTTGCTATCCCGTTAACATTATGTAAGTAGGTAACGTAACACGAAATGAATGTGGTAATAATAAATGTTTTTAATATTCATTAAAAGTTATTTAACGTCACTTCTACGTCTTTTTTTATCAGAAAAATCAGAATATTGCATATTATGAGAAAAATGTACAAAACGTAATTACTTCTTGGCAGCCGGGTAAAATGGCGAACTTCATGCTTAGCATTCTTTAACAGTCAACCTTGAAGCATGCATTAAACTTCATATACCTAATAGGTTTTCAGTGACACTTGACAGGCTATTCTGTATCTATTTCAGAATCATTTTCTGAGGATGAAGATGTGGATGCACTTTTCTTCTTATGCATGACTTATCAAAATCCTCGAGCAAAATAGGGCGTCTTTTTGGCGGAGCAGGTGCCCTCACTGTATCAGTTTCTTTATATTCCTTCAAAACACGGTAAACTGAAGTTTTTCCAATACCTAAAATATCGGCAGTCTTTTTTTTCCATTTCAGTTTTTGATTGATACCCGTCACTAGGCCACGTTTCTTTTACATATTTATAGACGTTCACTATCATTGTTTTTTCGTTTTCCGAAACATGCGACGCTTCTTGCGAGGTGAAGTGAAATCTTTATAAGATTTTGATGTCGATGGACCCGATTCCATATCGGTGATAATATTAAAAAAAGTCACAAAACAATAACAAAAACTTCAATACAATACGTAACAATAAAACAACGTTAACAAAATAGAAAACAATAAAATAACAACAACAAAAGCAGAAAATTTAAATCTCAAACACTCCACACGCAAACGCATTCGAAAGCCGAATGAGTTTGTTTCACCCGCCCGCACGACGCGATAACAGCACATCATGCCAAAAGTTTGTTATCTCTGGATGACCGCTTCGCTCACACCACCCCGTACCACGATACACGTTTAGAGCGTAACGATACGTTATCGACAGCGAATTGTATGGATCTTATACCTACCGTTTTATTTCGAATGCTAACATAATACTTTGTGTCAATGTCCTTTTTTCCGCCTGGTTTTGGAACAGACTATACGCTGGAACACAAACGTATCGATCAAACTGAGAACCTCTTGCTTTTTAAAGTCAGGTATAGTACGATTCACGAAAGATGACCACAAATGGCGGGTCTTTTCTTCATGTACACTCATGAAGAAAAGACTTAAGCCAAAATAATATTTTAATATTAGTTAAATAAGACCATATATATTAGTTAAAATAAATAAGACCATAATATTAGTTAGATAAGTCCAAAGAGACCTAAAATAGGCCCGCCATTTGTGGTCATCTTTCGTGAATCGTACTATAATATACTTAAACCTTCTCCAGAATGTAAAAAATACTTTCCTGAAAAATCGTGTGTGTTTTAGTAATTATTATCGTGGTTTTTCTACAGTCATTTGTTTTGTCCATACATTTTTGTCAACTAGCGTTAACGCCAAACGCTTGTGAATTTGTCTAGCCCCGGTCCTTCGCTATTGCTATATCTGTTTCATGTGATTTCATGTGTCAAAGAGAATATAAACGAATGCAAATAGTACAGAAAATGAATTAATGGGCGCCTCCTTAGTTCTCTAGCGTAGCGTACTTCATCATTGAGGTCACATGTATCAGCGATTTAAAAATAAAACGCTGTCACCAACTTTCGTAGCTAACTATCAACGACGTTTGTCAAACTTAGGTTAGGTAGGTATATCTAGGCTGAGGGTATAGGTAAGGTAAACACACAGAGCAAGGAATAACGCCATATTTTGGAACCAGCGAGTAATTATATCTTGCAAACTATAAACTTTTGTACCATGTATAAAATTTAGAAAATGTATTTTAGGAACAAATAACAATTCGCAATTCATTATTAGATAGTCCGATATTATTAATTCATACTAGGTATAATACCTACCTACATGCTTCATTTGGCTACATACCTACTTACTGTACCTTCGATCACGATTAGGTGCCAATGTACCTACCTAATTACATTGTTTTTGCAGTGTTTACAAAAAGAAGGTAGTCAGCAAATATTTGTACCTATAGTTTATTCAGTATTAAGTTTAGTTCGTTGGTATTTCATTAAAATTAGTTGCATAACATTAGCAATGAATAAAAACACTCATGAAAACCGTAAAAACAATACGAGAAAAGTAATTCTTATAAAATATAAAGATAGTACAGAAAGTATCATTTTAACTGAAACAGTGAAAAAAAGTAAGAAAAGTTTAAAAATAAAAATTCATTGTGAAAAATTGCAATCGAATCAAGTGAATACTCGAAATGAGGAGCAATCTATGGTTGGAAAGACGGATAGAATAGTTCCATGTTGCATGAGGGATAAGTGTAGAAGAGCTGACAGGCGTTATAATCAGTATAGGCAAGGAAAATCCGAAAACGTAAGTAGAATAATATGAACTCACGCGGGAAGAAAAAAATTGGTCAAGTGCGAGTCGGGCTCGCGCACTGAGGGTTCCGTAATATCAGGATCCATTCTCAATAATAAACACCCTCTGCCCACTAAATTCAAAAACGTGCAAAAAATCACGTTTGTTGTATGTCGTATGTTCCTCTTAAATATCTATTTTTAAGTATTTTTTGTTGTTATAGCGGCAAAAGAAATACATCATCTGTGGAAACTTCAAGTTTGTAGCTAATAAGCTATCACGATTCAAGAGATCATACAGTCTGGTGACAGACGGACGGACAGACGGACGGGCGGGCGAATAGCGTAATCTTAGTAAAAGGGTCCCGTTTTTACCCTTTAGGCACGGAACCCTAAAAATACGACAAAAATGAATATTCTAATAACTGCGAATCTTTGATAAACATTATTTACTTATGAAACAGCTGTAAATGTAATGTTGGTTCAAGCTATGTCCCTAGACCTACTTGGAATTGCTTTGCAAAAAGACGTTGTAATTTTTAATGATGCTCCGGTGTCAGAGCGTAACGTACCTAAGGTGCGTAGAGAAAAAGTTTTTGGAATAGGTACTTGTATAATGCGTCAATTAGGTTGCGCAACAGTTTTTCTACATTGAACTTTAACTACTATAGTAACTACCATGGTCTGCCTAAACTTTGTTTTTTTCCTGTTTTTCTTTTTAGAAATCCAAAAGTCAAGGCAAAACAGAAAGAAAGAGAGCGCCGTCAATAATTTCGGTAAGCGACGGGGAAGAGCCGATACAGTACGAAGACGTAAGTTCGGGAACTCTAAGTTCCTACGATCCTGAGATCGACACCTTATTGCAGTCTACTAGAAAGGTAAATAGTCTCTTTTAGTATACCTACTCGTAAGTTAGTCTCTACCGGAGACAGTAGCTTAAGTAGTAGGTATCTTATAGACTATACTAGACCTGGGTCACTGGTACAGATTCTAGGAATAAAACAATGTGGAAACTTAGCTGACCCAAAAAGGCGGTTGTCTACGCAGGGACGTCTCCTTGTGCCTCGCCTATAATTGTTGACACCCGAATATGAGTTCTGCGCAGAATTCAACCTTTTTTCAGCCTACAGTATTTTCCTTGCTCATTTTCTGATGCTTGAGTATTTCTACTTATGCCTATTCCAAAATCTATATATAAAAATATATTTTTTACAGAGAATGAGAGATTCCAATGAAGAATGGTTATTTTTACCCAGTCAAATGAAGTCAACGAGCAAAACGTCATCCATAAACATCGATTTCGATCGTTCAATAAAAAAAAGCCCATCACTAAATTCACTCGACACTCTTGTTCTAGAAACTGTGGAAGATAATAGTAATACGCAAAATATGATAAAATTAGAACCTTTGGAAACTGATCATATCGGACTTAACACAATATCGAGTACATACGAACCTGTGCAAAGCTCAAACAGAAAGCGCGAAGAAAATTTTGAGCAAAATACAGATGGAAATGCGACAAAGAAGATAAAGTTAGAATCCCCCGAAACTAGCAGCAATTTTTATGATGAATCAAAACAATTTTTGCAAATTAATGAAAATTTCCAGTCCTATGCAGAATTGCAAAATAACGCTTACCCTAACAATATAATCGTAGTTAACAATATAATCAAAACAGAGCCGCTGTTGGAAACCAGAGGTGATATAATAAATAACTATCGAACTATTAATTGCGTAATTTCAGAAGATCGAAAAAAATATGAAACAGTTACAGTAAAAACCAAAATAGAAAGACATGATCTGATTCAATTGGTGTGAAGCGGGGCCTTCACTATATTACCACAGTCGGCCCTCGGCCCGGGTCTAATCCGACATTCATCACCACAGTCAATGTTAAAACTGTGCTATCACAGTTGACACTGCCAGATTCGGAGGTCCATTCAGTTTTGCGGCGAACATCGTCGACTAATCGCTGATTTATGCTATAAACAAAAAACAATTCAAATTCATTTTTTTAATTTATTGTTATGTAGTTGATCATACAAATTATGCATGCATGTTGTATTTTGTTTAACCATTTTCGTAAGAAGGAAAAATACCTACAAATTGAAATTATATTATACAAAGAAATTATATTTTATAGTAAATTTATCGCGTATTTTGTTTTGGCAGATATGCCTGTTATTTGTATTTGAATAAAAATTGATTGAGGGAATTTGGCGTTGTTTTAATATTTTCAGTAAGTATACCTATATGTATAAAATTCACGTGTTACGGTGTTGGTTTCAAACTCCTCTGAAAAGGCTTGGCCGATTTTTATAGAATTTTTCACGTTTATTCGATAGGTGTGAGGAATAAATAATATGGCAAAACACTTCCTCAAGCGGCAGGCCCAGTGCATCGTGAGCACGAGAGAGTAGTATGTTCCTTGATCGTGAGTCCACCAACACCAAATTCATTTCGCAGTCTATACTCTATGTCATTGGCCGACGGCAAATCGGCGATCTTGCCCGCATTGCTAAGATACCATAACCGGTACTCTAGTTCTTACAGGATGCTATAAAATGTGACGTCATTTGACTTATTCTTTGGTCTATGATTTGCGAGATTTGCACAGATAAGTAGGTACCTACCAAGTCAAAAAATTACAGTTGACAGTTGACACTTGGTTGACACATTATTGACATTTGACAACTTCAGTTAGTTGATTTTGGAGGTAATTTGTATTTTGTTATTTGTAGTGTTTCAAATTTCAATAGTTGTGGGAAAACAATTCGGCGATTTTTTAATTACGGTTAGGGAAATATGCAAGGACAATAATGTGAGTATTTATAAAAATGTAGACTTATTTTTAGAGCCACTAAATACCATTGCATCAATATAAAATGATATAAGCATCAGGATAATTAATAAAAATACCAAATGGATGGGGTTTACAAGATGAACCTTTTAGTTTCAGCGTGTTATTGAACCATTGGAGCTAATTGAAGTAAATAATGTATTAACAGTATTTACATTTCAGGATTACAGAAAATTATGGCGGCTAATACTATAATATTTCAAACTCCCAAGAGATTTAAAAAAGAGGATCCTCAGGTTAGATTGGAAATGGACACTTAATTTTTTCTTGTTTTCTAGTTCTTTGTTTTGTTTATGTACAATTAATTACTCAACATTCTTATTGCAAATAATAACTGCACACAAATCTTGGAGAAGACATTAAAAAACATAATATACTTAATAAAAGTATATAGAGTATATCCTTCTTTGGAAAAATTTTAAAAGCGAGCAGTTAAAATTTGGTGTTTAGCCTGCTATCCCTGATTGGAGACCCAATCCTGATTTTGAAAGAGTTGGATTCTGGTTCTTCACTTTTAATTACTACACACCTCTCATATCATAGATATCATGCTCCTAGTGTGTGTAGTTTAGTGACAATGTAGTGGTGTCACCTTGGGCCTTACTACCATTTTAAGTTATGAAAATATTAAAAAAGTACATGCAGCCCCTGATCCCTATCGTACATTCTTGGAAACAACTCAACTTCTTTAACCATAAGCATTGTTAATTGTGCTATATGGCTTGGACAATTTAATTATAATTAATATAGTTTAAATCTCGATCAAACCTCAAGTTATCATAATTCACGATCCCAAAACCAGAAGTATGTAATCATATTTTTTTGTAATTTTAGCAAAGCCAACCAAAACAGATGCAAGAAGACAGTGAAGATTTCAGCTTTCTTGATGATATTGATGTTGACTTAATAGCAAAATGCTTGAACAGCTGTAAAGATCCTGCTAACAGCAATGAGCAGAATAATGAAAACAAATGTATCGCAAGGCCCGCTATCAAACATCACCATAAACTAAGCATTAAAAAACATGTAGTTATAAAGGATCAAAATTTTTATTACTTGATGGAACAGTTAAAAAAACAGCTATTTCATATTTACAAAGAAAATTACTACACATCTCTTATACACAATGGAAAGCATTCAATAATAATAAAATGCAAGGATGTTGATGATGATGCAGGAGAGAATGTTGCAGTAAAAATTTTAAAGTATGTAATTAATAATTAAGTATTTGATTTTGTAGGACAATTTTGTATTGTTTAATAACTTAAAAGGATTGTCTAGTGACAAAGCATGACACGAGTAGTTATTTTCTAAAATGATATCTATGCTGGTGTAGAGAGAGTTGCAAATCCAGAGCTAGGCCTACATTTTGTACATGAAATATTTCTTTGGATGATAATGTTTTTACCAAATTGGAAAATTTTAGGCTCATTAAGGTTTACTGAATCTATCAGTTTACCTTAATCCTTGTACCTTAGTACCTTAATCTAGGCTTATACGTTTTATTTTTTTAGTATTTTAGTTTAGTTAAATTAAAAAAAAATTTAAATACTCAAGGAAGTTTTTAGGTCAATAATATGGATAATAATATAATAGCTAATAGCTTAAAAGATAAGCAATTTTTCCTAAAAATTAGAAGATCGCTTTCTATATGAAAACTTACAGCTAGAGAATCCTCTTAAGAGTCAGGTTAGATCACTGACAAGTCCACTTGCAATTCATTTTGCTTGTATCTACATGGCTGTAGTCTAACAATCTATCCACTTTTAAATGTACTTGGAAAATGAAAATTTCATGATAATTCCATAGAAGTTAGTACAATAAGTGTTTATATTTTCAGAGAAAAGACAACATATACCGGTCAGGCCAAACAAGAAATGCTAACGGAGGTGCAGAAAAGTATTTCTAAAAAGAATTTATTCACTATATTTTTTAATAGTGGATTTTCAATAGACACACGCTGGTGCTTTGTAATGGATTATTACCCTGTTACATTAAGTGAAGTTATGCAGCTAAATAAACCATTACATATATATAAAGTCCAGGCACTTGCTGTACAACTTTTATCAGCTGTAGAAATTTTGCATAGCAACGACATCATTCATTCAGGTAATAAAATTAAATTATTTAAGAGCCGATTTTTCAATCGCCAGATAATCGTTAACTACTGTTACTTAAAATTTTCTGACAGATTTTGTATGGTATATGTTTCAAATTTATTCCTCAGATAGTTTATGTGGCGAATGGAAAATCGGCCCTTAGACAAATTCCAAAACCTTCCTTTTAATTAAAACAGCTCTTGATAACTATACATATTAGTGCATTAATGAAATGGGTTTTTTCACTTTGATTGTAAGTCTTTGGTTCCACCAGATTTGGCCAAATGGTGCTAAGCTTTCTACCCAAGAAACATTAGTACAAGAGCACCGGCCCAGAGCTTGGAAATTAGTGGTATATATGTACCAGATACTGTGCCTCTGAAAGAATAGTAAATTTTCGCTTCTTTATTGTCAATCAATGGCCACCTGACAGGATTGCAAACCTCAATGACAACCAATATTCCTAATAGATTTTATATTGCTTTTGTGTTTAATAATTTGTGTACTAGAGCATAAATAGCAGTTATTTTTCGATTTCAGATGTAAAACCCAGTCATATTCTTATGGACATTACGAATGAAAACTTGAGACTTTGTGGATTTGATGATGCTTACTACAGGGGAGTTGGCAAAAATTCTGCAAATGTAGGATCAGTGAATTACCGGGCACCAGAAATTATTCTCGGTTATTCCTATGGATTTAGCATAGATGTGTGGTCCACGGCCGTTGTCCTGGCTGAAATGGCCACTGGTGCGACTCTTTTTCGGGGACATTCAAATAATGATATGTTATTTAAACAAATGAATACTTTTGGGCCCATCCCCAATGAAATGATAGTCCAGTCTAAATACCGAGCACAGTACTTTTCTAATAACAAGTTCAAAAGAATAACTCCAAATGGGGTAAGTAATTAATTCAATTAGTTTGTTACATTTTTTTTGAATAACTAATGTGAAACAATATTATCGACAACAATAGTAAATAACGATCTCTGTCTGTCGTCCTGATGATAAACAGCCTAAGGGGTCGAAAATTCAAAACTCAGCAGATGCCAACATCCTAGCAGCTATCTGTATACCAAAAGACCTGGGGCCGTACCACCATCTCTTCAATTCAATTTTGGGGTTATGGCTTGCAACTGTGCCGACTAATACACCTCACCAGTGTCAGAGTTGATACGGAAGAAACACGTTTTAAGCTGATGGACGGTGATAAATGTGAATCTTTAAGGCGCGGTGAACAGTGGATTCGCGGTCACTGTCTAATTTAATACGAGAGACAAGGATGTCGCACCGCAGTTTTTGTTCGAAAAAGCAAGAAAATGTGAAATTAATGACATTGCAGACGTAATATAAAAAATCTAAAATGGCCATTATATCTGTCACAATAAAACACACAACCTCATTTAATTTCACGAAAATTCATCTAACCATTTCTGAGAAAAATGTAGATTTATGTATTTGCCGAGGCAACTTTGGCATTTTTTCTATCGAGTGAAGTTTGCGAAATCGTGTTTCGGCATCAGCCACCATGTCAGAAATACTTTCAATTGTATCCACATATTTTTTTAACAGTAATAAGATCTGTAGATTTTACATAAAACAATGCTATACGAACGAAATTTGCCAAAGCTGACTGATCACAGCGCCTTAAACTGAAATTTAACTTTGAGAATTTACATAGAGCAAGGCCTGTTTTTTTCAGAGTTAATTTCTAACCTAAAACAGCACAATATAATAATACCCATTATTACAATACAAATACAATAATAAGAGATGGTGGTACGGCCCCAGTTTCATTCATTTTTTTGAGTTTACAGGTCAGTTTAAAATCCTTTTTTTTGATGTTTCAGACTAAAGATATTCCTATGGACATTTTTCATGAACCTAATGTTAAGTTGAAGAAAATTATGCTGGAGGCTCAAACCTATCACTGGCGAGATTATGATGAAAAACAAACGAAAAGGTGCAAGCAGAAATTATATTCCTTTGTTGATCTCCTCAAGCAAATGATGACCATAGTTCCAGAAGATAGAAGCACTATTTGTGAAGCTTACGAGTTTTTTGTTAAATTCATTTATTCACCAGTTTCACAAATTGACTGAATTTAGTTATAGATTATTCATATCACGACGGCGCGCCCCACTCTGGCAAACTCCATGCGAATCGAACAAAACATAAGCGATTTTTTAACAGTGGGGCGCGCCGTCGTGGATTAAAATATCAATACATGGTAGAATACGACAAGTATGACTTAGTTATAATATCTTGAATACCGATTTCTATCAACAATATGCATGGTATTCTAATTTCACAAGGTCCTACATGTCAAGGTAGGTTAATACCATAATATTTGTGATGCTTTAATAACAAATTGAGGTGCATTGGTGCCTGCCATATTTTTTATAGTTTTTTAATTGTTCGAAAATTCCCATTCACCAAATATTGGTTACTCAAGGTGCATTGGTATTTGCCTGCCACATTTTTTTATAGTTTTTTAATTGTTCAAAAATTCCCATTCACCACATAGTGGTTACTGAAAGATCATTTTCTGTAGTTTCCCAGATTTGGAAGTATGGGGATTTGGAACAATATGAATAAATGAGTATTTTTGAGAAGTTTTTAATATTTGTGCTCAATGCTATCTGTGTGATGTATATTGTATTGTTGTTGTATAGGTATGTAATAATCTGTTATGATTTTGCATCCTATGTGGAAATAAACCTGATTATTTAGACATTTTAATTTGTGAATATGATAGTAAATAAAAAGCAAAGAATTCTGTCATAAAAAATAGTTTTATTAAAGTTTTCACGAAATTAGATAAAGCATGTTAACGAAATCTATAATGTATTTATAGTTGCTCTGAATTTCGGTATTGTAACAAATGGACTTACTTATCCTTCTCTTTGGCGCGTCCGTCGGGTACGTGGAACATGTTAAGCGGGGTTACGTGGCACGTGTGCGGTGTGTGGGGAGGGCGCACGGGAGCCATATCCATGCTGAAGAAGCCCCTTCGCTGGGACTCGATTGTATAATCCTTCAACGCATCTATCTTTTAACAAACGGACTTACCTTCACCTTGGCACGTCCGTCGGGTACGTGGAACAGGATAAGCGAGGTTATGTGGCACGTGTGCGGTGTGTGGGGAGGGCGCACGGGAGCCATATCCATGCTGAAGAAGCCCCTTCGCTGGGACTCGATTGTATAATCCTTCAACGCATCTATCTTTTAACAAACGGACTTACCTTCACCTTGGCACGTCCGTCGGGTACGTGGAACAGGATAAGCGAGGTTATGTGGCACGTGTGTGGTGTGTGGGAAGGGCGCACGGGAGCCATATCCATGCTGAAGAAGCCCCTTCGCTGGGACTCTATTGTAACATCCTTCAACGCATCTATCTTTTAACAAACGGACTTACCTTCTCCTTGGCACGTCCGTCGGGTACGTGGAACAGGATAAGCGGGGTTATGTGGCACGTGTGTGGTGTGTGGGAAGGGCGCACGGGAGCCATATCCATGCTGAAGAAGCCCCTTCGCTGGGGCTAGATTGTATCATCCTTCAACGCATCTATCTTTTGACAAACGGACTTACCTTCTCCTTGGCACTTCCGTCGGGTACGTGGAACAGGATAAGCGGGGTTACGTGGCACGTGTGTGGTGTGTGGGGAGGGCGCACGGGAGCCATATCCATGCTGAAGAAGCCCCTTCGCTGGGACTCGATTGTATCACCCTTCAACGCATCTATCTTTTAACAAACGGACTTACCTTCTCCTTGGCACGTCCGTCGGGTACGTGGAACAGTATGAGCGGGGTGGCTCGGCACGTGTGCGGAGAGGGGGGCGCGGGGGCCACGTCCACGCGGAAGAATCCCCTCCGCTGGAGCTCGATTATATCACCTTTTTTCACTTTGCCGAGCTCAGGTTCTCCAAGCATTGGGACCTCCCACTATTGAGAGAAACGTAGTTTTCTTGAAGTAAATGTAACTATGAATTTATAATACTAGTTATCTTGCGTCTAGGAAAGTCAAGAAAAAAATGTGATCAATCAGAATTAAAAAGCTAATATGAGAAAAGATGAAATGAAATTCTTTCAGCTCACAGATGAATGAGTTTTATATTGACACAAGTTTGAGCCTATAGCTAAAAATACTTAGTTTCATCGCACGCAAAGAGGTTGATTTTAATTGTGAGTTTTCAACCTCTCTTGATTGTGAGTAGGTTATAAAATTGTATGTTATAAAATTAGCCGCCACCATTAAGTCTACTCACTCTGGTCTGATGTCCGATATACTGTTTGAAGTCTTCATCCTTGCCGAGCAGTGGTTTGGATATGATGTGATCAAAGTAGACGCAGTATGTTTCCACTGTGGGCGCCTGTGGCGTGTCGGCGAGCCATGTTAATTTAATCGTCTTCTTGAAGTCCTTGTTATCGAGATTTGGGGTCGCGTCAATACTCGTGACTGACCCATCTGGGGCCCTGAAAATAATCACTGGCGTATAATTTAAGCACGGGATTGTAGTCGCAAAACTTTTTTTAATACATTTGCTCAAAAAGTAGACATTTCCATGTGAGTTTTGCGTGCGGAAAGTTATTCTTTTCCGCACTACTCACTAGTGCTTATTGTTTTCGTGGCACCGGAGCGGGCACACCAGGACGCGCCCTCGCAGCCGGCACCGGAGCACGACACGCAAACACGTAGTAGGCAAACACGTAAAACCAATTTAATAGTTGACCCGCGTCTTCGGCTTGGGTCCACAAACCGGGACTCGTAAATAAATGACAAACCTTCCGCACTTATATTGAAATGTACTATTAACATACCTAAATCTGCCCCGCTACGGGAGCTGGAGACGGTATCTCCCCAGGTAGAGGATAAAATGTTCTCTCTCCTTCTTTTATCCGCTCTCTTAAGCAGAGCGTGCAGGTTTTAATATAACTTCGTGGATAAAATTAACAAAATCTCATTCAGCAGCATAATCTTTTTAATGACACCCTCACTGGATCAGCACACGTATTCTGTAACTTGGTGCCTATCAAAGAATGATAGCCACTGGCCTATATTTTTTATACATTGAGGGTTTGCTACGAAAATGTTATTTTTATTTCATAGCAAACGTTCAATGAATAAAAAATATATACCATTGCAGTGCAGATAAGTTTGTGCCGCTATAACATTTAACCAACTTACTTGTGAATCTTGTTAATCATAACGTTCCCGTAGTTAATAAACGTTGCGTTCTCTCCCTCCTTAAGGGCCTTCGCATCTGCTTGATCTATGAGCAGCCTTTTCGATATCCAGATGGTTTTGGTGCCAACGTCCGGATTCTTGGGATGCAATGGCACAGTGAGACTGGTGTCAGATTGTACTCCTTTAAGAATCACTGGCACGGGGCTAGTCTCTAGGGCCGTGTACCGCGGTGCTATGGGGTCTATAACCTATAATGTAAACATGGTTCAAGTTGCGACGAAGTATTGAGGTTTTTTATCAAGGAATGATTAAAATTATTTTTTGTAATCCGCAACAGAAACTCCGGGAATGCCGACAGAAGTGAAAACTCAAAACTAAGGTGTCGGTTACGATAACAGACTGAGGTGTCGGTTACGTTACGGAAACGAGTTCAGTGGTTTTTCCCCATATGGTACATAATGCAGTAAAACGTCCAACACCATTTACCTTCCCAACAAAGCCAGAAAACCGAGTCCCCAAACAAGCATGCTAAAGTTTTTATTAAAAAAACCATTAAGTGTCGCCCTGCATATGAGCCATTGGCCACAACCATATAACGACGCGCCGGCGTAATATTTCCTGTAGTTTTCAACCATTTTATATGGACTCTTCGCACACACTACAGATCTAATGTGCAGCGAGTAGGTACATATAAAAGGTTTGAAAACTACAGAAATTATGCTGGTGGCTATATTTTGTCTGCCCAGGTGCTAACTGCTTACACACTAGATGCTAAGACTTTCAAACCGAATATGCCTTTGGGTTTGTGCAGACTTTCAAACCGAACACGCCTTTGGGTTTGTTACCTTTTTATTGATGGCCCAAATTTTGTCCCACTCCATGAAGACAACAGACCGGCTGGAGCCCTGCGCCTGTATGAACTGCCGCAGACCTTCCACTGTCATGCCGCGCCGGAGCACGCCGCGGACGGTCGGCATCCGGGGATCGTCCCTTCAATCGACATAATGTACACGAATTACGACTTTTTTTTTATTTTTTTATTTTTTATACTATATATAGGCTAGCGCTTGACTGTGATCACACCTGATGGAAAGTGATGATACAGTCTAAGCTGGAACGCGCTTGCCCAGAAGATGCCTATTCACTCTTGATTTGAAGGCACCCGGATTGTAAGTGGCAGGAAAGACACTGCCCGGGAGAGTATTCCAGGCCTTTGCAGTGCGTATCAGGAACGAGGAATCAAACCACTTCGTACGCGTTTTTGGTACGTCAACTATGTATGGGTGGAAGCCTTTACGATGCCTTGCCGTTCTATGGTAGAAAGGTGACGAGGGAACCAAATTAAGCAGCTAGCAAGACTAGCTGTTCGAAGGACAAATTAATTTGTTTTGCTATAATCCGCTACTTGAAAATATTCTGTATGGTACAATATGCAGGAACACTGCCCACATGCAACACCACACAATTTTCCAACTTTCATCGACGTACGTTTCGTCTCAACACCGGGACATCCTCAGGAGATGTTGACTTCACCACGCGAAATCGTAGTTTCTACGAATGGATATTTTGAGGATGTCCCGGTGTCAGAACGAAACGTACGTCGATGAAAGTTAGAAAATTGTGTGGTGTTTCATCTGGGCAGTGTTCCTGCATATTGTACTATACAGAATATTGTCAAGTTGCGGGTTATAAAAAACAAATTAATCGGTCCTACTAATTATGGATTTCCGCAAAATAACGCCTGCTTCCATTCAATATTCGACTAGCTTTTCGCTTAGCCGGGGTACGAAATGGATAAAAACATGAAAGCATGGAACTGTTATATCTTTCACGTACGGTGTTTTCGCCAAATTATCTCGCATAATTTATCTAGACTAATAACTACACAATGGAATACACCACTTACCATCCATCCACAAGTCCTTGTTCAACAAACCATGTCAATTTTCTCTTTGACAGCACTGTGTTTGTCATACTCAATCTATAAAGAGAAGTGCGTATTATAACAACTTTTCGTAACTTAACTTGGCTATTTAAATATTCGTATTAGCGTGAATAAGGTAAAAGTTGGGAAAAAATAAACTAACAAATTTGTTGTTGCAAATTAGCGGATTTGAAAAACACAGCGTTTTTCTGTGGGATTCTTATAAACTGAAAACTAGTCATAATTTGGTACACATCAGAAGTGGGATTACAATTTGTATTTTTTGGACAGATTAATTTTAAAAAACCCTTTATAGGCCGACCGTTTAACTCGCGTATCACCTGCGCGGTAAGAAGGGGGCGGGGGGAGATGTTAGCGGATGGGTGAAAGGGGTGCGCGGAGGATTTGACGTAAGCTCTCTGCTCTACGCGACCGGAGCTCCCTTCTTACCGCGCAGGCGATACGCGAGTTAAACGGTCGGCCTATAGGAACTAAAACTTCTACAATAGAGACTAAGATAAGTCACTGGACAGACTCTTAGATATTATAGGTTCTAATATTAGTTGTTAAAATTAAGTTACTAATTAGCTTTTAGACTATTATAGATCGTAACGGTACTAAAGTACCCTTAAGGGACTTTCGTGAAAAAAAAAGGAACTGAAGCAAATACATTTGTTTCCTCTTATTACTGATAACGAGTGAACCCCAAACAAGACGAACCTGTCTCGTGGGGTCAAGAAATGGTAACTTGCCTGCTGTACTCCCAGATGTATGGTTTCCTCAGGGCGAGCGCGTCGATGAACCAGTAGAACTGCGGGTCTCGGTCGTGGTACTCCATGGTGCGCAGCACGTGCGTCACGCCCTCTACCGCGTCCACGATCGGGCACGCGAAGTCGTATGTTGGGTAGACTCTGTTCAAACATGAAGGAATTGTAACGTTCACCTCATTCCATTTTCACACGTCGTGATTTTGCTGCGGGCTTCTTCTCAGATCGCGATCATAGGGCACGTTTGAACCCTCGTAAACTTAGTTTTAAGTCGTTAAATCGTTATCACTATTCCATAGCTGTATAAGTGTTTCATGACTATTCAAAAGTGCTTGCATGTAAAATGAGCCTAAATGAAATAAATCGTTTGAATCTTCGAGGCACGAGGCCAGTAGCGAACTTCCTTCATTCGCACGGTAAATGCGGCGCTACGATACTCACTTGTAGGCAGTGCCGGTGCGCGGATGCGGCTCGGGCTTGCAGCGGTAGATGGTGGGGTCGCGCAGGCAGCCGTTAATGCGGCGCTACGACACTCACTTGTAGGCAGTGCCGGTGCGCGGATGCGGCTCGGGCTTGCAGCGGTAGATGGTGGGGTCGCGCAGGCAGCCGTTAATGCGGCGCTACGACACTCACTTGTGGGCAGTGCCGGTGCGCGGATGCGGCTCGGGCTTGCAGCGGTAGATGGTGGGGTCGCGCAGGCAGCCGTTAATGCGGCGCTACGACACTCACTTGTAGGCAGTGCCGGTGCGCGGATGCGGCTCGGGCTTGCAGCGGTAGATGGTGGGGTCGCGCAGGCAGCCGTAAATGCGGCGCTACGACACTCACTTGTAGGCAGTGCCGGTGCGCGGATGCGGCTCGGGCTTGCAGCGGTAGATGGTGGGGTCGCGCAGGCAGCCGTTAAGGGCCACAAGCTAGGAGATGCTCTCATACATTTTTCACTTGAATTAATCTTGAAAAATATACATTTGTTGTTATATTTATTGATATTTACGATTTACTTAGGACTTTTTATACCCGCAATTTAAATATCAGGCGAATATTTACTTTAGTTAGAGAATAATACGGCATTTAAAAAACGCTAAATTTACATATGTGTGTGTAAGTACCTATGATGAAATACAGTATCGGTGTAAGTAAGTACATGGTTTTACCTTGTGTTACGAGCGACATCTAGTGTAACTACCTAAAACAACTACGTGTCTGACATATTGTTTTTGAAGTTGGACAACGCCATCATGATAGATGGCGTTGTATAGATACATGATAAAAATACTTCCATAGAGTATATTGAATACTTCGCTGGCGCTATTTGTAGAGTTCAAAATGAACCATACAAAATAGCGTATAAAAAACATGAATTTTCAAGTGCGTCGTATAAATCTAGGAAAAGAAGTCGTTCCGCCCTAGAGAGAATTACTGATGAAACTACGTAAGTATATTCATTGATAATAATAGGTAGGTAGGTATAACCCGTTCGCAGAATCGTTCTCATCTGAGCGGCAAAGTTTCTTTCAACGGATAGTACCTACTAATTTAGTATTGTAAGCTATCCAAACTCTATCCAAACTAGCATAGGTACTTGTTGCTTAGGTTTCTCACACCACACAAGCAGGGCTCAAGTCGAGGCCTTAGTCCCTTACCGAGGCAAAAGTAACCGACACCTCACACTGTTACCGTAACCTAACACCTCACACTTTATTATATGAGCCGAGTAAAGAAAGTAGCAAATGGGCTGTGCTGGCTGGCAACAACGCCGCGCAAAATGCTAGTAGGTAGGTAGGTAGGTAGGTAGGTACTAATAGATCCTTTGCTAAAACCAAATTTTTATGTATACCTACTTATTTTTTGCTAAAACCAAATTTTTATGTATACTTATTTGGGTGAGGCCGCCTTTTTTTGCTGATTTCGCAAAAATTTTTCTCCGCGGTTCATATTTTGAAAAGTATGATATCTATCTAATTTTTGATAACAGCGTAGGATTGAGCAACAAAAGGGCTCAAGTGAACATTATAATTGTTAAAGTTCAGTGAGTAAATTAAAAATATATTTCGAATGGAACTTGAAAAAAGTGACGGAAATTACACAAAAACTCCTATCCGCCGAGGCAGAGGTGCACTTTAACCTTTGCTGTAGCAAAAGGATAGAGGATTCTCGAGATACAACTGATGTTTTAAGAATACTTATATAACTAGCTATCTATGCTTTTAATTTCGCAAGGGGTATCCTAAGACTTTCTTTAAATTTTTGTCCAAAACAGTTATTGCGTTAAAAATTGAAATTCAACGCCACTTTGTCAACGCCACCAATATTTTTCATACCTATTGAAGTTTGGAGTCAGGGAGGTTTAAATCGGGAAGTGGCAACATACAGTTTCGATATAATAAGGACAGCGGCTCGATAGCGGTCATTATTTTGACGGTTGACATGTGAATGTAAGATCCGGATTGTGTACACACTTTTTTCGAAAGAGGATTTTTGCGCATAAAAATGTAAATTTTACTGTTTCACTTAAAACTATCAGTGCACCGTGTGATTAGAAGTGAAAGCTATATTTGGTGCTATAATGCAAGTCTAATCGTACGTTATTTACAGAGATTTATGTAATTTTCTCAACGCGTCGGTAGCGTAGAAGTAAAAATTCGCCACCATTTTGGCTCTTCAACGCCACTGGTAGCGTAGATATTCGCTACTTCCCCTACGCCACCAAATAAAGGTGAGTATTCACTCGCAAATAGAGAAAATACCGAGCAAAGCTCGGTCACCCAGATATGGCAGTTAAAATGGCGAGTGAGTTCTCATTTTGTTCGGACTATACAGTAGGTATTCTCATGGACATGAGTGTTAGGATAACCGAAATTATACGTACCTGCGTATATTTTGTAACACATAAAAAATAATGTAACATAAATTAAGTTGATTTTATTCATTCAATGTGTTTCCTAGTGCATTTTCATGTACATATTATTATGGTTACTATTTATAAAATACATCAATATATATAATATATAAAATACATCAATATAATTTTACATATGTATGCGAACCTTTACATTTAACCGTCACTATTATACGCCACTCAACGTCACCGACGCGTAGAAGTTTCTACGCCACCATCGCAATACTTCTGCGCCATATCAGCAAAAAACGGCGGCCTCACCCATTTATAAATAGGAGATTTACGTAGGTATCCATCAGGTTGCCTATCGAAGACCGCAAGTATTTTTAGATAATTTTTTTTGGTAAACATTTTTACGAATCAACCCTATTACAAGCAGAACAAGGTGCATAATCGCCTGACACAAATCGCACAAAGGAGTCATTGAAATTCCAAAACAATGGATTTCTGGAACTTTTGTTCCGCTTGTAAAAATTGTTATCGTACATCTACCTATCGCATAAAAATTAAAATTCATCCCAACAACAACATTTTCATGTAAAATATTGCCAGACGAGCATATGGCTCACACTGTCAAAAAGTTATCAGATCTCATGTAGGGCAAGACTTCTGACTTTATACACCCTTAAGACCGTGGGAACTTTCGATCCTGATATTTTCTAGGCGCACAGATACAATACGCGGTGTAAATTTCGTACCCTGACCATGAAAAATCAAACTTCGATACTTCAGACAATTTGAATGTCCATCGCGCGTTTAGTCTTTGAAGTATGTTAATAATTGTCAGAAAACACGCATACGTAGAAACTAGTTTATCGCATTCGCAGTTCGCGGCCTAATACAGAGACAGTTCGACTTTGCAGCCCGCAGATGCCCGCAGATGCGTTTAGGCGTGAAGTTTACTTATTATTTTAATAATGAGAATTTCGATAATTTTTAACTCATTTGTAAGATCTGGGTTTCTATATGATTTATTATTCTTATTACTGTTGTCACTACACTGTATGAAATGCTAGGCAGTGGTTTCAGTTGATGTATTTAATGAACCGAATATGAAGTTTTTTTTTAACTGTATAGGCTAGCGCTTGACTGTGACCACACCTGATGGAAAATGATGATACAGTCTAAGGTGGAACGCGCTTGCCTAGGAGATGCCTATTCACTCTTGATCTAAAGGCGCCCGGGTTGTAACTGGCAGGAAAGACAGTGCCTGGGAGTTCCATATTAAAATGTATGGCGTTTTTCGCGTATAAATATGATTGATTTGGAGCTCATATTATTTGCTTTTTGGTTTGAATTATAAAAAACTAGGCCGGTGAATGTATTATCGATACTTTCGTCTCATGTTTGAACCAAAAATATTTTCAAACATAATAATGAAATGGCTTGCATAGTTCAATTAGAAAAGGCTGTATTAGATGTTTTGACCTAAGTGACGCATTTTTTTTCTCTAAAATCAAGAATTATTGTATTAATATTCTATGGTGTTATCTATTTACATTATCAAGTGTAGGTACTCGTGTAACAAAACTCCTCCGAAACTTCATGGCCAATTTTTTGTGTAAATTTGGTAGGTCTTTAAACAAATTAAAAGGCAAAACAAAGTTTCTAAGGTCAGCTAGTCCTTCTTTTAATATATAAAATATTTTTGTGTCACAGTGTTTGTAACATAATTGCCCCTAAACGGCTTTTCCCTATTTTTATGAATTTTTTTATGTATTCGCTAAGGCAGAGAATAGGACGCAAACTTTTTTTTGTACCCTTGTATTTAAATAATCTATATAGCAAAACAACATTTGCCGGGTCAGCTAATCTTAATGTATATTGAAGCTCTTATTCGTCTACTTGCTCGAAAAAATACGAATAATTATATTACAAGCAGACACAACTCTGTCACTGACGACCCACCCCGCTATTCACAGAGTGATAAAAACAATATCGATCGCGATGTTGCAGCGCTGGAAGTGCTTCTTCAAACAGACGTGCAATCGCCTTGAGAACTGAAACCGCACTGAATTTTTCACGCTCGAAGTCTCGTATATAAAGCGATTTGTGGGAGGGTATTTTTTCATAGTAAAATGTATGGCGGTTTTCGCACATAAAGGTGATTGATTTGGGGCTCATATTATTTGCTTTTTGGTTTGAATTTATTTGGTTTTTGGTTTGGTTTGAACTTGGCTGGCGAACGTATTATCTATACTTTCCTGTCATGTTTTAACCAAAAATATTTTCAAATATAATAACGAAATAGCTTGTAGAGTCCAAATAGAAAAGGCTGTTTTAGATGTTGTGTCATTTTTTTCTCGAAAATGAAGAATAATTTTATAAATGTTCCAAGGCGTTAGTGCAGGCTCATTCAGTAGCCATCTGAGTTTTTTTTTTTGGTGTCATATAATGAAGTGAGTTGTTCAATATAGTTAAAACCGTAACTCCCTTTTTGCACGTTTTACAGCTTCGCGACCCTTAAATACAAGCTCTAACTTCACAAACTCTACACTTTAGTTACAATAATGCCTTGGCTGTTTGGCTACCGTCACATGGGCGTAAAGTGAAAAATGTATCCCACCAAAATCATTTTCTTGATTTCAAATTTTGAGAACTTACAGAGTACTGAAAAGTGAATAATTTTTTGATTTTACGCCCAATGTAACGGTAGCCAAACGGTTAAGACATTATTGTAACTAAAGTGTAGAGTTTATGAAGTTAGCTTGTATTTAAGGGTGTATAAAGTCAGAAGTCTTGCCCTACATGAGATCTGATAACTTTTTGACAGTGTGAGCCATATGCTCGTCTGGCAACATTTTACCTGAAAATGTTTTTGTTAGGATTTCATTTCTTTTTGTTAGTTTTTTAAAACAATGTTTTTTATTAACTTAATTTTTCTTTTTTTTTGTGTATTTCTTGCACTTCAGGTGCGCCTCTTTTCACAGCCCACTCTCTAATATGTTTGTATTACGAGTAGATACGTACTTTGCTTAGAAGTATATTCTGAAAATTTAAAAAACTTATAGTGGATTTAAAGTTAGTAGTTTTGGCCTACCGAAAGTGAAACTAATTTTACATTTATCAATATAATCAAACGTAATGTATAGATCCAAATTTCAATTTCTAACTTAAAATTTTACCTATTAAAACAAAAAGTCAGATACAAATGAAAGTTTGGATGTTTGTTACTCAATCACAACACAACTACGGAACTGATTTGGCTGAAATTTAAAATGTAGACTGATTATATCCTGGACTAACACAGACTACTTGTTAGCCATTAAAATGTACGGAAGATATCGGTGAGATTTGTGTGTTTATTAGTTTTTTAACGATTGTTTTATTTATAGTCTTTATTTTTGTTGGACCGCCATATTCATTTAGTTGGTCGCAATTTCTAAGGTAATAAGACTTATGAGCAATATCTCGCTGCACGCGATGCAATAAAACGGGGAAACAGTGCGTCGCCTGTTGGCCCTGTTGCCCTGTTACGGTAACAGTGTGCGGTGTCGGTAACGGTATCAGTGTGCGGTTTCGGTTACAGTAACAGTGTGCGGTGTCGGTTGAGGTAACATAACAGTGTGCGGTGTCGGTTACGGTTACAACGTGCGGTGTCGGTTACGGTAACATAACAGCGTGCGGTGTCGGTGTGTTATGTTACCGTAACCGACACCGCACACTGATACCGTTACCGACACCGCACACTGTTACCGTAACAGGGCAACAGGGCCAACAGGCGACGCACTGTTTCCCCGTTTTATTGAATCGCGTGCAGCGAGATATTGCTCATAAGTCTTATTACCTTAGAAATTGCGACCAACTAAATGAATATGGCGGTCCAACAAAAATAAAGACTATAAATAAAACAATCGTTAAAAAACTAATAAACACACAAATCTCACCGATATCTTCCGTACATTTTAATGGCTAACAAGTAGTCTGTGTTAGTCCAGGATATAATCAGTCTACATTTTAAATTTCAGCCAAATCAGTTCCGTAGTTGTGTTGTGATTGAGTAACAAACATCCAAACTTTCATTTGTATCTGACTTTTTGTTTTAATAGGTAAAATTTTAAGTTAGAAATTGAAATTTGGATCTATACATTACGTTTGATTATATTGATAAATGTAAAATTAGTTTCACTTTCGGTAGGCCAAAACTACTAACTTTAAATCCACTATAAGTTTTTTAAATTTTCAGAATATACTTCTAAGCAAAGTACGTATCTACTCGTAATACAAACATATTAGAGAGTGGGCTGTGAAAAGAGGCGCACCTGAAGTGCAAGAAATACACAAAAAAAAAGAAAAATTAAGTTAATAAAAAACATTGTTTTAAAAAACTAACAAAAAGAAATGAAATCCTAACAAAAACATTTTCAGGTAAAATGTTGCCAGACGAGCATATGGCTCACACTGTCAAAAAGTTATCAGATCTCATGTAGGGCAAGACTTCTGACTTTATACACCCTTAAATACAAGCTAACTTCATAAACTCTACACTTTAGTTACAATAATGTCTTAACCGTTTGGCTACCGTTACATTGGGCGTAAAATCAAAAAATTATTCACTTTTCAGTACTCTGTAAGTTCTCAAAATTTGAAATCAAGAAAATGATTTTGGTGGGATACATTTTTCACTTTACGCCCATGTGACGGTAGCCAAACAGCCAAGGCATTATTGTAACTAAAGTGTAGAGTTTGTGAAGTTAGAGCTTGTATTTAAGGGTCGCGAAGCTGTAAAACGTGCAAAAAGGGAGTTACGGTTTTAACTATATTGAACAACTCACTTCATTATATGACACCAAAAAAAAAAACTCAGATGGCTACTGAATGAGCCTGCACTAACGCCTTGGAACATTTATAAAATTATTCTTCATTTTCGAGAAAAAAATGACACAACATCTAAAACAGCCTTTTCTATTTGGACTCTACAAGCTATTTCGTTATTATATTTGAAAATATTTTTGGTTAAAACATGACAGGAAAGTATAGATAATACGTTCGCCAGCCAAGTTCAAACCAAACCAAAAACCAAATAAATTCAAACCAAAAAGCAAATAATATGAGCCCCAAATCAATCACCTTTATGTGCGAAAACCGCCATACATTTTACTATGAAAAAATACCCTCCCACAAATCGCTTTATATACGAGACTTCGAGCGTGAAAAATTCAGTGCGGTTTCAGTTCTCAAGGCGACTGCACGTCTGTTTGAAGAAGCACTTCCAGCGCTGCAACATCGCGATCGATATTGTTTTTATCACTCTGTGAATAGCGGGGTGGGTCGTCAGTGACAGAGTTGTGTCTGCTTGTAATATAATTATTCGTATTTTTTCGAGCAAGTAGACGAATAAGAGCTTCAATATACATTAAGATTAGCTGACCCGGCAAATGTTGTTTTGCTATATAGATTATTTAAATACAAGGGTACAAAAAAAAGTTTGCGTCCTATTCTCTGCCTTAGCGAATACATAAAAAAATTCATAAAAATAGGGAAAAGCCGTTTAGGGGCAATTATGTTACAAACACTGTGACACAAAAATATTTTATATATTAAAAGAAGGACTAGCTGACCTTAGAAACTTTGTTTTGCCTTTTAATTTGTTTAAAGACCTACCAAATTTACACAAAAAATTGGCCATGAAGTTTCGGAGGAGTTTTGTTACACGAGTACCTACACTTGATAATGTAAATAGATAACACCATAGAATATTAATACAATAATTCTTGATTTTAGAGAAAAAAAATGCGTCACTTAGGTCAAAACATCTAATACAGCCTTTTCTAATTGAACTATGCAAGCCATTTCATTATTATGTTTGAAAATATTTTTGGTTCAAACATGAGACGAAAGTATCGATAATACATTCACCGGCCTAGTTTTTTATAATTCAAACCAAAAAGCAAATAATATGAGCTCCAAATCAATCATATTTATACGCGAAAAACGCCATACATTTTAATATGGAACTCCCAGGCACTGTCTTTCCTGCCAGTTACAACCCGGGCGCCTTTAGATCAAGAGTGAATAGGCATCTCCTAGGCAAGCGCGTTCCACCTTAGACTGTATCATCATTTTCCATCAGGTGTGGTCACAGTCAAGCGCTAGCCTATACAGTTAAAAAAAAACTTCATATTCGGTTCATTAAATACCGACAGTATTTATAATAGTAACCGACACCGCACACTGTTACCGTAACCGACACCACACACTGTTACCGTAACCGACACCGCACACTGTTATGTTACCGTAACCAACACCGCACGTTGAAACCGTAACCGACACCGCACTGTTTAAAAATACGGCGAAACACTTCGAGAAAAGATAGGTAGTGCCCTCGCGCTTCGCTTGACTCGTCTGGCGGGGACACTACCGTGTCCCCAGATTTTTGTAAGTAAGTAGTAATAGGTATCTCACATAGCTTATCATAATTATGAACTGTAAGCTTGGAAGCCAATATTATTAGTTAGGGTTCCGTAAGTAAGGTCACGAGCGTCCAGTAGCCAGTAGGTAGGTACCTAATTATAAATACCTAATTTATATAATATATACAACGTGTTCAGGAGCAATACCAACAACTTGGAGGTATTGAACAGACCACTTATAGGAATCGAACCACATAAAGAATAATTTTTAAATAAAATAAAAAAAGAAAATTCAGTTTTCATACAAAGTAATTCAACTATTTCCAACTATCCATGTTACATACATCTTTATGTAAAAACTGGCATCGTCGCATTTTAAAACAGAACTTATGAATGGTCTTAAATTTACTTTCAATGAGCGCTATTTTTTTCATTGGTAAAATCTATTCTTGTCAGCGGCGTTCGTAGGGTCAGCAAAAACTATTTCCGAAGCTTCTGATAATAATTAATAAATCTTACATAAGTACCTATTAAAATTGTTTGTTACTTTTGAGATTAGAGACAAGTTGCTTTGTTAAAATTGAAATGACTGTCTGGTTTCGTTCGAAACAATCGACAGTTATGGTAACTGCTTAACTACTTACTTTCAACGAGAGTGAAGACCTCTACGTCGAAGTGATAAGGACGGATGTTACACGTTCGATTCCTGGCTGGGCGGATCAAGATTTTCTTAACAGTTTTAGGTCGCTGATAGTTGGCTAGGAAAATTAGTGCACCGAACTGAAACTTGCGAGCAGGACGGAGGTCAAGTCACAAGTAAGCTTTTAAAAGAGTAAACGAACAACGAAAACAATGGATCTCGGTAGAGACAATAAATTCAAAGTGAAGTTAGCCCTATTTTCGAACCAATATTTAATATTTTTTTGCTAACAGTACTCGATTACTAGCAGTCGCACTTTATTACCTACAAGCGAGGGTTGTCACAATAAGGAATTAATAAAAATTTAAAAAATATTTGTTAGGTCTTACATATTTTACCAACGATTCGTATCGTTTTAAAGAATGGGTAAAGTAAAGTGACTGTCACCTTACTTTACCCATGAATTTAAAAATGATGAATGTGGAAGAAAAGAAAAGTCAGGACCAATAGTAGCAAATAAAAGGATAAATTATTATTGCCTCCCCGTAAAACGGGCGACGTATGGTGTTTATTAAAGTACATTGAAAGTCCATCTCTAAGCATAAAACCTATCTTAATGAAAATGTAATGGTTATCACTTCATTAATAAAGCGCATCAATCAACCCCTAGTAAGAAAAACGTATTCATCGTTATCGTAATCATTAGTGAATTCTGCCCCCCGATTGGTAGACGTAAATTAGGGAACCAATCTGTGGGCAGAATTAGTAACGATAACGATGAAAAGCTTTTTCTTACACAATCAGACCCCAGTAAGTACACGAAGCAATCTTTAATTGCGATCAAGTTGAAAATTGGCAATTCGGCTCAACGTTTAGCACGACTTTCTTTTCAATTCTCGAGGAGACAAGCCAACAGTTCCCCACGCTAGCCTCAAGTGGAGTGGCAGATTGCACATAACTCGAGAATTTTAAGGAATTCTCAGGTTTCCTCACGATGATTTTCAGCTAAAAGATGGCATAACTCAATATTAATTACTCATTTTATTGATAGCTGTACCTATTAATAACATACTATCATATGCATGTAAATTGTAAATAAAATAAAAACGTCAAATTCACATCTACTTTAAAGTGTACAGCCCTGATAGTTCTCGGCACACGTAAAGTTGCTTCAACAATAAAGATAAGGAAACAATTAGTATATCGATCGCAGTTTAACTAAGGGATACTAATACCTGAGAGAAAGAGAAACCCGAACATAACAAAAAAACTTCAGGAGCTTAAGCACTTGTGGTGCGCTTTTTTTATAATTTTTAACAATATCGACAATCGATACTGAGAATCTTTCTAATGGACTTAATTGTTTACCTAATTACTCAATGTAATTTACGAGCTTGGTTTAGCCGATTCGAATAGCAAAGAAGGGATTTAAATAAAAGTAGTTAAGTAAGGTATCACGAACCATAAAAGCGAAATAAATAGGTAGGAACTTGCAGACCTACCTACATTTACGCAGTCAAAAATATCGGAATTGTATTAATACGTGACTTGTGTTTGTTTGTATTTTCGAGTAAGGAAGTACGCGGCAGTATGTAAGCTTGAGTGATTTTAAATCAATTTAGCTTACTTTGGTATTCCAACCTTTTACCAATACCTACTGGCGGTGCAAAGTACGTAATGGTTTCATTTCCAATCATAAAGTTTAAAATGAATGATTTTCAATATCGCCAAAATGTAAAACATTAAAATCTAAGGAATAAATTTATGTTTTACCGTACGCGGTAAGACTATCGATGCCGACAAGATAACTTCTACTGGCTCATCACTAGTCACACCGTATTGATAGTAATTTTGAATGATTTAAGTTTGGCAACGTCGCAAAAATAAGAGTGCGATATATGGGGCACAATTTTGGATCTATTTACAAAAGAAAAATTATTTTCTCCGAAAATATCAATTTTAGAACTTATGTTCCTTAGCCATTTTCGATTACTTTTCGGTAAGGAACCTAACCCTAAATTTGTTGGTATTCGTCCTGAACACGTTGTATAATATGATAACGGGTTCTGCAGTCTGCCATACAGGAAACCGAGCGACGACCGCGTAAATCTATGCAGGAAAATTTTCAAAAATGCATTCCTTCTATATTGATACGGTTTTGGTTTTACTTTTACGAGTAGATAATAATACATAACATCTAGCGTGTCTAAAATGTAGATAGGTATAGCAGTAGGTGTTATATATTTTTGCGAACATTGAAAAACTAATTTTACTTATATATTGTCATAGAGCGTAAAATTGAATGTAGTTGAAAACGCAACATCGTCGATAGGTACTCGTGTTTGCTCGATAAGATTGAGTCATCGTAACTATTTCCTACATTGAAATACATTTGTCAATATTTTGCAATCTAGCCCCAAAGTAAGAAATAGCTTGTGTTATGGGTACCTATTATTGCATATATATGTACATATATGTATGCAATAAACACCCTTACACTTCTCCTGCCTACTTATTATTATGTAAGGGAGTTTACCGACGGACCGCATTTCAACTGTAATCCAACTGCAAATTGCAGTTCAAGTGCAGTTTGAATGCGGTTGACACGACTGCAATAGAACTGCAAACAAAACGCGCAGTCAGATTGCAGTTCAGTTGCAGTTGGCGTGCAGTCGTGTGAACTGCATACCGACTGCATCCAAACTGCAGAGAGAGCGGAGCGTGCGGGCGGGTGGGATGGTGCAGTTTGGATGCAGTCGGTATGCAGTTCACACGACTGCACGCCCACTGCAACTGAACTGCAATCTGACTGCGCGTTTTGTTTGCAGTTCTATTGCAGTCGTGACAACCGCATTTAAACTGCAATTTGCGGTTGGATTGCAGTTGAAATGCGGTCCGTCTGTAAACACCCTTAGACGTTGTTAGTTGTCACCTAGATATTTAGGTATTTGGAGATTTATTCAAGAAGCCTAGGTATTATTCGTTGGCTGAACTCAGGGAACAAATTTAGCCGGGATAAAACCTACTCGTACCTATATCTACAATAAAACCTAGAGATCTCTATTTCCAGCAGAATAATTAGTATTGTGACACAATGTGAGGTGTCGGTTATGGTAACAGTGTGAGAACATTATGCTATGCACAATGCAATAGCTTTACCTTACGAAATAATACTTTACGAAAATTTTGATCATATTTTTATTTAGAGGAGTACCTCTAAATAAAAATATGATCAAAATTTTCGTAAAGTTTGGATGTTTGTTACCGAAATGTCGCCAAGTATGGCGACATTTCGGAAAGTCGACATGTATATCAACCGAGAGTATCAAGATATGTAAGCAGTGTTGCCACATTTGGGGTACTTTTCGAGATTTTCCCCAAAATATCCTCTCGTAAAATTTTATATGAACAATTCTTCTTTCACTTATGGCTTCGTATAGAAGTCAAAAAAAGACTCGATGAAAAATATGCAGAGAGCTAATGATTGAGGATTTCGGAGACGGGTCGCACGTCCACGTCACGCACACAAGAAGATAGGTGGGGGGTGCTCGACCAAATGTCATTCGAAACGTCATACCAATGGCAGTTAGCTGAAAAATCAAAATGGCGGATTCAAAATGGCCGCCATTCGAATTTCGTCGGTTTCTCAAAAAGTGTAAAAGATGGAAGAACGGCCTTGACAAGATGTGATCAGGAACAGTAAGTCTATCTGATGTATAGAAAAAAATTCATAATGGCAGAATTTACTTTTCCATAGAAAATGTACGGGGAATATTGATGAGATTACAAGTTGGGGAATGGGGAGGAAATTAAAAGTCGATAATAAATTAAAAAAAGAAAAAAGACTGGAAGACAGCCCGCGGGCCACCTGTGGCCCGCGCACCTACGCGCCCTACTAGTTTGATATAATTATAGCAGTTCAAGAAAGACTTACAAATCTTTGAAGTCTTGGTACAAAACTCACCGCGAAATAAAATATAATTCTTCAAAATCTTATTATCTTAAAGAAAACCGGCCAAGTGCGAGTCGGACTCGCACACCATCTTGGTATAGTGGCCCGTCATGGAGGATTGGCTGGGGCGCCAGCATGGCGGCCCTTACCTTCCGGCTGACGCAGATACTTACTGGACATGGTTGCTTCGGTAAGTATCTGCATCGCATAGGTCGGGAGCAATCGCCCGGTTGCCGCCACTGTGGAAACCGCCTCGAGGACACGGCGCAGCACACACTGGAGGAGTGTCCCGCGTGGGCGCAGCAGCGCAGTGTACTCGAGGCAGCTGTTGGTGGCCTCTCGCTCTCAAACATCGTTCAGGCGATGGTTCAGAGCGAGACAGCGTGGAATGCCTTTGCCAACTTTTGTGAGGAGGTGATTCTTGCAAAGGAGGCGGCGGAGCGCGAGAGAGAACATCAGGCGGCGCATCCCTCTCGCAGGAGACGCACCGGGCGCCGGAGGGCAGATGACCTCCGGCCTCCATGAGTTGCCGGCCTGCCTGGTGATGGACGTTAGGGGCCGTCCGTCACTCAAATATAGACAGGCCCGGAGGTGGCGAGCAAAAACAGGCGCGCCCTTCAGACGGTTCCAGCAGCGACCAGGCTGCCGACAATGATGGGACTTGCTGCTGAGGTGGCTGGTCGAGACCTGGCGGGAGCGCGGTGAATACGATAGTGAATCCCGTACTCCCGCCAGAAGGTTTGTCGTAGGAACAGACAGTTTTTAGTGGGTGCAAGCCCCACATAACCCCTTCGTTTCCCCTATCGAAGGGGTATGCGTTAGGCATTTTCTGTCTTTAAAAAAAAAGCGTATGTACCTATAATGACAAATAAATATTTGCAAATTTAATTTGCTGGTTACGCAGTACAAAGTACAGTTACACAGTGGGAGTTACAGGAATGCACAAATGGTGGGATTTTCATAGATTTTCTTCGTGACGGGTTTTTCGTAACGGAAAAATTTGAAACTTCGTTCTATTATTATGGCAGTCGCTGTAACGTATTACTTAATATGTATTAAAAATAAATAAATATTGAAATATATTCGTCTTTTCATTTATGAAGTCACTATCAGTATGTTTTAAAATTTATAATAATTGCAATCAGTGTACCTACATAATTATACCTACTACATGAACTGAGCCAGCGCGGCGAACGCACACAAGTGCCGCAGAGACTTTCGGTCAGTCATTTTATTTATTAGGTAGGTAGGTATGTTCTGTTCTGAAAGTTTTGGTTTTGGTTGAAAACGATTCGGTCGTCAAAATAATAGATAATTATCAATATTATGGTATAAGTAGATAGGTATAATCATTTCAATCCACGACGACGCGCCCCACTCCGACAAACTTCATACAAATCGAATGAAACATTAGCTATTTTCACAGAATGGGGCGCGTCTTCGTGGAGTGAAATGTCTATAGGTAGGTAGGTAATTACTTGTTAGATACTTAGTAACAAGGTAGTAGGTGCATAGAGTTATAATTATTACAGTAGTACTGTAATGATATTATACTCTATGAGTAGGTGGATGTAAAAATTTTTAGTACCAGCTCGGAGTTGATTGATCTCTCTCCGAAAATCTGATATTGTAGACTATAAATGATATCTCTGAGTATTTTTTTTAATTTAACGCCATCTATGTTGCACCTATGTCCTTTTTTACGCTAACAATTGGTAGAAAACGTAAGAACCACAGATCCTGGATTGAAACCATAGCGTCAATGTGTGTGTGCTCGTCGTGTCTCTACGCTAACAGAGATGACAGATTTTTATATTTGAACTAGATAACGAAATGGTTACGTTTTAGTTTAAAATAATGATGTGATAAAATAAAAGGCAACGTTGTACTTCCGCAAAACACATATTATTAAAAATAGTTCAATACGATTGGAGTAAATGATTAAAAACTGTAACTATCTTAAACAGCGCCATCTAGCGGCAATCCTTCCTCGGATAAGCCGTTGCATTCACGTTAATGCGGCGCTACGATACTCACTTGTAGGCAGTGCCGGTGCGCGGATGCGGCTCGGGCTTGCAGCGGTAGATGGTGGGGTCGCGCAGGCAGCCGTTAATGCGGCGCTACGACACTCACTTGTAGGCAGTGCCGGTGCGCGGATGCGGCTCGGGCTTGCAGCGGTAGATGGTGGGGTCGCGCAGGCAGCCGTTAATGCGGCGCTACGATACTCACTTGTAGGCAGTGCCGGTGCGCGGATGCGGCTCGGGCTTGCAGCGGTAGATGGTGGGGTCGCGCAGGCAGCCGTTAATGCGGCGCTACGACACTCACTTGTAGGCAGTGCCGGTGCGCGGATGCGGCTCGGGCTTGCAGCGGTAGATGGTGGGGTCGCGCAGGCAGCCGTTAATGCGGCGCTACGACACTCACTTGTAGGCAGTGCCGGTGCGCGGATGCGGCTCGGGCTTGCAGCGGTAGATGGTGGGGTCGCGCAGGCAGCCGTTAATGCGGCGCTACGACACTCACTTGTAGGCAGTGCCGGTGCGCGGATGCGGCTCGGGCTTGCAGCGGTAGATGGTGGGGTCGCGCAGGCAGCCGTTAATGCGGCGCTACGATACTCACTTGTAGGCAGTGCCGGTGCGCGGATGCGGCTCGGGCTTGCAGCGGTAGATGGTGGGGTCGCGCAGGCAGCCGTTAATGCGGCGCTACGATACTCACTTGTAGGCAGTGCCGGTGCGCGGATGCGGCTCGGGCTTGCAGCGGTAGATGGTGGGGTCGCGCAGGCAGCCGTTAATGCGGCGCTACGACACTCACTTGTAGGCAGTGCCGGTGCGCGGATGCGGCTCGGGCTTGCAGCGGTAGATGGTGGGGTCGCGCAGGCAGCCGTTAATGCGGCGCTACGATACTCACTTGTAGGCAGTGCCGGTGCGCGGATGCGGCTCGGGCTTGCAGCGGTAGATGGTGGGGTCGCGCAGGCAGCCGTTAATGCGGCGCTACGACACTCACTTGTAGGCAGTGCCGGTGCGCGGATGCGGCTCGGGCTTGCAGCGGTAGATGGTGGGGTCGCGCAGGCAGCCGTTAATGCGGCGCTACGATACTCACTTGTAGGCAGTGCCGGTGCGCGGATGCGGCTCGGGCTTGCAGCGGTAGATGGTGGGGTCGCGCAGGCAGCCGTTAATGCGGCGCTACGATACTCACTTGTAGGCAGTGCCGGTGCGCGGATGCGGCTCGGGCTTGCAGCGGTAGATGGTGGTGTCGCGCAGGCAGCCGTTAATGCGGCGCTACGACACTCACTTGTAGGCAGTGCCGGTGCGCGGATGCGGCTCGGGCTTGCAGCGGTAGATGGTGGGGTCGCGCAGGCAGCCGTTAATGCGGCGCTACGACACTCACTTGTAGGCAGTGCCGGTGCGCGGATGCGGCTCGGGCTTGCAGCGGTAGATGGTGGGGTCGCGCAGGCAGCCGTTAATGCGGCGCTACGATACTCACTTGTAGGCAGTGCCGGTGCGCGGATGCGGCTCGGGCTTGCAGCGGTAGATGGTGGGGTCGCGCAGGCAGCCGTTAATGCGGCGCTACGACACTCACTTGTAGGCAGTGCCGGTGCGCGGATGCGGCTCGGGCTTGCAGCGGTAGATGGTGGGGTCGCGCAGGCAGCCGTTAATGCGGCGCTACGATACTCACTTGTAGGCAGTGCCGGTGCGCGGATGCGGCTCGGGCTTGCAGCGGTAGATGGTGGGGTCGCGCAGGCAGCCGTTAATGCGGCGCTACGATACTCACTTGTAGGCAGTGCCGGTGCGCGGATGCGGCTCGGGCTTGCAGCGGTAGATGGTGGGGTCGCGCAGGCAGCCGTTAATGCGGCGCTACGACACTCACTTGTAGGCAGTGCCAGTGCGCGGATGCGGCTCGGGCTTGCAGCGGTAGATGGTGGGGTCGCGCAGGCAGCCGTTAATGCGGCGCTACGATACTCACTTGTAGGCAGTGCCGGTGCGCGGATGCGGCTCGGGCTTGCAGCGGTAGATGGTGGGGTCGCGCAGACAGCCGTTAATGCGGCGCTACGATACTCACTTGTAGGCAGTGCCGGTGCGCGGATGCGGCTCGGGCTTGCAGCGGTAGATGGTGGGGTCGCGCAGGCAGCCGTTAACGTGAATGCAACGGTTTATCCGAGGAAGGATTGCCGCTAGATGGCGCTATTTAAGATAGTTACAGTTTTTAATCATTTACTCCAATCGTAATGAACTATTTTTAATAATATGTGTTTTGCGGAAGTACAACGTTGCCTTTTATTTTATCACATCATTATTTTAAACTAAAACGTAACCATTTCGTTATCTAGTTCAAATATAAAAATCTGTCATCTCTATCAGCGTAGGGACACGACGAGCACCCACACATAGACGCTATGGTTTCAATCCAGGATCTGTGGTTCTTACGTTTTCTACCAATTGTTAGCGTAAAAAAGGACATAGATGGCGTATATCAATACTCAGAGATATCATTTATAGTCCACAATATCAGATTTTCGGAGAGAGATCAATCAACTCCGAGCTGGTACTAAAATTTTCTTGATAAAAAACAAAAAAAAAACTAGTTATTGCCCGACCCAGGGATCGAACCAAGGAGCTCATAGAGTAGGTAAATCATTACAGTACTACTGTAACTCTATGCACCTACTACCTTGTTACTAAGTATCTAACAAGTAATTACCTACCTATAGACATTTTACTCCACGAAGACGCGCCCCATTTTGTGAAAATAGCTAATGTTTCATTCGATTCCTATGAAGTTTGTCGGAGTGGGGCGCGTCGTCGTGGATTGAAATGTTTATACCTATCTACTTATACTATAATATTGATATCTATTATTTTGACGACCGAATCGCGTAGCGGTAGCGAACCTGCCGTTGCGACGTAAGTCGGTCGTGGGCTCGATTCCCACTATTGGTAAAGGTTTGTGTGATAAGGAGGAATATTTTCCGGTGTCTGGGTGTTTTTCAGTATAGGTATTATATGTATAATATTATATTCTCTAATATTTAAAATTCTCTCGCCAATTTTGTTACCAAACTCCTCCGAAACGGCTCGACCGGTTGTTATGAAGTTTGCAGTGTATGATCGGTAGGTCTGAGAGCAGGATGTTATGTTTTTTTTATATTCCTAATGGCAATTCAACGTTTGCCGGGTCAGCTAGTTTATGTATATTAAGTATATATAGTATATATACTTATATATACATATATATATATTTATCCCGCAAGCAATCTGACACCCGCTGAAGAAAAAAAAACCTGTCAAGTGCGAGTCGGACTCGCGCACTGAGGGTTCCGTACTTCAACCGGAGGAATAAAACCATAAAAACCACTTTTCTTATCGAACCGCAAAACTAACTTTGTTTTTAGAGGTTTTATTGTAAATATCAAAAAACTACTTATTAGATCTCGTTCAAACCAATTTTCGGTGGAAGTTTGCATGGTAATGTACATCATATATTTTTTTTAGTTTTATCATACAGTACGCGCGGCGAAAGTTTGGCTTTGACCGTTATTGCGCAGAAATCAGAAATTGGGTATCAACCAATCAGAGAAATCAGAAATTGGGTATCAACCAATCAGAATATGGGTACCCATGCGCAGTTATCCCCTCCACCCGAAGGTCAAAGCCAAACTCTCGCCGCGCGTACTGTACTCTTATTTTAGAAGTTACAGGGGGGGGGGGGGACACACATTTTACCACTTTGGAAGTGTCTCTCGCGCAAGCTATTCATTTTAGAAAAAAATGATATAAGAAACCTTAGTATCATTTTTGAAGACCTATCCATAGATACCCCACACATATGGGTTTGATGAAAAAAAATTTTTTGAGTTTCAGTTCTAAGTATTATTACAGTATTACAGTACCCCCAAAATTTATTACTTTTTTAAAAATTTGTGTGAAAACCTTAAGGGGATTTATTGAATTTATTTTTGTCTTTCTCACTCTCACGGAGATTTGGTAGGTGCGACATGCAGCGTCGCGGAAAAATATAGCAGAAAAACGACGTTTTACCTAATTACTCAAAAACTAAGCCAGTTATCAAAAATCTGTTCTAAGCGTTTTAGGATATTATTATTACCGATACATTAAAACAAAAATTACAATAACATCCATTGTAGTTTCCGATAAAACATAGAAAAACTGAGATTTTGGAGCAACTTTTGGGAGAACTTTCTATCGAGAAAATTTTATCCAATCGTGTTTCTGCTTCTAAGCTATTTTAGATTAAAGACCCAAAATACATGACGTGTAAATTTGAAAGTCATTGTCTTTATAGTTTTTGCATAAAACTTCATTCAAAATCACCTAAATACGGCTTATAGGCCGTTAATGCGGTTCACAGAATACATCTACTTACCAAGTTTCAACAGTATAGCTCTTATAGTTTCGGAAAAAAGTGGCTGTGACATACGGACGGACAGACGGACAGACGGACAGACAGACATGACGAATTTATAAGGGTTCCGTTTTTTGCCATTCGGCTACGGAACCCTAAAAATCAACGTAAAAATGGTTGCATTTACCCACAACACGGATTTCTTTTAGAAAAAGGTTTATACTAGCAAAAACTTCGGGTTATTATAAACCTAGGTAAGGCTTAATTTTGATTGCTAAACACATAACAGTTACGACGTTTATCATCAGACTCGGGATAGGCAATAAATTTTAACCGTCACTCGAAAGTCGAAAATCTGTATTACAATATGTACAAAAAATATTTAGTCTAATACACAACATTACCCGTACGCAATAGAGTTGAAAATAGAAAACGCGCGTGTGCGCGTATAACGTGGTGCGGTAGTTCAATTTTAGCACATAAATATTACCATAATCTAGTATAGTATTATATTATCTGTGCCATAATCTAACTAGGTCCTCTTTAGGTAGATACTTGATATTGTACCTCACATATTTTGCTACTTTCTTTACTCGGCTCATAATCTAAATATATAAAAGAAGATACTGACTGACTCATTCACTCATTCACTGACATATCAACGCACAGCCCAAACCGCTGGGTCTAGAGACTTCAAATTTGGCACACAGGTTCCTTATGAGGTCTAGGGGTGCACTAAGAAAGGATTTTTCAAAATTCCCCCCTAAAGGGGTGAAACGGGGCTCCAAAGTTCGTATTTTACCATGCTTCAATACTCCTTCACGCCAAAACTACTGAACCGATTTGGCTCAAATTTGGAATTGAGATAAACTGCATCTTGGATTAGCACATAAGCTACTTTTCATCCCGGGAAAATCCATGGTTCCCGTGGGATTAGTTAAAAACTGAAATTCACGCGGAAAAAAATCTTCACGCTGCAAGTACAAGACCGATTTGGCTGAAATTTGGAATGGAGATAGATGATATCCTGGGTTAATAAAAAGGCTACTTTCTACTTACCCGGAAAAATCCATGGTTTTCGCGGGAAAACTGAAAAATTGATATTCACGCGCGAAAAATACTACTTGACGCTGCACTTACTGAACTGATATGACTGAAATTCGGAAAGGAGATAGATTTTATCCTGGATTAATACATAGGCTAAATTTTCATCCCGGAAAATTTCATGGTTTCCATAATAATAGTGATAGATAATATGCCTTCATGCCGTAATATTACTGAACTGATTTGGAATAGAGATAGATTATATTCTGGATTAAAATCAATGGTTATTTCTCCCGCGTGAATATTTGTTTTTCACTATTCCAGCGGGAGAAATACTCATTCACGCGGCAACTATTGAAATTTTTGACTGAAAGTTAAAATGGAGATAGATTTTGCTATAAATTAACACAAAGGTTACTTTTTATTCCGGAAAAATCGATGGTTCCCGTGAGAATAGGGAAAACTAAAATTTACGCGGGCGAAGCCGCGGGTATCTGCTAGTATATAATATTGCTACCTCGGGGTAGAAAGGTCGTAAAAACCAAAACCCTACTTTTCAGGACGAGCAAAAAAGAAAATTTTTAAAACTTTTTGGCAAATAACTTTTTTTGTTTTTATAGGTATATTGACCCTATTAAGCGATATTTTATTAATTCTTTATGTTTTTTGCAATGGATAACCTTATTTTGTTCTCAATCTCTTAGTTTAGAAGTTAGCTTGGATTTACGACCAATAATTTTTTGAAACTTGGTTCATACACCCCCTAATTATTTCAGTTGTGACATTGTAATGAGTTGTAACTAGATATAAGTCGTTGTTATTGTGCTTGAATGAAAACCATTAACATAAAATAGAGAGAGTCGTAAAATCAATAGGTACCTTCTGGACTTTGAGAGTCGTAACTATGATAACTTTATAGTAATTTACATAACTTAATATAAACTTAGGTGATAAAATCCATTTAACCTAAGTACATACATATGAACTTATTACAATTTTTAACCAGTTAATAAATCAAAATTACTATTTAAGTATTTTTTTTACATTATCAATTTACTTAAAGCAAAGTACAAAGTGATTTAAGGCTTTCCTCGTGGTTTAAAGACATAATTTAACGATTTTTACGAGTACATACCACGATTATTTGTAAATAATATTTTGCCAATATTTCGTTCTAATTGCATAGACGTATCGGTCTACCCTCCTCCTAGATCTTTTTGACTTCATTTCGCGAGTTGTCACGCAAACACACACTAACAACGTCATTTTTCACCCCTGCTTTATTGCGACTTTGCTTCGGTTTGTACAGTTCTACAACCGTATTCCACGTATTGGCTAATTTAAACCCGTCTTCACGATTTAAATTCCAGCGTTTTTGAATTTCAATCGCTTCACGAACCAGCCTAGGTATAAAGTGACAGTCTGTGGATAAAACCATGGGGCTCAATCCAGTGTAGTACCTGGTTGCAGAAGATTCTCCGCGATCCGCAACTGATGGTCATTCAACTTTAGTAATAATTTACCAAATGCTGGCTATTTCCATTTTTGTGAATTTATCAGTTATCGTGAATTCGTACTCATCCTTTTCCCTTTTTCCTTTTTATAGATTCTTCATAAAGATTGATTGTTTCTTCTAGTACCTCTTCATATACAGAATACTTAATTTGTACTTGTTTTTAAAAACTTTACAATCCTGATATGTTGGATTTTTCTGAAATGAAAGTGTGTTTTCGGACAGTACATCGCTGGGGACTAGGCGAAAGAAAATAGGTTTTTTTCGTCACGAAAATCCCGAGACGAAGAAAATTCGGGAAATCCTTTCTAGTAAATTGTTTCTTGTTGTCAAATACAAAACTCTACGTCGATGGGAGCATATTGTTATCAGCTGATGAATTGTTACCAGAAACTAAAGAAGTATGTTAGTTTTCTGTTTCATTTCATTCATATTCTCATTGTACACAAAAGAAATATATCTTTCCTTGGCGTAGAAAAACTGATATTCTATTCATTGTTGAATAATATCATGTAAAAACCGATTCTCGAACACGTTACATCTGGTCATCATTACCATTACTCTCACACTGTTTCTGGTTCTTAAGTTTCTTAAATTCTACACAAATTATAACGTTTTTGAGTTCCCGAGGAAGTGCGCAGGTAGCTTTTCAATCAACATCTTTACGTATTCTTTATCATCGGAAGAATATTTGGCAGGGACATTGCCTATCCTTGAGTCATTTTTCATTACTCTCACACTGTTTCTGGTTCTTAAGTTTCTTAAATTCTACACAAATTATAACGTTTTTGAGTTCCTGAGGAAGTGCGCAGGTAGCTTTTCAATCAACATCTTTACGTATTCTTTATCATCGGAAGAGTATTTGGCAGGGATATTGCCTATCCTTGAGTCATTTTTGGCCTTGCATTCTTTAAAATGCGGCTAACTGTACAGTAAAAATTTCTGAGTACAATTTACAAGGCAGTATTTATCTAGTAGAAATTGTAAATAGATTGTTATTAAATTTTGTAAGACCCCTTTTTTTGAACGCCTTTTAACAATTTGTTCGGCTCACAAGGATTTTGTCCCATAGTTCTTTATGGTTCTGAGTCTTCTTCTCTGTTTTTGTACCTTTCACCTTTATCTTCAAGTTGTTTCCGTAACATTTTTGTATTAATTGTTTTTCTTACGATTATATTACGTTGTTAATGTTGGTCAACGTTGGTTGCCTTTTTATTATGTTGGTTAATGTAAAATAACCTTTACTAATAGGGTCAGTGTGCTGGGAAAGAGATTGGAAGGATTCTAGTGACGGTCCCCGGAGATTCCAACTAAATTATTTGAATTTATTCATCTGAATATTATAAAAAAGGAAGAAAGTGATTTGGAAGTAGAAGCCTTGAGAAATAGTAAACTACGTCGTATAAACCCTTAATATCATCAAAACAAAAAATCAATTGAAAGCAAAAGGGTGTATAAACCATGTATAGATATTTCAATCTACAATGACGCGCCCCACTCTGTCAAACTCTATGCGTATCGAATAAAACATAAGCGATTTTGAATGAATGGGGCGCGTCTTCATAAATTGTCACCGGCGTCAATTCACTATCTGTTCTCATTGAACCACACCACTTGACCTCTTGAGAAAACGAAAATTAAAACTAAATTCTTTAACTATTATCTGCATTACTCTAATCTATGACGTTGATAAAAAATGGAATGGGAGGCCCGTTATTATTGTAAAAAAAGTATATTATTTTATAATAACGTCAAAAATTAGTATGACGAGTCGCCGACGATGTAACTACATCTTCTTAAAATGTATTTTTTCGTAATTTCGTTTCAAGTTATTTGTATAGGGATGCAAAAGCCAATTTGCACTTCACGAATGTATTCCGAATGGGTTTAGATACTTTATCGTCAGTTGATCAACTTGAGTTCAGGGTGTAAAAACTAAATTGTACTTATCATTGGTTTTTACAACCAAGCGCATTTTGTTACTTAGGTATTACACCATACTTGGCTCAAATCTACTGTCTTTTACACCCTGAACTTCTAAATTAATATGGTATTACTCCAAATAGTTATAGCAATAATAGTTTTTTTGATTCTTACATCATAAATTCCACAAAAACTGTGTTCAAACTTTGAAGTCATCTGGGTCGTATAACCCGTTATTTTGCGAATTTGAAAGCGTCACAAAGACCAATCGATAGAGCGAGAAATTTTGAATAAAACTGCATTCATAACTCATTTTCGGTAAAATGGTTTATACGACCTTTCTACCCCGAGGTGTCAATATTATATCATTGCTCGGCTCCATCTTTTTATATGCTCGCCAAACTCCTTCCCGACTGTTTTATTAGCACAAAATGAAAAATGATTAGGTATAAAAATATCAGTAAAAAGAAAGACCTGTGGCACTCGCAGACTGCCGCGGTAAATAGTGTTGCCCAAATGCAAGAACAAGACGAGACTCAGCCAGTCTTGGTCTTGGTCTTGCGCCAGTACATGTGGTCTTGGTCTTGGTCTTGGTCTTGCACTCCGAGTCTTGGTCTTGGTCTTGGTCTTGCAGCAAGAGTCTCGCAAGTCTCTCAATTACCTATTAGCCTATTGCTGGTCCCGAACTCCTAAACTCTACAAAACGACACTCATAGCCACAACGACCTCCTATAGTAATGTTATTATCTCGCTGCAGACTCGGTCATAAATCACTCGAGTGTTTCGCTTTTGCTGTTCTGCAGTAATGCACAACTCAACAAAGAACAACAAAAGCGAACTACTCGAATGATTTATGACCGAGTCTGCAGCGAGATAATAACACTACTATAGCGCAGTGACGCGCGCCCGGATTGAATGGGAGGTCGCGGGTTCGATTCCCGCCACGGGCCACTTTGGAATTTTCAATTTTATAATTTCTTATTTGGCTCAGGTCGGGTCTGGTGGGAGGCTTCGGCCGTGGCTAGTCACCACCCTACCAGCAAGGACGCACCGCCAAGCGATTTACCGTTCCGGTGTGATGCTGTGTAGAAACCGCTAGGGGTTGCTTACCTCTTCCAAGTTCCAAGGCAGTACGATAACATCTGCGGCTGCATCGTCACTTACCATTAGATGAGATCACAGTCACCTACTTACTTGTAGTGTGTAAAAAAAACGGAGGTCGGCCCGCGAAATTCAAGTTTTATTTTGTATTTCGCAAATATTTAACTAGTACAATGAATTAGGCTCATGGCATCCATTTTGCGAAAAAAACAATATCATCTTCACAGGTTTATATAAAAAAGTTTGCCGAGTTTGACGTGAGTTCGCAATTCACAAATTGGTTGATATTCGAACTACATTTCTAAACTGGACATTTTCAAGTACTTAAACATCTTTTTCTTCTAATATATAAAATTTTCTCGCTTTTCTTTGTTACCAAACTCCTCCGAAACGGCTGGACCGATTGTTATAAGTGAGAAAAAAAAATTGGTTGTCTGTAAAGTCGGTTTACTGACGATAGTTGAACGTGACAACTCTCGCTTGCACTTCAAGCCTTACATGGAACGCCTCAGAGCGAGGTAACGCGAGCGAGGTAACGCCGGTAACGCCGGATGAGTCATGTTTTTTTGTGCGTGCAGCCGGCTCTATCGATTTATAAGACGTTGTCACGTCAAAAATTATATGGCAAAACAACGTTTGCCGGGTCATCTAGTTTTTACATAAAACATTAAACTGTGAAGATTTTAGTAGGTACTGTTATTTTCGCAAAGTGAATTCCATAAGCCTACTTCGTTGGATTAGTTAAATAATTGCGAAAAATAGAATTTTTATGAACTCGACAAATTCGAGTAGGTAGGTACCTACCATGTAATTCGGATGTAAACAGCAGCCGCGCCAGTGAAGTATTTTTATCATGTATCTATACAACGCCATCTATCATGATGGCGTTGTCCAACTTCAAAAATAATATGTCAGACACGTAGTTGTTTTAGGTAGTTATAATAGATGTCGCTAGTAACACAAGGCGAAAGCACGTACTTAGATACGCACACATGGGTAAATTTGGCGTTTTTTAAATGCCGTATTATTCTTTAACTAAAGTAAGTATTCGCCTGATATTTAAATTGCGGGTATAAAAAGTCCTAAGTAAATCGTAAATATCAATAAATTTAACAACAAATGCATATTTTTCAAGATTAATTCAAGTGAAAAATGTATGAGAGCATCTCCTAGCTTGTGGCCCTTAATGCGGCGCTACGATACTCACTTGTAGGCAGTGCCGGTGCGCGGATGCGGCTCGGGCTTGCAGCGGTAGATGGTGGGGTCGCGCAGGCAGCCGTTAATGCGGCGCTACGACACTCACTTGTAGGCAGTGCCGGTGCGCGGATGCGGCTCGGGCTTGCAGCGGTAGATGGTGGGGTCGCGCAGGCAGCCGTTAATGCGGCGCTACGATACTCACTTGTAGGCAGTGCCGGTGCGCGGATGCGGCTCGGGCTTGCAGCGGTAGATGGTGGGGTCGCGCAGGCAGCCGTTAATGCGGCGCTACGACACTCACTTGTAGGCAGTGCCGGTGCGCGGATGCGGCTCGGGCTTGCAGCGGTAGATGGTGGGGTCGCGCAGGCAGCCGTTAATGCGGCGCTACGATACTCACTTGTAGGCAGTGCCGGTGCGCGGATGCGGCTCGGGCTTGCAGCGGTAGATGGTGGGGTCGCGCAGGCAGCCGTTGGTGGACTGCATGTCGATCTTCGCCCGCACGCAGTTGCGCACCCCGACCTCGCTGCCCTTCTTCATCTCCTCCCACAGCTGCAGGTTCTTCTCCACAGCTGCAATCATAACAAATTGGGTATCACACTACTTTTGAACTTGTTAAAAGTTATTACTTTTTTATAAACTAGAATAAAATAATGACATACACTGAAAAAATATTGAAGTCCAATGAAGATTTACAAAGTTACAGGTATTTCAATTTTGGAGTGGGAGGGTCTTCTATCCCTTTCTCGCAAAACGAAAATTTGTATTACACCGCACGCAGCTATATGGTGTGTCGTCACAATTTAATTTAAATATTTCTGTTTAGACAGAGATTCGCTTTCTAAAACAGAAATATTTAAATGCTTATAACTTTTTTGTTATTTGATCGATTTAATTAGTGTTTTCAGTGTACGTCATTATTTTTATCCTAGTTTATAATCAAGTAATAAAAAAATGGAAGTCAAATACACAATTATGAAAAATAATTGGTCATGTGCGAGTTGCACTCGTGCACTGAGGGTCCCGTACCATCAAGACCAATTCCAACCAAAACCTCTCTGCCCACCAAATTCAAAAACGAACAACATCACGTTTGTTGTATCATGATTTAACTTTTACATGGATCCATTTGTGAAATATGACGGTTTAAAGTGTTAATTTATATTAGAGTTCAATTTAAAGAGCTAATTTACGTTAGAGTCAAATGTTTGTTCCTCCAAATAGCCAGCTAAATTATTGTTTGTAGGATATAGGATATGAGAAATAATTTACATAGCAGTAGTATAAAAAATGTTTAAAGGAAAAATATCATGGCTAATTTATATCTTATTTTTCTAGGATATGGTTAAAAAACTTTATGATCTACAAAAGAAGTTAAATACAGTTTAATAAATGTGAATATTATTAAGTAAAATAAAAATTCAGAAATAATAGTTTAGGTATTAAATAGTATATTGCATATTTTGTTACACACTATAATATTTTTCCCGGCGGGTCACCTGATGGTAAGCGATCACCGCCGCCCATGGACATTTGCAGCACCAGAGGAACTGCAAATGCGTTGCCGGTTCTTAAGAAATTTGTTTATCTGCCCCTTAAATAACCCCATGATATAGTTTTAGGGGACAATGTTGCTGGTAGCTGGTACCATAGTTTACATGTGCGTGGATATTACCCAGTATGCCAGACCTTTCTTTCAAAGATCTGGCATACCGGGTGGTTGTGGATTGCCAGCCATCCAGGTGGAATGGATGGTGGAATCAAGACATTCACTCACAATTGTTTCTATTCTTGCTCTCAATCTTTTGTTCCCGCTCGTTCTTCATCTGCTCCGGAGGTGTGTCGTCTACAAACGCCTTGCCCTCCTTGATGAGCTTCTCGCAGTAGTCCTGCATCAGGTCAAAGTACTGCGACGTGTGAGTGAACATGTCCGGCTTGATCTCCAGCATCTCCACATCTTCTAGGATCACCTGAGTTAAACACACAACTTATCAACATACAGCGAGATACCACCCAATCACTCAGGCCATGGCGGTCAATTTTTTTAGACAATTTTCACCTGCAAGAGATAAGTTATAACACACAAGTGTGTGCAGAAACAACTCTAATGAAATCACTTTACGCCCTAGGTATTAATGACTTTTCAATTATTAGTATCATATAGATATTTCAATCCATGAAGACGCGCCCACTCTGTCAAAGTCACATAAGTTTCATTTGATTCATATGGAGTTTTACATAGTGGGGCGCGTCATCGTGGATTGAAATATTTATAATCATAATTCAGAACTTACTTTTTCAAAGTCGGCATTCTCCTTGGCAGGGTTGGTGTCATCGAATCTCATGATAAGCTTTCCTTGAAAAGCTTCTTGATAATATTGATTCAGTAATGCCGCCTTAGCATGGCCAATGTGGAGGTATCTGAAAGACACAAAATACACTGTTGTTATATTGCAGTTATATCTGCATGCAGCAGCAGTGCAGTGCAGTTATTGCCCATTGGTTTGGACCTCATCAGGAGGTAAAGGGTTGTAAACACACACCTGACTTTTTAGATGTGTGTTTTAGATAATCAAATATCATTTGTTTTACAGTGACTGTAGTCTAAAATAAACATTGTGAGAAACCCTCAATCAAAATTGATTCACTAAGTTATGGGGCCCACCAACATGCCCAGCGCTGTAGGCTTCAGCCAAACCAATTTCATTCAAGAGGCCAATGGGCTCTTTTATAATTCTTAATGTGACGTTAACGTGGATGTCGACGTCCACGGTTTCCCATGAACGTGCATGTCCACGGTAATAATTTCTTTGCAGTACGATCACATATTTTTTGCACCTGGCAACCCTGACTCTCACTCACAACAACATTAATGCTACGCACTACATAGCAAAAATGCAGCCACGGCATTACAGGGATTTTTTTTCTAACACGCTTTGAACTAACAATGCAGTCTATTTGTAGTCCCACAACTTGACTCTCCTAATCTATGCGGAAATTAAGTGCTATATTCATAATTCAGTGAGTTATACTCATCTTACTAATCTCTCAAGTAAATAAATAATTTTCTAAACAGATATATTCCCATAGGTTTTAACACTGACAACAACTTACCCTGATGCTTCAGGAGGAAAGCGTACAACTACTTTTCCCATTTCAGCATGTGGTAGGTCAACAAACTTGCCCTCTTGCAGCCGACCTGACACACTGTTGGCAACTGGAGGACTTCTACTTTAACATGGAAAGAAGAATGACTAAAGGTGGTATCAAGTTTTCTCATGAACGAAAACCGAAATATTCTAATAAAATAGTGTTTTTAAGAACCATTGGCACTAGGAATTTCCTATCAGGTTTTTCATATCCAGAATTTAATTTTGCATACAAAAAATCACTTTTTTCATGCACATTTTCTGTCATACAGATTTTATTGAGAATTACAACTACTTTATTTGTACTTTTGAATCCAGATGTTAATTTAAAAAAAATTGTAGGAGTTAATGTAGAGACCATCTTAAAATTCCAGACTAGGTCAATAAATAGACCAGGTCTTAAAATAAAATAAATTAAAATAGAACCAGAAGGACAGAAAAACAATTTTATGAATTAGAAATGGTCAGTGTTACCTTGGTGAATCCTTAGAGAGGTTGTCCAGAGCTTCACTAGGAATGCTCTTTAAAGATTTAGCCACTAGATCTTGGGCTTCAATAAGTTTCATCCATCGCATCACATTGTTCAGTGGTGACACCTCATGTATTTGCCTCAACCTGGTGGAAACTTAACAGAAGGAAATAGTAATTAACTTCTGTTAAAGAAAACTGCAGACATTACATACATCATAGTGTGATATTTTAGTATTTATAACCATTCTTTCAGAAAATTTTAATTATGTTGCATCAGACATAACACATCATGGTGAAATCATACACAACTGTAAACTACATGTGTTAAATACCTGCCAAACAATCCACTTACCATATAAAACGCTAAACACCGCTAAATCAGATACCGACAAGAATTCTCCCACTAAGTACGTAAGCGGACCTAGAATTTTGTCTAAATACTCCAAAGATTTAGAAAGATCTTCTTCCAGAATGAGGCTAAAAGATAGCCAGTGATTCATAGTGAGCCTCTGAAGAGGCCCAGCAGACTTGTTGAAAGCATTTTCAAGTATTCTTATCAGATCATTGCTTGTTCCATATGGCACTGGTTTCGCCGAATTTGGAAGGGTTATCGAAGATTCTCCACCCCATATGATCTCTATATCGTTTGTTGAAGACCTATAAAGTTCAGCAGCTAGAAGACCACCTAAAATAGATAGAAATTTTATTTTAGGATCAACCTAAGTTTTACTAGCTTTATGTGTAAATAATAACAACGAGAAAAATGTACCGAGTGGAGGGTTTGATTTGCTACAGAGGATTTTCATTTTCGCGCTGGAATTCAGCAGTTTTTCAATTTATGTTGGTGTAATCGCACACGTTGGAAGTTGGAACTTGGAAGGAACTTTTGGAAATTGGAAGGTGGATTAGCATTGACCTCAGATGGACCACAGACGAGTGACAACTGACAGGCACATGTACAATGGAGGTACAATGACGTCTTGACACAGGACAAATGTTGCCTATAATTGGTCTGTGACAAAAAAATAAAGGCTCATGGTATCCACGAGATGGGCGAAATTGCACTCAAAAAGAGTAAGTAAGACCATATATATATACCTAATCAAAGAGTAAGACGCATCTTTACTTTCGTGCTTATTTACCAAAGAATTTAATCTTCTCTACCGAGAGATGTTCAAGTAATCTGTGCTGTGTAAAAACTATGGAAAAAACCATAGAGCTATAAGTACATGGAGTTGAAGTATATAAGTTACTTACTAGTCAAGCCGGGTGCCATCCGCCATTTTGTGAGACTTATGTACAACATATTATGTATTAATTTTTGGTAATTATTTATTAATTATTATGTAATACTTATTTGATTCAATAAATAAAATGGTACAGGTTTCCTTTGGCTGGTTACAGGGGGAGGGGTGGGGCGGGGGGAGGGGGGGAGGGGGTGAATCCTCCCTCCAAGTGAAAAAGTGCGAAACTCAATAGTTTTCGAGAAATTAATTTTTAAAGTTTGAAATTTTGAGGTTAGTTTGAGGTAATAATGACTACTATACACAGCGGAGGGGGGTGGGGGCTGGGTGAAGGGACGCGGGAGGGTAAAGGGGAAGACGGGGCCAACTTCCCATCCCCCCTAAGGGAAATTTTAAGTTATTATTTTTTACAGATTTCTAATTAAGTATACTTAACTACAACCTTTGTGTCCAAATCAGATGTATGACAGCTCTAAAATAGGGACCAATTCAGATCTGTGACGTCTCCGGCGCTGCGGGAAGTGCAGCCCCTTCGCCCTTGCGTAGCAAAGCACAGGCACCCACGCTCACCTCCGCAGCCTCGGCATGTTGGTCGCCTTCGGCGACCAGCCTCGGCCGCTCCGGCTCGCCCGGGTGCCTGCGCTTTGCTACAGCGGGCGGGGGCTGCACTCCCTCCGCGCCTCCGGCTTAAAAATACACTCTAGGGGTAGGACAAACAAGACTGCTTGGTGTCGGGGTAACGCAGTTCGGTTCTGTGACTAATTCGACCTAAATCAATCCATCAATCTAAAATAGTTGAATTACTGATTTTAAAAAGGTACAATAAACGAAATATTATATTTCGTATATTTACGTAATGTATTTCCAAAAAATATTAATAAATTATTAACTTTTTTAATAACATAAACACTATATTAATATACACTTAACATAGAATGCAATACGAAAAACGAAACGTTTTTTGACAAGTATACGTCAATACAGTCTGTAGTTTATGGTCATTGATCAATTTTGTATGAAATTTCATATAGAAAATCGTAATTTTTAAAAATTTATTTCTCGTAAATTACTGAGATTCGCGCTAAAACATTTCAGTGCTAGGTTTAATATATTATGAGCCATCTGTAAAAAAAAAATGAACTGCCAACTAATAGCCAGCCAAAGGAAACCTGAGCCAATAAAATAAATATATCAATAAAAATTTTTGGTTGTACTTCAGCTGTCAAGCAATTGTGTGTTGATAAATTATTGTTAAATAACTTTAGAAATAACAAGTAATAGCAAAAATTATCATCAAGTGTGTGTTTAGGAATATAATTCCAATATGCCTTTGTGTAGCATCAGGCAGTGTGGTTCCCGGAAGAACAAAACTTGGCCTGGATTGTCTTTTCATAGGTTAGTAACTATTTTTGTTGTAAAAGTTATAAATTTCCTTGATGTCTTTTCAATAATGTTACTTTATGTGAATGTGTAGGTATTTTACTGTCCATATCGATTCGTAATTAACGCTAATATATAATATTCACGTTACAATAGGGATATGCATGTAATGTAAACATGAGACTTAGAGATGTCCACTGTTTATGTGTTAACTTGTCGATATTAATAAAGCTGTGACTAAACCGTAAACATCTTGAATAAATTCTAATGCATTACTACTCATCACCACATCAGATAATTCAAGAACTTGGGTGTTTAGTAAGATTAGTAGAATACTTATTTTAATTTTTCATCTTTGTGTTATACAAACAAGATATAAAAATCTTTTACAGATATCAAATTTGGCAGCTCCATCCTATTCAGTTGAAAAGGACAATGGCGGAGACCTGTATAATATGCATGCTGGAGAATCATCACAGTCACAGAATATTACTCAAGACATGGCTTGCGCAGAGGTAATTCTTTAGAAAAATATATAATGTGTGTGTGTGTGTGTTTGTGTGTGTGTGTGTGTGTGTGTGTGTGTGTGTGCGTGTGTGTGTTACTCTTTCACGCAAAAACTACTGGACGGATTTGGCTGAAATTTGGAATGGAGATAGATTATACCCTGGATTAACACATAGGCTATAGCAGGACAGATTAATTTGTTTTGCTTTAATCCGCTACTTGAAGCAAAACAAATTAATCTGTCCTGCTAATTATGGATTTCCGCAAAGTAACGCCTGCTTCCATTTAATACATAGGCTATATTTTATCCTGGAAAATTAAGGGGTTCCCGCGGGAATCAAAAATCGCATCTTCACATCTTGAAAATAATCTAATGTTACCCGGTTCTTTGAGTGAGTTGATTTTGAATTTTTTGATTTCAAATTAATGTTACATTTAATATTTTATTACAGGTATCAAATTCAACCACCACATCTATGCTCATTGAAAAGGAAAATGTGCAACAGTTGCATCTATTTGCCGGAACATCGACACAGTCACAGAATATTGCTCAAAATTTGGCTTGTGCAGAGGTAGTTATTTTTATATGTATTCTAGATGATTCCCGTGACTTCGTCCGCGAAAATCAAGTTCTTTAATTCCCGGGGGAACTCCTATGTCCTTTCCTGGGATGTAGCCTGATCACTGGATGTAGAATCACTGACTATTCAAAAGTACTTGTAAAAGTCTTAATATACATAAAATTGTGCACTAATGTTCAATTAAAAACATATCATACAATAACTGTGTTTTATTCAATTTAATATTTGACTTTATCTCTAAAAACCTAGGTACGCGAATAATAAAACGTAAAGAACCTATGTATTTGTAAAAGTACGTAATTAGTATTAAAGGCGGCTCTCCACTGAAATTGTTGGCAACTTCTGTGTTTCCAACCGTTTGAAACTCTCCAAAAAATCACCAACTTTTGTTTCAATTGTGTCTCCGCCGAAATGAAATAAATCGACAAAAATTTGAGAAACATTTCTGTTGGCAACTAGCTGTCTCCACCAGTATTGTTGGCAAAATGTTTTCGAACAATAATCGTAATAAGTATATTTATTAGTTAAAGTGAAAAGAAATGGAAGTATTAATATTGGATACGACCAATCCTCAAAGTAAGAAATTAAATTACGTGGAGATTAAATCGACCAAGTCACGCCTCCAGACTCCGTGTTTCCAACTAATGCTCCCAACAAGCGTGTCCACAAAGCGACAAGCCACAAGCGCTTTCTTTTGATGTTTACCGCCAAAAACGGAAACAGGACATCGAAATCGGTTGAAAAGGTGCCGTAAAAGCGTAGCAGACACACACACACACTTCTGCGTTTATTGTTGTGCTAATTTCATCAATGTCGAGTGACGTTTAATATCTGAGGAATAAATTGGGCGTTCTGACAGTTTTTGTATCGTAAATATTATCAAAATATCGCTCAGATAAGACATATTTTACGTTGGTGAAATCGACCCTAAGGACTCATATTTAACACTTGATTATAGTTTAAATCTTTATCGATGTCGATAATTTTGAAGCACACTCCCTAATGGGCGTCCATCTTATGAGACATTTTTCTAGGGAGGTATGCACCCTAATTTTGTAGGTAAGGCGCCTCTATATATTTAATACCTCTATGGAAAAAACAAGTATGTGTTTTCTCTATAGTTTTTACCTCGTTTTATTAAAAAAAAATTAAACGAACAATAAAATTGACAATGGCTCAATCACTCTATGCGCGGAGCCATTACCTCAAAAGAAGAAATGTGTTCTGTGGTCTGTGATGTTTATAATATCTATTGTTCTGTTTGTTGTCTGTGATCTATGCTTTGTATCAGATTCTTTCTCAGTTAATTTCTATCTCTGCTCCTCTGCTCTCTGGTCTGTGTTCTATATATAGTATATACAATACCTGTGGGTTGTCCGTGGTCCTATGGGGTTGTCCTATGGGGTTGTCTATGTTATATTGTCTATGATGTTATATACGTTATATACTCTATGGTGTTATCAGCAGAAAGCCAGTTACTAAAAAAAAAAAAAGACACGAAAAAATAAATAAATATATTGTGAGATTTTAAAATAAACTTTACATATGTATTTAAGTAGTCTTTACGTTAATTAAAAGCAGGTTATCCGCTTGCCAGCGGTATACAAGTTTTAAAAATGATAATGAAGAAGCAGAATGTTCGCACATTGTCACTAGTGGTGTGTACTTTTACTTATTTATTGATCGGAGCCTCAGTATTTGATTCCTTGGAGTCAGCCACTGAGACCAAAAGATGGGAAATGTTATCAGGTATGTGAACCCTTTATTTAATCAGTGTTTATATACAATTTTTGGGGTTCCTACAGAGCCCTATTACGCGCGTCACGGCGGTTTGGTCTGTCTGTCTGCATATCTCGTTTATAAAAATTAATTTAAATTAGAAATGAAACCAATGTGTTAAATGATCTAAGCTATAGGTAACTAGCATAGTTTTTTAAATATTTTACAATATATAAAATATAAAACTAACTGAACATAAACCTACTGAATGTAGACAATGTGGTCGATTCTGTTGTGCAAAATCTCTAAACTAATTTAAAATAGTGCCATCCTTTTCCATCGGGAGTAGTTTGAAAAGGATAGCACTATTTTAAATTAGTTTAGTTTAGAGATTTTGCACAACAGAATCGACCACAATGTGTAAAAAAATTCAGAATTAGTCGCACTGAAGGTACAAAACTTGTCTGATATTTATGAAATTTTTCATTGTAGTTCTGAAAACAGGATATAATCTATTTTTCATAACCCTACTGTGAGAAATAATTTATATGGAAAAACAACATTTGGAAAAATTTGGAAACAATTATTATTTACAGATATGAAAAATGGTCTCATGCGCAAATACAATATAACACCGGAGGATTATCACATGATTGAAATAGTGATAATAGAGAACAAGCCCCACAAGGCAGGGCCCCAGTGGAAGTTTGCAGGAGCGTTCTATTTTGCCACTGTTGTACTGGCAATGATTGGTTATGGACATTCCACCCCTGTCACTGTGGGAGGGAAGGCCTTTTGTATGGCTTATGCTATGGTGAGTTATGCTAAAGCGTTAATTTATAGTAAATGCTGATGACACAAGCACATAGTTGACGATGGACGATAGAGCACATAGTTGGCAGCACGCTGGGATTTGAGTGGGAGGTTGCGGGTTCGATTTCCGCCACAGGCCACTTTAGAATTTTAAATTTTTAAATTGACTCATGTCTGGTCTGGTGGGAGGCTTCGGCCGTGGCTAGTTACCTACCAGCAAAGACGCACCGCCAAGCAAGTCAAGTACTAACTTGTATAGTAATAAAAAAAAAACATAGTTCATCTAATGCTCAAAGATACACCTGTCAGACAGTGTGATTCTCGTAAATGAATTTGTACATAGCCTAAATATTGACTAAGCAATCGCAGTCAATAGGTGCCTACCCTGTACAACCGATACAAACAATATCAATCAATCAGTCTACACAGCTTGACAAATTGTGCCCGAGATATGACTTTGTTGATGCTATAAGTCATTAATAAGCAGAACTCAGATGCATTTCTTATTATTTGCACATTTTCATTTTATATAATATTTTTTGTTTATGGTCAAAAATTAACATTTTTTTTTATATTTTTTTATTCTATATGCGGCATTACAGCCTTATGCTCAGTAATTTCGCCACAAGCAGGAACTAAAATATTTTTAAAACTTTGGTTTTATACGTCAACTTCGATTTTGGGTTTCACACTATTTTTTGTATACCTACAATATCTGTTTGAATTATTTATTTTATATTTATTTTAATTTATTCAAATTCTTCTCAGCAAACCCTTTCCTTACATACCCATTTGAACGAGTGCATTAAAAAGAACTAGTCTGCCATCTTGGATGTCTGCCATGTTGGATTATCATCCAAACTAAACATGTAAGTACACTTCAGCTCAAGTGGTTAAAGATATCTGTTAAATAAAAGCTTGTATAGATAGCCTAATTTAAATAACCGGACAAGTGCGAGTCGGACTCGCACACTGAGGGTTCCGTACCTACTAATACCAGAGGAATAAAACCATAAAAACCACTTTTCTTGAACCGCATAACCAACTTATTCAACATTAAACAACTTCACCGCGAGTTAAATACGTGCAACGCCATCTGTCGTCATTAAAGTTAAACAAAATATTAGACTTATTGAATATCAATTCAACACGTATTAAAAAAAAACTACTCACTAGATCTCGTTCAAACCAATTTTCGGTGGAAGTTTGCATGGTAATGTACATCATATATTTTTTTTAGTTTTATCATATTCTTATTTTAGGAGTTACAGGGGGGGGGACACACATTTTACCACTTTGGAAGTGTCTCTCGCGCAAGCTATTCATTTTAGAAAAAAATGATATTAGAAAACTTAGTATCATTTTTGAAGACCTATCCATAGATACCCCACCCACACATATGGGTTTGATGAAAAAAAAATTTTTGAGTTTCAGTTCTAAGTATGGGTATGGGTGTTCTAAGTACCCCCAAAATTTATTACTTTTTTTCAAAATTTTGTGTGAAAACCTTAATGCGGTTCACAGAATACATCTACTTACCAAGTTTCAACAGTATATCTCTTATAGTTTCGGAAAAAAGTGGCTGTGACATACGGACGGACAGACGGACAGACAGACATGACGAATTTATAAGGGTTCCGTTTTTTGTCATTTGGCTACGGAACCCTAAAAATGAACGCCCCACTACATTTTTCATTCAACGTCTGAGTGTCAACACGTGAAGGGTCATTATTAGATCAGACGATCAATAAGTTTGTTTTTCTATTTGCAGGTGGGGATTCCCCTAGGTTTAGTCATGTTCCAGAGCATCGGCGAACGCCTCAACAAGTTTGCGTCGGTGGTCATCAGACGGGCCAAGTGCTATTTACGCTGCAACACCACAGAGGCCACAGAGATGAACCTCATGTTTGCTACTGGGATGCTGTCATCCATCATCATAACCACAGGTAATGTTCAGGAAAACTGTGGTTGCTCAAATCTCATGACATGGATGGACTAATAATGGACATGATGGATGGGAATGCCACCTAGGATGATGTTATTGGGTGTTCCACTAATAATATTGAATGAAAGCAGGTGTTATTTTGCGGAAATCCATAATTACCAGGACAGATTATTTTGTTTTGCTGAAATCTGCTATGTACTTGAAAAGGATCTGTATGGTTCAATATGCAGGAACACCGCCTACAGTAAACACCACACACAATTCTTCCAACACTTTCTACGACGCAGATTTCGTCACTCTATGATCGTTCGTAGGTTCTCTACGATTTGGCATTCTGAGGTTAATATCTCTTGAGGATATTCCGGTGTCGGGACGAAACTTGGTCCTGCATATTGGACAATACATTCTTTTCAAGTAGCGGATTATAGCAAAGCAAATCTTTAGCTTTTTGGGTTTCTGTAATTTTGATACCTTGGAATTACCTACATTTAGATAAATTAGGTCCTATAACATAAGCTATCTTTTTTTCAGTAAAATCCGGGGTTAGTATCCATTTTACTATACTGTAACAAAATACATCTGTATTTGTTCGTTTGTTTGTTCGTCAATTACGCCACTATGGAGCTGTTACTAAACATGTAATCAACTTTATTTTTTACATAGACATACTTAGTTACTTTTTATCCTGGAAAAATCAATGGTTCCCAAGGGAAAAAAGCCGAAATTCACTAGTGTATAATAAGTAATGTTTGTGAATTCAGGAGCAGCAGTTTTCTCTCGGTACGAAGGGTGGAGTTACTTTGACAGTTTCTATTACTGCTTCGTAACACTCACTACCATTGGATTCGGCGATTATGTCGCTTTGCAGGTGAGAGTTTGTTAGAAAAATAAATGAAAACTGCTAATAAGTCAAAATTAATGAAAGCTACATCTTAATCAATTATCAGAATTACTTAAAGAAATCCAAGTTAATACTTTGTCCCAAAATAATACGGTAGAGCTTGTCGAAGTTGAAATGACGCGCTCTACTTATTTGGTTAATTTGGATGTGTGAGTGCAAATATTAATAACCATAATTCATCTGTGAGGGAGCGTCAACTGTTCCTCGAATTAGGACCTGCGCCTTGCTTGACACAATACGTCCGCTCTCTCGCGCATTCAGATCACATGTGACTAGGTCAGGCCAGTCTCACTTATCACGTGGCCGTCCCGGCTACAAGTACGGGTCCAGACATCAATATTTCAGATGGTTGCCGCTCGCGGGCCGAGTTGCACGCGCTAGTTCTGTACGGTCTATTTTACGCGCCGTCTGACTACGGCCGCCCTAGTACGTCGTAAGAGATAAAGTTAGGCGGTAGAAAAAGACCACAACATTGCGTTTGTTGCGTGTCAATTTTGAGGGCGGGGCCAGGCGCTATTGCGAACTGAATTGCACTTTTTGTGTCAGCGCTGGAGTCGCTATTTCTTTAAATAATCGTGCGGAGTGGACCTTCTGGTACTATTTAGTGTTATGTGACTAGGTGGACAATAAATCCGAGAACAACGCTTCTTAGCAAGTACTGACTGAATGACCAATACAATGGTTTCTTTATGTGTATTGGGAAAATATTTTCATATAAATATTACTTAGGTAGTGGGGCGCGTCAATTCTGCTTTACAGACAATTATTACAGACAAGCTCTAGTGGCATTTACTAATTCTGAAATAGAAATTGTGTTTGTGATTTTGTTCAGAACGATCAAGCCCTGACCAGCAAGCCGGGCTACGTGGCACTGAGCCTGGTGTTCATATTGTTTGGGCTGGCCGTGGTGGCTGCTAGCATCAACTTGCTCGTACTGAGGTTCATGACTATGTAAGTATTTTATGTCTCATCCTTTTACTGGTACAGGTAATGGATATTTAATTAATGTTATATGTAAAATCTTAACTAGAAAAGTCTGATATGGGGTTTGACCCCCAGAAATGTCAGAGGTCAGCTTTGCTAGTTAAGGTGTAGTGAAAATTGGTTAGCTTTGAGACTTTGGAAGTATGATTTAACTACTATGAATATTGCATGAAATAAAGACTAACAATAATCATAATAGTATCAGCCAATCTACTCGGACAACTTGTTAGTTGTTTGTGTAACTTGTATTTTGTACAATTGAATGAAAATGAAAATATTTATTTTCACATAGGCCTAAATAATACGCTCTTAAGAAAAGTCAAAACTCTACCGCCATTATACTGACAGTATTAAATAATTTGTCAGGCAAGCGGAGGAGAACGCTCGTGACGAGGACAAGGACAGCTGTAAGACGATGCTGCACATCGACGGACACGTCGTCGCCGGCCGACAGCGCTCGCACGACGACCAGGCGTCGGTAAATAATAATAATCTGTTAGGCAAAAAGGGAACCTCTGAAAAATTTCACCTTTCTTGGTTCAGGGTTTTACCATTTTCTTCCACGTTTCTGATACGTACCGCACCGTAAGTATGGAACACCCTTCCAACTTATGTGTTCCCAGCCAAGTACAATCTAAAGGTGCCTACAAGAGAAGAGTGAATAGGCATTTTCTAGGCAAGCGCGCTCCATCCTAGAGCTAGACCTCATTTCTGTCTAATAGACATGATTGTAGTCACGCGCAAGCCTATTAAAAGTAAAAAATAAATGAATGGTTGTATGACTTTTTATATGGATGACTATTGACTTCATGATAACGCAAAAACGACTCGCACTTTGCTGATTTAAAATTTAATGCTCTGTTTCACCTGTAGGTACGTTTAATTAAAGGAAGGATATATAAGTCGTCGCTATACCACCAGTACGCACAAAGCGGTTCGCTTCTTCATTTTAAGTACGCATGGCTAAGGTTTGGAATGCTCTCCCGAAATCTATGTTTCCAGCATCTTACGACCTGGTTACCTTTAAAAAAAGAGTGAATAGGCATCTAGGTAAGCGCGCACCATCTTCGACCACATCGTCACTTTCCATCAGGTGAGATTGTGGTCAAGCGTAAATCTACATTGAATAAAAAGACGTGTGGCACTCATAGACTGCCGCGGTAAAGCTATTGCATAGCTGTTTTTATCAACTTATGCAATTATTATTGCCATCTATCGATGAATAGCAGAACTTTTAATGACTTTTTGAAATATTACGCTTGTCTCTTTAGTTCAGGCTTCAGCAACTCGTTTCTAGGTGGCATTGGTTGTATAATTATAATTATACACGAGAATTATGAGACGAAACTGCATCAGCTATAGCTAGCCCACTGACCCATTTAGTGAACCTATCATTTGAACAAGGTAAATTTCCAACAATTTAAAAAAAAATCAATTGTTAAACCAATACATAAAAAGGGTGACACACGTTTACTTAACAACTATAGACCAATAATGCTTTGATACCAAAAGTTCTGCTATTCATCGATAGATGGCAAAACTAAAAAGTGTTAGGTTTTTTCGTTACGGAATTTCTGGATTCGGTCTCCACGCTCAAGGCCCGCGATAGAAGCTATGCAATAGCTTAAAAATAAAGGATTTGTTTGTTCTTTGTTTATGGTGATATTTATGTTCTATTCGTTTGTGCGCGCAGGTGTGTTCGTGCAACTGCCTCGGCAACAAGCAGTGCGAGAGCGGCGCGCTGCTGCCGGCGTCGCCCGCGCGCCCGCTGCGGCGCCGCCCCGACCTCGCGCCCGACCTGCTGGAGCGACCCAGCAGCGTGTGAAACAACCACCGAGACAACGAGCAGTGCGAGAGCGGCGCGCTGCTGCCGGCGTCGCCCCGACCTCGCGCCCGACCTGCTGGAGCGACCCAGCAGCGTGTGAAACAACCACCGAGACAACGAGCAGTGCGAGAGCGGCGCGCTGCTGCCGGCGTCGCCCGCGCGCCCGCTGCGGCGCCGCCCCGACCTCGCGCCCGACCTGCTGGAGCGACCCAGCAGCGTGTGAAACAACCACCGAGACAACGAGCAGTGCGAGAGCGGCGCGCTGCTGCCGGCGTCGCCCGCGCGCCCGCTGCGGCGCCGCCCCGACCTCGCGCCCGACCTGCTGGAGCGACCCAGCAGCGTGTGAAACAACCACCGAGACAACGAGCAGTGCGAGAGCGGCGCGCTGCTGCCGGCGTCGCCCGCGCGCCCGCTGCGGCGCCGCCCCGACCTCGCGCCCGACCTGCTGGAGCGACCCAGCAGCGTGTGAAACAACCACCGAGACAACGAGCAGTGCGAGAGCGGCGCGCTGCTGCCGGCGTCGCCCCGACCTCGCGCCCGACCTGCTGGAGCGACCCAGCAGCGTGTGAAACAACCACCGAGACAACGAGCAGTGCGAGAGCGGCGCGCTGCTGCCGGCGTCGCCCGCGCGCCCGCTGCGGCGCCGCCCCGACCTCGCGCCCGACCTGCTGGAGCGACCCAGCAGCGTGTGAAACAACCACCGAGACAACGAGCAGTGCGAGAGCGGCGCGCTGCTGCCGGCGTCGCCCGCGCGCCCGCTGCGGCGCCGCCCCGACCTCGCGCCCGACCTGCTGGAGCGACCCAGCAGCGTGTGAAACAACCACCGAGACAACGAGCAGTGCGAGAGCGGCGCGCTGCTGCCGGCGTCGCCCGCGCGCCCGCTGCGGCGCCGCCCCGACCTCGCGCCCGACCTGCTGGAGCGACCCAGCAGCGTGTGAAACAACCACCGAGACAACGAGCAGTGCGAGAGCGGCGCGCTGCTGCCGGCGTCGCCCCGACCTCGCGCCCGACCTGCTGGAGCGACCCAGCAGCGTGTGAAACAACCACCGAGACAACGAGCAGTGCGAGAGCGGCGCGCTGCTGCCGGCGTCGCCCGCGCGCCCGCTGCGGCGCCGCCCCGACCTCGCGCCCGACCTGCTGGAGCGACCCAGCAGCGTGTGAAACAACCACCGAGACAACGAGCAGTGCGAGAGCGGCGCGCTGCTGCCGGCGTCGCCCGCGCGCCCGCTGCGGCGCCGCCCCGACCTCGCGCCCGACCTGCTGGAGCGACCCAGCAGCGTGTGAAACAACCACCGAGACAACGAGCAGTGCGAGAGCGGCGCGCTGCTGCCGGCGTCGCCCCGACCTCGCGCCCGACCTGCTGGAGCGACCCAGCAGCGTGTGAAACAACCACCGAGACAACGAGCAGTGCGAGAGCGGCGCGCTGCTGCCGGCGTCGCCCGCGCGCCCGCTGCGGCGCCGCCCCGACCTCGCGCCCGACCTGCTGGAGCGACCCAGCAGCGTGTGAAACAACCACCGAGACAACGAGCAGTGCGAGAGCGGCGCGCTGCTGCCGGCGTCGCCCGCGCGCCCGCTGCGGCGCCGCCCCGACCTCGCGCCCGACCTGCTGGAGCGACCCAGCAGCGTGTGAAACAACCACCGAGACAACGAGCAGTGCGAGAGCGGCGCGCTGCTGCCGGCGTCGCCCGCGCGCCCGCTGCGGCGCCGCCCCGACCTCGCGCCCGACCTGCTGGAGCGACCCAGCAGCGTGTGAAACAACCACCGAGACAACGAGCAGTGCGAGAGCGGCGCGCTGCTGCCGGCGTCGCCCGCGCGCCCGCTGCGGCGCCGCCCCGACCTCGCGCCCGACCTGCTGGAGCGACCCAGCAGCGTGTGAAACAACCACCGAGACAACGAGCAGTGCGAGAGCGGCGCGCTGCTGCCGGCGTCGCCCGCGCGCCCGCTGCGGCGCCGCCCCGACCTCGCGCCCGACCTGCTGGAGCGACCCAGCAGCGTGTGAAACAACCACCGAGACAACGAGCAGTGCGAGAGCGGCGCGCTGCTGCCGGCGTCGCCCGCGCGCCCGCTGCGGCGCCGCCCCGACCTCGCGCCCGACCTGCTGGAGCGACCCAGCAGCGTGTGAAACAACCACCGAGACAACGAGCAGTGCGAGAGCGGCGCGCTGCTGCCGGCGTCGCCCCGACCTCGCGCCCGACCTGCTGGAGCGACCCAGCAGCGTGTGAAACAACCACCGAGACAACGAGCAGTGCGAGAGCGGCGCGCTGCTGCCGGCGTCGCCCGCGCGCCCGCTGCGGCGCCGCCCCGACCTCGCGCCCGACCTGCTGGAGCGACCCAGCAGCGTGTGAAACAACCACCGAGACAACGAGCAGTGCGAGAGCGGCGCGCTGCTGCCGGCGTCGCCCGCGCGCCCGCTGCGGCGCCGCCCCGACCTCGCGCCCGACCTGCTGGAGCGACCCAGCAGCGTGTGAAACAACCACCGAGACAACGAGCAGTGCGAGAGCGGCGCGCTGCTGCCGGCGTCGCCCGCGCGCCCGCTGCGGCGCCGCCCCGACCTCGCGCCCGACCTGCTGGAGCGACCCAGCAGCGTGTGAAACAACCACCGAGACAACGAGCAGTGCGAGAGCGGCGCGCTGCTGCCGGCGTCGCCCCGACCTCGCGCCCGACCTGCTGGAGCGACCCAGCAGCGTGTGAAACAACCACCGAGACAACGAGCAGTGCGAGAGCGGCGCGCTGCTGCCGGCGTCGCCCGCGCGCCCGCTGCGGCGCCGCCCCGACCTCGCGCCCGACCTGCTGGAGCGACCCAGCAGCGTGTGAAACAACCACCGAGACAACGAGCAGTGCGAGAGCGGCGCGCTGCTGCCGGCGTCGCCCGCGCGCCCGCTGCGGCGCCGCCCCGACCTCGCGCCCGACCTGCTGGAGCGACCCAGCAGCGTGTGAAACAACCACCGAGACAACGAGCAGTGCGAGAGCGGCGCGCTGCTGCCGGCGTCGCCCGCGCGCCCGCTGCGGCGCCGCCCCGACCTCGCGCCCGACCTGCTGGAGCGACCCAGCAGCGTGTGAAACAACCACCGAGACAACGAGCAGTGCGAGAGCGGCGCGCTGCTGCCGGCGTCGCCCCGACCTCGCGCCCGACCTGCTGGAGCGACCCAGCAGCGTGTGAAACAACCACCGAGACAACGAGCAGTGCGAGAGCGGCGCGCTGCTGCCGGCGTCGCCCGCGCGCCCGCTGCGGCGCCGCCCCGACCTCGCGCCCGACCTGCTGGAGCGACCCAGCAGCGTGTGAAACAACCACCGAGACAACGAGCAGTGCGAGAGCGGCGCGCTGCTGCCGGCGTCGCCCGCGCGCCCGCTGCGGCGCCGCCCCGACCTCGCGCCCGACCTGCTGGAGCGACCCAGCAGCGTGTGAAACAACCACCGAGACAACGAGCAGTGCGAGAGCGGCGCGCTGCTGCCGGCGTCGCCCGCGCGCCCGCTGCGGCGCCGCCCCGACCTCGCGCCCGACCTGCTGGAGCGACCCAGCAGCGTGTGAAACAACCACCGAGACAACGAGCAGTGCGAGAGCGGCGCGCTGCTGCCGGCGTCGCCCCGACCTCGCGCCCGACCTGCTGGAGCGACCCAGCAGCGTGTGAAACAACCACCGAGACAACGAGCAGTGCGAGAGCGGCGCGCTGCTGCCGGCGTCGCCCGCGCGCCCGCTGCGGCGCCGCCCCGACCTCGCGCCCGACCTGCTGGAGCGACCCAGCAGCGTGTGAAACAACCACCGAGACAACGAGCAGTGCGAGAGCGGCGCGCTGCTGCCGGCGTCGCCCGCGCGCCCGCTGCGGCGCCGCCCCGACCTCGCGCCCGACCTGCTGGAGCGACCCAGCAGCGTGTGAAACTGCCGCCGACCCAACGTTCCTTTCCTTGCTCTCGAAACATACTATAGGCTGATAGTCTGTTAAATAAGTCAGTTTACTTTGATAATTTTGAAGGAAATTAAAAATCGCAATCGGGCAACACTGTACTTCCTGTTTCTGTAAAACGTCAAATCTTGAGTTTAAAGTAAAGCCTCCACACAGGCGCGTTATTATCGCGCGATAATATCGCAAGCGTTATTGCGATATCTGTTTTCAAGTACATTTTATATTAGGATGATCATGTAGTTACACACTGCTGCGATAATAACGCCGCAATGGATGTATATCGGTCGATATTATCGCAAACGTTATTGCGATATCTGTTTTCAATACATTTTGTATTAGGATGATCAAGTAGTTACACACTGCTGCGATAATAACGACCGATAATAACGCGGGACGCTACGTCCGACTACGCGTTATTATCGCGCAATAAAAACGCAGCTGTGTGCAAGGAATCGGGACGCATTATCCCAATAACTGTTGCGATAATAACGCGCCTGTGTGGGGGCTTAAGGGAAAATTTGCAGAAAAAAAATATAAAGAGGAAAAGTAAGAAATTTTAATTTTTGGGTGCATTTTAAGAAAAATTAGCAAGTACCTTTTTTATGCAAAATATCAAAATTATTCGATCCATCGATATTTATTTTACAGTGTTGCTCTATACCACTTTTCAACTACCTTTTAATTTACCCAAGTAAAATGACTTACTTAAAAGACATAGTCTTTTAAGTAAGTCATTTTATTTTACCCCAGTCTGTAAACAAATTAAGAAAATGATCTCTCTTCTCAGTCGTTCACTCTTGGCAGAGTTGTAGTTATCTACGGCTGTGGCTTTTGCATTCCTCCAGCGGCTCTTATAGTAGCATTTTTTGGTGAGGGATAATATCAGCCAATCTTAATGGGAATCGACCACGTCAAAGAGTGCCTTCCATTCGCCCTGGAGCTATCAGAAGTTCAAGGTCAAAAGGGATCCCTCTTTACAAGCTTCCATCTTGTAATGTAACTATTTATATGATTATAATATTTGAACACGAGAGTCACTACGATTTCGCATTACGAAGTCAACATGAGGATGTCCCGGTGTCGTCACGAAACATGCGTCGAAGAAAGTGTTGGAATATTGTGTGTGGTATTTCATGTGGGCAGTGTTCCTGCATATTGTACCATACAGAATCTTTTCAAGTAGCGGATTATAGCAAAACAAATTAATCTGTCCTACTATATTTGAACTCATTCCTCCTTATAATGTGCCAAATATTTGAATCTGTACAGGTACATAAATCTACCATAGATCTATGTAGGTACGTTACGTGTATCTACATGTGTAATTGCGTGTTTTCTATTTTCGTGTATGATGTATCGTGTCAAAATTTTACATTTTAGGTATGTACATAGATGATCTTAAAAAAAGGAATTTGTACCTTATGCCGTCAGGAACAATCAATAATAATGTACCTACATTAACTTTCGATCTGTTGATTTTATCAATTAGCGAAGTTGTACCTTATACTTGCACGGCACAGATTACTACAGATGAACACTTCCGAAGCATCAAGTGACGCACGGTATTTACGTATGTGTGCGTGCACACACACAGCTATCGGTCCGAACACTGTCTAACGCAAGCCTGATAATGTTGCTAGCTTAAGTGGCTTAAGGAAAAAACTCCCACTTATTAGTATTATAGGTACGATTTCCTTAGTGAAGAGTGATTAGTACCTAAGTATATTTTTAACCTCTGACGCCGTCTCGCTGCCCGCGATGAAATAAAACGGGGAAACGGCGTCGCCTGTTGTTCTGCAGATTGAAGACGGTATTTGTTTTTGATGGTGAGTGCCGGTCTTCGGTTCCATTTGAATTTATAATATTATCTACATCAGGTGTGGCCAACATGATTGGACCCAGGATCTCTTGTTCACTAACGAGACCCTGTGCGATCTACCACTTCATACTTTTAGAATCCTTAAATGAAACAGCATAGTTCAGTAGTCAATCTTGTAGCAAGTTGTTCAATACATTTCTTCAAATTTGGATATTTTTCGTTGGAAACCAATGCCCAGAAATCTTGACCAGAGGATGAGGATGACCTTGCTTTAAGAAATATGTCGCAGCGCAGAGTAATAATTTCGTTCTGTAACATCATGTGCTCCATTTGAAATGTATCTGCAAATTTTGTAGTCAATTCATAGATATCACTATGATCAATGGAATCATTGAACGGATAACTGATGAATTGAACCAAGTTCTCAATTTTTCTGAAATCAACAAAGCGAATTTAGAAGTCTGTTAGCACTGCCCTAATTTCTATCGTATATTTCTCAGAAATTTAATTGTAGGTAGGATGTTTTTCCATAATATGATCCTTGATGTTAACAATTGTTCAAAAATTATACAAGATGATGCATGATGCGTCCAGCAGTAGGTGATTACGTTGGGCAGGTCTACGTATTTATATTTTTTGCCTTGCGACGATCGACTGGACTAACAGTCGCGATCGACCGGTCGATCGCGATCGACCTGTTGGCCACCCCTGATCTACATCATACATATTGAAGACAGTCATTTCTTTTGATTGTACTCTAACTGGTAAGTGACGGTCTGTGTTGGAGAAAGAACCGTGGTCAAAATTAAAAAAAAGTGGTCGCCATTTTGAACTTTTTTGTTGTTCGACCGAATTGTTTCAAAATCGAAATTGACCATGGCGGCAAGCATTGAGTAAGAATCTGGTGTCAAAATTGAAAAAAGTGGGCGCCATTTTGAACTTTTTTGTAATTGGACCGAATTCTTTCAAAATCGAAATCTGACCGTGGCAGCAAGCATTGAGTAAGAATCTGGTGTCAAAATTAAAAAAAATTGGCCGCCATTTTGAACTTTTTTGTTATTGGACCGAATTCTTTCAAAATCGAAATCTGACCGTGGCAGCAAGCATTGAGTAAGAATCTGGTGTCAAAATTGAAAAAATTGGCCGCCATTTTGAACTTTTTTTGTTATTGGACCGAATTCTTTCAAAATCGAAATCTGACCGTGGCAGCAAGCATTGAGTAAGAATCTGGTGTCAAAATTGAAAAAATTGGCCGCCATTTTGAACTTTTTTGTTATTGGACCGAATTCTTTCAAAATCGAAATCTGACCGTGGCAGCAAGCATAGAGTAAGAGTCTGGTGTCAAAATTGAAAAAATTGGCCGCCATTTTGAACTTTTTTGTTATTGGACCGAATTCTTTCAAAATCGAAATCTGACCGTAACAGCAGCATTGAGTACGAATCTGGTGTCAAAATTGAAAAAATTGGCCGCCATTTTGAACGTTTTAGTTATTGGACCGAATTCTTTTAAAACTGATATTTGACCGTGTCAGTAAGCATAGAAAAAGAATCTGTGGTCACGGTCAGATGCCACGATTGCTGCCACGATCAGATTTCAATTTTGAAAGAATTCGGTCCAATAACAAAAAAGTTCAAAATGGCGGCCACTTTTTTACATTTGGACCACAGATTCTTTTTCTATGATTGCTGCCACGGTCAGATTTCGATTTTGAAAGAACTCGGTCTAATTACAAAAAAGTTCAAAATGGCGGCCAATTTTTTAAATTTTGACACCAGATTCTTACTCAATGCTTGCTGCCACGGTCAGATTTCGATTTTGAAAGTATTCGGTCCACTTACAAAAAAGTTCAAAATGGCGGCCAATTTTTTCAATTTTGACACCAGTTTCTTACTCAATGCTTGCTGCCACGGTCAGATTTCAATTTTAAAAGAATTCAGTCCAATTACAAAAAAGTTTAAAATGGCGGCCCTTTTTTTTCAATTTTGACACCAGATTCTTACTCAATGCCTGCTGCCACGGTCAGATTTCGATTTTGAAAGAATTCGGTCCAATAACAAAAAAGTTCAAAATGGCGGCCAATTTTTTCAATTTTAATACTATATCGAATGAAGTGAAAGACCGTCACTCACCATCAAAGAAAATTAGCGTATTCAATATGCAGAGCAACAGGCGACGCCGTTTCTCATTTTATTTCATCGCGGGCAGCAAGATGTTTGACCGATTAATCTTGGGTCTTATAATTTGTTATACTTTTTCCGCTAAGCCCCGTTCGCGATATCGTCCGAAAAGAAACGTTGTTTCAACAAGAGGCCAGTCATTAAGGTTTTTTTGACGTGACAACGTCTTATAATTCGATAGAGCCGGTTGCACGCACGAAAAAACATGACTCATGCGGCGTTACCGGCGTTACCGTAACGCCGCATGTAAGGCTTGAAGTGCAAGCGAGAGCGCGGAACGAGCGACAAAGAAGCACAATCGTGACGTTGTCACGTTCAACTATCGTCAGTAAACCGACTTTACAGACAACCATTTTTGACGTGACAACGTCTTATAAATCGATAGAGCTGGTTGCACGCACGAAAAAACATGACTCATCCGGCGTTACCGGCGTTACCTCGCTCATGCGGCGTTACCTTGCGAGCGCGGAACGAGCGACAAAGAAGACGTTGTCACGTTCAACTATCGTCAGTAAACAAACTTTACAGGCAACCAATTTTTTTTTAAATCTCAAATGCCCTGTTACTAACATACAATTTATACCTTACATCTAGGGAAAATAATTTCAATGTAGACTGGTCACACTGTTGGACTCTCGCTGAGGTTTGGTGTTTCGAATTTAAATCAATTGCCAGTTCTGAACGTCATACAAATTACGCAGCAGTGACTCGGTCAGCGGTTCGCTACGTACTAACCATGTACGAACTCAAATGGGATACGGCTTTTTGTTTTGTATCCCTTTTGCGTGCCTCACTCCCGAAGTACTGTTCGCTGGATCTGTAGTAATCTGTGTTGCACGGTATCTAAAATTAAATAATTATTCTAGTCAAAAATACGCACATTGAGGTATTTTACTCCTAAGTGTGATATGTGATTTGATCTCAATTTAATTTTAAGTTTATTGATTTACACAATTTTACTTACATGCTATAATACTATTTTTTGTTGTTGTTTGCTTTATGTAGTGCCAAATAAAATGTTATATTGAAAAAGTTGTTTGTATTATTCCCAAAGGAAGCGTTTGTTTCCCTAAATACTAAGAAGTCCGTTTTGGAAAGGCATAGAATTATTATCGCAATAACCTCAAAGAATCTGTTAGTTTCTAGCTCAGTTTCTAGAGATCATTGCTTGCTTTATTTTTTGGCAGATTTAAATTTTTACCCAAACTACCTACCACAGAGATAACAAAACTAGTGAGACGCCTTATTTATTCATTCTAGCCTTGCGTTACATGCGGCGCCATGATAAGCGCCAAGATTTGTTGTTAAATGTTCATGTAGGTACTGAGCTACCCTAGGAGGCGCCATCTTATGCGCCACAAATTAAAAACAGTGACGCTAATTTTGTAGACGGGACATGTCCATATTTGTTTCCTATGTCAGTGCAAACTACAAGAAAGTATGTAAGTACCTACCTAAGTACTTGACTGCGATCTCAGCCGATGGTAAGGGCCTGATCTTCGATATCTAGCTCAGGCTCTCATCTCCTCACTTCGCCGTTACGCACGGGCGATGCCTTTAGTGTTATACAGCTAATATATCCTTTGACCTAAGTATATAAGTATAGGTCTTGCCGTGATTCATGGAGTGATGAGTTTGGAAGAATATTTCAATGTTATCTCAGTGGCAATGACCTAAAACTAATTAAGTACCTAAGTACTTACTAGCTATTACTTTACTAATGTTATTCACGGTAGATAGATATAACATAGGGTGCTTAGAAGATAGTGAAAGATACCTACCTGCTCTTCCTAAACTCGTTACCTATATAAGAATTGACATGGAAGTTAAATATTTCAGTTCAGTGCTTCTGCCGTAGACACAATGTATTTAATCAGGACATTATTTTGTATCTTCATAGTCAATTCATTAAGTGCCGACTGCTTAGGATTCTTTTTTCGCTCATCGGATACTGGGCTGAATGCGGTTCGGAAAGCACCGAGATGTAAGTAGGCCAATAACTACTTGGTTAATAAAATTTAGAAATAGATACATATGATTAGTATCGCGGTATAGGTACCTAATTCTGATTAGGTAAGTGCTTACTTACTTATCTACTTAGTAAAAGTCGCTATAGGTATAGGCTATTCTATTTATACAAAGTATAAAATTCGCGAAAATCCGAACATAGCAGCTTACCTAGGCATACTTTACTGCCGTGCGGTAGGTATTGGGGCGAAGCAAATGATGTCCATTGTCCAAGGAGGAAGCCAGTGGCGCCACCTTTGCGTCAATTCTTGAACATCATACGGTATAAACTCATATCACAGAAACAAGTAAACCACAATCATACTACTGGGTATGACTCTGGCAGTAAGTATATACTGCAAATACATTTTTATTCCTGTTCAGATAAACGGCATCGTTTAGATACGAGTAACTACCTACTTATATTTTGGAATTTCACACACTCGTAAAACTCATCAGTCTGCGTCATAGTGCTAGTGGAAGACGTCACAAAGCTTTGTCGAATGTCGCGCCATCTGTCTGGCGATGAAGATGGTGTAATACACGGTGTTTAATATAACACTCGCGCTAACTTTGAAGCTTGGTTGTTGTTTTGGAGTAGGGTACTAATATGATTTTTCGTATGTCTTAGGGAACTTGCCGTGGTTGGGCATAGGTGTACGGTGTAACGGCTGCCCGCCGCACGGCTGCGAGGACGACGAGGCGATCATACACGGCTTCTGCTGCGGGTGCGCCTATGGACTTGGTAACTTTTCTTTCTTACATGAAACCTGCTGAAACAAACGTTTTGTTTTTAAGATTTCCTCTCTTTACGCTGTTATATCTCACGCTTGGCGTGTCGCAAATACACAGATGTGTAAAAAGCCCATTGAATAATAGTACCTACATACTCAATGACCTAGCCGCATATTTTTAAATAATAACAATAGCGCCGCAGACGTTGATGGTCTCGCCTACATAGATGGTAGAGCATGAGAAGCCCTTTCATCCGTTCCATTGAACATCCTTTATCTTAATTAATACCTATTATAAACGCAAAAGTATGTATGGAATGTTTGTAGATAGGGTAGGTATAACTACTTATTCACGCAAAAACTACTGAACCGATTTGGATGTGGAATTATAGCGCTTATATTATAAGTTTTGGTCTGGATTTAATTTTTATAATCTGTGGCGGTACGGAGGCATCGAGATAAATCGGCCGATTTATCTCGATTGCCATCAAAAAAGTCTGATTATGTATAATGATGTAACTTTTGTATATTTTTACAGATAGCATGCCAGTTCTGTGCCCGGAATTTCTGCAGTGCCCTCTCAACTTGCATGGCCTCTGTCACGACTATGAGTACATGATGAGATGCTGTTGTTGAAACTTTGTTACCTGCCATTATGTAACAGAAAACCTATCAAGATTACTTGGCGAGATATCTTTTCTACTTTTTTCTATATACATGGCGCCTGTAAGTTTCCACTGAAGCTAATCACAGTGCCCAAAAGTTCACTGGCATTAGTGTGTCAATCTGTGATAGACCGATCGGACCACTCCGCTCCGTTTCAGTGGAAATGTACCTTAGAATTACGACACGGCTTAGATACGGCCTTTTACACCTATTTTTGTACGCTTTTGCGTGCAAATAAATTATTAAATAAAAAAAAATTTTCGAAGGATATTTACGTACCAACTAGTACTTATTAAACTATTTTATTGATGGCATACCTACTTGCCTTTTATCAGAAAAGTAAATAGATGGGAAGGTAAAATAAAAGATCCTTAAATAAATAGCATACTGTTTTAATTTCTAAGAAACCCTCAATACAGAATTACAGTGGGTTAGCGGATCGAATACGTAAACTTAACATTCTTCACGTAATAGTACAAAAATAACATTACTTGAGTAAGTTACTATTAATATTATCGAAACAATAAAATAATTTATTATTCAGCTCGATGTTGTGAATGACAATAATTGTATTACTTATCGATTCCCACCTACTTACCTACCTACTTGACTTTTCACATCTACGTATAAGTATACTTAGTGGAAATTGCACATAATTATTCTAATCCAACGTTTCCGTATACCTACAACTTATAATATTCTGTCAGAACCGCATCTGCATGAAGAAAGTTATCTAAATATTGTTATGAGGGGATAGTATGTGTTGCCAAGGTTGATAGGTATCGTATACCGTTTACAAGAGTATGCAATATTTTTAATATTTTAAAAGAATTCATTTTCCATAATAGTGACACAGCTGACTTATTAAAATGCTAAGTAAAGTAAAACATACCTACTGTACTTTTGTGTGACTCAAAATTCATGTATGAACTCAAACTTCATGACAACTAATTGATATTAATATAAAACTTATTCTCTGATATAATATAATTATGTATTTATGTGGATATTAGTCATAACTAGCTGTCCCGGCAAACGTTGTTTTGCCATATAAATTTCGTTCGCTTCATGTTCATTAAAATCGGTTAATCGATTCCGGAGGCGATGTTACAAACACTGATACGAGAATTTTATCTAGGTAAGTATTTATAGATGTATTTAGGTACTTTTTGGTGGCTGTGTTGTAAGCATCGATCTGAGATCATACACTCTTGTTATTTACGACATCGAGCCATACATTTTTTTAATTATCACATCATCACCAAAGTGATAATATCATCAGTATATCATTGAATATGTCTTTTAAATAATACTATGTTCCCGCTTGATTGAAATCGATGGCTATTATTATTATAATGTAAGTTTAGTTTACTATCTGTCTAATTTCACTAAGGCCAATTTGCTATATCTACAATTTTGTGTTAAAATATACAGGGTGAAAACGATAAATGTCCACAAGAAATTTATTACTTTTGTTTAATTATGTAAAATATCTTTTATACAACATTGATATTAAAACTACGCCTGGTCTGCTGAACAAACTATGTTTCTTTCTCTTTGTTAAAACCATAGTTTTAAAAGTGACATTAAATCTTTCCTTGTGTAGAAACTTAAATTTCCACCCTGTATACCTATTATAGTGTTCTATATAAGAAGTTCTAACACAAAATTTTGAACACAGCACAACCCCAGTACGCATTTACGATACATAAATAACATTATACTATATTATACGGAATAACACCCAGTGCAGTAGTTATAAAAAAATTAGTACCTCAGTGACGTTTAAGGTCTATCTAATCATATCCTGCCAGTTTTCCGTTAGGGATTGGAAAAAAATTGCTTTAAACGATTCGTGAGAAGACGGTAATGTCGTAAGCATACAGTGGCCCGAAGGCAGAAAATTTCTGGCCGGACCTCGATATGTCAAGATAGAGCTTTACAACGAAAAACGCAACAGAAGCTTGGACAAATAAAATTAGCCTACACACGAATTAATGGACAACGTTCATACGTGACAAGTTCGAATTACTTTACAAACACCAGCGAAAACTTTTTAAACTTTACAAAATCGACTGATCATTTATCCAGGAGCCTTTTTGAGCAGCAAATCATTTCTCACCCGGTTGTCCTAGGTGAATAACAAACGCTGTAATGCAACCTATACTCTGTCGTTTCGTTTATTTTATTTTTTGACACAGGAGAGAGTTAAAGCAATAGGTAGGGAGGGACCAGAGAGAGACAAACGTAAAGTGGTATTTTCTGGTCCCTCGCTGTAGATATTTCAATCCACGACGGCGCGCCCCACTCTGTCAAATTCCATACTAATTGAATAATACAAAAGCAATTTTGACAGAGTGGAGCACGACGTCGTGAAATAAAATATCTATATTTCTACATCTGTCTCATGTGTCAAAAAGAAAACATACGAATGGATAATGGATATAATAAGTACGTGGCGCACCCTGTTTAGGGCATGTTGGGATCCTGGAGAAATCGAGGGAACTCTTCAAATTTTATAAGAATACTTGAATGTTTCGTACAATCATAGTCCTTCCTAATACCTACTCCATGTGCGAAGAAAAGACGATAATATTATAAAAAATCGCCTGACGTCAAATTAGTACACATTAAAAATTTTTTCACTCTTTGTAGTGGCATTTGAAGTCGGTTTTTTGAAAATAATTTTCTATTTCATGTTTACTACAAATCGTAATAGCCCCTTTTGTAGGAATATTAAAAATAATGCTTTTAATTAAAATTTTAAAACTTTTTTACCAAGAACCGGGAAGTCCCGGGTACCCGGTTCTGAGCTCGGTGCAGAACCGGGAATTCAAAATTAAGAACCGGAACCAGTTCTGCATGCCCTAACCCTGTTGACAGATCAAGCGCGTAAGCGTAGAGGGAGTAAAGATACGCGATAGAAAGAGAAGAAAGTTGTAGGTTTACAGTAATAAGCGCTGTTGCGACCTGAATTGCACTCTATTGTTTTCCAGCTAGAGTCGCTATTTACTTAAGTGATTCTGCAGAGTGTCTTCTGTGCCTGTAAGGTACAGTTACTCATTTAGGACAACGGGTAACAAACATGATGGTTACCCTGTCAACATGACAGTTTCGTGAGGGGATGATAAACATGTTTGTAGCTCAAAATCGCTAAATATGTATCGTCTGATTGGTCGAGCAATGAGTTCACCACTTGTTATTTCAGTAATCCCAAACTCCATTTAACCAGTGACTCCATACTTATTTAATGCAAACTTTAATACATGTTTCCAGTAATCACATTTTTTAAAGATACACTATATTACACCACAGACGACAATAAAATTGTAGCAAAATAATCATGCCAATTGGCTAATACTCTTCATGTTTTAGATCTCAAATTTTGGAAGCATATAGCTGTTGTTGACAATTATTCTTGGACTGATGATATTTTTGTGTTCTTTTTATTGCCTTGCTCATAATTTCAGAACATCAAAATTTTAAAATGTATCAAAAGCGATATGTTAAAGTTATTGACAAATAACAGTTATTTATTTATTAGGTAAACTAAAATAACAGCTCTGAAATTAGCGCTATCTTGTTCAAAATTAAGGATAGCACAATTTTAAGAGCTGTCCATTTAATTAGCTGAGATTTTGTACCACCGAATAAATATCTAAAAATGAACCATGTATTAAAATCATCAAACTTGTATCAGATGGCCACTACTTTCTGCACACCTTATCAAACGACGTACACACAAGGCTTTTTAGTTAGTCTAGATATAAAAACACATAACTTCCCCGCATTGCGTCGCCCTCAGGTCTAAGCCTTCATCTTACATAGATATTCTAGAAGCACAAGTAGACAATTGAGGTCAAAGAGAATACAGTACTATGGAGGCACCCTAGTCATTCATTCTAGCCTAGCCTTGCGTGACATGCGGCGCCATGATCAGCGCTAAGGTTTTTGTATCAAATGTTCGTGTACTGAGTTACTACACTATGTTACGCCATCTTATGCGCCACTTTACAGATTAAAAATAATCACGCTAATTTTGTAGACGGGGCCTGTCCTTATTGTTTCCTAGGTCTGTGATTGAGGTTGACAAAAATGGGTGGTCTGTTACATACTTCATGCAAAGATGTAACAATACACTTTTTATTAAAAAGTGTATTGTTACATTTTTTTAAGATTGTTTATGCCTACCTAACCTATACCTGCTTTGCTCAGGTTATTTTATGACAATATCCTTATATTCCCTTTTTTTCCTTATAAAAGTAACCACAGCTGTGCAAAGTTCTAACTTCTCAAGTCCAAGGTTTTGGGCTGAATGAGTTAGTGAATGTTTGAGCCAGGAGTTTGCTTTTAACATTATGTAATTAAAGATTTTGTTTACAAGGTTAGTATAATCTGAAATCAATACAGATATCTGTATTCACTTTTAGAGCGACCACAGGGATGCAAAACTGATCATTTTCATACAACTTTTCTTGTCTCCTTGGTCTCCTAGGATATAATTTTGGAATTACAGCACGAAATTAACCTACGATACTCATTATATATAAACATGTATAAACATACACCCATCCACATCTCGTTCTCCATTTAACTATCAACGTAACGGACAGTAGCAACTTAAACGCAGTTAGCTCGCGCCGAGCGCGGAGGTCGCGCCCGACACTATAATATAATATATAATTTAACTTTATTTATAATTATTGGGATGCGATCATGAATTTTTTTGTGGTAATTGCATTTTAATTGCCGGTTAGCGGCCGGCGCCCCGACCCACGCGCTGTTACCTGCCGCCAGCCTGGAAACAGAAAAGAACAACTGTCTATACAAAAAAACAATAATAATATTATATGCATATGCAATTAAATATATAATGAAAAGTATATTTGAAGTTTGAACTAAAACGTCCCAAGTAATCTGTTTAATAAAATTCTCATGCCAAATTTTTGTTACCAAACTCCTCTGAAACGGCTCGACCGATTGTAATGAAATTTTATGTGTATGTTCGATAGGTCTGAGTGTAGATCGTTGGCTATTTTTTTTTTTAAATCCCTAATGGCAAAACAACGTTTGCCGGGTCATCGAGTAAATATATAAGCTCAATACTTGTGTGTTGTAATTTTTTTATGCTTTATTATAGTTGGCATGTGTATAATAAAATAAAACACCGACCACTGCAAGGGGGTCTGCTAGCTCGCTCGCTCTTGCTAGCCTCACTGCCGCGACATATCGCCTGATGTCAGTGCTACCACCGAATATATAATAGCGGCAGTACACCCCCCCGTCAATGTACCGCAGCGCTGAGCGCGACACCCCGGGTGGTACGCGTGGACGCTGTCTTCGCGATTGCATTATTTCAATAGTGGGCTGCCAGTTGTCACCGTGGCATCGTGCATCCGTCTCGTCGCGTCGCCACGTACAGGTCGACTTTTATCAGCCCTACGGTCTACAGTGACGTTTACTCACACATAGAAATGGAATCCGTATAGGGCCGGCGTTCTAGTAGTAGTGTTGGTAGTTAAGTCATGTTATTTGTACCGAGTGTCAGGAGCCTGGTACTACGTACCGTGTGCGTCGTGTTCAGCAGCAAGATGACTTGCCGGTGTCGATGGGGCGGCCCTGGTCGATCTTCACGGCGGGCCCGCCGGGCGCGGTGCCCGCTGACGGCGGCCCCACGCGCGCTTTGATCTCCGCCGCCATCGTCATGAACGCCTGCTCCACGTTCGTGGAGTTCTTCGCTGACGTCTCCAGGAACGGTATTCCGAGCTGCTCCGCATATTGCTGTGCAACAATTATAATATCTACTCAACAATCCGTCGCTACCGTTCCGTACTCCAAAGCTACAACTAAGATCTCTACAGAGGTGCTATTCACATAACGTTTTCACATACTGATTGATGTGAATCAAGAAATTCAAAAAAAATGAACACTGAAAAATTAACTTTACGTCTATTTGTTTAGAGTGTAAAATTGAATGTATTTCAACTTGTCGACCATGCTGCGTTTTGAATTAAATTCAATTTTACGTCAATAGTCGTAAAATTAATTTATCAGTGTTTCGCAGAATATGTTTTGATTTCAATTTGTTCATATACGTAAATGCTATGACCTTTTTAAACATTTCACATCACAAAATGTAGCCGAAGCGTTACGTGAATAGCCCTCCTGGTCAACATTGCATGAACAGTCATGGTATGACCAGTATGAGCTACAAGTGTAGGAATCAAAACCACAGTATCGAAATATTGCTCTAACATTCAGGCTTATTGTTAACAAAGCTCACCCAAGTTCAATACCATTTAAGTCGAGTTGTTTGTTTTGTTTTATTATAATTGTGGATTACAGATTTGGATTTCCAGTTTTGGCATGCTCCCAAAAGTGCTGCAGGAAGAGGTAATGAACTTTTCCCCACAAACTTCCAACAAGATAAGATGCTAAGATAATGTCTTCTCTGATTTTTTGTGAAAGTATTGGTGGTGTTTACTTTGTTAAGATGATAAATAGGGGCATTGTACTTTATTATCTTTCATTTACCCTATATAAATAGTTATATCACTAGTCTAGATCTTAAAATGCATAATAAAACAACAGTGAAGCCACTTGCTTCCATTTTCGTCATATGAGTGTAGACTCAGTAACAGGTGAAAATGTAGATTATTGATTTTAGGTATGCTAAAAGAAGAATACATTAAGAAGTAGAGCTTGTCTAAGTTGAAATGACACACCTCAATACTATTAGTTGATTTAGATGTGTGAGTGCAAAAATTAAGAACAACATTTTTTCATCTTTGCAGAAGTGTCGACTGTTCCTTGAATTAGAATCTGTCATCTGTATGCGTACATCACAGTTGTAAGAATATAATAGTTCCTTTTTTGGCATAAGTCATTGCGACAAGACAAGTAATGAACCATACGGCTTGCTACTCGATACTCACAATGAATCCATTCAAGTTTGTATCAGCATTTGATAGATTTTATAATGTATTGTACAGTGCATTGGATTAAAGTACTTATCAGAAAATGTAACTTAAACTTAATATGGTAGGTATTTTGAAATGATGGAATGATACGAAAGCTCAATTGCAAGTACTGACTGAATGACCCATTACAAATGGGTATTAAACTACTTTTGATTTTGATAAAAATGATTGCTACTTTTGAACTTAGTATATAATAAAGTAATAAAAAACTGGATATTACTTGATGTGATTTTTTAATATTGATTGTGTACGTAAATGAGGCAGTATGGCATGTCATTTCGGAGGTCATACCTTGGCAGTGGTATAGTCGACGACCTTCTTGGTAGTGAGGTCGCACTTGTTGCCCACTAGCAGCTTGTTGACGTTGTCGCACGCGTAGCGATCGATCTCCTCCAGCCACTGTTTTACGTTGCTGAACGAGTCCTGAGGCACAATACATTGATTCAGTTTTTAACAATTCAGTTCCAAATGGTTAAGTTAGTTTTTGTGATTATTTTTGTCTCTCCTGAGGACTTCATTTAGTGCCTTAATTTACTGTAGAATTGCTTGCAATAGAATTAAAACAATACTAATTCGATTTGTATAGTTTTCGACAAATATTCTATAATAATTCGAAAACATAAGCGATTTCGACAAAGTGGGCCTCGCCTTTAACAGAGTGGGGCGCGTCTTCGTGGATTCAAAGATATATAGTCTAAACAACTAACTGCCAAAATCAAGTATATAGAGTTGCATAACAACAATTTAAGAAGGGTAAAAAATTGTAATTGGTAGACAAATATGACACTGTCTTAGTAGACAAAAATACACTGTCTTAACAATCCTAAATTTCTATTAGATACCAAATTGGACCCACTGATGAGGTATAGGATATAAGTATAAAGTACTGGGTTCTCGCTGCTTAGAAAGTGGCAAAGCAGCAATGAAAAATGTACTTTACATCAATCAGTTGTAATGATTCTGTACCACAAAATTCACATTAATAACTGGTTGGGCAAAGTGCCAAGTAAAGCAGTGAATGTAAGATAAAGTTAATGACTCAACTGTGAAATTACTTTATTAGCAATATTGGTCATGTTTAGAGTGAGGACATTAACACCTGTCTAGATAACAGTGTCAGGGTCACATTAATAGGTTGGAGATCAATTAAGTAGGTAGACAAAAGTTGTCATAAAAATCTTGACAGTATTACTATTAATATAACAAGAAGAAAAATCATAAAGATCTAAACTTTGTACTACATTCGGACTTCTATAAAAGATTCACAATTAAATTAGTTGTATGAATATTTTTTGTATGGAAACTAAAACAGTTTTAACCTTGAAATGTCGACACAGGTAATAAAATATGCTAATGAAAAAAATTTTGTACATTCTGCAGAACAATACTATTACTTCGACTTCTCAAGTTACCTATATATAATTTAAAAATATTAGATAATTTAAAAAAAAGAAAATTTTTTGCATCACTAAATCTTCTAATTAAATCCCTGAACTGTCTGTCTCACCAAGGTCTCTACTCTAAACTTTAGGATAGAAAATTCCTTCTCTCTTTACGAGTTAAATAGGAGCTGAAAATTGTGTTGAAACAGAAACATTATATCTAGATAGATAGTATTTTTATAAAACATCACATAGAATCTGAATCAGTAGATTTTTTCCTCTATCACTAAAAGATATATTCTACTAAACGAATAGGCAAATACAACAAATATAGTCTGTTCAACATGTAACATAACACTTGTTGATGAAAATACGAGATTAACAGGAATGCTAATCATTTAAACACATTTCTAGGAAAATTGTAAATGTCTGATTGAGTGAACAAAATAGCTTCAATAAACCGAATTGTCAGGTCTAAAATTAGAGCTTTTCATGGAAAAAGCATAGACTATAATATTATATTAAACATAAAAGCATAAGTAGGGTCCTTTCAGTGACGACACTACTAGAGGATGATGTATCAAATCTTAACTTTTAAGTTTTATTTTTTATGGATTTATTAAGTTTATAGACACAATGGTACATACCTGGTCTGTACAATCATAAACAATGATGATTCCGTGTGCTCCTCTGTAGTAGGATGAAGTGATTGTCCTGAACCTCTCTTGCCCCGCCGTGTCCCATATTTGTAACTTTATTGTCTTTCCATCTAAATCTAAAGTCCTAATTTTAAAGTCCACTCCGATTGTACTGATATAGCTCTCTGTGTACGTGTCATCGGCGAATCTGAGCAGGAGACAGGACTTTCCCACGCCGGAGTCCCCAATCAGGAGGAGTTTAAACAGGTAATCGCTGGAAAAATTTACAATTATAGCAATGACAACAAAAATGAGAAATTATTAAAATATCCAAGTTAAAGGTTTGTTAAATGATTTCTAGGGGAGGGAGCAAGTAAAGAAGAAACCTATAGATAGTTTGTTGTTTATCCAGAAACGTTAATAATCAGAGATTCATCTGATAAGTGACCTCATTAACATGTTAACAAAAGAGCAATTATACAGTACAAAAGCGTATATTCGATTACAGAATTACTATCCACTGAATGTGAGCTTCATTTACGCGTGTAGTACAACATCAATATACGAAACGATAACACGCGAATCTACGACTTCACGAAAAAGGCGTATCTTTGTCTTTTCAAACAAAGAGGATTTATACAAATACAAACACTAGGACGTGCTTTAAAGTTGCTGCTCTTTATTATAAAGGCGGAAGTGTAAAAGCAAGAGATCAGTCGAACACCCTTCACACAAATTCCGTGATTACGTTTCGATTTGGTTTGTACTATGAACGTAATGAGTCACCAGGTTTTTCTCTTAAATACACATAAACAGTTGAAATATCTCTAGCACTAATTGTAATATATCGGAACACAAGGAATAAAATACAGATAAATAAATTACAATAATATGAATTCGCTAAAATTAAAACGAAATTCAGCCCATCCTCGATTGTTGGAACACAAAAGGTACTTACTATTCTGGATTCATTTTGTACTATAATTGTGTTTGAAACCAAATGATTGCGTAAAACAGTTTATATAGAAAAGGAGACGTTCTTTGTTTCAATTTAATTGCAGCGCAAAACACTAAAAATTAATATTATACGTAGAATAATGGCCGCCGACACTGAAACACCCACACTGACGTAAGTCAGAAATTCACGTCACGGCAGGAGTGCCACTTGGCAAAAATAAAGAACGTTCGGAAACATAAAACTGGAATGCATATTTTGGATCTTTAGTCATTGTGTATAACAATAGGATTAAAATATTAAATTTGGATAGAGGTATAAAACTGTAAATGTTTTACTTTTTTCATGCATTTTTCCGAAGTGATTTTTTATTTTTCTTCTACTCCCATAAATCATAGACTATATGATAAATATATTACTTACGAAAGACACCTGAGACGTCAATTTTAGTACCTACCTACATATCTATCTCAGTTAGATATCTATGATTTTTAATCACTTTTGTCTATAGCTCGTTATTTAGACCATAAATAAGATTTTTAAAGATACCATTAATTTAGTAATCGTTTGTTGAGGTCAAATCAAATTGTAAACATTGCTGCTTTAACATCTTACGCGCCACTTGACAGATTAAAAATAGTCATTGTTAGATGGGGCCTGTCCATATTTGTTTCCTGTCTGTCTGTGACCCCAGAGGTAAAACCACAGACTTTTCTTGCACTCAGTTCGCATTTCGCAGTGTAAAAAACCTACAAACACATTGAAATGGGTTGCAATCAAAAAATGCAATGTTTGCACCAGTCAATTCAGAAAACATTACCCCTAAAACATAGCAGGGAGGGTCTATAAGACGACTGGGACCTTTGACGTAGATCACTAAGAAATTCGCGAAATTGTGCTGCTTAGTTTATTTGTAATTCAAAATAAAATTATTACCCATTTAAACTCTTTATTTTATTACACTTGTATGTACAAGTCGTTAAAATAAAACAATAAACATTAGAGCGTCTTCAAATTAGCCGCAAAGTGCCGCAGCGCGTCTGCAGCACTGCGGCCGCGCTACTTTGTAAATCTATGTAAATAAACAACGCGGTTGCAGCGCTACACCCGCGCTTCCACGCATCAGTACACAATGGACCAGTGACTGCACGTACGTATTTTTTTGTACAAGTCTAAACATCGAGTCCACTGTGAAACTATTAGACCAAGGTAGATCCCCTTTAAAATAATAAAAACATTTTTTACACTTAAACCCCCCCTCCCCCCCTGTTCCCGAACTCGGATCGACCGTAATTTATTTTTCCTTTCATTTTGATCATATTCCCCTCCTTTTCTAATGGGTTTCATCCTACTGTAATTTTTTTTTGTTTCAAAAATTATCGACCCTGGTCTATATGTACTGCACTACGATTCAAAAACCTAGCGACATCAGCGCTATTATAGACGCGCGGCACTTTGCGGCAAATTTGAAGGCGCCTTTAGTGACAAAATAATAATACGTTACTATAACATCATAATACTATACTATACTATAAACGGTGCGTAATTTAACTAAAAAAACACTATGATCGCTGAACGAGCTGCCGTTTATAGGAGACCGCGTTCTGCGTCATTGACTCTTATTATCACTAACATCATTAAAATAACAAACCCCAACTTCAAGTTGAAATTTGTACTTAAGGCGAATCATACGGGCCTGCCCGCGATGGTCTTTCCCCATTTTTAAACTAATAAATCGCTAGAATTATGGCAGTAAACATTAGGAGATATGGCAGTATCATATTGAAATATAATTTAATCGTAATAATAATTAATAATTCCAGGCGCTGCCATCGCCCGGTATAGGCACTATGCTGGACGATGTCACGTTCCGGCTCATTGCTAGTTTACGCCTCGGTGCATCTTGTGTTGCTTCGCACCGTTGTCATTGCGGAGTGGCTGTCGACAGTTTCGGACACCATGGCCTATCGTGCTGTAAAAGCGCGGGCCGCATAGTCAGGCACGCCACTATCAATGACATCATCCGCCGTGCTCTTTCTACCGCCGGCGTACCAGCCGTATTGGAGCCCAATGGTCTGGTGCGTGACGATGGGAAGAGACCGGACGGTATGTCGTTGCTGCCCTGGAAGTTGGGTAGGCCTTTGGTATGGGATGCAACCTGCGTCGATACCCTTGCGCCATCCCACCTTCCAGCCACGGCAGGCTGTGCCGGCGCAGCTGCTGCAGCAGCGGAGACCCTCAAGCGGCGCAAATATACCAACCTTATTGGTAACTATGAGTTTGTGCCGTTTGGGGTCGAAACGCTGGGGCCATGGGGTCCGAATGCACATATTCTATTCAGAGAAATTTCTAAAAAGCTAGTCGACGCTACACGTGACCAGAGGGCTGGCCTATTCCTTGGTCAGAGGTTAAGCATTGCCATCCAGCGTGGCAATGCTGCCAGCCTTCTGGGCACTTTGCCCGATGACGACGGTGCGGAGGAATTCTTTGATGCATATTAGCACAATTTTCTTTTTATACTTTTTATGTTTGATTTTATATTTCATAGAATAGATTGGTAATGTTAAAAATTAGGTATTAAAAAATAAAAACATCGAAGTTCAAATTTAATCGTAAACAATAATATCAAAATATTTGCTTAAACATAACAATTTTGAAATGTTAGTTCGAGTACCGAGTTTGACGTCAGTAACTGATAATAAATTTTTTTAAAAGTCATCGCGAGCATACGATCGGGCGGGTCGCCTGATTTTAAGCGATCACCATTGACATTTGGAGCATTAAAGGAACTGCAAATACGTTGCCGGCTCTTAAGAAATTTCTTTATCCGCCCCTTGAATAACCCCATGTTATAGTTTTGAGGGAATAATATTGCTGGTAGCTGGTTCTATAGTTTGCATGTGCGTAGAAAGAAAGATCTTGTATACCGGGTGGTCGTGGATTGCCAGCCATCCAGGTGGAAAAGACGGAAAATGTTTCTACATTGGAGTGTAAGCACAGAGAAATACTTGATAATAATTGGACTTATTTCCAAAACTGGACACTTTCAAACAAATATTTTTTTATAAACATCTGAATTCCGACCTGCCATTCCCGCAATTTTACTTAGCTTACTAATTGCGAAAGACCTAATAAAATTTGAATTTGGCGGGCAAATCCTTGCGTTCGACCTTAAGTCCGCCTACACCTACACATATTGAAACAGCATGGGGTTTTAGTTTTCTCTCCCTCTCCCCTTGAAAACCCAACTGCGTTCAATAGTAGGACATGACACACTAATTATGAATGTAAAAAACTTTATAGGTTTAAACTTAAAGTATCATTTCCTGCAATATACAAAGCGGTATCTTCCATATGTACAAACTCCTGTCCTTGTAGCCAGCGATTATCTGTAACAAATAATAAAATATAATAATTATTATAATTATTACATTACTCATTCTAATACATAAAATAAAATTCTCGTGCCTCGTATTTGTTACCAAACTCCTGCGAAACGGCTCGACCGATTGTTATGAAATTTTCTGTGTTTTTTTGGTATATCTGAGAGTAGGTTGTAAGCTATTTTTCATACCTCTAAATGGCAAAACAACGTTTGCCAGCTCAGCTAGTGTGTTGTATAATTATTTTAATAGCACAATATAACATTTATATGAATAGTATCAAATTATTGTTCACGTTGATTTTGGTAGGGCTCTTCTACCACCGCAATGTCATTTACTTTGCTGTGAAGCAGCCAATGTTATAACTGGACAAAATGAGATCTTAGAACTGATATCTCAGGACGATGAGCGCAGTGCAGTGTGACGTACGATACTGCAGTGCTAAATTATTATTGGACGCACTGCATCTGACATGGGCATGCATGCCACTTAACATCAAGTGAACCTTGCTTGGTATATGGTAGTTTCATTTACAAAAGTTCACTTATAGTTCGATTATTAAAACAAGTCTATTAAAAAAAAAAGACGTGTGGCACTCGGAGACCGCCGCGGTAAAGCTATTGCGTAGTTGTTTTATCAATTTATGCAATTAAAATTATACAACCAATGCCACCTAGAGACGAGTTGCTGAACTAAAGAGACAAGCGTGATATTTCAAAAAGTCATTAAAAGTTCTGCTATCCATCGATACATGGCAAAACTAAAAAGTGTTAGGTTATTTTCGTCACGGAATTTCTGGATTCGGTCTCCATAGAAGGTCGTAGGTCGGCGATAGAAGCTATGCAATAGCTTAAAAATTGGTGATAGGGTTTATTAACGACCTGCTCCCGCCGCGCGCAGGCACACCGCGCCCTTGCCGCCCGAGTGCGTGTCGCTCTGTCAAGTAACGCAACGTTACCTTGCTGCCTTGCACGGCAAGTGAGAGCAGCATGAGGCCGGGCCCGCGCAGCTGCGCGAAGGGCTGGCCCTCTCCCTCGCGGTACACGTACACGCAGCCGTCGTAGCAGCCCGCGAACAGCAGCCCGCCCGCCGCGCGCAGACACACCGCGCCCTTGCCGCCCGAGTGCGTGCCCGCGTGCGCGCCGCTCTGCACACAACCGCGTCGCGTCACGTCACCACACACCACACACAGTACAAGGCTGTTTGTCCACCGGGACGTTCAAGCAGACAATGCTGAAGTAGTGGCATTTGCTATGGTCATTGCATGTATGGGCTCTATGTCGACAGAAATAATCTGTCGCCAAGGTGACGATAGCGTTAGACAAACGGCCTTATGCTGTGTGGCGTTTTCCATATAAACTATTATACAAGTAAATTGCAACTGCTCTCTGCGGAGTCACCCCGATTCCCTGCCAATTGTGTGCTTGTCATGTACTTGTCGGATACTTCTTATTTGTTCTATGGAACATGACGGCATTGTCGTTTTATTTAGATTTGTTCTATGAAACAAAGTGAGACAAACAAGGCTTATTCTATTCTGTTCCACAGAGTTAATGGGAACTATTGTTTTAGGTAACAAATGGGAGCTACTGCCCTTTTCCAGCGTACATATAACCAGAATCTCAATTGTGATGACTTCTTTAGTGCATTTTGCAAGTTGTGACATTTAAAAGGGTTCTATTCCCAATATGGTTCGTTCGCGATTTTATAGTTTCTGCTTAGTTCTCGTCTGAAGAGACGCTTCATCCAATTACCATCCTACCGGCAAAATAGTACCACCAAGGGATTTAGCTTTCCAGTGTAAAACTGTATGCATTGAGTACCCTTACCAAGTTAGTATTATGTTCATTATCATCAAGTATAAGTTAAATTGAATAAAAAAATATACACTAGTGCAATATATTAGTGCAAAGCCACTTACAGCATAATCAAATACGTGTATTTGATGTGTGCTGGTCCCGCAAAAGATCTTCCCGTCCTCATACAGCAGGGAGTACACCGTCATCTTCGGACCAACCAGTTCCCTCAGCAAGAGCCCCGTCTGAGCATCCTTTATAGCCACATTCTCAGAGCGGGCCGCCACCAGCAGCACCTTACGAGGACCCTCCTTCATAGCCCGCAGCGCTAGGATGGACTGGTCCGAGAATTTCACTGAGCTGACTGGTATCAGCATGTTGTTCTGGAATTATAAAATTACAATTATTTAAATAAGCTTTTGAGTAATTTTCAACATGTTTCAATTGTGTGGAAGAATGCTGACCTATAATGGTGGTATCAAGTTTTCTCACAATTCAAAGTAGGAAAACAAACTCTATTTTTTGGCACTAGGAATTTGTTTACATATAATTTTCATGTACAAAAAGTTATTTTCTTTTCAGTGCACATTTCCTCTAATGCAGATGTTATTCAGAAATACAAGTTCTTTATAACTCCATTACTAACAGTTCAGTTTGTTGAATAAAAAGAATTAAAAAAATGTAGGAGTCCAGAAATCCCTTCCACGTTTCCTGACCGCTAAAGATAATTGCCGCGACCAATATCAAGGTATTTTTCTATTTTTATAGTTCACATTCAAAACGTTCATTTGATAGACAATTAAAATATTGTAATACATACCTTACACTCAAACTGCAAGACGAATCCAGTTTTCGTACCTACGAACACTGTGTCCCACGCTCGATCCATCGTTTGTATTGGACTTAAAACATTGCACTCTGGCCCCTTCTCCAAACCAGTCTAAAACAGTTGTAAAGAGAAAGATATTAACATAGCCCTCTTTAGCAGTCATGTAAAAGGTTTAGCTTATCTAAACAAAACAGAGGTCTTGACTATAGAGTGTTGTAATGAATCTGTTGAATAAGCTAAGCTATCCACATTTTGCTTATTCGTTACAGTCAAAATTTGACATGAAACTGTCAAATTTTTATCTCTTATTAGTAGTAGTTTGTATTTTATCTTAAATTTTTTATTAGTAGGAAAAATCACAGCAAAATAAAACTGTAATCGTAGACAGCTTATTGAAAACTATAAAGTATAAAAAAATATATATATTTTTTTATTGCAATGACTGTGTGACCCAGGGAAACGATTTGGATTTTTCTGTAATGTGTCCCCGGTTATGTAATTCAATAAATAAATAAGTTCTATTATTTCATGGAAGGGAACCGATTGATATTGGTGACCAATATCGGTTCTGTTATTTAGTGTGACGGAATAGCTACTACAATTATCAAACTGTGATCATTATTAGCTCTCCGGTAAAGGAATTAAAACTAGTCAGTACATAAATAGATTACTAACCTCTAAATCGTAATTACGTATCCTGGAGTCCAGGGAACCTGTGTATACAGTTGTTCCGTACTTCTCTTTGACTATAGTGAGGCATGTCACAGCCAGGTTTGACCCCCGCAATGTGGACAACAGCTGCCCATCATTGTTGAAGTAGTACACATTGCCATCCAGACAGGCGGCTAGGAAATTGTTTTCCACCCACTAGAAATACATAAACAAAAGTTTTTATATAAACACTGAAAAATATTGTTAACTAAGGGCCGATTTTTCAATCACCAGATAAACGTTAACTAAGAAATAATTAATATGACTTTTAGACAGGTTTTGTATGGCATATGTTTCAAATTTATTCGTCAGATAGCTTATCTGGCGATTGAAAAATCGTCCCTAAGTAAACTAAACGTTAAGACAACAAACAAATAAAGGAAATGTTCATCAATATATGAGCACTGGGCTAGGTCTATGTACAGTAATTATTTCGGTATACCCACATAGAAGTTTTTACCTATATATTTTCTTTAAAAATAGCTTAAATAGCAAAAAATAAATACAGAGTGCAAGAATTCAATAGTAATAATAATTGGCCTTTTATAATTTTTAAACATAATCAACAGTTATAAAAATAGTTCTATTTTATTCCAAGACAAGTATTTTGAAAAGCTTAGCACTCAGACTTGTTAAAATCAGTTAATGGGATTTATTAACACATGCATATTATGTACAATTAATGATTTTAACAAAATTCACATTAACTATGTGATTTTTTAGTTTGTATGATCAATCACATTTACATGCTAGTGTACAGATGATTCATTCCACGAAGACGCGCCCCATTCTGTCAAAATTGCTTATGTTTCATTCAAGTTGCATAAAGTTTGACAGAGTGGGGCGCGTCATCGTGGATTCAAATATCTATAGTTTGGTTCTCGTGACTATGAAACTTGATATAAGTATTAACATTTACCTCAACAGCAAGAACTGAATCAGCGTTTCCACTCACAATGACCGAGTCGCGGCGCAAGCTTTCATCGGCTGAGTAATCGTACATCTTGCACTCCCCGCCCTGCGCAACAGGCGCGGCCGCATCTTCCACAGATGACTGACTGTTATCTAGAATGATATCTTCACACACTGGCACAGTAACATTCTCAGTTATTTCCTCTTTCTCTTCCAAGGATTTGACTTCACAGTTATCTCCAACAACAATGTCCTCAGACACATCCAACATATCAAACTGACAACTTGACAATTCATTTACAACTGTATCTTCAATTATATTTTCATTATGTTCATATAACATATCAGAAACTGTATTGGTGTCCAGATTGATACCTTTTTGATTTATGTCAGTTATAGACTCTTCACTTGTATTATCATATCGTATATAAGACTCTGGTGTTCTATATCTTATAGTGTTTAGATATGGAGTTACGTCTATTCTTTTAATAAGAACAGAACATTCTTTGATAGTGTATTTGAAAGTATTCACTGGTTTAACTGCTTTACTTTTAGAAACTTTCTTCTTACTTGATTTAGTCTTAGTCTTTTTATTTTTTGTTTTGACCTGTGGTATTTCTAGGTCATCTAAAGATATGATATCCTCCAACGGTCTGTCGTCTTCGATTATTTGCTCTATCAATGATATATTTGGTGACTTTGCCTTTGATTTATTTCTTTTTTCAACTGTTACAGGACTTTGTGAATGAGACTCCTCATAAAGAGCCTTACGTCGACGGAGTCTTTTTGACTTATTTGATGTCTCTTCCTCATGTTGTTGGACAGTCTCCAAGGCAATCTGTTCCAGTTCTTCAACAGGCATATTGGCAAAGTCATTAACTATTGAATCTTCAGATAGTATATTATCTTCTATTGTTCCATTATTATCTTCTGTTGTTTCATTACTACCTTCTGTTGCTTCATTATTATCTTCTTCTTCATGGAATGGTTTAACCTTCAACACTGTCATACCTAAGTTTTGCAAAGAACGATTTTTACCATCTTTGGGTTCCATGGAGCTGTATAGTTTGAATTTTTCTTGCAGTAAAGCTTGTATCTCCAAATCTATTTCTTTCATTCTTTCCAATGCATCACTTGGTTCAATGCAAGTTTTATCTAAAATCTTCATATCAGTTTGAGTGGATTTTGTAGTAAGCTTCTTTTTAGGTTGACATGCTTCTAAGCCACACTTTGATGGTGGTGTTTGTGTCTGCTTAGCATGAACTTTTCTTATTACTTGGACAGCAACATGCCTCCTTACTAACTGCTTACATAAAGATCCAGTAACTTTATGCTTCTTCACTATCTCAACTTTTGGAGTAGCACTGAGAGTAGGCGCAGTATTTCTATGAGCTTGGTGAGTTGAATTCACTTTTTTTGGTTGATCATTAAACATATCTATTGTTTTAAGTGTAGTTTTTGTCTCTGCTTTGATTGGCGTGTCGCCAGTATTATTATCTCCGGGGCTTGTGACTACATTTGAGGATGTTGAATCTTTTCTTTTACTATCTTTATCATTTGGCTTCTTTGGTGTGATGGTTTCTTTTCGTTTGACATGTTTTTCAGTGTGGATTTTATCATTGGAACTGATTGTCTTAGTATCTTTTGGAACATTTGTGCTTTCATCTTTAGAGAAAAATAAATTAAATATCGATTTTGAGTTCTCACATTTATCAGATTTTTTAGAAGCACAATCATTGACATTTATAATGATATTCTTGTTAAGAATTTGTTTACTGGCTTCGGAACTGCAAGATTCTGATTTTTTCCTTTTTTCTTTACGGTGGGAAGGTCTTTGATCAGTAGAACGTTTTCGGGAATTTGATGATAAAGATTTCAGATTACTAGAAGGATCAGTTTTATCAGTTTCTTTAGATTCAGGTTCATTTTGTTTACTTGTGTTTTCACTCACAGTACTGACATTGTTTTCATTCTTTTCTTGTAAAGGCAGGATGTTTGAAGAGCTCACTGATTCTTGTTTGCATTGTTTAATTGTATCTTTTGTCTCTTGCTTACTGGCCAATGGTAATTTCAGAGGTGATTGAGCCATATCATGTAACTGAGCTTCAATATCCTTATCAATGTTTTTTAAATTTTTCTCTGGCGATAGAGGCTCTGCTTTGAAGGATTGTGTGTAACTACTTTTATGTTTATTTTTTTCTGGGCTTGGATTAGATAGGTCATCTTGCTCAATAAAATCATGATCTACTGCAACATGATACTGTTTATCTAGTTCTGCAAATGGATCATCGTCTTCTGAGAACTGTTCTGCATTAGCATCAAATAAATCCAGTGGAGTTCCTGATCTAGCTAAGTTTTCATTAGATCCTTCTTCTGTTTCTCTGCCATAATATGGAGTATCTGACATTGGATTATTGTGTGTATAGCTGAAACTTTTTGTTCTTTGTCTTCGTTGAAAAAGAGGTTTAGTATCTTCATAATATGATGGATCTTTATCATAAGCTCGATAATTATCAATAGGAGGTTCAACACTTCTAGACCTCTGATAATCTGTTTCAAAACTATCTTTTTTACCTGAGTAATAATCTTCAGAAGGATAGGTTTCTTGACTAAAGTTATTATTAATTGGATACTTACTGTAATTTTGATGTTCATCATGACTATCAGTAGGTATACCCTCATCCCCTATATTGTAATTTTGTTCATACTCACTTAGCTGTAATACCTTATTAATTTCAGCCATTACAAATGGCTTTATATCTTCTAAGAAAACTGTGTCTTGTGGATCTAGCATGCACTGCATCTGTTTCATAAATGTGTCTTCATATATGGTATTATTATCATTTTCAATGAATTCAGTGCTAGTCCCACACAGAGATTTCTCAGCAGCAGATCTTAGATGTCTATTAAAGCTGTTTTGCGATTCTGTTATCAAGCTACTTATGGCATATTCAAATTTACTTGATGAACTTGGATTGTCCATGAGTTTGTGAATTTTTTCTTTGTCCATTTTGAACAACTGATGGACAATCTTATCTTTTATTTTTGCACAGTTGGGTTTAGCAGTAACATTTCTTTGTCTTTGAAATCTTTTTCTCATTGGTTGCTCATTTTGGTTTTGACAGTTATCACTTGTTTCTAACTTTTGGTCCACGGCAGCTGTATTATCCTGACAATCATCGGCATGTTGGGGGTCATTGCGATTCTGTAATCTTTTCCTTATGATGTCGACTGTATCATCTACTGACCTACTAAATGAATTAGAACTGTCGATCACTGAAGTAGGATTGCAACCGTAATGATCAGATGCAGGTGGTCTATGGCCTGTATATTCCACAGAAGCAGATTGATTGTTAGACTGACCTCTGTCTTGTCCATATGAACTGTGACGATTACCAGTATGTTGATGTAATGGGTGATCCGGTAGCCATGGTGACATAGAAGGTATCCTTGGATAACCCTCTCTTGCCTGGGGCATTTGCCTATGATCTACATCCCCCATACTGTTAATTTGATATTGAGCACCACCTTGATCTTCATAGAAACTGGATGTCTCTTGGGAAGTGTTTCTGTGACCTTCACCATTTTTCCATTGCAGCAAAGATGGTAGTACTTGTCTTTCTCCTTGCTGATGTGGTCTCTGATAAGAATTTTGATTGTTTCTGTATCTATACCTATCTGTATGATTTGGTGGTCGATCTGATATGTCAGGACGAGAAAACGGTATCAATGGCCTTGGACTATCGAATGGTGGCGGGAATCTGAAACATTTATGGGTTCAACTATAGATACGCTACCGTTACGGAGGGGGGTGGGAGGGTGGGGGGAGGGGAGGGGGGACGGGGATAACCCTCCCTCCAAGCCATATTTGTCGGAACGTAATAGTTGCCGAGAAATAAATTTTTTAAATTTAAAAATTTTGAGGTTATTTTTACTATGAAAGGGCTGGTCGACGGAGCCCCGCGAAAAGTCCCGATCTCGCTTCGCTCAAATTTTCAGTAATAATTTTTTCTTAAAATTTTCGTCTAATTTAAGTGATAATACGAAAGTTAGAGACAGTATAAAAGGTTACGTGATAAAACTTTGGTGAAAATGTGAATAGATTGTCCGGAAAATACCTTGGGTAGCGTATCTATAGTTGAGCCACAAAATGTAAAATAAAAACAAAATAAATTGGGTGGGCAGTGTTTTGACATTTGAAGTTTAATATGGCTATTGCGTGAGATAATTGTATGTTTACATGTTGTATGTTAAACACGCATTTACTTAAACTTAGGTATTTACCTTGGTGCTTCGAACGCTCCATAGCCTCTTGGCGGCCTAAAATGTGTATTGCCGCCAATCCTAGGTCTGAAATGCCGCGGATTCTCACTCCGCCATCCTCCTGGGTGACCTCGCCGCATTGTTTGTTTTCTTTGTTAGTTATTATTGCACTTCATAACTTCACATAAATCAATCAATACAGCACAAACGCTTCGGTTATTTTATTGACATAACTTGATTTTAAAATCCGTTTCCAACAAAACAAAAACCAAGTACGATCAATTTATTTTTCACTTCAGCACTTTGTTTGACACACGTTTGACATTTGACATTTATCAAACATAACCACAGAATACATATACTCTCTAACGAGAGAACAATAATTCGATTCTGCCACAGATTAAAATGGTCAACTTTACTTAATAATAGATGGAGCTACGAAAGTTGGGTCGTCTGTAGGTACAAAAAAAATAAAATAATAATTACTTTATAATATTTAACAAAGAGTAACTAGTGCGAGACCAAAGAGAAACTAGTGCGACAAGGCTATCTTGGCGCGTGGTCAAAATTGGAACTAACGCCGCTATCTTGTGATTTTGTGTTATATTATCTTGTGATATATTCGACGACCGAATGGCGTAGTGATAGAGAACCTGCCGTCTGCACCGGAGGTTGTGGGTTCGATTCCCACAACTGGTAAATGTTTGTGTGATGAGCATGAATGTTTTCCAGTGTCTGGGTGTTTTTCAATATATTATATTTATGAATATTAGTATGTATGTATATGTATCAGTAATCTAGCACCCATAACACAAGCTATCGCTTACTTTGGGGCTAGATTGCGATGTGTAAAATGTCCCGTATATATTTATTTATTATATTTTGTGTTGTTTTGGTTTATTAATAAAATTGAGAAAATTTTATTAGCTGGCTGCCATAGCCCATACTTCTACAACAATACAACTACGGCCTCCTGACAATGTCATTCAAATGTCCACGAGCATGGAATTAATAAGTACTTCGTACAACTGGAAAGCTTACTTCAATGATTTTGACATATTAAAATGAACCTTATCTCAATGTTTTCAAAGTATTTTTTTAATTAACCAATATCTCCTTATAAAAGTGAGCCTGAGCGAGAAAACTTTTTCTTGGTGTGTCCCTTTCGCACAAGTAAGTTTGACATCAGTGCGAACTAGGGTGACTACACTTGAAACTACTTATCATGGAATTAATAAGTTGTTCGTACAACGTAATTTGTAGTACTACGTACTTGGTACGAAGTACTTACATATTAATTCCATGCTACTTATATACTTAATTTAAATTTATTGTATCACTAAAATCTTGGAAATTCATGAGGTTCATTAACTTTAATCGAAGATTTCGTATTACATCGGTCAAATTAAAGACCTTGTATACCCATAATGATTTCTTTGTGTGATAATAATTTTGCATATTGTGGGTATTTATTTGAATAATTTTATTGGTCAAATTGTAGTGGTGGACAAAATCCTAAACTTTAAACAAGCAATTCTTGTATAAGTATAATATATAATCTGAATCTCGGAACCGGCTCGGGGGGTTTTGGGTGCGATAAATCGATTTAGCTAAGATTCATTATTAGAAAATGTCGTATTTACCAAAAAAAACCGTGCGAAGCTCGGTCACCCACAACTGTTAATACTATAATAACAACAATAATTTTTTCATTTCCAGTTTGCCTTCGGATTTAGAGTTGAAGAAAAAATGGTTAGAGGTGACACTAGGAACTTGAATAAAAGCTCTGTGGTTTGTTCACTGCATTTCAAACCTGAAGATTACCGAACAGAGGCCCGGAAAAGTTTGAAACCTGGAGTGGTTCCTTCTATCTTTCCAAAGGTAATACTAAAGTACTAAAATAAACAACTAAAATTGGTATGATTATGGGGTCTTATTTAAATATGTAATTTCGTTACAGATTTTTGCCAAAAACAAAAAATATATGTGTTAAGCGATATATGTCTAATTCAGAAGACGTAAAACCTGGATCTTCTAAAAGTCCTCCATGTAAAAAGATGAATGTCGGCGAAGATAAAACATTAAAGGTCATTGGCACATCTCGAGCTACTTTACGCCATAAATTGCACAAAACAATTTTGTTCAGTAATGTTTAATTGTAAAACTGTGAAAATACTATATTTACTTGGTATTTAGAAGTGTTTTATTTATTATAAGTAAGTATACATATTGCTTATTAGAGAATGAGACGCAAGAGTGGTGTGTGCTAGTATATATATGTACCTTTGGTTTTATTTAGATAGCTAGCATTAGGTACAAACAAAATCAAAAAGTTTTCTTTATGGACTAGGATCTTACGAGTCTTACTCTATAAAAACAGAGCAAATATAATTACCTACCTACGTTTTTAAATAAAATAATGTGCTTTTCTGCTTCATTTTAATATTATTTAACTCCAATAATCGATATTAAACTGAGTCTCGCCTCCTGTGATATACAGGTAAGAAGATGGTTACACTAGTTGAAAGAGACGGACCAAGATTTATGACCTCTTTCTCGGTGCGTTTTTCGATACACAGTAAGCCTTCCAGTTGTACGAAGTACTTTTTAATTCCATGGCCACGAGATCCTTGTCACTGTCAGACTTTATACGTTTGGGCTGTGCAGTGTGCGTAATAGACACAACGCATCAGCGTTGATTAGCGTAGGTACTTTATCATCTCCCGCTAGGCGGCTAGGAGCATCTATTAGTCAATATAAAGATATTCCTTGCTCTGTGATCTACACCCACGTAAATCCGTGTCTACACCACCTAGTATTCAGCATAGTGTTCCGCGTCATTTCAAGTATAAAAATGTATTATCTATGGTCACTTCTGAGGTAAGCACGATTTGGCGGGAGCATGGGCAGCTCGAACGAATTTCGAATTTTTAAAACATATAGTGTTATATGTCTGTGTTTTAAAATGCGTAGGTATTATACCTACTATATAGGTAGGTCGCACAGCCAGAGTTGAGGCGGTTGAGTTGATTTACCTATACCTATTCGGTTGGTTTGAGGAACAAAGTTCTAATACTTCGTTAAAATCGGGGAGCGCGGCAGATCCGCCGCCAAGTCGAGCGCGAAGCAAACATTGCCGTACCATCCTTTACAGGAACCATCTCGCCGCATTTTCAGGCCCCTATTTGAGAACTTCTGGATAAGAGATCGCAGAAATTTTCGTTATCCAGTAAGCTATAATCACATACTTGAAACCTAAAATTTCAAGTCTGTAGGTCATTTAGTTCCGAAGTTAAGCAAAGTTTCGCATTTATGTAACTCACTCACTCATGATCATCAAAATAGAACTACAATTATCAGAATAGAACAAGAAGAGAGCAGAAGTCAGCATTGTCAATGCTGAATGCATGTGTTGCACAAGAATCGCAGTAAGGAACCTTAGAATTGGCACATACCTACTTGGCACGATTTTGTCTAGATGTCATTACTTTTTAGAAATAAACAAGCAGCTCTATCGAGACTTGGCTAGTTTTTTACAGAATGTTTTTGGTGGGATTTTGTATTAAAACCATTCCATCTGATTTTGAAATCTAGTACCTACCTGGTGAGTACGTCCTGTTTATTGCACAGCATCAGCAACTGAGGTAACCGGGTTAACTACCTACTCTGAGAGTAAGTATTTAAGCACATTAAATAATACATAGCGATTCTTTTTTTAGGTAACTCTACGCTTCAAATAAAATAAGTATTTTGTGTTCATAACAAGTTTATTCAATAATATTAATTATTCAAAATTAAAACCTTTTAAAAGTAAGTACCTTACAGTTTCCGTGAGGATAGTAAATAATCATAATTTTTGTTTTTACAGATACAAGTAAATATCATTTTTTGACGTGACAACGTCTTATAATTCGATAGAGCCGGTTGCACGCACGAAAAAACATGACTCATCCGGCGTTACCGGCGTTACCTCGCTCATGCGGCGTTACCGGCGTTACCTCGCGAGCGCGGAACGAGCGACAAAGAAGACGTTGTCACGTTCAACTATCGTCAGTAAACCGACTTTACAGACAACCAATTTTTTTATTTAATATTTATTTGTAAGGTTTTCTCAATATTACCTACCTAGAAGATTAGCGAAATTGGGGTTACAGAAATATCAAGTTGAATAACCCGTTACACCAAGTATTGATCGTTAGTAGGCTGCCTAATTATAATGCTCTTCAAATTCATAATTTTAAATCAATATAACTATATACCTCATTGTTTATTATTATTTCCAAAACATTCGTTTTCCAATCTAAGATTATATACCTACCTCAATGGCGCGGCAACAAACTTTTCTGGTCCTATAGGTACCTACCCTGTTTTTTACGAGGAACAAGCCTATATACTGTATACTGGGGGGCTATTCACATAATGCGTTTCATGACGGGAAATGTTTAAAAATATGATGGCATTTACGTATATTAGCAGACAATATTGTAATCAAAACATTTTTTGCAAACAATGAAAAAATAATTTTACGACTATTGACATAGAGGGTAAAGTTCAATGTAGTTCAAAACTCAATATGGTCGACAATAATTGTGAGAGTAAATCTGAATACATCCCAGGGAATCCGAGAAGACAAACAGATTTCTTCTACTCGCCATTTCCTTATAAAACACGTCTTAGGATCTATTTACCTATCACAAGTTGTATTCCGCCTAAGCATCACATACATAGTTAAATTAACTATTCTTTTTTACTATAAATACACCATGCGCCTTAATGCCGTATATGAATGTGAATGTTTGTAAAAAAAGCAAGAGATTAAAAACTCAATATTGCTTTCCCAACGTGGCGGTAGACATAGACAGCCTGTAATATAGGATGCCTATGTGGAAGAGTACGTATATCGATTTTTTGGGCAAATACAAGCAACCTCTTTAATTAAAACCTCCTTTACGTGGTAATCGCTGGAAGGGTTCAAATATGGACTTTACATGGATTTATAACCTCATACTTTTTTAGTGACGTCATTGTAAGTCCTACTTAAATTCCAGCAAGAATCGACGTAGGATCCTCAACCCCGGACTTCACTTTCCGTAGAAACATCACTGCTTCACGTCCGTCTATCAATCTGTGGTCGTAAGACAGAGCCAAGTACATCATTGGTCTTATTTCCACCTGTAAATAGAAGACTTGTGTAAATGTTCTCTGTAGTAGTGTAGTAGTAGGTAACTTCTACACGCCTGAACCGGATGGAAAGATATTATCGCTGCACGCTGGGGTGCATGCCCAGTATCGCGGACTGCGGCATGTTGATGAGGGGCATGGAGAGCAGCGAGCCGAACACGTGTCGTACCTTCCCCGCCACGGCAACGGGTCGCTGCACGATGGCGTGCATGCCCAGTATCGCGGACTGCGGCATGTTGATGATGGGCATGGAGAGCGGCGAGCCGAACACGCGTCGTACCTTCCCCGCCACGGCGACGGGTCGCTGCACGATGGCGTGCATGCCCAGTATCGCGGACTGCGGCATGTTGATGATGGGCATGGAGAGCGGCGAGCCGAACACGCGTCGTACCTTCCCCGCCACGGCGACGGGTCGCTGCACGATGGCGTGCATGCCCAGTATCGCGGACTGCGGCATGTTGATGATGGTCATGGAGAGCGGCGAGCCGAACACGCGTCGTACCTTCCCCGCCACGGCGACGGGTCTCTGCACGATGGCGTGCATGCCCAGTATCGCGGACTGCGGCATGTTGATGATGGGCATGGAGAGCAGCGAGCCGAACACGCGTCGTACCTTCCCCGCCACGGCGACGGGTCGCTGCACGATGGCGTGCATGCCTAGTATCGCGGACTGCGGCATGTTGATGATGGGCATGGAGAGCGGCGAGCCGAACACGCGTCGTACCTTCCCCGCCACGGCGACGGGTCGCTGCACGATGGCGTGCATGCCCAGTATCGCGGACTGCGGCATGTTGATGATGGGCATGGAGAGCAGCGAGCCGAACACGCGTCGTACCTTCCCCGCCACGGCGACGGGTCGCTGCACGATGGCGTGCATGCCCAGTATCACGGACTGCGGCATGTTGATGATGGGCATGGAGAGCGGCGAGCCGAACACGCGTCGTACCTTCCCCGCCACGGCGACGGGTCGCTGCACGATGGCGTGCATGCCCAGTATCGCGGACTGCGGCATGTTGATGATGGGCATGGAGAGCAGCGAGCCGAACACGCGTCGTACCTTCCCCGCCACGGCGACGGGTCGCTGCACGATGGCGTGCATGCCCAGTATCACGGACTGCGGCATGTTGATGATGGGCATGGAGAGCGGCGAGCCGAACACGCGTCGTACCTTCCCCGCCACGGCGACGGGTCGCTGCACGATGGCGTGCATGCCCAGTATCGCGGACTGCGGCATGTTGATGATGGGCATGGAGAGCAGCGAGCCAAATACACCACCGTTGCTGATCGTGAATGTGCCGCCCTGCATGTCACCCGGCGTGAGTCCACCTAAAACACAGAGGAATATAAAACCAGATGTGTAGAAGATGCTTAATTTTATTATAGCATTTTAAAAAAGGTCTTTTGACAAAATAAGATTTAATTAGTCTTAGTATTTACGCAACATACATAACTAGACTAATCAACACATACGCTCTTTCGCGTTGTTTCGAAGTTTCTATGAAATGCGTAGATAGTGAACAAAATAAGTATATTGTTATGTAAGAGAGATTTCATTACCATTTCTGGCTTTTTCTGCGAGTGCGGCTATGGCGAGCTCGATCCGCGGAAAATCCATGGACTCCACATTACGTACTACGGGTGTCACCAGACCCTTTGGAGTAGCCACCGCTACGGATATGTCCACGTAGTCTCTGAAAATTAATGCAAGTCACGTAAGTAAGGGATTTAAACTTTTTTGCAGCTTCTGAAGTTCTGATGGTGTTAACGTAAATTTTTAATAGCGGATTCTTCCTCACCATCGCTTTTTCTTAGCATATTAGAAGCATATGCTCATAAACCACGATGGTGAAAAGCTGAAATAATTAATCAATTACATTTATTAATTATTTCAGCTTTTCACCATTTAGCGAATATATCGATTAGGTAAAAAATAGTAGGGTGACTTTTTTTAATATCCACAGTGGAATATTAGTTCCGTTTTTTATTAAAATTTATAAATAACGGAGGCGTTACTTCGTTATGAAGTCCAATAACTTTATTTTTTTTTTTTTTTTTAATTAACTTTTATTATATATTTCCAATAACTTGAGAATATGTACAACGAATGAACTAATCACTCAACAAATAAAATGAAAATCGTTTGAACACCGAGGGTGACATACGGACGATTTATGGTCAGGGAGCACAACTATAGGTACATACTTTTCAAGCAATGTAAAGTAGGTATTTATGGAGTATTTTAAAAATAGAACGCAGGTTTTACCTCAAACCCTACGACCTGAAAAGCCTTAAAAAACTAGAGGTTCTATTCTAATACAAGTTCTCGGAACTGTAGTTCATTTACGTTTTTAGCAAAGAACGGGCTGGGAGGCTTAGGAGGGTTGCATATGGAATGCGTGGGATGGGGAATGAGGGAGGTTTGGTAAAGCCCGGTGCAACTTCCTAGAAGTAATAAAATTACGTGCCCATTACCTGTAAACAATGTTATCGCCCATTATGACTCCGTTGATGACCGGCTGATCCAGGAGTGCATTGGCCGACGCTTTTAAAAATGGCGACATGAAAGATAACTTCACCCCGTACTTCTTCGTAAACGTTTCGAGGTTTGCTTTTCGGAATGCCATAAGTTTGCTAGTAAACAAAAATGAAAACGTAAGTATCTAAACGTACCTACCATATTTAATGAAGACATAAATAAATACCTAATTTCATACCTACTAAAAATACGGTTTACAAAAACAAGCAGTTAGGTACCTATACCTAACATAGGAACTCACAATTCCTCCATACATCCAGCGGGGTTTTATAGGTTCGAAATAATTCAAAAACATATATCTTCACTTTTTTTGTCTGTAGACCTGTAGTGTGGACAGAGTATATATACTACACGAGAAGCGAGTTCATATAAATAAGTAGTAATGTGGATTTTTCGTATCGACAATCATGCCTTATGGAAAGTAATGATGAGGTTTAAATTTTGTATATAAATTATTATTCACTCTTTCATTTAACCGCACCCAGATTTTACTTCGCTTAGATCACAGAAGCTGGAAGGGAGCAAGGGACTGTAGCAAGAAAATAAAGATATCTAATCGTTTCATATCTAAAGTTTTTTTAGATACCTCATATCGCATTCATTGAACGTGGTCAACATGGCCGTAGTGTTCTGCGCCTCCTTCAGCCTCTCCGCGATGCGCTTGCGCATCCTGTTCATGACCACCGGATGTTCGGTGCGAGTGCCGGATATCGTCTTGGTGGGATCGCCGATTTTCAACGCCGCTAACTGTAGGTATAAAGAATCAATAAAAATAAATATACTTAGAATGTCATTAAAAACAATATTTAAAATATAATCAAGGTATTTATGTTTAATTTATTATCTATAAGAATTGATTGTACTGCTTCTATTCTAATCTCTATGATAAATTGAAGTGATGTTTTTAAATGGTATTATAATGTAGCGTCCCGGTGCGATACTGTAAATATTATATTCCTAAATTTAAGTTTTCTGTTAAATCAAATCAATAATTTATTCTTCCACATACTTATGCCTATAATTTACAGACACTTGCGCAATGTCAGACTATATCGTAAGTTTGATCCTTGATAAATAGGAAAGTGAGTTTGTTTGTATGTTTGTTCCGCTTCCCGCCGCTACTACTGAACCGATTTAGCTGAAATTTGGAACATAGATAGCTTATAACCCGAATTAACACATAGGCAGTTCCCGTGGGATATCCAAAAAACCTAAATTTTTACAGCAATCTATAGCTACATCTATAGGTACGTAGCTAAAGCAAACATCTTTGAATGTAGGTATAAGGTTGTAATATTGAATGGGAACGGGAAATTTATGTTTCCCTCAGGATTTGTTAAAAAGCGAATTTGACACAGGCAGGGCAAAAGCTAATGATACTACAGATCTGATACTACTACTACTGATCACTACAGCTGTGATAATGTGCACCATATAGGTTCTGAACTTAGCACTGTACGCTTTTAACAATGTGTGTTTAGCAATAGGTTATGGGTTAATAACATTATAACTGAGAAAACGGGTAGGGTCGATGTGCCGGATTTCGGCCTTTTAGTGCTCCTATCAACTTCAGGACATCGGAAAAAAATGTTGCAGACATTATAGTTGCACTCACTATCTTATATGAAAGCCAGTATAATCAATTTTATTTTTAAAAAACTGTTTTATGCTGGAAGTTATTAATTATTTTTATTTTTAATTTAATCTGGAAAAAAGCTAAAAATTCAGTTTTCGGCCACAAATTTTAGTTTTCGGCATGGGGTCTTTTAATTTTCGGCCACTGCATTGCGATGGATTTAAAATGAATTGGTAAGTCTAAAATTATATGAAATGATATGAAAACTTAATTATTATTTTCATAGTATATCCAAATATTATTAAAATGACAATCAACATAATACAATAAACTTAAATAAACAAAAAACCAGAAATACATCATTACCAACAAGGCAGTGAAGAAATATTTCTTCCGCGTGAGTTCCGTTTTTTTGCAAATCTCATAAAAAATTCTTTAAAAAAAAACGACTTTTGGAGTCATAATTTTAATGCACACCAATTCGAAATCGGGTGACTGTCTATGATATTATCGTAGTTTTTCGCACATCGAACAGGTATTACGAAGAACTAAGATTTTACGAAACATTGCCCGACTTTCATTATTTCACTCTTTGTAGTGGCATTTGGAGTTGATTTTTTGAAAAGAATTTTCTATTTTATTTCTATCTTCTTGAAAAGCACCTCTGTAGCTTAAATTGAGTACAGACTTGATTTTTTTTACTTCCAAGAGACTAGCATAAACGTATAAATTAAATTTTGATGAATTTAGAACCACCTCCTTTATGAAATCGGTTTAAATATTGCTTTCTGGAAGCAAATGCACAAGTCAATGTAAAAAATACCCAAATCGCTGGAAGTGCGCTTATTGCAACTGAAGAGTTCAATCAATTTCCCCGAGATCCCATCAACAGATTCTGACTTCATGACTATTGCCATTAAGTTAGCATCTGCAAGCAAATACCATTAAAAATACCCAAATCCTTTCAAAAGTACTTGTAAAATTTGAAGAGTTCCCTCGATTTCACCAAGATTCCACGATCAGATTGTGACCTAATGACCATATAACAACCTGGAAAGCATACTCTTTCAAATAATACCCAAATCGCATCAAGTGAGCTTATAAAATTCTCTCAATTCTTAAAGAATTCCCTCAATTTCTTCAGGATCCCATCATCAGATCCTGACTTGATGAACATGAGACCATTTGGTAAGTATACCCTTTCAAACAAAAAAATAGTTTTCCAAATCAGTTCAGGCGTCTTTGAGTAATCGGGGAACATAGATAAAAAAAAGATTCGGACGAATTGTAAGCCTCCTCCGTTTAAGAAGTCCTTTAAAAAGTCGCCTATGTGTTTATCTAGGATATAATCTATTTCCATTCCAAATTTCTGCCAAATCAGTTCAGTAATTGCGGCATGAAGAACTATTTCTCCGGCGTGATTTCGACTTTCTACAAATCTCTCGGTAACCATGGATTTTCCCGGGACAAAAATTAGCCCATATGTTAATCCAGAATACGATCTAACTTTATTTCACATTTCAGCCAAGTCGGTTCAGTAGTTGCGGTGTGAAGTAGTAGGTATTTCCCATACGTGAATTTTGTCTTGGATTTTCCCGGATAAAAATTAGCCTATGTGTTAGCCGGAACATAATCTAACTCCATGCTATATTTCTACCAAATCGGTTCTGTAGTTGCGGCGTGAAGGAGTATTTCCCCGCGGTTTTTCACATATAAAGCAAACATTTTCAAATATCTGGATAAAGATTTTACTTGGAAATAGTATTTCTAAGTGATATTTTCTCAATTTTACGGCATCGTGTACGCGTAAAGGCCGAGAACTGAAGGTGGCCGGCGAACCGGCACATCGACCCTACCAATACAGACCCTAAACTTACAACTTTTTCGCTAATAACAATGTGTGTTTTAGTTGAAAAATGGGATATGGGATTATAACGCTATATGTGAAAATGGGTACCTAAATAGGTCTCTATTTACATTGTGTGTTTTAGTTGAGCAATGGGATTTTGGGTTAGTAATATTGTAACTGTAATATTAAATACCTATATAAATTCTGACTTACCATTGTTTCACTATAAGTTTTTTTGTTTTAGTTGAGATAGATGAGTTTAGATGAGTCAATGAGATACAGGTTAAAAATATTATATTTGTGAAAACGGGTACCCATATAACATAGGTTTTAAACTAATAACTGTTTTGCTACTAAAAATTTTTGTTTTAGTTGACAAGGGATATGGGAAAGTAATACGATAAATGTGAAAATGGGTACACAGCTGCTGAAATTGCAAGAACTCCAGGTTAGCTTAGGTAAGAATAGGTTAGTATGCAGCGTTGCGGAAGAATATATCAGTAAAACGACGTTTTACCTCATTACTAAAAAACTAAGCCAGTTATCAAAAATTCGTTATGAATATATTATGTTTTAGATGAGCAATGTGATATGGGATAGTAATGCTGTAAATGTGAAAATGGGTAGATACATTGAGCCCCGTAGTTGAACCTATATTGATTAAGGACGGAAGCGGGAAGAGCAGTAAAATTACTAAGTCGATGTTTCTTTTAGTTGTTGTAGTAGTTGACTGTTTGTCTATCCCGTATGCTACTTTTTATCCCAGAAAATCGTTGGCTCCCACGGTATTTGTAACAGCCCGAAATTCACGCGGGCGAAGCCGCGGGCAAAAGCTAGTTGATTTATAATTCTGTAAAAAGGATAGAGTCCGACAAAATTCCGACGAATTGAGAACCTCCTCCTTTTTTTAAAGTCGGTTAATGATTGTAAGTTCAAACTTCGATTCAAGTTTGAACTTACAGTAGGTGAGGCAGGTGCAGCGGCTTTCTTCACGACGGTGGCTGCAGTAGGTTTCTTGGCGGCAGCAGCGGGTATGGGTGTAGGCGGCGGGGCGGCAGGCGCGGGCACAGCCGCGGGCGCCGGGGCAGCGGCAGGCGCTGGGGCCGCAGCAGGCTTGGCAGCCGCCGCTGGGGCAGGTGCAACTCCCGTTACGTCAACCTACGAGGAGATACAATCGTGCAAAATGAGCTATTTGTATCATGCGTAACAGCATGCGTAAGCTTTAGGCTTATGTTAAGGCTCTAAGACTAGTCTTCGAAAAGTGGGTGTTGCCAAGGATATGGATCGGAATTGACTATAATAGTCATGCGTGAGAAAGCTTAAAATCACACATACGGATCCTAAATTCCTAACGATAAAGGAAAACTTCTAAGAAAATGCCTGAGATAGAAATAATAATCAAAAATATGTTCAATATGTTTGGTGATCAATATGGTGATCATCATAACACCTACCGAGAACAGCGGTTGTTGCGACTTGACTGATTGGCCGTCCTTGACCAGCATCTTGATGATCTTCCCCTGGCCCGGCGACATAATCACCAGCAGCGCAGTCTTGTCTGTTTCAATCTCCAACACCACCTCGTCCATAGTGACTATCATAAGACTTACCGAGAACAGCGGTTGTTGCGACTTGACTGACTGGCCGTCCTTGACCAGCATCTTGACGATCTTCCCGTGGCCCGGCGACATCACCGGCAGCGCAGTCTTGTCTGTTTCAATCTTCAACAACATCCTCGTCCATTGTGACTATCATAAGACTTACCGAGAACAGCGGTTGTTGCGACTTGACTGACTGGCCGTCCTTGACCAGCATCTTGACGATCTTCCCGTGGCCCGGCGACATCACCGGCAGCGCAGTCTTGTCTGTTTCAATCTTCAACAACATCCTCGTCCATTGTGACTATCATAAGACTTACCGAGAACAGCGGTTGTTGCGACTTGACTGACTGGCCGTCCTTGACCAGCATCTTGACGATCTTCCCGTGGCCTGGCGACATCACCGGCAGCGCAGTCTTGTCTGTTTCAATCTCCAACACCACCTCGTCCATGGCAACTGCATCACCTTCTTTCTTTATCAATCTGCATTTCAAACGTAAGTAGTCTCCAGTAATAAATTTAATGTAGCAGCAACATTCTTTGAGTGATCCTTACGCATATCCATGATAAAAGAAATGAATAAATACGAATCCAACAGGAAACAGTGTCCAAGAGGACACCTGCAATCTGCATGTAGAAGAGTTATACACTAACTTAACGTCTCCACTGGTGACGGAATCGGGAAAGGTTGGTGCCTTGACTTCTTCGACACCTCTCAATGCTGCGTTTGTTTGAATGTCTCGTCGTTTTACTATATAGAGGTTGGTTGCCAGTTTCACCAAGTTTAAATATCTGTAAAGAGCTACCTGTATTTAGGTACCTGTGTATGATATAATTAATATGATATTATCATATTATTATGAAGTCGCTAGATACGATCGATAACACGTGGTATGTGAAATTATCCATACTTGGTAACGCTTTCAGGGCATTTAAATTCAGCTGTTGACATCTACCTCGTATGTGGATAAGGTAGCAAGTATCTTAGCATTGCCCTCAATATTGGGTTCCCGCGTTTCTGTCCGCAAGCATGATTGTACCTATAAAACATTTTTCTACCCAAGGAATTTTTTAGGTAGGTTAGTAGGTAAATATCTACGTGCAGTGTTAATTTACTGGTCCCAAATCTAGATGAAAATCATATCAAACTATTGCTGCGTTGCTACCTGATTCAAGAACGCATAATATAAGTACATATTAGGTACATACATTCCACAATAAATAAATACCTAGAATGATTAGGACTCATTTAGTATCTACCTACCGTATTCTACGACTAAATACCTGCCGTCTCATAGATAGATATATCATATAAGGTAGGTAACTAGGTATACTTACTTGACATTCAAGTGACGAGAGCATAGTTTTCGTTCTTGAGTGCTACAAATGCTTTTTGTTGTGGCCAATGATAATTTTCCATCAAAAATCTACGAAAAGATTTACGTTTTATGTGGAAAGTATCAAACTGACTAATAGGTTAAACTTTCAGCTCACAGAATAGATACCTAGGTACATACAGGTTTCTTATCGGTGGCTCATAGGTACCTATTATTTAGATGCGTGAGTACGTACAAAACTTAGTTATAAAGACGAAATATGTACTTACTATTCTGATAATTCTACGTCTGAACATATTATTATTGGGTGAATATTTTCAATTTATTTTGATAATAATAAACTGTCATAGCGACTCATACCTAACTATAACTATTCTGTCAGTTAGTTTCTTGAAAGGAGATTTTATTCAATGGACAGTTTTTATCTTCTGAAAGAAGTAATTAATATAATTTGGTATTTTTAACACTAGAGTACACGCGCGGGCTACATAATATGTAGCCCAGGGTATTGTTTTTGTTCATAACTTTGCGAAATCACGCGATTTGTCTTCGAGTCTCTAATAATTAAGGAAACATAATTTCCAACATTATTTGCGGCAGAAGTAGCAAAATCTTGCCACATGATGGCGCTATTAAAGTTGGAGGCTACTTGTTGCTAGATGGCGCTCTATAATTATTAGTAATATTGCTATTCAGCAATAGATGGCGTAACAAATAAATTGGTATTTGCCAGAGACTAATGAGGTATTTTTAATGTATAATAGTATCGGAGTTCCTATTTAATTAACAGAAAATACAATCATTGTAATCATTGTAAATAAACATAACAGTTTTTCTGGGACTAGATTACGAATTTCAGTGTGTTGTTACTTTATTTATTTCTTATATTAGCTTAGTCGTGAGCAGTTGTAAATTTAAAATTCTTGTGAATATAAATAAAATTCTTGTGTTAGTGTTTGTTACCATACTCCTCCGAAACGGCTCGACCGATTGTTATAAGTTTGGTAAGTCTGAGAGTAGGTCGTAAACTATTTTTAAAAAACCCTAATGACAAAACAACGTTGCCGGGTACTATAATGAACGCGCACGCGTATTTCAGAACGTGTAGAGAGGCATGTCAAAGTGTATCTTAGATATAATAATTAATGTGGACGGGACTCCCCAGCAGGTTCTTTGAGGGACATTTGCGGTGTCCACTCGAGATGCCCCGATACAACTTCTTCGCCGTCTTTGACTTAGGGCTGCCACGACTAATATTTTGCAATAATATTATACAAAATTAGGCAATCTTTAAAAATGTTCTAGAGAAGAACAAATCTAGGCAATTGTTATCTCCTGAAGATTATATTGGTATACTTACTTGATAGTACCATTGTTCAGTTTAACATCTATTATATAAAAATCTCTCGATTTTCTTTCTTAGGTACTAAACTCCTCAGAAATGGCTGGACCGATCGTTATGAAATTTTCAGTTTCTCTAGGTCGGGAAGCAGGTTGTTATCTATTTTTATTTATTTATGTCTAATGGCAAAACAACGCTTGCCGGGTCAGCTAGTAGAAAATAAATTATAAATGTGTTTTCCTATTTATTAATATTATTTTGAGTTTGTGATTTGTGATACTTATTTGTTACTTCTTCAGCCGCAACTATCTACCTACTGAAGCGATATGGGTGAAATTTGGAATAGAGATAGTTATATCAAGGGGAAGGATTGATTATTATTGAGGAAGGATTAACACAAAGGGTACTAAGTATTTTGTTTAAAAAATCATGTCCTGACTAGATGTAAAACCGGAATTCGCTAGAAAAATAATTGAGCTTCTAGTGTTTTTTTTTCGTTTGGAATAAATTGATTCATTCAAAAGTGCAAAACCATCCGAATCGATTAGCAAAAAGTACCTATAAACGGTCCGTTCAAAAAAATTACAGGTTCTTAAGTGGTGACCCTATTCGTTAAGGGCAGCTCCCCCACTAATTTGCTAAGATTCGAGCGGCCCGCATCTTTGATTAGAAATCTGTAGGTATCGCTCCAGACGGGACCGTACGCGTAGACCGTATCTATGGAGGAACTGAGCTTTTAGCCGTTCGGTAATTACATACCATAAGTATAGTAGTTACTGATTTTTCGTCATTATTAATTTTTTTTTATTACGTTAAATTTTAATACAATTTCTACTTTGAAAACTATGACCTATTTAAATAAGTAAAAATTAAGTAAGTAAACTAAAACTAAAACTTACGCTAAAGACTCATCGAAGCCGAGGCAGCGGCCTGCGATGCATAGTAGGTACCCAAAAAGCTGGCAGCGTTACGCCTTTAAACTTAACTTTTGGAAAATGTAGCTGCCAGCTCTTGGATTCCCGGTAGACAGAAATCAGAATTACCCTTTTCGACATTTCAGCGAAAAGGGAACGAGCCCCCGGGCCCCATGGCTTCAGGGTCTCAACTTATTAGTTACTGATATTTTTTCTGGTAGTTCGTTATGAACGTCATTTTAGTTACATGGACGCTCACGGCAAATGGCGAGGATCGAGTGTCTTCATTTTTACGTTGACAGTCTTAAGTCCCGTACCTACTTGTACTATAGAAGTCAGTGCACAGAGTTAAGATCCTAAGAATGTCTTTAAACTGTGCTTATTATAGCTTGCGGGCAGACAGAGAGCAAGAACGTATTCACGGCAGCTATGTTTAGGGTTCCTTACCCGAAGCGTAAAAAAAATAAGTCCTATTATGGAGACTTCGCTGTCCATCCGTCCGTCTGTCGCTAGGCTGTATCCCTCGAACCGTAATTTAAAATTATCACAGATGATGTATTTCTGTTGCCGCTATAACAACTAGATAATACTGAAAAATAGAATAAAATAAATATTCAAGGGCTCCCATACGACAAACGTAATTTTTTCCTTGTTTTTCTCGATATTAATAACGGTAAAATTCGCACTTGACCAATTTTTTGTTTTTATCAACGCGCGATGCTAATTTCTTTGCTAATTTGGAAGTTCATTCCTTTCGCTGTAACAAATCACTACCTAGGTACCTACCTCCTATTTTTGTATATGGATTAAATCAGGGGAAAGTGGAATTATTTTACAATTATTCACGTTAAGTTGCACATATTGCCTTTTACCTATTAAGTAGGTAGGAAACAAGACACAGCGCGATTTGCAGAGCTAGCACACTGGAGCTCGTAAGCAAGTTGTGAAGTCTTAAGTTATTAATACTTTGGCCTGTTGTTCAGAGCGGCCAGCTAAGCTCACCTAGCACCGACTGGCGCTCGCTTATGCAGTAAGTTCCTGCAATTTATTGCTTTTGGAAGTTAGTAAAAGTTTTATGAGGTAGCAGCATTATCATTCAGCTAGAGGAGAACCTAGGTATATGTAAATTGGTTACGTAGTTTGAAGAAAATGTACGGACTAACTTTGATCTATTTACTTTAGATAAAGTTACATTTTACTCTTCTTCCTGCCCTTTTCTCACATTATGTGGGGTCGACACAACCTGTCTTCTTCTTCCATTCGCTCCTACCAGCTGTCAACTCGCAATCCACTCCTTTCTCACGCATTATATCTTCTTTCACGCAATTCATCCATCACTTCTTCGGTCTTCCTCTACTTTTTCGTTCCTGCACATTGCATACTCATCGTTCTTTTAGTAACATGATTTTGATCACCCCGCATAACATGGCCATACCATGCTTACCTTTTATACTCCTCATCTTTTCTGTCACTGGAGCAACTTTCCCCTTATGTAGGTACTCGTTCTATATCTTATTCATTCTCGTCATACCACACATCCATCTCAACATTCGCATTTCGATCGCTTGCACTATTCTTTCATCTGTCCCTTTTAGACTAATCTATCTATTTATATAAAAGAAAGTCGTGTTAGTTACACTATTTATAACTCAAGAACGGCTTTACCGATATGGCTGAAAATTGGTGAGGAGGTAGCATAGAGCCAGGAAACGGCTATAGGATACATTTGATTTCGCTAAAAGCAGAAGAACGATTGCCCTGGCTGATTTAATTTTCCCATACAAATACCTGAGGTCGTACCGCTGTATGGTGGAATCAAACGAATCGCACATCAAATGAAAGAGCGTAAAAAAATACTCGATTCGAGTCGACGACTTATATGTGGAGAATTAGGATTATAGAGTGTTTTCAAAATAAAAATAAAAATAATAAATTTATATAATGGCGTTGCTACGTAAACATTTTATTGCTGTCAAATTTTTTTCACGTTCAATTATACGTCAGGTTTTTCCATAGATTTACTGTAGTGTAAGGTCCGACCTCTTTGGTCTTTTTAATTTATTAGCCCAAATAGGCAAAACAACGTTTGCCGGGTCAGCTAGTAGTGAATAAAACAACACACTAAAACAATTTTTTTATTTTATATTTTGAACCACAATGACAAAAGTGTAAAAAAGTGCAAAACTTATTATGAATCCCGTACTTCCGCCATCGGGTCGGGTATACAGATAATCGCTTGAGTAAATTGCTAATTTCCACTCGATTCCTTCAGTCCACCGGAGGAAGTTTCGTCGTCTCAGAACAGGAGCGGGAAGTGAGCCACTGTTTCAGCTTAAAGCGCTTAAACTTGAACAACAACAACGCCTCTATTACGCTGTAGGGATGCGCCGATAGCAATGTCGATACTCGATACCTGGAACAAATTAATTACACCTATAGCTAAGGCTTGAATATCGCAAGGTAAGTATTAGCGAAGCAGTCGCTAACAAATAGCACGCATAAGAACTCCTATAAATTGAAATGAAAACGTATAAAAATTTACAGAAAGAAAATCTCAAGTGTGTGAAGAACTATAATAGTAGAGATCGCTTGATAAAAATTAAATAAATTGTATAGTTTTTGATAAATTTTAAGTACATGGAGGCCACTGGACTAATAGTGACGGAACATCAGGTAGAAGGTAAGACATCATCGAAATTGTTAATTGGTGGTAAAACTCTTCTTTTAATTCGAGTTCATCCTGGTAGATACCTACCACCGCAGTGTCAGATACAATGGAAACAGTATTAATTAATTGTGTTTTGCTTTGAAGGATACTGTTAGTCTACTACTACTACTGTAACTAGTTAGTGACAGAAAGTTTGGCTCATTGTTTGCGCAACTAACCAGCCTATAGCTGTGCAAAGCTAAAATGCAGTATTCTGTACACTATTCTAGGGCTAGACTTGTGCAGTAATAAGAGGAAGTTAGCGATAGGTTTAATTGTAACATTTTCAATAAAAATTAATTATCACCCCAATTTACAATGAAATAAAAAGTCAAAAATACAACTGCTTGAATAAAATATATATCGTTATCGATACCTAAAATAATTGCAAGTTAAATTGTACAACACTACCAAGACCGTAGTCTAAAGTTAAATACTTTCTTGAAACGTAAGTCCGGTGTTGGCGAGTTGGCAACTTGCCGATTTATTGGACAAATAGTTGTACAATTTGGGCAGATTTATCGTTTGTCTTCAATTCAATGCACTGTAAGCGCTATTATCTTAAACTTGGATATCGATATAATTGTTGCCTTCAGGCTTTAAGCTGTGGGAATTCGTAAGTATTGAAGCAGTTAGAAGTTTAGTTCTTGAAATAGTTAGTAAAGTATCTAAAGGTTTTTTAAAGATAGTTAAGTAGGACTACTTATAATTATGATTGCAGCTGATATTAATTAACGATGCAGCCGTAGACGTAATTGTACTAACAAGGAAGGGATAGATCATAGATCGGAGATCCCGTATCTTGTTCCCATTTGTTTACTACACATTGTACAAGAAACCACTTGGATTGCTTGACGGGGTGCGTCATTGCTGGTAGGACAGTAACCGGCCGCAGCCGAAGCCATCTACGGTACATGACCAGACCTGAGCCGGTTTAGAAATTATGAGATTCCGAACTGGAACAGGCGAGATTTGAGCATGAAGTCCGCCGGGTTCGAACCCAGGACCTAATGCTCAAACACAGCGTGCTCAAGTTGCGCGAGGACTAGGTCATCAAGACTTATTAGGCCTATAACCTAATAAGTCTTGGTCTTGATACTTAGTATCATAAACATTCGTTTATGATACTAAGTATCAAGACCAAGACAGATGGAGATGAATTGGCGTTCCAGTGCAATGCTGTGTAGGAAACGTTAGGGTTTACTTACTTCCTTCTTTTTTAACACTATACAAGGACTTGACTGCAATCTCACCTGATGGTAAGTGATGATGCAGCCGGTATCGTAGGTAGTAACTTGGAAGAGGTAAGTAAACTCACCCCTACTCTACACAGCATCGTGCCGGAATGCTAAATCGCTTGTCGATACGTCTTTGATTGTAGGAAAATAGCCACGGTCGAAGCCTCCCATCAGAGAGGACCTGAGTTAATTTAGAAATTATAGAATCGAACCCTCGACCACCCACTCGAATCCGAGCGTGCACCACTGCGCCAATGAGGTCGTCAAAACCATCCAAGTTAGAACGGAAATCATTGAAGTATCTAAAAAAGGAAATATTTTACTACCACCGACCAAAATAACATCTATGAATTTTAGTAAGAATAAAAAACCACCCCCTGACATTAGACACTCAATAAATCGAAAGCCCTGTGCAATGAATATAATAATAATAAATTCGCGTACGCCACGGTCCGCCTATAATCTGTGCCCTCGTCTCCCCTTCGAAATTCGAACGCAAAAATACAAAATGGCCGCGGCGTCTTGTCTTTATCTTTTCCTTATGTAAATGGCGGTGAAATATTGGGAATTTAATGAGGTTAAGAACTTTCCCGACGACGGCGGCGCCGTTTCCGCGCCCGTCCTCTTGGCGACCTATTGTTTCTATTTTTTGCTCAAGTTTTCATACGCTGGAAAAGTTTCTATTGTGATTCAGTGATGAGTCTGATTTCGTTCCTTATACTTTGGATATTCAGGATGTAGTAAAAAAAGGAAACTTGCCACGCAAGAGTCGGAGTCTTACACTTAGTGTACCGTAACACCGAGATCGTAAATTCCTTGCTTGATATTTTTTGTTGTAGCATCTTTAATTGTTTAGGATTATGTGAAAAGTGCCTATGGCCATTACGGGTCACAAATTAGGTAAGTACATTGCTCTATGACGTAGGTACATACGTTACGTATAAACAAAGTAGGTTCAGAAATGTTCCATATGTTCAACTTGATATGGTTCCTTTTTACTTAGGTTTTCTTACGTCGATAAACTCTGAAAAGTACGAAGTTTATAAAACGTTCAGTTTTTACCATTTTGGTATGGAACCCTAAAGATAACTCAGGATTTAAGGATAAACTTAACTTTGCAATTGAAAACTAACGTCCTGCAGTGGTCGCAAAATCTTGTTGCACGCGGGGCAGTAAGATTGACAATGAGACCGCCCCTTGAGCTCTCTGTCGCTTTTACGGTATTTACGGTAGCCGGACAGCGAAATATAGTGTCCATTCCAAGTAACCTTTACGTTTAATTTGGCCTAGAACCTTTTATATTATTCTTTTTATAATAAGGTATTTTTACGACTATATAAGCATAATAAATCACAAAACTTCAACAATGTGATAGTAATTGTTCGCGAAGCTCAGTTAGTTTAGCACAATTCATTAAGAGCGAGGAAGTTCTTAATACACTCGGCTCTCAAGTGTGCACCGGAAACGGATCCAGGAGCCATTGTGACGCCGGAACTAGCGAAGACTTCCTTTTCGCAATAAATCTGCTCACATAGAGAACACCTACCCTGTGGGCGACAGGAGTAGTAGGAGGTGTACCTCCTACTACTCCTGTCGCCCTTTCCATTCCTTTCGATTTTTTCCACTTCTTTTGATTGCTTAATATTCAACAATCCAATTTTATTTTAACTTTGAGATAAGTAAGTGAATGAAGAAACACGTTTTAAGTACTAAGAATGATTGAGAAAGTCCATTATACCTGCATATACTACCTAAGTCAGACCTACCGAATAAAGACAACAAACGTCATAAAAATCGGTCAAGCCGATTCGGAGGAGTTTGGATACACACAATTTACACTGTAACACGGGGAATTTATATGAATATCGGATAAACTCAGTTTTTATTAAGTACGTTACGCTTTTCTGAAAAACAAGCAAAACAAGCTTTACTGAAAAATCTGATCGCATAGCTAAGATAAGTAAATTTTATTTTCAATTTGGTAGGTATATATCTAAGTAATAATTAATAAACATATCTAAATGCAGCACAAACCAATTAATGCATCAACCAATCCAAAAATCATACATCGTTGGTATTACCCCTGAATTTTGATTAAAAAACTGAAGACGTAACTAAGCCATCTATATGTAGGTTATACCTTCCGTCGTAAAATAGTATAGGTAAAAACATGTTCGAAATCTGAACACAAACTAATTTAGCTTACAGGGTCTCTGATGAAAGCCGAACCGGACCAGCGTAATACAGTCGACGGATTTCTAAGACCCCCGTCACATTATCATATTACAGTCGTTTGAAACTTGTACACGGATAGAGAAATGGATACTTTCTTTACTGTACTGTATGGTTACTTTATTTATGCCAAAGATCTACACTCCCTGCAGAGGTGCGCACTTCTGATTTTAAAAAGTTATTTACTAGTTTATGGAACAAAAAAAATATCAAAAAGTCGGTAAAAAGGCATAATTTGCTTTAATGGTGAGGAAAAACATACCTGTAAACATTGAGGTTTTTCAATAAATTTTTCGAAGTGGCCAAACCACTTTATATTTTTTCTGTGGGCCAAACCTTTCTCCTTTAGAGAGAATTTCCGTGCCCATCAGTGAACTGGCACCATGCTAAGATGAACTGCCTCGTAGGTCTGGGCATACTATATATTATATAGGTACGAGTAGGTATACAGGGTTATATAAAAAATACCAAAACGCTCTCGGCCTGTAGTTGTATACATTAACACTAACAACTTTGGTTCTGCGACTTTTCAAAATTCAGTATTAATTTATATCATACAAAAAAATGTTATTTCTGTAAAGTGACATTACACTGTTTCGGTTTCGCGCCGCGAGCTCGCGCACCGGCCGCCGCGCCGATGTTACATTACAGAGTAGGAACGAGTAGAGTATCTCTGTAAAATATTGAGTATTGGATATTTCTCAAAATATTGAGTAAAAAGAAAAGTCGTAGAACAAAAGTTGTTAGTTTTAGTGTAAACAAATACAGGCCGAGAGCGTTTTGGTATTTTTTATATAACCCTGTATAACGAGGTCACGAGGTCTTCGGTTCGATTACCTGGTCGGGCCAGTAAAAAGTATTGGGCTTTTCTATTAGGAAATTCTTAATAGGTATACTAGCCGGAGTTTGGAAATTGGCGGTATTTCACCCCCGTGCCCCGGGGAGAACGTTAAGCCTTCAGTCCTGCGCCTGATCTCTCTCCAGTCGTGCCATTGTCCCATCGGAATATGAGGGAGAGAGGAAAATCTCGGCAGATATCTCTCGGATCTTTCTGGAGGACGTTAAGATGAACTTGATGATGATGATGACGGAGTATTAAATCGACGTACTGGTACTTGATGGGGTCCAGTTCGCGGCCGAGGGGCGGGGGGCGGCGCTTCCGGCGGAAACACTCGCCGTCTGGGATTGCAATCCTCGATCCTGACATCTTCTTGATTAGGAAATGTCGTTAACATGGTCGCTAATTGACTATTTAATTTTGCTCTTCCTATATGTGATGTAATTGTGTTGCCGTTGAATGGCTTAATGCTATACCAAAACCAAGAGTAATGACCATGTATGTATGGAATCCCGTACAAAGATTTATAGACTACGGTCTCCGCATTAGCTACTAAATTTTTTTAAGTAACATCCAGATTCCAAAGATTAGCAAATAAACAAGTTGTAAGTCTCAATAAAATCTGTATGACAGGAAATATTAATTGAATAGAAAGTAACTTTTTGCATGCAGAATTAAATTTTGTTTTTATTTTGTTCTCTATTTTATTTTCCTAGAGTATTTTGGTTTTGGTTCATAAGAAAAATTGATACCACCTTTGGTCATTTGGCTTTCGGAAAATATCACTACAAAATAAAAGATTCGGATGAATTGAGAACCTCCTCCTTTTTTTGAAGTGGGTTAAAAACAATACAGCGAGTGTTTTTGCTAACTAAGCCACAACTTACTCAGTAAATTGTCTTTAATAAGTAAATTGTGATATACAAGGTACCTAGATTTGGCCGAAGTACCTACCCAAATTTCTTTTAGTAAGTAGGTACCTATTGAGCACAGACCCGCTTTTCAACAATAGCGATAGAATTTTGACTTTTCATAATAGCCTGCCTATTTGAAAAATAAAGATGTTTATTTTCTTAAAATTTTTCACAACCTATACAAAAAACATAGACTGCTAATGTCCAAAGTCTGCCCACATAAACTGTCATAACTATTCCAACTCGATAATAATATTTAGTATTACAAGGGTATTAGTTATTGCTGCAAAGTATAAGAGGAAGAGTTTTATGCCGTAAAATTATTTAGAAACGTAATGATAGATTTAGAAACGTAATGAACGATAAACTGACCATGGGATACAGAAAGGTTCTTTCTTCACTCAAAAGCTTGAATACCATTCACATAATATTTTCTTTAAACAGCATTTCTATAAATTTATGCTGTTTTAATTGTAGTTAGGCAAGGCTATTCAAATCCGTACATTATATGTACAAAATACATACATTATATTTTGTATGTAGGTTTCTACTATACAAGGCCAACGTACGGTTTAGGAAAAGAAAAGGTAACTGATATTGCTAGAAGATTGGCGCTTTTGAAAGTGGAACTGGGCAGGTAACATAGGTAAGACACACGTTGGAGCCGGGCATAGCTGAAATAGCAACCGAGGCGAGATGACATTCTTTAGGCAGCGAGAAGGAAGTACCTACGACACACTAAAATGAAATGACGTGCTAATGAAGACATTGAATAATGTTGTATATAAAGTGGGCCCAACGTCATCGGAATAATGAGAAAAAATATTATTATTTTACGTACACATACCACCACCTACACACAGTTTCTTTGCAGAAATATTACTTGCATCTATTGCCTATTACTCTTAAAACTTACTCGTAAATATTACTATAGTTCAAAGATATTCTGGTGATATTATACCATGGTACAAGTGTGTGTATTATACCATGGTATACAGTCCGCGAGGCGTAAGCTGAGCTTTGCATTTGTGTGAGTGATCACTAAGTTGCGTCAAGCGATGGACGCACCGCGCCTCAGGCCGATTGTCAAAAAGCAGTAAAAACCGGTTTATACAAAAGCAAGGGACGCGCCGCGCTTTAGGCCAATGTTACACCTACACTATCTATGTACACTCACACAAATGCAAAGCTCAGCTTACGCCTCGCGGACTGTATAGATATTTCAATCCACGACGACGCGCCCCACTCTGTCAAACTCCATACGAATCGAAAAATCGCTTAGATATGTTTAAGCGATTTTGACAGAGTGGGCCGCGTCTTCCTGGATTGAAATATCTCTACGTTGACTAGCGTATTGCCCTTTCGTGACTTGGCCCACATGCCATGTCCAAGCAGAGCATCTCAGCAGGTTGTCGAGGGCGTTTTCACGGTTCAATGAGATCCTGGTCCAGATGTATTCATTACTGCAGTGAAGGGGACCGATGGCTCAGTTTTACGTTTATCGCATGTCTATGGTTTAGACGTTTTGAGGAATACGAATAAAGAAGGTTATTTAATTTGAACACATTCATCAAATACGAGTATGTATAATGTATATGTTTAACATGTACTTGTAGTACTTTTTTATCAATGCTACTTATTCTAATTACCTACTGAACAAGTCTTGCCCGTGTGAAATGATGCCAAGAATGTTTTACAGTGTCAGGGGGTTTTTATATGCAGATGTTATTATGCATTTATGAATATTATAGTTATAATACTATGTAAGGACAATCCATGTAACAAAATAGTATATCGCTTACTTTGGGGCTATAGATTGCAACGTGTAGGTAGGTATAATGTCCATCAGCCTACACAGCATGTGCACGTAGCTAGTTAGAGGTAATTTTGTCTACTTTTATCGATCTCTTTTCTCTGTCTATTCAAACGGATTAGAAAAAGAAATGACATAATATAGTTAGGTCTTTTCTCGTAGCTTTTTCACTATATTTTTTTTAAACTTTCTTTGTCCTGAACGATTTTCTTATTTATTTTGGGATGACATTTACCTGAAGGTATAATAATACTCTATGCTTATAGTAAATAATTTACATTGTTTGGTGGTCCATGGAAAATAAAAAGATTTACTATAGTTAATTTGAGCTAATTATTTCCCTAAATGGTATATAGGTACACAGAATAAATATTTTTGTATTTGTAAACCTCTCATAATATACGAAGTAGGGTAGCTGGTTTGGTAGTTCATACGTAAACAATAAATAATTTCCTGCGTCTCGCAAATAACGAGGATTTATGTTTAAGTGCGTCATACTTGTGGTTTAGTCCCCTACAAATTCCTCTGAAGCAGCGGTTATCAGATTTCTAATATTGAAATCGATCAGCTCTGCTTGCTACCCTAGGTTTTACCCTTTAAGGAGGAAAAACAAGTGGTGCATAGCAGACGTACCTAATACCTATGCATCATTTATTTATAGCGAAGTCTTACGCAATACAAATGAAATATCAATATGGTTGTTGATGCATGCCATGTGATTAAAAGAAAAACAACAACAAAGGAAAAACTAACAGAAGAGAATTTCCACATTTACATTATAAATAATAATTAAACACAACATTGCGTTAATAAAATTATTTCACAGAATAATGATTCGAATATTTGGATTTCGAGTTAAACGACAACGTACCTTCTAAATACTAAATTATATATACTACTAGCTGACCCGGCAAACGTTGTTTTGCCTTATTAATTATGTCTCACTTATTAAGCTTTCTGCGAAGAACCAATTCATTGTGACAATTATATATAATAATATTTCGAGTTTTTTGATATGATATACCTATGATTTCAGCTATCTCAACGGCCCCCAGTATCAATGAAACAAATTAATAAAGTAGAATCTCTCCATCGTATACAATCGTTAAAAAATGGTCAGAATAATTGACGCACTGAAGATCAGAGAAGCTAAACATCTTCTAAACATATGGCATTGAAGCAATGCCATATGTTTAGCTTCTCTGATCTTCAGTGCGTCAATTCTTCTGACCATTTTTTAACGATTGTAGACGATGGAGAGATTCTACTTTATTAATCTGTTTCAGCGTTAACCCTTTCTTGAACAAATACATACGGTTAAAGAACTTTATTCTCATTAAGAATTAAGAATTCACTTACATGAGAACTATAACATAAATATTAAGTAACTTATCCTTAAAGTACTGCGATTTTATACAAAAACAAAGTGGGTAGAAATGAATTTTACAAAAGTAAGCACGAGTGCGTCGATGGCGCGAACAAGGCGCGAACATAACATGACACATTAACATCGACGTAATGTTCGATTTTCTCCGAAACCTACAATCGGACTGATCGCATCTTATGTTATTTGCATATCAAATAAACTTTGGGCTAATAAATTAAATAGACCAAAGAGGTCGGACCTTACACTACAGTAAATCTATGGAAAAACCTGACGTATAATATTTATTAAAAAAAAAACGTGAAAAAATTTGACAGCAATGAAATGTTTACTTAGCAACGCCATTAAATCAATTTATTAATTTTATTTTTATTTTGAAAATACTCGATAATCATAATTCTCCACATATAAGTCGTCGACTCAGATGGAGTATTTTTTTACGCTCTTTCATTTTATGTGCGATTCGTTTGATTCTGTTTATTTTGTTTATATCAAAGTTTTCTGCATATTCCGTGTTTCAAGCTATTTGGACAAATACTGAGGGTTATTATGCCTATTTTTTCTGAAATACAAAACCGATGACTTTGAAATATTTACAGAACAATCTTTAATGTATCCCCTTTCTAACAAAAAAAGAATGAATGAAATCGAACCACGCGTTAATGATTTACAACTCAGTATACATTTTAACTTTTATCCCCTCTCCTTTAGGGAACCATGCTGAATTTCGGGATAAAAAGTATCCTATGTCCTTCCTCGTAGTATGAACTCAAGTCATACCAAGTTTCATTGGAATTCATTCAGTAGTTTCGGCGTGATGCGCGGCCGTGATACAGAAAGACAGACAGACAGACAGACAGACAGACAGACAGACAGACAAAAATGAAAAAAAATACAGTTTTGGGTTCAGAACCGATTTTAGAGTGCCCTCGAAAAAAAATTTTCAAAATATCTTTAATGTACAGAATTTGACCTGTTACAGATTTATTATAAGTATAGATTAAGTTAATTTTTAAAATATCACCGGATAATTTTTCGTAACTTTTCGAATACTCTTTTAACTTAGGAATATGAAATGAATTAAAATATCAAGAGGATGTACCTACTTTATAGTACCTACCTACCTAATTATTCGCAGAAAAAAAAACAAATCGGTATGCAGGGCCTAAAGTATCCAAACCCCATCACTTATTCTTGCAAGACGCACATCAAACGGATACGACGCAGGGTTACTTCCATTTAAAGCCCTTGAAAAAGAGGGTAAAGAAAAAAAATCACCAAGTAAAGACGCAATTACTTCTCCGCAAATCTTCTTGTGCGTTCACCCGGATTTTAATGCCCCTTATAACGGGTAAGATAGAGTCCAAAATTGCGTGTTTATTTTCGTAATTTTCACATGCGGAAAGTTGTTGAGAGTTCGCTAAAAGCACGGCCGTATCAAAGAAATGCGTCTAATGAATCTATTGATAGCTGAGCCTATGTGTGTATAGTATTTTTAAAAACATAAACAGTCGTGTGCGTGCAAGAAGGGGAGACGCTAAGAGACGCTTTCTTCGGCCCCTCTTTTCTTATAGAGGGATTGAGGGATTTTGATGTTGGATCGGGCCTCAAGGTCTTTTCGGATATAATTATATTTCGGATTTATGGGCTACTTAACTGCTTCGTTGGTTTAATAGTGAGTGTGTTTAATTGCAGATTATGAGGTAGGTATTGGGTTTTTCTTTGAGAAAGTTCCTAATAGCGTCCCGGGGTTTTGTAAATGTCGGTGTTTCACCTCTGTACCTCCCTCCGACCGTCGATCCTGCGCCTGATCTTTCTTCGGTTGCGTCGAACCTGTCGTCTTATCGGATTATTAGAGTACTTAAGGACTGAGGGTAGAGTGCACCTGTGTTCGCGCACATGCTTGTTAACTACAATAATTATCTCTCTTGTGGAAGGAAAATTGGATCGGTCTGGAGAATATTATTGTATGAATAAACCTTCTCACTTTTGTTAATAATCATGAATGAAAAACTTAAATAAGGCAGGAGCCATCTCTCTATAATTCATTGCGTCTGGACTAGGAAGTAGGAGTACATGAATAGTCAGACTGTTAAGTTAAAAAAACCCTTGTGATTAAGGTACATTACGAATATTGGTAACATTGACTGTTGGTAAGTACGAAAAAGGGCTATGGTGCACTAAGAAACGTTGGTAGTGCGTTGGTATTACCTACATAATTTTGAAATTAATTAATCACCTAGTTCGCGTGCACATTGGAAGACCTTTCATTGCAGGAGGTCTATGTGAGGTCTATAAAAGAATCGCGGATCCAATCGGCGCAGGACCGTGCAGATTGCAAGGAGATCTATGTGCAGCTGTGGACATCCTTCGGCTGAGACGAACGAAGGAACTATTGCGTCTATTTCAAGTAACCTCAGCAAGTATCAACGCGCACGGATCCGCTAACAAATCACCCCTTATTTCGCGAGGCTCCGTCGATCGTCTCAAAGTTGCCGCACACACGCGCGCGCGCAACTATCCGCCACGCAGCGACGTATTGGCAGATCTCTGACCAGATGGACTGACGGCATTACCTAACAGCGACCGTGCACATTGGAAGACCTTGCATTGCAGGAGGTCTAAGTGCAACAGTGGATGTCCGTCGGCTGAAACAAATACAACTATTGTGTCTATTTCAAGTAATCCGAGCAAGTATCAACGCGCACGGATCCGCTCACAAATCACCCCTTATTTCGCGAGGCTCCGTCGATCGTCTCAAAGTTGCCGCACACGCGCGCGCGCCACTATCCGCCACACGGCGACGCACACAGGCGCGCGGCGCGAGGGGCTCCTGCCCTTGCAAACTCCTCCTTTATATTTTCTTTGTTATGTAAAAAAATAATAATAGGAGAAAGGGGATCCCAAAATCGATACTCGAGTTGCGGTACCTACGATTGGTACAGATTTCTTTAGATTTTTTTTTGGGTGTTGTATGGCATATTCAACCTACTTACATAGAGTTTTTTTATACAAAAGCTCTATTTCTAAATTACAGTTCTACGGCTGTTTAACTTTGTGCAAAAACATCTTTATAATAATAAACTTCACGGTCTTGGTCGCAGTAAATACAATGTTTGTACAGAAATGGCACAAAAACCTTAGATATTCAATCTGTGAAAAAATAATGAATGGAAAACAAATTAATATCGAAACGTTACCTGTCTGATAGACAGATGAAAGTTGAAACCTCGCTTCTGTTAATACCTAACCGAATTTATGCTATTATTCTTTTTTCCTGAACCGAATTTAATAAAATTTTGATTTAATATTGATGAAAGTGAACCACGAAAATATGATCAAATAAACACATTGCGTAGGTGATCTTACGTGAAGAGATAGGTAACTTTGAAAATACTTACTTTTAGTTTTTAGGTTTCCGTGTACCCAAATGGTACCAACGGGCTCTTTAACAATGCCTCCTGCCAACGCTCTCTATGATTGCTGGATCTCATGAACCGTGAACCTACCTAGTCAGTTAAAATGGTTACAGAATCTACATTTATATTGCCGCTATAACATAATAATATAATGTGCTTCCAATTATTTATTGCATACCTACACGAAACGGAATTTTTCGCGGATTTTTTGCTTAGGTACAAATCGCCGAATCACTATGTTTTCGGCTTGGAATAGGATTCCGTACCCCAAGGGTAAAAAACGGGACCATATTACTAAGACTCCGCTGTCTGTCCGCCTGTCACCAGGCTGTATGTAAGCGGTTGTAAGCCGTGATAGTAAGATAAGTAGATAGGTACCGTTGAAATTTTCACAGATGACGGTTTTTTGTTACCGCTATTAGAACAAATGCTAAACCAGAACAAAATAAAATAATATTCCAGAGGGCTCCCATACAACAAACCGCGTTTTTGCCGTTTTTTATAGATATTGGTTCAGAACCCTTCATACGCGAGTCCGACTCGCACTTGGCCGGTTTTTAAGTATCTCATGGAGATAAGAGAACGAGTGCAGAAAATTAAAATCATATTAAAAACACGCTAACCTTTTTTTTAAGCTCAACTGAAGCTGCGGAAGGCCTCGCTGGAACGATAAACAGTTTTCCACTAAATTTTCAAAGAGTTTCTAAGAAGGTAAGTAAAGGAATAAACAAAATTCTACCGATGCGATATGATCACACGAACATCTCGCGATGAAATCGATTCAAAACTAACACCAGAACCGTGGAATATGACCGTTGATGACCCAAATAGCGGCCCAGAATCAAAAGGGACCGGTTATCAAAACTAGACTTTGTCTTTTCATAACTCACAAAAGTGTCCTCCAGATGCCGCGGATGCTGCGTCCGAATGAAAAAAAACTGGTTTAAACGCTTTAAATCACGTCAATAAAGCCGTATAAAACCGTATAAAGCTTTGTAATCGGTTATGTTTTGATTTATTTGATTTTTAGTGCGGCAAGCGACGCTTTACAAAAAGATGAACTGAGCTCAACAGGTACCGTCGCGGACGAAAGCTTTTGTAGCGCGAGGCACTTTCGTGTTTCCCGTTCAATATTTTTCACCTTACATATTATTTTGTACGTTAATTTCCCGGTTAAGTAAATATATCTCTCCAACGTTATTGTATTGTTCCGATGTTTTTAATAAATTTTTCTGTTTAAAATTTACTTGTGGTTACTGTTGTTTCTTTTTCATTTGAGTCGATCTTTACGATGTAACACTTTATTATTGGTGCCTCGGTAATCACTAATAATAGGTACTAAATTAATGTTCGTACATTTTTAGTGTAATAGGATATTAAGCTTGCGTACTGTATACAGGATTGTTTAAATAAAACCACTTATAGTATCAATGTTTTATTTATAATCAAACGAACACAATTATTTGATAAGGTCATATTTAAAAACTAAATCTCAGTACTAAATGAACTTAGGTAAACCTTACGAATAGGGTTATGTTTATTTTTGCAAATTTCATATTCTTACTCAAGTACTTAAGTAACGTACAATAATTAATAGGTAAATCTAAAAAAGAGTATATGGTGCACAATAATTGCACAAGCACTTGCCCCTGTACTGCGAAAGATTCTTACATGATGCATCTTACATTCATGATGCATTGCGATACTCGCAACCATTGTTGCTTTTCAGCTCTTACTAAATTTACGGTAAATACCAACTACTTCTACAGCTCCGAGACTAAACAATAATGATTAAATAAGACGTAATGCAAGCAGCAAGAGCCAATAGGAATGATTGCGATTATCTCATTTGCTGCATCAAGTTTCGTAATAAAGGGGCAGCCGACCGCACATCAACTACTATCGCTTGAGCGTTATTCGTGCCTGAGTTACTACGCTATATATCTTAGAAGTTTACTGCAGCAAGTAAATTTTATGTTTTTTAGATTGCTGTAGTTGCAGCAGTCGGATAATTTGATTTATTAACCGCATACTCATTTGTATGCCGTTAAGAAATCATCTTCAAAATTTTAAGGTCATTTTGACACAAAAGTTTTTGATCTAGTGATACGGAATCAGTACATCGATGACAGCAAGCACTCTCTCAGTTGATAGAAGACAACGTGCGGTCAGTGTTGTTAAAAAAGTGTAATCACACTGAAAAAGAAAATGAAAAACCTCGCCGTGTTGCGGAAAACGCGTTTTTCGGCTTTATGTTTCCTCTGTTTGATAAACTTACGGTTAAATACTTATGTGTAACTGACTCTATTTGTCATCCTATAACTCATTTAGTCTTAAAAAGTGAATTTGTATACAAAAACCTGAAACCTAGTACTCAAATTAATTTTATTTCCGCATTTTCGAATTTTCCTAATAATCCAGTTTAAATTGTGAACACAAACAAGAGAGTAGGTAAATGTTTATTGATTATTATTGTAATATTGCTGAGTTCAATAAAATTATTTTTTCGTTCGATTCGGCGCTTCAATTTCTATATTTTATTAGTCAGATGTTTGTGAAATTTTGTCGGCGACTGTACGTAGAGCGATACTTTTTTTCTTTCCTCGAGTATCATTCGCCATGTTTGTTTCTGTAAAAAACCGCTAAAACGCTTAGCTAAAAAATAAAATACAGAACTAATAGTCGTGAGCGGTTATAATAAAACTTAACACAATATTCAAACACTGAATCAGATTTTTTTCGGATAGGAATTAAGACGATAGACTTATTTTTGCTAAATGCTCCATAATACAGGAATTTTATCTTCTAATATTTTCAAAATATTTATAGCGTTTATTTTATTTAAGTGTGTATAAGTAAATATGAAGTGGGTAATAAAAGTATTCAAAAAGTAAGTTTTTTTTTCAAGAACTTTTAGGTAGGTAACTGATAAAATTTATAATATAGCCCTGTATTCTGAATCAAAGGTACACAATATTACTTAATTAAGTGCATAGGTAATATTATTGTAATATTTTTTTAGGAATTTCTCGCAACTTAGTGTGCCTTTTGGCATAGACTTTGTATATTTATTTTTACTTATTTTATTAATCAGACGGGATTTAATTCTATTGCTTCCCAAAACTTAACAGGTCTTCTCGCAATCTGAGTGTTCGGTGTGTACCTAGCTATAACTCGATCATAATATTATAGCTCTAACCTGGGGAAGGTTAAGCCGAAGATATTCACATATTCACTGGTATTCGAATCTATTCCTATTAATTGTACTTAAATGTGTTTACTTATTCAACATTTTTTACCCAAAACTCAAAAAATTTAACGCAGTTCTAACAAGTTAGGAGATAAAGCAACACTGCTGACCGCCTCACCTGAACTAGGTAAGGGTGAAGACCGGTCCAGCAGCTGTCCGTTTGTTTGTCATTGTAATGAGATAGCTGATTTTATTCTTACGCCGTTCATCTGCCTCGATTTCAATTTATTCAAAATCCTCTTTAAAATTATAAATGTGATTTTTTTTACGTTTATTAGATACCTACCTAGTCTTTCACGCCTCGAGTGGATGGCGTAGGCATAGAGTCATTAATATACCTTCATAATCTTTGGCGGAGGTAGTACCTACTGAATCGATTTGGATGTGGAATGGAGATAACTTATTTATATATTTCATTAATATAATAGCTAAGTGCAATCCATTACCCAAATAAAATGGAATGCAATCCATTACCCAAATAAAATGGAAGTAGGTACCTAGGTACCTACGCTTAGTAAAATTTAATGGTGATAATCTATCACATTACCTAATAGGATATAATAATATACGTTAGTTAATTAAGAAAAAAAACCTTTTTTAACTCTCATCAAACTACTGTCGAAATACATCATTTCCAATTAAATATTTAAGACTTGGTTTCCTCATGGATACCTCTATCAGAACTGGACTAAATTAAAATGGGACCGCAAGGGAGGCGTCAGTTTTCTAATAAAAAAAGAATCATCAACATCAATTCACCCAGTCAAAAGTTATGAGGTAACAAACATAAAAAAGAACATACAGTCGAATTGAGAACCTCCTCATTTTTTGAAGTCGGTTTTAAAGTGTATGTTTGTATGTACCTACTCGTAAGTAAGTGTGTAAATGAGTTTTGTTTCTTTTTCACGCCGCAATTACAGAAACGATTTGGCTGAAATAAGAAGATAATTATCACAGGCCGTTTTATCCTGAAAAAAATGGCCCCTAATCCCATGGTTCCCGCAGACAACAGCTATCTTGGTATACTGGGTATACTTAGTTTGGTTAGAATGAATCTTCATAAATATTTTCATGATTATTTACAGAAACCTAATTAAAAAAAATACTTATAATTTCATAGTAGGTACCTACCTACCTATCAGTTATAGAACATTACAATCACAGATTACTATTACAATATTTTTATTAGATACAAAATATGTACCTGAAGTGCCTGTCTGTGATTTCGAAATGTGTAGGATCTACCTCTGATTGAGCTTTTTCAAGTTTTGTAAACTCTACATTTCCTGAGGATGCTGCTGTGACGGAGCGGAGCGCGCGTAGGTAAGTATATTGATTTAAAATATTGTTACGTTATGGTGACACTGAAATTTTGTTGCGCCTCTCTATAAATTATGCATGTAGTAGTAGGTACCCAGCAGAACTTGTAAAATGTCTTAGGTACATACATTTAGGTAAGGTTTTTTTTAATTTATTTTCTGTCTCCTTGTCCTTATAACTGTTGAACCAATTTAAAATGGGCTTTCCCAGGATTCAAAAAATTAACGGCTTCATCTGGATTTTCAAAAAATATGTGGTTCTGTAGATTCTGTAATAATCTGTAAATTTATTATTTTTATTTTTTCTACTCAATCATAGATGGCATTAACTTCGCACGACACTAGTGACATCATTGGCAAAATTTAAAACTGTTTTAGGTTGATAGTGACATCTATTGTCCAATAGTATGTAATACTATTTTCTACTGCTATTCGTCACTAGATGGATTCAAAGATAGTTTTAGCATCGTTATTACTAAATCATTAAGTTTTATCAAATTATTAGTTGTTTGAATAAATAATTTATTAAAAAATACAAAAAGGCTTCAATGTACAAAATAGCGTGCGATCGTACTAGATTTTATATAAAAAAAATAATATAACAGCCACGGCAAAAAAATATCGTAATCTTAATGAATTTATATTTCTTTATAAGTTTAGGTGAATTGACTGCATGTTCGTGAGAAAAAAAAATTTATTTTCCTGTTTTTGTTAGTCCGAGAGTCTTCATTTTTGACTATGAGAGGCTGATTAAAAACTCCGGTAGATCTCTCTCTTTGGCGCAAATGAATTGTTTGCGATAAAATAAAATTACTGAATAGTATGCGGCAAGAGCGAACTTCATAGGTAATATTATAAATTGATGTAGTTTCCTATTCCCCGTTCTTCTCTGTGCAAAATAGATTTCTGAACGTAGCGGTAGAGTCTGTCATTTCTTATGTACCCTACATATCTGTAGGCCTATGTCCAAAGAATAAATAATTTGTTTTTGCGTAGGTAGCTAAATTTCGTTTAAGAAGGAGCGTGAGATTTGGCCTACTTTGTGGAGAAGGAGTGCAGAAAGCTAAAATTAGCTAACCGCGATCTCAACAAACGAGCACAACAGGTATACTTAGTAGGTATTTTAGATTCAAGTTAAATATGAACAGCGCAATAATTGCAACAAAATAAATAAATAAAATGTTGTAGCCAAGTCGCGGGTCTGATTTATGCGCGTCTTCCGTCGGCCGGCTTCATTATGCTAATGATGGTGAAGGGTATTATACAGTTAATTTTTCATATATATCCGCGTATCGGTGCGTGCATCCGACTTAGCTTTTTGTTAGGCCGTCGTATTTTTCATAAAACATAAAACTATACCTACCTACCAACTGTAAGAACCGCGAAATAGGGAACTATTTTCATTGCGTACACAAGTAGTAATATAATGTAGGTCATGCAACATTTTTCTAAAGTATAAAATTCTCGTACCAATATAATTTTTGTTGCCAAAACGGCTCCACCGATTTTTATGTTATTTTCTGTGTACGTTCTCTAGGTCTGAGAGTAAGTTTAAATCTTATTTTTTTTTAAATATCCTTAATGGCAAAACAACGTTTGCCGGGTCAGCTAGTATTTTTTATAAAAACCTAATTTTTTATTACTTTATGCGTGACCAGAAATTAATCAATTACCTGCATTAGGTACGAGTTAATTTGATTTTTTTCAAGGTTTTCTAATAAAATGTTTCTGTTATCAGGGACAGCGTGAAGATACATAATATTCTATTATTAATTTGTTTTATAAATAGTAAACAAACTTGGCCATAGAAATCGACTTTGACGAGTTTTATATTTTGCATTTTTCAAGAAAACTTACTTTATTTACTACACAGGTACTAAAGTTACTAGAGTAAGTAAAGATAGTAGTACCTACTAAAGTACTTATCTTTACTGTTAAATGTTTTTATCTAGATTGATTCCAGTTAGATACAAAAAATGCAATATATTTAGGAAGTAGGTATTTACCGTACTTATCTACAAATTAAGTTTATATAGCATACAAATAATTGTAAGAAATAAGAATTATATTTATATTTACATATTTTATCCTCAGAGTAAAAAAACATATCTTCAATGCTCGCAAGTATTCTTAAAACGGAAAGGGAAATAAAATTAAAAGTGGCGTGCTTGAGTGGAGCCAAGTGTTCACACTTTCCCGCGCTCGCCACTAAGTGCTGCCGCGACGCCACTACCCGCTTTTTTCCTACCGCCATTACGCGCGCTATTTGCGTTCGGAAATTCTTATTGGACATTTTCAACATTCCCAACTAATTAGAATTTTCTAAATGGACTTTTCGTATAGTTAAGACTGTAACTTATTTATCACATAAAATCACAAAAAAAAAATATATTAGTCTAAGAATAGTTGCCAAAACTGTATACTAGGACAACAGGATTATATTCCGATTTTTAATAAGCTTGTGCTTCCTTCCAATGAACCTTGAATTTTCTTGCATGAGGTAATGTTGCAGATTGCAGACCTACGTGTGAAAATTACTACTTACTCTACCAATTAATACCTACTGTCAGGAGGCCTATCTCGTCTATTAATATTATAAAGCCTATTCCATAAGACCAGCTATTTATTGCAAGTGCCGAGTTTCTTGCCAGTTCTTCTCGGTGCAAACCTGCTTTCCGAACCTGGCGGTAGAGTTTTGACTTTTCATAAGAGCCTGTTATTTAGGCCTATGTGAAAAATAAATATTTTCAATTTCATTTTCATTTTCATTTTCATTTTCATTTTCATTTTCATTAATCTTTTGCTAGTTACATAAAATTGCGCAATTTTTTTAGGTGGGACCACCTATAGAGACTTAGGTAGGTAACTAATACCTAGGTGTCCTAGGACGTGGTTAATCAGAGCTATATTTTTGAATTTGTTACGATAGTTAGATTTGAGGGCAAAAATAAACTCATAATGGCCTAAAGGGTTGATGTGTGAATATTTCAAAAGGTGGCGTTCATTGAAAAAAAAGCGGTCGGTTTTTTTTGGACTGACATACACTTGTACGTACGATAGGTATACCTTTCGTTGAAAAGAAAACAAGAAAGCAAGGATTTTGAAAAATATTTGCACTAAAGTATATAGAGGACGTGACACTCTAGATCACAGAATACTAGGTAAGTAGGCTATTTGATATACCTAGTTAGAAAATAATAGTAGGTACCTACACAATTTGAAAAGAAAACGTATTTTCCCAATAGTAACGAACGGTGAAATTTGAAATAGTCGATAAAAGTTACAAACAACCGACGAATATTGGCGGATTTAGGCCCGAAATTTAATATCAAATATTTCAAACGCACACATGTCCGCGAATAAATACACAACGAAAGGAAACTAAACTCACACAGAGTTGAAATACAAACACATCGGAGCGTAAGAGGGGTGTCTTTGTTACACATTAAGGAAGAAGGGCATGAAGACGAGGGGGTGAGGGGGAGAGGGAGGGTGGAGGGGGTGGGTCGCTGTTTTGTATTCAGTCCGCTCGGTCGTTTACGATTTCGCGCGGGACACTTGGAGATTTCCATGGCGTAACATCGCAATGTTTGTGACGATACGGAATTTCTTTATTAGAGGACCGCTTTATTGTCGTGTCGGCACTTGAGCGTCGGCCGGGCTCGGGAGTCGGGCTGCCGGTGGCCAGCATTCCGGGCTATTTGATTCTGCGTGAGAAAATGTAGTCGAGAGTTCTTCCTCTATTAGAAATAGAGAACGATCGGATTATTAAATCGGACCTTTGTCTACTGAGCAAATCATTCCAATCAATTTGTTATTTCTTTACTTTTTTTTTGTAATTGCGTCCTATGCCTGGTATCTTTATGTTAGGATTCAATACGAAGGTATTTTATGTGGGTTAAATGAAATAGGTTTTTAGTATATTCCTTACCTGAACTAAATTTTACAGCCTTTTAAAAGCTTTTTGCCAAATAGATTGTAATTTGCATTTTATGATGAATATTTCCCCGCGGTTAACGTTGTCTGACAGAGGGGCTTTCTCATTTTTGCGCAATAAATCAGCCTAGCTGTTCAGTGTGGACATGCCAGCCAATACCTTCAGCAACATTCCACGCGGGCAAGACTTATACAGTAGTCAGAATAAGTTAGCGTTAAGTTTTATTGTAACAATTTTAATAACAAAAAGTTATGAACTTTCAGAAGTTTTATAATGTTTATTTCCCCACGACTAATATCATCTAGTGACAGAAGGGCTGGCTCATTTTTGCGCAACGAATCAGCCCAGCTGTATCTACAGTGTTTTAGACCGCTACACTAGGTAATTACAAATGGAATTACCTATATTTAATTCTGAAGCTCGTTCCAAACAAAAATAAAAAAATGATAATAAAATATAAAAAGCAGAAGACGAATCCCGAATTAGAAGAAATAGCATAATTGAATTACAATTTACATAATTTCCGGAACGCGTGAAAAGTTCCAGATATAAAAACCTTAGCGCGCCGGAGTCCTTACAAGAAGACAATTTCATGCAAATCTCTTTCCGCCGCTTAGCATTCGACTAACAAAATGTTTGCAGGGTTGTCGCTACCTAAATTGATAGAAATAAAATGAATGCTTTTTAGGCAAACACTTCAATAATTTCGATACGCAGTACTTTAATATAAAATTCTGTTTTCTGAGACTGCTACTTTCATTTAAGTATATGTTTAAAGGGTAAAAACTAGCAAGTCTATAGGTATATTAAGAATTAGCAAATTATCAATACACACATTATACGATACGGGTGAACTATAAGATGTTTACAAAACATTATTCATACACTAGCTGACCGTGTAAACGTTGTTTTGCCACTAGGGATATAAAAAATAAATTACGACCTACTCTCACACCTACCGAACATACACAGAAAATTTCACAACAATTGGTCGAGCGCTTTTGGAGGAGTTTGGTAACAAAAATTGGCACAAGAATTTTATATGAGTAACTAGCTGACCCGGCAAACTTCGTTTTGCCATTAGAGATATAAAAAACCAGATAACCTGCTCCCAGACCTAGAGATCATATACTGAAAATTTAATAACGATCAGTCCAGCCGTTTCGGAGGAGTTTGGTAACAAAGAAAATCAAAAGAATTTTAAATATTAGAGAAGATAGAGAGATAAGAAGGCGATGCTGTGATGTATCAAGTCTTTCTGACATTTTAAAATTAACGCCATGTTGAATTAAAACGTAGGCAAAAAGTCATAAAAAAATAACCAAGCGGCAACCCTGTGTAAGTCTGATGTGTTAAAATTATTTTCCCCTGCAGTTTTACTTACGACCGAGCGGAGTTTTCTTTTTTTTTGTGAATGAAAACTGTTGCGAGGAAATGGATAATTTTATCAATAAAGAGATTTCAGTGATTTCTACGTTGTTTTATTCAGTATTCTTTTTTAGATTCAGTACCTACCTAGGTTATAATTTAGCATTTTGTTATATTATACTTATTAAACAGTTATGAGATAACATACATAATATAGACAGTTTATTTATTTAAAGTTTGTTTATTATTCAATGGGCTTTTCCCTACGAGTACCTACATATTATAGCGATAAGTTTTATTATAACTTAGGTATATCATCACTATTTATCAAAATTTATTTTTGGCTGTATTATCTCTTCTTTACTTTTGTCGATCCTATATTTTCCTTGTACCTACACCATAATCTACTCAACATTTGCATTAAATATAATTGGGACAACATGGCTGTTACTTGTTATATTATATTCTTTCTCTATCTTTACGTGGTTTTTTACGTTCAGAGCGACTAATAGTAAGTATGGATTTTTGTGATTTGAAGGATTACTTACGATACAACCTCGTAACAAAAAAACTATAGGTTACTCAGCGAGGGGACTAAAGGTACGAAGTAACTACGGATTTTAAAGTTGTCTAGAGAGTAATTTTGTGTTAACACGTTCAAATAGTAACATTGATGCCGACGATACTTAGGTACACATTCATATGAGGTAATTTTAATAGTTTGTATAGGTGTAACCAGAGCTATTTAACGAACAAATCTTTCGAAAAAGATGTTTTTAAATATTCATAGCTGCAACAACTTTCATATCCAGTCTGCAATAAAGCAATTGTCCCTCGGTCCAGCTCCAGCATCAGACGGCGGCATCTCATTTACGTCTCGCGTTGTCAGTTCGAGAATTAAAGAAGTGACGTTACACCGCCTGCATACTAATGGGGGGTCCGAGTTAATGCTGGCTCACCGTACGATCGTAATCATTTGATATATTAAATTTATATAAATATAGGTATACTAGCAGACCCAGCAAATTATTTCAAAAAAGTAATATTTCTCACTTAGAGCTGATTTTTCAATCGTCAGATAAACGTTAACTGGGGAATAAATATGACGTTTTGACAGATTTCTTAAGGGATACTTCTCTTTCAAATTTATAAATTTATTCCTCAGGTAATTTTTCTGGCGATTGAAAAATCGACCCTTAGAGGTATAAACAATAAATAGCTTACGAACTACTCTGAGACCTACCGAACATACATAAAAATCGGTCGAACTGTCTGGGATGAGTTTGGTAACAAAAATTGGCACGAAAATTTTTATATTAAGAAATATCTATAATCTATAAGATCTGTATCTATCAACTAGGTGACCGGGCCAACGTTGTTTTGCCATATAGGGGTATGAAAAATAGCTGACGATCTATTCTTAGATCTACCGAATGTAGGCAAAAATTTAATAAAAATATGACCAGCAGTTTCGGAGGAGTTTGGTTGCAAACATTATATGACACGAGAATTTTATATATTAGAACATATAGGTATTACAGATACGGATGAAATTAAATGGTTTGCAAGTATCTTGGTCTTTCATTCCTAAACAGCCGATTTACGTCTCGGTGGATTGACACACACCTATATGAAATAATCATTTATTTAAATTAGTTAAAAGTTATTGATTATTTATTATATCACTCGATAGTAAGTGACAAGGCCATCGAAAATGGGGGTGAACATATACTGATCCGGAGTGACTACTAATCAAATAATATACACGGAACCATAATGAAAACAGAATCTCCAACAAATCAACGGCGGATGAAACTGCCCTGATTTTGAAATTATAAAATCTTTCATTGTGTTTTTGCTTGTAATCTAATCACGGAATTTCCATTTTAGTTCCACGGAGAACCCTATCAAAACCAAGAAGTTTGTCAAAAAGAAACTTTCATTTGCTTGGTGATGGATCACAAAATAATTAATTTCCTTCAGTTAGATAGAAAAGAACAAGAATGTTCAAGCAAAAATATCATATTGTGAGACTCAAGTTTCGAATTTATAGACATTTTGAGAGTGTTTCAACTAGAAATTTATTTTCTTTATTCATTTAACTTTGTACGCATCATTACCATTAGGTACAAGCGTTAATGATCGCCATTTGCTTTCCATTACACAACCGGGAACGTGGTCGAATCTGAAGTTCGCTGGTCGTTAAGTCGACCGCCAGTTCACCTTATTACCGAAGTCACTCGTCGGAAACTCTCAAACAAAGAGAACAGAACAAACAAACGAGCGTTTTCGTCAAACAAAACACGTACAACAGCGATAACCATCTCCTCTAATGAAAAGCACTAGCTAGTTCTGATTGCGACCCCACTAACAATCTTAAAGTTGAGGAACCCCACTCACACATGCACGGACCCCCCCGGCCCCACCCACTAAGGAATGGAAGAAGATATAAACCGCGCCAGCGTTAAACGACCTCCCTCACCGCGCTCCCCCAATAATAAATGAGGCGCGGGAACTACGCGAAATGTGCTCTCGAAGTTCTTTAATAACTGGTCCGTAGTCAGGAGCGGGTGGGGCGAGGGAGACGCTCTAAGGAACGAAAGAAGAAACACCCCGGCGGGAACCGCAACGAAAACCGGACAGTCCGCCCCCGCAAGGAACCTGAAAGTGTGGAGACCGTATCGATCTACGCCCCTCCGCTTCTTAATGCCCACTTTGTAGGATGTCCATTAATTATGCCGGACGGCGTGAAATGAAACCTTTCGACGATTGGAACGCCGGGAAATTCGAAAACGGTTTTAAGGAAATTAGTTTGTTGTACGCTGTTCAATTAAGCAATTGAGGGCGAATTCAAATTCGGAATACAGAATACTTTTTGTTTAATTAATTGGGACTTTTATGTTAGTTATGTTTGAATTATTTGTTTAGATAATTTGTTTTCGTGATACGTCTCGTAGCCTACACGGGTCTACGGTTACATCGATCGTAGCTACGTCGTAGCACTTGTTGCCAGTTATTAACAAACGAATACAATATAAGTGTTAACTAAATAACTCAATGAACTACGAAATTAGTTTGCTATAAATAACTAACTATAAAAGCGATAAATTGCTTATTGGGAGGTAAGTAGGTTAAAGCTGCTAAGAAAAGGACAAAAAAATGTAAAAACCGATTATTTATAGTCATAATACTAATTTGGAGACATATGTTTGTTTATCTCAGAAGACTTAAAGTTTTGAGAAATAAAGCATGGTAATGGACATGCTATAGCTATAGCTCACGATATATCCTCGAGCGGTGCGCGATTGGCGTATGTAAACACATTAATCAAGCTAGGAAGACGAGCTTCGAGAGCCAACGGGCGAAAGTGTTATATTACTAAAGGCCTACTCTAGATCACAGTAATTATTATAAAGCCATAGTGTGCATGTTTATATTAAGATATATTTTAGTCTAGTAATAGTAATCCTGGGATATTTAATTATATAAAATCATTATTGAGGAATATTTAAAGGTAGCAAAATGATTTTGAGACTTTACTTAAATTTTGACTATTAAAAAGTACAATTTTGTAGCTAAAATAAAATAACAACAGAAACATTTTATGGAACGCTACGTCAGATTTGCTGTCGTTACCAGAGTTGGGTAAATCATAATCATAATTGATGATTTATTTCTATTGCCATCGGTCGCTATTGCTGATAAAATAAATATTACTTTCACAGCAAAATTTTATATTTACGAATTGGTATACCTACTTAGGTATTATGTTCTCGTCATTGTAAAATAATTTTTTCTAGTATGCTTGTGTTAATAATTGTCTCCATAAAGCAAAATGTGTCTCCTAATTATAATAATGCCACAGAAGGCTATAAGTATGTTATGTATTGCTATCATGTCTTTTCGAGTGGACGATTAGCGTCGGCACACACATTAATCAAGGGAGGAGTAAGACGAGAGTGGGTGAAGGCGTCGGGTTTCATGCGGCGCGAGACTATTCTGGACTTTTACGATTTTTAAAATGCCTCTCCCATCTATCCCCTTGTTTTGTCCCCAAGTGGCGATATCTAGGTTATTTTTCGTTTGCTCCCGAATTCAACTGGTTTACCATGTTATCCTGTTTTCTAATATTAGCTAAATAAACAAAAAAGGAAACTTTAAAATTTTAAAAAGGTATTCACTAATATTGTCAGATTTTCTGCTGCTTTTATACCTAGTTCATAAAGTTTGGGTAAGTATGTCGTATGTTAACAACAAACTTAATAACCTACGATATTTATCACAGATGACACTTGTCTATGCCAATGAAATTTGTTTATTCAGGAAGAGTTTTAATTTTAACGTAATTATCGTTAAGTAGGTACGTGTACAAACCAATCAGACACTAAGCATTTAATTTTAAAATTATTAAATAAATCCATTAGTTAGATATATTATATCTTTTCTATACTCAAAAACTAAATTAGGATCCAGAATAAGGTGGCCCAATATGAAGTACTCAATGTAGGGCTGGCCACAGGTGTCACACAGCACTTTGATAATAGGGTTGCTCTCAGCTTAAGTTTCATTACTATTTATTGAAGTTATCTACCTACACACGTTTACTCTGAACCAGCTAAAGCCCAGTATTACCATGAGTAGATTTTGTTTTTTATGATACATGATAAAAAATAAATTTATCGGCGGCATAAATATTAATTTTCAGAGGCATTCAGAAAAAGACACTTCAGTTTTATTATTTGTAAGGTATGTGTATCGTGTATAGCACAGTGTTAAAATATTCTACTACGATATCTTTAAACTGTGGTGTATACTGTATAGGTAATTAAAAATTTGTTGAAGTAGGTTTAGGTGCCTTCTCCTAAAAAAACTATTTATTATATTATTTTAAAACAGGTTATTCAATTATTTGATAAACTTCGCATGTTACCATACATAAAACTATACCTAGAAAATTGCTTTTTTCAAATTATAAAAATATTTCGTTCTGAATACATTATAGATATAATTTTTGTTTAGTACAGTATGGTGATGCAAAAACAACTGAAAGTTGCTTAATACAGTAATTTTTGTGTAAATAGGAGTCTATTGAACTTATTTTATTCATATTATGGACTCAGTGACGGCTTTAACCTTGGCTTTAAGCTAATATTTGGTAGCAAGGGCTCGTTGATGTTTTTAACACGGAATAAAAAGGTTCGTCAATTTTCAAATTGATTCGTTCAATGTATCGCGAGCATATATTACTTTTTTAAACTATGTTCCACATCTAGTAGCTGCGAAAGTAATTTTCGAAATCGCGAAAATTTTTGAAAAACCTTTTGTTACATAAACATTACTTTGTTGGCATAATGGACTCTTGCAGTACTAGTGCAAGCGAAAACCGCCACTAAGGTGACGAACCTTTCATTCCGTGACTGTACATATTTAAGTATTTCTCCTAATCCATATAGAAGATAAGCATCCTTAGAATTGGGCGCTCCTTGTGTGGAGGCGGGGGCGCGGGGCAAGACACTCGATCAATACCGACCCGACTTTCAAACTGCTTTCACCCTCACGAAAGTCGCCCGAACTCTACCCGGTCCGACTCTAGTGGATCCATCGAGAGCTGCTGATACCGTACTGTGTTAAATAATTATAGTTTTCACTTTTCATGTTCAATATTATGTCGAGTAAGGCTGCCAGTTAAATTGTAATCCAATTTTCTTACACCCAATAATTTGTAGTCGTCATTGTTAACAAAAGTGTTTCGGCTCCAAAATAAATTAAGTAGCTACGTGAAGGCTTATATCTTCAAGCATCTTGACGAGTGTGGGGTACTTCTTTGTGTCTTTCTTAAGGACTTGTTTGTTCCGCAAGTTTGATGATTCCGATATCCAAACTTCTGGTTCACTAGCTGAACATATTCGGTATTGATCAATCTGAAACAAAATAGAGAAGTAATTTGTAAGTGTTTATTAAAGGTTTTAAAAATCTCCCAGAAACTGCTAATTTTCCGGGACCATAAATATAAAATATGTATTTTGTACGGAGTCTTATGTTATTCATAGTGGGTACATGAGCTACGATTCCACTTACCTAATCGGTACAATACAAAAAAAAAATTATAATTATTATTGTTCGAATAATTATTGTTTTCCTATTTCCCTTTTAAAGGCAAATCTAGGTCAAACAATGTTGTTCATTCCAACTAAGTTTTAGTCACACTTTTTAGTAGGATCGATAGATTTGTGATCGAGACTACTGGGATGGAAGCCTGTATGCAAAAAAACTTAGTAGGCACCTCCAGTGTACGGTAACATGGACAAATTTTTAATGAAATGGCTGGGTGTGTGCTAAGAACCAAGTTACACGATGGTTTCAAGAAGCAAATACTACTTTTATCCGCGGTATTGATGAAAAGTATTGTCAAAGACCCACGGGTAAAGGTTGTTAAGCAATAAAATTAAAGTTGTATCCACTACATATAAATGTTCGCACGTCTTCGCTCCGCTGTCTTCACGTCCGCCTCAACCCACGCCGCGCGAACATTCGTGCCCCCCTCTCCCCCCGTGTCTTATCAGGGCCTATGTACTGTATAATTTCATTAAGACCTATGTAAGTGGCACATGTTTCTAATATGTGTGCTTACGTCGTTACCTATTTTTAAAGAGGGAAAATAACGTTGTATTATTTTTGACGTGACTACGTCTTATAATTCGATAGAGCCGGCTGTACGCACGAAAAATCATGACTCATGCGGCGTTACCTCGCTCTGAGGCGTTCCATGTAAGGCTTGAAGTGCAAGCGAGAGCGCGGAACGAGCGACAAAGAAGCACAATCGTGACGTTGTCACGTTCAACTATCGTCAGTAAACCGACTTTACAGACAACCAATTTTTTTAATGAAAACCAAAACATTATTGTATGATGCTTAAATGTAATTTGAAAATGAACATACTTAAGTAGGTAGGACTTAATTCTCTTCATAACAAATGCAGTCCAAATCGTCAAATATTTATTAAATAGCTGTCGCCACAACTCCGCCCGCATGAATTTCAGTTTTTCGGCAATCCCGTGGGAACGATGGATTTTTTCTGGATGAAAAGTAGCCGGGTTAACCCGGGTTACATTACAAGCTATCTATGTTCCAAATTTCAGCCAAATCGGTTAAGTAGTTGCGGCCTGAACGAGTAACAAAGATCCATCCAACCATACATACAAACTTTCGCGTTTATTATAATAGTAGACAATGGGATAAGCGCGCACAATGTTAGCCTAGAATAGATCTTAATAGAATTATTAATAGTGATTATTTTGGCGTCTATAACCAAAACAACTGAAAAGCAAACGCTCCAACTACTCTATGTTTTTCGAAGTCGGTTAATAATTCAGGTTATTTTGTAACCATGACCGTTTGTTGTTAGAAAATAATAATAAAGTCAATCTTCCCTTGTAAATTTAAATCAATCTTAAACTTGATATTTTATGTTAACCCTAAAAGGATGCTGGGATTTCACGTGAGAACGTGAGGGTTCCTCTGACCTCAGGTCATCGGACGGTAAGAAATATTTCAACGGTTAAATATGGATCGTATAAAAGACGCGTTTTATCTCACGTAGCTCTGCAAGTATAAGATTAATGCAAGTACTCATTTTGTTTTTAAGTCCCACATAAAATGTTTTAAGTTAAAAGGACCACATCTAAATCATCTTAAAAAGAGATCCAAGTACGTTGTGATAAGATGGCTTTTGTACGCCGTCGTTATTAATAAATATTAATTTTAAGTCTTTGTCTTACAAAACACCAACAAATGGAATGAATTGGATATTTCAAAAGCATGAGCAGGGTGCGAACACATTTTATTTATAAAACTTATAATAATTAATTAGTATAAGAAAGGTACTTGAATGTATATGTAGTAGAAAACTTAATTAACATTTAAACTAAAAAATAAATAATTTATACACTATAAACTAGGTTATAAATTTAAAACCTCATCGAATCCATCGCAACGAGGCATGGTACCCAAGATACTGGCAGCATTGCCTCTTTGGATGGCCAAACTAATACGTTGGCCAAGGTAGCTGCCAGCTCTTGGATCCCCAGTAGACTCGATAACTCTCTTTGAAATTTCTTCAAAAAGAGCTCGAGCCCCCGGGCCCCACGGCCCCAGAGTCTCCACACCAAAAGGCGCAAATATAAAAATCTTGTCAAGAGATTCATATTTGCGTCCCTTGGCCCGTTCGGCACTAGTAGCCGCAGCCCCCGTCATAGAGGAGGTCGCCTCAATGTGGGACGCAGCCAGGGTGTCAGCACAAGTTGCGTCCCAAACAAGCGACCTCCCTAAACGCCAGGGAACAAGCGTCATCCCATCGGGTCTCTTGCCATCACCACGCGCCAGACCAGTTGGTTCTAATACCGCTGGCATTTATTTATTTATTTTTTATTTATTTATTTATTTATTTATTTATTTATTTATTTATTTATTTATTTATTTATTTATTTATTTATTTATTTATCTTATAAAATAGAGAAAAGTCGAAATTTACTATTACTGATTCTAGCAGGAGACTTAATTTATAATAGTTTATCGGGAAGAATAATAAAATCATAAGAACTCAATTTAGTTTTGTTTTGATCGCGGATAGATGTTATTTTATAGCAGTAACTTTTAAAACTATTTTTTTTTCATATATTGCCATGAGAACGTGTAACCGTAGGGTGGATATTGTAACCATGTAGGTCAAAGGTTCAGCATTATGACTCGGGTCAATTATACCCAGTTGAGTATTTACCTTTAAAAAAATCATATTTGAATTTTTTTGAGTAGTATATAACATTTTTTGTTTCGGACTGAAAAAAAATATTCCTGTTATATTCACGATAGTGTTCAACGTATGATTGTAAAAACGAATGTCGAAATAGCTAGATGTGTAACATAATAAATGGTAGGTCATGGGTCGTGATGTGACATCAGGGTCATATGCACCCAGTTAGCACTTTTGAAGGGTTGGTTGTAGTGATTCTATTTTTCCTATCTACAGCAGTGGCTACGGGTTATGTCAAGTAAATTGATTATATTTAAAAAAACGCCTTTTTCATCAATGTTTCAAAATCAGTATCTACTCTCATTTGAGGATAGGATTTACTAAACTTAAACTTAACTTAACTTTACTTAATTAAACTTTAACTTAACTTAAACTTGAACTTTAGCTCTTCACTCTTTCTCTACACAAATTCGTTCGGCAAATTAACCAATTTTCATAATCATTAACCAGTTTTCACTTCACGTTGAGTATGTACCTAATATTAATAAGATATATGTATTATATGTATAGAATTGTAACGAATGTGTAAACTCGCGTGATTTTCGGTTTTTTTTTGTGTAGCCTAAGTGTTAATGCAGGTTTTAATTTATCACTATTCCGAATTTCAGCTAAATCGGTTCAGGAGTAGAAAGGAGTAAAAAACAAACACACACACAGTAACTATTTATACTGAGATATATAGATTGTTTGGATTGGAGTAGGTAAACATCGTCTATTGTAAAAAAGAACGACTATGATAATGAACGTGAAAGCTTAACGGCCCATTATCCCGGTTTTTAGCGACTACGCCACTTTTCAAACCAATTCAAAGTCATGAAAAAATAGTTTTTTTTTCACTGTTAAAAATAAATATTAAAGATACATGCCTTATCTCTTTAATGTACTCATGAAAACACGATAAGTTAAACTTGCCTCGATCATAAAAATTTTTGAAAACAGGTCGTTTTTGTTCATTTTTCTAATGGCATTTCCAAAGCTTTAGACTAAATTTCATAAAAATTATACGTAAAGTAAGCTCATTGTATTACCTATTTATTGGAAAGACAGATTTTAAATAAAAAAATTGCTGCAAAATTTCGCCTAACAGAAGTCATAAAATGATCTAACGCATCGAATAAGCGATGTACTTCAGTGGCTCACGAGCCTCTATACGAGAAGGACCTGCGCAAGTTTTCACGACTCACGCTCCTTTCGCGCTAAAATTATTTATTTTTTAATTATTTGTAAATAAATTTTCTTGCTACATTTAGTAATAAAATTAAAATATGGTAAGTGTTTCTTGAGTTTTTCAAAATACCTAGTCCTCAAAAGCTCCAAAGAAAATCTGATACGAACTAAGAAAATTAGGTAGGTAGAGTAAATTCCACCACGTGCAAATACCATCACGCGTAACCACAGTTTAGACCTATATACAGTCAGTAAGGGAGACGAGATTTTTTTTGTTTGGCTATACTGAGTTTCTCATGAATACATAATATAATAATAATATCCTCTCGACTTTATTTTGGCCATGGCGGTCAATAGAAATTTACCAACTGCGCGGGAGATATTTCTGAACTTCCAACCCCTATATTGGTTCCTACTAAATAGAAATACCTCACCTACCTACTAATTACGTTTTAGAAAAATACAAATATAATAATATTACGGAGCACAAACCCGGGGAACCCGGCCGAGACCTGCAGTCGAAGATAGTAGTTAGCATAAAACCAACGAGACTCTGTAACCGATTTTGTACTATCAAAATAATAATTAAAAACGTAATAATAAAAAAAAAATTAAAAAACGTTCATCTAGTACACCCTCTGATTTGCAACCAGATTTGCAGCAACCAGGTCCAAGCTCAAGCGTCTTTTTTTAAGATGAATTTTGATTGTTTTTGTAATATATTTTTTCCATAGAAAATGTGTGGCGAATATTGAAGAGACTAAAAGTTGGAAGGCAAATAGACAGCACGCGAGCCACATGTGGCCTGCGCCTCCACGCGCCCTACTAGTTAATATATAATAGCTGCTTGTGCTGATTCACTGACTGACTGACTCATTGATCACCTCTCCTGAACAATTTTGAATGAAAAAAAACTTTTTTCACGGATGGGGTCGTATATAAGAAAAAATTCATTCGGAGGAAAAATACGGAGAGAGCTGATGATTGAGGATGCTCGACCAAATATCATTCGAAACGTCATCCAATTGGCAGTCAGCTGAAAAAAATTTCAAAATGGGGGATTCAAAATGGCCGCCAAACGAATTTCGTCGGTATCTCAGAAAGTATAAAAGATGGAAGAACGGTTTCTTGACAAGAGGTGATCAAGACCCGAAAGTCTATTCGATGGATAGAAAAAAAATTAAAAATGGCGGAATTTGTTTGGCCACATGTGGCCCGCGCATCCACGCGACCTACTAGTACATTTATATATAGCTGGTCGTGCTGATTCACTGACTCATTGAACACCTCTCCTGAACAATTTTGTATGAAACAAAATTTTTTGATGTATACCTACTGTCATATACAAGCCAAATGTCATTTGAAAAATTGAAACGTCATCCAATTGGCAGTGAGCTGAAAAATTTTCAAAATTGCGGATTCGAAATGGCCAATCTCGACGAACTCAACGAATTTCGCCAATATCTCGAAGAGTATAAAAGACGGAAGAACGGTTTCTTGACAAGAAGTGATCAGGACCCAAAGGTCTATTCAAAGGACAGAAAAAAATTCAAAATGGCGGTATTTATTTTTTTCATAAAAAATGTATGGGGAATGTTGAGACTTAAGTTTTAAGGCAAATAGGGGGGAAGACAACACGCGGGGGCACATGTGGCCCGCGCCACCACGCGCCCTACTAGTCAATATATATATAGCTGCTTGTGTTGATTCACTGACTGACCTCGACAGACTTCAGAACCCTGAATCATCATCTCATTCCATATTTTTCTCTGAGAATCCTCCAAAAAACCGCATCAAAGTACTACATGTTTCACAACTTTTCAATAGTCTCTTCAATATTCCCCATACATTTTCTATGGAAAAATAAATTCCGAAATTTTTAATTTTTTTTCTATCCATCGAATAGACCTTCGAGTCCTGATCACTTCTTGTCAAGAAACCGTTCTTCCATCTTTAAATACGCAACTTCCAACATATATTTCGTGAAGCGAATTATAATGTAAATAGTCCAACTGTAACAATTAACTGTGACGCAAATATTTATGATATAGGGTCACGGAGTTCATTTGAACTGCGCGACTCACGGCGATGTTCGCTAGGTATCGTAGCGTAGGTCTGAGTGAGCGATAAATGCCTAAAGTGCTGGGATATAGTCGCCTTAAACACGTGGAGGGGCGTTCATTTTTAGATTAGACGATCTATTCTACCTATATATGTACTCTTGTGGAGGTTTAAACGTTTAATTGTGAAGAACGTCGCATCAGTAAAGTACAAGATTTTACGCTAACCTAGTGGACAATAAATTTTACAGCAATTTAGACTTAATCATTCACTACGAGGCGCTTGAATCTGTCTCCCGGTCGCGATCAATATCAGTTGTTGACAACCTTTTGTGTACTTCACAACTAAACATCCACTTATTTAAGCTATCCTCGTTTAACATGTTGAAAATATATACAGTTGAAGAATAGATATATTATATCCTGGACAAGGCGGACGACGCGAAAAAATGTCGCCAGTTTATCGGTGCCAAAAATGCTCGTTTTGCTACCAACAGTAAGACCACGTTGCAGCCACCTATAGAATTTTGACAGATGGCGCTACTGTTTGCATGTATGACAAAGGTTTACGTAAATCGCTCGGATGCCCATATCCTGAGTTTTCTTATCAGTGAGTTGGCCGGATAGATTAAGCCCAGCCCACAAATATTTAAAAATGACGACCGAATGGCGTAGTGGTAGCGAACCTGCTGTCTGCGCTGGAGGTCGTGGTTCGTTCCCACTACTGGTAAATGTTTGTGTGATGAGCATGAATGTTTTCCAGTGTCTGGGTGTTTTTCAATATATTGTATTTATGTATATTAGTATTTTTGTATATTTATCAGTTATCTAGTACCCATAACACAAGCTATCGCTTACTTTGGGGCTAGATTGCGATGTGTAAAATGTCCCGTATATATTTTATTTATAAAAATAACTATTGATAACAAGATCAATTTTAAGTTATAATAAGACGGCACGGCGAAATATTAACATACTAACCTACATTTAATATTATACCTATACATTCGCAAGTCACAGAAGCTATTTGCGACGTATTTGATTGACCGTGGATAAATGTGATAGATAAAATGCGATTTATCTTGTAGTGAACAGTGATGTATTTTATAGTTTGTACTATAATTTCTCTAATGATTTTTATCCTTACCTTATTTATTACGCATACAATCCTTTTTTTAGAATTTTTAGTTGTAAACGGTTTTAAGCAAGTGCATACGACCAGTTTTTTGGATTTCGTAGTTGTAAACGTTTAAACTAAGTATATTTCTAATGATATAATATGCAAAGGTTTACAACCCCTGCGGTAGTTCATATGATAGGGCAAAACAATTCCCTGGACTGGAGGAGCTGTAATAAAATCTTGCGTCGAGGACGCTTTATGAATATTGTTTTGGCGCTATAAAAGATAAGGCGTGCCAAGCCAGTGGCCAGTAGCCAGCCGAGAAATATTACTTTGCTCCTACGCTTTATTGCTCTGAGAAATGCCTTCGCTGTGGCAGAACTATAGTAGTGTTATTATCTCGCTGCAGACTCGGTCATAAATCATTCGAGTGTTTCGCTTTTGTTGTTCTTTGTTGAGTTGTGCATTACTGCAGAACAACAAAAGCGAAACACTCGAATGATTTATGACCGAGTCTGCAGCGAGATAATAGCACTACAGCTATAGCCGAGTGCGGGGACTATACCTATCTGACTTCTAGTTGTATGTAATATATGTTTGAATGGAAAGACGTGATCGTATCTTAGTGAAGATTTTTTTTAAATACAGCGTAGTTTTAATCATGCTTTTTCTGCGTGTTTTCATGTTTATCTGCAGGTAGGTAATTAGGTATGTAACGTATGTTTGTATGGAAATTGATGATCGTATCTTTGTGATGATTTTTTTTTACTTTCTGAAGGAATTTGGTATATTATTTTGTATATTTTTGAGTTATTTGGGAATGAGCTTAGATTTATAAAAGATTAGTTGGAATTACTTTAATTTTCTTAAGTTTCTACTGGTGTAGGTGACTATACCTAATACCTTAAATGAGGTAGGTATTATCATTGAATACCAGCGTTTATAATACTTAGGTAATGATAATATTATCTAATAAATAACTAAATAAACTCGAAAACCAAAAGCAAAAACTTTTTTGGTTTTTGAGTAGTTTTTGTAGTTCCTCGGCAATTTCACGTATTAAACGTAGCACCAATACAATTTAAAATTGAGAATCTGACCTTCAACGCAAAATGAAAGCTCACTCATTTATTAATATTGAAGCGTAACCAAAACGCTCGAGTATTCAAAGGTTCTGGGCCGGAAAAGCAGATTTATATAACGACCCAACTAAGATAATAAAACTATACTATATCACCGACCCGAGCATTAATACACCAACATTTATCATACCCCGTCTTTGTGTAAGAACCCGCCGCTCACCCAAACAAGTTCTGACAACGAAAACTATCCAAACATTCGCGGCTAACATCGCAACTTGGACGGCGGGCGGCGTTCTTAACTCGCTCGCTCCGGCGGTAGCTCTAGGAAAATTGGAAAACTCCCTCGACCCAACGCAATTTAAACCATAACTCTTAAATTCTGAGTCTGATTTCGCTCGACGGCGAACACCGATTGCGTTACGAAAGCCCAAAGTGAAGTGGACTGTATATCTAAACAGCTAAAGTTTGTTTTTGTGGAATAGTTTGTGTAGCGATTCGCCGGAAGGGTTGAGTCGTAAGGAAGTTCGACGATTATGTTTAGTCAGCGCTGCCTGTGTAATGGAAAGGAAGTAGGATCGGGGCCTGTAAGACGCGGTCGTGGGTGCTCGGGCCCGGCGCGTGGGAGGGTTATTTGTTCGCTAAGGTTCTAACTGCGGGTCGGATTTAAATTTCGTACCGCTCTTTGTCCCTAATGTCCTTCTCAGTTGCTTGATGAGGTACCTCTTTACAACTTTAAATTGAAGTGCTCCGTAAATTGTTTTGAATTTAAGGTCGGTTCAGTCTAAAAGAGACACCGACAAAGAAATACCTTGAAATTTTCCCTCATTACTGAGCGCGGCGAGTTTCATTTTAGTAATTAACATTTAAAAGATGTTTCACAGAAGAGCGTTTAAGTTCCAAACGGTGATAAAAGAAAATGTGAACAGTTTTCTTTATTCTTGCGTTCTATGTTAGCACAATTAAAGTTGGTACCTAATCGTAATATTTCTTTTCTCTTCCTCATAGGTCATTAGAATATTAGAATTTCATTATGAACGTGACTATTTTTTACTTGTAATTTCATTTCTTCACTTTTGAGAATATTATAAATTACATCTTACATATTCATCCCGTTTGTCGTTAAGACCCATGTGGCCACAAAAGTAATGCCTAAAATTCCTTAGAGGCATGTTCTGCGGGCAATAGCCTCATTTCTGGAAACAAAAGGACTGGCTCATTTTTTGCGCAGTGAATGAGCCTAGCTGTTCAGTTCGTGGATGCAGCCAATATTCTTGACACCTTTCCACTCGGGCAAGACTTACGGAAAGACCTACTACAGTAATATAAGAATAAGTTTTATGAAATGTTACAAAAATTGATGAAATTCATCAATTGACATTTCATCAATTTTTATAACATTTCATGAATAGGCTATTGACGAGGCTCTATGACTGATTATAGAAAGTAGTAATAACAGATTATAGTAAGTAGCATAATTACTCGATACAACCGAGAGTAATACGTAAACCAGGTTACTTTAAAGCTTAAAATTGGTTCTCACCGCCACAATACTAGTGTAAGGACCACCGGATATACCTAAATAGTAAAATTGGTTTCTTGTAAATAAAGTTTTTTTCATTTTTTATTATTATTTTATTATGCTAGCTGTCCCGGCAAACTTTGTTAAGCCTTTAGGGATATAAAAAGTAGCTTACGTTTGCTTACGACCTACTCTCAGACCTACCGAACATACACAGAAAATTTCATAACAATCGGCCGAGTCAATTCATTCATAATTTCGGATGAGTTTGGTAAGGAACATAATGATACGAGAAGTAGGTTAATGACTAACAATAAGGGTAGGGTAGGGTATCAATAAGGGTGCTTGTCTGCCAGACATGTGATTCTTTGCTTTGCTACGTATTGTATACGTATCGAACGGCTCGAACAGAAATCTTGATTTTCATTTAATTTCATGGCTTATGAAATGATGCGATTCTATCCGGTGATCTGAGCGTTTGATACCAATCGTATCTTAGCAACGTAGCACATCTCTGGTGGTCAAGCACCCTAAAGCAGGCATCAGCACACAGTGGTAATACGGGAAGTTCGCAAGTAATAGTCTGCTATACATCAGGCGGCGGAAGCTCGGAAGCTAATGGCAAACCTACTTGCGAATGCAGTGTCTACAGAACTCGTTCACTTACTCGTATTATGTACAACTGTCAAGTCGCTTGTTTGCTGTCGAGGGAACAAGGAAACTGTTGGTAACACAGACCAGACGAGTAATTTTATGTGGTTGGTCACCAACTAACCACTCAACCATTCCGTATTCCAAATGAGATTTGCTTTATGAATAATGTATATAATGTATCTATAATTTTTATTATAATAAATAATAAAAATTATAGATACTATAAAGTAGATACCTATAATTTGTTTTCTGTTGTGGGCTAGGTACCTATTTAAATATTGGTAGTAAATAAACCTAAACAGAAGGCTTAAAATTACTATATAGGTAAATTATAGTTATACATACGTGAAATAAAAACTATTTCATGTATGTATAACTATAATGAAGATGCGTTTAATTGAATCCCAAACATTAACATACCTACCTACCTAAAACAATAAGTGTAAGTGCAATAAAATAAGAAAGTAGGCCAGCGCCTCAAGTGCAATAGAGAGCGCCAAAGTCTGTCACTTTCCCTATTTTATTGCCCTGTGTGCAGAAAGATTTTCGACTTGATTAGCTCCTTCTTTCTAATGAAGAACTAAGGAAGTTGATCGAAAACACTTTTTACTGCTGGTCATGTCAGATGGTTATATTAATAGATTTTATCTATAAATGCTTTCGATGTACCTATAAGCGTTTTACTAGTAGATAGAACATAGAAAATCAGGTCCTGCCAGTACATAAATAAGCTAAAACTAAATAAGCTATACACAGGACATTGGCATGACCGCGTTACATGGGGCATCGCCATGCAAGTTTTAATGAAACGCTCCGATTACTGTGCGAACCTATTTTACACGGATGCTAGTATTCTAGTGTGAATATACCTAATTTAAGCTGGTATGATAGGATTATTGTATAATAAGATATATTGATAAAACAGTGATATATAGTACAGTTGCCATACAATACTTATTATAGATGTAGGTAGGTACTTTTTACGCTCTAAAGTCTAAACAGATGCTCAAAGAAAGTTTAAGTATTGTTTTTAAAAGATTTCTAAATTTTTTTTACGTGCGTAAATTCTTGTTAGGTGTATAAATATATATTTAAAAAGTACAAAGAAACAGATCACATTCTAGATGTCTACACGTCATAATAAGCAGAATAAATTATACTCAAAACTAATAATGTTTTAATTCGGTCAAGAGATAAGAAATTATAAACTGCACCTTTCAACATTGAACATTGCGTACAATTAATAACTTTCTTCTTGTTTGGTTTTTTGGAAGTTTATCCACGACGGACGTTCTTAAAAAATGAAAAGGATGGAAAAAGTGAACTCTTACAATATATAGTTCGACATATTATAATATATTTCGTAAGTGAATTTTGAGATTCGTCCCGTAATCCGTTCATACGCTCAATTTACTTTAAATTTTAGTTCAGTACAGGTTTCTCCAAGTTCAGAAGGTATCCAAAAAACCTCACGCCCTATTTACGCAGAAGGGCTGGTAGTTTTTCAGGCGCGAAGGTTACGAAGGGTTGCCACACTCGAGGAAATTAGGTCACCACCTGTCCCTTGCGTTCTCTCTTGCGAGGATATTGAGTTCAGACACTAAGTAATTATTCATTGGCATGGCTTCTTTAACTGTTGTTTAAATCATTTACACATTGTAAAACACACTATTACATTACACTATTAAATTTGACTGATCAAGTTGTCTTTCCGAATTGAGAATTTGTCATAATAAGTTCGTAAAATGAGAATGATTTTTTGCGTATGCATAAAAATTAAGTCGTAATTAATAAATATTGACCATTCAATTCTTTTCAATTGCAGGCGTTCTTTTGCGGAAATCCATATTTATAAGTTTAATTAATAAGTTTTGTCAACGACAATTCTCAAATTAATAGTTTGTCAAACGTGGTTGGTCAAATGATATAGGAGACCGGGTCTAAAGAACTTTATGACGATAGCTTTACAATATATCTCCTTTTAAGAAATTCAAGATAATTATTTTCTTGATTGATCCTTAGTTTTGTTGCTCCTGTGCCCAACTGAATCGCTTTAAGGGCTAGTAAATTGCTAGTAATAAATATTTGTAGGTAGATCTAGAATCTAGAAAACGGAATTTTCGATACAACTTTTTAACAAATCGTAGCTTCATTAGCACGCCGCGCCCGTTTAAACTTTAAACGGACGAAGCCGCAAGCAAAAGTAGACGAAACAAGGGTAAAACAAAATTCAAATATTCTGAATATTCCTTGTTCAACAATAGGTTGGTCTTAACTTAACCCCCTGTGTTATCAGTTTGCACCCCATCCGCGCCCGCTCCTCAAAACTGGGGCCTCTACGACCGCCTTCACCCCGCCGCGCCCGCGCCCCGCGCCTCTTATTAGCTCCGCGTCAATCCAACCCTTCGTTTGCCTCCAATCTTTGAAAGTTTTAAAGTGTAAGTTCGATAAAGTAGAAGTGTATTTTTTTAATTTCTTCTTTATAACACTGCCTACAGTTTACATTGTACGTCAATGCAGGCATGTATGTATGTATTGGATAATGACCATGCAGGATGTATGGAAGTCAGTACCAAGCTGATTCAAATCCATACTTTATGTTTTATAGATTTCTGTCTCCACATTACCTCCTACAATTCCTAGGGTTCCATACCAAAATGATAAAAATGGAATCCTTATGGTGAGACTTTCTCCGTCCGTCCGTCCGTCCGTCTGTCACACTCGATTATTTAGAGTTATGGGCAAGTAAACAAATTGTACTTCTGAATAATATCTGTATGTCAGGAAATGTGAATTGGAAATAAAGAATCTTTTGTATGCCACATTAAATTCCGGATATGAAAAACAAATTCCAAATGCTACTTGTTAGTGGTTATATTACTTGATACCATACTTTTGGTCATTCTTCTTTGAAATTAGTAGTCTGCTTTAACTTATTCAAACTCTCACTTACTTTTTTTAGTTAAAGCAGGCTACACAAAAAAGTAACTGGTCTGTTACGAAACTAAAAATGAAAAGTTTTAAAACTTTAATAATTTTACAAAACACATCCCAAAAGCTACGTGCTGTGTAACGTTTTTTTACTAGCTTTGCCTGCAGCTCCATCATCCGGAATTTCATTTTTTTTCACAAATAAGTAATACCTAGCATGCAAACTATGAATTTTTGCGTGATAAAATGTTGCAAATTTCAGACATGTCGGTTCAGTAGGTACTCAATAGTTATAGCATAAATGTAGCACACACATACCCACAAACACAAAACAACTATATTAGTGTGGTTATGCGTATAAAGTTTTATTAAATCCTAATTTAATTGCTTTTTTTCTTCTAAATGCCTGGTTGCAGTTGTCAGGGGAAACACTTGGACCGCATGTAAAGTACCACGACTAACTGCAGATGTTTCGTTAAGTTTTCGTAAATTACACAGCTTACCGAAATCAAAATCGATTAAACAGTTTCCCAAGTAAGTAAATGAAGTGAGCCACAGTTCCAGCTGGAGCGCTGCGGACGGAAGTTCGCGACAAATTGCTTAGCCGCTAACGACTTCGCCTAACTACCTCCTGATAATGTAGCCGGCTATTTATAAACTTGGCTTTCATTTCCTAAGCTTTGACTGGACAGCTTCAGATGTTAACAAATTAGTGACTCTGGACAGTCTAACTACTATGCTTGCAATTTCATATTGCCCGGAATTAAGTTTCGATTGCGATCACAGAGCAACATAATATTTTTTTTTTCTCTGATTGCGATCCTTCAAAATATGATGATTGTATGAGAGCTGAGACAACGATATTTTTACACGACTCCTAAAAAAGGAGTGTCAAGTCATATCTTTATTTCGCATAGGTCTAACGTACAGGCTCTTGTAAAACGTTAATAACATATTTATCGCATGTATGTATCGTGATAACTACAAGACGTTATTTGTATTCCACAGTTTAAATTGATATTACAGTAAAAGATTATTAAAATTTAAGCTAAAGCCTCATCGAAGCCAAGGCAGCGAGGCATTGAACCCAAAATGCTGGCAGCATTGCCCCTTTGGATAGCCAAACTTATTTTTTGGCCAAGGTAGCTGCCAGCTCTTGGATCCCCGGTAGACTCAATCACCCTTTTTGAAATGTCATCAAAAAGGGAACGAGCACCGGGGCCCCACGGCCCCAGGGTCTCAACTCCAAAAGGCACAAATATGAAGCTTCCATCGAGAGCTTCATATTTGCCCCTCTTGGCCCGTTCAGCGCTGGCCGCCGCCGCACCTGCCTTGGAGCAGGTCGCCTGAATATGGGATGCAGCCAATGTATCTACACAAGTCGCATCCCAAACAAGTCGACTTAAAACCAACTTTACGAGTGGGTTCATGTATGTATGTGAGTTTCTTTATTGCACCATAACTTCTGAATGACTTGAAGAGATTTGGACATATTATGGGATATCGTAAGAATCCTTATATCATTCCGAGTAACATAGGCTTTTTTTTTGGAAAAGTCGTTTAACCATAGGGCAGTAGTGTTTTTTATTTTTTTTTAATTATTTACCTGTGTTTTGCTGGATAGAATATTGAATCCCACCAAAAATAGTTGCAACTAATTAATTTTATTATCTCTACTTCTCGCCATAGGGTCGGACGTGCGTTTTCGGGGCACGCACCTTCGACGTTTCGGAGTTTGTTGCATTTGTGGAAACTAAATATCACTTAGCGGTGAAGGAAAACCTGAGGGTTCACTAGAACGTTTTCGTACACACTGATACATCATACAGGTATGCATTCTGGGAGGAGACCCTTGCCCTGCAATGGGATATATAAAGGGGATGATGAGCTAAAAACCAATGTGGGAAAATTCTTTCAAAATCTATGTTCAAAACTGCATCTTGTAATGAAAGTAACGAGTAAATCTTGGACATTCGGTGAATCCTGAGACAAATGGTAGGAGAATAGAAGTTCATTCGAATTGTTATAGTACTAACCGAAAACAAGGTGGTTAAAAGACCGAGTGGTACAACTTTACTAATTTTGGCTCGATTCCACCACACCTCCATTTTATCTACTTTATGATCATAAAATCAAAACAAACACAATATTGAAAACCGATACGAGTAACACTGTATCCCATGAAGTGAGCCGAACTAGAATTAGTCGTACATTAATTCCACTATCCACCCCCCCCTTTAATAAGTTTCTCATCGACCCCGAGCTTAAGGCTCCTTAATTTCCCTCGCCCCTCCCCGCGGCCCGCGCGCCCCGCTCGCCCCCCGAAGACATATTTCATCGACAACTCCTCCTTAACTACCGCCCGACCAACTTTGGCAATATTTCATATGTAAATAATATACAAGTTACGTCAGTAGCTACCGCTCTGGTTTACGGCGCCTAGTAATTTGGGGTTATTTGGCAATTTTACAAGAATTTGAGTGTTTGTATGCCAAGTATGACGGCCTAATTTGAGTTTATTTAAGATAAGATAGAGCTATTATTTACTGACTGAATGTTTAATTAAAATGAAACCGAAGACGAGGAAGTATTAATTTGTAATGCTATAATAAATTCTAGTAAGTATGACAAAGTGGCAGTTTTTAGATTCATACTACTGCCTTATTGAACGAGAGATAAGAGGCATTTACATTACTTGTTTGAATGAGCACAGACTACAATTTACTTTCTCTAGAAAGGATCTCCAACTGAAGATTGTAGATTTCAAGCCATTTATATACGAGTAGTATCAAGCGTTTTCATGTGAATTTTAAAGTCACCCTTTTGTTATATGGTGCTGGGGAACCACCAAGCACGAATATCAGCTCGAGCTAAGTATTCACTTCAGCCTCGCGACACGTTGAGCTACAAGTACCTACCGATATTGGTTACGCCGGTGTTTTTATGGATTTCTTTATTTCAACGACATTAGCCATACTAATATTATTCATCTACGATGGTCATAGCAATCTGTCGATCGCACATGCCACAATGTGTTTTGTATAATAATGTATTTTTTTAGTTCTGGCCTTTTACAAAAATACTGGTAGGTAAGTTTTCACTTTGCTCAAAGGCTGAAGTGAGTATCGCTATCGCAATACAACGAGGCAATGGCGCCAGAGTTTCGAGAACCATTCCGTTTGACTCTATAGTTTAGAAAAAAACGTAAAAAACTGGGCGTCACCATAAATATATATATTACTATAAGTCAATGGGCGTCACTCCCTTACACAGTAGTAGCACAGTGTAGGACAGAATATCATTAAACTGTGGTAGTAGTTCAGTAATATTTAAGTAATTTGGATATAATTTAACAAACATACAATAATATTAATCAATTCCAAAATATTCAAATGACGCATACGCAATACTCTACTACATTAAGATTAGTTTCATACATGGTTACTATTATATCTAGAAAATACACAGAAACTATGCTTCCATAATGTAGTGGGAAATAGTTTATAACTTTCATTAACGATTTATTTGTATGAGTAGGTAGATAGTGGGCTATTTCCCTTCGCAGAATATACACCGTAATGGCCAAATCTAAGCTTAAAACTTATCACCGGGCTATTCAAACTAAAGGTGTGCCCGAAATGTTTACGAAGCATTTGCTTAATAACAGAAACTTTGGGTCGGGCAGGATTCTCTAATACCGCGCGTTGATACTCGCTGCGTCTGTGTGTGTTGTACGGTGTACCTAGCCGGGGCGGTTACATGCTGGCGGTCATTACGTAACTGTCTTAGTTAATTTAGTGATAACTTAATTTTTATGAGAAAGTAGCTTTTTTCCGCGGCTCTAACAGTATGTGATTCGGTTTTTTTACAAATCCCGTTGGAAACACGAATTTTCCGTTCCCGTTCCCGCTCCATATTCAAACCTTTATACCTACTTTCAACAAAATTTGCTGAAACTATTGGTATCACTAGATTGTTGTAGAAAATTTGGGCTTTTAAATATCCCACGGGAACTATGGATTTTTCTGGGATAAAAAGTAGCCTGTGTTTTAATCCAGGTTTGAAGTTATGTAGGTATGTTTCAAATTTCAGCCAAATCGGTTCAGCAGTTGCGGCGTGAATGAGTTACAAACATACACCAAACTCCTCCTAACTCCTTTGTTTTCCTTTTCTCAAGGTTGCCTGGCAGAGATCGCTGCTAAGCGATAAGGCCGCCTTTTGTGCCTAAAACTATTTTAATATGTATTTCTGTTTTGTGCAATTTCTTGTGTGGTGCAAATAAAGTGTATTTATTATTATTATTATTATACACACACATAAACTATCGCCTATACAGTATTAGTGTGTTTATTTTTACAATATACTTCTGACCGACACAGTAAACGTATTTAGATGCTGTATTTCGTTTGCAACCTTTTTAATTGAATGAAATTAATCACAAATAACTAATCGTCACCATGTAGCCACAACTTTAAAATATACATATAAGTATGGGGGTGAAAGTAAGGGTTGCTATGGTGACGTATCTTAAAGATCTCCCTCCACCACCACCCGTCTCAGTTTTCGCCTTTCTCCATCGCTCGGGTTCTTGTTGGGAGGCGACTACGTGAAGTTATTGTTAGTTGAGTTATTGTTATAGATACTGAAATTATAATTATATTTTCACAATTATAAAATGATGAACACTAACATAAATGATTGGAAAATGCAAACTTTTAAATTAATGTACACTAATATGAATGTTTGAAAAATGCAACCTTGTTAATTAGGTGTATTAAATGTTGTTGTCAACAAGCAATCATAGCATTTATTTGAGGTGATTATTGTGCCGATGTCGTAGCCAGATCTTAGAATCGATTATGTCATGAAATACCTAGTTGTGCTTTATTAAATGGCCACTTGTAGTATTAGTAGGTATCTAGAAATTGTTTTTTTTTCAAAAATATTCTACAAAACCAGAAGTTAAGTTAGGATAGATTGACAAGTTTTAAAATTACACTTTCTGTAACAGAAATTTCAGTTTTTTTCAAATATTCGAAATAAGTACAACCATGTCATCTTGTGCTTAGCCACATCATCAGCGAATGATGTTATAATAAACTTAAATAAATAAAAATAACATAGGTATCTATCTACTAACTAGTCCCTTCTAACTGACATGAATAGGTAATGTATCAGATTTATATCCTTTAGTAATGAATAAGTATAAAATTCCATGTTTACTTTAGTTATATATTTAAATATGTTCATAATTATTATTAATTCCAACTGTATATAAAGCTTTAGGGACGTGTTAAGTCTTTCCGATGACCTTTCAATTGAAATTGAGGTTCTAAAATATATTTCATAAGTAAATTGATACAATCTTCAGATGTGACAAAAATTTTCACCTTAAATAGAATAAAGAATACCATAAATACTTACTTACACCGATATCTACTGAAATAAATATTTCAGTAGATATCTAAAGTTTCAGTAGATAAATTGGCTGTACCCAGTGTGAAGAGCCTTTATAATTAAAGATTCATAAGGCGCAGCTTAGGTACACCTACACTATAGCTTTGTAAGCAGTGTCTCACATAACTAAACTTATCCCGAAAATATTTTTGAATTTATAAGATAAGCGGGCTAAACGGTTATTTCAGCGATTTTAGTGATCTGGAAGTTAAAAAACGATAAAGACAATTACTTTCTGTAAACGTCATATATATTGGGTCTTTAATTTAAATACGCTCAGAAGCAGACACGATTGGAAGATAGGAAGTTTTCCAAAAAGTTGCTCCAAAATCTCAATTTTTAGGGTTCCGTAGCCGAATTGCAAAAAACAGAACCCTTATAAATTCGTCATGTCTGTCTGTCCGTCTGTCCGTCTGTCCGTCCGTATGTCACAGCCACTTTTTTCCGAAACTATAAGAGCTATACTGTTGAAACTTGGTAAGTAGATGTATTCTGTGAACCGCATTAAGGTTTTCACACAAAATTTTAAAAAAAGTAATAAATTTTGGGGGTGACCCATACTTAGAACTGAAACTCAAAAAATTTTTTTTCATCAAACCCATATGTGTGGGGTATCTATGGATAGGTCTTCAAAAATGATACTAAGGTTTCTAATATCATTTTTTTCTAAAATGAATAGCTTGCGCGAGAGACACTTCCAAAGTGGTAAAATGTGTGTGTCCCCCCCTGTAACTTCTAAAATAAGAGTATGATAAAACTAAAAAAAATATATGATGTACATTACCATGTAAACTTCCACCGAAAATTGGTTTGAACGAGATCTAATAAGTAGTTTTTTGATATTTACAATAAAACCTCTAAAAACAATGTTAGTTTTGCGGTTCAATAAGAAAAGTGGTTTTTATGGTTTTATTCCTCCGGTTGAAGTACCTACGGAACCCAGTGCGCGAGTCCGACTCGCACTTGACAGGTTATTGTAAATTTTATCGGAAACTACAATAGATTCAATATTTATTTTTTTAATTCGTGCCGGCAGTGATAGGTTTTATACGGCTTAGATATCAGATATTAGGTGAAACATCGTTTTTCTTTGATATCTTCCATAACGCCATCTGTTGTACCCACCAACGTATTCGTAAGAGGGGTACGAAAATAAAAACCGTCTTGGGCCTTAAATGTACTTAATATGATTTGAGAGATCGATAGGTTCCTATGACATTGTAAATAAGTCATAAGGTTAAAGTCGCGGCTGTCTTAGACCTAGACTTTGTGCTGAATGATGAAAAATAAATAGTCTGAGTCTGGACTTATGTTTTAATTTATGTACCTATGTAACGTTAAAATAGTACCTACTGAATTCGAGATTTTACGCAAGCTTTATGAGGTTAAGTAAAATTGATGGAAACTTCTTGAGCTTGAGTTTCCCACTCCCCCCTCTCCCCTGGGGTCACCGGGCGGGGTCTAATGGAGTGGCGAGGCCCCCGGTGTTCCCACAAGCCATAAAATTGTAAATTAGTGATGAGCCGCCCGGCCGCGCGACGCTTATCGATTTATTGATAGTTTTACTTGGACCCTTCATAGTGTTTGATGAGTTTCAAACCAGTACGACGTTCGGTTGATATTAGCTGATCATCTATACATCCCTGTTTGTTTAAGATAGCCTAAAGCTAGTTTACTTGGATAGGGTCGATCGGATGAGGTAAGATAAATCCAATGAAAGAAATATTAGATGTACCTACTTACTCGCAATTACACAAATATACTAAAGGCGAAATTTGTATGTGTCTATAGAATGGACATATGCTTGGATCCGGCGATCCAGGCAAAAAATGTCGCGAGTTTACTGGTGTCAAAAATGTTTGTTTTGACACCAGCAGCGTCAGTAGTAAGCCGACTGCAGTATTGTTTATGGACCGCGGTCCACAACTCAGATCACTACACTTTTTATTAGTCCGTACGCGTATTTCCACAGGGGCTGTTTCCGCCTTATTGAGGCATATTAGCGGAAAATTTGAAAGATGGCGCTTTTTTTTCATGTATGAAGAAAATTTACGAAAAATGTGTAAATATGTGTGTATGTTCATTTCTCTTTCACACCGCTACGACTGAATTGATTTGGCTCAAGGAATGGAGATACATTTATTACAACCTGGATTACTACTTAGGTTCCGAAAAAATGCATGGTTCTCAAGGGATTTGTGAGAATCCGAAATTCACTCGGGCGCAGCGGCTGCAGGCAGCAGCCAATATCCTAATACCTAAATACCTAAATCAAAATTCTTTCAAAAATATAAGTGACTGGATGTATGTAGGTATCTAGTGCGATTGTACTAATAAATTAATAGTTCCAGTAACTAAAACTGGGCCTTGGAATTACAATATTCTAATAGTAGGGCGGTAACTACTGATGGAAACGTATTACGTGAAGAGAAAACTCATAGGTACACATTTTACTGGGCATGGGTTTTCTCCTAAAGTTTTGTATGAAGAAGAAGTGCAGAAAGCAGAAATTTACGAATCAGGGGTGAATTTCGATGTTTGTGCGATTATCGTTTCTAATAATAAATAAAATCTGTCTCTTGTTATGTGGGATTTTATCCATTAGAAACCGCTATGTATCGCATTTATTTACATAATTAAGGACCTCTTTTAACTAAAATCCAAAATAATTAAGAAATAAAATCTTAGTAGATATGTAAATACGTAGTGGTAGGATACAAAAATATATCAGAGTTAATTAAAGTTAGTACGAGTAAGTAATAAATAATAAAATAAACTAACCTTTAACACTGCGTCTAACTGCATTTCAATTTGGGTCTTTGGGACCCATGTTTTCACTACAACATTTCTGTATCGACTAACTACACTTACTTGAGATTACAAAATCATCGGTAACGGTTTCATAAATATTGATAAGTGTCCAGTTTTATTCCGGTCAAGGAGTTATGTTAAAATTTGTATTGTTAGTACCGGTTCTTTACTTCAAATTAAGGGTGCTGGGTACGTGACCGCGTTAGAATTACCGATGTTTAAAAATAAGATATGTTTTACATCGTTGTGAATAAGGATTGAATTGGTTTGCGTTTCATTTCAGCGATTTGTTTTTTAAAGTTGTTTTTAAGTCGAGGTGTGTGCATACGAAGTGTCCGATGCTGCAGCATCCCCTTGTTGGATTATTCTTAATCTGAACTCTTGGTCTCTTTGACCCGTGGCTATTTTAGTGTTTGGTCCAGTGTCGTGGGACTGTCGCCGAGATCGGATTCTGTGGGAATCTTTCACTGTTGGAGCTGAAGGGTGTCTTGATAATTGAGAACTTTTCTTTGTAGCTAATTTTTAAGACCTATAATTTAGATACTTTTATACTACTTAATATGTATAAAAGTAAAAAGTATCTGTATAGGTAGGTATACAAAAAGTGTTAAAACAATAGATAGCACAACATAGCAGCAACAGTATTTTAAATTGTTTCATATACATATACCTACGTATATACTTAATAGTTGCCCGGCAAACGTTTTTTTTTTTTAGTAAAAAGTACAATTTTAAGAACTACCAAACTCAAAAAAATCTGTCAAGCCGTTTTGGAGAAATGCATTACAAACACTGTGACGCAATTTTTTTTGTTTATTAGATATTTATCTACAATCTATCATGCGCAAGATTTAGTGCAATGGATCGCTAAGTAAATATTTGCTTGGACATACTTAGTTGAAGACTGGGAATAGGACATAGGCTATTCTTATCCCGGAAAACATACTTATTCCTGTAGGATTGTATAAAAAGTAGTTTAAATATTCTAAAAGGGTATATACTGTAAATGTCTATAAAACATTGCAAGATTCTTTTTTATTAGGTACATTTGCCAATGTTTGAGAAGGTGTGAAAAGATTTAAAAACTTACCAAACCCTTGGAATAAAACTCTGTCATAAAATACGAGTAGGTATATAAGTAGGTACTTATACAGGAGTATATAGTAAAATTGCATAGGACGAAGGAAACGACCTCCAGCCACTCCCCCCTCTGTTGGATTCATTTCCGGTCGCAAATCGTCTTCCCTCGAGTTACGGACATTGCTTATATTTATTTTCCTACTCTACTATAGTGACAGTTCTTTACATAAATATCATTTGTATATTTATGTAGGTATAGGTTTTTACTATCTTTGATTAAATCAATATATTATTTTATCCAATATCTATCTATCACCATTGTCCAATACAGTGGTTGGAAGGAAGTATAGTGTATAAGAGTGAGTTTATTAGAAAACTCACTCTTATACACTATAATATATGAGATACTAGGAAGGTACTCATATATATACTTACTTTAAGATATGCATTTGATATTACTTTAAGATATTATACATAATAATCTTCCTTGCAGATTGCAAAATTCGGAGCTTCCCACTGCGCTGACGTAGCGGATCGAGAACCAATCTGTTTCTTCGCAATTTCCATTGCTTAAAACTGACAAATAAATGCAACATTTGCTGATACATTGGTACATAGAAAACAATAAAATGCATAAATGATGACATTTCCGTGGATTTTCTTCGTGTCGAGATTTTCGGTCCGGAACAATTAATTTTATTTCGCCTAGCCCCCTCCACCATACGTTCGAAAAGGAAATACGTTTAAAAAATATATAAAAAATATCTCACTGACTTTCCTCAAAGAGCTAGAGGAGCTAGAGCTTCCACAATTACCTAAAAGGAACTTCTAAACCCACGCTCGTCTACAGATTAAACTAATGAAACTTTACCTATTTCGAACTATAACGGCGTCGTAAGGTATACACGGAGAGAAACCATTAAATATAACATATGATATTGAAAGGGGTTAAAATGATGGAACGCCTTAGGGCCCAACTGAAAATCTGCCTTAGCTGGAACACAATTACAGGCTACGGCGATATTACCATAACGGTACTTTACTATCGTGCCGTGCTAATTACTTCTTGATTTACACGGCACAAGTGTGGGGCGGGTTACAACTAGCTTCTATTTCTATTTTATCTCGGTACACCGATATGAAACTTAAGATAAACCCATCTGAACATTTTACGCAAACGTTACCTTACAAGAAAATTGTAGTGCTATCTGTCAAAATTCCCGCTAATATGCCACAATATGGCGAGAACTGTCCCTGTGGAAAGCCGCGCGCGGACTTATAGTAGGTATAAATAGTGATCTGTAGCGTGGACCGCGGTCCATAGACAGTACTGCGGTCGGTTACCTACTGACGCCGTTGGTGTCAAAACAAACATTTTAACACTAGTAAACTGGCGACATTTTGTTACGCGGTCCGCCGGGTCCCGTGGATATGTCTATTACTCGGTAGACGTTGTCGTGATAGGTTCGTGGATTCTATTCCCTGAATATAATTTTAAACATATTTAATTAGAGACTTACTTGAGATTGCATTTGTAACAAACAAAACCTTTTTAAAGTAATCCCTTACTTACAAGCGTGGGATAGTTTTTATTAAAAATAAAAAATAGTTCGTTGGAATAGTTTTGTTTAAATTTTTCTATCATCATTTCACATTGGAAGAAACATAGAAACTCTAAAATTGTATACACCGCTTATCATCGTTTTCCAGGAAGGAGATATAAGTATTTATGAGTTCGAGTTTGTTTCTTTCAATAGTACGTGAGTCATTCTGCATTGCTTGATTATCATTTATCACCTACTTACGTTCAAAATTGTTTTTGCTCATATTTTCCTTTAAAGTGGATTTGTGAGCATGAACTGTGGATTTTTTGTGGAAATCAGCTCGTGGCTTGAACCACACGCAAATCGTCCCGTGCCTAAGGCGTGTCCAGATAAACACTTTATGTGCGTGCTCGCGGTTTATGTGCGAATACTATCGCCGCGTCGGGTCGAAGCTCGCTACATTAATAAAGTTAGACCTTACTAAATTGTGCGCATTTATAGTCTATAAAATATTAAACTATGTTATAGCTGGCAATATAATGGAGGTACCTACTATTTTCGTGACTATATCAAGAACTACTATCAGGTGAAGGGATGACAGAGCCTAAAAAGGTAACATACCTAATGATGTAATTATTACACACAATTATAAAAAATAATATATCTAATATATAAAAAACTCCGGAACGGCTCGATCGATTATTATGAAATTTTCTGTGTATGTCTAATAGGTCTGAGAATAGGTCGTAAGCTAATTTTCATACCCTTGAATGGCAAAACAACGTTTGCCCGGTCAGCTAGTAATACCGTATATTATAATCAAAAAGAGACTTCTATAGTTTTGCATCTATAGCTTGTAGCTTTCATAAGGAAAGGCTGGACTTTTAACGCACTTTTTTCTGCTTCTTATAAATAAATGGTTAAATGGTTCTTAGCTATACTCGAAAATGTACATTTACATCCGTTAGAAGATCAATTTTTATATTAATATTGAGGTGATGAAGGCCACGATTCTTTTTTTTTAAAATATAGGCTAGCGCTTGACTTTAATCTCACCTGATGGAAAGCGATGATACAGTCTAAGGTGGAGCGCGCTTGCCTGGGAAATGCCTGTTCACTCTTGATTTGAAGGCGCCCATGTGGCGCCCAAGTTGTAGGAGTTGGAAAAGGCCGTGCCTGGGATTGTGTCCCAGACCTTTGCAGTGCGTATCAGGAACGAGGAGTCAAACTGATTCGTTTTGCAGTCGCAAAATTGCACTGCACGGTAGGTAAGTATAGATATTTCAATCCACGACGACGCGCCCCACTATGTCAAACTTCATACGAATCGAATGAAACATTAGCGATTTTGACAGAATAGGGTGCGTCTTCGTGAATTGAAATATCTATACCTACCTTGATATTTCATCATGATAATTATAATCGTTCATACAGGAACTGCATGAACGACGAGAGAAGAAACTACAAAGTAAGTTAAAGGTTGAATGACATGGGGTGCGAGGTGCGTCGGTGCGCGTGACCTCATTGCCAGCTTGACCGTTAACTGAGGGGAGTCTTGGCTATTTCTGCAGCAATCTTTGGAGTTGGTACCTACTGATTACTGAGTTATAAATAGAAGCGACTTCAAAAGTGCGGCAAAGTTCGCATATATCCGAGCAGTCGCTACATAATGCGCTACGCATACTAGCATCTGGTCACCATACTTTCAAATTGACACACTCACACTACAATTTTTTTTCAATAATTGTTCCGTATACGTATATTTAACATTTAAACTAAAAAATAAATAATTTATAGACTATAAACTAGGTTATAAATTTAAAACCTCATCGAATCCATCGCAACGAGGCATGGTACCCAAGATACTGGCAGCATTGCCTATATATATATTTATTTATATATATATATATATATAGGCAATATATATATATAAATAAATATATATATAGGCAATATATATATTTATTTATATATATATTGTTTGATATATATATTTTGTTTGATTATTTTTTTGTAAATGTGTGTGTGTGTCTATTCCCACTAAATAAACGATTTTTATTTATCTTTCTTTCTTTCTTTTATCAGCAACGGCGGTATTCCAAAGGCGTTGCCAGGCTTACTGCCCCATACTAACTCATTGTGTGGAGTGAAAAAACTAACAATACTAACTTAGTAATTAAGGAAAATGTGTCACTAAGGAACATAATGGATGGAAACGCCTGCAATAAACGTTTATTTAATAATATCTTGATTTATCAAGATTTATGCAAATATAATGTTTTTTTAAAGGCATAAGCATAATTTACACTACAACTAGTAGACCCGGCAAACGTTGTTTTGCCATATATTGTTACTCACTTGGGGGTAAGAAAAATACATAGTTTACGTCATATTCTCAGACCTATACTTGAATAAATAGGTAGGTAAACACAAAAAATATGAAAATTTGTTGACCCTGAAAACGTTGTTTTGCCATATAAATTGTTTCTCACTTATGGGGTAAGAAAAATACATAGTTTACGTCATTCTCAGACCTATACTTGAATAAGTAGGTAGGTTACACAAAAAAAATATGAAAATTTTGTTACAAACCCTGTAACACGAGAGATTTAAATATAATAAATATTTTTTTTTGATTTTTTATAAATTAGCAGAGAATAAATATGTTGTGAAAAGACCCGAAGCTGAAGAATGAGGACCTACCGAGCTCGCCCAAGGCATACTAATAGTAGTTAGTGTAGTATACCTGCCTGCCTCAGGTGCAGTAAGCCGAACTGCAATAAACTGGTTATAGCAAGTTACGGGCCGCGGGAGAGGGCGGCTCCTAACTAGATTCCTCCTAACTTTCCTACTAGATAATGATCTTCTCTACGTTCGTTGCTTGGGTGCAGCGCAGCGCCACAGACGGGCGTGTGCAGCGCGGTAAACGTTAAGCGACTTTGTAAATGGAAAGCCAGCTTGTTTTGCCATATAAATTATTTCTGACTTAAGGGTATGAAAAATAGTTTACGTCCTACTCAGAGATTTACCGAACACACTCACAAAAATTTCATAAAATCGGTCAAGCACTTTCACATAGCATGTGTGGCACATAATTACCTCAAGGATACCTTGATATATGAGTATCTACACATAGCACGCGTGGCGGATAGTTACCTCAAAGTATCTATAATATTATGAGTACCTAGTTACCTCAAAGTTGGTACCTACACATAGCACGCGTGGCGGGTAGTTACCTCAAAGTATCTATATGAGTACCTACACATAGCACGCGTGGCGGGTAGTTACCTCAAAGTATCTATAATATGAGTAGTTACCTCAAAGTTGGTACCTAAACATAGCACGCGCGGCGGGTAGTTACCTCAGAGTATCTATATGAGTACCCACACATAGCACGCGTGGCGGGTAGGTAGGTAGGTACCTATGTGGCCTAAACCTTCTGATTCCGAGTGGAGACTCCGTGCCCAGTTGGCCGTAAAAGGCCGGCATAATACTGACTGAGAACTTTTGATGATGACGGTACTAAAAAGTAAGTAGGTAGGTATCTACCTCTCTAGCTCTCAAAGCCGCTCTATATTACAGCCATTATTATTCTGTAGATATAAGCAACCCGTTCTAGATACTAAAACTAAAGCGTTCACTCGCGCCAATTCGGCAAACTAATTCGGGCGCCGAATTTACATATCTTCATCAGAAAAGGTAGGGTAAAGATGATCTGGCGAATTGTGCGGCCAAGGGTTAGAGGCGAGGGGGATAACCCCCTTCCGCCCCTCCTATCCCCCTCGATAATTGCTCTAAGAGAGCGCGTCTTCATACCACTTCGGTGACATTCGTTGACGATAATTCGATTGGGTCCGAATTACCCGTTTTGTTCACTTTAATGTGAATTTCGTAATATGCAAATCTAATAGACCGTTGACGGGATTTTGGGTTGTCTGCATTACATGATAGAAGCCGTTTTTCTATGTTTCAGCCAGATAAAGGTTTTAATGAATAGTGTTGGCAGTAATTGAGTCAGCTTCGGCTTTGAAATAAAATGTAAAAAGTTAGGCACACGTTGCTTACACCACATATTATGCTTATTTGGGTACCTACCTACTAATATAGAAGCGTTGACGGTTGCAGCGTTTTACCCTTCACTTTCAGCATATAGAAACATAATTGCTCCTATAGTAGAAATTAGACCTGTGGCCATCAGCGGTACGATAATAATTAATAATGATTGTGATGATATAATAAAATTGCACTTAGGTAAGTAGGTACACATTACTTTAAAAAAGCAAAGTAATTCGACTTTAGGTATCTTCTACGTGAATATACAAAGGTAAAATTTTATTTTCACAGATTAAGAAACAGATTATTAAAAAGTTTAGTTTAGTAAATATTTCACAGATTAACAGAAAAGTACCAAAATTTATTTTTAAACAAAAAATGAAAAGAAAAACAGAACAATAAAATTTAAAGTTACACTGTGGTAAACTGGTCGATTAGATTCCATTTGGAAAAAATTATGTTCCAAGCAGTTCCTAACAAAGCCCACTACGCCATCTATCAGTGAGTAGCAAAAGTAAAAATACTAAAATAATTATAATATTATGACGTGGTATCATATTATTATAACCTACCAGCATACAAAATGATAATTATGCGTAACCGATAATTATGCGTAATCATGAATTTTGATTACGTCAATACATCGTCTTTCACAATTTTACACTCCAACGCTTATTTTTATTCTAAATAAAAAACGATGTAATTATCATTTCATTCTTAGGTAGTTTGATTTTAAATTTAGTTAACGTATTTAGTTTGACATTAAATTATTTCAAAATAGTAAAATATAATTTTTAAAACTTTCCCAAAAACTTTGGAATTTTCTACTCGTCAATAGATGGCGCTTTCACAAACACGAATCTTGAAAGCTTAAGCTAGTCATAATATTAAATTAATTTTGCGTTCCTTGAGACTTACAGAAAAGAGAATTTATTGCTTCTCTTATCTGTGTTGGTACCCCTCCTCTATCGAAACTTGGGTGAACTCCGGTTTTTCATAAATCCCGTGGGAACCATGAATTTTCCGGGATAGGTACGAGTAAAAAGTTGCTTTTGTGTGTTTATAAATCTATCTCCGTTTTAAATTTCAACTTAAGAGGGGGCTAAAAGCTAGCAAAACTTGTCATTCGCAAAACATCGTTCTGGTAAGTACAAAAGAGCACGGCATATTACGCGAAATAAGGATGTAATTTATAGTTTACTGTATTAAGTTTTAAAATACATACGAGTAACTTAGAAAGAAAACGATAATACACGTACTTCGTAATATTCATTGGAATTATAATCCTAAACCTTGGCTCTCTAGTACGTATAACATTGATAATAAATTGAAAATTGTAAAAAATTGGACGCAACTTCGGGATTTTTTTTATCGATAAAAAAATTATCCTTCTATGTTTTCACTAAAATAGTTTCTCGAAAATATGATGTAATATTCGTGTGTTTTATTTCAGGTAGTTTAGACTTGATTAACTACTGTAAAAATCAATTCTTGAACTGAGATCTTCAGTTTATACCCCCTCTCAATTACTTCAGTAGTCCTAATGTCAAGGAGTATCAAACATAATTAAAACCTTCTATGTGGTTGCATAAATTAATGAATAAATTTTTATTTCATTATCTTCCTTAAAGAATTTTAGCGGGACTTTTTCGTAAGTAAAGACTTTTTAAAATCCCTGAACTTTTTGCCAAGTCCGATACATTAATTTTACTATGGCGTATTTACCATAAATTCTCGTTTACCATGGCGGTCAATCTCTGCCGAGATTTTCCATCAACGCGGGACATAATTAGTGCATTAGTGTATGTGAAAACCAACGATAAGAAAAGCTAAGGATATGGACATCCGAACAATTTACTTAGATCTTTTTCGTGCAAGAAATCTGTCAAAATTTTATGAGTGGCTGCTGAGCGAACTACAGCGTTGCCTTGCTGTTTGTGGCAAAACAAATATTATTGACACCAATAAACTGGCGACATTTTGTCGCGCCGTCCGCCCTGACCAGGGTAAATGTCTATTGTGTAAACAGAGTTGCACTCTCTATTTCCCTGTTTCGTGTCTAATAAAAGAACATCTAATAAAGTTAGGTACAGCTACAGTAGGCTATAAACGTTATGCTTATTTTGTTCAATCGTGTGTTGTAGACAACTTTAGATTAGTTCATTAGTTCGGTCCGACTTTCTTTCTTATTTATAAGAATTCCCACTAAATTTTGGAATCAACTAAAAGTTAAGTAACAGTTGTTATACATATCTATATTATAAATATAAAAATGTGACGTTATTTTGGATCGAGCATTATTATCAAAGCAATAAAATATTAATTATTCAAATGTTATAGGTTGCGAGTTATTTTGTTACGCTCCGTTTTGTCGGTTCTAATTTATTTATCCCGATTGTGTTACCGTGTCTGATAGCGATATCGACTAAATACTCCCTTGACGTAATAAATTATTTTATTTAAATTGCAGGTTTATAAAAAAAATATTTATTTTTATAAACCTATTTATTTTAACCTAAATTACCAATGAATAAAAGCATGAGTCGTGGGGCCATACCACCATCTCTTAACACCAAAAACAATATTACAATAATAATACTACTAGTATTATTTTAATATTGTTTTGACATTCTCATAAAATGTCGCAGTATGAAGATTTTAAAACAATACTACAGTAATACTGCTATGAGAGATGGTGGTAGGGCCCCTGTATGACTGACAGATACCGTAGGTGCTAGTGGAAGGTCCATATTACACGATTCACTCTTGCTTTAAGAAATGGGATAAGTTATCTTACAATACGTGTAATTTTTTTAATTTTACAATTTCTATAGAGATTTTCCATGGGGATGTCAAGTCTCGAAAACTCAAGAGTGCCTGACGTCCAAAAAATTGATGTTGAATCCGATAGGAAAGTAACTTTCGACTTCCTTTTTAAAAATATCTACCCTTCACCACTAAGGATGAGCCAAAAGGGGTGAACGTAGAAATTTTCAAGAAATGCTCCTTGAGTGTTTGAGAAGTGTACTAGGAAAGCAATTTTTATATACACTTGCTTAAATGTAGATTTTAAAGTTTTCCTGTAGTTCGCTCAGCAGCCAACACAGCAGAATTCGGATGCTCATATCCTGAGTATTCTTATCAGAGCCTATCAGACATTACTACGTTCGCAAAGCTATTGTGCACCGAGAAGTACGTGCACGAAACTCGGCACTTGCTCTTTTTAACATTGGGTATTTTACAAAATGGGTTGAGACATAACATACGCCTATATTGGCAGGCTTAAAAATTGAATTTTACATTTACTGAAAATTTGAATTAAGTATTTAAGTACCTATACTATAATTTTTTCTTACATTTACTAAAAACCTATACCTATATAATATCATTATATTTGAAAAGAGCAAGTGCCGAGTTTCTTGTTAGTTTTTCTCGGTGCAAATCTGCTTTCCGAATTTGGAGGTACTTGACTTTTCATAAGAGCATTTAAATTGGGCCTATGTGAAAAATAAAGTTTTTCAATTTTGTTTCATTTATTAACAACTTGTGTGGTGTATAAATAAGGAATTGTGCCTGGAAATAATAATAAAATAAAACAAATGAGTCTATGAATTAATATTAATTTTATCAAATACATAGTTATAAAGTTATGCACGCTATCTAGATGGTAATGAAAAATTTATCGATTCGAATTTCAGATATTAATTACCTTTATCTATAAACTCTATCCTTCGTTTTCTAGTAGGTTTGTTTCGGCAGCAGCCAGGCTGCCGACAATGATGTGACTCGCTGCTGCGGTGGCTAGTCGAGACCTGGCGGAAGCGCGGTAAATACGACAGTGAATCCCGTACTTCCGCCAGCGGGTCTGTCGTGGAAACAGACAGTTTTTAGTGGGTGCCCACATAACCCTTCCGTTTCCCCTGCTGGAGGGGTAGGTATGCGTTAGGCATTTTCTGTCTATAAAAGAAAAAAAAGGTATTTAAATAATGATTTCATAAACATTTGTTAATATTATTCATTCATTAATATTATATTGTGACGAAAAGGCGTCATAAGCTGATTTTGTTAATAATTTAAGTATAAGAGAAATTAAAAGATTGGCTTGTCGAGGAGTCCTTTTATAGCTATAAAGAACTCTTAGATCGTAAAATTAAATGACAATATAAAATTGCAATTAGAATTAAATACCATTTGACATTATTATTGGTATTATATATGGATTTATTCTTTTTTTTCTCCTGTATAGTTTATAAACGTACTTACTTTGTATGTTAAGTTATATTGTACCTATATGACGTGTAAAACATTTACCAATAAAATGATTATGATTATGATTTTACTTTTTCTTCCTTCTGTATTAATTAAAAGGTCACTGCATATTGTTTCTCCTCTAATTACATAATATTATAGTAATAAATATTTGTAAGGTGTTACAATATTAATAATTGTAACCTATTATTGCAAGCCGTAAGGTAGAACTTGTTTGAACTTAAAAAATCTACTTAAAATCTATGTACACCAGGTTTCGCAATAAATATAATAAATAAATAAATAAATAAACGTTTATTTAGTTAGTACTAAGTATATAAAATATTTGATAAAATAATTCTTAAATCAATTCTACCTAAGTAAAGTGAGTACAAGGCAAGTAGGTAAGTTATAAGATTATATGTACACCAATTTATAATGTAGGAATATTAATATTCCTAATTTAAATACAAACGTACTCAGGTTTTAAATGATATCTAGTAATAATTTAAGAGCGTTCATGCGGCACGGTGTGAATCGCGTTTCGCTCCATACAAAAAAGGAATTCCTTCCCACTGACGCAATTTTGCGCGGAAAATGGTATTACAAAAAAAAATTATAGTAAAATAATTATACAACTTATTAAAATAGTAAATAACCAGTGACATTGAATATTAATTGCATTAAATTATCTTGGATTTTATCCTAAAATAATACGTTTAAATTAAACGTCGAAAAATGCTAAAAATGGCACTTTTCGGTTTATGGTTTTTGAATGAAAATCTAGGAAAATCGTGTTTTTTTTGAATTTTATTATTACGCTTATGTTTAATTGTAGGTACTTTAACCCAGTGCAAATAATTGTATAACATCAAATAGGCGCAAGTAAAAATCAGGAAAAAATTCTTGGAATCAACGAGTGAATTAAGCCGAAATTAATACCAGTCTTCGTCCGCCGTCGGAAGCAACATGGCTGCCACTATCTGTTCACCCCACACCCTCACCCCTAACCCACCCCTACTCCGACATAGCTTGCTTTTTTGCGAGCGAGAGAGACTTCTGCTCTGGAATGCTTTCGTTCTAAAATATTTTCAGCCGATTCATTCTCAAGAACTAAATTGAACGTTACGGGAACATGTCGTAAGGTTCAAATTCGATTGCAGCGTTAGACCTAGATATGGCATTAGGCAACTATAGAGCTTAGATGAAAAGTGTGAAAAAGTGAAAGAGATGGATAGAGCGCACCGTCTCGGGCGGGTCCAAGTTTTCGTGAGTCGTTCGTAGCTTAGGCGTCGCTCTACTCGCACGTTCGCGATTTATTTAGGCGCGAAAGAGACGGAGATATTTTTCGCGTTTTCTTTTTTTATTTGGTCTTTATCTTGTGGGGAGAAAAATGGTGCGTTTGGGATGCTTCGGGGTGGGGGTGGAGGGAGGGTAACGACCGCGTAGTTGCGTGTAATGTTAGGGGGTGAAATTATACATCCGCGTACATACGCTGTATAGATAATGAATAGTGGTGTAGAATGTTTAATCACGGTTTTTGGAGTACTTAGCTCCAGCGCGGAAATATGAGATAATTATGGGCAAAAATAATTTCCAATTTTGTCGTTGGAAATTATGAATTGAAGTTTTTAGCGAAAACCTGATAGCTGTGCTAATGATTTTAATGAGTTCGGTATTAATTGAAAATTTTGGCCGCATTTTAAATTATAATGTGGTTTGCCTAACGGCTTAAAATATATTAATGTGTTAGTTAATAATATTTTTTGGTATCAGTAAAGTAGGCACTTCGCGGTGCAGCCAATTGTTAGGCTTTGCGGTCGCTCGTTAGCGAATAAATTTACCGCCAAAATGTAGTATGAAAGCTGTAATTTATTTCATAATATAAGCTCTAGGTAGATATTTTTATCCTGCCGCCTTTTTGTTTCAACACGTTAAGTTCTGATAGGCAGTTAATGTGGTCGATTCTGTTGTACAAAATCTCTAAACTAAACTAATTTAAAACAGTGCCATCGTTTTCTATCGGGAGCAGTTTGAAAGGGATAGCGCTATTTTAAATTAGTTTAGTCTAGAGATTTTGCACAACAGAATCGACCACATTATAAGTTGTACTTAGAAAGACTGTTTAAATACTTAGGTAATTTAAATTTACTAATACTGTAGAATTACATTGCTTGAAAATCTGCATTCATTCTATTTTTTACGAAATAAACAAATTAAGAAATGCCTGTTACAGGATTTACCTATGAAATTCTAACTTGAATGCTCTAGGATCTAGGAAGGTTAGGCAGGAGATGTAAGTTAACACTCTGTCATTTTTGAACTTTAAGTAGGTATATACGAAAAATGCAAGGCAATAAAAATACAGTAAATTCGTCTGCAAAATTTGATTTGATTAATTAGTCAATAATATACAGTAAACCATACCTTCCTAATTAAACGAGGTAAAGAAGTAAGCCAATATTTAATATGTTAAGTATTTGTACCTATCTATTACATTTTTAGGGTCCCGTTACCAAAGTTATAAAAATGGAATAATGAATTAGCAAAAAGTAAAAAAAAAAACTTTTCCCACCCCCTTAGTTAAGTATCTCTAAAGTTTACTTATCGAAAATCTTAAATATCTATGGTCAACAGAAGTTAAAGTAGCTAGGTACCTAGGTATATTTTACAAGAAAATAAAACCAACTGCAATTAATTGTACTTAAGGTATTTCTTAAAATCTGTTTTAATAAAAAAAGATAAGAAGTACCAACTTAGTAGCTCCCTAACAGCCCGAGATTAGAAAAAGCTCCCTAACAGCCCAAAACCACAGAATACCATATAATACCTTACGGTACCCAAACCCAATTTCATGGTTAATGACGCAAGATGCGCACGATTCTGTAAGCAGAAAGGGTCAACCGTGAGAATGAAGGGTCAAAGATCAGCGAGACCTGCTCAACGAATATTCATTTCAAATGACCCTGACAAGATAAGGTCAAGACTTCTGACCCCATCTCTATTAACATAAAAATAAGATGCTTACTTAGAAGAGACTTAATTGTAGAAAGGGCATTAAGGGCATAGGGTCTAAGTATAGGTATGCAAGCTGATTAGTACCTATAAAATTGTGATAAAGTAAAGTACCTTCTAGGTAATGCCAGCTGTAGGTATTAAGACACAGAAATACCTAAAGCAATGCATGTGGCAATGGTAAAAGCTCAAATGTAAATAGGATTAGAAGAAAACCGAATGTATGTACAAACAATGACACAGATGCCTGATAGGCACAAAATCGCAGAACATATTCCATTGTAGTAAATTGAAATTCACAGTAACAACACAGGTCATACGTAGAACTTAACTAATTAGATTGGTCACAGTGAACGTCTAAAATTTACTCTCAAACTCTAGACATTTTGTTTCTTAAACAGACAACAATTTATTCCGTTATTAACAGCGTCTTTTCAGGCTCGTTCCACTTTTAAAGTTATGCAAGTTTTGAAATGAGAACACCTTGGGGCCTGGGGTTTCGGGCAAAAATTTCGTGGGAATTAAAAAAGCATCTGCAATTCTAATTAGCAAAACAAGCGAACTTTCTTGTTGACCCCTTTACGAAGTGACCTCACCTGTTCTTTGCATGTTTAATTACTTAGATTAGCATATTAAAGTATGTCCAGATTTTTTCTCACATCTCGTTCACTATTTGCATTAGAAAAGCGTCTTCGCCCCAGAAATCTATTTGTTTTGGCTTTTGAGTGCGCGAAACGTTTTAACGAATTTTTCGGGACTGTTGCATGATACAAATGTACCAGCTGTTGTGTTACAGTTATTTAAAGGTTGAAGCTGAGGATAACTACAAATGCACGTTGATGTTCTTACAATGTATGTTTGCCTTTATTTCCGTCTTTAAATGTTTGAGTTTCGCCAGTTTCGCTATCATGATTAAGCACCTATATAAAAAAAATCGGGGATAACGTTTTCTAAACGAAAAAATGTTAAGTATTTTCTTTGTTTGCCTGCTGTTTGCTGTCTATTTTCTTCTTTATTCTTCGCAAATATCTCGTTTTTTCTAAGATATTGTTTATTAACCAATAAAACCATCTAATCCAAGACCGCCAAGGATTCGTTATCTCAGTGATCATGTCCAAAAAATGGTCATAAATATTATTTGAAATTGGTTCGCCTACATTGCTACTTCGCCAAAAGATACATGAATATCTTGAATATCTGAACATAGAAACTTCAGTAGGCAAGATATCTTGTGCCTCCTTCACCTTTCTACCATAGAACCGCAAGAAGCCGAGAGAGGGCACACTTCAGTGCATCCAACAAGCACAAAATGTTTTCTTCCAGGTTTCTGAAACGAATCGAAAAGGTGTGGTGGAATATATCCTTCCAGTACCACAACAACCCATAACGTCTTCATTTCACTTGTATTGAAATTATTATCGTATACCTGTAAGGTGAACAAACTTAATTATTCCAACATCGCTTACTGAAAACTGAAGCGTTAGTCATCGGTAAATTATATCTACCTAGTGGATGAATTAATTATCTTGGAAAGCTTTTCAAGGTCTTCACACAAACTTAATTTATCGTTTAGTTTAGACCATAAGACAACCTGGAAAAAATTACTCTTTCAAACAATACCCAAATCACTTCAAGTGCAGTGCTTATAAAATTTGATGTGAAGTACCCTTTCAAACAAAAAAAGAATTTTCTAACGTACGGTATACACGTATCTTCGAGTAATCGGTGAACATACATAAAAAAAAGATTCCGATGAATTGAGAACCTCCTCCTTTGTTTTGAAGTGGACAATGAAACTGGGTACTGAAAATGACGATGATAATGTTACGTATACTTTAACCTAAATTACTGGATAGGTGGATTAATCAATACCGATATTTCAAGATTAAAGATGACACCCTTTTTCTCTTGTCTATCAATTTACTACCTATCTCTAAATTACGTATTGATCGGGTATTCGGTTTGTATCAATTTATAGTGGTTAAATTAAAACGACAAAACGATTCGCTCTCGATTCCTTCCTATGCCGCTCGCTCGACGTGGTGACGTTAGTTAATTTATTAGATAATTTGGTTTCACTGGAATTGGTTGCACTGGTTTTAGTTAATTCAGTTTTAGGTTTCAAAAGTAAAATAAAATAGTTAACGTTTGTAGGTATACTTTACAATATATGTAGTAAGGTTAGGGAGATATGTATCTAGTTATTTCGTATTTATTTAAACAAGCAAAACTTGTATATAAATACATAATATATTTATTTCAAAGACTTTTTGTTAATTTGAATAAAATGTCGTAGAGCTATTTAGAGAATGTGTGACAGAAGCTTTATGACGTGACAACGTCTTATAAATCGATGGAGCCGGCTGCACGCACAAAAAAACATGACTCATGTGCCGTTACCTCGTTGCCGTTACCTCGCTGCCGTTACCTACCTCGCTCTGAGGCGTTCCATGTAAGGCTTGAAGTGCAAGTGAGAGTTGTCACGTTCAACTATCGTCAGTAAACCGACTTTACAGACAACCAATTTTTTTAATTATTGATTTTGTCTCTTCTGAACTCAGAACGCTTTTGTTAAGGGCTACGGCGCGATATTTTTCATAATATCAAAGTTGAGTCAAACAAAAAAAAATCATAGCGCCAACCATGGTATAGATTTTTCTGACTGTAGGCTCAAGCCATGATATAGGCAGAGGCACAGCCGCCCGATATGACAGGAAGTAGAGATGTGAAACGGAGCGCTTTCCACGCCTCGACTTGAAGTGATCGACTCGATATCGACAGCGACCTCGATCGGTAAACAAGATCGTAACCCACTGAACCCGATGCACGCAAAACGAAGACCCACGCTTGCCGAACGCGATGATTCTCCATTCAATATTCCGATTTGAAAAAAGAACTTGTAGTGACGTGACCTTGCCTTTCCTCGGTTCGTTTTTCGTATAGCACGCAGGCGCGGTAGGGTCCGGATCAATGCCGAAAAACGGGGGTCTATCCCCTGGCGTCCCACGCGAAGTAAAAGCTCGCGGCATCTGAAGGGTTAGCTTCACCGGTTGCTAGGCTACCGCGCCTTCGCGTGGGTCGATAATGCCGCGCGATATAATTTTCTTTAATAGGCTTAGGTGGGACCGTAATGGCCGTCGTTGGCAGCGGATATCTTTTTTAGGACGGGTTGGGTCGGGTGGCCGGAATGATTTCCGATATCTACGGGTAAATGGTCATCGTAAATTGAGAACGAAATTGTCCACTTTTTATTTAGAGTCCTTTGTAAATTCTTTTTCATGTATCTACGTAATTCCCTTTACCTATGGCTATTGGTCAAAAGTAGGAACATAGATAAAATTTTGTCTATTTTTACTTATTATTTAATGTGTACATTTACTATAAACGATCTCTTTGCTAACAGTACCTCAAAATATAACATGGAACAGCAAGAAAAAAAGGGAAGAAATACAGCATACAATGAGATTGGGTAGATACAAAAACGGCGATACTTACCCATATATAAGTTACGTAAGGTATGTTAGCCGTCTATCTAACCGCCATGCGGCTCATATAATATACCTATTGAAATATCTATAATTATTTACATTAATATTGCTATTACGATTTCTTTATTTTGCGTTGATTTTATTTTTTGTATTGGTTGATGACACATATCTAATATTATTTTTGCTTAAAGAGTGGTCTGCTTCGATATTAAATAAGCTCACCCAGAAGCCGCTTTTGCTAACATCTACAATCTACATAGATGTATATACTATAGTCTATCTAGTTTGTTTAAGGTATCGACTGATGCTGCTGTTGTCGACGAGGCGATGAAAGAAGCAGCACGACCATTTGGATGGCCGCCAGGCTGTGTGACGCGATGCTACGCCAAAATATTTAACGTGAAATGATTCACGAGCTACCTATGTAGGCGGCGCAATGTGATTCGGCAGGTCGCCGTAAGAATAAATCGAACGAGTCAAGAATGATTCGAATGCGGTCAAAAATGATTCGAACACGGTCAAAAATGATTCGAGCATAGTCAACAACGATTCGCACAAGGTAAAGAATGATGAGAACACAGTCAAGAATTTTATTCGAACGCTGTCAAGAATCATTCGAATACGATCAAGAATGATTCTAACGCGGTCGAGACTGATTCGAACGTGGTCAAAAACGATAAGATCGGTAAATAACTTTGCGATTGTATGCAAAATTTCCTTACAAGATCTCTATTCCTACACCAACACCAACGTTACCAACATACGTTAAAATCATGAGCGACGACAGTGTGAAGAGCTTTAACAATATAGTTTCCTAAAGTATATGAGTGTAAGAATCCTAGCCATATGGCGATACTCTATCTATAAAGATAGAAATGGAACGAACTTCACGAATGTTTGAAAATGATCGGTCATTAGCATTACATTATTCACGTACTATGGTCAAGTGACCTCCTATACATTTTTTGAATTTCGTTCGAAAGTGATGCAACAATCCTAAAAAACGCATGGATGGGACATTACTACATTAGCTATAGAGCTGCCAAAAAGTAGTAGAAGCTTTAAATACAGATGTTACATTTGGCTTTAAAGAAAGAATTGTAAGCGTATCTACTGGATATTATCTAATAATGTAGGTACTCGCTGTGCATCAAGAAGCACAGAAGCACACAAAACGGATGAGGGACCTAGTCTATACGCCGATCTCGATGCCAAATTCCTCACACGTAGACAAGACGAAGATTATCATCGCTCCCATTCACTCAGAGCCTGTTCGTACGCGCTAATCAAAGACAGGGAAAGCGTCCTTGACCCGGCCTAATACACAAATGCCTAGGATGCTACCGATAGCGAGAGTGCTATTTGGTTGGATGGACGCCGCCATATAATATGCTTATATGGTCCGGGCTTAGACGTTACCACAACCGCAGCATAGCATAGCTAATGTAAACAGCTAGCTAGGTAGCTAGTTTGTAAACCGTCACTAGCCTATGCTCATATTCAAGCTAGTCGTTTTATAGAAAACATGACTTGGTAGTAGTACGCGCTTGCAGTAAAAGAACGAAACGCGTAAATTATGTTAGATATGTCATAGAAGTGCGAAGAGTGACGAAAACAGGGAAATTTGTTTTGGTCAAATATCAGAAATCATTCAAAAATTTACTAACAGCACAAAAGTATATTTTGTTTACTTAAATTTATATACTTTGTCTTCAACTGTGTGTGTGTGCAAAACATCACGTCGATTCGTTGCTCCATAGCAGCGTTGCAGCATTAACCATAAAAAAGGTTGAGTATAGTGAGTCAACCGACATTTGAAGATAGAGATAAAACTATTTAAAGGAAAGTAGAAATTCGGCGTACCTAGGAGTTTATTAGCAAAATCCTAGTGCCAAATTGGGTGTGTAGGTACAATAGTAATCATTGCACAATGCACATGTACCGATACGATTTATATGGTAATATTATGTCCGTACCATGTAAGTGATAGGTACCTATAATTGATTATCGCATCAACTGTGCTAGTAAATGTTGAAGGGGAAGAAAAGACTGAGTAACTGACCTATCTGCACGCAGCTTAAACCACTGCACTGGTCGGATCAGATTACGTATGCTACGAGCTAAGTATCATCTTATTATTACACAAAGAAAGATTTTTGAAAATTCTAAAAAAAATTACTTTCAAATCCCCCTTACAAAGGAGCAGAAACAGGTGAGGAGGAGATACAAGAGATACGCGTAGATTCGAGTAAAGGGAGCTTTTACTGAGTGAGGTGAGGTAGTTATGACGTGACCATTTTTCGTGGCATAGCGGGACGCTTTCGGTATTTTGTACCTTAATTTAAATAAAAAATAAAATTAATACATAATTTCTCGATAAAAGTATTTCTAAACGCACTGTAGAATAAGATAAGTTTAACGAATGTAATGAAAGGAGTAGGGATTGGTTTAAATATTTATTCAAATATATGGACAATCTTATCTTCTCCTTAAATTAAGACGAGTAGGTGTATAAAGGTTCAAGTTTGGAAAAGCGGGACTTTTTCGCTCTCGCTGGGGACAGCGGGACAGACAACCTGAAAGCGGGACGTATGGTCACGTTAGGTATTTACCTACTAGTCACAATCTTAGGCAAGCCACCTGTTGCTGCAGGCCGTAGTAACTAGTGTAGTGCATTTACTCATCCGGCGCCGATGTATTGCGACCAGCCGAGCCTTCCGAGTGCCTTCGACCGCGAATTATCCAGTTAAGGCCTGTTACTATGTATGAGCTAACGTCCACATTACCGATGGTATCGTGCGGCCAGATTATGCGACATGCGCTTTCGTATCCACAAACTATACACGCAAAGAGCAAACATGATGTTTTGAACTAATTAGCTGTTGCCTGCGTTTCTCGGCATTTCACTAATTTCATGAATAAGAATGAAGATAGATTATATTGCTTTGTTATACTCCGCTACATTAAAGAATCTGTATGGTCCTATAAGTAGGAACACCATATAAGCATGAAACCCCGACACCGACACTTTCTTCGACGCACGTTTTGTCCCGACACCGGGACATCCTCAGGAGATGTTGACTTCACAATGCGAGATAGTAGAAGTCTTTAAATATGTCCTGCTAATTATTCATTTCCGCAAAATTGCGCCTGTTTCCATTCAATAATTTCATTAGGTTTTTACTTATTTAGTGGAAACCATGGATGTTTCAGGATAAAATAAAGTCAAGGCAGGAAGGAAGACCCAGATGCTATGTCAGCAATGCCCTATTGGATGAGCAAACTTATCTTTTTACCAACGCAGATGCCAGGTCTTGGATCTCTGGTAGACTCAATTAACCTAGTCGAAAATGAATCGAAGACGAATTGTTATAGGTCAACAGTTTTATTTTTCCAAAAACGTTCGAGAAGACCAACGAACACATATCTACTAATTGCACTAATTGCAAAATAAAACAATCAAACTGGCTTTTCTTTTTTCTTTACAACCAAATCTCAATAGCTGAAAACGACTAAGCGTCATGTGGTATTTAGGCACCAAAAAGTAACTCTGAAATTAGCTAATGAAATATACTTTCACTATATTTTGAAATAATTTTCATCATGCAATTAAAGCAGAAAAATATCTAAAACAGCTCATATCTCGAAACTGGATTTTTGGGGCTGGTTGTTTTCTTCATAACAACGCTCAATTAATCTTGCATGTTACAAGCAAGTGTACTGCAGTAGTATGTAAAGGTGAAAGTGACGTGTGACCGAGTAGATGTATTTACTCGTACCTACCTCTAAACAATACCTAAACCGTGTAAGGTTTGCATAAAAAATTAAAATAGTAAAGCCCAAAATAAACAGTCGTTAAATAGCAGTGGAATAGTTTACGACAGTTTTGTCGAATGTCTAATTACTGTTGACAACAAAGACAAAACAACCCCTGGATTGTGTAAGACAAACGTATTCATCATAATCGTAATCGGAACCAAATTCTGTCCGTTAATTGGTTCGCTGATTTACGTCAGCCAATCGGCGGGCAGAATTTGCCAACGATTAGGTACGATAACCATGAATACGTTATTCTTACGTATCACCATTCCACTGACCACTACTTGTGTCTCCCTGAAAAATCCATGGTTCCCACAGACTTGTGTAAACCAGAAATTCATGCTGCATGCATTATATACTGATAAATAAAGTTTTATATTTATCAGTTTTGAATTCAATCGTGATGATGAAGATAAAACTTATGGTTAAATCAAATAATTAAAATAAATAAGTGAAAGAAATTATGAGGACATTATTACATTTTTAAAATAGATCTATCTGATAACTAAACCGGTATTTTATGTACGGTAAATGATTACTACTGCCAGAGAAATAAATTAGTTACCCAATTTATTAAAAGTTACTCGTGATAGATATTATTAGTACTAGTAGATCATAAAGAACATCATATCATCATCATAGGTAGGTACGTCATAAATATGAACCTCATTAGAATGTTAGAGATATGTTTTTGCTGGCGCTACAGTTTAGAGTTTAGACTGTACGCATTCTAGTGCAGACCAATACGTATTGATATAATAATCGCTGAACTACAAGCCGTTACGACCGCCACTTCAGACTGTTCGCTATACATTGCAGCGAGCAATCCAATATCTTCTCATTATATCCATATTAAACGCGCAATGTACAGGTTTGTTGCGGCATTTCATTACCAGCACAGTTTGGTGGAAGCATCATAATAAAGCAGTGAGCTTCATTGAGCGATTTCCTAAAGCTAATTGCTGTCATATTACGGTTCGGTTAAAGTTATTAATTACCACAAAAGCAGATACTACGGAATAGGTTGTTGATTCAATTTTGCATGTGAGGTACCTACATTGAAAAGAAACCGTTCTGTTATTTGTAACTTATTTAGGTACATAGATGTCAAGAGCGAGCCCTCGACTTCAAAAGTGTGGCTAAAAATACTTTGCCCAAATTGGCAAACCTGAGCCGTCGCTACACAATTTTTCACGCACACTAGCATCCGCACACAATACGAATTGCAAATTGACACACACTACAAGAAAAAGTTGCCGCACTTACGGAGCTGTCGTTGTTAGGGTGGTCTCTATCTAGTCGGATCGCGAGCGACGATCTATTGTAAATCTATGCTTATTTACCTACAAGACAACTTTGAAGCACTACTTAATCCTACGAAATTTAAAGCCTTGCCAAATTTATAAAATTAACTTAACAAATTAAAAAAAATGCCAGCAATTGCACGATGATAAATATAAAAAAAAAATATTATCAAAATTGGTTAAGAAAAAAAGCGTAGCTCCATTAGATTAAGTTAAATCTTCATCGGCTTTAGTTTTTTAAATAGTAATTCTTGATGGTGTAAAGACGGTTACATTAAAGTATGGTCGGCTTCACTACAAACCTCATACATTTACCCAATATAGGAGGGTGAGTCGTTGGAAAAATGGGCGTTTTCCTCGCTAATATAATTTTCCGATGGGTCATCAATCACGCCGGAGGGGCGCGTTAAGTCGACACATGTAAATTTTAGGCAGAATTATATGTTTGTAAAGGCCTATGGGATAAATTAAAAAAAAGTATAAATTAAAACATTTTCGGTAGCGGCAATTGATAGGCGTTCAGATAAATTAAATGGAAAACGATTTGTAAACATGTATTCTAACACTAACTAAACGGTTCATATGTGGAAAATTGCTCATCCGATTTTTTATAACCTATTTCCTGTTTCATAATAATATGAACAAGCAAAAAGATAAGTACCAATAAAGTTACTTCTTCCTCCTACCCTCTGATAAGAAGCAAAAGGACTACGAGTTACACATTACATAATAAAAAATCTTACCTATAATTTCAAAGCGAAAGAAGGCAGAATGGATGCAAAAATAGTAAAAGGCTAGAGCATTAATTTAACTTAGCGATAAAAAATTCTCAAACATTTTTAAACGAAACCGTTGCCTCGTTTACCGCTTAAAAGCCTACAAACACTTCATTTGCCATATTCTTAACAAAAACTGCTGTAAAAGAGGGCATCAATTAGTGAGGAAAAGCAGGCAACGGCGGTGGGTTAGGTCAAATAATATAATCGGTGGGAAAGTCACCCCTCTACCTCTACCTCTACCCGTGTTTACTACTCATTAGGGCTGAAGATCCTCTATTTATAGATGTTTATTTTGTACCAGTATTTGTATTTAAAGGGTGGGTTGGGGTAACTGTTTTAACCATTATGCAATGGATACTGATAGACTCTGCTAATATTTTTTTCTGAAATCGACGCAAATTGGGTGTATATGGGGGGGGATACGGGCGTCCCACGGCGGTGCCACATGGAGGGGAAGTATCTTAAATATTGTAGATGGAACATTTCATTGAAAGAAGACTTCATTTAAAGAACTTAAACTGCATTCTGTTTTTTACCCACGACGGAACGGAGTACGGGTATATGAGTTTAGGGTGAGAGACCGTTTGTACATTACTCTATTAAAAAGATTTTATGTTTGTTTGTATGTTAAATTGTTCACAAAAACCAATAATGCAAAAATATTTTTGTTTGTTTGTTTGTTTGTTTGTTTGTTTGTGCACATCAATGTTCCCATTTATTTCAAAAACGGCTTGACCGATTTAAATGCGGTTTTCTGTATAATGTTTGGTGTTCAGCGGCAATGGTTCTTAGATAGTTGTTACGAACATCGATCACCAGGGGGCGCCATAAAATACATTTATATTGCAAACGAATGTTCCCATTTATTTCAAAAACGGCTTGACCGATTTAGATGCAGTTTTCTGTATAATGTTTGGTATTCATTGGCGATGGTTCTTAGATAGTTGTTACGAACATCGATCACCAGTGGGCGCCATAAAAAACATTTACAGTGCAAACGAATGTTCTCAATTATTACAAAAACGACTGAACCGATTTGGATACAGTTTTGTATAAAATATTAGTGAGTCATTGACAATGGTTTGTAGATAATTGTTCTTGTGATTGAACAGCAGGGGGCGCCACAATAAACGTCTCTTTATGACTTGGAAGGGATGATGCCTTCAAACGCTGCTAGAGGAGCTAATGGCTAGTTTGAAGATTAATTTTCATTTTTTAATAATAATATAATTTAAATTACATTAATATATTAATCGAAAAACTATAAAACAAGTGAAAAATTAAAAAATTTTAAAACACCCACGACTTTTGCAGACTTGTAATTGAAAAAGGATTAAATAATTTTTTTGAAGCTCCCCGACTAAAGGAAAGTAAGAACTAAGAACCTATCAGTATAATTACAAATCCAAGAAAATCCGTCGGAGCTGCCATTGCTATTTTCGTTTCCAATATCAATTAATGTAATTAGTAAGTATTGTTATACTGCCGGTATATGAGAAGTATAAAGAAATTGAATTAGTCATCAACTGGTAAACAGCACCATCAACACTAGGCAAAACACAGCAGCTCCGGCGGATTTTCTTGGATTTGTAATTATACTGATAGGTTCTTAGTTCTTACTTTCCTTTAGTCGGGGAGCTTAAAAAAAATTATTTAATCCTTTTTCAATTACAAGTCTGCAAAAGTCGTGGGTGTTTTAAAATTTTTTAATTTTTCACTTGTTGAAAATTTTTTTATCGTAAGCTAACGCCATAAAATAAGTAGGTATATCTTAGGTATACTTTATCTTAGGTATACTATGTACCTACCTATTTATAAGGGAGTGGCTATCTCATTATTTGATCGATTTCGAAAATAATAAAATAAAATAAATAAAATAAATGTTCTTTATTGAAAGGCAATGAACCCAGTTAACCAGTTTACATGAAAATATTAAATAAAAATAAAAACATTAATGATGATATGAGAATATTAACATAAATAAAATAAAATAAAATAGAAATATTATGTGCTTATTTTCGATTCGCACTGCGATGCTGTGTCAACCAATGCCGACAGATTGCGGTATCCAAGTGGTCACACATTGTACGAAGGATCTCATTATGAGAGCAACGAAAAAAAAAGTAGAAGGAGGTTCTCAACTTGCTGCGTATATTTTTTTAAATATTTCATAAATTATTTCGGACGGGAAAAATTCAGAAATTTCGCAGACTCTTTTTCAACTTTGCGATAATTAAGCAAGAATCTCGCAAGTCGGCCATTTTCCCGAGCAAGTCACGGCGCTTAATATCCTCTCTGTAATTTTGCGCGCGCAATTTTTCTCGCGCCATTACCCGCGCGTCCATCATGAGGAGGCTCGCCGCCCGAGGCTGCGCGCGAAGGGGTGGAAATGAAGGGACATGTAAATTAAGGAATTAATGTTTATATGTACTTACATGACAAAATATTTATACCGCTTAGTATCTTGTGCGTTAAATTGGTAAGTGGTTACAAATTACAATTTAAATACATTAATTATGATCTATGATCAACGAGAAAGATTCTGTCATTCAGATTTCAGACACTCAAATTCTTATAGGAAACCCTCGTAATCGAAATTCAAACTTTAAATTTATCTTGATAGTCGAAACTCGACATAATTAAGTTCTCAGATTGACTCCGCAATAGCTACTAAATGAAGAAATGAACTTAATTAAATCATATATCCTCTAATAGTTTTCTTGGAAAAATCTATGGTTTAAACGAGATTTGTGAAAACTCGAACATTGTGTGGGTAGAGCGGCGGGCAACAGTTTATTAAAATGTTAGTACATACGAAAGTGTGATAAATGAGGCTTATATTTGCATAATATCAACAGTCAAAATATCAATAGAATTTAAACGCTAAAACACCTCGTATTTGAGGCTTTTTCCTCGCCATTTAGCACAAGATGTACGTTCCGGATAGTGAAAGCCTAATGGCGCCCGTTAAATGCCTCCAATGGCGTCGTTGGGGTTAAAATTAAAAATGACCGTGATGCAGCGTTTTCTTTTTTGTTCTAAAGGGACGGAGGTGAATTTGTTGAAAGAATATTTCGAAGGGACGTCCTTTATGACCCCGCGGGGCGTAGGAGGGTTATTATATTGCGTAGAGGGTGCTGAAGTATAATGAGTCCCTTTTCAAATTTTCCTTCAAAATTCGTATTTTCATTAAGCGATAATAACAGAAATTTTGGGAGGCAAAAAGCGTAACGTATATACGTGGACATAGTACCTATACGTATGGTTATAGGCATTGTTTGTTACTTATTCAGAGGGCCTAGACAAAGTGATATTCTATAAGCGATGTCGCTAGTAGAATGCCAAATATGTATGGGATTGACATTAGCAAACGCTATGTCATAGCGTTTTTGGACTTTTCTGTTATCTTTGTTATATAGAGCATTTTCGGTTTTCATTCAAATAATATTATGTTGTTTTTTTAATGATCACCTAGCCTAGCCTACGTAAGACTGTAGAACTAGTTATACTGAGTCTAAAACTACGGCAATTGGGTATTGTGATTATTATTTATCCGAATTAAATGGACGCATTATATTGGACTTACCTTTGCACAGGTTATCAATATATTATATTTATGTGTATTTATCAGTTATCTAATACCCATAACACAAGCTATCACTTACTTTGGGGCTAGATTAGATGTGTGTAATGTCCTGATATATTTATATTAAAATAAAATAAACGACTGTAGCTTTTAGAAGCGCTCTCTCAATACGTACAACAGTTTTTTTTTATATTAGCGCCACTACACTCTGGAATAAAAACGTAGGTATAAAGCCTGGAGATTAGCCGTTCACATAATCAACTGAAATTTTCGCTTTACAAAGAATTAAGCGTGCAGAGTGGGAGAAATGATTATAAATGGAGTGTTTTGGAAGAATATTTTTGGGAGAACGGCCTAAGCTTTTAAACTGAGCAAAGCGCGTAATTTAGAGCGGCCCGTCGTCGGGCGTTAATTAGTATTTTAATCAAAATTAATAGGCGATTACTTGGGAAATTGTAAAGAAGACTCTAAAATGGCTTTTTATTTTTACTTTTATTTACATATATTAGCATTCAAAAGGCTTATAACTAAATGAGTGTAAACTTGTTTTTGTTTGCTATTTTTTTGTTTGATAAATAATAATTAACTCCCGAAATTAATAACAATCTATCCTGTACAGAATACAGATTTCTACTTTCCACATTAACTCCTACAATTATTACTTTTATAATAATTAACATTCGGATTCTAAAGTTATAGGGAAACAAATAAACAAGTTGTACCTACTCCGTAGTAAAATCGGTAAGTATGTCATGAAATGTGCATCGAAAAGAAAGTAACGTTTTGTATGCAAAATTAAATTCCGGATATGAAGCACAAATTCGTAATTTTTAATGGTTCTTAAAAACATTAAGATTAATTAACCAAACAATTTTGGTTTTGGTTCATGAGAAAACTTGATACCACCTTTGGTCATTCTCCTTTTGATGTCTGATACCGCAAATCGGGATAGGATAGGTTAGTAATTTTAGGGTATCAGTGAAGTGCCATAAGTATTAAGTACTCAAACACCCTGAATGAGAACTCCCAATACTGCACAGGAAGTGGACCTCAGTGACCGCAGCACTCGCGGCGCGGGCGGCGTTTCTTATTAACCCATTAAAACACAAACCCCTGTGCGGCCGCGACCGCCGCGTACGATGCCAAAAAAGCCAAAATTCTCACGCGTGAAAGTGTCGCACTTCTTTTACCTTTTTCCAATGGCTATCGACGAACCGCCTTTCGATTTCATTACGGACGTCCGTTTTTTATTTTTAAATCGCGGCGCGCTCCACGCGGCCCGTGTTTTTATTCGCCACCGGTTTTGTCCGTATTTTTTGACGTGACAACGTCTTATAAATCGATAGAGCCGGTTGAACGCACGAAAAAACATGACTCACCCGGCGTTACCGGCGTTACCTCGCTCATGCGGCGTTACCTCGCGAGCGCGGAACGAGCGACAAAGAAGACGTTGTCACGTTCAACTATCGTCAGTAACCCGACTTACAGGCAACCAATTTTTTTCCGGCGGTTCGTTTCTGTTTTTATGCGCACGGCCCCGCAAACAATACCATCGCGGCCGCCGAATTAACTCCCAACTTTCCGCCTTTTGTCGCCGATAAAAATATTTTAATTCCGCCCGCCTGTTAATTAATAATTAATATTTTTCGCCGGCCGCATTTTAATGGCCTCGTTTAACACGTGTTCCGATGCGATTGTTTTTTCGCGAATCGTTTTCATGAATGGAATGATGACGTAATAGGATAATGTCAGTGTCGGCAATTTTACGTTTTTATTGGGCGGCGTGTTGTTGATTTTTTTTCTGTGCCACGAGCGCCCGCCGTCAATGGGACGAATGCATCGGACTTTAATTCTCAATGTCATTATCACTTTCACAATGAGTGCTCATGATTTTAAATATGTTCCGATATAAAATTGTTGAGCGAACTTTTTTCACGCGCACTTGCCTTCATTGCGATAATTTTGTTGCTGCTTTATAATGGTTTGTTATATATCGCACATTGGTTTCCATGCACCACATCTACTTTAACGACTAATCACAAAAGAAGTACTCTTATTTTAGATCTCTACATAATTATCCTCGTTAGAGATTAACAAAACTACCTATTTGCTATGATCAATGTTCTTCACAACAAACTCATTTCAAGTAAAAGCTCCTTTCTGCTCTTCTAAATGCACGATTTAATAACTGATCTCTAGAACTGGTTTTGCTCGAGAGCTATTGACAAAAGGTGGCGATTTGTATTTTCAAAGGATTTGCCCAGCGTTCAGTTGACTTGACCCCTGCTTCATTGAATTTAGATGACCTCTGACCTGGCACGCTACGTTAGGCACGCGTATCTAGTTTTGGTTATTTAAATTAGTTTCACGGAGAAACGACTTGCTCGCTTGCTGTGGAGTTTTTGCTATTTAGTGCACGTTTTAAACATTTTTAGCGTTATGATTTGAATCACGAATCTCTTACTTACCTTCTTATTGAGTCAAAAGTTTTTTTATTGAAAGTATTTTTTTGATAACTAAAAATTTCAACGTTACTTTTTGTGCTTTTTAGATCGTCTCCATTAGTTTGTCACACAACTGGGTACAATGCATAAGTTTTCGTTCAGAATTGGAGGAGTTTGGCCATAGCCTCGCTGGCAACGCTGGCCACGTCCTCCTTTAAGGACACTATGGTGAACTCTTAGATGCAAGTAAATTCTTAGACAGTGTAACTCTTAGCTGTGCTTCTTGGAACTTGGAAAAATCAAAGAGATTGGGAACCTCGGCCCCATGGTGAGAAGAAAAGGTCTGAAGTCTGAACCTATTATTGATTATTATAATATTAGACTGTCAGAGGGAAAAATCCAAGTGTAATCAAGCACGACACTTATCTAAACTAATAAAAATACACCAACAGTTCACACCGAGAATAGAGATGGGTAGTTATCTAAATGAATATTTAAATACTACTTTAAATAAATTATTATGCAAAAAAGTAATGCCTTTCAGAGAAACTTATTCAGTTCGTTAGCATTGCGGTGGAATCCTTAAAAGTCCGCTTTGCATTTTGGCCGACAACGACACTCTCGGGTGAAGTTAGGACAGAGACGGGGTGAGAAACGCTTGCATTTCTAAGTAACCACTTTTAGAGATCCTTTAGCTGCGTTAAAAGCTTTATTCAGTGACATTTGTATGGATTGGGTTTTGGGTTTTAAGCATACGATAGCTGTGGTCTATGAGCTGAGAAAGGATTTTTGAAAATAAGAACTTTAAAGGGTTAAAGCAGTTGTGTGTCATATCCGAGCGTCCATTTAGGTATATTATGTAGTTCTTTCTAAGATTTTATCATTTTTCACAATTTACGGTTTATAACGGACTTACGGACATTACAAGTCACTTACAATCTGGAATTCCGTCATCCGAACTCCTTTTCCTTTATATTTGTTTTACACCTATATTTATATCAATCTTCGATCTACTTAATTTGATTTGGAATATATTAAAAAATATTAAACTTGTTTTAATTTCCACATAAAGTAGGTAGGTACCTAAAAGGTAAATGGAGGAGAATAGTATTACTATTATAATTTGCCATTAAAAAAAGTTGTAGAGTTTGAAGGAGGTATGTGTAGTTTCAATTACTAATTGAAGTATTTGTTTAATTTAACATCTAAGAAGTGGTTATTTAAATAGCTGAGAAGGCAATGAGTACAGAAGCTCCAGTAGGGATTCTAAACCAATGTGGAACCCCGCGGCATTGGTCATTCCCTGCATTTTGATCTTTTCCAGAGCTTTGCACTTGGAGGTCGTAAAGCAAAGGCCCCGGAGAATTGCCGGACAGAAGCAGTTAATTTAGTGCCTTTTGCTTATTTTACACAAGAACATTGCCCGCTTGAGTTTCATTTATTTGTGCTTGCGGTTTTCGGATTGCGGAGCAAGCATTTATATAATTTAATCAGAAAAAGTTCTTTTGATATGAATAAATCTCTAGATTAGGTACGTAAAGCAGAAAGCACGAAAGAACATAGAAACATATTTTGGTGCTGCAAGTATATTATACATACATGATAATATTTATCATCTACATCCCGGTAGATAGCAAAAAATAAAAACGTATCCACATAAAGCCCAAGGCGTGTCATGGACAGCTAAGTACTTTAGCTACACGTAATTTTTTTGGTATTTCTCTGGGATATAAATGAGCTTACGGGCCTTTGAGCCAGTTACCTACTTATATGACTTATCTGCGTTCGCTCAAATGGAAGAAATTCAGAAACTAAGCGAGAACTTGACAGTTGTCTTCTATAAGTCACATGATAATTTAGCGATCGGATATGTCATTGACATTTTTTGAATTTCGTCCCTTCGAAGTGATCTAGGTCTCTGCGAAAATCGCAGATTGGCTAAAGCTTCTGTTTCCAGTAGTGGGTAGCAAAAAAGGGTTGAGAGACATTCATCAACCGAGTTTCATTACGGCGAGCCTTTTGGTTAAGGTTTTCTAAAATGGTTGTTTACAAAATTAATTGTAATTTTCCCTAAAGCGGTCATTTAATACTTAGGTAGTGACCGTAGGTACTTGGGTATAGCGGCTATGTATCACATGTGCGTCACAAGGGCCGCGTCTCCCTCACAGCCACCTTTTACGACGTAAACACGAATTTTTACTGATTCCCAAAGTTTGCTGGTGAAAATAAAATTGGGTAATAATACAGGTTACCTACAGTTTTATATTTTGTATGATCGCAAATAATAATTTTTAATCAAGAAAACTTACAGGCACAAAGGTCATAAATGCAGAAGGCATTGCGCTCAGTATATCCTCCGTCAGTCTTACTGGGTGTCTGTTAGTTATAATGTGTGTCGGAACTTAACTAAATCAGTAAATTTATTTGGTTTTCGAGTATAGACTATTCTACGATACGAGCTTTTGGGGCTCTGTCCACAAAATGTTAAAATGATAGGTACAAGTTGAAATTTGAACTGATTATAAGAGCTTATTCAAACAACGGACGACAGTATAAAAGTGAAAGTATAATTGATGCTAAAGGCGTTTCTTCCGCTAGTAGAGTATCTTGGATAAGTCTTAATTTTACCATTCTAACAAACTTTTAATATTACCATAGGATTTGACAGGAAATCGTCTGTCGAGTAAGTAATTTCTATAAGATTAGACATTAAAACCTGTATTGGCTAAGCTAAGTTGGAGTTTCTATGGGTTTTGACAGGAAAAATATACGTCGTGTGTGCTACCTAGTAGATAAAAGGATTTCGAAGCGTATGTCAATAGATGGTAAAGTTTGGGCAACTCAGGCTGGAGTGTTGCGGGGGAAGTTAGGGACAAATCGCCGCCGCCCGCGGCTGGGCACGCAAAGCCGTTTGCAAGACGCACCCTTCTAATCCCCGCTCTCCCTTCATTACATACAAGGATGGTCAACTCTCCCCGGCCTCCCCAACAGAAGGTTTTATGTCTTCAATAAAATTTCTGAGCTGTTTGTGTTTGTGCAATTTCATTTTTGCATCTATACGATGTTACGTATAAATATCATAATTTATGTCAATATAATCGGAGCACTTACACTGAAATCTTTGGTTATTATCGTTTAGATACGGCACTGGAATTCTTAATTAACGTCACTGCTTATTTCTTTGAACGTCTATGAGCTTTGCGAAGGAGCTAATCTGGGTTGAAATACGCTCACGATATTTTATCAACGACAAAGCGCAAACGGTCAAGCGATCATTTGCATAGGAAACATTATGGTATTAAATGAGCGACCGAAAGTTCAGTTGCCGATATTTTGCCTGAGTTTTGCCTACAGATCTTTTGACAGGTGTGTTGTGTCAGTCTGACCTTTTGACAGGTGTGTCTTTAAGTGTGCCCCAATGTTTCATTTAATTTCATTCTATAATACACCATCACCCTCCCATCACCTATATCGCTATGTAATTTGGACAGAAAACTTTTAATTGAAAATTTCCTTCATGCATTTGAATATTAGGTATACTAAACGAAACTAGGAAAGAATAACTTTCAGAAAGTCTACTACCACAAAACTACTAAAAGTCTACTTCCAATATAACAGGAATGATAAATGCGAAAAGTCATGTAGATATTTCAATCCACGAAGGCGCGCCCCAATCTGATAAAATCGCTTGTTTCTTTCAATACGTTTAGAGTTTGATAGAGTGGGGCGCGACATCGTAGATTGAAATATCTATACGACAAGTTATAACAAATTAAAAAAAAATTATTAATACTTATTGCTATTTTTCATAGTGCTATCTTTACTTACGTAGGTACTTACCCATATACCTACTTATAGATTTCTACCCCTTTGTCTAGGTATACATTTTACGCATTGAAACATGAGAAATCGTTGGAAATTTCCGAACAAAAAGGTTTAATTCGGCTGAAAAGTTATCTTTCGTAACTGTATAGGCCTTTAAATTCTGCAAAGGGTGAAGACCACAATTACCTCCTACCGAACCCTCCCACCCTCCTGGATTATATAAGGGGGAAGATAGTTAAACCCGGTCCTGAATAAATTTCGCTCGTCAATAAAGGGTTTTGTCCCTTTTCCCTTGGAATAAAGGGATGTTTTTGTTATCTTGAGGATTGGCTAATTTGACAACAACAAAAGGGCTTCCGTTTTGGGAATTGCGCCCTGATAATCAAGGTTTTTGAGATATAAAAGGAAAAAGGTATGGTAATTTGCGATATACAGAGGTCTAATAAATACTATGGAATTACGTGCACGCTTGCTACGAGATCAAGAGATAAAATAAGGCTTTGTTTAGTAGAAAAATGAATGTTTCATAAATCATAATGAAAGCCTTATACACATATTAATATATGTAATTCGTATTTAATCTTACGAAAATAAAGTATAGCTTTACAAATCTCAAGCGTATATATAGGTTTTGATCCTATAGTTTGACATTAGACCATGACAAACTATCCTGAGAACAAAAAGTTTCATACGAACTTGCATCCCCAATTCAAAGGCTAGGGTAGTTACAACCTTAAGAGTAGAATAAGTCCTAACACTGCTATACAAAATTATGGTTTAGGAGAAAAAAGTCGTTTCGGAAATTATGATGTCAGTCAGCCATTATGATTGTGAGTTAGATTTTATTTGCAATTTCCAAGAACTTAGAAAATACTACTATGTGTACAGGGATTTTCGATTTGAAAAAGAACTAATAGGTGTTTGATCGACACTAAAGCGCTTGAGTGTTATGGCATCAAATGGATAAAGAGTACCGCCTTCCGTGGACTGTGCACTTTAACTGCATTTGAAATCCGTTTTTTTTTATTTTGCTCTAGGCGAAATAGGACTATCTTTATGAACGTATTTTTGGCTGTAGAATTGAGGATTTCTTACGCATTACAGTTTGTTCTCAGAAAAAGAAACGTGATATTTTGACATTATTTTTTATGTGTTTTTGTTGTATAATCTTTTGCTCTTTACTAAGACCAAAATGTATGGTAAAATAACATAAATATTTTATCATGTTTTGTTATATGTAAATAATAATATCACATTTTTGCATTTAAAAAATGAATGCCCTACAATAATCCACTATATTCTTCTTTCAACATGAGAGCGTAAACATGTGGAGGATCGTTCATTTTTAGATTAGACGATTTATATCTATATCTTCTACAAGTCATTATGACGGGGATAATCTATTAAGTACTGAATAGGTATCTCCATCTCAAGTAGGGTTGTCCACTCATCAAGGTGAGAGCTATCGAAGATGTCAGGTGTCTCGCACAGCGACAGCCCTGACCCGACAATCCGTTGAATATTATCGTACCTAATATACGATTAACGCTTATCATCATTATTTTCTTAATTATAGTAGCTTAAATCAAAATATTTGTTACAAAAATAGCTATGCAATAACACGTTTATAAAGTAAAGTTTTGATAAAACGTGTTAATTAAAATAATCTATAGCACTCATTGAAAAACAAGAAGTGCAAAATAATGAGAACTTACTTATTGTAATCCGAAGGTAGAAAAGCATCAGCACAAATATACGTTAGTTATATTTAAAAATCTTTAATATTTGCGAAGAGAATGCTTTTTTACTCCCTTTAAGCAGATTTTGTAGATCTTATCAGAGAGTGAAATAGATTTCGTGCACGAGTAAATTACAAGTTTATGTGTAGAAGGATTGCTGAAAGCTAAAACTCGAATTTCCACTGATAGACGACCACCTCAATACGTAATTCATGAACACCCTACAACATAAAGCAACTAACTAACGATATAGTCTATAATGTCGAGAGCACTCTTCTAAAATTGGAACATTACGTAGGCAGTTATTTGAAATTTAACAAAGCGTTCATACAGGACCGTCATACAAAGTTGAGCGCCGAAAGCCCTTGTGCCTATCCACGTACGCCGGGATTAAATAAACAAAGTTTTTGTAAAACCCTGAGAGATAAAACATCAAACAGTCGTACCCGGATCACCGTACGTTGCTACATTTGCCTAGATTAACAACCACGCATATGGGCGGTTACTTTTGATCCCGATTCTAATGTACGATGTTAATAGGTACGTTTTATTTAGAAAATTTTAACGATACGATTTGGTGCCGCGTGTTTCATTATGTTTCTTATAATTTATTTAAGATTTTCAGATTAAGCGATAATTTATATGAAATTTTCAGATTATTTTGGTTTTATTTGTGGACTTTTCTAAGTACAAAGTTTGCTAAAAATCACTAAATATAAGAAAATCTATGACCCCCGTGTCTAAACATCGGCATAAGAACAAAATTGTTTAAACCTACTGGTCTTGCCGACACAGACAAATATTTTTTTATTTCTTTGGTTTTAAGTTAGTTTATTTATAGAGAGCTAAGCTGTCCCCATTTATTTTAATAGGCTATTTTAGCACTCCGTAAGCGCTGCGGGGTTGCTCTCTGCTATATCTAAGATCAAGCTGTCTATTTAAAAATAAATAGACAGACAGATAAAATTTTTAGAGAGTATGTAGATAATTCTGATGCCAACGTAACAAAAATAATAACAAAAAATGATACATATAAAAGTCTCCTACAACACACGTTTTCGTTTGACGGACCTTTTTTTGTTTGACTCCTCGCACTTAGCCGATTTTTATCACTCTATTGACAGGTTTTTTTATGCGGGATGCGTAGGAATTAGAAGCTTTACTCAGTTCATAGGGGAAAGTGGGGGAAATACGAACACCTAAGGGAAAACTTAAATAAAACAGTGGAATTTGATCACAGAATTTCTTTATTGTTTAATTATTAAAGTTTACTTATCTGTCTAACGAATTCACTAACCAACATTTATATTTTTTAATAAATTGTAACAACATGAAAAAAAATTAAAACCCTTAGTGTTCGGCTGTACCCGACATTAGTCGGGTAAACAAGAACACCAAGTTGGGTAATTACGTACTAACATTAATAATGACAGAGATCACATTTATTACCCAACGATGTTGACTGTCCATCAGTACAATTCTCGTGAGCCCATTTTTTACACATGTAGCACATAATCCAGTCTTCAACGGGGGGATCTATATATTTATCTTCAAAAAAAATACAAAAGTAGTCTTCTTTTTCCTTTTCGTCTTCTTCTCTTTTTTTTTTGTATGTTGACTAGGGTCACTAAAGTATTTTATGTTCTTGAAATTTTTTAATTCTCTTTTAGCGTCTTTGTTTAAAGGTTTCATAACACTACATTTCAGTCTTTTTATTTGTGATCCTTTTTTTCTGTTTTTTTCTTGATTTCTTCTGCATTAGCTCTTTTTCTGTTTTCCTTTTCCACTTACTGGTCTTTTATAGGTGTGCTCGTAAGAATAGTTGATCTTTTCTTCCTGTTTTTGCATTTTGATATTTTTTGAGAAATAATAGGCAATTCAACGATCTCGGATAGGGAAACTACATGCGTGCTTGTATCATCGCTTTGTAAATTAACAGCACCTGTATCGGAAGCCTGGACATCAAGATTTTCAACGCTGTGAACTTGGGCTACTGCAGTTATATCGACATGACTGTGAGCATCAGGACTTGTTGAACGTCAGTTGCTTGGTTATCTGAAGGTCGGGTATTCATATTCTGAACATATATTTGCTGTTCTGTGTTGGATTTATTGTTGCTTGTGTGATATTCTGAGATATATATGGCTGAATTGAATCAAACTCAATGGGGCGCAAGGGATAAAGTCAGGCCATAATAGAGTTTTGGCTGTTTTATCACTGATTTGTTTAGGTGGTCAAAGATGGTTGTTTTTGGAACATTATAAGTTTCTGCTGCTCTGCCGATGCTCAGTTTTTTAGTTTTAACATCGTCTATAGCCTTTTTGAGATCTTCAAGACTGTACTTCGGTTTGGTCTTTCTTTTGTAATTACGAGGCATCTGAAACAATATTAAAAAAGATGATCGGGGAACCATCAAAAGGGAGGGGGGTAATGCCGAACGTTCGAGATTGCCCGACATGGAGTGTTCGCCTTTACCCCGCTGGATCGAAAACAATAAAATGGAAAAAAACATTTAGGTTATATTTCTTTTGCCGATTGCGTCATTGTCATTTAGCTGATTAATATGTGAGTACTCCACTATGTAAAAGTTAAATTACTATTACAGATAGAAATAAATCAACACCAACTTAAATTTACCAAAAAAATTACATCAAAAACGTGCAAAATATTGAAAAATGCATACCTTGACAAGTAAGTGCGTCCGCGTCTCCCGTGTATTGACTGGCACTAGTGGTGGCATGATCTCCGAAATGGCGGCAAGTAAAAAATGCCTATCTATTTCTAACACATTAGAATCATAGAATTCGAGATTACCCCGCGTTCGCGTTTCCCCCACTCTCCCCTATGCAAATAATTGCCATTGCAATCGCTTGGCGGTGCGTCTTTGCAGGTAGGGTTGTAACTAGCCACGACAGAAGCCTCCCCCCGGACCAGACCTGAGCCAATTTAGAAATTATAAAATTTCAAAGTGTCCCGTGGCGGGAATCGAACTCGCGACCTCGACTCGAATCCGAGCGCGCCGCCACTGCGCCAGAGAGGTCGTCAAAAAGTATATCTCATAGGCATATTTGTCACGAGTATGCTTCTAGCATTGGGTACATATAAACCTTTTTGCATAGCCCCACAGATTCCGCGTAAGCCGGGGCGAGCTAAATCTTGTCTGTTTTCCGAGCTATTTTTCTCAAGGGCCGCGCGTGTGGGGTGAATTATTGCGGGGTGGTGATGGTAGCGAGGGTGTGTGGGGTTGGCCTAATTTTTAACGGCGCACGGGCGAGGTCCGTGGAAGAGATTGGGTTAGGTAAGCACATTATAAGGGTCTACCTACCTACAAAAAGGTATTAGACCTCGTTTTAAGTTGAAATTTTATTCTGCGTTCATTATAATATTTTCTCTTGCGTAGCTAACAATTCCATAACAAAGCACATCTGGGTACATTTTCATGTAAACTCTTGTGGTAGGTATTAAAAAGGTGCAGATAATAGCGACTGAGCAAGGTATACGTTTTAAATATTTATCGGGCAGGTCTTATTCGCAATTAAAAATGTAGGTTTACAAACAAATAATAAATATTCTTTTCACTTCTCATGATCGTAAATCGTAATGTATATTAGTTGAACCTTTAAATCTATTGGTACACTTTAGTGGATCTAAAGTGTACCAATAGATTTAAAGGTTCAAATGATTTATTTCGTTTAGGCTCATTTTACAAGCACTTATGAATAGTCATAAAATACTTATAATATAGCTATTAAAAAATTGGTTGTCTGTAAAGTCGGTTTACGGACGATAGATTTACATGATAACGTCATAATTGGCCTATCTATTGTTTGTTTTATCGTGCCTCTCTATCGCTTGTTGAGCGCTCTCGCTTGCACGCACAGGCTCAGGTGGAACGTTACGCGGAACGTTACTATTTTTCATGTGCGTTGCTGGTGTTCATCAATTTATTAAACGTTATCACGTCAAAAGTGATTTTTAAAGACTTTAAACTAAGTTTACGAGGGTACTAACACTGCCCCAGGGCCTGAATTAGTTGCTAAGCAATAGACGTCACAAAATCCACAACATACAAAGTGTATCTGTTGGTTTGCCTACTGCTTATAATACTATAAAAACCATAAATCACACCCAGCACACGGCACGCATCCGCTCATAAATTACGAAGATTTAATTAATACCGAACGAAATCTTACCAACGACGCCATTTTGGAAACCCTTATCCCTCTCCCTTTGAACAGATGATTTCGCCTGGACGAATTCAAACATACAGATAAAAAACACTAATGCAAAAATTTGGGTATGTTAACACGATTAATATAGAGCTTATAATTGTTTGTAGCTTTATTCGTAGAGCGGTAAATTTAAGTTGGTCTCTTTACGCTCGAACCTTGCGTAGGTATAATTAGGGAGGGACCCTCGGACATGAGATTTTAAATTGATTCAATCGAGGCCGATTCACTGAGGAGTTCAGTTTACGTTTTTAGCAAAGTTTAACGGGAATCAGGAATAATTGGGGCGAATAGATACCTTGGGTGAAAATAAATTAAATTGGTTTTTGTGGTTGTTCAGATGGGGTTCTATATTTCTGTACTTTAATTTAGGTAAGCCTGACATGAAACAACGCCTCAGCGATTAAAGATAAAAGATAATCTGAATCGCTGAGGTAATAATAAAAAAGATGATCTGAATTAGGCTGTGTAAATGAACTCTTCAGCAGTGAAAACCGCTTGTAAAAAAAGGCTTCAAATTAATAATTATAAAGTTTCCCGAGTAAAACGAAGTTATGTAATTAGTTTACTGCAGTCCCCGAAGTAATATCTCATTACCCATTACACGTAGCGCAGCTGCGCTTGCATTTATCATGTGTGTCTTTCACGGCAGGGATCTCTTAATAATGTTATAAGCTTAAGACGAGGACTCAGTGTTTTAAGCAATGTACGGGTTTGTAACGTTTATTACACCATTTTATGATCGTAAGTCGCCGTCGTAAGTTGTGATTCGCGGGGAGTCTCTGGCGCTAGGCGGCGCAAGATTGCCGGGATTTGCGGTCATTTCTAGAGGCCTATGTCCAGCTGTGGACGTCCATAGGCTAAAACTCATATTCATCGCGATTTGAGAGGGATGATGTAGAGCTTATATCTTTTGCTATGCTCCAATGCTAATGAGTGAGAGGCGAGGTTGTTTAGTTCTGTGTTATACCACCAAACTGACTTATTTAATATAAGCTAAGCTACTCAAGAAAATAATGTTAATCTATACTTATAATAAATCTGTAACAGGTCAAATTCTGTACATTAAAGATATTTTGAAAATTTTTTTTCGGGGGCACTCTAAAATCGGTTCTGAACCCAAAACTGTATTTTTTTTCATTTTTGTCTGTCTGTCTGTCTGTCTGTCTGTCTGTCTTTCTGTATCACGGCCGCGCATCACGCCGAAACTACTGAATGAATTCCAATAAAACTTGGTATGACTTGAGTTCATACTACGAGGAAGGACATAGGATACTTTTTATCCCGAAATTCAGCATGGTTCCCTTAGGAGAGGGGATAAAAGTTAAAATGTATACTGAGTTGTAAATCATTAATGCGTGGTCCGATTTCATTCATACTTTTTTTGTTAGAAAGGGGATACATTAAAGATTGTTCTGTAAATATTTCAAAGTCATCGGTTTTGTAGTTCAGAAAAAATGGACATAATAACCCTCAGTATTTGTCCAATCTTCTAATATATAAAATTCTCTCGATTTTCGTTGTAGCCAAACTCCTCCGAGACGGCTGAACCGATCGTTATGAAACTTTCAGGGTATTATCTCTGGGTGCGGGGGCGGGTTGTTATCTATATTTGATGTCCCTTAAAGCTGGAGAACCCTGGCCCTGGCCGATTTCATTTTCCCATACAAAAACCAAGGTCGAATCGGTGTACGGTGGAATCGAACGAATTGTATATCAAATTAAAGAGCGTAAAAAACTAATCGATCCGAGTCGAGGACTTATATGTGGAGACTTAGGATTATCGAGTATTTTCAAAATAAAAGTAAAATTAATAAATTGATTTAATGGCGTTGCTATGTAAACATTTCAATGCTGTCACGTCAGCACCTCTGACAAGTTTGTTTCGAAATTTGTAGCCGGAGTGTGGCCGGAGTATGATGTCCGACCTCTTTGGTCTATTTAATTTATTTGATATGCAAATAACGTTATAATACCGATTGTGGTTTCGGGGAATATCGAACATTACCTACGTCGATGCCAAGTATTTATTTGTTCAAGAAAGGGTTAACGCTGAAACAGATTGACAAATTAGGACCTGCTCCAGCGTATACAATCGTTAAAAAGTGGTCAGAAGAATTGATGACCCACGAGCTGGACGGCCATCAGCTTCGAGTACTGAGAATAACGTCGGAAATATTTGGGAGCCGTTGATCGAAAATCAGATAAATAGCTGAAATCATAGGTGTATCCTATGAACGAACTCGAAATATAATTCATAATGAATTGGGGCTTCGAAGCTTTCTGCGAGATGGGTACCGAGGCTTCTTTCAGCTGAACATAAATGCAACTAACGGTTTAGCGCAATTGTTTGGAAATGTTTAAAGCCGATTCACCAAACTTCTTACAGATATTTGTTAGTACTGATGAAACTTGGTAAATCAGGGTTGGATTTACTTTCCTTTGGCAGGAGTTCGGGGGAGAAAGGTATTGTATTTGGTAGAGGTTTGGTCCCTGATTAAAACAATACTATTCGCATTACGAGGTAACGCACTGTTTTCGAGCTTTTCAAAAAACAATTATTCAATCTATAATGGCGGTCAGTATAAATCGGGAGGTCTTTTTTCGAAGTTAGGATGATTTTTAGGAGATACAGTAGGACGAGATGGAACACCACACATATATATTGTTGTACCGATAAAAAAAAATAGGCCACAGAACTTTTTAAATATGTTATTTGTAGTATTAATAACAGATTCAATTTTTGACACAAACCACTTAGGATGTAGAGCGAGCGAAGCGAGCTCGGGACTTAGGGCACCTCGACTTAACGGATAGGTGACGAAGAGGATCCGAAGCCATCCTTCTGAGTGGTTATTTTCTTTTATGACCATCCAGAAATAGGAGCCCCGCGAAGTGGGGCCCGTCGACCGAGCCTTAAAAAGGGTAAGGGAAAGACTGAAGACTTAGGATGTAGAACAAGCGAAGCGAGCTCGGAACTTGGGGCACCTCGACTTAACGGATAGGTGACGAAGAGGATGGCGGGGCCTGCAATTCCCCACCATCCTTCTGAGTGGTTATTTTCTTTTATGACCACTCAGAAATAGGAGCCCCGCGAACGAGCCTTAAAAAGGGTAAGGGAAAGACTGAAGGCTAAAAGAGTCTTAACCTCAAGATTTTAAAGCTCTGTCGACTGACCCTTAGAGGGGGCGAGGGGTAGATGGTGATGGATAAAGGGTTTTCCTAGCTCCTTTACTTCTTTCCCCTACTTCTTCTTATCTTATCTTATCTTCTTCCATTCTCTCCTATCTGCTGTCAACGTGCAATACTCTTCCATACGATCCATCCATTTCTTTTTTGGTCTTCATCTAATAAGTACTTACTAAACAAACCTCTCTTATTCTGAGAGGAAACCCTAACCCAGCTATTGTGGGGTTGAGACACAGAAATGGTAAGAAATTCAATTACATTTGATCCAGCGAGAGGCTTCGGCCGAGTTCAATTAAATGTTGACAGAAGTGAAAACCTCAGGTGCCATCTCGAAACAAAGTGAGGCAACGATAGATAGATACACCACGACATAACTAAAATTCGGTAATGCGAGAAAAAATTACTTTCAAGAAGGTACCACATTAATTTTAGAGATGGCGCTATAAGTAATATCGCGGCATGACTTGGCTATACGGTTTGACTTACACTGAGGGTTTGTATGTCTGTAATTTCTGAACTACAAAACTGATAAACTTTAAATATTTCAGAGACAATCTATGAAGTACCTCCTTTCGAACAAAAAATTGGTTGTCTGTAAAGTCGGTTTACTGACGATAGTTGAACGTGACAACTCTCGCTTGCACTTCAAGCCTTACATGGAACGCCTCAGAGCGAGGTAACGGTAAATGAGTCATGTTTTTTTGTGCGTGCAGCCGGCTCTATCGAATTATAAGACGTTGTCACGTCAAAAAGAATGAATGAAATCTGACCGCGAGTTAATGAATTATAACTTAATACACATTTTGACTTTGATGTCGTCTTCCAGGGAAACCATGCTGAATTTTGGAATAAAAAGTATCCTATATCCTACTTCGGTATATAAACTCACATTATGCCAAGTCTCATTTTAATCCATCCAGCGGATTAGCCGTGATGTGTGGCCGTGAAATAGAGAGACAGACAGACAAAGAGACAAAAATTAAACAAATTACAGTTTTGGTTTCAGTATCGACTAAAGAGTGCTCTGCAACAAAAAATTTCGAAATATCTTCAATGTACGGAACGTGACCCGTTACAGTTGTACCTATTAATATAAGTAAATAGTAGAGCAGATATTATGACAAATATCTAATTGACCTTTTATAAGAGCCTGTACCTTTAAATTTAACTCATTCAGTAAATCCGAAAATAGGTCGTGACTCGTGAGCTATTTTTCATACCCATATTATGAGAGAAATGTATGTGGCAAAACGAAGTTTGCCGGGTCAGCTAGTTAAAAATATACCTATTATAAAGTTGCCTCAACTTAAAACTAGCACACATACATTAATTATTTTAATAAGTATTCCTTAAAAACATGAGGTAAACAAACCCGTTACATTCGCGTTACAGTAGGTACGAGTAACTTCCAGTACAGTTATCTAAATCAAAACTAATTGAATCACGGAATAATATTCACTATCTAAACAGATTTAAAGCGCGCCGCACCGCCGCCAAGCGCCGGATAAATTATTTAACATGAAACTCCGCTATTTCCCACTGGAACAAAAGCTTGCTTTAGAATTATATATGAGCCGGGCTTAAAGTTTAGAAGCAGCCTGTGCAAGTCTAAAAGCTTAGGCGGCGCGTACGACGAACGTTATAGACATGGCAACGGTTAAAATTAGCTAAGTTCCCGTTAATTTGTTAGTTTCGATTTCGTTTGATCTCAACTCCCTTTTACAGAGCACTACATCACACGAATATTTTCCGAGAAGGAGAGGTGTTAAGTGGGGGGTCTACTCACGTTTAGTAACATTATGGACAACTATCAGGAGTGTCAGGCCTAGTATAATCATTAACGATCGTTTTTCGCAAATAACTGAAAAAGGTAGAGTAACTTTTAAGCTAGAACTGTATAAAAAATGATGTGTTGATTAGAAGAAATGATGAGGATGAAAAAAAATTACCTTAGTTAAGTAAGTAGATATTCTCTAGAAATTTTAGATTTTTAAAGTAATTTTGACAGTTAATAAACCAGTAACAATCTCGGTATGAAATAAATCTGTGTAAATAATATTTTAATAGATTATTGCACTCATTTGGTATTTTTGTTTTTGAATTGAGATTTATTGATATTTCAAAGTTTTGATAAACTGTATAAAAATAGATCTGTCTAATAGATTTTTAGCTCTGCGCATTGTAAAGTCAGCACAACATTAGCGGAGTAGAAGCCACGATCTGTCAAATACAAAATAAGCCAGCTTTGAGACTACCCTCTAAATAGATAAGTATGTTTATATCTTCATTAGGTAACGCTGATAAATATATTACCTATTATTAAATATTACATCCCTAAATCTATGATTTTTTTCGAAACTCGACAGGTGATGATGGTATACATGTAAAATAGTACCGAACCTTAGAACCGAAGAACCTTAGAACCGAACTACCGATCAGAACTTAATTTTGAAATTTATTTTCCTTCAATGCAAAGTAGGACCAAAATAAAATTCACTTCGCCACAAAATTAATTTTGCAGAAAAATATATTTCGCGTTCCCAAGAACAGCTTAAGTGCTTAATGCTTTTTCTTGCCTGATGTTTTTGTTGTTTCGAAGATTAAAGGGAAAAACTACCATTTTCATTTCGAATAAATATGGAGCATATTATATTTACTATTTAGGTAAGTAAACAGGATTGAACATATAGTTTATTGCCGAATACCTATTGACTTTTTAAATTTTAAAATCAAATATTTGACGATAATTCAAACAAACAACAGATATTTAACTAGCGCATTCAACGTAGGTATTCAATGGGTTTTAAGCAAAAAATGCAGTACATTTTAACTTCTTTTTCTTAACCGATTCGTTAAAGCAATGTTATTAATAATAAAGTGTTACTAATTTCATCTTTTGAAAATTATAATATGAGACGAAATTTTAGCGTACATATAAATATTTCAGTAATTAACATCGCAAAATAATAATAAAAAATAGGCAGTTTTTTGTATATATTTTCTCGAAATTTTTACCATAAAACTTATCGCTAACTTAAATTCTAATTAGCTACTGTAAAAGTCGTGCCGGCATGGAATGGTGCATGGAGGAAGCGGTCGACGTTATACTTAAAATGGATATCATACGAAACGTCATGCAGGAGTGTTATTTATTTAACGTCTGCGATCAATAAGCTGGACATACGAGGTATACTTATGACTCTCGGCAGTGGACAAGTTAAATATTTACGTACAGACGGCTGACGCGAATTATTGCTATTGTGGTTTGGACTTCCCACACTCACTGCAAATTATGAAACGTTAATTTCATTGTTTTTCATCATATATCATGTATTACAAACGCAGTGATTTGAACTTGTTTTAGAGTTTTCATAATTTTAAATACTATGGCATGCGTAATCCACGGCATAAAACTCTCTGGCTAAGGCATCTTTAAATCTTTTAACGCCCATTGTCGTTTGTATATGAAATTCTATGAAAGGTTTTTAAAAAACTTTGTACCGTTCTAGCTAATTGAACCTAGCAATTGCAAGCTGTTTGAATTAATCACATACATCACAGTTATAATTTTACAAATTCCAAACAAAATAAAATATTCTTAAAACAGAAATGAAAAAGACATAAAATACGACTGAAATAAGTACAAAACGTGTTTCTAAAAACCGTTTTCCAATAATTCAAGGAAGGATAAGTCTCCGCTAAGACGGGGATAAATATGTACTATTTGTCCGTCCGACCGTCCAATTAAATCCATTCTCGTATAATCTGGAAACATCTGAGCTCGGGTAGACTACAAGCCGTATAATAATCTCTATAATATGACTATTTACACGTACGCGTACATACTTACGGAATTTATTCTTAAAAGCTTAAAGAATTTATTAATTGTGTTAGGAAAAACCTACGTTATTAAAATACTGATTTATTAATTAAAATCATCCAAAATTAATAATTTATTGTAGATCTTTTACTTATTTAATTTTCCCTCATACTGGCACTAAGTATGGAGTTTTTGCACAACATTTTGACAACAGGGGCCGTACCGTAATATTATTTTGACACTTTCATACAGTGTCGGTATGAAAATTTTAAAACAAGATAACAATAGTACTCGTATAAGACATGGTGGTAGGTATAGCCACTGGTGGCTAAAATATTGACTACTTGACATGAATTAATATTCATTGAAAGAGAGATAATATTTTACGATTACTTCTTGATTTATAAAAAGGTGACGTGGCACTCCGGGAGTGCTTGATTAATAATGTGAGGTGTCGGTTACGTCACCAAGCATTTGACGTCGCAGTTGTAGTTTATAGCTCTGTGTTACATAGTGCTTTATAATACAGCTGCTACGTCAAAATAATGCTTGGTGACGAGGTGATGAGAAAATTGGCTTGAGAACTAACTTTAATGTTTAGGCACTCGGCTTCGCCATTCAGCCTCAAACAACATCTTAAAGTTGGTTATAATTGTTTACTTTCATCCTTCGGTGAACAATGTACTTTTGTCTTTTTTATACTGGTGTAATACACGTATCGTATTTTATAGATACGTGTAATACAACGTGTATTTAGAAAGAAACAAAAGAGTGAGCAAATGAACTAAACAATTCCCGACCGTGACAAGTCCATCTGTACAAAAAGGATGCAGCTGCGTAATTGAAACTGTCCACCGGACTCATTAGGACACTCCCGGCCGCAAGACAGATAAAAAATAAATTGTCGCTGGCTCCTTGTTGCTGGGGGACTTTTGTTTTACTATTGGATATAGATTCTAAGTTGCAAGTATCAAACATTGTTATATGAAAATTTATTTTTACATTTTAGTAGGCGACTACAAAGAACAACTACGGCATAAAACGTGCACGGCGTAACTAAGTAAAATCCCTACAAGCGTTTTTATAGCATTTGCAAGCTCAGAGTACTGGCTTCATTTTCGCGCTAAACTATACACTAAATCGTAGCGCAAGCAAAGAGCACTGGCTTCACTTCCGCGCTAAACTATAGACTAAATCGTAGCGCAAGCAAAGAGTTCTGGCTCCACTTCCGCGCTAAACTATAGGCTAAATTTTAGCGCAAGCAAAGAGTACTGGCTCCATTTCCGCGCTAAATTAAAGGCTAAATCGTAGCGCAAGCAAAGAGTACTAGCTTCACTTCCGCGCTTAACTATAGGCTAAATCGTAGCGCAAGCAAAGAGCACTGGCTCCACTTTCGCGCTTAACTATAGGCTGAATCGTAGCGCAAGAAAAGAGCACTGGCTCCACTTCCGCGCTAAACTATAGGCTAAATTGTAGCGCAAGCAAAGAGTACTGGCTCCATTTCCGCGCTTAATTAAAGGCTAAATCGTAGCGCAAGCAAAGAGTACTGGCTTCATTTCCGCGCTCAGCTATAGGCTAAATCGTAGCACAAGCAATTCATACTGGCTCCATCTCCACGCTAAACTATAGGCTAAATCGTAGCACAAGCAAATAATACTGGCTCCATCTCCGCGCTAAACTATAGACTAAATCGTAGCACAAGCAAAGAGTACTGGCTCCATTTCCGCGCTAAGCTTTAGGCTAAATCGCAGCACAAGGAACGATTATTGGGTCCACTTCCGCGCTAAACTATAGGTTAAATCTTAGCGCAAGCAAAGCGTGCAGGCTCCATTTCCGCGCTAAACTAGGCTAAATCGTGGGGCAAAAAATGAGCCAGTCACTCTGTCACCAGATGATGACACAGATAAATACGGGTGGAAATAAATAACACTTCTATGGCAAAACATTATCTAAATCATTATAAAAACATAAATTAGATTATATTTACAATACAAGCGAGATGCGGAGATACGGAGGCTGTCATCGTATACGTGCCCCTTGTTTGTTTAGCATTCCTTTTGTTTTGGCATGGAGCCTTTTCTAACGGAAAATATCAATTATCCCCTTTTGTTGTACGAGTACCAACAAAACCGGAACGAATTATGTTTAGATCCGTAGGTAGGTACATGCGAATTTAAATTTTTGCATAGTATCATAATATTATTTAAATCGTAAAATAATTCGTAACTCGAAGAAAAGTATTGCAAGAAAATAGATCAAAATTCGATTCAAATTTAGTACGATAATATAATATTATCAGCTGTATCGTGACTTAGCAACAGGTGACATTGCTCAACTATTATCTAGTGATGTGTTACAATAAGCTATCATTAAAAAACAAAACAAGTTTTAGCCCTTTAATTTGATACTGCCATCTTGGGTGTTCCGTCATATTGGATTTCTAACCATTCATCGTAATCCGAATTAAATGTATATATACCTAATAACTTAATCGTTCGAAGATATCTGCTATATATCAAAATTGAGTTGCAAGAGTCCACACCGACTCCGAACAAACGTACATAGTACGTTAAATAAAAGCTTGTAAATAATAAAACTTATACCTAAAAATAAAGGAGCAATCACATAGCTCGGTTTCATAAAGTTTATTTGACATAACTCGTAAACCGTAATCTTACGTCACCAGATCCACGTTTTGCCCTCGATTCAGTTTTTGTGTATAATTTGGACAAAGCCCTAACACACATAAAGTCACCTTCGCATAAATTGTCCTAACCATTCCCGGTGTGTTGTCGTTCGTTCATTGAGGGATTGTGTGCCACGTCATGGCTTAGCTTGCCGCTCAAGTGATAGGCTATAGCGGGCACACTCCAGGTTATGTTACTGCTATAAACCAGATTAAATTTTTGAATATTTGGAGAAATATAAAAACATGATTAAATTTTACAATTAAAGATTAAATATAAAAACATAATTTTCCAGCATAAATTATAAATTCAATTTAAAAGCGATGATATCAACCCAAGTCTCTGTTATAAGTTTTAGTTAGCGAGGAGTTAAGTATCATGCAGGTACAGGTGATACTGCAGTAGAAGTTCAATGTTTAAATGTCATTAAAGTAATTTAATACCCAATTTGCACTAATTAGATTGCGTATAGTTGCTACCTTCATCCCTTCATCAATTGTGCTGATAAAACATTTATCTTAAACGGTTGAACGCTTTCAATGAATTCACCTATAAAACAAATAAAATAAGTAGGTATTATCGGATGTTTGAGACCTTCAATGCCACTCAAACGTGGAACTTATAACAACTCTCTGTTACCAACAAGGTTTTTTAAGGTAGGTACCTAATGCTAATTTTTTAATTTGAAATCACCAGTATATAGACTTTTTCAAATAATCATTTTAAATACATGCATAGTGAGAACATCTGTTCCTTTCACTTTCATTTAGTTGCTTTAAACTTAACGCCAAAATTGGGAAGTTGTTTTTAGAATCCGAAACCAAGGCCTTCAAACAATAATTGAAAGCGTCTCAATTGAAAATGTAGATAATACAAAGCAGTAATAGGAATAGGTACTCAAGCAAGAAAATTGAGAAATGCAATAAGTACCTAATAATAATTTCATGAAAATAAATGAAAAAAAGAACCCCCAAAAGATTTCCTAAGTACTTGCTTGCAAAAAATGTTATTAAAGATTGAATGGAAGCAGGCATTATTTTTCGGTAATCCATAATTAGCAGGACAGATTAATTTGTTGCACGAAACGTGCGTCGAAGAAAGTGTTGGAAAATTGTGTGTGGTGTTTCATGTGGGCAGTGTTCCTGCATATTGTACCATACAGAATATTTTCAAGTAGCGGATTATAGCAAAACAAATTAATCTGTCCTGCTGTTATTACAGAATTGTTTATATAAGGTAAGAAATAATATTATGTATTTTATGTAGATTCTAAAAGCTCATAACTTGGGCCAAATTAGAAGCTTGGTCAAGTCAAGCTCATCAAAACGTGATCACAGATGAATTTTTCACGAACTTTTCTGCGTATTAAGCTGACACGTTTTATTTAACTTTAAATTACATAACATTTTATTTTTCTTTGTTTGGTATTATAAAATTAGAAAATTCGTTATGTAATTATTGCGTTGCACCTATTGAGTTTATTATGTACATAATAGACAGAAACAGCATTGTACCTTCTTTTCAAAAAATTATAGAGATGTTGCAATTTTTCTTGCAATTTTTGTAATTATTTATTAACTGAGTGAATAGTAGTGAATACATTATATATTTATAAGTACACCAGTAAGTAAAACATTTTTATACTTATTTCAATTTTGCTTGTTAAAATTTACTGAACAATGTTTTTGTAATATATTTTGGGAAATAAAGATAAGAAAATTAAGGAAGAACATTGAAAACAATTAAATGTTTAGAGAAAAGAGAATATTTTCATTTCGTTATCTTTAGTAGGTATGTAAATTCCACCCATCGTTACAATAGTTTTTGATGAGTTTTCTTATTCCTTTATTTATAAGTTTCAGATCCCAGTGAAATTCCCATTTTCAATTAATTTCAAATCTCATTCCAGTTGAATAAAGTTTAAAATCGAGCGTTTTTTAACGTTCTTATTTTTTAAAAGTTCGCCCAGGATTTACAATCCGAGTACTTCAGCATGCCCGAGAGGGCCATAAATAACCAGGTCTGTGGTACTCCGTACAGTGGGCAACGTTAAAAAAGGCTTTAATCAAAACTGACCTTTATTCCTTCCATGGTAAAAGCTATGTAATTTAAGGTTCACTGTGCCCCTTCCCCTTCCAGCCCACCGCAAGCGGCTAAGGCTAACCCGGAGGGAAGATGAAAGACACCCCAATATATCTTTTTCCAAGTGTGGATGGTTTGAGAATTTTAATTTTGCGAGTGAAAAGGTTCAAGGGGTACTTAATTTTACGTATTTTTTACAAACACCGACCAATATCACACTCGTTGTGTTAAACAAAAGGGTTTCAAAAGGGCTCCATTTTTTTCTATTCATCATGTCCTCCAAAAACTTTTTACAAATAAATAAACGATTTCAATTTAATAAAAGAATATTTGATTTTGATCCATGTATCTTTATCAGGTTTAAGTAGATAAAATCGGTAGAATATCTGTTCCTCCTATGAGGGAAAATGCACAATATCTGCTGTAATAAGAGTCATAGATAATAAGTTGTTTTTTTCATAGGTACCTACTTAATAATAATTTATAATTGCTTAATTTACTATCTATCGTATTTTTATACGTAACGTATAATAATTGCCAACCTTAAAAAAATTAAGGTCTACCATAAGAAATGAAGGAACTTGACGTTGATGGGAAAAGGGATATACAATTTTTTTTCTCGGTTCAATTTGAAGAAGGAACGATTTAGAAGTGTCATACAACTTGGGGGAGATTTTATGTAGTACAAGAAACAGCCCTTGGTTACAATTGATGTCATATTTAAAAGGATAAAGTTTAAGTAAAAAGTTGATGACAGATTTAACAACGCGCACCACTGGACGGAGAGTGAATTTAGTATACGTATGTATTATACGCTAAGAAAGGGTTGTCGAAATTAAAACCTTGATGGGGAAAATAGGAGGTCTCATGAGCTAGTAAAAATATAAATGACGTCAGACAAACTCAAAATATACTGAAACAAATACAAGCTACTGGGGGTAGAACAAATATTACGAGTTAAGTTTACTTTGCCCAGACCTCTCATATTTCGTCAACACCACAGCCCGTAATTAATTGCCCCAAGGAATTCTCCCTTAATGACCGGGTCCTTTTTCCCCTAAACCCGTTTTTTATTTCTTTGAAAACCGACCCCGGGATTTGAAATTGAGGCACAGTCAGTTGCGTTAAATTATGTACTTAATTATATTAAATGGGATCGTATAACATGTATTTGTCTTATACATTTTAAATGTTTTTTACTTGAATTTTTATTTTTACTCGAAGTTTATATATACTTACATGGCTATAAGTTTTGCAATTTGTTTTAGGTATACCTAAGACGCAAGAACGCTTTTCCGGAGATGGAGAGTCTAGCAAGAAACCTGTCTGGAATTCCTCAGCTTCTTAATACTCAGTTTATAAGTAACTTCCAAAAGGATTCAAAGAACGAATTTAGGATCATCTTCTTCATCATAGCACCGAAATACTTATACATATACATATTAGACCGGAATTTGTTTTTTTAGCATAAACCCGAAGTTGGAAAAATATATTTCGGTGATAATTGCAAAGTAGGTATGGCTTTGACCCAGGTATTATGTATCTGTATTATATCATAGGTATGAATATGTAGGGAACATTAAATTTCCACGCCCGCCTCAGGGCGCCTGGGCAAATAAGACCCTCTTTATTTAGTCTACGCCAGCAACATATTTTAATGAAGTAGGCTGTCATGCCTACTTCAGATTAATTAACATAATTAAACCCTTGTCCATGTGAAGACCGTTTGTAGAAATTTTAGAAAATATAACGTTTCAGATTTTGTAAACTTGTAATACTTACCTCATAAAGCACATCCATACCTACCGTACCTACCTATTAATTCTCTTTGTACTCTCTATACGTTTATATGTATACATTCACTGCATTCTGTATAGATAGTTCAATCCAAAAAGACGCGCCAACTCCTTCACCATCGCTGGTTTCATGCGATTTGTAAGGACTGGAAGGAGTGGGGCGTATCTTCGTGGATTGAACTACCTTTACAATAACAAGTAATCATAAAAGTAGTACTTTAGTAATATTATGTTCTCGGTGTTAGCAGTGTTATAAAGCGAAAATTTTTATGTGTGTACTTATTGTGTAGGTTTTTTGTTACTCTTTCAAACCGCAGCTACTGAATGTATTTAGCTATAAAATATGCGAATGCAGGATACCTAGAATTTCTGATATAATACTTTGTTATCGCGAAATTGGTAAAACCGAATTTCATGCATAATCATTGGCATAAGCTAGTATAGGGTATATATTATTACTTAATACCATAGTCTGAACATGAAGTAGAAAAGCTACAATAATAAACTCTATCATCAGCTGGTAATTTAAAAAAATTGGGAGCAAAACTTACGACTAGATAAGTTTATAGAAATTTAAGTTTGCTAAAATTTCCTATTTTCCTATATTCGGGCTTATTGTCTTTCATAGCATTGAAATTGAATGTAATCTCCATGCATTAGGCCGGCGTGATTGGCGATCACAATCGGCTAATTAGATTCCCGCCCCTTCTGATTTAACGTTGTTAAGACGGCATTTATCGTTCCCGACAGTTTGGATTAATGCGGATGTGTTGTAGGTACCTACGGGACACAGATTGTTACGGGATAAAATAATGTATCCAGAGTACGTAGTTTAAATCAATAACTTTATTTCATGTTACTACTGAGTACAGGGGTCGTACCACCATATCATAAAGCAGTAATGCTGCAGTATTGTTTTGACATTTTCATACTACGTTTGTATGAAAATATTAAAACAGTAATGCAGCATCACTGCTTTAAAAGATGGTGGTAAGGCCCCTGGTCTCTTCAGCACACCGAGGTAGCAGATTGTAATTTTTACAAAGCTTTGAGAATATTATGTGATTATGGAGGACTTCATGGTTAGATTTCCTCGCGATGTTTTGTTGCCTGCAAAAAAGCATATGCCTTCAAAAAGTCAGAAATGCGTTTGCTCGGGATTCTAACTTTGGGTGATCTGTTATGACCACTGTTGACTGTACCATTAATACTGACTGGTATATACTGAAAAATTATTGTTTTGTAAGAAAATTAAGTAGTGAATATCTTGATGCTGTGCTTGAAATAGAAATCTGATTTCTGAGCACATTGATAAAATAAAGTTACTAAGTACAAACAGATCATCATGTTTAAGTTACCCTGTGAGTAATTTTTTTTTTCTTTTTTTTATTATGCCATGAATGTAGAGCACTCCACATAAGGTTCCTTACGTGGGTGTTTCTCAACAGCCGAGCGTACGTGTAGGTGTGACTGGTAGCGCCAGTGTGGAAGTGCCGCGGTGGAAGTTGGGCAGCGGCCGGGCGGGTCTTGCGGCTCCGCTTCGTAATGAGTTGGAGCCCGCGCTGAGCAGGCGGTCTGCAGATGCGGCAATAGGTACAAAATTAAAAAAAATCTACGAAGATCGGTATAATTTTAAATATAGGTATGGAAAGGAACCTGAGAATATCAGAGCATTATACGCAAACCTTCTTCATACAAGACAATAGTAGAGCCGTCTGTAAAAATTTCTTATACTAACACGCCACACTATGGTGGAAACCGACTCCATGGAAACGTGCATACAGACTTTTGACAAGGCAGTTGTTACCTGTGGCAGGGACCGCGGTCTATACACAATTCTGCTTTTGGCTTACGACTGACGCTGTTGGTGTGAAATCAAACATTTTTGACACCGGTAAACTGGCACCACTTTTTCTCGCAGTCCACCGCGTCCAGGGTAAAGGTCTATTATTTGATGATACTCTTGCCCATGTGGACCTAAGAAGGGTAATAAAAGTCGCTGATAGCGGCATAAGTCTAGCAATTAAAGGCTTATGATTTATGGTTCCAAGCAAATAACCTACTATACATGCAGAGATTTTGAAGTAAAAACTTTTTTATGTGTGTTAGGCACTTTTTTTGGTATCCCTATTTCAATTTTTGTAAAGCGTGAATTGTCGCTGATAATTTCAATAATAAAGATACCTTACAATTTTTTTGGAAGAAAAACAATTGACAGGAAGACAGCGGAAGTTGGTAAAGTTTTTGAAACAATGTATTCGTAAACTGCGGATATAAGTAAATGGTTTGATCAATGTTAAAAATAAGTCTGTTATACGTATGAAATACCCACTTTCACACGTTTATCCTATACCTTTAAACGAGCAATTCTTGTATATATATATATTTCTATATAATCTGAATATCGGGAACGGCTCGACCGATTTTCATGAAATTTAGTATACAAGGGGTTTTGGGGACGATAAATTGATCTAGCTAGGATTCATTTTTAGAAAATGCCGTAATTACAAAAAAAAAATATATAAATTTATACCTGACATCTATTGGCGCTAAAATAAAACTATTACAGTAAACTCCTGCTGCCATCTATTGGCTACCGAGCAAAGCTCGGTCACCCAGGTCCTTTAAATTTTAAGTGAAATAAATATTATAAATATTGTACTGGCTTTGCTACTGTACACTTTTGTATAGTAGGGGTTCTATGGCTGCAATTAATAGGTATAGACATCTCAAGGAATGTTCCACAGAAAACCCTTTCTGCGCATTAGTTTATCTATGCTCCAAGTTAAATTTTGGGTTCGCTCTCGAGACTACTGATATTTATCTGGCCGCGGTCCGACTTTTTTAATATAAATGTTCTTTGTTCCTGACGGGAGAAAGTTTTAATGAAAATTCAAATAAGGGCAACTTTTAACCTTTTGCTTTTTGGTGTTTTAGAGAGAAAATATTTTTTTCTGTTATTTCAAGGACTCAAGGGTTGAGTCCTTTGGGGCCTTTATAATGGTTTGTGTTTTACATAACTGCTGTTTATATAGCCTCAATTAAGTTAACTTGAAATTGAAAAATACTCTTTTAGGTTTTCCTAAGCGAAATTATGCCTTTGTAAATTATTATTTAAATAGAAATTTAATCATAAATTTATAAACGTGCAATACAAGTACAATATAATTTGAGCGTAGCTAAGTATCGAAAGTTTTGCGAAATAACCGCTCGCCGCAGCCTCAGAGCTTTGCTTCATTAGGTACGGTCAGAAAATTAATTTTGAAACTCAGTAGATACCATAATTTACGTAATAGAAATTGAGAAAAATTCACTCAAATGAAATTGCAGGCAACATTTTCATTTAGATTATGTTTGCTTAATATCACAACGGGTAATATTCAGATTATAAGTTTGTTTAATACGTACGTTTTACAAACCTAATGTATTTTTAATTGGTAGTTACCACTTTTAAGTACCTATGCTGTGTTCACTGTTGACATATTTGTTTGTACGTCATTCTGTTATTCATAGTTTTGTGTAATAAAACTTGAAAACGATAAAATTCCTCAAGACGTTAAAAGCGCTTTTATATAATAATTTTTAGTTATTTTAACATGGTCTATTAAAAGTCTAGTTTTTTTTGCCAACCGTACATAGTTTAAGTTGCCTCACATAAATTACGGCCGCCAAAGGACAGCGCCGTCTAACTTCGCACTTTGCTCATATTCCGCCTAATGGATATACGAGCGGTTTTAACTTCCGAGTTCCGACGCAACTCGCTAATTGAGTGCGTTACGTCTACAACATAGATTAAATAGTTGTCTGTAACTATAGGCATGCTCATCATCATTTTAACAAAGTACATATTCACCACGAGTATTAACAGGTATTTTTTAGAGTGCCAACATCGATATACCAATTAGAACTGAGTGCCAAGCTGACCCGGCAAACGGTGCTTTGACATAAAAAATATCGTCCCGACACCGGGACATCCTCAGATATTCTACAAATTCCCATTGTGAAGTCAACATCATCTGAGGATATCCCGGTCTCGGGGCGAAACGTGATTCAAAGAAATTGTTAGAAGAATTATGTATGGTGTTTCATGTGAGCGGTGTTCTTGCAAACTGGGTAATACAGATTCTTTTCATGTAGCGGATTATAGCAAAACAAAATAATTTGTCCCGTTTTCCTTTACAGTTAAAGCAATTGTTAAATAAACAAGGCACAAAGTGATCAAGAGCCCATAAAGTTACAGCGTGCATGGGATTCGATATCCGGACCCTTCAAATGGTGGAAATCTAAACCGCTAGGCTCTCAGTACGTAGGTATATCACTCCGAACAAGCTCGGGCTTTGAGAATGTTGAGAATGCGTATATTCTGGGACCCAACGAGAGGGGTAGCTTACATAAAGGAAAGAAGAATGACCAAAGGTTTTATCAAGTTATCTCGTGAACCAAAACCAAAATGTTCTAGTAAAATAAACTAGTGTTTTAAAGAACCATTGGCACTGCAATTTGTTGTTCATATCCGGAATTTAATTTTACATACAAAAAGATACTTTCTTTTATTCTTTTCAATGCACATTTCCTGTCATACAGATTTTATTGAGAAGTACAACTTGTTTACTTGACTATAACATTGGAATCCGGATGTTAATTAACAAAATAATAATTGTAGGAGTTTATGTGGAGGCCGTAGTCTTTAAAAAACAAAGTTTTGATTTGAATCAGCTTTGTACGAGATTCCATTCTACATCCACGGTCCTTCACTAGTAGTTGTATAACGTAAAAAAATTAACAAAATAAAAATCAAATGGTAAGTAAGTTTAAAAGACTCGGAGAAGAAGACATAAAAGTGGAAGATAACTTAAAATTCGTGATCAATGAAATCTACATAGGTTTTTCGGGTAAAGGTAACGTACGGGTTCGATTGTATATCAGAATAATGTTTGTATGTATAAGTACATTGGTTTGTATGAATAAGGGCTTGAACACCCTAGCCAGCTATTTGAGAGATGAAATCCTAAGAGAAGTTGACAATTAACACAACGCATTTTAGCTGTTAACAAACAACGCATTTAGCTACAACATCAAGTGATAAAGAGATCTGCACTTCTAGCCATATGGTAGGTATTTAACGATAAAATAAAAAATTAAATTGAACGAAATCAAAAATGTATGGAATGATCGATAGATTCCATACATTTTTGAATTCTCCGTGCATTCTCATACATATTTTGAATTTCGTTCGAAAGCGATTCATAATAACTGACATAAGCACAAACAGTTGCTAAGCACAAATGGCGCAAGTAGCTCATAGATTTTTAATAACAAGTCACTTGGTTACAATATGGTTAAAGTAACGATGCGTACAAATAAATTATAATCGTTATTATAAACTTTTTGTTGTAGCTAACCAATCCGAACTAAATTTTTTAGTAAAAGGCTACGTATCGCTACGAAAGTCTAATGTTTGCTACGAAATGCCTACGTCTATACGTAGTTATCTACGAAAGGCTACGACATTGTTCTACATCAAAAAGTAATTTCAAAATGAATTGAAAGCGATTCAGTAACGCCATCTAGCAAAAGAGGGGTGAACTCCGCTGTCTACGGAAGGGTCCCAGAAACTCGACTATTAATTTCCTAAGGGAACTCTACACCCGCAGCCCCCGTACCAAGTTCGGCGGAGAGAAAATAAAACTGTACGACGGAATTTAAATATTTTTTTTCGTAAAAATCTGCTTTCAACCCATTTGTGAATTATATTTTATTGTTATTTATGATTAGTGAAATTAATGCGTGTCGCCTACTGCCAAACTTAATGCAGGTATATAACGATTTCAGCTCATTATATTGTCTGTTAGTTAAAGAAAAGTGTACTTTATTTAAGTTTATTTTAATTTTGTTTTGTCTTCTCAATCTTATTTCGACCTCGTTATTGCATTGCTTAACGTAGAATTTGTGTCAGCAGGGTTTTAGAGATTAATTTATGATAATTTAAAGACCATGGTCGAAATTTCGCTTCTATGCTATAAAAAGTGAAAGTTAGGAAAAGATTAATAAATTAACTCATATAAGGCTTATATAAACAGAACATCAGCCATATATCGGTCCCATTTATGCATTTCTTATGATTGCTATCGAATGAAATTCAAAAAATAGAAATAGAAATGCGCGGGTGTCAGGTGACCAATTCAATGATCATTTAGCGATAATTTTCATACATGTTTAGAATTATGTTCCATTTCTATCTTTTTAGCGTATCGCAAAATGCCATATTATGGCCAGAGGTGCCTGTGTGTTAATAAAAAAGACTTGGGTGTCGTAGAGTACTCGATAGAAACATAGTTCAGAGTAAACAACCAACCTATAGAAAAACACCTAAAATAAAACTCCACATTTTCATGTGAAGATATGGAGTTTTGTTTTAGGTGATTTCACCCATCAATCGATATGTGGAACTGCAGTAGCTCGTGTTAACGAGTTCTTACCATATATAATATAGCCATATAGTTATTAGGTTCCCATATAGTTGACTAGGATGAGAAACTTTAGCTCTAGATTATCGAAGATTTTCGTTGATTTTCTTCGGGATTTTCATCATGCAAAAAATCCATTATTTTCTTTCACCTAGCACCCTGCACTATACAGTCAAAGCGAAGCGAAAGTAAGCTGAAAAATAAAAAGTGATTTTTTTTAATTCTCTTTAAAAATTGAGAAATCGTGAGTCAAAACGTGTGTATCGACAGAATTTTCGCTTCGGGTGATCTTGGTAGCGGTCGGGGCGCGCCGGACCCAACGCCGGGCTTATCTTCACGCGGGCATGACTATCCTATACTAATGTAATGAAAAATTACGCCCATCTGATACCGCTGCCTCCTTTTTGTTCTACCTTCCATTATAAATACCCGGTATTATGTAATCAGCAGGGCTAGACAATGTCACCTAAGCGTTAAGCGTAGTCGCTAGTAGAAAAACCACGTGACCGAATCTACCTAGTCTATGGTTAGCGTTGTTGTCGGCTGTCAATTGGAATTGTCATGTGACGTATCTGTCATTTGCTGAGCGCCGATGTCAATAATTAACTATTAACTAAATTATTAATTAATTAACTATTAATTAACTATAGCACTGCAAGGAATATACTACTCTCTAACGATAGAACTTTAAGTTCTTATGACTTCTAACTCTAGCAACCGCGACCACACTGAAATAACTAACACTAGTTTAATTAACTATCAGCAAAATAAACACTCGAAAATCCAAAAAAACACGCCACGATGTTTTAAACGAAGTTGTGAACTTCGTCTAAAACACCACACACTACAAAAGCAAAACAAAATGGAGTCTTGTTGTGATCTCAATTGTTGTACCAAAGACTAAAGAGTACTAAAAATCCCAACAATTCCGCCATTTTGTAGCGTACAATGACGAAGTACGCTAAAAGTTATCTACAGGGTATGAGCGATCGCTAAATAGTCGTAGTCGAATTTCAAAAACAGCGTGATTTCCTCTATTCTGTCACTTGGTTTTTCTACAGTCACGTGATGGTCACGTGGTTTGTCCATACATTTTGTCGACTAGCGTTAACGCCAAACGCTTGCGACTTTGTCTAGCCCTGCTGATACGCCAACTTAATTGCCACGCTGCGGCGGACATTTTACACCGTCTTCTTTTTAAATCGGCTTCAAAGGAGATATAATTGAAATAATGGGAAATTATAGGAGATTTCCATCTCCGAGGTAATTATACTACGCGACGGGAGGTATTGTCTTTTTGTCTTGTTTGTGTAATTTTATTGACTTGTGCACGATCGTGCGCTGTTAATCATTTATGACTAAGCAGTGGACGAATAAAGTAACTATAGGTAATAGGTATTTAAAGACTGTACGGATTAGTTGTCTTCTTTACACTCAGAAAGTAGGCATCTACTTGACTGTGATCTCACCTCATGGTAAATAGCAATGCAGCTGAATATGTTATCGTATTAACTTGGAAGGGGTAAGATTTGTACACAGTATTGCGCTGGAATGGTAAATCACTTGGCGGTGCATCTTTACAGATAAGGTGGTAACAAGCCATGGTTGAAGTCTACCAAGTTGAGCTTACTAGACCAAAGATGAGCCAATTAAGAGATAATAAAATTCTAAAGTGGCCCGTGGCGGGAATCGAACCCGCGACTTCCACTTGAACGCGCCAACTGCTTAGAGGTTTTATAATGATATTTAAATATTCATTTGTTAGGTAGGTACAAGCAAATACTTGACTAGAATATGACCTTTTTGATGTTATTATTCAACTGAAAATCATACTTATCAATAGACATATACCCTGGACAAGGCGGACGGAGCGAAAAAATGTCGCCAGTTTATCATGGCAAAAATGCTTATTTTGCCACCAACAGTAAGGCCACGCTGTAGTTCGCTCAGCAGTCACCTATAGAATTTTGACAGAGTGCGCTACTGTTTGCTTGTACGAAAAAGGTTTAGGAAAATCGTTCGAATGCCAATATCCTGAATTTTCTTATCTGTGAAACTGGTGATAGAAGTGTCACGATACACCTCCTCTTATGTGTTCTGTGGGATACATCCATCAAAAATCCAGCCGTCGGCACTTTCTGTCGTCTGACACGTCGCTTGATGTGTAGCTTGCTATGCAAAATGCATTGAATGCGTACGTAAATAGACACTTGCCGGAAGATTCGCCGAAAGCGGCGTAGTTTCGTCTGAAACATGGAAAGCATATCGAGCTGAACTTTAGGCGAAGTTAATTACGCAGATGTGTACTGACAATAACTCTTTATAGGTTTACTCCAACTTTAGTACCTAGAATACTGTGTTGCGCAAGTGGGGCTTTCTGAACTTTGTAATCTTCTCACTGGCTGTCACTACTAGGTACCATAATTGCTACTACACAAAGATCTACTTTCAGAGTGACTATTATTTGGTCATTACCCCTCGTCATAACTATTTTGTACTGATTTGCAGGCTTCACATACCTTCAAGATTTTGACGACCGAATGGCGTAGCGGCAGCGAACCTGCCGTCTGCGTCGGAGGTCGTGGGTTCGATTTCCACTACCATTCATCTCACAAACATTTACCAGTAGGTAAATGTTTGTGTGATGAGCATGAATGTTTTCCAGTGTCTGGGTGTTTTTCAATATATAATATTTAAGTATATTAATATGTTTATATTTATCAGTTATCTAGTACCCATAACACAAGCTATCGCTTATCGCTTATTGCTTATCGCTGTCCTGATATATATTTATTTATTTATTATTATTGTAAAGGTTCCTCAGAGATGTAGGTTTGATCAAATACTTACTATTTAAAAATAATATTATTACAAATAATATTTTTACGTTGATACATTATTTCGTTGCGCTGTCTCACATTTTTTCATTTTATTTATTTGGTAACTCATTGTATAGTGGGGGTGAAGAGGGCTTCTTTGATGGGTAAAATGGCTACAAAATGTAGTTATTCTTGCAAGATAGACTAATGGTTATTTTAGTAGGTACTAATCTATACATTCCTGATTGTGTTCGTTCTAGTATAAGCGTAGGTATAGATAAAGTGAAGCCTGAGCGACACATGCATTTAGCAATTGAACAGTCTGAATCACAAGCCGCTTTTATTTTAGTTTAAGTGATAGCTCGGGTAGAGTGATTGATTTTACACTGTACACGCCTTTGAAAATAATTTTATAAAATGTATAGGAATTAAATTATATCAATTAATCGTTTAAGTAGGTTTTTGTTGATCATGCCTTGAAAAAATAAAACAGCTTTCTCACATTTTCATTATGTATAAGTTTCACAAGATAGACGCCAATTTTGTTTTTAAATACAAGACACCATATTTTACGGCCATTATATACCTAACAATACACCTATACAGTGTGTGTGTACTTTGACTCAACTCAAGTCTATCAAGAGAATATTTTTTCGATTTCCAGGTCGGTTAATAAAATATCTTTTTAGGTACTCTATTAAAATAGAGTAAATTATAAATTCAATTCACCATGATAAATAAACTCTGATACTAGGTACTTTGAAAAATGAAACTTGTGCCCTACTGTGTAAAAATTGTTATAGGCTGATGATGACATGGATTAAGGTGTTAAATAAAGAGGGTATGTACGTTTTATAGAGATAGTGGTGGGAACATTGATAGACGAAAGGTCCAAGGACCTTCCAAGTCTCTAGAATCATAGTAGGTAGGTACCTACTACCTGTAGGTCTTGCTTGCTACAAACTTTTCATTTAAAGTTTAAAAATAGATTTATATGGAGTGTTTTTCACAATAAATAGCCGGGTACTCAACATAATTACGGGCATTGTGGAGCGGGTTTTTGCGCGCGCCGACCGCACAATTTAGTTAGGGTAAACAGCTGCCTCTAATTTATAGCGAGTTTTATAATTGCGCAAAATTCACATAAAACAGGCCATATTTAAACCATAATCGATTGTCTGTATTGTTGGGCTGCCATGCAGGAAAAACGGTCTGCCAAATAAGTTGCTTCTGGAAAAATCCTGCAAAATGTTGTGCAAGTGCCTATACCCTCCTAAGGGCTAATTTTCCAATGGCCAGATAATCGTTATTTAAGGAATAAATATGAAGTTTTGACAGATTTTGTATGGCATGTTTCAAATTTATAGTTAGATAGTTTATCGGGCGATTGAAAAATCAGCCCCGACTATTGAGCTTTATGTAGTGGGAAGAGTTCTTTAGACTTCGCTGATAGCTTTTGGCGATTTAGAGCTGATTTTTCAATCACCAGATAATTGTTATCTAAGGCATAAATATGAAGTTTGGATAGATTTTGTATGTCATCTCAGCTAGTTTATCTAGCGATTGAAAAATCAGCCCTCAATCGAAGATATTATATTCCCTTTCAAATACCAAAAAATCTCAGTATTACCTAAAATAGCATTCTAAAAAAAATTGGGTAAGTAGGAAATATTTAGAATAAGACAGTATAGGCTCCTATTAGACTTAAAAATTAAGTAAGAACATTACTTTCATATGCATTTTTTTCTATTTTGTTATTATTAATTCCAAAGAATGGTCCCGTTTCCTAAATTAAGAAACGTCTTTACTCGACCGGGGCTCTCGAAGTAATGCGTCTTTTATCCGTGCGTACGTGGACTACCCTCATCTCCACAAATTCACCCACCTCACACCCTAACTTCAAACTACGGGTGGCGTTTTTAATGTTCACCTCCTTTACACTCAGTACTCGTCTGTTATTGCTATGCGACTTTTAAAAGACGAATTCTCCATTTTAGCACCAACGCTATAATCAGACTTATTGCCACAGATTAAGGGCTACTTTATTTTTATAAAAGCATGTGTTAGAGCCTTGTTTAATGGGATAACAGATTCGCAGAACTATACGCTCTTAGGAGAATTTTGTCCTCGCGATTACGACGCTGAGTGCTAAATTAAGCCGTATTGCTTTAGACGCAGGTTCGATTTTTAGAAAATGGAATTTGGTACAGATAAGTCCAATTCTCTGGTGTAGAAATGGAGGTGCAATAATTTAAGCAAGGGTGGAATGCGATGGAGAGTTCTTTTTGGAGTTTGTGCGAGTGAGACGTGCGTAGAGGTCGAGGGTGCGCGCCGCACTACAGGGACGTATTGTGCGTACAAAAAAATGTGATTCCAATTTTTTTTTTCAATTTTTCTCTTCCTGTTTTGAAGATGTAGGTACAGATAAAGAAACTCACTCTTAATACCTGACTTAAGATCTAGAGTTTTTTTCTTTTGCAGATTTAATTGACTCGAACTGCGAGAGCGGGAAGCGTAACCTGAAAAATAAATAAATGACAATTTGAAAGACTGAAAAATAAATAATACGTAACCCCTATCTCCGAAATTTCTAAATTGAAAAATCTATGATAGATAATTAAGGTCACTAACTTTTATGTAAAGAGGTTTATGTAAATTTTACTGGAAAAATAAAGCCAACCCTTAACAAGTAAGTACCTAGAGTTATTTTTGATACTAACTAACTTGTACAAAGTTTCGCTGTTCATTACGAGAAGAAACGTAGGTAAGTATCGTTTTACTCCTACTATACCTAGTACAAAACCGCGTGCGCGCGAGTTTGACACTTTGACAATTGACGGTTTGTTAATTTTACTTTTCAAACTTTTAGGACATATAAAACTCACTTTTCAAGGCTGGCTAAATTTTGTCGTGATTTCTTTTGCAGATTGAACCAAGTTAATCTGACAGAGCAGGGAGGTAACCTGAAAAGAAGTAAAAAACAATTATAATTAATCAATCACAAAAACACATTAGCTAAAAATTAAAGTGATATTCCACAAAAAAGAAAATGAAACCCAATTTCTAAGCTGATTCACGTCTCCGTAATAATTTATCATGCGAATATACAGGTGTGAACTATAAGCTTGTAATATTAAAAAACTTTAATTTTCCATCAATAGCGTATCATTCCATAATAATAATTATATTATTAGCCGTTGATTAAGTATATGGAGCTCAGTAAAAATATTAAATAAACAAATGTGCTAATTCTGTATTAGGAATTCTAAATTAAACATGTTAGAAATTGTACTATCCCTCTTATAACGGTAATAGTAAAAAATTTTAGCACTACTTCTAGTTAAATTGTCTATTTTGTCAACCAGAATAAACGGTTTCAGGAACTTTTAATTAGTACGTCTAAAAATGTACGATCTTTTTCACTACGGCATGTTTGGAAAGGGATATAACTAACTATTTCAGACTATACTGGACTAGCTAATTCTGAATTAGGAATTCTAAATTAAACATGTTAGAAATTGTACTATCCCTCTCATAACGGTAATAGTAAAAAATGTTAGCACTACTTCTAGTTAAATTGTCTATTTTGTCAACCAGAATAAACGGTTTCAGGAACTTTTAATTAGTACGTCTAAAAATCTACTATCTTTTTCACTACGGCATGTTTGGAAAGGGAAATAACTAACTATTTCTAAGTACCTTCTTAGTACAACCAAGAACTATGGCAAGACATTATGGCTTTATATTGCTTCTAAGGATGAAAAAAATTACCCGCAGTAATTAATGTAATCTGGAATTAAATACCTTAGTTTAAACGAAAGTTTCTAGTTGTTCTAGAAAGTTTCAAAGTAAATAAAAGAAAAAAAATTCATGTGCCGACCCTGACAGCCATCAACACCCGAATAGGCCGACGCTGCGAACGCTAAAAACATTCCCCTCTTCCCTTTCTCCGATTTTTAAGCCTACTCCCACCCCCTCTAACTCCCGGGTTAGCCAGAGGTACATTTATGCGCAATAAATTTTGACCGCCAACATCAATTCAAAATGGCGTCACTCCTGCACTTCCCACATCGCAAAAACCCACTCTAATACTACTACACAGCATTCATAATCATTTGTGCAAAAATTCGCTATGTAAAAGAAACGGTTTTGAGTTTTGAACCCAACTGTAAAGCTTAGCAATAACTGCCTCTGGACCTTTTATTATAAAATTCGTTTTTGCCTGTATCCCGTTGATTGCATAAAAGAAGGCGCCAGCTTTGCGGGCGGGCAGACAGACAGAGGTAAATAGGGTAGATATTGTCTATTTCTCATTTGTCTTGGTGATAGTGCGGTTATAAAATCTATTGTTCTGCCGACATGGGAGTATGCTGCTTTTGAAACGTAGGTGGAGCCACAAAGAGAGGCACAGGCAGTTTGATTAAGACTGTAGATTCGTACTTATTCGCAATTTGCTTTTGAGGTAATTAGGGATACGTTCTAGGGGCTTTTGCTTCTTTTTCTATCGGAAGTATCTAAGTACTTGGTCGCCTATAATTAAAAGCTCAGAAAAATGTTTTAAAGATTATCATCTCAGTGGCTGCGAAATCTGCACATGACAGAGCACATTTTTTTCGTGATGTTGAGATGAAAAGTTGCGTTTTGCCTACGATCATTAAAATGCTTTCCTACCTTTGAAGCTTTACGCTTAGATTTCTGTGAACCATTTGCTTCGTTCACACAAATCACAGTTTAGAATCTTTGATTGATTGGTATTAACGGGCTAAAACGTTTATTAAGCTTATCAAGCGTATTTGTGTTGTTAAAAATAATTTCTAAAAACGCTCCTGGTTTGGTTCTTTAAAGTGGTATAGTTCTTTATTACATAATTAGGTAAAACGTCGTTTTCTGTGATACTCTTAGGTACCTACGTATTCGTAAGAATGCTAGGACAAAAATAAAATCGGTGTAGGGCCTTAAAAACAAACACTTAGGTATTTAAGCAACCTTGCATAGTTTAGGTGGATGCAGAGTATCATCCGGGCGTGAAAATGCAAATTTTATTTATATACATAGTAGTCTTGGGCAATTAGCTTTGCGATTATAACGTTTCTTTCATAAAAACTGTGGTCAACATTACTTATTCAAGTACATACTTAATATTGGTTCCCGATATTGGACCAAATCTGGGAAACTGCAGAAAATAATCTTTCGGTATCAATCACTGAGAAAAATAGTTGTAAGTTATTTACCGAATTTCACGTAAAATTTTACACAACTGTTTAGCTACCGAAGGACTGCTAAATGCTTGGTTAATATGAGCCAAATGAAAAGTAATGTAAAAAAGTAATGAACCTGTTGATTAAGCTGAACTTTAGGTGGCAACTACTAAAGTTTAGCTAAATGAAAAATAGCTAAACTGTTCAGTAAATTCATTTTTTCAGTGTATGGGGTGAATGTGAATTTTTGAGCAAAGATTTTATTTAAAACATGTAGATGCATAAAGATAAACGTTACGCTCGCAAAACTTATAAGACTGTGATGCATAATAATTAGCCTACTATTCACGAAAAAATAAATAAAATCTGAATTTCGCGGGCTACTTGGGTCGAAATATTTATTGTTGGCTCTATACCAACAAATTGAATTTTTTAAGTCATGGCTTACTGTCTAGAACTTTTTACCAACCATAGCCTAAATAATAATAATTTGTTGGATGCGTTGAGGGAAGAGCATCGTGTCACTATAGGTATAGGTAAGTACCTTACGCATTACCTATACCTACGCATTACCTGTACCTATACGCTTTTTGGTCTGCGCACTTCTATAGGGTGGTAAACCTTGCCAGAAAAAGCCGTTTTTGCTTAACGAACCCTGTGCAGTGTTGGGTTCCGTATTAGTTTCACTTACACTTGTCAGTGATAGTTTTGATTTAAACTACGTTTAAGATAGGTATGTATTTTTTATGCCTCCAAGAAGAACGATTTATTTGGTAGGGAAAAGGGGAAATGCAATAATTAAAATTTTAATGACAATATTTACAAACGGCTCTCTGCAGGAGTCGAAAAAAATATTGGTGCCTGCCACCAATAAGAAACGTTAGGATATGTGCAATTTTGCATCCGAACTATTTACGTAAACCTTCCTCGTTATACAACGTGTCCCAAAATTCAACGATAAACTGGCACCAGAGGGTGGACCTGCTCATGACTACTTCAGGAAAAATAAGAAAAAAAATATAACTCTTCTTTCCTTTTTGTAATTAAAAAAAAAATTAAACCATTGAAAATTGACAACCCTAATGATATTTTTACCAACCATGAGGTCAATTTCTCAAATATTTTAGATTTTTTTTTTGAATCGTCTACCTAAGTAGCACTGCTATCCAACACAACCATTAAAATCTCCTTTTTTTCTGTAGTTTTTACACAAAAATCAATTGAAACTATTTTTTTCCCTAAAATTTTGAAAGATTTTTATTTTCAGTCCACTTTCGCTGCTCGTGGTGTAAAAAAAAGTATGAACACTACTATGGCAAGTTTTTTTAAAAGTTGACGCAACTAACCAAGATTCCAAAATGGTAAAATATTCCAGGAAACCTAAGCACAAAAAACAAATGTGCGCACTATTTCTAAGCAAGTGCCACATTTTCATAAAACGTTTTTAATGGTAATCACTTTTACTATTGGCCCTAAATGGATTCTTTGCTGTTGAAAAAGGTGAAATGAGACAAAATACAAGTATTACAAACAATTTAAATTTGTTTTATTATTGTACATTGTACAGCTTAATAATATTATTACAATAAATGTTCGAATTGTTTGCCTCCGGCTAAAATACAGGCACGACATCTCCTTAAAAATGATCTCTGTATTCGTCGTGCATATCTTCTGCCATTGATATGATCCGCAGCCTGATTAATTTTTTGGCGAAGCTCATCCAATGTTTGAATGGGTTTAGAGTAGACCCTGTCTTTGAGAACGACCCCAATAGAAAAAGTCCAATGGGTTTAGATCGGGTGAACGAGAGGGCCATAAAATAGGTCCTAGTCGCCCGATCCAACGCCCTGGATATTCTTGGTTTAGGTATTCCCGCACAGGACGGGCATAGTGAGCTGGGCAACCATCGTCCCTACCTGCCTTATTGTTATTCAACAAAAACATCTAAATATCTCTCTCTAATGCACAATCGCTCTCTCTTTAACTTCTAAACTTATTGACTACGCACATGTCCCATTCAAATTCCTAGAACCTGCATCAAGAAAGCTGTTTTGGACCCATATTAAAAGTGATTACCATTAAAAACGTTTATTTTAAAAATAATAAATATTATTAAGCTGTACAATGTACATTAATAAAACAAATTTAAATTGTTTGTAATACTTGTATTTTGTCTCATTTCACCTTTTTCAACAGCAAAGAATCCATTTAGGGCCAATAGTAAAAGTGATTACCATTAAAAACCTTTTATGAAAATGTGGCACTTGCTTAGAAATAGTGCGCACATTTATTTTTTGTGCTTAGGTTTCCTGGAGTATTTTACCATTTTGGAATCTTGGTTAGTTGCGTCAACTTTTAAAAAAACTTGCCATAGTAGTGTTCATACTTTTTTTTTACACCACGAGGAGTGAAAGTGGTCTGAAAATAAAAATCTTTCAAAATTTTAGGGGAAAAAATAGTTTCAATTGATTTTTGTGTAAAAACTACAAAAAAAAAGGAGTTTTTAATGGTTGTGTTGGATAGCAGTGCTACTTAGGTAGACGATTCAAAAAAAATATCTAAAATATTTGAGAAATTGACCTCATGGTTGGTAAAAATATCATTAGGGTTGTCAATTTTCAATGGATTTCATTTTTTTTTAAATTACAAAAAGGAAAGAAGAGATATATTTTTTTCTTATTTTTCCTGGAGTAGTCATGAGCAGGCCCACCCTCTGGTGCCAGGTTATCGTTGAATTTTGGGACACGTTGTACAAGCAAAAAGTAGCGCCATCTGTCAAAATTTGGTGGCTGCTGAGCGTAGGTACGTAGGTACTACAGCGTAGCCTTACTGTTGGTGGCAAAGCAAGCATTTTTAGCACCGATAGACTCGCGACATTTTATCGCGCCGTCTGCCCTATCCTATCAAGGGTACCTATATGTCTATTGTTTTTACACAATCTAGAGACTGAATAAAAAGGTTTAAGTATATCAATAGAATCTACACGGGATCTTTGGGTACTATTTAGTGTTCTGTGTCTTTGGTTAATGAAACTAGATATCACTGCGTCAGAGAGCTACCTACCAATAACCCCGCTAACCTGGGCATTGCGTGGAGAATTCATAAATTTGTTATCACCAAAGCACTTACGCGAAGTAGCCGGTAAAAGCTGACTGCGACACACGTTGAGTAAACTTTCACTATAGATTGACACAGCTCTCTATTTGTTTGGTAATACGATGTTTTAGGCTCCAGTGTGTACAGACCCGGGTGTACGTTTTAGTCGCGTTGTATATCAGGAATGTGGGATGACCCTCCGTATTTACTTACCGATGTCAATTTGTGACTTGGTTTCAACTTTTTTGATGGATTTTTTTGAATTTTAATTCATTTATTTTCGTTGGAAACTAAGCGTGGGACAGTTGTTTCATCTACTTAATGTTTCATCTAAGTGATGACGGAATTGTTAGAAGAAGTACCTAATCTTATATCATTAGTCTATGGATTTAATAATTATCTAGTCTAGTCTTTGGCAACACTATTATATTATTTAACTATGGCAACACAGTTCATTCAATTCTACATTAAATCATCATGGCGTCTCACAACTTCGTGTTTAATTTAAAAGTCTTTAATATTAAGAACCCATAAGAACATTACAGGAATCTGCATGCTTTTTTTAACCCAGACATTAATCCAAACTTTTACAGTCTCTATTTGGTGACTTTTAAAAGAGTAAAAATTTATTTTTTCATTTTTTTCTATAGAACTGCTGAATTTAACTGAATTTCAATTTCTCATGACTTTTAACTTTCAATATAACTTAAAAAAATCATGTTTGAGTAAGTATATTGGCGATATAGTTTTGTTTCTAGAGTACTTAACCGTATAAATAAATATATAATAAATATAAATAATAAACCGTATAAATCGTAGGAGACGTAATTGTCATTTTGTTATGCGTAGCGTCATAACGATACGCTTACGCTTACGAGCCGTGTGCGAAGGGCCTTATAGGAAGATACACCATAACAAGTTGGGTAGGTACTCAAAAATGCTCTGCCTTAAAAACTAAGACATGGCATGTTGAGGCATCGATGAAATATACTCGGAACTTGGGTATTAGTATAGTATCCCTATTTTCTACCTCAACTAAGAGAGTCATCAAACAACGCCGGATAAAACTACGTCATCAACCGTTGACTCGACGGCAGAGCAAAAAACCTATAGGTATTACCGAGTACCTGTCCCCAGCAAAAAACAAAGGGTCATCAGTATCGGAAGTGTGAGCCTCATCAAGATAAATAGAAATGTCACGATGATGGATTACAGCTTCAGGCGGACAACGGCTGCCATAATTTAGCCGTTTAAACATCGCTTTCTGAGATCCTATTCCGATGACATAAGGTTTAAATTCGCCTGTCTCTGAGTTTAAAATTTACAATAAAATGGCTCGGCTCCTGCAAGGCTGTACTATCTGCAGCAAGTAAATAGGAGCATAGGTAGGTACATACTGTAGGGGTTTATCGTTTTTTAGGGAAAAGGGTGGATCTATTTGTGCAGGGTAATTGTGTATACAGATAATGTGTGCACGTATCAGAATAAGCCTGCAGTTCTGTTGTAATAGCAAATTGCTGCCAGTTCATCCGCGTAGGATTAAGAAGGTAATGTACTCCAATAATTAAACTAATTACCTACTTTAAATACTTTATTTTTACAATAACAATAATTATTTTCTCGAAAAGAAATTAAGAAAAAGTACAGGGTGTGATGTATGTCATAAACATATTCGTATAACAAATAGGTATCGTACCTATTGAAATTTCATAAGCGTCTGTAAGTAACCTATGTGCAATGGGGAGAGATTATTTGGATTATATTTATGTATTTTGATTCAAACTTTCGCCTCTCTCATATTAGTGTGATAAGTAGGTAAGTGAAGTTTTGTAAAAAGTAAAAACACGTAGATACGCATCTCATGGTAAATTTAAAGTAGGCAGCTTTAGTTTAACTTCCTTTTCAATGACGTACGGCAGGGAAAGCTGAAATCAAAGAGACAACGGTTGGCTAAATTTTTTTTCATATTTTAAATACGAAAGAATAAAGAGACGAACAAGATGTTCATCTGATGTCCCAGCACATACCAGATTCAGTGCGTCTCACAACTTCGCATTGCAATATCAAACAACGCACTGTTCTGCGTTCATCACCATGAATCATCAGTAGGTTTCATTTTGCTTTGTAATCACGTCGAATACAGTGCGTACAGTAATGACTTACTTCATTATGTCATATTATAATATGTGACGTAATGGCACAGGTAATGGTTTCATTACATCATAAGGTTAAAAAAATAAGTAGGCAGGTAATTCTATTGGAGGAGAGTGTAAATAAAGGTTTTTGTTGCTTTTTTATTATTATTATAATCTCTGTAAAATTTTAAGTGCAACTGAAAAAACTTCTTATTTACTTAAAAGAGGAGTCGAGCGTTGGCAAAATGACCACTTGGTTGAAACAAAGAGAAATTAGGTTAATTTTCTTTAGTAGAAAGCAGTTTATGCAAGGTTTGTCGCGAAAAGTTTGTAACAAAAGGCGAGTAATTAAGTTTTCAATTCCAGGGGCATATTAAAACAGTTGTCTGGAGAGAACTAAAAAATAGATGAAAAAAATGCAATGACTGCGCAAAAACAAAATGGAAGGCTAGCTTAGGTATTACTGGGGCGAGATTCAAATACGCATGTGCGTTCGAGCCGCCCTACGTCAAAGCGCGGGGAGACAGGGGAAAACCAGCACTTGGGGCAGTGAAGGGGAGGTGGGGTTTTATTTTCGTAGGCACGGTTCCATCTTTCTTGAGCATTTCCCTTTGATATTCGAATAATTTGATGCGGTTTATGATTCTGCCCCAAGGCTCTACGGGTATACCTCGATACGGGTAGGTATGTACGTGCGGGGGAGCTTTTGTGTTTGCAGAATTAATTAGAGGGTGCTTTAATTTTTGCCCCGCTTATGTTGTTCCGTATTAGGCGTTCGTTATAAAAACATAGGACTTCGTTTTTTGTTTAGGGTCAGCTTTTGAAAACAAACGAATTCTTAATGAATCTCTCGCCGCGTGGGGAATGGAAAGCGCGGCGTATATTTTCCTTCATCAAAGACGGCTTGATTTGAATATCTCATTATCCTCCTCTTTTCTGTAACACGCGCGAATGCAAATGGTTCGGGACTCGCGAAAAATTCCACTGTAATACTTGTTTAAAATGTTGTTCGTTAAACAAAGTGGGAATTGTTTAAATTGTTAGCAGTGGTGAAAATGTAATTCTTGTTTATTGAAGTAGGTAGGTGAGGAAAATTCTAAAGTAAATTTTTGAAATATGTAAAATGGACAAGTGCAGCCTTCCTAAATATAATAACGTATTCATTCGGGCGTATATATTTAACGCATTCCATACAAAGTACTTGTACCAAAAAAAACCACTATACAGATTTACGATTCTTATCTCTGTTAATCCTATTCCTAGCACCTTAAGTTTATGCTGTATTTATCCACTACGCTGGTTTTCTGAGATCATACTCGTACAAGGATAAGGTAGCAACAAGTTTCATGTAGACTTTTTTGCTTCAATACAATTGGTGAAAAGCCGAAAATCATACGGGTGAAGTTTCGGCCAAAAGCTAGTTAAATACAGTCTAATCTAAAATGAACACCTCCACTCGTCTGCGCTTACATGTTGAAAGAGTAATACTTTTTCATGTAGTAGCAGAGGGGCGAGTCATTTTGAGATTTGACGATGTCTACCGGAAAATATTGCTTAGCTAAAAATAACAAAGCCAGCTAAACTGCAAAATTTTCCTGCTCTATAAAGAAAATATCCACATGCACGCATGAGCAACTATTGAAAAAGCGCGGTTCCAAATGAAATAAACATTGAATCGATTTTATGCCAAACACCCACAAAAAGTTCGCCACTGAATAGGAAAGCCTACGAAATTATCGATAAAAAGTCCATACTAAAATACGGTCTGCCGCTCTAAAGCCCAATTATTCACTTTGACGTCGGCCGTAGATAATCATCTGTCATATGACGCTGGGCGGGAAAACGTCCACTTTAGCCCGGCCTCCTCGCTCTCTTTCACAGCCTATTTTTCAAGGTAATTCGTGCGGTAGGCCAGCGCGGGTGGGGTCTCGATACAGTGGTCGTTGTGGATGCAAAGGACAACGGCATATTTTGAGTTGGGTCTGTTTGTGCGTAACGTAAGATTCTTTGAGTGACATTTTTGGCACGACGAGATAAAGCGGAGCGCTGCTGTCAAGTGTTATTGGATAAGTATCCACGTCATTTACTGGGTTGGGATTTTTTTAACTAGGCTGACCCAAGTATTTCATTTTGGTATTATTTTTAAATCTGTACCTAAACAAATGAACTTCAAAAATATTTATAGAAAGTGCGTCTTTCGTCGGAAAAGGTTTTTTGTCAAAAACTGTGTGAGTATTCGTTACTACAGTAAGAAGATGGTGCAAATTCTGTTTCCATGGGGAGTATTTTGAACAAAAAAATAGCACTAGTTTTAGACTCGTTACCGTACATTGTTAGTATAGTGAGAATTGGCACAAAAAATTGTCACCATTATCTAAGTAAAACACATCATAAAGTATAGGTCGCACAACCAAAGTTGAGGCGAACACGGCACTCACACTAACGTAATATTTGCATACAAGGTGTTTCATTTTTGTAAGATGTAAGACGGGACGTCAGTTTATACAATTCAGTCATAATAATTATATTAGATCCTAAAATAATTGAACTCATTAAATACAATTTCACTACTTTGTCCATGTAGTGTTTTGCCGCGTCCTGATGTGTAGAAGAAGATTCCATAGTAATACAAAATATAGTTACCTACGTGCTGGGGTTTGAAGATTAGAAGAAAAATACCTGATGAACCTTTTATTTTGCACTTCTTATCGAAAATATTATGTCTATTGATCGCTTGTAGTTTGATTGATTGACTGCTTGAAAGAGACTCAGCATAAGGTATAAATTATGGTATTGTCAATAGGTACAAATAATAAATATTTTATAATGAGTAATATTTAAATCTAACGTTGTATTGTTATAAAAGCAAAATCACAATCAAAACAAAATTTTAACTCAACTTCTTCCTACTTCTTAAAAAAAAAGTGAATCGCGTCCAAAAAACATACCCTAAAAATTCCCAATAATTTAAGCGCAAAATAATTTTCTAATAATATGCTTAGTTTTCATATAACACTCTGTATCAATCTCATTCAAATGTCAAATACACTAGCTATCTCGTTCTTGCTAATTATAACAGATTTGTGCAAGCGGGACCACTGCAAGACGTCAGCGCATCGAGCGTGTACAGATACATAAACTTTGCATGTGTTGTTCGCCTCAACTCTCGCTAGCCAATATAAAGTCATTCCTTGCTCTGTGGTGCGACCTATACCTACCTACGTAAATTTCTTAGCAATGCTTAGCATTGATTAGAGAAATATTCTTTACCAAGACTTCTTTCAGCGATTGTCTAGGTTGCGGTCTCCCACTCAAGAAGCTTTATTAATTCTTGATAGAAAGATTTAATTTAAGAAGAGTGCTAAAATATAAATTAATTGTGATCTTGCATATAAGAACGAATCCCGTTTTCTAGAGCCTTAGTTAAAAGACCATTCACCTTTCAACCCCTCTTCCGGGCGATCCCATAAAACCCCATTACGCCGATGCTCGAGAACTTTCTATTTAATTAGTTACGGTGAAAGCATCCTTAAGTAAACGGACACAACTCGAGCTAATGGACTCTCCCACTGTTGAGCTGCACCCGCCTTAAGTAAGTAAAGTAATAAGCTATTAGGTTAAGCGTATGAGATCTGTGGACAGTTGGACACGATTATCGTATTGAAATATTAAATAGGTATAAATAGCCTGTTGTAAATAGACATGTACCCTGGACAGGGCGGACGGCGCAAAAATGTCGCCAGTTTGTCGGTGACAAAAATGCGTGTTTTGCCACCAACGGTAAGGCCACGCTGTAGTTCGCTCACCAGCCACCTAAAGATACGAAAATCGTTCGGATGCCCATATCCTGAGGTTTCTTATCGGTTCTATTGTAAAGTCATTTTCATACTTCAAGTAGGTGTAGGTACCTTGACGACCTTTGACGAGGTTTTGACGACCTCCCTGGTGCAGTGGTGGCGCGCTCGGATTCGAGTGGGAGGTCGCAGGTTCGATTCCCGCCCGGGCCACTTTGGAATTTTATTATTTCTAAATTGGCTCAGGTCTGGTCTGGTGGGAGGCTTTGGCCGTGGCTAGTTACCACCCTACTAGCAAAGACGCACCACCGCCAAACGATTTAGCGTTCCGGTGCGATGCTTGTAGAAACCGTTGGGGTAAATTTACTTACCAGCTTCCAAGTTAGTACGATAATATCTTAGGCTGCATCATCACTTACCTTCAGGTGAGATCGCAGTCAAGTACTAACTGGTATATAATAAAAAATATATACCTACTGTTATAAATATTTTGATAACTTAAAGTAGGGGAGCGAGGGGCTTGTTGTAGCAGGGGTAAGTAGTAACAGGCTCTTTTCACTAGGATCTTAAACGCTATTAACCTATTTCTTTGACTCGATTTAACCTATAAACCGCGCCGCATCATGTTGCCATAGCCAGTGTCCCGCCGGCTGGCGCAGTTAGTGGAAGAGTGCACGCGCGTCATTTCTGACAGGTAATTTAAAATTGTACTGTCGTAAAATTTCGGTTTGCGTTTTTAATATCGACTAATTTCAAATTTTCTATATCTTATTTCCATTCAAATTTATCTATCTCTGATAATGTGTAACAGTTTTTATGATTGCTAAGTTGTTTAAATAGTTATCTTGATGAATGTTAAAAATCATACCATAGGGTTAGTTGTAACAAAATCCTGGGGCTTGTTGTAACGTGTTACAACATGCCGCAAGTTATGATGTAGATACCTACTTTTTTTCCTTTGTTTTAGAATGATTGTGTATAAAAGAAAGTCAGAGCGGGCAACACAAAGCCAAGAAGTGTACGAGTTAGCGGCAGCTGAAGTTTTAGAAAATAAATGCAGTATTCGGAAAGCTAGTCAGACTTTCGGATTATGTCACGTCTCTCTTTATAGACACTAGAAAAAGAAGAATAATGAAATATTAAGAGTTGGTTATGTTAAGCCTAGACAAGTATTTACTGCAGAAGAGGAAGGTAAGATTGCTTCCTACATACTCAAGGGCGCCGATATATATTTTGGACTACTTCCTATAGAAGTAAGGAAACTAGCTTTTCAATGCGGTGTGCTCTTTTTTCATCGAAGATTAGACCTTTACCAAAGGCCCCATCAAGAAAAACTAATACAAATAGCAGACGCAAAAGAAAATCTACAGTATTGACGGACACTCCTGAAAAGGAAGCTTTACAAAAGGAATATAAGGAAAAGATGACAAAATTAAAGGAAAAGGGAATGGGAATGGGAAGGGAAAACCCAAAGGTAAATCAACAAATAATAAAATCGGAGTGGACAGAGCTAAAAAAAGGATTTTATGTTCAGATTCAGAATCTGAAGCAGAAAAGTGGTATTGTCTGGTATGTGGTAAAGCTTACACAGATACAAAGAAAGAAGATTGGATAGAGTGTATAATTTGTAAGATGTGGGCACATGTAGGATGTGTTACAGGAGAATTATATATACTTTATTTGTATTAATTGTAGCTCAGATGAAGACTGAATTTAATTATAATGAAACCCACCAAATGTTGATTCTTATATAAGTATAATACTTTGTTATATAGCTATTAAGAAGAGATAATTACGAAGCATACCTTAGTTATAAATAATTTAATTACTTACCGTGATTTAAAAGTGCCATGATGATTATAAGTAGTGTTGAACTAAATAAAACTGTTAATTACTTAACTTTTAAGTGTTGATTACTAAAAAAGTGTATTTGAGTTGGTTTTTGTTAAGAATTACATAATACTTACTTTAGAAAAATGACAATTTTGTTAAAAATATACATAGAATTAATAATTAGAGGTACTATTGTCGTTTTTTTTGTTGTTACTACTTGCCCCAGTAGATGTTACAACTTGCCCCAAGAACGAGGTAAGTTGTAACACCGCCCTTCTTCTAGAAAATAATTGATTGTAAAATAATGACCAATAGCTATGGTATTATTTTTACTTAATTTGGGAGAGGAAGAGTTACAGTATCCATCCATCTTTATTTAGTAGAAATTTAATCAATAGATCTCAAGATATATTAGTTTTAATGAAAACTGTTACAACAAGCCCCTCGCTCCCCTACCTATACCAATAACATTTTTTTATATCACACTAATTATTTTAAAAGCGGAAGGTTTTATATTATGTAGGTTTGTTACTCCTAGACGCCCCAACTACTGAACCGATTTGACTACAATTCGGTAGGATTAGATTAAATTGGATTAACACATAGAAAATCGGTTACAGAAAAATCAATGGTTACCTATCGCAGGGTTGGTGAAAAACAGAATTTCACGTGGGCAGAGCAAAAGCTACTTGAAAATAAATTTTTAACTAGATAGGTAGATAGGTATACCTACCAAAACAAACGAAAACAAAAATTAATTTAGGTAAGTAAATGCTTTTTTCTAAAATGTCAACCAGGTTTCAGCCGCAAACAAGAAAAAAGGCTATAAAATAAAATAGAATGAGATCGTATGTATTAATCCTTATTGTGTGGACCTTTTATGTAATCCGGAAAGTACGAATAAAATTTTATCACGTACCTACCTAAAAAAGTTAGACCTCCCACAACCCTTATGCCGGGGAAAAAGGGAATATTTCTTTTTGATTACAACAATATAAACTGTGCCTTTCCGCTTGGTCTATGTGATAACAGAAAGCGACTTATCTAATAAGTACATATTTACCTACATATGGAAGTGGAACTCTGGGGTTTTAAATGAAATAAAATCGAATATGCTCTCATTATTCGTAGTTCAGGTAATTTCTTCATGTCGCTAAGTCGTCTCATCTGATAAAAAAGGCATGGTTTTATTTCTTGCGCAACAAATCAGTCTGATCAGCGGCGTAATGCAACAAGAATTTTGGCACCATTCCACGCGTACTTCAAGACTTCTACATGACTATAGTAAGAGATTGCTACTGTTATGTAAATGTCGGAGTAAGTAGCAATAAGATTTTACTGTAACGTTTTCAGGCCTAAGTACTCGTAGCAACAAGGATTTTATTTTATTTAATCCAGGAGAATCTACTTTTAATTGTAAAATTAAATCAGATATCTACTGCATCCATTGGGTTTTAAACATAAATAAATATTATTATTCAGAAGTGTCTCCATATATGAATGTTTACCCAAATCACTCTTTTTATTTAAGAAAATTGTTTTTATTTTAACAGTAGAATTTAGCGTGGTGCAGTAGGTGCTGTTATAATCAGTAGCAGATAGTCGCCACCAGTGAGGCAATAAAAAGGAAATCAGGCTTGTTGTTATCATATCACCACGAAATCACGGTCTATATAAATGAGTAAACGATCAAACTTGTGCGATGAAAAATTATAAGTAGGTAAGTGAGTAGTTCGCGTGATCTTGTCACTTAGACCACACCAAGTAACCCTTTTCAGGGTACGGCAAATTAAGCAGGGACGCCCTTTGCGGCTCCAGGCAAAAATTCAATTACAAACTTCAGGCCCATCCCAAGAGTACGCCTAAAGGGTACGCTTTTGCCTCTAAATTTTTATGCGGCCCTTTGCAAGGCCGTAAATAGGGTGTTTTTATGAATATTACATTCATATAGCCTCCAGGGTGTTGGAGGGATACATAATACATGATTATGTATTTGAAACATGGCTATCATATTTGAGTTTAACTTACATATATACTTTCATTGTAAGCAGTTTATATACCTACCTATTCGTGTGTAAATATTTAGTCACACACACGAAAATGTATAGGGTTTTCTAAATAGATAAATATAGATATAAAAAGAATATAGAACTTATCTAGGTACATGTAACTAGTGAAGCATCCCAATCAAGGGCAAAAGGAGATTTTTTAATATCTCCGTTTATAATAATAAATAATAATTCCTACACCAATATGAGAAAGTAATTATAAGAATTTTTTTAGTGATGCGTGTTTGTAGGTATGTTTATAGCCGCAACTATACAAACCGAATTGACTGAAATTTATAATGGAGATAGATTATACGATGGATTAACTGATAAAAAAGTATATTTATATCTCTCTTAAGTAGGTATGTGGGTTTTTCAGTTTCAGCAACATTTGTCGCAAAAAGGCTCAATATTTAAAGCGGGCCGCAAATCACCTAAACTTGGCGCAAAAGCCCGCGGAATTTGCATAATGACTTCATATTATACCTACTGTACTCGCCACGCGAATTTTAATGTTGCTATTTTAACGTACACACAGTATTTTTATACGCTGCTGGTTGGCGGGCTCCAACCTCACCCACTCCGCGGCACAAATCACACCCACTCACCTAAGTGGGAGGGGGTATCTCTAATTATTAATTTATGGGTACTTATATATAGATTATGTTTTGGTTTAATTTTCTGACGAGAACAATGAGGATATATGGTACGGGAGCTAGCAACGACGTTTGAAAAGTAAGAATTATTACCTGGACAGGTAGGATGCGCACTAATGAACGCAACCGCTACCGCGAGCCAGATAGCCCAGACTCTAACCGAAAGTGCAAGAAAGACGACATATCACAAAATCAGCTGACCTAAAGTTCTTTCTCGATTCTCGAAAACGTTTTTTGTACGAGAAAGTTTTTTGTACTTACACATAAACAGCCCTGGTAAAATCTGTCAAAATTCTTTAGGTGGCTGCAGAGCCAACTACAGCGTGCCCTTACTGTTGGTCACAAAAACAAGCATTTTTGGCACAGGTAAACTGACGACTGTTTTTGCGCCGTCCGCCCTGTCCAGGGTGTATGTCTATTGACTAGAAATAAAAAATAAATATTTAATTACTCAGTTCAAAGATACATGGATCATCTTTAAAAAAATCATGTAACATTTGAACTAGAACCGTACAAGCAAACAGTATCTAGCGCCATCTGTCAAAATTCTATAGGTGGCCGCTGAGCGAACTACAGTGGGCCTTACCGTTGGTATTTTTGGCTCCGATAAGCTGGCGACATTTTTTCGCGCGGTCTGCATTTTCCAGAGTAGATATCAATTATTAGGAATCTTCTTGCCGAGCTTGTCTGGTCCATGTTGGTGATCGCGGTTACACCTGGAGCTCTAGCCATATGAAATTGCGATTCGGTAGATAGGATGGAAATGGAACAAAATTCAAAAAATGTATGAGAATTTGCGGAAATTACTTGATCAAATTACATTTTCATATTTTTTTTGTATTTCTTTTCATTACCATTCTATCGCATCTCTATCTATCGCATCTCTAGCCATACGACATATGGCTAGAGATGCGACAGTGTGTGAGAATCGCAATGTCAGTTATTCTACCATGCAGCATTAGGTACTTACTATTATAGACATTGCAATCCACGAAGGCGCGCCCCACTCTGTCAAACTCCGTACGAATCGAAAGAAACGTAAGCGATTTTGAGAGAGTGGGGCGCGACGTCGTGGATTGAGATATCCTCAGAATTATCTATACTTACACTGTTTCAGTTTAATGGGCACTATAGCACTACTGGGCAGATCAAGATTTATAAGAACAGGGGGCCTACCACCAACGCTTAAAGTAATATTGTTTTGACATTTTCATACAATGTCAGTATGGAAATTTTAAAACAATATTACAATAATATTACTTTAAGCGTTGGTGGTACGCCCCCTGAATGTCTCAAAGACATCAATGAGACCAAAAAATTGTTGTTTACATCTGACATGAGTAGATAGGCGTCTCACTTACCATAAGGTCCTCGTCTTACCATTCTGTCCTGCAAAATAAGCTTACTTTGACGGACAGACAGACAATGTCGCGATAACAGTATGGTTTCATTTCGCCCTTTCGCCGAGGTCCTTTTAATGATTCGATTAATTGAAGTAGGTATTCCCATTAAAATCTCTAACACGGTATGAAGCTGACGGGGCGCCGTGCAAGTCGATAGCTATTAAGCGCTTTTGAAAGAAAACCGCTGATAAATTGACCCCTTTGTCTTTTACAGCCGCCCCGCCGTGCACAGTTTAATCCACGCCATATTGAAAATTGTATGCGATTTTATGCAGTAATGATCAATTATGTAGTTAAAATACTTACTTGCTTAGGTACCTACTATCCTCTTCTTATTTTAATATCGGGTGATATTTATAAGTTTATACGGAAAATCTTCGTTCATAATGTATATACCTAATGATTATTGATGATTGTCATACCTATACAAAACGTGAGTTGGCAATTACTTACTAACCCAAGCAAAAAATTTTATCCAAATAAGTGCAACCGCTCTTAAATGATACGCGTAAGCACATTCGACACTATTTTTTTATTTATATAATATACTTACTCGTACATTAAAAATTTGGGTTCCTAATACCTTAGTGTAAACTATGCTTAAGTAAGAGTATCCATCTGTTAGGACAAACTTCGGAAAATCCAACATTTAATAATTATTTATCAGTTAAGTGCGAGTAGGTATAGTAAGTCCTGCAGAGGTCGAGAAACCAAATGATAAAATTAATTTAAACGATATTATATCTAGGTATGATAAGTTTCTATTATGCTTTGTGTTCTAGCAAGAGTAATAATTATAATAATCTTAAACTACCTTGAATTCCTAAGATTTGCCAAAAAAAATATTAATGGTACTGATTTTATTTGGGACTTTATTAACGTAAAAACATAAATTGACAGTTCAAAAATATTATTACATTAAAAAAATATATAACTCTTTAAAAATATAGGCAAGGATCTGCATAACCTTAGGAGTTGTAGAAAATTTAACACACTTCAATTTAAAACAAAAACAGCTGAACAACGGTGTAGTAGGTATGTTTTACGTAGGTAGGTACGAATATGTATGTATATCTAAATGCATACTCTCTTTAGCTGCCTTCCTACTAATATTAAATAAACGTATGCCTTGTCGTCACAAAGGGAGTTAGTACCTATATTATGTAATCCATATTCTGTGTTGGGTCTCAGGTTCCATATTATGGTCACCCTAGGTGAAAGGGTAAATCCCTACGATTTACGTCACGTCGTTACTCATTACGCACGCGAAGGCTTTGAAGGTAAAATTACTGGCCCTTGAGGGGAGGCTGGGGTCGGATAATAAATGACGCCGGCCGCGCTGGGGCGAAGTTGCCAACTTTTTGTGACAAATTGCCCGAAACTGCGTGCGACTAAGCGAGGAGTGGAATTAGGTAGCTACACGTCCCAATTCTGTGAAAAAAAATACAGCTATATTATGTATAATATAGTGTACCTAAACCTTTTTAATATTTGCGTAATGTGTAGGCATAAGAAGTATACTGCCTCAGTGTCTGTAAGAGATTGCTTTAGCAATAGGACTGCCTTTGCACTCATTTGTATTGTTCACAGTAAATACATACATACGTAGGTACATTAAATGTAATAACTGGCAGGTAGGTATATGGCGAAATTAGAAGTTTATTTTGAAAGTAACAACAGCTGTCTTAAAATATCCATAAACTAATTAGGTACTATTTATTACTTTACTTATAGAGAATAGGTGTATTCATTAAACAAGTTTTAACAAACTTAAGTTGCTTGAAATAAATTGTTATACCTACTAGAACTAAAAGGTATAGTATAGATTAACTTGGATGATATACTCGAAAGACAAAAATCTACTTGGTTATCAAACTTAATATTACTCGCTCGTACCTATCTATATCTTCCAATTTCAATCTCTATGAAACTCTCACTTGATTTTAAGCAACAGCTCTAACAGCAAGCAACAACAAAAATAACTTTAGGTAACATGCTCTCAATCTTCTGAACGAATTCATAAGAGCCAATAAGTAAAGCCTATATGAAATAAATAAATCAACATGATTTATTTATTTCATATAGGCACTACGAGTAGAGTGTGATTTAGTTTTCAGCGAAATATTGAGTCAACAATTGAAAACTGTAAAAATTATGAAAGTCTAGAACTAGATGATTAAATAATGTTAGGTCCGCTTAAAATGTGCCAAACAAGCTTTAAAATTCAATATTGTAGTTTCCTGATCAATAATAATAATTAATTCTTACATAGGAATCCAAACAGTGTGTTCGTAGAAATGAGAAAATTAATTAAGTGGAGGTACAAACACAGCCAATAAGCGCTCTTGTTTGTTTAGGACCCGAAACGTTTTCGCATTAGGTTGGTATACAGGTGGTTTGCAAGATCCCTAGTTTACTCAGCGCTAGGTAAGGAAAAATACAATATTTATGCAAACCCAATTAGTAAGATTAAAAATACGTCAACTTGATATTTTTTACTAAGTAGGTAAATAGCAAATACCGACGATACGAATAAATAGAAAAAGCGAGTAGGTAAGTAGTAGAGAAGTCTATCTTGATATTATTGTTGTGTATAGATAAACATACAACACCTTGTATGTTTCCTTAATTGAGAGTGTGCTCAGGAACTATTTATTGGTTCCCCCGTCACCTTTGTTACCATAGAACTGCGAGATATATAAAAAGTTTATACCTTTACTACATAGTAGACATATCAAAGACACGTATACGAAGCCGTTTGATTCCTCGTCGGTGATAATGGACATGTACCTTGGACAGAGCGGACGTGGCATACTTGGGAATGTCGCCAGTTTATCGGAGACAAAAATGCTTGTTTTGCCACCAACAGTAAGCCCACGCCATAGTTCGCTCAGCAGCCACAAAATTTTGACAGATGACGCTACTGTTTACTTATGCGAAAAAAGGTTAACGTAAATCGTTCGGATGCCCTCCGCCGTATTGTTGGTGGCAACACAAGCATTTTTGGCACCGATAACCTGGCGACATTTTTTTGCACCGTCCTCCCAGTCCAGAGTAGGTAAATATCTATTGGTATAACTCAGGTAGAGGTCAAAAAATACTTTCTAAAATAATGTCCTCCATTAATTCTAACCTCGCATTTAATCCGATAGGCGCTGCCCACTCCAATCACAAAAGGACCTCCCCAAAACCCTCGGGGCTAAAAAAACATAAAAAAAACAAAAGTTATTTAAATAAAACCGGGCACCCGCGCTCTGTGCGCATAAATTGCCTTCATTAATTTCCGGACCCGCGAAATATTGTCTTGAAAGGATAATCAAATACAAAAACAGGGAAATGGCGGTGCGTCATTTCCATACATTTTTCCCCTCCCCTTGCCCCCTTTTCGTTCCATTTCGTCCCCTTTTCCGGTCCCTCCGACCCCTTTATGAGTCCTCCAATTACAATTCAACGGCCGAGCTTAAGGTAGCATTAGAGAGAATGGTAATGGACGCAATTATCTGTATACCTACATCGCTAATTAAAAAAATAACAATTTAACTGCGGAATGTTGCTCCTATGTAAATTTGAATCCATGTGTTTGAAGATAGAAATCTCCTTTAAATATAAGGTTTTCCAAATATGATTAGGTATTAATCATTTTTAGACGTACGTGGGTACCAATAATGGGAAAAACGACCTGGTATCTGTTATACAAACAGGCCACTTCGTATAAGGATCACACAAATGGTACCTAAGTAGTCTCTCTGTCCGCATGCCCACTACTAAGATCTATCCTTTTTTCTGGCAATGGAAGAGGTAGAAATAAGATGAAATCACCAAACAGGTAGGGTAAGGTTGCTTAAGTCGTACCACGGCCTAAGTCGTACCCCGGCAATATCACGTCTGATACTTTTAAATTACACCATCTAGTATCGTCAACCTGAACTATTTAGTCGAGTGAGCAAACGTAAAAAAGTGGATGGTCGACCGGCTTTGTGAAGCAAGAATAATTTAAAAGTAAGTTTTTTATCCAGTTTTCAGTAAAAATTTTGACTCATTTGTAAGCTTGTTATGGCAGGAATGTGATTCTTACCTTTTTTCTTTATTAACGTCTTCTTGGAATACTTCTTTTGCAATAGTTTAGTCATACGCAAATGGTAGATTTTTTTAAGGATATGTCAGTGGTTTTAGTTTTAAACTTAGAAGACCCCATTGCTTAAGTCGTACCTGTGCAAAATTCCTTTCTCGTACCGGTACGACTTAGGTATTAAGAAAAATGTTTACTAATTTACTTAATTTTTATTAGGTAATAAATATGGCTAAGAGAAAGTACAATACTTGGAAGCAAGAGGATATGGACGAAGCTTTATAGACACATCGGAATGGAGAAATTGGGTTTAATGAAGCCTGTAGAAGATTTAATATACCAAAACCTACACTGCGACGACATTTAAAAAAAAAAAAATGATATGTCAGACATGGAAGATAATACATTAGCACAACATTTCATGAATTTAGAGTCTTGTTTCTTCGGATTACCACTGAACTTAGAAAAGTTGCCTTCGAGCTTGCTGAATAATTTCAACTACCTCGTCGTTTTAATAAGGAGAAGAAAATAGCAGGCAAAAAGTGGTATTACAGGTTTATGAAAGAGCATCCTAATTTGTCCTTGCGTGTTCCAGAACCAACCTCGATGGCCAAAAGTAAAGGGTTTAATAAAGAGTATTATTCTATATAGTTTACTATGTGTTCACTAACATCTATTTTCTAAGTACGACTAAGGCTATGGGTGGTACGAATTAGGCGACTAGGCGCCTTAATCGTACCGAAAGTATATTTTTGAAAAACATTAAAATGTCTGTTTTGATAAAAGATTTTCAAGTTTCTTTGATTGATATTTAAAAGGCAACTAAATAAAGATTCAGTAGGTGCAGAAGATTTTGTTTTATTTTAATTGCACTGAATATTACAGTATTTTTTCCTTAGGGGGTACGACTTAAGCAACCTTACCCTACTCTATGGTCTCTTGTTGAAGGTGAAAAATTTTCAAGCCTTCAGCGTGCCTTCAGCAAACAATATTATGAACGAAGGATGGATAGCAAAGTGTCCATTTTTTAACGAAGAAATTTTTAAGACTTTTAAACTAATATAATAAATGCTAAATAGGCATGCTCGTAGGTATCTACATTTATTTTTCAACACTAAAAAGAAACCTAACTCCCCACAGTAGCTACAAGTCTCTAGCGCTTGCAATTTAAGTAAATAAGAACGAATAACCCATACCCCATGGCCAGACCACAATTATTTTACTGTTCTTCTTTTCGTTCGTTTAAAGCTATTCTCTTAAATAAATGTGGGAGTCTTTCCCAATATTGTAACCACAATGTTAGAGAACATTTTCGAATTTCTGCGATATACAGGGTGAAAAAAAAGAACAGGGGCCATACACCATCTCTTATAGCCGTATTATTGTAATATTATTTTAAAATTTTCATACTGGCATTGTATGGAAATGTCAAAACAATATAACGATAATACTGCTATAAGAGATGGTGGTATGGCCCCAGGAAGGGAAAACTTTAAACATAAAAGTTTTGTCTTGTTTAATTATTTATTTGGTAGATATATAGCTTATACCTATATTTGCTAGAGAGAGTATTTCATCATTATTATAAAACCTAACGCATCACGCATGGTGCGATAGATTCTATAATTATACATACCTACTTACTTTTCTATATCTATACAGTTCTACAAAATACTGCAGAGCTATTAGAAGAAAATTCTTTATTTGTTGGTGAAAAATAAGCGTAAGCACGTAATAGGTACCTAAGTACGACATTCTGATACCGTAGATACCTTACGGAACATATGTATAAAGCTGACTCTCAGACCGTAATATCACTACAGAAAGCTGCCTTAATGTCCTTAAGAATCTGATAAACACTTATCGTACTAATCAAATATCCAAAAACTTACCTTCCTCTATGATTAGGCGTCGAAATCCACCAAAAGTACCTACCCTGAGTTATTCGAGCACCAAATCCCTCTACTTAAAATTGGGTATCATTTAAGCTATCACCAATTTAATTAGTTTTGTGTTTCTTAAATAATAGGGTTTGTCCTCAAAATAGTAGATCTGTCACCAAAATGTAGTCACCAAACAATGCAAAATCAGTTCCACAATAAATCACCTAAAATCCTGAGATATTAGGTCTAGTACCAAATAAATGTTTTTGTATGTATTATAATAGATGTGTCCTAATAAGTATTTAAGCAAACTAATTTAAAAAGATCACCAATAAATCATATTATGTTTATTATTTTTTTTATTTTTTGAGGTTATGTGTTAACTTTATTTAAGAATTTACGACTATAGCTTAGAAAAAGTGGGGGTTCTAGGAAAACTCCTTAGCCGTCACCCTCTTCCCCTCCAAGAGCATGTCGACGGAGTCGCAGTCAGGGATCGATAATCGATTTATTTGGTGACAGATCTACCATTCTGAGCACAGAGCTATTATTTAAGTACAAAACTATTATTATAAGAACGAAGTTTATATTCATGTAATGCAATATAATTTTATTGGTTATCGATCTTTTATATTTTACACATAATTATATTAACATTAATTTGATAATTCATACCTGGGAACAATTTTATTTATCTGAGAACGAAAATATTTCGTGGCGATAGATCTATTTATTAGGTGATACAACTTGATGACATATATAAATTTTGGTGATAGAAAATATAGTTCCCCTTAAAATTTTGCACCAGCCTTTATGATATCTGTACACAAACCTTGCTATTTTACGTGTTACAAATAAAAATAACACTAAATTCATAACGATAGAGTCCATTTTCTTATAACAAAACCGAAAACATTCCAAATAAGTTTTTTGAATTCTAAATCTTATTTCAGGGCGACAAAGCAGGGTTTGCGTTGGTGAAATCTAAATAAGCCTTTGAGAAAATGCGCGTTATGTAATAAAAACATTTATTTTGTCCGCTCGCGAGTAAATACGAGTCCTCTTCCCCTTATATACAGTGATTTAATGCGACGGAGATCGTTTTGATAATTCTTTCATATTTCGCTTGGTGGAGCGTTATCTTAGTAGAAAACGCGGCAAAACAAAACTTACATTTTCTCGCTGTCCGCCCACTTTTTTATCTTTCGTCTATTTATTTTGATTACATAATCTGTGTGATGGCAGTGATGCAGTAAATATAGAGTTGCAGAAATATACTTGTGCTGATATAATAAATAGTTAGATACGCGACGTACTAGTTAGAAATAAACCTTTTCCAAGTTAATTAAGATTGTTAATACGTAACTAAATGCTACGAGGGTTTTATTTAGTTACGTAAATGAAAAATCTATCGGTTATTCTTTCGATATCAAATTCACACTTCAAAATCAGCAGCCGCCTGTCGACCGCTTATTCCATCACTATATGGAACGGAATTTTAAAGTTATGTAGGTACGCAGACGTAAATAAGACTGACCTTAGCCTTCTAGGTAAGCGTGTTCCATCTTCGACCACAGTATCATCATTTTTCATTAGGTGAGATTGGGGCGAAGCGTAAGCCTATATTGAATTAAAAAAAAAGATAGTTGTCTTGGAATTTTTCTATTGGATAATATATCGTTACTATACCTACATATTAGTAAGTATTCTCTCCGGTTAGACATAGAATGAGTGACTGAAAAGTTTTTATGTAGATAAGTTATATATTATGACTAAGGTCGCAGTTTGAAATATGATGCCGCTCCTATATATTTTTGGGTAAGTATTCCAAGCATCGTTTTAATTCAAACAAGTTTCCACCGACGAAACTTTTGGACGACGAATTAAAAAAGTTAGTCACTGCAGCTGTTACAGAACTCCGTTGCATTATACCACATCCCCTCAGCATTGTATCGATACCAATCCGGCTGCTTTTAAAAAAGCAACAATGAGGTGGTTCACAGGGTCGGGAGTCAAACCAGTTTCTGCAGCTCCAAGTTTGCATTCCGCGTTACCTGTGGCGTTGCAAAAACAACCCTTCCAAAACTTGCACAATTGAAAACTTGATTTGTTAAATAGGTACTTGTTAGTATTGATATAATTTTATCGAACTCGTTTTTAACGGGTATATGCTCGAAGATACAAACTGTAGAGCGATTCAGCTTTGGTTGCAGAAGCGAGCTGCTACTTATGTTATGTACCTACCTACTTATTGAATAGAACTTTCATTCTGTACCTAATTAGTCACGTTGGGTTTCTAAAATAGAACATTTTAATGTATGTGCGGAAAGTTTGACATTTCTTTACGAGTCCCAGTTTGTTGACCGGTTGACCCAAGCCGAACTAAAGGGACGAGTGGAAATGACAATTCCGCACGTGCATTGAACGACGGTTTTTAATACATTTGCAAAAAAAAATATTTGTTTTATGTGGTTGTCTGCTCCGTGTTTGCGTGCCGTGCTCCAGTGCCGGCTCCGGTGTCGGCTGCAGTGGCGTGTCCTGGTGCGCCAGCTCCAGTGCCGCGTAGGAGGAAAACAAAAAAGCACTGGTGCGGAAAAGAATAACTTTCCACACACAAAACGCATATGGAAATGTTTATTTTTGAGCAAATTTTATATTAAAAAAATGTTTTTAATTTCTTTTAGGTATACAAAAATACAAATTTGATAACCACCACTTATATGAACATCTCAACTTTCATCTCTTCGGGATAGAATTTTTGAAAAACCTAAATCACCTATGTCCGAAAGGCCACATAGTGGTAGTTATAGGGTTAGACTCAATTGTGGTTTCTCCATACAATCTATAGGTAATCACTAATCACCGAAAACGAATGCAGGTAGCGAAATATTTCCATTAAGTACCTACCAATTTTTAAAGACATAGGTACCAATAGGTATATAACATGAAAGTTTTTTCAAAATACTACCTACTCGTATTTTATAAATCCTTCGTCAGTCCATTTTTGTCCTTTGAGCTAGGTTTTACTTAAGTTGTTTACGATGCTGATAATATAAGGCTGAAGAATTTATCTGTCTATCACGGAAGTAGGTATTAGAGATGGGCCGAATATTCGTTTTATATTCGGTATTCGGCATATTCGGCAGCTTTACCGAATATTCATATTCAGCCGAATACTCGGCTGAATCACCTAATATATTCGGCAAAGTGATACTCAAAGTTTTTACTGTTATTGACCCGTGTATTATCATGATTTGAGTGTACGTACAGTGTAATGAGGTAAGTATTTTAGAGTATAGCTTTCTGTTTTTGTCGTCACTGAAGCTTTATTTTCAATTAAAGTAGGTTGGTAAAAACTAAAAGATAATAACTTAATGCAAAATATAGGTATCTAGCTGTTTTGGGATTAGGCTGCTGTGTAAACTCTTTAGAATAATATATTATAATCTGCAGGGCTAGACAATGTCACTTAAGCGTTTGGCGCTAACGCTAGTCGCTAGTCGACAAAAATGTATGGACAAAACAAATGACTGTAGAAAAACCACGACATTAATTAACTAAACACGCTGTGTTTGATACTGTCGGCTGTCAATTGTCAAGCGAAGTACGCTAAAGTTATCTACAAGGTTCGCGAGAACGCCAGCGAGCGTTGAAGTTAGCGTAGTTAATTATTCAAACACAGCGTGTTTAGTTAATTAATGTCGTGGTTTTTCTACAGTCATTTTTGTCCATACATTTTTGTCGACTAGCGACTAGCGTTAACGCCAAACGCTTAAGTGACATTGTCTAGCCCTGCTGGTCTTAATTGAAGGAAAATAAGCAAGATATTTATTTCGATCAGTCTTTATTGTGTTAGAGAATAGCTTAATCAAATCACAACACCTTAGTAGATTATGAATAATATTTTTTTCTAGTTTCTACTCAGCAAAATATATTTATTGATATTAAACTTTTAAACCTATCCTATTCAACCAATATAGTTCTTTATAAAGAAAATAAGTAATTTGTTTGTACTTTTCAGGTTGTAATTTAACAGATCAATCACTTAATCCACACATTCAGAGTTAGGAACTTAATTATAGTCTACTGAGATATTATAAGACACATATGACATCTCATATAATTATTTAAGATAATTCAAAATGTACCGAATATTCGGTTCGGTAAAAGTTTTACCGAATATTCGGCCGAATGTTCGTATTCGGTGAAACCCATGTTCGGCCCATCACTAGTAGGTATTACATATACGGTCAGTTGTTATATTCGCGCCGAATCATATCATTCAAACGCATGTAAAATTCGCAACGTAGATACGAATATACAACCGCATCCACACAGGTGGAACTAACTTTATGAATTTGTTTTGAAATTGGGCCGGCATGCACGGCATAGAAGATAATCAATAAGGTCCAATACGCTACCAGTAATGCGGTCTGTTCATTTGCATTTAGATTAGTTCTGTGTTTTACTTTCGCGTCGACCTTTTCAAATTTATTAAAATACACGCGTAACATGCCTAAGTGAGCCTATATGAATTTACGAAAATTACCTACCTACTGGCGATGTGTTGTAAGAATTTTAACTAAGTGCTTCTTCTAATAAATGTTAAATTCTCGCGCAAATTTCTGTCACCTCGGCAGTCCTCCAAAACGTGAACCGATTGTTATAAAATTTTCTATGTATGTTTGGTAGGTCTAAGAGTATGTTGTTATATCCCTAATGGAAAACGTTTGTCGGGTCAGCTAGTAATATATAAAATTCTCATGTCACAGTGTTTGTAACCAAACTCCTCCGAAATGGATAGAGAAATTTTTATGATTTTTTTTTGCGTAAGAAAATCGTAATTTTTGCGTAATTCATCAAATTTTTGGTATACTTACCAAAAATTTGATGAATGGGTATTTGAAAATTCTGTAGCTGGCGCGCTAATTCTGAACAACAAGAGATCGATCAATAGGCATGTAATGTAAAAAAATACATGATAAATGTTATTATATAAGCACCGATAAGAAATCTGAGGATATGGACATCGGAACAATTTTCGTACAAGCAAACAGTAAAATTCTATACTTAAGTAGGTGGCTGCTGAGCGACATCGTGGCCTTACTGCTGGTGACAAAGTCAAAGCAAGCGTTTTGGGCACCGGTAAACTAGCGACATTTTTTCGCGCCGTCCGCCCTGTCCATGGTAAAATATTATAATATGTCTTTTATTATAAAACAAATCACTTATTTACTGAATTTTTAAAGCCTTGAACATCGTCGTAAGGTTGCCTGTCTGTCGGTATTCTATAGAATATATTTCGGAGAGTGTGCACAGGAACTTTTTAATTTGGTTCCCCCGTCATCTTTCTACCATAGAACGGCAAGGCATATCGTAAAGGCTTCCCACCCATATACATAGTTGACGTACCAAAGACGCGAACGAAGCGGTTTGGTTCCTCGTTCCTGATACCTACGCACTGCAAAGGCCTGGAATACACTCCCAGGGAGTGTCTTTCCTGCCTCTTACAACCCGGGTGCCTTCAAGTCAAGAGTGAATAGGCATCTTCTAGGCAAGCGCGTTCCACCTTAGACTGTATCATCACTTTCCATCAGGTGTGATCACAGTCAAGCGCTAGCCTAAATAGTATAAAAAAAAAAGAATTCCCACCCACTTGTGGTTCACATAAAAATTTTCACTCTATACTTATTTTCACATTAACAAATGGAAAAAAACGGATAATTAAGAACAACGGTCCCATATACCTTTACATTAAAGTCGTAGGTAGGTAGATACTGGCTCCATAATCACCCTTACATTAAACGAGTAGATAGCTATATACGAGAAAAAGGGTTAAGACCCCTCGCGTCGAGCTCGATTCTGCACCAACGCTGCTGCAAGCTTATTTACCAGCAAATTAACGGTACCTATGTAGGCTAAAGCTTTGGCAAACAAGAATGCAAACCCGTTTCGGAAACTTATTTTCAATTGCAGTTTGCATACAATACTCGGCTTTATGAGTATTTGAATAAGGATCTAATGATTTTGTTATTTGTATTATTTGTAGCAAAGATCATCTTGGTGGGGAGATGATTTATAATAGGTCGTCGATAGTATCGCTGATTTCATTCGGTCGATATTTCGTTGCGATCATGTAGTGCGTATGCAAATTTTTGTTAATGCACACATATTACCTATAGCCAATATTAGATGTTCAATAGTTTCAGTTTGGATTAATGATGAATTAATATGTGAAGTTTGAACAGTGTAAGTGTCTTAAAACGGTATGTACTCACTACTTTAAGGCTTTTTTCTTATACCTAGATTTCACCTAGGTTTAATGTAGATTCTAATTAGTAGGTGGAGTATGTCCCGTAGGTAAATTTTATTAAAATTATCTTGACTGCAGTACCTATCTTTTTTTAATTAAATCAATGAAGTCTAAATTCCGATGCAGTTTTTCACAGTGAAAAAAAGAATACCGAGCCTTAATTTCAATAACAAGCTGCTTCCAATAGACTTTAAAGGTTGCCCGGAAGAAATTGCTTGCAGCGATAAGGCCGTCTTTACATACCATTTTTATTTTATTTTTGTTTTGCGTGTCTTTTTTTGTAATGTTTGGGTGCAATTAAGTGTTTTTTCTTCTTCTTTATTCATAACTTGCAGGATCCAATTTAATTGAGCAATGTCACTCAATTTTTTTTAATTAGAATCAGTTATAATATCTATACTTTCAAATATTAACACACCTAACCGAAAACAAGTGAATCTGTTATATAACAAGCAAAAAATTTCTCATTTTTGATTGGTGGACCTCAATAAAAATATCGATGGAACCGAAATACTTAGCCCTATAGTTGTACCGAAACGCTTTTCATCAAAACGTGCTCCGACCACAAGAACCATGCGCTTAAAGTTTTATTAAAGTAATAAAAACTAAAATGCAGTGAAAAAGTCCGCGAGTTCAATAGCAAAGCAGACCACAGACGAAAATTGTTTATTTATTTTTCCGAGAGACGCACGCCATATGGGCGACGGATTGTACGCAAAATGACAACAATCAGCTGAGACAATTGTTGTTGTGTACTTTCCAAAGCTGCTATCGACTTTATATTTTTTTAGGCTTGACTACACCATTTTGGCTGGTCCGTACAGCGTTGGGAGGGTTAATTTATTTATAGGCGATTCGCTGGGTTTAGACTGTAGAGATACCTAACTACCTAGTTGCTTGATACCCTCCCTACTCTCTTCTCTTATCAAGTTATAGATACGAAATATTCAGAGAGTACCTTTTAAATATTTGTGGTTAATTAGTTGTTCGTGGCTTTATAATTTAAAAAGTTTATTATTTTAGGTAATGTGTGGGGTGTGGGGACTCCTTGACTAGGTTTTACTTGTTTTTTAAATTCTTTTAATTAATTGCCAAAATGCATGAGTACCTACTCATGAATAATTAACTAATAATCATAGTTTGGCAGAAACAGTAGAAAAAATGTATGCGCCACAGTAACTACATAATCGATACATAGCATATACATAGTCAATAGTAGTAAATAATAATCGATTAACGCAAAAATATTAAAATATACAAAATTTAAAATATCTGAATAACGCAATACCTAAGGAGTAAGGAACAAGTTTGTTGTATGCAACTGGGATCAGAATTTTTTTTTCAATTTTAAGATGTTTGTGGCAACTGGCAAGCTATACGAAATTCTAAAACTTTTTTCGATATCTATTTATCAATTTTTATCGTTTATTTTGAAAATATCCTAGATAGAGCTAGAAACTTGAAGAAATTGCATGCAAAACAGCTTGGATAATTGTCACCAGTTCATTGCCATCACAAACAATCTGTTTTGTTCCAGAAAAGGCGCGAAAACATTTCATTGACGGCAGCCATACAAAGAAAAAAAATGAGTTTGAAAATGGAACAGTAACCTCTAACTCGGCCACGGGCGCTCCGTAAAAAGACAACTACAATATTTGAGTCCGCCGTTTGAACATCGAATATCCTTTCATCGATGCAAGCCGATATCAATTCGTTGCGATGGCCTACGAAAATTAACTCCAAGCTCGTCAAAAATCATTCTCTCGTCATATTATAATATTATGTACCAAAAATATCGCTTCTTTGTAAAAATAAAAAAGAGGTTTTTATTTTATTATCTGGAGAATCAACTACAGATAAAAAAAATATCAGAAACCAATTATGAAACATGCAAAATTGTATGTAAAAATATTATGTAGTATTGAATCTATCCAACGAAAATGTTTAAATTCCCAGTTACAAAGACAGAGTTCAAGTAAAATAAGAAATCTGGAATTGGAAAATTTTCTTTTCAAAAATTAAGAATCTTAAATTGGAAAATACCATCTACCGTTTGAATAGTCGATTAATATAGGAAAAAAACTGTGTTCTTGTTCTTATAAAGGCCTATTAATGTAATTATTTAATAGGCATTACAATTAATTTTACATGGCTATGTTCAGTTGAGCATGTTTTTGGTCCTATTATAGGGTATTAGATATGTTAAAAAATAACCATAACTTCAAAGTTTTTACATGACAGGTTAGCTACTTAGCGTATTCCAATAAATAAATTTGATAAATAAGTTTTACCTACACTAATTAATGTGGTCAAACCAAGTGACCACAAAAAGATTTTAATATCAGTCCATTATTTGGATAGTGTGGCTTTTCCGAACAAACTGTAATTGCTACCTCTATTGTAATAATTGATTATCACGACTGGAGTTCAAGTGAAAGTTTTCTAACGTTGCGTGGTATGAAGTTTTAATAGTGATGTATGGACTTTAATACCTAGTGTGAACATATAGGTATCGCAAGATAGGTACCTACACTCCTCCCGCTCGGAAATTCGCTCTAAAATTTAGGTAAATGCCCTATTTACCTAGGTACCCTATTGGATTTTTATTTTTCTTAACAATACGCAATTAGATACAAACAATCGAATTTAACAAAATAGGGAGTTTTGAAAAGATATACCTGTTAAGTAATGTAGGTACTTACGTGGAATGTTAATAAAAATTCCCATGCAATCTGACCTAGTGAAAAAACTAAAATCCGTTATACCTACGTACAGTAAAAACTGTTATGTCACTTAACAACAGCTGTATTTATACACGACAATAACGTATCCGGATCCGGAAGTATCAGAAATCGATAAATCAATCGGTATAGCCGTTACTTACTCTATCCTAAATCAATATTGAAGCAAGATTTAGGTACTCAAAGGCTTTATTTTTTACCATTGTAAGTTACTAACCTGCACTGCAAGAAACTAGTTTTTCTTTAAAATTAAAACTAACAAAACTTAGTTTGACAAGTACCTAAATTCCGATCATTTCATAAGTAAAATTGTCAACGAAATAGAAGAGTTTTTATTTGGTAAGTAGGTACCTACAACTTATATTATTTATATGAATAAGTACGATATTCTCTTACGTTGGACATTCTTTTACAAAATAAGTACTTTTCGCAGTGTTATAGGTACTTTCCCACCACCTAAAACTTGGGTACCTTCATATCAAGAGTAAATAGGCATTTCCTAGGCAAGCGCGTTCCACCTTAGACTGTATCATCACTTTCTATCAGGTGTGATCACAGTCAAACGCAAGTGTATCTATTTAATTAAAAAAAGTGATAAGGTGCTTATCTTGTCCATAGATTTTAAATGAGCTTTTGAATAATGGTTTTGCTAATGCGATTATAAAATTTACACGTTCAAATCTGCAAAAGTAAAGTAATAAAATAAGTACCTAGTACAAAATTTTCTTTTCTTAGCTTGTGTTTAGTGTAGGCATTCATACGTAGGTACGTATAATATTCCCTACTATTTCGCATAGCCTAATTGCACATAGCATTACTCTTAAAATTACAAACAAAACAAAATTCATTTTTCACGAAAGAGAATTTTTAAAATTCAAACGACATTTTCTGCGAGAGGTTAGTAATTATACGAAAAAAGCGCGCACCGAAACCGACGCCATCTTGAATCCGCGAGGCGTCACAAGCGACCTTTTTGCTAAAAAAAGGCCTAAGTCCGAGTTTAATACATACGTATTATGTGGGAGACAGCGGTGATTAAGTAGAGAAAACAGTCCAAACAAATGTATACTCTAATCCAGACAGTTAAGATATATTTTTGCATGCTTGTACATTTGTCGTTTTTTACAATTTTTAGCGCATAGGGATCGGCGAGGCACATTTAGCGGTCCCACCCTCGTAGGGATGAGATTTCTTATATGGTGATATATTATTAATTTCTCTGGGGTAGCAGAGTGGAACTGTGTAATGGAAATGGAAACGCGGTGCTTTATCGCCGAGCCTGGTGTTGCAAACAGCATAGATTTTTATATTTTTTCGCTATGTTTCAACTGGAAAAGACAAAAATGTTGTTTTGAAATGAGAACATTATACTTATAAGTTCCTACTCGCTATGTTTACTGAGCCAATAGTCACCCGAAAGATATCTTCACAATTGGTTAAGAAGGAATTAATTAACATCGGGCATCCCATACAATACTTATAATGAAGGAATTTCTTTGTATAAAACATTCAAAAAATTTTTGCTTGAATTATGTTATAACAAAACATGTTATTGAAATGTGAATTATTAAAAAAAAAGCCCAGCTCGCATAATGCGTATTTTTTCAGTATTTTTATAAAATTATGATCCTATTCACGCTCGGTTTTAGTTTTGCGCGCTAAAGATAAAAGTCGGCCTTTGTGACTTGTGTCGCTTGGTTTTATACCCGCGGAATTCAAAGGCTTTAATTTTTAAACTGCATAAAGAAGCAGAGGTTACCAAATAGTACTTATTCATTTTAATGTTAACTAGTTTCTCTACAGTTTAATAATTATTCTTCCTTAAAAATTGTTTTTACTGCTATTAGTTGATATTCTCGTAAATTGTCTTGCCTTGTTGTCATCACCTTCCAAATCATTTGTGTAAGATTTTGAAGAAAACTTTCAGATCTTTTTTAACTTTTGAACTTTATAATTATTTATGAATTCGAATATTTATTTAAAATTAAAAGTAATAAATGAATATTACAAATAAAAACTATAACGTCTTGTTTGTAACGGAATAAGTAGCTACTTGTAAACAATATTTATTATTTAATTATTAGTGATCCACAAGATATTGATATTGATAAGATTAATTCCAATAATATTTAGGAATCTTGTTTAAAATCCATATAAGTAATTAAGTAAATGTTATTTATCCACGAAAAACAAGAAAATACTTATCCACCAACTCTTAATTTACTTTTCATTTCTCGAATTAGGTATAAAGTATTAATTTCATCTAATGAGCACAAAGACAAAAATAACTAGATCCATATAAGAAATAAAAAATCTCCTTCTCAATTTAAAATTGACATTTATTTCTTTCGGTACTCCTATCGAAGGTATTCCTTTTCGCTACCTGAACATTTAGTATACCTTCAGATCTAGACTACAAGTCTTGAAAAAGTAACTGTTCATATATAAAATGTAAGGATCAAAACTGCACTTATTCAAATATACGTCTCTAATTTTTTATTTCGTGTAGTTCTATGAGAATGGCTCTGATTAAACGCAGATTTAAAGCATTACCTAAATTCTCTCTAAAAGCTATATGATTAACTAATTTTCTTTCTTTCCCTTGAATTTGTATAAAAGCGCCCTTCTGTACAAGATTTTAATTTTTAAAGGTAGATAAATTAGACGTATCTGGACTGTTATTTATTACATACTTAATATATAAGGTACATGTTTTGTACATGATAAAAGTAGGTAGATAGGTAGATACAGGACTTAAAAATCACACAGTGTTGAATCAACTCGGTTCAGCTATACAAAGCGGTAAGTAAACTAGTTCGTGTTTATTGTATTGTATTGTATCTTGTGCTAGTCCTACAGCTTTTATTTGCCTGTGTCAAAAATATCAAAATCATTAATATCAAATTAAAAATTACCTATCTACCTACTGCTACATAAAATAGGTTACGTGATAAAAAAATAGGTATTTTGTAATACGAGTTAGTGTTATCAAATTATGTAACTGAACCTCATGTAATTTCTGTTATTTTTTTACTTTTTCCAATAAATAAATTCGAAATTCTGTAAAGTTGTTTTATTTAATTCCAGAACTTCAATGACTCATCGTAGATTACTTTTCTGATTTAAGGGGATTCATTGAATTAATTTTTGTCTTTCTCACTCTCACGGAGATTTGGTAGGTGCGACATGCAGCGTCGCGGAAGAATATAACAGAAAAACGACCTTTTACCTAATTACTCAAAAACTAAGCTGGTTATCAAAAATCTGTTTCTTAGCGTTTTTGGATATTATTATTACCGACACTTTAAAACAAAAATTACAATTACATCCAATGTAGTGTCCGATAAAAACTCGAAAAACTGAGATTTCGGAGCAACTTTTGGGAGAACTTTCTATCGAGAAAATTTTATCCAATCGTGTTTCTGCTTCTTAGCGATTTTAGATTAAAGACCCAAAATACATGCGTTTAAATTTGAAAATAATCGTCTATATAGTTTTTAAATAAAACTTCATTCAAAATCGCTTAGATAAATACCGCTTTTAGGCCGTTAATGACTCCACGTCGATGGCCATTGGTTCGATTCCCACAACTGAAATCTATAAAAAAATTATCAACTGGATTCTTTAAATAAATTACTAAATCAGCATCCAATCGAAAACATCTCCGGGAGAACCTGCTCATGCGCAAGTGCGTGGTGTATGGGAAATTCATATATTTATTTTATTCTGTTTTTTTAGTATGGTGACAGCGGCAACAGAAATACACCATCTGAGAAAATTTCAATTGCCTAGTTATCACGGTTTACGAGGCAGAACGACAGACGGATAGACGGATGGCGGAGTCTGTAATTAATTTATACAGATTTCCATTAAGTACTTACTATAAGCCAGAATAGAAATCATCCTCTTAAAGAAGACCTAATATTTATTTAATCTAACTACGAGTGTAATCTGTGTAGGTGTCAGTCAGCTCTTTTTATCTAACTTCAACTATACCTGGCGTATACGCTAGGTCTGTGAAATTATAGTCAAGCGTACAGGAAAAAGCCTACATACATAGATATTATATAAACATAGATTGGGTGGCATGTAGCTTTTATATAAAAAAATGGTAATGAAAACTAGACTCTATCATACCCACATAAGGTTTAATATTAAAGCAGTTAATTTTTTCACTCCGCCCTTGTCTAGGCGCCTAGTTCGCAATAGGGGTACACTATTTTCAAAGGGCTGCTAGTCTATTGTTATGTTATGTATCCCAACTACTATGTAGGTATTATTTACATAAATTATGTGGCCTTATCAATTTCCTTATTGGTAAAGTAGAAATGTGGGTGAATTTATTATCATATATTTTATAGGTCACACTTACCTAAAAAGTTTTATACTGTACCTATTTACTATTTTGTAAGGGGTATATATATATTTATACGTACCTAAAGTAGCTGACGATCTAACGTTGTTTTGCCATTTAGGGGTATGAAAAATAGCTTACGACCTTTGTAACTGTTTCTTACTGGGTTCCACTTATAAGATACCCTATACTTCCTTAATTCATATAAATATTGATCTTTCTCAGGTTTGGCACGTGATTATCTAATGGTAGGACCCTTTTATATGTTGTGTTCATAGTAGTATCCCAAATCCTTTTAGAGCGTCTGAAGTCATGAGTCCACTAGTCCCAAAGCCATCACAATTTATAAAGTGATAAAATTATGATCAGTCGCAATGTCCAATGCTTATAACGGGTTCTTGATTCATAATATGTTTACTATGTATGGCCCTACTAGCAGCCCGGTGTACTTCAACTATTATAAGCTTCCATACTCCAAGCACTGCGTTCGGTAAGCGTTCGAAGACCCTACTAACAGCCCAGTGTACTTCAACTATTATAAGCCTCCATACTCCAAGCACTGCGTTCGGTAAGCGTTCGAAGATCCTACTAACAGCCCGGCGTACTTCGACTATAAGTCTCCATACTCCTAGCACTGCGTTCGGTAGTGGCATCTTTATGAAAAAGATGATCCTACTAACAGCCTGGCGTACTTCGACTTTAAGTCTCCATACACCTAGCACTGCGTTCGGTAGTGGCATCTTTATGAAAAAGATGATCCAGGGCCCCTCACTCGCCCAGGATGGTGAGCTCCCGCATCCGCCGGTCCCAAAGGGTGCCCGGGCCCTCTCTTAGGGTGAGCCCTCCCCCTCATCTCTCATAAGAGATGGAAGTCCGGCCGCATTAAGGTGGCGGTTTTCACCTATGTTCACATCCCCGTAAGGATATGAGATAAATAGCCTCATTAAGGTGGAGGTTTCACCTATGTGATAAGGTGGAGCACTCTCTTACAAGAGCGCCCCTTCGGTTGTACCGCCTTGATATGTGTTATATTCTTATCCCGGTGAGGATAAGAGATTAGCACCTTAAGCGTGGTGTTACGCATACTAGAGGCATTCTGCAAACATCGAGGCCAGAAGGCGCAGCGTACCGTATTAACTTATAGTGCAACAGCTAGCTGCGACACATCAATACTCTCGACGTCATACAGACAAGAGATCAGCACCTTAAGCGTGGTGTTACGCATACTAGAGACATTCTGCAAACATCGAGGCCTGAAGGCGCAGCGTACCGTATTAACTTATAGTGCAACAGCCAGCTGCGACACATCAATACTCTCGCCGTCATACAGACAAGAGATCAGCACCTTAAGCGTGGTGTTACGCATACTAGAGACATTCTGCTAACATCGAGGCCTGAAGGCACAGCGTACCGTATTAACTTATAGTGCAACAGCCAGCTGCGACACATCAATACACTCGACGTCATACAGACAAGAGATCAGCACCATAAGCGTGGTGTTACGCATATTAGAGACATTCTGCGAACATCGAGGCCTGAAGGCGCAGCGTACCGTATTAACTTATAGTGCAACAGCCAGCTGCGACACATCAATACACTCGACGTCATACAGAGAATATGCGCCACTTAGGACGTCTTCCCGTATACCATAGTACGGGCATTCACTGTGTTAGCCATCTCAGAAGGGTCTCACTAGACTCTGCTCATATTCATATTCATTATTCATAAGAAACGTCATGACCTCCAACATGACGCACCAGCCATCAGAAGTCTTTATGTCATGCAACAATAACATCTCGGACTCGGGCGCTCTCGGCGACCCGCGTCCCCTTTCTCAACCATCTTCTTCCTTCGCATCATCTCACAATGCGGATGCCAATACACACAGGCCACTCCAGTACAACCAAAAAAAAATATTTTAATATTTTTTTTTTCTTTTTTTTTTTTTTTTTAATAATTTTTTTTTTTATAAAAATATTTTTTTATAATAATATTTTTTTGTGATAATATTGTACTTTTTTATCAACTTAGTGACGCGCTTAACATCATTGGTCCGAACACCTCAACTCAACTCTGGCTTCGGACCTCAGCGATGCGCGCCTTGCCACCCCCCATAGTTGTCGCGCGGCGATCTTGATCGACTGCACTCTTGGTGAAAACCCTGCACTACACGAACATGTTCTATTCCCATACACGAACACGTAGTGAAATTAAGACTTTTCCTAATTTTGATTATTTCTCTTTGTATTGCTTCGAGCTATCACCCTCGTTACTTAGAAAGTTTGCCAAGCTATATATATTTGTATTGTCCTTACAAATCAAGAGTTAAGAGCGGTTATTTCATAAACATAGGTATAGGTTAGTTATATCCAACCCCCTAAATTCTATGTAACCTGTGGAATAGATTTTACTTTAGGGAAGTAGACTTTCCGCTCAAACAACTTTTCTTTAAACCATCGTCTTTTTACATAATTGTTTACTGATCTACTCGCAGAGGAACTGCTTTCGATACTGTACCCTCTTGCGAGAGCTAAAATACATAAGTGTTTACTGATCTAGTCGCAGTGGAACTGCTTTCGATACTGTACCCTCTTGCGAGAGCTAAAATACATAATTGTTTACTGATCTATTCGCAGTGGAACTGCTTTCGATACTGTACCCTCTTGCGAGAGTTAAAATACATAATTGTTTACTGATCTATTCGCAGTGGAACTGCTTTCGATACTGTACCCTCTTGCGAGAGCTAAAATACATGAGTGTTTACTGATCTACTCACAGTGAAACTGCTTTCGATACTGTACCCTCTTGCGAGAGCCAAAATACATAATTGGTTACTGATCTAATCACAGTGAAACTGCTTTCGATACTGTACCCTCTTGCGAGAGCTAAAATACATGAGTGTTTACTGATCTACTCACAGTGAAACTGCTTTCGATACTGTACCCTCTTGCGAGAGCCAAAATACATAATTGGTTACTGATCTAATCACAGTGAAACTGCTTTCGATACTGTGCTCATCAACATCTCAGTTAAGAGATTGAGCTTATAATTTGATTGATGAAAACATCTTTGGCAAATGCTTTCACTGTTGTTCGTCTTGCAACGATCCACGAATTTCACCTCTACCGTCGCAATACGAATGCCCCCAAATGTCCCTTTTAACCATTTCTCTTATATTTTTGATTGAGGAAAACACCTTCGGCAAATGCTTTCGCTGACATACATCTTGCAACGATCCAAGAATTTCACCTCTACCGTTGCAATACGAATGCCCTCAGGTGTCCCATTTAATTATTTCTTCTGAGTTCGAAAACTCTTATGCATTATAACATTATAACTTGGTCTGGTATCATCCGTTTATCTAGGCGCTGTCAAAAGCGACCTTAATAGTTATAACATTTGTAATTCCACTTGAAATCATCACAACATGCTGTTCCTCCACGTAATTTACAGTGCTCGCTCAAACACTACTTGAGCTATACTTCTTCAGTAGTTAAAATTTGTTTCTCTCTGTGAATCATTCTGCATAACTTCATCATAATTGCTTCATCATAATAAATACTTCCAAAACACTTCACCCTTCATAACATTTTGGAAGAATTAATTTTTAAATTGTCTTTCGCTCATTTTATAGTATACTTAGCTCCGTGACTTATTATTTATTAATATAAGTTTTCTGTATGAGACTCACATAATAACTTGTATATTTTTCATAGAGCATTGGTACTAGAGAGTCAGACTCAGGCGTCGCACCAGTGTGATGCTTTGCCAATAAATACAAGGTTTTTGATACGACCGTTCGGTTCTCTAAGAAACACTAATGAGATCAAAGTCCCATCGGTCGGCGCTGTGCAAGTCTTTGCATAAAATTATGCAAGTTTTAATGTTTTAACCCATATTTCATATTGCAATTCGAGTACTATTAGTACTGCTCAACTCTCCACACACTTAATAAGCAACTTTATTTTCCATAAGACGATATTAAATATCGTCATGGCAAGATACACATGATTCTTCATAGGTCACTCTTCCACCTTGCATCGATAACTCTTTTATAGCATTTCTCCATCATACACAACTTGTTTCCATAAAGCTAGAGAGGAACCAAAACAGCCGTTCCAGTGCATTACTCGCTTGAGCATCGCTCTGAGCGTCCCTTTACTTGTTTTACAAGTAATCTCTACTTGCCACTCGTCAATATTCTAATATATCATCGCTCTGGTGCACCGCTCACTTGAATATCGCAACCGGCGCTCCATCTTATTACATGCACCTTCACTCTCCTTAATCACTTATTTCTGATAGATGTTGTATCACCAAGCAACAAAAGATATCCAAATGTTTCCCAATAGTCACTTCAGTGCCCCGCTGTCTCGAGCATCACTATTTGTGACTCAATATACTACCACAATGTGTGTGATGCGTCAATCTTGACACCACTTCTCCACCAATAGTCACTTCAGTGCCCCGCTCTCTCGAGCATCACTATTTGTGACTCAATATACTACCACAATGTGTGTGATGTGTCGATCGCGACACAACTTCTTCAACAATAGTTGCTTTAGTGCACCGCCCTCTTGGGCATTACTCTTAGCGATCCATCTTAGTGACAAAATACACAACCACCTCGATGTGTAAATATCTTCACACTACTTCTTTACCAGTTAATTGCTTTAGTGCACCGCCCACTTGTGCATCACTTTTAGCAAACCTTACTCCTTACACCATCTAGCACAATGTGCTGTCTCGTCACCACCTCTCAACTCTATTTTACAACCTTGTGTTGCTGTGTCAAATAACTTGTTTTATCTGTAAGTCAACTATAGTTGCTATAGCGCACCGCTCACTCGAGCATCGCCCCTTAGTTATTCGTATCATACGTCAATGCTGCCTCATCGACGTATTCAATGTTAAATAATGCACACACCATCAAACTCCATCTCCTCTAGTCATCAGGCGTTAAGCATCATTAAGATTCTATGTCCATTTATAACCATAGCAACCCCCAGACCTTAAGGGTTTACTAATTTTCTACAACTTTATACAAGTCGTAATCAACTTCTTTCCACTTCCACTTTATGCCTCGAGTAGAGATCACGCCTCTACAGATAGAAGACAATTAGTTGATCATGTTTTGACATCATAATATGTCTGTCACGGCATTCTCAATTCACATTAGTGTAATACAACCCCCAGACCTCAAAGGTTGTATTTCTTGCACATAACTATATAACATTAATAACCATCCAACTCTCAACTTTGTTATCTTTTACATTAATAACAACCCCCAGACCTCAAGGGTTTGTACGACTTACTTATATTTGCAATTTTATATCTCATTTATTTACATCATTATAAACTTGACCACTTCTCGGTCACATACTGACTGCACATATCTCACATCTTAAGGCCATACCCAAACCTTTTATATTTCATCATGAATGCATCACCCTCGCCATTTCATACCATTAATAAATATTTAAGACAAGTTTGACTTTTGCCTTTCAAATTTGTATTTTACAGGTTTACACATTTAAATATGTGTTTATGCTTTACCTATATATGAGAAAAACCAAATGTATCATCAAGAATAGACTCATAGTATCTGCCTTCACATCCAAATGAGTCATCAAGCAAAAGCCCGTATAAGAATGTCTTTCCAAATTACTTCGATAGCGTTCAACAGGTGTTACAGCGCTCAATATTGCACTTTGTAAGCTAACGCAATACGTCAATTTTTTTTTTTTCATAAATCTCATAACTCGTTATTCAATTCAGGCCTTTGCAAGCCTTACTATGATAACGATTTCTCTCTTTCCACAACTCGTTATTCATTTCAGGCCTAAACCTTACTATGGTAACGATTTCTCTCCTTCAACAACTCCAAACAAAACTTTGTATCCAACGGCTTTGATATCACTATTTCTTCCTTCAACCCCCTGACAGAATGACTTTTAGGACATCATGAACTCGTAGACCTCTTCAGTCTCTTTCCATTTCACGGACAACAAATTGTAGGCTTTCGCCTACTTTCCTAACTCTTATCTTGCCGATTGACCAGGATCCTGGTCACGGCACCAAATTGTAACTGTTTCTTACTGGGTTCCACTTATAAGATACCCTATACTTCCTTAATTCATATAAATATTGATCTTTCTCAGGTTTGGCACGTGATTATCTAATGGTAGGACCCTTTTATATGTTGTGTTCATAGTAGTATCCCAAATCCTTTTAGAGCGTCTGAAGTCATGAGTCCACTAGTCCCAAAGCCATCACAATTTATAAAGTGATAAAATTATGATCAGTCGCAATGTCCAATGCTTATAACGGGTTCTTGATTCATAATATGTTTACTATGTATGGCCCTACTAGCAGCCCGGTGTACTTCAACTATTATAAGCTTCCATACTCCAAGCACTGCGTTCGGTAAGCGTTCGAAGACCCTACTAACAGCCCAGTGTACTTCAACTATTATAAGCCTCCATACTCCAAGCACTGCGTTCGGTAAGCGTTCGAAGATCCTACTAACAGCCCGGCGTACTTCGACTATAAGTCTCCATACTCCTAGCACTGCGTTCGGTAGTGGCATCTTTATGAAAAAGATGATCCTACTAACAGCCTGGCGTACTTCGACTTTAAGTCTCCATACACCTAGCACTGCGTTCGGTAGTGGCATCTTTATGAAAAAGATGATCCAGGGCCCCTCACTCGCCCAGGATGGTGAGCTCCCGCATCCGCCGGTCCCAAAGGGTGCCCGGGCCCTCTCTTAGGGTGAGCCCTCCCCCTCATCTCTCATAAGAGATGGAAGTCCGGCCGCATTAAGGTGGCGGTTTTCACCTATGTTCACATCCCCGTAAGGATATGAGATAAATAGCCTCATTAAGGTGGAGGTTTCACCTATGTGATAAGGTGGAGCACTCTCTTACAAGAGCGCCCCTTCGGTTGTACCGCCTTGATATGTGTTATATTCTTATCCCGGTGAGGATAAGAGATTAGCACCTTAAGCGTGGTGTTACGCATACTAGAGGCATTCTGCAAACATCGAGGCCAGAAGGCGCAGCGTACCGTATTAACTTATAGTGCAACAGCTAGCTGCGACACATCAATACTCTCGACGTCATACAGACAAGAGATCAGCACCTTAAGCGTGGTGTTACGCATACTAGAGACATTCTGCAAACATCGAGGCCTGAAGGCGCAGCGTACCGTATTAACTTATAGTGCAACAGCCAGCTGCGACACATCAATACTCTCGCCGTCATACAGACAAGAGATCAGCACCTTAAGCGTGGTGTTACGCATACTAGAGACATTCTGCTAACATCGAGGCCTGAAGGCACAGCGTACCGTATTAACTTATAGTGCAACAGCCAGCTGCGACACATCAATACACTCGACGTCATACAGACAAGAGATCAGCACCATAAGCGTGGTGTTACGCATATTAGAGACATTCTGCGAACATCGAGGCCTGAAGGCGCAGCGTACCGTATTAACTTATAGTGCAACAGCCAGCTGCGACACATCAATACACTCGACGTCATACAGAGAATATGCGCCACTTAGGACGTCTTCCCGTATACCATAGTACGGGCATTCACTGTGTTAGCCATCTCAGAAGGGTCTCACTAGACTCTGCTCATATTCATATTCATTATTCATAAGAAACGTCATGACCTCCAACATGACGCACCAGCCATCAGAAGTCTTTATGTCATGCAACAATAACATCTCGGACTCGGGCGCTCTCGGCGACCCGCGTCCCCTTTCTCAACCATCTTCTTCCTTCGCATCATCTCACAATGCGGATGCCAATACACACAGGCCACTCCAGTACAACCAAAAAAAAATATTTTAATATTTTTTTTTTCTTTTTTTTTTTTTTTTTAATAATTTTTTTTTTTATAAAAATATTTTTTTATAATAATATTTTTTTGTGATAATATTGTACTTTTTTATCAACTTAGTGACGCGCTTAACATCATTGGTCCGAACACCTCAACTCAACTCTGGCTTCGGACCTCAGCGATGCGCGCCTTGCCACCCCCCATAGTTGTCGCGCGGCGATCTTGATCGACTGCACTCTTGGTGAAAACCCTGCACTACACGAACATGTTCTATTCCCATACACGAACACGTAGTGAAATTAAGACTTTTCCTAATTTTGATTATTTCTCTTTGTATTGCTTCGAGCTATCACCCTCGTTACTTAGAAAGTTTGCCAAGCTATATATATTTGTATTGTCCTTACAAATCAAGAGTTAAGAGCGGTTATTTCATAAACATAGGTATAGGTTAGTTATACCTTGAAGTAGGTATAATAGTTCAGACCTAGCGAACAACCAAAGTACTTACTACTTAGACAAAAAAGTTCATGAATATTGGTCAAACCGTTTCGAAGGAGTTTCTGCAGTCAAAATTCATGAAAACAGTCAGCTCTGGATTTCTCTGAGGGAAGAATTTACCCGCGAGGTATTTTTTTCACATAATTTTACTATAGGTAGTAGGTACAAAGGTTATCTGTAGGTATATAATGAAATTCTATTGAGGTTCTATTAGCAAATTGATTTGATTTTAATTAATATATAAGTAGTTAACAGCATTTTTTCCTACAATTTTATTTGAATCACATACTTAATTACTTACCCCGAATTGTTCGAAACATATTTAAAAAAGTGCTACTTAAACTAATTACAAGAATAGTTTTTAAAAATAATTAATAGTAATAAACTAGTCCTACTTCTAGAAAAGTTCCAAACAAATAAAAAAAATCTTTAAAAAAATTACAAGAAAAATGAAAAAAGTAGGACATGTACCTATAGCGATTAAATTAGTATAAGTTGGTATACATAAATATACTTAAATATTTGAAGTTTCAAATCAAACTTTAGCTTTAATTGGTAAGTTTAAAAACATAAAGTTATTCTTCGGCCTTTGGTAAGAAAAACCTAAGCATAGAGGAAAAAAATAAAAGGCGTTTTCTATTTTTATTTATTTATTTATTTATTTAATTTAATATTACAGACATATTAGTTCATAAGATAGTACAGACAACAGACACCTCTGTGGTTACTGGTGAGTAAAGCTGATATTTTGTGTAGACTATTGAAATTAGAATATTCCGAATACGTACCTAGCTAATTAAGTATAAGTAAATAAACACGAGACTTACAAAAATAACCCAATTTTTTTTATTTCACTACAACGAAGAAAATGACCAGAAGAACACTGGCGCGGCACTGCGAGTACCTATGTTACTTTTAGTAACTCTGCAAATATTAGACCTACTCTGCAATAATTTCATCGCAGCTGTATTCACTCATCTTATTTCAAAGTTCAAACAAAACCAGTTCAGTAAAATAATAATAATAGTTTAAAAAAACTAAGAAAACACGCTCTATCTCTCTTACTCGCATGCAAAGGATGCGGAAAGAAATTAATTAATCCTGGCGAACCTAATTAAGATAATTGGATATTTTAATCGAATTATTGCATTGTCATCGGTCTTTGAGGGGTGTGCAAAGTTTGTATTAAATCTGATCGTTCAAAGAAGGACAAAATCGAGCTCAAAGGAGTCGTTTACAAACATACAGGTGAAGCTAATAAAAGAAATTTCGTCATGTTTGAATTTGGAATCCGCCCTAGAGAATATTGAAAAAGCTTTCCCACCCTAGAGAATAATGAAAATGGTTTTCCGGCCTAGGGAATATTCCGCCTGTAATTGTGCATACAAACTAATGTTCCCATTTATTTCAAAAATGACCCGATTTAGATACAGTTTTTTGTATAATTGATTCTTTGGCGATAGTTTGTAGTTTGTAGAATTTTTTTACCATTTTATTACAGTATAAAAGCGTAACATTGCAATATAAAAGACAAAAACACATAAATCACAACATTTTTGCTTAACGTTAGTAACAAAATTATTGTTTTACAAAATTTTAAGTAAACAACAAAATTATGCAAAGATGGAAAGTAGAATGGCAGTTTGTATTTCTTGGACAGATTTATTTTATCAAAACCTTAAAAAACTAACGCAAGTTTTCTCTCATTGTTGGTAACCAATGGATGCCACCTAGGTGATCAGTATCGTGACGTCCAGAATCCAGATATTATTTTTGTATAAGAATAATTTTCAATTTTTTATTGCAATGACGTTGGGCTATTTTGTACAACTACTCCAATTTCATGTCGATTTTGCCAATTTTTTTCATTTTTTAACAACGTAAATTATGAATAAAAAAAAAACTGTAAGATAAACTTTTTATTTTCAACGGAGATCTAATCTAAAGACTCCATTACTTTTGGAGTAATGCTCCAAAAGCTCGCTAGAGCTCGCTAGTGTTACGAAAGTCTTTGATCTCAACTTATAATATTATATGGTTTTTTGAGATATCCAAGGTAACTGAATCCATTTTACCAATGATAGTAAATATAATATAAACAATTATAGTACGCGAAGATCTATGAATTTAATCTATGATATGGCAAGCGCAAGTGGCGCCACATAAACGATAAACCTCATTACCTTGCACGGTGATCGAGCTTTAGCTATGCATAAAATCAAAATTTTAAATGGGAGTTTTGGGGAGTAGTTTAGTTATTGTAGATGAAACATTCATTATTTTGCAATATCTTGTTACCTTGACACCTCTCAGTGACACAAATATTTTTATGGAAATTAATTAGGTAATTATTTATTGCCTTGAAATATAAACGTGTGAAAAATTATTTATACCAAGGTAATTTTCGAATCAATAACCTAGTCATATCATGGTAAATGCTTTCACCATTGATTATAATTGGCTTTCACTTGGTGTTTTCAATCAAGTCTCATTAATTATAATTTTACGTTGAATCATAATTCATACTTAACATTGAATCGTTGAATCGTTGAATGCAAAAGAACATTTACGTAAGTAAAGCATTATATAAAATTTTATAACGGAAAACTTAATAAAGTGAGTAAAAATCATTAAAACATATACATTAATAACATAATAAATAATAAAAATATGCACTAATAACAGTGTAATAACATAATAATAATTACAGCATTTTCTTAATCTTTCACTTTTAGTGCTACTCGCTACCAGATGGCGCTATTCTGAAAAACTTGTTTTAAAATAATTATAGTAAAACAAAAACTTTATGATATAGTCAATCTGACAAAGTGAAATATAAATCATTTACTGCATAAATAATCTAGTATCTTAATTTTTGTCACACATTTTCTGAAAATTTTAATAGTATTGTCAACTAAACACAGATGGCGCTGTAATAAATACTAAGGAAATCAAATACAAACTTTGGCTCAAATACCTGCTACGTGCTATGAATAATATTTTTTTTATAATTATTATTTTATCACAAATCCAGTGGAAACTATGGATTTTCCAATATAAAAAAAAACTATTTATATAGTATATGTTAATCTAAGGTCAAAGAAAATTCTTCTGTTTGTATGAACACCGCCTACCTAACCATGTAGTTTAATCTATCCATTCAAAATTTCAGTGAAATCGGTGCAGCAGTTCTAGCGTGAAGGAGTCAATCATACACAGATACATACAAACTTGTAAAGGTACTATTGTAAAAGTAAATGGCTATGCGTTAGTTTTGCAAAAATTAGAAAATGGCTCGAACGATCTTGGACCCGGTAGGTGGCGCTGCGATCGGACGGCAGGACAACGTTTGTCATGTCATAACCCTCGACGTTATATTTAAAATTATTTTTAGAAGCTGCTGCTTATAACAAATAGGGAAAACTCCATAGGGGATAGGGAATTCTCTGTATCCAAACCCTTCAGAGATCATATTTAAAAATCCTATCTTAGTGCTCATCGAAGGTAGGTAAATAAGTAGTGTCGTGTTGTACAATTTAACCTTCGTGGCTGACTAAGTAGGTTAAGCTGTAGTAGGTATAGTAGGTTGGTTCTATTAGGTTATTCCTTGGCTGAACGTAGGTGCTTATATTGTTCGTCAATCAGTCAGTGTTAGAGATGTAATTTAGTTACTTATTACTATCACAATTTTTTTTCGTTTGTATAATAATATATAATCTAGAGATAGGCCTAAATATTAAAAATTGTTGCTAAAAAAATCATCATTATTTTGGCTTGAAATAATAATAAAAAAATGTAAAATCATCATTATTTTGGCTTTCAATTCTGAATCTCTATTGAACGGAATTTTATGAGATAGTAGGTACAAATTGAAGAAGGAGGCTGCGGAGAGGGATCGAGAGATATCTGAATCCTCACGCAGCGCAGATGCCTTAGTCAGAGGCGCAAGAGAACTTACAGTGCGCTGCTATGAGATGCCGTTTGCTCACAAACAATTCCTGAGGATATCCACCGAAAGGGTTTTGGTAAGTAAAAATTCGACATTACCAACCTACTTAAAGGTTGGATATCTTAATGGAGACTTCCCTCTGTACCAAAAAAAGGCACGAATATTATTAGGACATTCAAAATATTATGATCTTTAACTACTATACCTCCCGCAATAAAGTTTTCCAGGAAAACAACTAACCCAAAGTTATTCTCATTCAGCTATCGGCAAAAGGAGGCTGGTCACGGCTGCCCCACACATTTTTAAAATTAACAAATGACCGAACAGCCTCAAGTTTATATTTATTATATTTAGAAGTTTAAACAATATTTAAAGAAAAATTATTCGCGATGTACGCAGCGGGAGACAAAAGATAGAAATTATTCCAATTTAGTAAAAACCAAGTCGTTTTGCAGTAACAAAACGCAACTTGTGTCAGATGCGGTTCGAGTCCGGCTTACGTTACGTTTCACTAAGCAAAAATAATATGTACCTAATTAGATTGTTTTTCTAGGCCATCGATTTATTTTTATAAAAAAGGTATGATATTTTATCTAGGTATGACATACTTTTTAAATCAATATTTATTACATTACAAAAAAAATATTTATCAAAATGCGTGTATAACAACAGCTTTAAATAATAATATGAATATTCAGTAATAAAATGGAACGTTATGTGCCCCGCGCCATTTTGATTCTGACAATTGACAGTTGACACTTGAAAGGAGCTATTGTGCGTCTGCTTGCGTCTGCGACTTGTAACTCTGCGTGACATAGAGTGCGTGGCTTTTTAGCCTCCCTTCACCTATGCTTCCTGTAACCTGATAGGTAGGTACTTTCTAAATAGGTAGAGATGGAACGTTATATTAGCTAGATATGTAGGTAGGTACCTACATATTATAAGATTCTGATAGACTTGAACAGTAAACTAAGGTAAAAACGGGGTAAAAGTAGTTCATGATTTAATTAAATTATTGGAGGTTATCTTCTAGTTATAGTCATATAACTTTTTTCTCCCACTGAATTAGGCTTACTTACCATTAGCTTTTTTGTTGGTTATGTCCCATTCTACAAATATTGATAAGTTTTCATGATGTACGCTACCTCTATCACTGGGTCTCATAATGCATGCAATTTGACCATCCTCCTTTGTCCAGTAGTTTTGACTTGAAGGAGTTGTTACTCCCTCTATACGTACACACATACAAGCTTTGTTCTATATTATTTACTAGCTTTTGCCCACGGCTTCGCCCGCGTTAATTTCGATTTTTCACATATCCAGAGAAAAACCTGAATGTCCTTACCAACCTTAAACCTTTACACCTACTTTTAAGAAAGTAGCTGTAGTTATCGATTGATTTGGAAAACTGGGATTTTCTTATTTATGTTGCAAAGAATGTAGTATTTTCTTACTTATAACATTAACCTGAAACTTTTGGGATCACCTTCTTTAGTATGCCTTTTTGAATTGTTTGATGTAAATGTTTTTAAATTTCGTTCATATACTTAAACCTTCAATAAATAAAAAATATTTATGTCAGATGAACTTTCAGCATATGAAGCGAATATGTAGCAATTGGAAGGGCCTAAACAGAGCCAGTGCGGACACGACCTTCAGTAATGAAGACGACGACCAAGGAGGAGGAAACAGAGTCTAGCAGCTACACAGCATCGTACCTGAACGCTAAATCGTCGTCGTGATGGTACGTGTTTTCAAGAGGGTTGGGTTGTTCCTAGGATTTTATATCGTATCTACTTACTTAGATTTACCTATTTTAATTTTAAAATCACTTCTTTTTTCTTTACCTACATTCATTTTTATTACAAAAATAGTAGAGTTTGGAGAACTTATTGGTGTTTTGTGATAAGTACTCAGCTAAGTGTTGGCTAAGTATTTTGTACACCTGCAGTAGATGTGTAGGTATATTACTAACGTCACCTCTCTTATTTTCTCCCTCTTTTTTGTGATTTTAAGGTCATAAAAAAGACCATAAAACTACCTGATTTAAAAAGGTATTCCATTCAATTTTTTCTGAACAATTTTTTGGGGATATCTTTGTTTTCATAAGATCTAATATACCTTTCTGGGATAAAAAGTAAGTACCTAAGAAAAATGTCTGATATGTTCATGCAGGGCTCTATATTTTATTCCCAGCCAATTCGGTTCCGTGCGGCGTGAAAAAGTAACAAACATACGCACATACACATTTAGAATCTTTCGCCTTTATTATACAAGTTTGATTTTATTTTTGAAGTTGTCGGCGCAGAAGTCATGTGATTCTCACACATTTTTTTAATTTCGATTCATTGTGCAATCGACAGCTTTTTGTGGCGATCGCAAGTTTAAGGAATGTCATATGGCTGCAGTAGGTACCTACTGGGAGTTGTTAAATCCGTTTGCAGGAGGCCTTCAACTACCTACTTAGTTGTGGACGTCTATCGAGTAAAATGGATGATCGAACCAGTACCAGTAATAGTCTCGGGGTTGAAACATCACTGACAGACGAATGTACATTGGACAACCTATTCCATTTTTATCAAGGTATAGGTCGCACAACGAAAGTTGAGGCGAACACGGCACTCACACTAACGTAATATTTGCATACAAGGTGTTTCATTTTTGTAAGATGTAAGACGGGACATCAGTTTATACAATTCAGTCATAATTACATTAGATCTGTCTTTTTTACGTTTTCTTTAAAATAATTGAACACATTAAATACAATTTCACGACTTTGTCGATGTTGTTTTTGCATCCTGTTGTAGAAGAAGATGTTATAGTAAAACCGCCACAAAATATTGTTACGTGCTGGGGTTTGAAGATTGGAATGAAAACACTTGATGACCATTTTATTTTGCACTTCTTATCCGAAATGTATCTCTTGATCGCTTGTAGTTTGATTGACTGATTGACAGAATGACTTAGCGTAAGGTATAAATTATGGTATTCTGTGTCAATAGGTATACAAATAACAAGTATTTAATAATAAGTAATATATAAATCTAACGTTGTATTGTTATAAAAGCAAAATCACAATCAAAACAAAATTATAACTCAATTTCTATTTAAAAAAGTGAATCGCCTTCAAAAAACATACCCTAAAATAATTCTAATAATGTAAGCACAAAATAATTTTCTAATAACAATTATGTGGGTATTAAGTATACCCATTTTTTTCATACAACACTCTGTATCATTCTCTGTCAAATGTCAGCGCATCGGCGTATACAGACACAAACTTTGCTTGTGTTGTTCGCCTCAACTCTCGCTGTGCGACCTATACCTTTAGGTACACTTAGGTAAGTAATAACTACGCTAAAATGTTGACATGATTAATTCTTCTTTGACATTGACTTGTGACTGGAGATAAATAGACTTAAATAGACCTGCTAGTAGTTAGTTCGACGCCTGTAAACAAGCTCAATGTTTTATTTTAGTATTTTTTTTTCTAGAAATGCTGAAAAAATATGTAGGTACCTACATCTAAATAAACACGCTATTTTCAATCGGAAATTCTAGTAGGATTACGTTTTCATTTTAAACCTTTATAATAATTTCAATACTGCGAGCGGAATGTAATCAATTAGTCAAACAAAAATCATCTAAACGTTGTAAATAGTTCCGGCTTCATTTTATTTCACCAAAATGCAGTTGCTATTTGCCAACGAATATATTTTTATATAGAACAATTATGTAAGCCTGTGATTAATCAACGCGAATAGCGACCTGCCGCGTTATTGCATAGCTCTATGTACGGCTCTACAGCGGTGACATCTCATTATATACCGCGGCTATGTATACGCTCGCGATCAGCTATCTAGGACGTTTGCACGCAAAAATCTAGTACTAGGTGCTTGCCCCCGGCGCCGCACACAGCCGCGGAGCCACCCGCGCCCACACGCGCCGCCAAGGAGTGAGACTGCGTGCTAGAAAAAGACAGGCACAAAAAACACCCGTGGTGTGAGGTGCTGCCCCCAAAAAAAGCACCAAAAACGCAATCTGCGCAACTTTCCGGCGCAGAATCGTTAACGACTCCCGCTCTCTTTATCGTGCACGCCGTGCCTCCTATATTTCTATTTTTTCTCCACCAACCATTAGACGTAAGACGGTTTTCCGCACACGCGAATTTCTGCCCTGCCGCACCCCGATACGAGGCATTTTAGAGGGCGCGCGCGTGGCGTATATCTTCGGCGTCGGGCGCGAAACGCACACACTCGCACCGGAACAGAAAATAACGATCGCATTTTTGACCGAAAAGGACGGACAGATGGCTGAAAAGAGAAGAAAAAAACGACAACCATTTTGCTTGGCGCACCTACGACGCGGCTAGGTGAGGTTTATGTATGCGATCTTTTTTTGAGAAAAAAAGCCAACCAAAACAAATGCACGTGGCCGGGTGTTATGACCGACGCGGGAAAAATTCTCTCCGCCGCTAAGAGATGCCGTTGCTGGCGCGTTTTTTTCCCGGGCTCAATTTAGTTATGAAAAAATTGGCGTGATGGCGCGGCGGTCGCGCGGCGCGAGGCGTCCGCGACAGGCTTAGCGGGGCCCGATGCGCTAATGAGGACGCATTGGACATGATTACTGAATATAATTTAGATTAATTATGCTGTTAAACAAATAATGAAAAACAGGATGGGATTATTGAAGTACAAGCAGAAACTAATGGTTTTTGCATATTAACATGCAGTAGTTATGATAATTTATTAAAATAAAATAATAAATAAATTCCGGAACAAGCGCAATTGTTTGTCATTTTTAGTCATAAATATGAGCAGTTGAGCATGGGCTACAGTAGCTAGGATGCATTTATTTCAGTAGGTACCATACTTAATATGAAAACAAAATCAACTGCCTACTGAAAATTAATAGACCTCATGTGTTTTTGGTCTGTGGTTTAGTGAATAGAAATATTCTAGTGTTATAGATCAGTCTAAAAGGCATAATTAACAAGTATCTCGTTAGTATCTCGTAGTAAAGTTAATATATTTATTTATTATAACTACTTGGTACAAGTACTTAGGTACCTACTTTGTGAAATACCATAACCTTACAGGCTTACAGATAATATTTTTTATGTTAATAAAGACAAACAATGTTGTAGGTAAAATAGAAAAATTTGTCAGTTTGGGAAGAGACCGCGAAAGATGGACTTGGAAAGTATTACGAAGAAAACAAGCTTAAGCTAAGCTTTATAAAAGCAAGCTCATAGCAGGAATTAGCAAATGAAACAACGTTTTTTATCTTTAGTCTTTAATCAGAGTTTTCATTATCTTGCAGATAAGATATAATTAAAAGGATATTTCCGCAGTTACAACTTTTCGTTACCTGTCGTTGTAAATTATTATTTCATTTTATTATAGTGTCAGAGCTTTCTATGACGTATCAAATTAAGAGTTAACGAGTTGCCAAGAACGTTATTAGAAAACGATACATAATATTCAGTTAAAATATATAAAGACTCGATCTAACACCTACTAACCTATAAAACAGATTTATAGCTTTGAAAATGAGAAGATTTTCAGACAATTAGATAGTAAAACTAAAAACACTTCTGTAATCTGTGGTTATACCAGCCTACTTCAATAATAAAAGTAGTAGTTATTGTGAAATTTCTGATTACATAAGGTAAATTAAAAAATGCCTTCTTGTCAACCTAGCGTAGGTATTTTATAAAGACGAGTAAGCGATGCAGTAAGCAGAAGAGCAGCGTGACTTAGCACTGGAAGCAAAGGTGAACCGAAGATGCTTACTGAGCGGGATTTCTTTACAGGACCTGTTGAGTTCATTCAGCCACCGCATAATCATTTGCTTCTGAAAAAATACAATTATAAGTTTAAAATAGCTGACTAACGTTGCCTTGCCATTTAGGGGTATGAAAAATAACTTAAAACTTCTTCTTAGACCTACCAAATGTAGACAGAAAATTTCATAAAAATCGGTCAAGCCGTCTCGGAGGAATTTTGTTACAAACACTGTGACAGAAGAATTTTATATATTGGTTGAACCGTATTTTATAAACATTTACTTTAAGCATTAAAAGTTTTATTCCAAGACTGCACCCGCGATAGAATCCAGGTTTTTATAAACCTAGGAAACTTCATTTACTCGTTTTATATACCCTAGTAATTTTATAACTATATGTGTAAAGGATAAACTAAAAAATACTGATCACCATATATATATCTAAGTATTTTTTTAAATTACTCTCCTTAAGCCTGTAAGTTAGGCCTATTTGGAATAAATGACAATTTCATAGTTTGTAAAAATATCATGCCTATCAGACAGAAGATTAGTAAGCACAATAAGGCTTCGTTACGACCTACTTCTACAGTTTACTTAAAATGCCCCAGCTACCAAATATAATAACAAGCATTTACAAATTATAATATTATGAATTCATTTCAAATGTTTAAAGTACTCACCTAAAAATATTGTTACATATACGATGCAGCATCATTTGAAGTAAATTGTTTCATCGCAGACGATTCAGCAGCCTGGAAACAGAAAAATATATTTTTTTTAAATATAGAATTCAAGATATTGAATGGAAGCAGGCGTTATTTTGCGGAAATACATAATTAGCAGGACAGATGAATTTGTTTTGCTATAATCCGCTACTTTAAAAGATTCTGTATGGTACCATAAGCAGGGATACTGCCCCTATAAAAACAACACACACAACTTTCCAACACGTTTCGTCCCGACACCGGGACATCCTCAGGATATAATGACTTCACAATGTGAAGCGTTGGTTAATTGTGTGTGGTGTTTCATGTGGGCAGTGTTCCTGCATATTGCTGCATATACAGAATCTTTTCAAGTAGCGGATTATAGCAAAACAAAATATTAATTTGTCCTGCTATGGAATGCAAGATAGTTATAGTATAATACAAAGTCAGCAATGTTAAGAGTAAATGTAAAATGGTTGGATTTGTAATGTTGTATACACTGAAAAGTTGAGTGTAAAATTTGGAAACGTTTATAAGAACGTGTACAGGAAATGAAAATCAATTATATCGATGGTAAAACTAAAGACAATCAAGATCCGTAGAGCCCGTAGACATTGCGTAGCAGTATGCTGCTACGTAACGTCTACGGGCTCTAACATTAAATCCGCTTTTTTTTAAATATTTAATGTTTTTAATATCTTATTTGATGGGGTTGCTTATTAATCTATTTTTGAATATTTTTTAATTTTTATATTATATGAACTAAAGGAATCTTGTAATGAATATTTAAAAGACTTAAAGAGGCGTAATAATAAGACGCGTAGGCTCGTAGACCTTTCGTAGCAAGCCGCTTTTATTTAAATATTTAGATTGACAAGGACAGGACGCTTATTAACCTAACAATACTTTTATTACCTAGATTAAACAAACAAACAAATTCTTCATCGTTATTGTTAAATAACATAATAGGATTTTTTGAAATCATAATGAAAAAAAATTGTTTTTTCTGCATTATGTCAGTTTCTGGGACTATATATAGTACATACTCTTGTTCAATAACTTTTTTAAAGAATATTTAAAGACCAGTTTGTGATACTTACTATACCCTCTATTAATCTCTCTTCTTCTTCGTTTTGTTAAAATTTTATTCAGTCTTCAGCGACCGACCCAGAAATCTGAACGAAGCAGCGATAACCTGAAAATAAAAAATAAGATTATTAATTATTGCTGTGCGTAAAAAGATGCTCTAATCTGAGAATAAAGATCTTGAATATCCCAAAACAAGATAAGTACAAAAACTTGAGAGGTGTCAAGGGACACCCGGATGGAACAAAGTATATCTGGCTTGCTTTATATAAGAGAGAAAGAGAGAGAGAGAGAGAGAGAGACAGAGAAACATGCGCACGCCAAAAAGTGTCGTTACAACTTTTCGTATGAATTTTTTTCCGTTTAGCCCCCTATCACAACGCGCGATAAGGAACTTTGTTCCAAAAAAGTCAAACCCTTTTTAAATAATTTGTTGATATAGCAACCATTCATACAAGTATCTATTCTGTAAAACATGTGATTTTGAAGGTTGTAATCAGTAATTACCAAGTTAGTTTTAGAGATTTCTTTATGTATGCATAACTTTTAAATCAATGAATTAAATAAATACCTATAGCATGGAATACGTACTTATATTTTCATTTCTAATTATTCCTAAAACCTAACATTTTCTAAAACCTCGAGTGGAGTCATTAGAAACCTCCAGAGATCCATATAAGCTTTGTAGTCAAAGTTGCACTTAACGACAAAAACTAATTTGATAATAACCTGCAAAAGTTATTTTCAGTTTTTCAGCTAGTAACCTTTAATAACATTTTATTCCTGTAATTTTTAACAGTCTAGACTAAAACGTACCTAATTTAATTACCATCTATAGTTATTAAAGAACTTGGTTGTTTTAGATACCTACTAAGTAGGTACTCTATCTATTTGCTGCTTGGATTAGGTAAAGTCAAACAAAATCATCGAAACATGGTCCTATCAAAATTTTCTTTAAGCCCATCAACCTCATTGCAGTAGTGCGAACGCTTTATTATGAAGACAAGGGTAGCAATGTGGACTATCTGTTATGATAGATGTTTTAGTTTAATTTAGTTTAAATGTGTGTTTACTTTATAGATAGATAGATAGAAAATTCTTTATTGTACACCAATAAAACATGAGAAAACATTGATAAATACACAAAAGTTATACTTATGTACATATGGCGGCCTTATCGCTACACAGCGATCTCTTCCAGGCAACCATCGGGGTATGAAGCGGTGATTGGAATATAATGAGGTAGGTGGTACAATAGAAACAATTGTTATATATAGTGAATATGTCTAGTCCAAAAGCCAGCGGTGCTGAGATACTAGAGCTAAGAGAGGCATTGGTAGATCGCGTTAACTTGACTCTAAAAGAAGTGTCTGAGTGGGGTGACGCTAATCTAGTCAAGTTTAACGCTACCAAAACGCAAGCGTGCTTATTCACCGCAAAAAAGAGCCCCTTCACCTTGGCTCCCACTTTTCAAAATGTATCCGTTCCGATTAGCGATCATATCGACCTCCTGGGTATTAACATCTCACCCAATCTCAATTTTGGGAAATGCATCGAGGAAAAGGCAAAAACAGCGGCCAAAAAACTTGGCATCCTGAACAAGGTTAAGCGGTACTTCAAGCCCGAACAGCTTTTGATGCTATATGAAGCTCAAGTTCGCTCCGGCATGGAGTACTGCAGTCACCTATGGGATGGATCTGCCAAATACCAGCTCGATGCATTGGACTCGGTTGATCGCCGCGCACGCAGAATAATCGGCAAGGAATCGCTAACACGGGCGAAACTGCTCAGTTTAGAACACCGACGCAGTGTTGCCTGTTTAGCGGTTTTTTACAGGATATATTTTGGAGAGTGTGCTCAAGAACTCCACAACCTTGTGCCACCTTCACCTTTCTACCATAGAACCGCGAGACGTCGAGAGAATTGGCATCCTTATGTGGTTGATGTCCAGCGTACTCGGACGAAACGCTTTTCTTCTACGTTTCTGATTCGAACCGCTAAGGTGTGGAACACCCTTCCAGCTTCCGTGTTCCCAGCTAAATACAATCTGGGTGCCTTCAAGAGAAGAGTGAATAGGCATTTTCTAGGCAAGCGCGCTCCATCCTAGACCTCATCATTTCTGTACATCGGACTTGATTGTAGTCAAGCGCAAGCCTATCAATTATAAAAAAAAAAAAAAAAAAAAATTAAAACTGAACTTTATATTTAATAGAAATATTATATTTATTAGAATATTTATAATATTAATATAATATATATAATTAATAATATTAATATATATAATATTAATATATATTACAATATATATTAATATTATATAATATTAATAATTTTATTATAGAATATTTATTAGATTAAGGCATAGGTGCATATTTAACGCTACTCCTATAGAATTAGAATATTTTTTCTGTAATGATAGATGTAAGGTGTTAAATAAATGAAATTCCTTTGTTACCTAAGCGTAGCGAGACGGCTGAGCTAAAATTAGATTTAATACTAACACGTTCTTCTCCTGTCTTCAATTTTTTGGGCTACACGACCAACAAGAGTCGTTTTCAAATAAATGTCGTTACAAACCCCCCGATATTTAATAATCTTTAACTGACGAAATCTGCGATAAACCAATTTAGCTCCCTCCACAATTCGATTACCTTTTGGCTAAAATAAAACTGTCACTTAGGTAACCGAAATAGATTGTTTTAGATTGTACCTTACAGCACTCGAAATAAAATGGAAAATTGCGCACAATAGATAAAATTTTGTTAAGCATCCTTCATAACCACCAAGACGTTAATGTAATTATTGGAGAAGGGGTAATTTTGGGGATACTGTAGGTAGTTAGACACCAACACAAAATAACTAAGAAGATTTCTATGTGACTCTTTTTAGTATAGACAGTAACAGAAAAGTATTTTACTGGTTATGCTCGATAATTATAAATAACAATCGAATGTCTAGGTAACGTTAGTCTATGATGTTTAAAAAAATACTAAATATTTTCGTGTTAGATGAAGGAAAGCACACTCAGACTACCTGAAAAATCTGAATTTTGAAAGAATAATTACTATAGTAGGTATGTGGTCGTATTATTATGATAATATTTTAATTTTTAATCTCATAGGAACCTATCGTGTTCCCCGATATTTTTAGTACAGATGGAATTGTGTACTGCATCCAGTCCATCAGTTTAAATAGAAATTTAAATTAATTTAAAAATTCAATAGAATGACTTCAAACACGAAATATAGTTACTGGTATACAAGTGCCATCTCTACCATCTAAATTCGTGTAACATACGAGAGACGTACAGTGGGTACGCGAGGGAGGGTCCGACGATATAGAAGAGGACAAGTTTAGGATTTGGTGTAAATATATCAGTGTGAGTATAGTTTAGAAATTCGCGAAATGTGGGCGGACGTGGACTCGGTAGTACACGCGAGAACATTAGATTGCTCGTGACTGTGTTAAAAATTTAATAATATTTATTACAATCATTTCCTTCTCCTCTTACTCTCAAACTTTTCTTATGTCTCCTCACTGCTGGTCGCCTCTTGGAATCAGAGGGGTTAAATCCGGGATTTTGGGCTGCACCCACACTTCCAGGACAATTATATTATCATTATTTATTTTTGTTTTAATGTACTAAATCGTGGTTGGAAGTTGTTTCTGTTATCAAGTTTTCTTAGAATAGTTAATGACCGATAAAATATCGCAAAAATTACAGTACTCTTATACCTACTAGGTACTAGGTACTATAGGGTTTTAGAATTAACAATTGAAGCAGGGCAAATTATTCTTGTGTAAATAAGAAGCAACAAAATAAGGATAACCAAAACAGATAATGAATAAACAAACCGTGAGAACGTTTTTTTATAAGGAAAACTTCAAAATACAAACATATTTAAATTTATAGATCTCAAGCCGTTAAAATTTCATAAATTAACGTGTTCTATGAAAGAGCTGAATTAATTTCGGGGACACACAGAATCCTTTGATGCCCGAACCGGTCATCGTGAGATCTGGTCAAAGATCAATTCAAATTATAATGCTTGTGTCGTTCTCACAATTACGCATGCGCCGACCTTGTGACTGCGCTACCCTATGACTTGACCGTTGATCCTGGATACTGGTTTTGAATTTTTATAACACCACTAGATTTTTGTAAGTAATATTCCGTGACCACTACCTAAGGTCAGACATTTTCTAGCCACAAAAATAAGTTTTATTCTGCGAAAGGCCGATTATATATTGAATGGCATTAAATATACCGCAAGACTATTTCTCGCGGTATATTTATAATGCGAAACCCATGCAAAATGGCAATAACCGGGACGACCGAATGGCGTAGAGGTAGCGAACCTGAAGAAAGTTCGATTCCCACTAAAGATAAAAAAATAGTCATTAACGATCCTAGACCATTTCATTTTAAATTGCCGTGGTGATTTGAAAAAAAAAGAACTAAAATCAACACTTGCAAAGCCAAGTAGTAAATAATAACGTTGCAGTAACCGTAATTAGTCATTGCTTAGAAAAAGTGATTGAGACATCCGCGACAATTTTATAATGCCTTTTATCGGAAGAATTTCCATAGGCTACTAGGGACTGCTTGAATTCACATTTTGTTTGTAGTGAAGGTGGCTCACTTGAGGAGCTCTATTTGTGTGGGTGCCGCACACATTTGCGTTTAGGGATTAATATTAAATAAATATTTATGTACTATGATATTATCTATGTTATATTATTGCTGACGTAATTAACATCCGCATTTCTATTTTTAAATCAATTATTTTTGTACTATGAGGGCATGAAAGGGTAAACTTTTTAATCCCAACAAAACCTTTGATATCTTTTGTTATGGATAATCCTAATATACGTACCTAGTACTCAAATTAATAAAGAAACTTCTAATATAAACTGAAAAAGTTGAGTCAATAAAATTGAAAGATGAACAGTATTTTTCGTCATCCAGATAAGTCATCCTTATATTAATATTTTTTTTTACTTATTTTCCTGCTGTGAACAAAGTGTCGACTTTTGGTCGGATTTCCCTACAAATTAACGACACAGTGGCCTTATGTGTGCGAAGACTTACGTATAATCCCATGTGAACTCAACATTACAGCTCGCGGCGTCACTCGGACGTGGTATACGGATGTACATCTGTGTGTGTGAGCTGCCTGTTCACATGTGTGTAAGGCGAAGTTAGATCGTCCACACTTTACCGCCGAGCCTCGATAGAAACTGTACAGCTGCAGGGGATAGATTGGCATTATAATTTTTTTTTTTCGCCAAAAATTATTTCATTGAATAAAGTGAATATTTTACACTATTAATGTCATCGTTGGGATCCTAAGATACCTTTAAGTGTAAATGAGGATTTTTTTTCGATAAGAATAAAGCTTTAAAAATAAATAATCATCATTGGAAACTATATCTAGCATAATAATCAACCACGGACGGACCAAGTAAAGACGATCCTTTACATGTGTGCTCCCGAAAAGCATCTGCCCGGGAGCAATAGAGATGGATCGTCAAGAAGTGATGACCACTACCGCTCAGACAAGAGCGTAGCGAAAGAGATGAGCATAATAATATGATTTGATTGGCGGATTAATGCGAAAATTTTATTTCTATATTTATTTTTAAATTTATTATATATAGGAAACTAAGAGGATAATATAAAAATTTGAACCACTTTGTCTCATCCCAGAGATCCAAGCATCCACCCAGGATTTTAATAGGTCGCCGATCGCGTTCCGACTGGATAGAGTACCTAACAACTACTCCATGAGTAGTAAGTAGTAGGCAACTTTTTCTTGTAGTGTGAGTGTATCAATTTGAAATTTGTATGGTGCGCGGATGCTAGTGTGCGTGAAAAATTGTGTAGCGACGGCTCGGGTATGCGAACTTTGACAGAGTATTTATTGCCGCACCTTTGAAGTCGTCTGCGGCCTCTTGGACCTCTAGGTCACATCTCTGTGCATCCACAACTTTAAATCTAATTACATGGCTAAAATGGTTTTCTCACACAGAACCTTAGATGCGGATGATGGTGGTACACTTTGTTAAGTCCAGATTAAGCTGATTTATTTAATCTAACGTTCCAGCAGCGCCTGCGGCTGTGCTCTGGTCAGCTTCTAACATCATTAATCTAACTTTCGTGCTACCCTTTATAATAGTTCGGTCCGTTCCCTCAGGCGCCGGGCGGAGGGTGCACGCGAGGAGAGGGGTGGGGGTGTATTAACATACGAATTTGGCCAGCCTTCTTCTTGGGGGGGACGAATTTAAGTTTTGCGCCGTGTATTGATCCGGACGGTTTTCGCTAGTGTAATGATGCATGGCTTAGCGTTATCCGTCAAGCTTGCGGCCATCTTGTTTTTAATTTTTTTCCTTAATATTTTACTTACTCATAAACAATAAACGAGATATCATGAACATAAAGATATCATAAAGAGAACTGACATATTAAAGATACCTAACATAAAAATTATTTAATAATTTTTCGTGCTATGTATGAAAAGTTGTATACAATGTGTCATTTTTAAAAAGAGCAAGTGCCGAGTTTCTTGCCGGTTCTTCTCGGTACCAACCTGCTTTCCGAAATCGGAGGTAGAGTTTTGACTTTTTATAAGAGCTTGTAAATTAAGCCCATGTAAAAAATAAAAATATTCATTACCATTAGTGGCCACATCTATCGCCATGATCTTTCCTTTATTAATTTGCGAAATACAAAAAAAGAACAGATTAATTATTTAACATATTATTTAAGCTACCAATTAATAAAAAAATCAGAAATTATAAAAATAAACTTCTTTGTCAGCCATTACGTTTAATTACATTATTAAATTAAAAATACGTAATTTCATAAAAAAATATTTAGGTATGTCTAAAATAAATTGAAAAAAAAAATTCATAAGAACAAAAAATATAGATTTTTAGTTTTGCTTGTAGGCTAAATAAATGCGCGCTAGCGTTTGTATACCTACCTATAAATTGGTACCTACCTACAACGGCTAAATTAACGCAAGTTAAAGGGTGACTTATGGGCTTGAAAATATAAACAGAACATGACGTATTGTCGGGTAAAACTGATTGGATCTCAGTGGAGAGGAAATGATGCAAAACGACGCCGCCAAGTGGAAGCGAATCCCATCTCGATGTTGCCACTTTTAATTAATTCTTCTAAGTGCTTCGTTGGGTCAAATTGCGTGCACATTTCTTTAGTAAACAATTTTTTTTGTAAAATATATTTATTACATTCTTCTTTTTTACCTACGAAAAAACTATATAGACTTAGGTAGGTACTCGTACTTCAATATTATACATTCCTTCTCACGTTTTTTTTTTGTGATTTAGTAATATCTCTTGGTTTTTTTATTTCTTACGCACCTAATTCGTAAAGTAAGTTGGATAATAATGGTTAAAATGCGCGAGTTGCTAAAAGCTTTATAAAAGCTTGTTTGAAAAGTTATCAGTCTAAGTTCCTATAACGACTGTCAAGTGAACACTCTAGTTTTTGGCAGATCAGTGTATGAAATGAACCCAATTTAAGGGAGGTTTATCCGATACCTATTGCGAAGTGAGAGTAGAGAAATTTGCCTATCAATAGATACGAATGAACTTGCGCTAAGTACCTAACACATGCTTCAGTACAAAAAATAATTTTCATAAAATAGAACCACAGTGCAACTTGAATAAAAACCGGCCAAGTACGAGACTGACTTGCGCACCAAGAGTTCCGTACTATACGCAGAAGAGGTAAAACTACGAACAAAAAATGGGTAAGAATAACATTTGGTAACGCAGCAGCCAGCAACACACTAACTTTGTTTACACAGGTTTATGGGCTATGGCTAACAAAACAACAAAAAATACTATGAATTGTTAGAGAATTGATTTCTTTTTTTTTTCCGTGAAACATAGATAAACCTACATTAATGTCTTCGTTAGGTGATCTAAATTATATCGGGTTTTTCAATTGGTAACCTTCGGAGAAAAAAAAGGAGTGCAACTTTTTGCATTTTCCACGAAAGATGTAAAATTTATGATGCATAAAATTACATTTAAAACTTGATTTCGGATGCCCCATTCAATAGGTATAATGAAGTTACCTTATTTTACTTACGAAACCTCCTAACTCCACTAAAAATATTTCTCATTTTTTTGTTCCAATCATGTCGGGCCAATATTATATCTGTATATCTACTCACGATTCCGTGTTGATAGCTCTAATATTTTCTTAGATACTCGACTGTAGCAGATAAACAGATGTACCATTATGGTTCCGCTAATCGTTATACCATTTTGGTACGGAACCCAAAAAACGATGTGAAAGCAATACGTCATCTCCGACAAACCGACACTCGGAGGACGCGTTCGCATCTTTTGATCTCAGAGCATTCGGTTCAGTGGCTCGCTGTGTGACCAATGAAGCGAGGCTTCCTAACACCTAACAAATCCCTTGTACTGTTGTATCCAATGTTCGTAATGTTATAACCTTAATAACTGTTCTGTAAAAGAAGCCTGGAATATGCAAGGTATATAATATTGGATTTTGCATTTAGAAAAGTTAAACCGATTAGTTACTAGTATAACCACAACTAAAAATGTAGATTAAAAACCCATATCTACGCTAACAGCAGCTATTGAATATTTCACCTATATTTGAAAATAACATTTGTAAAGAATCAAAAAGAATCAAATCATTTATTTCATATATTTAGGGTAGACCTAACTAACAGGCACTTATTTACAATAGTGATAACTAAATATTTCACGACTTAAAAGCTAAGTTTAAAAGGGTTCTAACTTCTAACGGCCGGGTATTGTTTCTTGTTAAATACACAAAATATTTAAACAAGCTACTCTAAAAAGTAGAGCAATTAACTTACAGCCTTGAGTTTTATTTGAAAAATCTTGTATAATGTAATAACTAATATGCCTTATTTATGAGTTTCAGCTAGACAAACGCATTAAACTTATTGAGCGAATATTTTATTTAATTTTAAATAAATCTGTTTTATTATCTTCGGAATATTATTTGGGGATGTATATTCGAAGTATGTAGACTTGTGTCACACAATAGGTAGGTAAATCAAATCCCAAGCACCTAAAATAGACGGCAAAACTTCAAGATATACAGTGATTTGGCTCGCATCCAAACCGTGCACGAGATAGCTTAGCAGTGGTAGGCGAAGGTTAAAATATTATGACATTCTCGTAGTTTGATTACAGATGGACTTGTCGATATTAAAACTCTTGTGGGAAATAAAATTGTATTTGTCCACGTTACTTTTACGGTTAAGGGCCTAGCTAAAAGGGCGCACTATGCAATTTTTATGACCTGTAGGTAAGAACTTATATATGCAATTTCAGCATTTATGTGTGGGTGTTTTTCAATATTTTATATTTATGTATATATATTTATCAGTTATCTAGTACCCGTAACAAAAGCTATCGCTTACTTTGGGGCTGGATTGCGATGTGTATAATGTGTGTATGTGTAATTTATGTGTTTATATTTGGGGTCTATAATCCAAATTCTACGAGAAACAGACACAAGATTAAGAAAAATATTCGCTGTAGCAAGTTTTCTTAAACATTGCTCCAATTTTTAATTTTTTATTTGTGTTGGTAATAATTAGTTACAAATACTCAAAAAAAATTTTGAGCTTAATTTAACTCTATATATATTTTTTTAATCCTTTCAATTAATACGCATAGCCCGACCGGACCTATAGTTAGAGTTTTGAGTTGAAAGAACAATCAGTATATCAATCAATCATTTCCTTTTTATAGCTGTTGTGTAAAATATTATCACCATGAATTTCAGGTTATCCCACAGAGCAAGGAATAACTGTATATGTGGATTATCCTAAAAATCAGGTAGATGCCGTCTATATTCCCGAATAGTACAGTCTTGGCTTTTACCTTTGTTACTCTTCATTTCTGTACTAATAACGTAATTATTGCAATATTTTATAAAAACTTTAATTAAAAAAATACTGGACACAAACTGTAAAGAGCCCCATGTTCTATTTTGAACATTTTCAACCCCCTTCAAGATAGGCATTTAAATGCGTAAACGTCCCACCCTCGCAACCCTCCCTGTTCATCCCTTAGATTACTCCTCCAAGATCGTCGGCACGCACTTCCCCTATTTAATTGTGACTCCCGAATTCATTATTGCCGTATCCTTACCCGACCCTTTACTCTTATCTTTGTGCTTTCTTCGTGTGAGTGAGCCTTTGTACAAGCAAAACGAGGAATATTTTCCATCTAGATGTAACTTTCTAACATACATTATTTAATATGTTTTCATTATGCAAGTTATATTCTGTACGAGCTTAACAGATTTACGAAAGAAATCTTATACAGGGTGGATTTTTGTAATGCCACCTGAAGGTAAAGCTCTTAATACTGTAGATAGAAAAAATTACTTAAAGAAAACATTCCTTAATTTTGGGATACAAAGAAAACTGCATTCAAAGGTTTTCGAAAATTTGCTTGCCAGGAAAACAATGTAATCTGAAATATTTAAATAATTTTAGATTTCATGGTTTTCCTTTAATGCATGAAGTTTCTTAGAAACATTTGATCCTTAGAATTGGTCCTAACGATCGATCCCATAATAGTACAAGTTGTAAATTTTACAAATTTTATTCGGTTCGATTACCGGGTGTGGGTAGCAAATTTTCGAAAATCTAATCTTTGAATGCAGTTTTCGTTGTATTAAAAAATTAAGGAATGTTTTCTTTGAGTAATTTTTTTTATCTACAGCATTAAAAGTACTTTCCCTTCAGGTGGCATTACAAAATTCCACCCTGTATATATCTACTAGTAATCTTGAAATTTAATAGACATTAATTATAGATCTAGTAGACATGGATTATAGAATTATAATTGGTAGGTATTCACAGGTTATTTTGTTCCGGCTTGATGCGTTCAGGCTTCATGTGTTTTGGATAACAGATACTAAATGCTACACGTACCTATTTATTACCCACGACGGAACGGAGTACGGGTATATGAGTTTAGGGTGAGAGACCGTTTGTACATTACTCTATTAAAAAGATTTTATGTTTGTTTGTATGTTAAATTGTTCACAAAAACCAATAATGCAAAAATATTTTTGTTTGTTTGTTTGTTTGTTTGTGCACATCAATGTTCCCATTTATTTCAAAAACGGCTTGACCGATTTAGATGCGGTTTTCTGTATAATGTTCGGTGTTCAGCGGCAATGGTTCTTAGATAGTTGTTACGAACATCGATCACCAGGGGGCGCCATAAAATACATTTATATTACAAACGAATGTTCCCATTTATTTCAAAAACAGCTTGACCGATTTAGATGCAGTTTTCTGTATAATGTTTGGTATTTATTGGCAATGGTTCTTAGATAGTTGTTACGAACATCGATCACCAGGGGGCGCCATAAAAAACATTTACAATGCAAACGAATGTTCTCAATTATTACAAAAACGACTGGACCGATTTGGATACAGTTTTGTATAAAATATTTGTGAGTCATTGGCAATGGTTCGTAGATAATTGTTCTTGTGATTGAACAGCAGGGGGCGCCACAATAAACGTCTCTTTATGACTTGGAAGGGATGATGCCTTCAAACGCTGCTAGAGGAGCTAATGGCTAGTTTGAAGATTAATTTTCATTTTTTAATAATAATATAATTTAAATTACATTAATATATTAATCGAAAAACTATAAAACAAGTGGAAAATTAAAAAATTTTAAAACACCCACGACTTTTGCAGACTTGTAATTGAAAAAGGATTAAATAATTTTTTTGAAACTCCCCGACTAAAGGAAAGTAAGAACTAAGAACCTATCAGTATAATTACAAATCCAAGAAAATCCGTCGGAGCTGCCATTGCTATTTTCGTTTCCAATATCAATTAATGTAATTAGTAAGTATTGATAAACTGCCGGTATATGAGAAGTATAAAGAAATTGAATTAGTCATCAACTGGTAAACAGCACCATCAACACTAGGCAAAACACAGCAGCTCCGGCGGATTTTCTTGGATTTGTAATTTTACTGATAGGTTCTTAGTTCTTACTTTCCTTTAGTCGGGGAGTTTCAAAAAACTTATTTAATCCTTTTTCAATTACAAGTCTGCAAAAGTCGTGGGTGTTTTAAAATTTTTTAATTTTCCACTTGTTTACTCTACTGGTATTTCTAGAGCTTCCGAAGCATTAAACGCGCAAAACGCGCTTGACTAAGAGCGCAGAGAGTTTTCTTTTATTTTAAAAGTAGAGCAATGAAACTCAATGTAGTAAGTTATTACTACACGTACATTGAGTTTCATTTAAGTACCTAATCTTATTGAGCGAAATCTTGTTTTAATTAATTTTAAATAAATCTATCTTATTGGGCGAAATCTTGTTTTAATTAATATTAAATAAATCTGTTTTATTATCTTCGGAATATTATTTGGTGATATATATCCGAGTATGTAGACTTATGTCACACAACTTGTAGGTAAATCAAATTCAAATCCCAAGCACCTAAAATAGACGGCAAAACTTCAAGATATACTGTGATTTGGCTCGCATCCAAAACTGTGCATGAGATCAGCAACACTCTCTGAGAAAACTGTCTGCGCTTGTACTAACGCGCAAAAAAACGCGCGTTACTACGCAGAGAGATTTTTAATATCTAATAATGTGAGCGACTTACGTAGGTCTAAATTTTAAAGTTTTAAATGAAGACATAACTTATGAATACATATATATACACCTTACACTTGCTTAGCTTTGTTTCATCCAGATAATCAGTTTCAATGTAACACCAACGATCTGAACGGTGTGGTGAAGACACATGTGTTGGTGAAAATGTGTGCGTCTAATTTTCGTAATTCGCCTTTTGTGCACTCACCCCTAAACCCCCCAGTTGTAGTTTCGGCAAATTCATAAATTATAATACACAAAATTTCCGTGTTACAGTATTTGTTACTCCTCCGAAACGACTTGACCGATTTTTGTGACTTTTTCTTGTGTTCATTAGGGCATCACGCTCAGGGCAAAGGACTACTATAGGCAAGAAAGCTAGCAAGTTTACGCAAGTTTGTGTCTAAGTATGAGTGTGTGTGTATGTTTGTTACTCCTTCACGCCGCAACTACCGAAGCGATTTGTCGGAAATTTAGGATGGAGATAGATTATACTCTAGATTAAAATGTAGGCTACTTTTTATCCCAGTTAAAATTACGGGATTTATGAAAAACCGAAATACACGCGGTTGGAACCGCGGGCGTTTGCTAGTAATTAATATGGCAAAACAACGTTTGCCAAATTATTATAGACCTTGTGATTTCTATACTTATACCTAGTTTTGCATAGACAGCTTTGTTGTTAATTTTAGCAGTTGGTTCTCATTATTAAAAAAATGCAATCCCATTAATGTCGTAAATTTAGAAGATCATAAATGCTGCTTTTATTATGAGCTTCTAAATCGTATCAATTTAACATTTATTCAAACTAAATTCGAGATCACAGGCATCTATCAAATTAATTTGTTGTAAATCGCAAAAAACGTACCGAAATGACGCTCACAACGACGTAGCGAGAACATATGGGATCGGAATTAACGAGTTCCCCTATCACTCTGTAGCTTTTATAAAGATACCACAGGTCACGGGTGACGCAATATAAACTTGCTGAGAAGGATTGGCAGCAAAAGCAAGCCATAGTGTATAGCGGCGGAGGCAGCGCAGAGCTCTGATGGAATGGTGACAAAGGCACGCGAGAAACGCGCCACCCTATCAACAGGGCTGACACGAAATCTTAAACACTTTATGCCAAAGACTGATCTCCCTATCACACAACTGTCTATTATCAAGGCACCACAGGTCACGGGTGACGCAATATAAACTTGCTGAGAAGGATTGGCAGCACGAGCGAGCCTAGTGAGAATAGCGGCGGAGGTAGCATAGAGCTCTGATGGAATGCTGACAAAGGCACGCGAGAAACGCGCCACCCTATCAACAGGGATGCCACGAAACCGTAAACATTTAATGCTAAAGACTGATGTCCCTATCATGCAACTGTCCATTGTAAACGCACCATAGGTCACGGTTGACGCAATATAAACTCGATGAGAAGGATTGGCAGCAAGAGCGAGCCATAGTGTAGAATACCGGCGGAGGCAGCGTAGAGCTCTGATGGAATGGTGAGAAAGGCACGCGAGAAACGAGCCACCCTATCAACAGGGCTGACACGAAACCGTAAACATTTTATGCCAAAGACTGATCTCCCTATCACACAACTGTCTATTATCAAGGCACCACAGGTCACTGGTGATGCAATATAATCCTTCTGGGAAGGTTTAGCGGCAAGAGCGTGCCAGTCGCTATGGTGTGGGAGAACGCGGATGGCGTGGCGCGAGGCTCTGATGGAATGGTGAGAAAGGCATGCGAGGAACGCACAACCCTAACTATAGGGCTGTCCCCCTATTAGAGATATGTAGCAAATTTGGCGATATTTTACTTAAAAAACTACTTTTATTTCAATTATCTTTAGACTACTTAATTTGAGAGTCAACTTTCTAATTTATAGGACTAAAATTTTTCAGCATACCTAATATAAGATTATAGAATACAGAAACTCACCTTAATAAAGATAATAAAAGCGATGATATTCCTTCACTGGCTTCACATCCTGGTGAATAGGTAGATATAGGATTTTGATGATGTTGCAGCTTTGTCGATATAGGTAATAGGTTTCCAAGAACATCTATGTAGCTATGGAGAATGTAGCGTCGATATCCTGTAACAAAATTGTCAAGTAAGTCATAGATTTATAATAGGTTGTCGCTCGCGCTCCGAAGTAAGTATTGTTTACATTATTCTACACGGAAAAAATCTGATACTGATGACATGATCAACATATTTTTGTGTTGTACTGTTGCTCTCAGAGTGAGAACGATTTGACCATAGCCTACTACACCGGCCAAGTAAGGCTTTGGTTTGGTTGAACACCTTTGGGAACATGATGAATAATGCAGGTTTCCTCACGATGTTTTTTTCACCGGTAAGCAAATGTTATTCAGTTTCCGAAAAGGCGGAGGTTCGGGAGTCGAACCCCAGACTTTCTGACGAGAGGCAGAGGTCTGAACCAATGGGCAATCACTGCTTCACAATAATAACATAAATATTATACTGATTAATAAAATGACTGCCAGTGCATGTTGCTAGTGGTGATATAGGTACGGATAGAGACACGGACCGGAGACCTTTGTCCAGCATTACACGTCAGTCGGTTGACTGAACGAACGAATAGAATGATGCATTTTTTGATTTCTAGTCCATTTTTAGTAATGATACTTTTAGATAAAATTATGTTCCCACAACCCTAAAGGAAGCGAATACCTCGCGAGCCTTCCGTAATTGAAAACATAGTGTGTTCCGGCAGTTTTAATCGTCCCTGCCTAATGCAATGCCGACAACCGATTTATTTGCAGCCCACGTTCAGGAATAGCCGGAATAGTGCTAGTTTCAATTTAGAATTACCAATACCATGATTATTACACGGACAGGTTGCAAAATAATATTATGTCCCCCTAGTTAATATTTTAATGTGTAATTGGTAACTTAACCAAATAGTTCAGCACAAACTTGAATAATTTGTATGTAGAAAGGATTGATTCTACAATTTAATATAAGTGATTTTAATTAATTTAAAAAAACATTAAAATTCACGATTTGACCATAGCCTACTACACCGGCCAAGTAAGGGATAATATTGCTAGTCGGAGGTCCGTGGGTACCTAGGAACCTTTTTAAAATAAAAGAAGAATTACAAATACAAAGTAATCCCACTAATTTAATAGGTTATTTGTATCTCACAACTTGCCAAGGGAACAAGTAATTGTAATTCACAGAGGAAAATACCAATAAAATTTATAATAAACAAATTAACGAAATTATTTTAGGATTTCATCATGTTATATGAAACCAATAGCAATTCGATAACCACTGTCCCGTAAAAGGATCGTATTAAGAATTAGGAAATAAATAAGATAATTAATCATTTTGGTAAAATAATAATTGAATTATGATTTGAGATTGTACCTATTTGTTTTTGCACATTACACATACCCATTTTTCTTTACCTACTCTACACTCTTTTTTATTCATTTCTGTTATTTCCTTTGTAATAATATACAATTAGTATATATATTTTTTTTAAATTTTAGCTATAGACACAGAGGAGTGCAAATTTTAATTTAAAACATTTCTATTGTACCCATATGTACTTACTTAGCTTATATAGCATCCATTATGTAACTAACCGGGCATTTACATAACAGTTTCAAACAACAATGTACGAGTAAGTAGATACGTAGTTATGTACGTACATGCGCGCACAAAAACGGAATAAACAAACTCAAAACTTTGCGCTGCTTAGGTAATTGTTAAACCTAGCGTGAGCGCTTTTTGCCGCAGCATTACGCCAACTTGTAGTAAAAGTTGGCAACTGCTGCCACTCTAGCGGAACTGGAGCTCTAGAACTTTGTAGACTATATAGAAACCACAAAGGTATGCCCGCACGGTATCAGCGCATCAACGCTATCTGCTTTTGAATGCAAATGAGTTGGAAAACTCCGACACAGTAAGAAACTAGTGCCGGCTATGTGCGGCACTGCAAGGTACGTAGGCCTTGTACAGACCGCGCTAGTAGGTGGCGCCGACGAGCGGCTAAACAAGTACATATCTAGTCTATTCTGCACAAGCCATGTTATCATATAATGACGTCATACATCGGGACACAAGGATTATCTGAATAAAAACGACTCCTAGTTTTAATGAATTCCTATTAACGAATAAGCAGTCAGTAACAAATAAATACTGGAGTTATGACAAGTTAGTTCATAGAGGTAGGTTAATTTTGTTATAATTTAGGTAGTCTATACATAACAATTGTTTGAAAGGTTTTAAAGAAAAAAATTAGTTCCCCATAATATGACCTACTCGACCTATGTGAGTAAAATATTGTCAACGTACGAACTGGGCTTTAAAGACTGATGTTACTCGAATGGTATGTATAACGCTTTATTTTCTAGTTGTAGTTGGTCGCAATTTCGCCCGCATGAGAGGTTTTGTAATATAAATGCTACGAACAGTGTACATGTTTCAAACTCGTCGTGTATACAGCTGCGCGTCGCGCAGGATATGAAATAAGGAAATTCTAATAATTTCTAGTTTTCATTTGCATAGTTTCTTGTAGACATTTTAGGAAATCATCGAAATCTAATTTAAAAATACGTAAAATAGCATCAGCTTATAGTAAATGCGATGTCCTTACAGGAGTCTGTTATGTAGGTACCTTCCTGCCCTGATCATCATTTTGTGGGTTGACTGCGTAAATTCGATATTAAAAATAGCGATTTCTCACTTGGGGGGCATGAAAAATAGTTAACGACCTATTTTCAGACCTACTGAAGATAGAGAAAAAAATTCACAGGAATCGGTCGAGCTGTTTCGGAGAAGATTGGTTACAAACCCTGTGTTACGGGAATTTTAAATAACAGACTATCTGACTGGGCAAACGTTGCGTTGCCATTAAAGGGTGTGAAAAATAGAAACCTACTTACAGATCTATTCTCAGAGCTACCGAATGCACACAAAAATTTTCATAATTAAAAATCTGTCATACCATTGCGAAGGAGTTTGGTTACAAACCCTGTGACACGAGAATTATATATCAGAAACTAGCTGGCCCGGTATACGTTGTTTTGCCATTAGGGATATTATTCTATATAAAAAAATCCGACCTACTCTCAGACCTAACATATACCTACAGAAAATTTCATAAAAATCGGTAGAGCCGGAGGAGTTTGGTATAACAAAAATTGGCATAAAAATTGTATATTATATTAGATGAGGAGATATTTTTATAATGTTTTAAAATTCAACAATATTAAACACGCAATATTGTATTTAAGTTAAGCACTAACATTGTGCTGGATACGAGTGTTTGAGTCTGAGAAAGTAATTTATAAAGTTGGATAGCTCGCCGATGGCCGGTGTTATTTATCTTGCCCGCATTATACCTGCCTTCACAAGCGAGCCGTATATTTTGCTGTATGCAGGGATATAGGTAAAGGTATTTCATATGCTTTCTGTTGGTTTCATCGTGAAACTTGGTAATATATATAACAATTACTTATTATATTTGTAACTAAAAACCACTTTTGTGGATTCAAATATTCAGATGATTTACTTATTTCATTCATGTTTAGTCATGAAATACTTAGAGCTGGACAGATTAAATTGTTTTGCTATAATCCGCTACTTGAAAAGAATCTGTACCTATTATCCAATATGCAGGAACACCGCCCACATGAAACACCATACACAATTTTTCTTCTTACCTCCTAATAATCTACCTATTGCTAATTGAAATTTTCGAACTTGTTTTAAAGTGAATTTTTTTTTCTAAGTTTTCCTTCTTAAAATTTTACTTTTCTCATTTATTGCCTGGTTATGGACTTCTAATTTTCAAGTTTTTCTACCGAGTCATACCATGTTACTTACAGCCTGATATTGTAATACTAAAAAAATAATGTCTAAAGTACCTAATGCTCTAAGTTTGAAAATTCATAGCTAAGTTAAACCGGACCCTTTTTGAGATGCGCAAGTAACGATCGCCTTCACCCTATCTTCTCATCTTAATTCGGGGTCAGCGACCCTTGGACCCTTCGCGATTAATGGCCTAGGGAGCAAGACTTGCTAATACAGTGAAATTAAGACCCTCCGCCATCTATGAATGCCCCCCTTGCTCCCTTTAGAAGAATGGGACGAATGGTAATGGTAATTTTCTTAACGACTTTACCTACCAGGGTAAATTCTATTTCGTGTTATTAAAAACTCAGGATAAATGTATACCAATGCATACCTAGAATGTGCCATTCCGTGAATGTGCGTATATGCAAACCACAGAGCAACATAATATGTTCTGTGATGCAAACTGTGCTCAAAATAGACGCGACGTTTTTAAATCCAAGGTGGCGGATTAACATTTCTTTTTAAATTTTCATGACTGTACCTATGTTCATGTTTGTCACTGTACCATATTTCCTGGATTTTTCAATTACATAAATTACATTCAATTTACATACCAGGACAAATTATATTTCGTGTTATTAACAGAATACAACATAGGATTACAGCATAGAATTAGAATGTGCACTAAATGTAAACATTGTTTACAATAAAAATTTTACGTTTTTCAATCTAGGATGGCGGATTAACATTTTTTTATTACATTTTCTGCACTCAGGCGGAATTTTTCATAATAACTGAACATAAGTTAGGTATATAGATATTCTATACCCTAGCTTATTCTTTGACTCAACTAAATCGAACCGATTTGGACAAAATTTTGTTTGGAGCTATAAAACTTACATAATATGTTCCTTTTTACTCACAGATTTTCAATTAAGTACTTATTATGCTAAAATAAGAGTTAATTCATCTGTCGCTACTGCTCTGAATAAAATCACTTATTATTTTTTATAATCTGTTCTAAAATTATTGCCTTTGTGACACTTAGTGGCTGGAACACCTGTATTTTTTTGATTATTTAATTACAACAATTAAAGTATGATACACTCAGATGGTAGTAAAAGACAATAATTAAATTTCTAACTCCAAATACCTTTTCATCGCCAGTTGCTATTTGCAAGGGAAACAAAGGCCCTCCCTTACTATCGCAGGATATTTGCTTTTGTAACTAAAATTAGTTTTCGAGTTTTCGTCGACCCTCCTCAGAATGAAATTAGACAACCCCCCAGCTTATATAACGTAGGTTGGCGCATGTAAGGTAGGGATATAGAATCTATATGAAGGTGACTTTATAGATACTAAGTCTTATAATTTTACGTGATAATTGTTATCCTTATTGAAGTAAGTAATAATAATAATTATAAGGATACAATTTTTTAGTTTTAGTAACTCTAAATACCTACCTAACTATATACATATTTTTATTGTAAGACAATTGATTACATAACTACGATCGAATAAAAAAAAATAAAAAAGTTACTAATTTGACGACCGAACGAATGGCGTAGCGGTAGCGAACCTGCCGTCTGCGTCAGAGGTAGTTTGTTCGATTCCCACATTTCCCACACGTTACCAGTAGTGGGAATCGAACCCACGACCTCCTTCGTAGACGACAGGATCGCTACCACTACGCCATTCGGCCGTCACTGTATAAATGATAGTGACGTCACTATCCGATGGAGCCTATCTCTGTCTAATCAGGATAATTAAATTGCTCATAACTTCATCATTATTTGCTCGATTTCTTTTGTTTTTTCAAAATTTTATTTATTAATTATTGAATATTGTTTCAAGTAAATTGAGTTAAATCAATATATTAATTTCAATAAAATACCCATTGTAAGGTTTTTGAAACCAAAACGCAATATTTTATAATAAACAAACTGTTATACGGTAGGTATACTTTGACACAAGTAACCTTTATCACTGCTTGCTAGTCGGAGGAACTTTTCCAATTACGGACTCCGTCAAGTGACCGCCTCCCCGCCCCCGCCCCCCAGGACCACCGCACAAAGAAGTTTTAATTGCTAGCCTTCGTTTTAGCAATCTAACGAATGGACACTATTTAGAACCTTATTCATTACACTGCGCTTAAATTTTAATGTTGACTGTAGGTAGATAGGACTGTACCTAGGTACAAAATGTTATCTGTATATAAATACCTAGCTATTTTATTTGAGAAAAAGTGACCGATTAACTGACTTATTAGTCTATCAACGCACAGCTCAAAGCGTTGGGTTGTGAGTTATCGGTACAGATTAATACTGCGCTATTGGGTATTGTAGGCATTCGCTAAGCAAGAATTTTTAAAATTTCAACTCCTAAGGTGGTAAATAGGACAGGTCATGGAAGAGAAGCCGTGGGCGGCTTCTAGTTGTATTTATTGTACCTATATTAATAAAAACAATAATTATTAAAGTTTTATGGTTTTTGTGGAGTACACGAGGAGTTTCCTCTACAAGAGTACACGATGTTCGGAGTTATTCAAAGAACGAATACCTAAACAAAACCAGCAATCTTTGATCTTTCGTTGCTTGTGTTTGTTACCAACATGTGCCATGTGCATGGGCGACGCCATTTAATAAAATATAAATAAATAAATATATATCAGGACAATACACACATCGCAATCTAGCCGCAAAGTAAGCGATAGCTTGTGCTATGGGTACTAGATAACTAATAAATATATATACATACTAATATACATAAATATAATATGTTGAAAAACACCCAGACACTGGAAAACATTCATGCTAATCACACAAACATTTACCAGTACACGTTTGTGTAATGAGCATCAATGTTTTGTAGTGTCTGGGTGTTTCTCCATATATTATATTTATGTATATGTAAACTTGGATGAAGCTAGATCCAATTTTAAATTAAGTTTTTTTTTGTTGACAGCACAATTATGAAGGTTTACCAAGGTTTTGTATAGCAGTAGAACTAAAACAATAATAACATTTATGCCCCACGGGCAGCGATATTTGTGCCATAAGTATATAGGTACTTGCGGCTCTTCTAAACTACTTGCGTACCTGTTATTATCCATTTGAAAGACAACAATGGTTATTGTATGTATTGAAATTGAACCTATCATGATAGTGGGAGTGGCATCCGCGTAGGCATACCAGAGTGAAACAATCACCCATCCACCGACGGGCATAGAGACAAAGACGCAGTACTGAATAAAGCATAATTAAATAAAGACCTATAGTCTTGTAGAGTGCCTACAGTAAATACTAGCTTCTAGTGTTTGATTCAAAGGTAGTAGGTAGTAGTGTTTGGTTTAAATTCCTTTCAACAAACAGTCGTTCATGTCATCTTAGTGGTTGTAGTTTTTTGAAACTTATCTTACGAGTCTCTTTTAGATAGATATTTAAACAGTTTCACCTAATTTCTAATCAATCCACTATGATGCGAAAATGTGCTCCGGAAAAACTACCTACTACTGTAGATACCCTACTAAATTGCACACAAAAAAGTAAAAAATTTTGCTCAATCATAAAAAATTTGAAAAATTTCCGAGTTTCCTCATTTTCCTAGTTTGATATTTAGTACTTTTGAGCTAAATTTTATAAAATATACTAAGTACCTCATAAAACACATAGTATTCACTAGTGATTTTAATAGTTTGTTTCTTTAATTTCTTTAATTTTGTTTGTTGCTTTTTTTGTGAAATTGGTGCTCTATGCACCTCCAGCGGAAAAACTGAGGTCCGTATAATTTGTAACTCAGCTTGGCGCTGAGTATTTATTTAACGACATACCAAACAAGGGAAGCAAACTAACTGGTGATTGTTTAGAAACCTAGTGTTTATTTTGTAATGTTTTGGCGAGAGGATTAGTAACAGTTACAATTTGTACCTACTCGTCCCAACTCAAGTAGGTACCTATTATAGCGTATGTAGATACTATAACCAAATAATATTACCTAATACCCGAAGAGGATCCTTTCAAAAGGCATTAATGTATTCAGGAGTCGATGTTTACCTAAAGTACAGACAGATATAGTGGTGGCGTGTAAGTTGAACCCTGCGTAGAACACTTTTTAGGGATCGGTACCCAAGGGGTGAAAACGGAGCCCTATTACTAAGACTTCACCGCCCATTCGTCCGTCAGTCCGCAGTATTTCTTCCGCTAAAACAGCAAATACTAAAAACGGAATAAAATAAATATTTAAGGGAGCTCCCATATTATAACAAACGTGGTTTTTTGCTCGTTTTTTAATTTGGTGGGCAGAATGAGAGGTGTTTTGGTTAGAATTTGGTCTTGATGGTACGGGACCCTCAGTACACGAGCCCGACTCGCACTTGACCAATTTTTCGGGTGTCAGTTTAGGTGTGGTACCTACCCACTAGGGCGCGGGCGCCGCGAAGGGAAGCGCGTAAGATGAGACGCGAGGAGATGTAAGTACCTGCGCGGATAACCGCCACTTTGGGTCACCTTATTTACCACGTACTGTACCTACTTTAGTTTAATTTATTTCCATGATACTTAATATAGATTTTGGTTGTATTGTAAGCTGCCTAAAGCTGGCAACTACTGTAGAACCGAAATGGAATGGTCGGTCCTTCGAAAAGACTAAATAGCTACTCAACTTTTCCTCAGTCCGCAGTGACCTTAAATATTAAACTAACATTCGCAGTTATTACGAGAGCAGGTAAAGCAAACTTAGCATTGTTTATATTGGCCAGTGTTTAATTTCGCAGTAATTTACCAGCAGAAATATTAGAAACTGTTCCACGGTGGAAATGACTGCGAATTAGTTAGCTGGGTATTTACTATTCAGGTAACCTACCTTTGCGAATGACACGAGGGAACGAGGAACAATCGCATGTAGAAGATTATCTTGCTTTGACGTTTTACGGAATCTTTTCCGGGTGCTATTCTCGAAAATTTATAATTGTACATCGGCCTTCCATCGCCGGTAACCATCGTTCAGAAACGCAACCGTCAGTAGCCAATTGTCGGCTTGGCGGCATTACTGACGCAAGCACTAACCAATCAGCGCCTAGATGTTAGCTTGTCGCTGCTAAGTATTTTTGCAGAATCAAGGGGCTGTAGTTCCCCATACCTACTTACTATAAGTCTAAAAGTCATTATTAGGCATTGACCTCTATATAGAGACAGGGCGAACCGCGCGAAAAAATGTCGCCAGTTCAATGGGGAAATGTCCCCATTGTACGCGCACTATTGTCTATGCCGCGGTCCCCGCCTCAGCTCACGACGCTCCGCACGCACGTTTCCATGGAGACGGTTCCCGCCATTTTAGTAAGTACGCTTAGTAGCGAGAGAATAGTGGAAAATTTAACTCTAAAAGATAAAAATGCCTAATTGTGCGATAAAAGACTGCAAAAATTACACCAAGAAATTTAAAAAGAAGCATGGGATAACGTATCATCGGTAAGTAACATCAAGAAATATTACATAAAAAAAAACAAGTATTTCGCAGGATGTTTGATAGATGGCGCTAAATTTCCTTGTATGAAAAAAGCTTTGGCAAAATGTTCGAACAGGCCTATCCTTAGTAATGATCAATGTTATTAGGTAAACGATACAATAATTTTTTTTTTTTTTTAATATAAGTATACGGGACATTTTACACATCGCAATCTAGCCCTAAAGTAAGCGATAGCTTCTGTTATGGGTGCTAGATGACTGATAAATATACATACATACTAATATACATAAATATAATATATCGAAAAACACCCAGACACTGGAAAACATTCATGCTCATCACACAAACATTTACCAGTAGTGGGAATCGAACCCACGACCTCCGGCGCGGACAGCAGGTTCGCTACCACTACGCCATTCGGTCGTCAAATAAATGAAATAAAGGTTTATTTTTTATGTTACCAGTTTGTCGATCATTCTAAGTAGTAGGTACTCTATTAATGGTAAAAAATCCTATCTTAGGTTTCCGTAATAACCCAAAAATAAAGTAACTTTATTCTTCTCAAATTAACCTCAATATTAGTCATTAATTAAACTAATTAACGACTAATATTGAAATTCTTAATTCACGGAACCCTTGATGCGTGATACTAACTCGTACTTAAACTTTATTTAGGTTAGGTTTATTTTCTTAATGCTGATTTTTTTTCATAGGTTTACACAGAAATCCCTACAGAAGTAGGTTTTACAGAATTCATAGATACGAGACCAACAAGAGGCACTCATACTAACGCTGACAAAATTCTAGTAAATAAAATCAACTATGTACACACCCACACACACACACATCAAAAATTTACCCTGGAGAAATTCATTAAAACAAAATTTCACTCCCTCGTTAACTAAGGTCTGAAACTAGCAAATTAATTATAAAACACGTCAAAACAAGGCCCGAAGTTCGACCCATGCCCATCTGAGACAAAGGGTGCCCTTAATTCGGTCCCTCCGTTATCGCAAAGTCTGATCTCCCCACCATTGATCTTAAGGGTGACTTAACCCCCTTGGGGTGGAAAAGAAAATCACGAGGGGACGCCCGTTGGGTCCGTTGCTTAGCAAGATTATGTGGGGTTAGTTTTCGTTTGTCATGCCGAAATAATAATTACAAGGGTTTGGGGATTCATCCATGAATTTACAGCTTAAAAGGGAAATTATATAGACTGAATAAAATGATGTACCCAAAATTAAACGAAAAATATCTTCTTCTCTAATATTTAAAATTCTCGTGTTTCGTGTTTGTTACCAAATTCAAAAGAACTCGACTGATTGTTATGAAATTTTCTGTCTGTGTTCGATAGGTCTAAGAGTAGGTCCTAAGCTATTTTTTATATCCCTAATGGCAATACAACGTTTGCCCGGTCGACTAGTATACCTAATTACCTATATATCTTAACTGATGTTAGTTTACAATGCTACATCTATGATAGTAACTATGGTACCTTATAATATGTCATGCCCTGTAGGTATACAGTATTATAAATTGCGAACGTGTTTATATATGTTATATGTTAAGACATGTTACGTGTGTTTGTGTGTGTGTGGCTGTGCGTCTATCTCTATTTTTTTACTTGTAACAACTGAACCAATTGATTTAAGTACCTGTACCTACACTGGATTAACACAAAGCCTAGTTTTATCCGGGGAAATGGGTTTAAACGAGGTCTTCGAGTGTTAATATTATCCAAAGAAGAATTGCTATTTAAATACCTATTACCTACTTGCTACATAGGCCACACTGAAAAACAAATCACCAGTGGACTAGACGACTGGGATGAGATTGGAGTTAGAGTACTTGCTAATAAGACAATATTGCAAGAAAATAAACGTTTAATTTTGACAAAATAATACGAGACTATGAATATGTTCAACGCAATAAAATATACTAATTCTACGTAGATAAGTTAATATTTATAATGAATTGCGCCGAGCAGAATAGACGACAATGAATTGCGAAACGAGTCACGAATTCCGTACGAAAATTGTCCAATATACTGGGGCGTCATCTTAGTGGGGAGGGTCTGGGAGGGTTTTATTATAGGTCCGAGCGGTTTGCGGCGAGTCGGGGGTGCACTTCTTATTACGATTGACGCGAGGGCTGCCATTTTGAGATTCTAAGCTCGTTTACTGAAGAATTACAGACCCATCTCGCTGCTGAGCCATGTCTACAAACTGTTCTCGAGGGTCATTACGAATCGTCTCGCTAATAGGTTCGACGACTTCCAGCCTCCCGAACAAGCCGGATTCCGAAAAGGCTTTAGTACCATAGACCACATTCATACGCTGCGGCAGGTTATACAGAAGACTGAAGAGTATAACCAGCCACTTTGCTTGGCGTTTGTGGACTATGAGAAGGCCTTCGATTCGGTGGAGACATGGGCTGTGTTGAGATCTCTGCAGAGATGCCGAATCGACTACCGGTATATCCAAGTGTTGAAGTGTTTGTATGAAAACGCCACTATGTCAGTCCGTATCCAAGACCAAGCTACGAGACCAGTCCAACTGCAGCGAGGAGTGCGACAGGGGGATGTTATCTCTCCAAAGCTGTTTACCGCGGCGTTGGAGGACGTCTTTAAGCTACTGGATTGGAACGGATTTGGCATCAACATCAACGGCGAGTACATCACACACTTGCGATTTGCCGACGATATAGTCGTCATTGCAGAGACCCTGGAGGATCTCAACACAATGCTCAACGACCTCAGCAGGGTTTCTCAACAGGTTGGACTCAAAATGAACATGAGCAAGACAAACATTATGTCGAATACTCATGTTTCGCTCCAACCCGTAGTTGTTGAAAACTCTGCACTCGAAATTGTTGACGAGTACATATACCTTGGACATACAATACAATTAGGTAGGTCCAATTTCGAGAAAGAGGTGAACCGCCGAATCCAACTCGGCTGGGCGGCGTTCGGGAAACTCCGCGATGTCTTCTCGTCCAACATCCCTCAGTGCCTGAAGACCAAAGTCTTCGAACAGTGCGTGTTGCCAGTGCTAACTTACGGATCAGAGACATGGTCGTTTACTATGGGCCTCATAAGAAGGCTCAGGGTCACTCAGCGAGCGATGGAGAGAGCTATGCTCGGAGTATCTTTGCGCGATCGAATCAGAAATGAGGAGATCCGCAAAAGAACCAAAGTAACCGACATAGCTCAACGTGTCGCAAAGCTGAAGTGGCAATGGGCGGGGCACATAGCTCGCAGGACCGATGGACGTTGGGGACCCAAGGTGCTGGAATGGCGGCCACGCACCGGGAAGCGCAGTGTCGGTCGACCCCCCACCAGGTGGACGGACGACATTATAAGGGTCGCGGGGAGTCGCGGGCGCCAGGCGGCGCAAAATCGTGGTGTTTGGCGGTCATTTCAGGAGGCCTATGTCCAGCAGTGGACGTCCATCGGCTGAAGCGACGAAGCTCGTCTTGTTTGTAAATTACCGTGCGGTTTGATTCCTCGTTCCTGATACGCACTGCAAAGGCCTGGAATACCCTCCCAGGCAGTGTCTGTCCTGCCACTTACAACCCGGGTGCCTTCAAATCAAGAGTGAATAGGCATCTTCAAGGCAAGCGCGTTCCACCTTAGACTGTATCATCACTTTCCATCAGGTGTGATCACAGTCAAGCGCTAGCCTATATAGTATTAAAAAAAACACTGATTTTATTTTAGTAAATATTTCTCACTCTTACGAAAACGTTGGTTGATACGACAGTTAGCGTTGCGAAAGAATATACTTACTTTATAAGTTTTACTTACCTAATTACTAAAAAGAATAAACCAGTTATCGAAAATCCGTTAGTATTTATTATTACCTACCCATACATTACAATTAAAATTATAGTTAAGTACGTCTAATTTTTTTTTACAACCAATTGAATGTAATAAAAATAATTATTACAAAAAATATAACAATTAACAACAATATTATAATAGCATGATTAAATAATAATAAATTATAATATTTACAAATACGTCTAATTGTAGTTTCCGACCAAATTAGAAACATTTAGATTTTAAGCAACTTTTGGGAGAACTCTCCATTTAGTGTTCTGTGCCATGGAGAAAATTTCTTTCAGTAATCGTGTTTATGCTACTGAGCGAATTAAAGAATACATTAAATTTGGAATAGATAGGTATGATGAGGTGGATTTATACATTACTACCACTAGGTACTTTTTATATGGGGAAATAGCACTAAGCAAGTGCCAATGAGTATATTATCGAAAATTAAAGGCAATGGCACTCTCCACTCTCTGATTCTTACTGTAAATAGGTAAAACGTTTGAAACAAAAATAGGCCTCTCGGAATTAGGTTCAATCCGGGTACAACCAAGAAATTTCATAACCAACAAAGCCAAAAACTTTTTGGGTTTGTTGGTCATGAAAATTTGTTGGCCGACTTCGCTTGTCTATGCTCAAACAGGCAGTTGCAACATTTATGAGATTAACGCTAAAATTTTAATATTCGAACCAAACAATAGCAACCCTAACCCGCATCTAGTTCGTAAACAAAATGCCTCCCCCGTTCCCGACAAGAAATTACATACTTTAATCTTATCATTGGAGTGAAATAGAATATTAAATCGGGCTGTCGCCGACGAATGGTCGGACCGTACTAAACGCGGGATCCCGGGATAAACACATTCGATTTGACAGGACAAAGAATGTCTTTAACGCTCCGAATCGACTGACGTAATTTGCGTAATTTCATCGGAAATCCTACTGTGAGAGAAAAATGTACTTGCGTTATTCGTTTGTGTGATAATTGTGGTAATAAAATAAGTCAACCAAATACAGGTTTTTTTGCTTGAAGGGTTTAGACTCTGTATTATAATAAACTTATGAATTTTTTTTTTCAATACTTCCCCAGAATTTAAACCAGTCTCTCTCCTTGACCCCAAGAACACTGCAATATCCTCCATAGTGATTTGAAACCTTGTAGTTTCAAATCTGCTTCCAAAACTTCATAATTCTAAATGGAGCTCTTTGAAAAAGCGAAACGAAGTCATGACATTTACCTACGTTTTTCACGAAGAAGTTTCAAACTGCTGAGTTCATAAAATCTTGAATTTTAAAATAAAAAATATCAAGGCAACTTATGACGTTCCGCAATCAAGCTCACATTATATAATATTACAACGGTAGTGGAATAATATACCTACATGGCTACTTTTGAGCAAAATTTCACAACGATAGAACACATTTAGATTTTCCCGACAAAATATGCAAAGGAGCTATTGTAAGCTAGGCGTCCGCGCCATTATTTCACAAAAGCTTTCTAAACATCGTCAGGGGCCCGGGAGCGCACACAGCCACCGATCCGTATCTTGAGGGTCGGCGTCGCACAAATATATCCAAGAGGGGACCTCCTTATCCTTTCTCCCTTCGCCACTATGCCGCCTCCCCCCTCTATAAACAGTATTAAAAACTGGCGCGCAAAATTGTTAAATTTCGACATGGCCGCTTTTGTCCCGCTCTACTCCGGGGTTGCAATTTGTTGAGATAACATTGTTAGGTGCTCGGTTATTTACGATCCGGGAATTAATTTAAAGGATAGTCATTAGGAGTTCGGATATTGGACTGATTGCTGTGGGATTTATCAGTAAGAGTTTAGGATCGTCTGGTGTTGGAATCGGTGGAAGGTAAACATAGAGTAACTAAAAATAATTATTTTGATGTTTCGGACTCACCAGGAGTCCTGCCTCATCAAGGAGTCCTCACGTGACCTATGACTTATAAATACCTAACAAGTCCGCGGCTCCGCCCGCGATTATTTCGGTTTTTCCCAAATCCCGCTGGAACCATGTATTTTTGGGGATAAAAAAATCACATGTATTAATCCAGGGTATAATCTATCTCCATTCCAAATTTAATCCAAATCGGTTCTGTAGTTGCGGCGTGAAGGAGTAACGAACATACATACATACACACTTACAAACTTTCGGCTTTATATAAGTGTGATAACCTATTAGGTATGTGCTACTTACGATGGTATTAATTCTAATACAAGTAAGAGATATTAAACAAAATAAGATGTAGATAAAAATTCGTCATCTTACTCTTCAAAAATAATAATGAGTAGGTAGGTACCTACCTAAGTTCCTAAGTTATGAATACGACAAAAATGTTCAATTATAAGTACCTATAAGTATTAATATTCTAGGATCGTGGTTGTCAAGTGGCGCTGCGGGGGATAGTGCAGGTGTCCCCCCCTCCCCAACAAAAAGGGGGTTGTGGAATGATGGCTGAAATCCACGTTTTTAGGCCTATCGCGCCTTTTAGCATGGCGTTCACGTACGCTTTGTGGAAATTTTAATGCGTATATGTAATTAACTTTACATGAATTAGTTATTTCACAAACGATGGACTCTATTATTTTTTGTGATTTCAATTACCTACCTACTTGTAAGTTTGTATGACATTTTAAGCTTACCCATGGCTCACCAATGGGCATGAATCCCCTTTCAGAATGGATATTTAGGGTTCCGTACTCAAAGGGTAGAAGACGGGATGAGTACCTACTAAGACTCCACCTCGTCGTGTGTGTCTGTCACCCATGCTGTATCTCGTGAACCATGTAACAACAAACGCTATAAGTAACAACAAACAATACTAAAAAACAGAATAAAATCAAAATTTAAGGGGGTTTTATACAACAAACGTGATTTTTTTACTGTCGACTTGGCTGGTTCTTTAATGTCATGTAACTTTTTTGTAGACAGAGTTTTTTATAATATACAAACAATATTATTATTATTGTTTTAATATAAAATAATTTATATTAAAACAATTTCACGAACTAGAAATAGAGTGAGTATCTATTTTTGTAGTGAGACAGTTTGAGCCTATGACCATGCGGATTCAATCCAAAATATTTTACATAGCTATATTTGCATTTGAAGTCCTATCCTACCTAGTACCTATCGCGTATTGTGAGTTGTGTCCCAGCTAAATTTAAAACGTAAATGAGCACAGATAAAATATGATCAGGGAGTTAATCCGCATTGAACTACATCCATGCAACGTACCAGGAATTAGAAATAGAGTGAGTAGCTATTTTTGTTGTGAGACTTGAGCCTATGACCAGGCGGATTCAATCCAAAATATTTAACATAGCTATACTTGTAGCTGAAAGTACCTATCGCGTATTGTGAGTTGTGTCCCAGCTAAAAAAACGTAAATGAGCACAGATAAAATATGATCAGGGAGTTAATCCGCATTGAACTACATCCATGCAACATACCAGGAATGAGAAATAGAGTGAGTAGCTATTTTTGTTGTGAGACTTGAGCCTATGACCAGGCGGATTCAATCCAAAATATTTAACATAGCTATACTTGTAGCTGAAAGTACCTATCGCGTATTGTGAGTTGTGTCCCAGCTAAAAAACGTAAATGAGCACAGATAAAATATGATCAGGGACTTAATCCGCATTGAACTACATCCATACAACATACCAGGAATTAGAAATAGAGTGAGTAGCTATTTTTGTAGTTAGACTTAACCTATGACCATGCAGATTCAATCCAAAATATTTACCAACGCTACACTTGTAGTTGTAAGTAGGTACCTATCGCGTATTGTGAGTTGCGTCGCAGCTAAATTTAAAACGTAAATGAGCACACATAAAATATGATCAGGGACTTAATCCGCATTGAACTACATCCATACAACATACCAGTGACGCGCCACTATTAATCATAGAAAATGACGTAGCATTGTGCGAGTCGACTCAAAATTGTGAAAACCTATCCCGTCGCTCGCCGGCGAACTAATAACGCGCTCACACTTCGGAAAATACCCGCCGGGGGTACTGTCGACGAAAAACTACAGGCGTTTGAAATGTGTCAAGTTTTGCTCACGCGAGGTGACGGTGACGACCTCTACGCGACTTTATTGTGTGTAGTTACTGAATTCTTCGTTACTGCTTCCTGGTAAGTACAGCTCTTGAGAGGTTCCCGGTATTCTTAGATTAGTTATAGGTATAGCGAAAACTTAAATCTTAAAATCCGAGAGACTTGAATGTATAAATACAAAGAGTCCTAATTTTTCACACTAATCATCAATATCCGAAACCTGTTAAATATCTACTATACACATAGATGAGACTTAAATTAATACGATATATATGTTATACTTTTATAATGATAACAAAAAGAAGAAGAAACACTTAATAATTGAACCCAAACATTACAAAAAAAAAAAAAGATACACAGAACAAAATAAAATAATGGTATGCAAAGACGGCCTTATATCGCTGCAAGCGATCTGTTCCAGGCAACCTTTTTTATAGACAATTAAAACTGAAAATTGGGATAGGGCTAAACATGAGAAGTTAATACCAGAAACAAAACAAAAATGATACAATAATGGTACAACAATACATAATAATGAAATAAGGATAAAATTTATATAGTTTTTATTCATTATCACCTCTACATGTTGAGCCTGCTGACAGAATTAGTGGTAGGTATTAATAAAATTAACAAAGACTCAAGCGAACATACGCTAAGAACCGGTGCGTCTATGATTCGAACACCAGACCCATAATGTACTGCTTATAAAAAAAAATTGGTTGTCTGTAAAGTCGGCTTACGGATTTACGTGATAACGTCATTATCGTGCCTCTCTATCGCTTGTTGCGCGCTCTCGCTTGCACGCACAGGCTCGCAGGTGGAACGTTACGCGGAACGTTACTATTTTTCATGTGTGTTGCTGGTGTTCATCAATTTATAAAACGTTATCACGTCAAAAAAAGTATTTTAGTCAAACTTTTTTTTTGTTTTTGTTTTTTTTCAAACCATACTTGAGGCATGACGATGATGCCGTTAGCGTGTGTGCGGGCGAACAGCAGTGTGCGGCACGCGTGACGTTCTGCAAGCGACGTGATATATTGAGAACTGCACCAAAAGTCGCTACCAGTTTATGTAACGTAACATTTCACGTTTTGTTTTCCATTGTTGCTGCGGTTATGGTTTTGGAGGGCTACTTATTAAGATCCCGTGTGAAGTTTCAGGAAAGCCACAGGTATTCATAATTTCAAAAAAAAATTCATAGGTTCAGACGTATTCTCCAAATACGAAGGAAATCCCATTAGATTTCAGAGTTTCCTTTAATCAGCAAGGTACAAGGTACGTACAGGTTACTTTGAATTAAGGACGATTGTTTTTTTTTCGGGGGTTTAGATATTGCAAATGAAGTGTATTTCTAATACCACGTGAAAACTATATTACACACCTAATTACTAATGTTTTGATTACAACCTTACTTACTTTGTATAATTACGCTATAATAATGAATACGTATTCAGCACGATCGAAAATTTGCTCCAGATTACCTAAGCGAGAGCAAAATTCAATTTTGTTCTTAGGGGGTATTTGCGCTTTCTCCCGTCTTATTGGTTTGTGTTATTCATCTTTTTTCTTAGTTTTCACGCTAGTCTTCTACTAATGATGAATAATAATTTGTGTCGTTTTGGGACAAAAGACTGTTTTCAATATCATATATTGAATTTCTCGTTACGCTCTGGATTCTTTTCGTCGCTCTGAATTTAAAATAACGGCTCCGAAGAATAAAATTTCACTTTACCCCTTTGTGATTTGAATTCTTATCTTGTATAGTCAGAGATCCTAAGCTGTTAGAAATATGTGCGCGGCAGTGTCAATAAAATATAATTAATGTAGGTAGCTATCGATTGCGCGGATGAGCCCGGAAACAGCTAAAATAAATAGTACAGCGAATTTGTGCATTCGTTCCACACCGCCTACGATCGCATTTGCGGTTCTCAGAGGAGGAGTACCAGCGCAGCTATGTACCTATATTTCCGAATTTTATGCCTACCACGTATTCACGCGATACGCGCCCTCCGCGCTTATGTGTGGCATAGTTGAATAAACCAGTTTCAAATGATACGTCACCGCGGGACTAGTTTACGGAGTCGGTACGCGGTTTCGACTGCGGAAAGGGACGCGTAGGGCTCACGGTACGCTGGCGGCCAGGGTACTCTAGTGTGAGTGTAGTTAAGCGATAGTGTAGGGGGCCACCCCCGTCGCGTCATCGTTGACTATTGCGCCTGTGTTAGAGAATGAACATTTAAAATGCCCACCCCATGACGATCACTGCGCGGCCATTTTAGTTTTTTTCGCATCATGATTTTTTGCGAGCCGTCCTACCCTAACTACGTGCCTAATATTTAATCAAGCTCACACATTGTTAAAATACTTAGGCAACGCAAAATACTTAACTAAGTACATTAATTTAAGTACATTTTTTCGTGTAAAAAAACGTCTTAGGTAAAATTCTCGTGTCTCGTGTTTCTAATCAAACTTCTCCGAAACGGCTCGACGGATTGTTATGAAATTTTCTGTGTATCTTAGTAGCCACATTCCTTCGAAACGGCTCTTATGGCCGTTCTTATGACGTTTATTATTTAAGGTTCGATACGTCTGAGAATAGGTCGTAAGCTATTTTTCATTCCTCTAAATGGCAAAACAACGTTTTCCCGGTCAGCTAGTTTCAATATAAATGTACATACATATTTATACATATATTTTATAAAATAATAATTTACAGGTGGCTATGGCTACCTGGTAAAAATTGTTTTTCTATATAAATTAGGTATTCCTCACTTATGTGTATGGAAAAGTCGTGTAACCCGATTCGTAGGAGTTTTATAACAAACACTGTAACAAGGTGTTACAATGTTAACGCAATATAAGATTTGTAAAATATGTGTTATCAAGAATACATATTACATACTTCAAAATTTACAACTATTTCTATAATTACTGAAAAGTTAGCTCTAAGTAATTGCTATTCAAACAGCTCTGTTTCGATAGGGATCAGCTACAAGCCTGGAAAGATTCTAACCCGCCGATATATAAGACAGACGACGACAGGCGACAATATAGCGATAGCAATAAGTATCTACCTATAGGTCTATTTATGACCTTTGGAGGACTCTAAAAACCAGCCAACCCCTGGCCCCCAGTTAAGCTCGAGTAATCAAATAAATATATATAGTACTTAGTTTGACTTACATTCACCGATGACATAATTATATTTCCTAATTTAAAAAATATCACTTCACTTTAAAATTTTCCATCATTTCACATTCACATGCACCGATTTTAAAATTGCTTTAAAATCTCTTCAGACTTTCTATGTTGATATACTATGAATGATTAGATATAATTTCTGATGCTTTTCAATCGAGAGTCTGTATCAAAATGCGAGATCGAAGATCTAGGGGCCAACGGTCAGCTTTTATTCCCACATAAATTTGTATAAATTTACATGCCCAGGGCCACCTGAGACCGTGGGGTCACTTTAAAAACAGGGGTCAGGTAAGATGTCAAAGGTGTCATAGTAAATTACTTTCTTGATTTATTTTTGTCTTTCTCACTGGCAGCGACATGCAGCTTCGCGGAAGATTATTATTACAGAAAAACGTCGTTTTACCTTATTACTAAAAACTAATGCAGTTAACAAAAATCCGTAATGAGCATTTTTGGATATCATTATTATCGTTACATTAAAACAAAAATTACAATAACATATAACATATTTCATATAATTAATAATAATAGTTTCCGACAAAAAATAACAAAAAAAAAACTGAGATTTTTGAGCAACTTTTGGGAGAGCTTTGTATCGAGAAAATTTTATCCAATCGTGTTTCTGCTTCACAGCAATTTTAGAATCTTTATTCCAAATTAAATTTATTTTCCTATTTAGAATTATTGGGTAAAGACCCAAATTACATGAAGTTTAAATTGTCTAGAGCCTAGAGACGGAAACTGGAAATTTATCTATGACTTCATAATTTTAGGCATTAGAGCATAAAATGCGGTTTCAGCGTATGCATAGAGCATAAACAACAACTTTACATGCGATACATTTGTGAAAGATTTAGTTGTTTATACTTAGACGTCGCAATTTATTCTTAACTTTAGGAGATAACTAAATATATACGATATAAGATAAGTCACTGGACAGAGTCGGGCCTTTGGCTCCAGGCGCTGCCATCGCCCGGTATAGGCACTATGCTGGACGATGTCACGTTCCGGCTCATTGCTAGTTTACGCCTCGGTGCGTCTTGTGTTGCTTCGCACCTTTGTCATTGCGGAGTGGCTGTCGACAGTTTCGGACACCATGGCCTATCGTGTTGTAAAAGCGCGGGCCGCATAGCCAGGCGCGCCACTATCAATGACATCATCCGCCGTGCTCTTTCTACCGCCGGCGTACCAGCCGTATTGGAGCCCAATGGTCTGGTGCGTGACGATGGGAAGAGACCGGACGGTATGTCGTTGCTGCCCTGGAAGTTGGGTAGGCCTTTGGTATGGGATGCAACCTGCGTCGATACCCTTGCGCCATCCCACCTTCCAGCCACGGCAGGCTGTGCCGGCGCAGCTGCTGCAGCAGCGGAGACCCTCAAGCGGCGCAAATATACCAACCTTATAGGTAACTATGAGTTTGTGCCGTTTGGGGTCGAAACGCTGGGGCCATGGGGTCCGAATGCACATATTCTATTCAGAGAAATTTCTCAAAAGCTAGTCGACGCTACACGTGACCAGAGGGCTGGCCTATTCCTTGGGCATTGCCATCCAGCGTGGCAATGCTGCCAGCCTTCTGGGCACTTTGCCCGATGACGACGGTGCGGAGGAATTCTTTGATGCATATTAGCACAATTTTCTTTTTATACTTTTTATGTTTGATTTTATATTTCGCTATAAATAGGTAGGTATATAACTTAGCATTAAAATAAGTTAGATTAAGTTAGATTAATTAACTATGTAAAGATTGTTAATAAAACAGACTCTTAGATATAGGTCTTAATATTAGTTTAAGTTAAAATTAAGATACTAATTAGCTTTTAGACTAGAACGTAGCGATGCTAAAGTACCCTTTAGGGACTTTCGTGAGAGAAAAAAAATATATATATACTAATTATATTACTATTTATTGATAATATAAATAGTATCTAGTAATTGTCACAATCTCCTTTTACCCGACTTAACAAAAAGAGGTTCTGTTTGCCGCGTGATCTTTTTTTTTTAGAGTTTATATAGGTACACAAAGGGTGCCTGCCAATGGGATCATTCCTTTTAACTCGCTTGTGAGTTGCGAGGTAATTTTATCATGAAGCAGTTTCATATCTATACATAATTATATGACGAATATAACAAGGGGTATGTTTAAAGAAAACATGAGTTTGAATGCTAAATTTTATTTATTTTAAAGTATAAAGATGTATCCATAGAAGAGAATAGTTAAATAAATTTCACAAAAATAATTAAAAACTAGAATATCATTAACAAGTCACGCAAGGTTGACCCTTTCTTCCAATTCTGACAGAATATTGACTGCGTCTGAGGCGACAAGCTTGGCGCAATCTGTATCTTCCTTGCACTGGGGTTACATTGACAGACGCTGCGCTACTCGAAGCCGCTGTTGATCCTCTATTACCTTCACTAATGGCAGCAACAGAAGTTTGTGGTCCTTGATATCCATAAGGGGTAATCACTTGAGGCCCGTATCCGAAACTCGTTGCTCTTTCATTAACTATTGCATTAGCTCCCGTGGCTGAGGATGCTGCTGCGGCTGCTGAAGCTGCTGCAACTTGATTACTGTTGACTACCGGTTTTTGTGGTTGGAAATATTGTGGTCCATTAAAAGTTCCAGCTGAGCTTATTGCGGCTGCATTATTTCCTGGTCTATTTACACTTCCAACTACTGCTCCTGTGGCACTACTTGCTGCGGAGGAAGCTCCAGCTGCTGATCCAACCTTGTTGCCTATTCTGTAAACTGATGCTCCTCCGTTAGATCCAGCGGAACTACTACTAGTTGCTGCACTTAATAAAGTAGACGCTGGTTGATTTTTATTGACAATTTCGATAGTCATTGGCATTTGGGAGCCATAAGGTTGCCAGAAGTAACCTGGTCTCAATCCATTTGAAATGTAACTTTCTGTCGATGCAACTGATGCTCCATTTCCTGACCCAGCGTTGTTTTCTGATCCGATAACATTGTTAACTACATTGGCTCCAGTGGCACTACTAGCTGCGGATGCTACCGCTGCCGTTCCCGACGGACTTGAATATTGATCTTTGAAGGAATTTTGCCCGACATTGTAAGCGTCGCTGATGACTCCAATTGAGCTTCCGGCAACTGCATTGTTGCCTGTTACACCAGTAGCCTCACTTGTAGCTGTGGCTGAGGCTGCAGCTGCTGCTCCCGGCTGGTATGAACCTTGACCATTCAAAGAACTTCGACTAACATCATAAGTGCCTCTGACGGCTCCAGCTGAGCTTCCGAGAGCTACATTGTTTTCTGCTATGCCATTAGCCCCACTTGCACTAGTAGCTGTGGCTGATGCTGCAGCTGCTGCTCCCGGCTGATATGAACTTTGACCAATGTCATATGTACCACTGACGGCTCCAGATGAGCTTCCAAGAGCTGCGTTATTTTCTGCTACGCCATAAGTTCCGCTTGTACCAGTATCTGATGAGGCCGTGGCAGCTGCAGAAACTTCACTTTCGTTTTTAATAATAATCATCCTTGGTGGTTGTGAATTATTATAATAATATGGTCCATTACTATAATAAGGTGCGAAACCATAAGGTCCACGGTACACTCGTGTTGAGCTTCCTGCGTTGTTGCTGGCACCGTTTGCTTTACCAACTGCAGCTCCCGAGGCACCACTAGCTGCGGCTGAGGCTGTAGCTGCTGATCCCGGTTGTAATGAATTTTGACCACTAAAGAAATTGCGTCCAGCATCATAAGCACCAATTGTAGCCCCAGCTGAGCTTCCAGCAGCTGCATTGTTGCCTGTTACCCCATTCCTCCCACTTGAATCAATAGCTGCGGCTGATGCTGCAGCTGTTGCTCCCGGCTGATATGAACCTTGACCATTCAAGGAACCTCGACCAACATCATAAGCGCCATTGACGGCTCTAGCTGAGCCTCCAAGAGCTGCACTGTTTCCTGTATTTACGCCATAAGTCCCACTTGTAGCTGCGGCTGATGCGACAGCTGCTGCTCCCGGTTGATATGAATCTTTAACATTCAGTGAACCTCGACTAACATCATAAGCACCACTTACTGCTCCAGCTGAGCTTCCGAGAGCTACATTGTTTCCTGCAACGCCATTAGCCCCACTAGCACTAGTAGTTGTGGCTAATTCTGCAGCTGCTATTCCCGGCTGATATGAGCTTTGACCAATAACATTAGTACCACTGTCGGCTCCAAATGAACTTCCAAGAGCTGCAGTGTTTTCTGCTACGCCATAAGTTCCGCTTGTACCAGTATCTGATGAGGCCGTGGCAGCTGCAGAAACTTCATTTTCGTATTCAATAATTATCCTTGGTGGTTGTGAATTATAATAATATGGTCCATTACTATAATAAGGTGCGAAACCATAAGGTCCACGGTACACTCGTGTTGAGCTTCCTGCGTTGTTGCTGGCACCGTTTGCTTTACCAACTGCAGCTCCCGAGGCACCACTAGCTGTGGCTGAGGCTGTAGCTGCTGATCCCGGTTGTAATGAATTTTGACCATTAAAGAAATTGCCTCCAGCATCATAAGCACCAATTGTAGCTCCAGCTGAGCTTCCAGCAGCTGCATTGTTGCCTGTTACCCCATTCCTCCCACTTGAATCAATAGCTGCGGCTGATGCTGCAGCTGCTGCTCCCGGCTGATATGAACCTTGACCATTCAAGGAACCTCGACCAACATCATAAGCGCCATTGACGGCTCCAGCTGAGCTTCCGAGAGCTGCACTGTTTCCTGTATTTACGCCATTAGCCCCATTTGTAGCTGCGGCTGATGCGGCAGCTGCTGCTCCCGATTGATATGAATCTTGACCATTCAGTGAACCTCGACTAACATCATTAGCACCACTGACTGCTCCAGCTGAGCTTCCGAGAACTGCATTATTTCCTGTTACGCCATTTGTCCCAGTTGCACCAGTAGTTGCGGCTGATGCTGCAGCGGCTGCAGCAGCAGTAAGTTTATTTAAGTTTTTAATAATTATCCTTTGTGGTTGGGCATTATAATATTTTCCATAAGCATAATGAGGTCGGAAATTATTAGGTCCGCTGTAAACTCGTGTTGAGCTTCCTTGAGCCTTGTTGCCTACTCCATCGGCATTACCAACTGCAAAACCACTTGCTGCGGCTGAGGCTGTAGATGTCGATCCCGGTCGTAAAGAATTTTGATTATACAAGTATTCGCGCCCAACATCGTAAGTGCCACTAGCAGCTCCAGCTGAGCTTCCTGCAGCTACACTGTTTCCTGTAACGCCATAAGGCCCACTTGCACCAGTAGCTGAGGCTAATGTTGTGGCTGCTGCTCCTAACTGATATGAATTTTGTCCGTATAAGTTATTTGGTCCAACACCATTCGCGCCACTCACGGCTCCAGCTGAACTTTCTGCAACTGCACTGTTTCCTGTTACGCCATTAGGCCCATTTGCACCAGTAGCTAAGGCTGATGCTGCGGCTGCTGCTCCTAACCGATATGAATTTTGTCCAACACCATTAGCGCCACTCGCGGCTCCAGCTGAACTTCCAACAGCTGCATTGGACCCTGTGACGCCATTAGCTCCACTTCCACCACTTACTGCAGCGGTTGTAAATGCAGAATTTTTGTTTAAGTTTTCTATGTATATACTCGTATCTTGTGGTTGAGAAGAGTATGGTGCATAGTTATAATAAGGGCCGAAATCAAAAGCTTCACTAAAAGCTGCTGCTGAACTTCCGGCGGCTGCATTGTTTCCTGCTCCATTAACATTATCACCTGCAGCTCCCGTAGCACTACTTGCACCGGCTGTGGCTGTAGCTTGTGAACCCGATTGGAATGAGTTTTGACCATTAATAGCATTGCGTCCAGCACCATAAACGCCACTAGCGGCTCCAGCCGAGCTTCCTGCAGCTACACTGTTTCCTGTAACGCCATTAGGCCCACTTGCACCAGTAGATGAGGCTGATGTTGCGGCTGCTGCTCCTAACTGATGTGAATTTTGTCCGTCATTTGGTCCAACACCATTAGCGCCACTCGTGGCTCCAGCTGAACTTCCAACAGCCGTATTAGTCCCTGTTACGCCATAAGCTCCACTTCCACCACTAGCAGCGGCAGTGGTTGTAGCTTGTGAACCTGATTGGAATGAGTTTTGACCATTCAAAGAATTGCGTCCAGCACCATTAGCGCCACTGGAGGCTCCAGCTGAGCTTCCTGCAACTGCACTGTTTCCTGTAACGCCATTAGGCCCACTAGCACCAGTAGCTGAGGCTGATGCTGCGGCTTCTGCTCCTAACGGATATGAATTTTGTCCGTATAAGTTATTTGGTCCAACACCATTAGCGCCACTCGCGGCTCCAGCTGAACTTCCAACAGCTGCATTGGACCCGGTAACGCCATTAGCTCCACTTCCACCTCTTACTGCAGCGGTTGTAGTTGCAGAATTTTCGTTCTTGTTTTCTATGTATATACGCGTATCTTGTGGTTGAGAAGAGTATGGTGCATAATAATTATAATAAGGGCCGAAATCATAAGCTTCACTAAAAGCTTCTGCTGAACTTCCGGCGGCTGCATTGTTTCCTGCTCCATTAACATTATCACCTGCAGCTCCCGTGGCACTACTTGCACCAGCTGTGGCTGTAGCTTGTGAACCCGACTGGAATGAGTTTTGACCATTAGGAGCGTTGCGTCTAGCACCATAAACGCCACTAGCGGCTGCAGCTGAGCTTGCTGCAGCTACACTGTTTCCTGTAACGCCATTAGGCCCACTTGCACCAGTAGCTGAGGCTGTTGTTGCGGCTGCTGCTCCTAACTGATGTGAATTTTGTCCGTATAAGGAATTTGGTCCAACACCATTAGCGCCACTCGTGGCTCCAGCTGAACTTCCAACAGCCGTATTAGTCCCTGTTACGCCATAAGCTCCACGTCCACCACTAGCAGCGGTAGTGGCTGTAGCTTGTGAACCTGGTTGGAATGAGTTTTGACCATTCAAAGCATTGCGTCCAGCACTATTAGCGCCACTGGAGGCTCCAGCTGAGCTTCCTGCAACTGCACTGTTTCCTGTAACGCCACTAGGCCCACTTGCACCAGTAGCTGAGGCTGATGCTGCGGCTGCTGCTTCTAACGGATATGAATTTTGTCCGTATAAGTTATTTAGTCCAACACCATTAGCGCCACTCGCGGCTCCAGCTGAACTTCCAACAGCTGCATTGGACCCGGTAACGCCATTAGCTCCACTTCCACCACTTGCTGCAGCGGTTGTAGTTGCAAAATTTTCGTTCTTGTTTTCTATGTATATACTCGTATCATGTGGTTGAGAAGAGTATGGTGCATAGTAATTATAATAAGGGCCAAAATCATAAGCTTCACTAAAAGCTCCTGCTGAACTTCCGGCGGCTGCATTGTTTCCTGCTCCATAAACATTATCACCTGCAGCTCCCGTGGCACTACTTGCACCGGCTGTGGCTGTAGCTTTTGAACCCGATTGGAATGAGTTTTGACCATTAGGAGCATTGCGTCCAGCACCATTAACGCCACTAGCAGCTCCAGCTGAGCTTCCTGCAGCTACACTGTTTCCTGTAACGCCATTAGGCCCACTTGCACCAGTAGCTGAGGCTGATGCTGCGGCTTCTGCTCCTAACTGATATGAATTTTGTGCGTTTAAGGAAGTTGGCCCACCACCATTAGTGCCACTCGCGGCTCCAGCTGAACTTGCAACAGCTGTATTAGTCCCTGTTACGCCATAAGTTCCACTTCCACTACTAGCAGCGGCAGTGGTTGTAGCTTGTGAACCTGATTGGAATGAGTTTTGTCCATTCAAAGAATTGCGTCCAGCACCATTAGCGCCACTGGAGGCTCCAGCTGAGCTTCCTGCAACTGCACTGTTTCCTGTAACGCCACTAGGCCCACTTGCACCAGTAGCTGAGGCTGATGCTGCGGCTGCTGCTTCTAACGGATATAAATTTTGTCCGTATAAGTTATTTAGTCCAACACCATTAGCGCCACTCGCGGCTCCAGCTGAACTTCCAACAGCTGTATTGGACCCGGTAACGCCATTAGCTCCACTTCCACCTCTTGCTGCAGCGGTTGTAGTTGCAGAATTTTCGTTCTTGTTTTCTATGTATATACGCGTATCTTGTGGTTGAGAAGAGTATGGTGCATAATAATTATAATAAGGGCCGAAATCATAAGCTTCACTAAAAGCTTCTGCTGAACTTCCGGCGGCTGCATTGTTTCCTGCTCCATTAACATTATCACCTGCAGCTCCCGTGGCACTACTTTCACCGGCTGTGGCTGTAGCTTGTGAACCCGACTGGAATGAGTTTTGACCATTAGGAGCGTTGCGTCTAGCACCATAAACGCCACTAGCGGCTGCAGCTGAGCTTGCTGCAGCTACACTGTTTCCTGTAACGCCATTAGGCCCACTTGCACCAGTAGCTGAGGCTGTTGTTGCGGCTGCTGCTCCTAACTGATGTGAATTTTGTCCGTATAAGGAATTTGGTCCAACACCATTAGCGCCACTCGTGGCTCCAGCTGAACTTCCAACAGCCGTATTAGTCCCTGTTACGCCATAAGCTCCACTTCCACCACTAGCAGCGGTAGTGGCTGTAGCTTGTGAACCTGGTTGGAATGAGTTTTGACCATTCAAAGCATTGCGTCCAGCACTATTAGCGCCACTGGAGGCTCCAGCTGAGCTTCCTGCAACTGCACTGTTTCCTGTAACGCCACTAGGCCCACTTGCACCAGTAGCTGAGGCTGATGCTGCGGCTGCTGCTTCTAACGGATATGAATTTTGTCCGTATAAGTTATTAAGTCCAACACCATTAGCGCCACTCGCGGCTCCAGCTGAACTTCCAACAGCTGCATTGGACTCGGTAACGCCATTAGCTCCACTTCCACCACTTGCTGCAGCGGTTGTAGTTGCAAAATTTTTGTTGTTGTTTTCTATATGTATACGCGTATCTTGTGGTTGGGAAGAGTATGGTGCATAATAATTATAATAAGGGCCAAAATCATAAGCTTCACTAAAAGCTCCTGCTGAACTTCCGGCGGCTGCATTGTTTCCTGCTCCATTAACATTATCACCTGCAGCTCCCGTGGCACTACTTGCACCGGCTGTGGCTGTAGCTTGTGAACCCGATTGGAATGAGTTTTGACCATTAGGAGCATTGCGTCCAGCACCATTAACGCCACTAGCAGCTCCAGCTGAGCTTCCTGCAGCTACACTGTTTCCTGTAACGCCATTAGGCTCACTTGCACCAGTAGCTGAGGCTGATGCTGCGGCTTCTGCTCCTAACTGATATGAATTTTGTGCGTTTAAGGAAGTTGGCCCACCACCATTAGTGCCACTCGCGGCTCCAGCTGAACTTGCAATAGCTGTATTAGTCCCTGTTACGCCATAAGTTCCACTTCCACTACTAGCAGCGGCAGTGGTTGTAGCTTGTGAACCTGATTGGAATGAGTTTTGACCATTCAAAGAATTGCGTCCACCTCCATTAGCGCCACTGTTGGCTCCAGCTGAGCTTCCTGCAACTGCACTGTTTCCTGTAACGCCATTAGGCCCACTTTCACCAGCAGCTGAGGCTAATGCGGCGGCTGCTGCTCCTAACTGATATGAATTTTGTCCGTATAAGTTATTTGGTCCAACACCATTAGCGCCACTCGCGGCTCCAGCTGAACTTCCAACAGCTGCATTGGACGCTCTAACGCCATTAGCTCCACTTCCACCACTAGCAGCGGCAGTGGTTGTAGCTTGTGAACCTGATTGGAATGAGTTTTGACCATTCAAAGAATTGCGTCCACCTCCATTAGCGCCACTGTTGGCTCCAGCTGAGCTTCCTGCAACTGCACTGTTTCCTGTAACGCCATTAGGCCCACTTGCGCCAGCAGCTGAGGCTAATGCGGCGGCTGCTGCTCCTAACTGATATGAATTTTGTCCGTATAAGTTATTTGGTCCAACACCATAAGCGCCACTCGCCGCTCCAGCTGAACTTGCAACAGCTGTATTAGTCCCTGTTACGCCATAAGTTCCACTTCCACCACTAGCAGCGGCAGTGGTTGTAGCTTGTGAACCTGATTGGAATGAGTTTTGACCATGCAAAGAATTGCGTCCACCTCCATTAGCGCCACTGTTGGCTCCAACTGAGCTTCCTGCAACTGCACTGTTTCCTGTAACGCTATTAGGCGCACTTGCACCAGCAGCTGAGGCTAATGCGGCGGCTGCTGCTCCTAACTGATATGAATTTTGTCCGTATAAGTTATTTGGTCCAACACCATTAGCGCCACTCGCGGCTCCAGCTGAACTTCCAACAGCTGCATTGGACGCTCTAACGCCATTAGCTCCATTTCCACCTCTTGCTGCAGCGGTTGTAGTTGCAGAATTTTCGTTCTTGTTTTCTATGTATATAAGCGTATCTTGTGGTTGAGAAAAGTATGGTGCATAATAATTATAATAAGGGCCGAAATCATAAGCTTCACTTAAAGCTCCTGCTGAACTTCCGGCGGCTGCATTGTTTCCTGCTCCATTAACATTATCACCTGCAGCTCCCGTGGCACTACTTGCACCGGCTGTGGCTGTAGCTTGTGAACCCGACTGGAATGAGTTTTGACCATTAGGAGCGTTGCGTCTAGCACCATAAACGCCATAAGCGGCTGCAGCTGAGCTTGCTGCAGCTACACTGTTTCCTGTAACGCCATTAGGCCCACTTGCACCAGTAGCTGAGGCTGATGTTGCGGCTGCTGCTCCTAACTGATGTGAATTTTGTCCGTATAAGGAATTTGGTGCAACACCATTAGCGCCACTCGTGGCTCCAGCTGAACTTCCAACAGCCGTATCAGTCCCTGTCACGCCATAAGCTCCACTTCCACCACTAGCAGCGGTAGTGGCTGTAGCTTGTGAACCTGGTTGGAATGAGTTTTGACCATTCAAAGCATTGCGTCCAGCACTATTAGCGCCACTAATGGCTCCAGCTGAACTTCCTGCAACTGCACTGTTTCCTGTAACGCCATTAGGCCCACTTGCACCAGTAGCTGAGGCTGATGCTGCGGCTGCTGCTCCTAACGGATATGAATTTTGTCCGTATAAGTTATTTAGTCCAACACCATTAGCGCCACTCGCGGCTCCAGCTGAACTTCCAACAGCTGCATTGGACCCTGTGACGCCATTAGCTCCACTTCCACCACTTGCTGCAGCGGTTGTAAATGCAGAATTTTTGTTTAAGTTTTCTATGTATATACTCGTATCTTGTGGTTGAGAAGAGTATGGTGCATAGTTATAATAAGGGCCGAAATCAAAAGCTTCACTAAAAGCTGCTGCTGAACTTCCGGCGGCTGCATTGTTTCCTGCTCCATTAACATTATCACCTGCAGCTCCCGTAGCACTACTTGCACCGGCTGTGGCTGTAGCTTGTGAACCCGATTGGAATGAGTTTTGACCATTAATAGCATTGCGTCCTGCACCATAAACGCCACTAGCGGCTCTAGCTGAGCTTCCTGCAGCTACACTGTTTCCTGTAACGCCATTAGGCCCACTTGCACCAGTAGCTGAGGCTGATGCTGCGGCTGCTGCTCCATACTGATATGAATTTAGTCCAACACCATTAGCGCCACTCGTGGCTCCAGCTGAACTTCCAACAGCTGTATTAGTCCCTGTTACGCCATAAGCTCCACTCCCACCACTAGCAGCGGTAGTGGCTGTAGCTTGTGAACCTGGTTGGAATGAGTTTTGACCATTCAAAGCATTGCGTCCAGCACTATTAGCGCCACTATTGGCAACAGCTGAGCTTCCTGCAACTGCACTGTTTCCTGTAACGCCATTAGGCCCATTTGCACCAGTAGCTGAGGCTGATGCTGCGGCTGCTGCTCCATACTGATATGAATTTTTTCCGTTTAAGTTATTTTGTCCAACACCATTAGCGCCACTCGCGGCTCCAGCTGAACTTCCAACAGCTGCATTGGACCCTGTGACGCCATTAGCTCCACTTCCACCACTTGCTGCAGCGGTTGTAAATGCAGAATTTTTGTTTAAGTTTTCTATGTATATACTCGTATCTTGTGGTTGAGAAGAGTATGGTGCATAATTATAATAAGGGCCGAAATCAAAAACTTCACTTAAAGCTCCTGCTGAACTTCCAGCGGCTGCATTGTTTCCTGCTCCATTAATAGTATCAACTGCAGCTTCCGTGGCACTACTAGCAGCGGCTGTGGCTGTAGCTTCTGAACCCGATTGGATTGAGTTTTGATCAATAAAAGCATTGCGCCCAGCACCATAGGCGCCACTAGTAGCTCTAGTTGAGCTTCCAGCAGCTACATTGTTTCCGGTTAAACTATTAGTCCCACTTGCACCAGTGGTTGTGGCTGATGCTGCGGCTTCTGCTGCGGCTGCTACTCCTGACTGATATGAATCTTGACCATTCAAGGAATCTTGTCGCCCACTATACAAGTTATTGCGTGCAGCACCTGAAGTGCCACTAGCGGCTCCAGCTGAGCTTCCAGCAGCTGCTTTGTTCCCGGTTACACTATTAGCCCCACTTGCACCAGTTGTTGTGGCTGATGCTGCGGCTGCTGCTGCGGCTGTTGGTCTTAACTGATATGAATTTTGACCATTCAAGGAATCTTGACGACCATTATACAAGTTATTGCGTCTTGCATCAGAAGCGCCACTAGTGGCTACAGCCGAACTACTGGCAGCTGCACTGTTTCCTTTTAATCTATTAGCTCCTATTGGGCCACTATTTGAAACTGATACTGGGGTAGCCGCAGCTGCAGGTACTTGATTTTTGTTTTGTGCTTTATACTTATTGTTGTCAGGCACCACATCATTATCGATGACTATACCAGCTATATTTTTAAGGTTATAGGGTAACCTGAATTTGTTTGGTACATTGCGATTTACTCCAACTGATCTACTGGCGACTTTGGCTGATGACTGAGTTGCTGATCCTGCTGTTTTGTCTGATTTGTTAATATCGATTTCACTATTTGCTCCTGTGGTCACCGTGCCTAATTTCTTGCCTGTTCCTTTATTAATGGTTTCTTTATTTAATGCGGTGGTGGCTGAGGCGGCTGATGATGAAGTAGATTTGAATGTTGGGTATTTGGTTCCATAACGCGCTAACGCGCTAGCTTTGGTACTGCTTGATCCAGTAGCAATTTGTGGTCTGTTGATAGCTGTTAATGATTTGCTTTGATTTATATTTGAACTTGCACCTGAAGCACTTGAAGCTTTTGCAGAGCTGGCATTTGATCTATCAATATTAACTCCAGCTGCTTCCGGAATTTTTTTAATTATTGTCTCTTCATCAGTTATTGTTTCTTTTCCGTCCTGTCTTTTGATAGTAATCGTTATTTTTTTTTCTTCTCCTTCATCAACATCATTATCAAAACCTTGTTCCACATCATAAACTGTGAGAATTGTAGATTTTTCGACTAGTTTTCCATCTTTGTCAAAATTTATTACGTCACTAGTACTTTTATTCTCTGTTTTATATATATTTTTATCGCTCAAAATATTATGGAAATTTTTGTCTATAATACTTGAGGATACATACTGAAAAGATAGTTAATGGTTTTGTTAAATGAAAAGGTTTTATAAAGAAAATAAATATTTTATTTTATTTTAGCTCAGTAAGAATTAAAAACAATGTCCGACATAGTGCTATGTCTGAAATGACGAGGAGAAAAATTTGTGTTATTTTGAAAATTTGAAGAATCCCCTTAAATGTGATATTGGTTGGGGAAAAAGTCTTTTCGCATTATAGTATGTATGAATTTGTTATACAATCTCTTTGACTATACTATTTGTATCTGGCTGGTTTCGGTATCATTGAAAGTTTAAATTTTAAAGAACATAATTCCAAATTCAAATTAGGAAAATGTGTGATTTTCATTTGTTTTTCGTACCATCAAGATGAGTGAATCTGATGAGAAGAAATTCGATACATTTTAAAAATTTACAACAAAAAAGTGCAACGCAGGCCGCGAAAAAAAATTGCGATGTTTATGGACCTAGTGCAGTGTCTGTGAGAGTAGCACAAATTTGGTTTAAGCGTTTTCAATCTGGAAATTTTTAAGTCAAAGATGCACGTCGCTCTGGTCGCCCTATTACGGATAAAATGGATGCCATTTTTGAAAAAGTAGAGCAAGACCGGCATATCAGTAGTTACGACGTAGCTGAAAAACTGGGAATTGACCACAAAACATTTTTGGCTCATTTGAAAATACTGGGTACACAAAAAAGCTCGATATTTGGGTATCTCACGAGCGCACTGAAAGAAACGTAATAAACCGTGTACTCATTTGTGATTCTTATCATCTCATCGTAATAACGATGCAATGAAACCGAACCATTTTTGAAGAAGCTAATAACTGGTGATGAAAAGTGGATCACGTACGACAAGAATGTGCGAAAACGGTCGTGGTCAATGGCCGGTCAGGCTTCACAGACTGTGGCGAAACCCTGGTTAACTCGGAACAAGGTAATGCTGTGAGTGTGGTGGGATTGGAATGGCATTATTCATTATGAGCTGTTATCACCAGGCAGGACCATAGATTCTGAACTCTACTGTGAACAACTGATGAGATTAAAGCAAGAAGTTGAGAGAAAGCGGCCGGAATTAATCAACACAAGGGGTGTGGTTTTTGATCATGATAACGCTAGACCTCACAAATCTTTAGCCACTCGGCAAAAATTAAGAGAGTTTGGCTGGGAGGTGTTAATGCATCCGCCGTATAGTCCTGACCTTCAGATTTCCACCTGTTTTGGTCTCTTCAGAATTTTTTAGGCAGTGTCAGGTTAACATCACTAGAGGACTGCTAAAACCACTTGTCGCGGTATTTTGATCAGAAGTCCCAAAATTTCTATAGCAATGGGATCATGTCCCTACCTACAAGATGGCAGAAAGTTATCGAACAAAATGGTACCTACATACTTTAGTTAAATGTGAATAAACTATACTAAAACTGTTTTGAATTTTCTTAAAAAATGCGAAGACACTTTTTCCCCGACCTATTATTATTTGGACGAAAACTATACAATCAGGCGGCTTTGATGAGAAACATATTCTTTCATATAAATCTGATAACTGCTAACCATAAACTTGGGAAGTGACTACTTCGCTTAACTAATACATGCGCTTAACAATGTATATTTTTTATGTAAATGCATGTTTTTTATGTAGATATTATTATGGCGTTCAGTAATATTTTAGAAAACGTATTTTATTTATGCTTAAAGTAAAAACTCACCTGCAATGCACAGCACAAGATCACAAAGGCTGTTACCCTCATTTTCTGAGAGTCGGAACCAAACTGATGTAGAGTCACAATTTTCAAGCCTTTTTATACTCAAAATTCTTTGAAAACTTTGACGTCAAAGCCCGTGTGACATGGGATTGAACTTGTTCAAATATTGACATTTTCGACAGTGAAAATGACAAATACTCGTGATTTTAAACAATACATAACAATTAAATGTTGATTGAGATATTGTTAAGTTTTTAATTTAACCATATAGTAGGAGATCGGACCTACATCGACCTTCATCGAGCTGATATTAGAATGAGACCTAATTTATAATAAATGTAGTCTATCAGAAAATATATTAAAAACGGGTTGCCTGGACAGAATATTTTTAACTATTTTTTAAAAAATGATTTTCATAAAATTTTGCAACATTAAATTTTACACTAGACTTGAAGTATGAAACATATGGAATGTGCCGACTTAGGGTTGTCTATTATTTGCATAATTTTCTTATGATCTTAATTTTGCAAGATTTTATGTTTTTTTTTTAAATGATTAAAAATATTCTGTCCACGTTTTTTCCAGGCATCCTATTTTTATAATATTTTCTAATATACTAAATTTAATATAAAGTAGGTCTCATTCTATTATCAGCTCGTTGAAGGTCGATGTAGGTTCGGATCTTAAACCAATAGTAATTTAAATTATATTAAAAGCAGATACAGTTCAGTGGTTCGGACGTCTGCGTGCTTATGGGTGTTCAATTTCCAGGCACGCACTTGGCACTTTCAGGAGTATCTAATATGGGTTGATGCCAACTTGATACGACTTGCTTGGCGATGACGAAGATATGACTCTACGATTTCGCATTGTGAAGTCAACATCTCCTGTGGATGTCCCGGTGTCGCGACGAAACGTACGTCGAAGAAAGTGTTGTAAAATTGTGTGTGGTGTTTCATGTGGGCAGTGTTGCATATTGTACCATACAGAATCTTTTCAAGTACCAGATTATAGCAAAACAAATTAATCTGTCCTGCTTACCAATTGACCTATTGAAGTAAACTGCTAATACTCCGACTTTTAATTCCATGCAGTGAAATGACATTTTAATCTTACCTACTAAACTCCATTAATGCTCCTATATTTCACCAAAATAATTTAAAATCTTTCTTAATATATATAAATCTCGTGTCACAATGTTTGTCCGCGATGGACTCCTAAACTACTGAACCGATTTAGTTCAAACTTCGTGAATATCTGTCATTTGGTCCAACTTAAAAGATAGAATAGTTTTTATCCCACGTGGACGAAGTCGCGGGTATTCAGCTAGTATTATAGTAAGTATAAGAGAAGTGACCTACAACACATAATATTTATGTGAAATAGATGCTTTGATTAAATATATTTTTGTGTTTCTTATGGGCTGATCTTACAATCGCCAGATAATTGTTAACTAACGAATAAATACGACGTTTTGACAGATTTTGTATGGCATAAGTTTCAAATTTATTCCTCAGATAGTTTATCTGGCGATTGAAAATCGCTTCAAGTATACTAGCAAAATTTGAAGAGTTCCCTCGATTTCACCAAGGTCCCATGATCAGAACCTGGCCTGATGAACATAGGACAACCTTAAAAATATTATTCTTTCAAACAATAGCCAAATCACTTCAAGTGTCCGTATAAAATTTGAAGGGTTCCCTCGATTTCTCCAGGATCCCGACATCAGATCTCGACTTGATGACAATGGGACCAACTTTGACGACCGAATGGCGTAGTGGTAGCGAACCTGCCGTCTGCGCCGGAGGTCGTGGGTTCGATTCCCACTACTGGTAAATGTTTGTGTGATGAGCAAATGTTTTCCAGTGTCTGGGTGTTTTTCAATATATTATATTTATGTATATTAGTATGTATGTATATGAATCAGTCATCTAGCACCCATAACACAAGCTATCGCTTACTTTGGGGCTGGATTGCGATGTGTAAAATGTCCCGTATATATTTACTTATTATAACTGGAAAGTATAACCTTTCAAACAAAAAAATAATTTTCCAAATCGGTCTACGCATCTTCGAGTACCCAATCGGTGAACATACATAAAAAAAAGATCACGACGAATTGAGAACCTCCTCCTTTTTTTGAAGTCGGAAAGGACCCCATTAGTTAACCGTGAGGGTTATCCAAAGTGATGCTATGTGTTCTGTTTTTAACCGACTTCAAAAAAAGGAGGAGGTTCTCAATTCGTCGGAATGTTTTTTTCCCAATTGAGTCATGGAACCCTAAAAATGAAAAATAATTCGCTGATGAGGTTTAATGCCCACTAATCATTTTACTTGTAATAACTTCATCGATGCAATACATCTGTTCAAACAAATAGCTAATAAGTATTTATCGTTGAGATGTCTCATTTATGGTTTTATAATAATTAATGTTTATTTTATGATTTTACGAAGTTATGCGAAAACAAAAGCATTACTGTTTCAATGATTACTTGTATTGTTATTCATATTTACTTACGACAATACACTTATTTCTGACTGACAAATTTTCGCAGGTAAGTAAGTATAGGCGTAAGTTCATTCAACCTTTATTTACACGTACCTACCTAATTTTGAGATAGGGAGTTGACCGTTTCGAAATGGGCGGATCTGCCCGACACTGGCTAAAATGTCTGCCAACTTGATTCCTGTACTGTATTAGTACTGTACAAGCAGTAGGTACCACGTTCTGCCACTTTCTTAAATCGTCAGGTTATTGAGCCACAGAAATTTAGGAGTTAAATCTGCCCAAATGGCAAAAATCTGCCAGGCAAACGGTCACACTGGTAGTAGGTGTCATAGTAGGCTAGGTATAAATCATATTGACCCTGACAAGAGCCTGTACGTTAGACCTAAGTATGTGAAATAAAGATGTATTGATATTTACTTAGTTTTTTTTATACTGGAGTAACCAGTATTAGTTAAACTTGTACTGCTTGACTTTTTTGCAATTTTTTTAACTACAAGTAAAAGTAGTTTAACGTCCCTTTACTAAATAAAAGTACTTTTTTAAAGCATTCAGTTTTGAATGTATGAAACGCCTGCCTTTAATTTAGAGCAATTGCGCAGTAGCGCACTTTGCTAAGCCCCCAATTTCATTCAGTACCGTTGCGCTTGCATAGGTATCTTCAAATATATATTTTAATGAACTGAACTATTTATTTTACAAGTGAACATATTATTAAATATTGTGTGAATGTTTTAAGCGTTTACCTGTTACCGTTATCAATATCGAGCAAAAACAAGCAAAAAAAAAAACAAGTTTGTTGTATGGGAGGATTTATTGAATTTATTTTTGTCTTTCTCACTCTCACGGATACGTAGATAGAAGCGACATGACATGCAGCGTCGCGGAAGAACATAACAGAAAAACCACCTTTTACCTATTAAAAAAATCTGTTTCGAAGCGTTTTACGATATTATTGTTACCGACACATTAAAACAAAAGTTACAATTACATCCATTGTAGTTTCCGATAAAATCGAGAAAATTTCATCTAATCGTGTTTCTGCTTCTTAGCGATTTTAGATTAAAGACCCAAAATACATGACGTTTAAATTTTAAAGTAATTGTCTTTATAGTTTTTAAATAAAACTTCATTCATAATCGCTTAAATACTGCTGTATTTATTTTACTTATTCTATGCTGGGTGCGTGGACCCCAGCGCCATCTAACGATACAACTTCGGTGGCTCTTTTGAGAAATTATGCATGTATTGGATGTCAAATAGTTATTGAAAAAATAAAATCAACTTGAAAACATTTTTTTTTCAATGTGAAATGTGATATATTACACAGAGTGAATATTAAATTAAAAAAATTTCCGTGGATCAGCTAAAAACAGTAAGTAAAATAAATACAACAACTAAAACAAGTCTCAATAAGTGAATTAGGTTAAGACATCTGTCAAGTATTGCTAAATCATTAACTATATCAAATTGTGGGCCACCCGACACAAAAACAGTTACCTACATAATTTCAACATAAGTTTGTACTTATGTTGAAATCACTCACAAAATCACAAAAATCACACAAGCAAAACCGGGTGATACTTGTGTGTCATGAAATGAATTTCAATTTGTACCTACGGCGAGTGAACGCCGGGCAACGCGAACGAGAAGTTTCCCGCGGCTGCCGCTTGCAGGCCGCGTACGCGCATATGGCGCTGTCGTCGCCGCGGCAATTGATTTAAATTCGAAACACCAAACCTCAGTGAGAGTCCATCAGTGTGACCAGTCTACATTGAAATTATTTTCCCTAGATGTAAGGTATAAATTGTATGTTAGTAACAGGGCATTTGAGATTTAAAAAAAAACCTTAATGACTGGCCTCTTGTTGAAGCAACGTTTCTTTTCGGACGATATCGCGTACGGGGCTTAGCGGAAAAAGTATAACAAATTATAAGACCCAAGATTAATCGGTCAAACATCTTGCTGCCCGCGATGAAATAAAATGAAAAATGGCGTTGCCTGTGGCTCTGCATTGGAATTCGGTCCAATAACAAAAAAGTTCAAAAAAGCGGCCAATTTTTTCAATTTTGACACCAGATTCTTACTCAATGCTTGCTGCCATGGTCAGATTTCGATTTTGAAAGAATTCGGTCCAATTACAAAAAAGTTCAAAATGGCGGCCAATTTTTTCAATTTTGACACCAGATTCTTACTCAATGCTTGCTGCCACGGTCAGATTTCGATTTTGAAAGAATTCGGTCCAATAACAAAAAAGTTCAAAATGGCGGCCAATTTTTTCAATTTTGACACCAGATTCTTACTCAATGCTTGCTGCCACGGTCAGATTTCGATTTTGAAAGAATTCGGTCCAATAACAAAAAAGTTCAAAATGGCGGCCACTTTATTTAAATTTGGTCCACGGAATCTTTCTCCATAACAGACCGTCACTTACCAGTTACGAGTACAATCAAAAGAAATGACTGTCTTCAATATGTATGATGCCGATAATATATAATTCAAATGAAATCGAAGACCGTCACTCACCATCAAAAACAAATATCGTCTTCAATCTGCAGAACAACAGGCGACGCCGTTTCCCCGTTTTATTTCATCGCGGGCAGCGAGACGGCGTCGGAGGTTAAAAATATACTTAGGTACTAATCACTCTTCACTAAGGAAATGGTACCTATAATAAGTGCTATATTGTAGTGGGAGTTTTTTCCTTAAGCCACTTAAGCTAGCAACATTATCAGGCTTGCGTTATACAGTGTTCGGACTGATAGCTGTGTGTGTAATACTTACCTACTTTTTCCTTTTAACAGCAGTTATCCATTTTTTTCGCCGATTTAATTTCTTGGCAACCGGAAACTTATAAAATTTACAATTACTATTCCTACTAGTATTTTTGCAATCGACTACACAACAACTTTGATGACCCATTTTATTTTATTTAATGAATTAAACTGACACACGTGTTATTGTTATGGACATAGTTAATAAAGAGCCACCCGCAATTTCTGTATTGTCCGCAGCGAGCGCTGACATCACTTTTGTGTCCCCCACCATGCCCTATGCACCCAGCCATTAGCGGCAACAGAAATACATCTTCTGTGAAAATTTCAACCCTGTGGCTATTACGGTTCCAGATATAGGTACAGCCTGGTGTCAGACGGACGGACGGACAGCGAAGTCTTAGTAATAGCACATAGGGTCCCGTTTTTACCCTTTTGGTACGGAACTCAAAAAAGCTTTAAGCCTTCCCCACACAGGCGCGTTATTATCGCGCGATAATATCGCAAGCGTTATTGCGATATCTGTTTTCAGTACATTTTGTATTAGGATGGTCATATAGTTACACACTGCTGCGATAATAACGCCGCAATTGAAGTATATCGATCGATATTATCGCAAGCGTTATTGCGATATCTGTTTTCAGTACATTTTGTATTAGGATGATCAAGTAGTTACACACTGCTGCGATAATAACGCGCCTGTGTGGGACGAGTGACGACGCGCGACGGACGCGCAGCGTCCTACTTCCATTGCGGCGTTATTATCGCAGCAGTGTGTAACTACAGATAATAACGCGCCTGTGTGGGGGAGGCTTTTTACATCTTTACTTTTACCTTTTCCTATTTTTTCGTAGCAATACTAGTACTACTATCCAAAAAGTTTCCATAAAATAAAAAAATATTTGGAAACAACAAATTAGTTCAGTTTCAAGACGTTTTTGCCAAACTATAGGGGTACAGTTTGTCAAAAAAGTCATGAAATAAAATAGAGTTGAAAATGATTAAACAGTCAGATTAAAGTACATTTTTAGTGGATAGTCAAGTAATCAAAAATTATACTAATGATTCTTTTTAAATTATTAGAGAAAAATATTTTTTCCGTGAATCAAGTTTATGACTTTTTTGACGGACTGTAACAGTAACTTGTAGTACCTATACTTAAAAAAAGTTATAATGACCCCCATGCCAGCGTTTTGGTTATGGTTGCCCAGGGATACACTCTATGCGTTCATTAACTTTTCAAATTATTAATTTTTTGTGGAAGCTCAATAGGAAGTCTTAACAATTATTGCAACACTTTGTCGAGGGTGGTCTAAAGAAGCTTTCGACACCAAATATGGGTAGTATTTTTTATACTTGATTCCGTTGATAAATTAACCTTCTATTCGGACAGAACAACGTTTTCGCAATATGCTGTCAAATTGGTCAAACAATAGAAAAACGTTAAATAAAACTATTGTTTTTTTTTACATATTATGAGTTAGTATTTGACTGTGACGACACCTGGTGGTAAATGAAGATGCAGAGAAGGATGTTATCGTACTAACATTAAAAGATTATAAAATTCTAAAGTGGCTCGTCCCGGGAATCAAACCCGCGACTTCCAACTCGAACCCGAGCGCACGCTACTGCGCCAGGTAGGTCGTTTTCGTTGTTGGTTTGGCTCGGAATAGCACAACGTGTCTTTAGCGGACATAATACAAAGTTTTTGTCAAAACTTGGCCAAATTTTAATGGGACCATACGGGAAGCGCCAGCTTTCAAATTATGGCCAAGCAAAAGCCTTCTTGTATTAAAAAAAAGTAAAATCCTGATTTTAAGAACATACCGGGAATCGAACTCGTGACCACAGTAGGTAGTTAGTTCAGTGGAGGAAATATAATACTCATTATGAATCAAAATAATCAGGTTCAATGTTATTTTTCGCCTCAAAAGTAAGTTTTCCATGGTTATCTGGAGTACCAGATACTTGCCAGGTCGCAAGTATGGCAAATATTTTCCAAGGACAAGCAAAGATTTGTCTCAATTCCTCCAATGTTTGAAGAGGTCACCAAATATCGTTACGTCGTTCTTCGCTCGTAAACCGACCCTCGCCTTGGCTGGGACTTAATTAAGTTTCACAGTTATTTATTACAAGGGACAGGTGATGTATGGTTACGCTAATTTTAATTTAGATCATCTCTACTTAAATAAAAATAAAACTCCTGACCTACTCTTTAATTTACACAATGACTTATATAACTAAGTATAGTATTTTGAAAATCTGGTAATAATATAGTCGACCGACCTGCCCCTAGATTATGTAACAAAAACGTTTTCATCGTTATCGGAATCGGAATCCAGTTTTGCCTTCTGATTGGTTCGCTGATTCATGTCAGCCAATCGGGGGGTAGAATTCGCAACCGATTACGATAAAGATGAATACGTTTTTCATACGCAATCAGACCCCTGATTGCCAGCAAACCAGGTGATAAGAATGGGAAATTGTCTACGATAGAGAATGAAGAAGGTGAAATTACCTCAAAAAGTTCCTCAAAGTACCTACAAACCCATTGAACGAACAACATACAGAGCCAGAAGGACACATAGAGGGCTAACGCCTGTACTGTGACCCTATTACCTATACTCCGACGTTTGATTGGATGCAGTAAACTGACGTTTCGTATTTTTATACATTGCAATAAATCTGCTATATATTCACTTTTATAACGAAAAATATTATAAAAAAAGATAAGTGACTTTCTAAGCAAAATTACATTTATGTGAAATAAGTATTTAATTCACAATTACATTTAGAAACGTCATTTTACTTCACCGAATTAAAAGTCGGAGTACAGCTGGTAAAGGGTTACAGTTTATTACCAAGAATGAGATCGCCAACAAACCGAACTGCCCGCTTTCGGATTCGGTCAAATGGAAGAAGTGGGATTAAAATAAATGACGATAGTTTTAGTATAGTTTATTTTTTGTTAACACCAATTGGATCATTAAATGTTAATGACTCAGCACCTGACTCCGTCGCAAACTAACGAGACATCTCAATCCAACATCTGTCGCCAGCCTGCCGTGCCCTAATCAATTATTATGCCTCTATTGTAAACTTACGACATCTTTAAGATTAGAAAGGGTAGGGTAAAACCGCCAAAATATATCGGCCATGTCCACATTTCTCGACATTCGACTTAGCATAATTGTGATAATAATAATTATAATTTCATATGCAATTTTGTAATATTTTTAAGTTGCTTATGTCATCATTTATTTATTATTCTCAATTTCATGCTAATTCATAATATGACCCTCCTCTCTCCTCTCCTTACTCTGCTATATGCACACCACAGATTACCTTTGCCTTTTATCGGCCTATATTTAGCGAGGGCACCCTCAGCAATTAGGTATAAATAATTAATTATTACAATTGTTATTTCAAATTGGTTATTTGTTAAATATTTTAAATATTTTTTGGCCAGTGCTACGTATAGAATACTGATACAGTGAAATAAAATTTGGTAAATAAAATATAGTCTTTCCGAGAGTGAGTTGAAAAAATATTTATTCCGTCTATGAAATGAATATATCTCTCGCTATTTACTTAAGTAGCTACATTATTAACCGACTTCAAAAAAAGGAGGAGGTTCTCAATTCGTCGGAATCTTCTTTTATTACTGTGAAAAGCGTCTAAGCAGCGGATACAAGGCAGTGGTCGATACATGGCGATTTTATCCTTATCAAATGACATACTTACAAGAACCAATAAAAGAGTGTACCAGAGGGATTGCTATAATTTGAAGAATAGAGGATTCTACAACTGTATAAGTCACGTAAGCTAACCAATCAAGATAAAGAGTTGATAAGCATTAGACAAAACTTGGCCGTATAACTCGGGAACACTGACAAAGTTTCTTACCGTTTCCGAGCACTTGCAGCCCGGAAATGATTAGACACTTAATAATAATTAAGTAAGTTTAGAACAAGATGGTGTTTGACAAATTGAAGCTAGCATTGTGAACTTTACCTATTTTAAGATCTACACAGTACTTCACATTTCTTTGAATAACGACAAAATCTATATGTTACGTTCGTTACCAACCTATACAATAACTGACTTGTGACTTTACCTACATAGTTCAACATTGCGAGAATGAATTAATTCTGGATACTTCTACATCCACAGCATCATCACCATCATCATCTCAGCCTGCGGACGTCCACTGTTGGACATAGGTCTTCCCAAGCGCGCACCACCTCACCCTGTCCTCAGCCTTCCTCATCCAGCCGCTTCCCGCCACACGCTTTATATCGCCAGTCCAATGAGCTGGGGTCGACTCACACTATAGGCCGTATCAAGCCGTTTGTCAGTGTCCACAATATGTCAGTTTTAGTATATTTTAAATTTCGGAGAGGTACATACTCTAAAAAAATATGTTTTTTTTTCTGTAACTTAACTATGCTTTACTAGTGCAGTATTATTAAACGTCTTAAAGAATAGGGTTGTCACCCTTGCGTTAAGACATCCTGTCTTGTGATCACAGACCAAGACGACGCGTGCTTTACACATGTCACGTCACACAACCAAAATTGAGCTCTAAGAACATTAATACTAAGTTCTAAATTCGTTTGTTCGTCATGTTAAAGTAAACCCGTTGGCACATTTATGGAAATAAGCGACTTCCGCTCGTGTGTCCAGCACGCGCCAGGGCGTGCACTATGCACGTGCACGCATCTGGAGTGACCGTTGCTTTTGAAATTGTTCTAACGTTCGAAATTTGAAAACTTCTTCAAACCGATTTCATAGGAGGAGGACTTTTACACATAGACGTCCAAGAGGGAGCTCTCGACTTCAAAAGTGCGGCAAAAAATACTTTGCCCAAGTTTGCAGACCCGAGCCGTCGCTACAAACTTTTCACGCACACTAGCATACGCACACCATACGAATTTCAAATAATTGACACACACACACTACAAGAAAAAGTTATCGCACTCACGGAGCTGTCCTTGTTAGGTAGGGCTCTATCTAGTTGGAGCGCGAGCGACGACATTATTATAAATCTTTGCTTCTACATTTATTTTTGTCCTTCTCATTTTACGAATACATTTATGGGTGCGACATGCAGCATTGCGGCAGAATATAAAGAAAACATGACCTTTTACCTTAATACTAAAAACTAAGCTATAATTATCTAAGGAGATTTTGGTGCAACTTTAAATATCGTGCAAACTTTATCGAATCGTGTTTCTGCTTCACAGCAAATTGAGATTTAAGACCCAAAAACATTCCTGCTCATCACACAAACAACTTGTGGGAATCGAACCCACGACGTTCGACGCAGGCGGCAGGATCGCTACCGCTACGCCATTAGGTCGTCAAATATGTATCTACAGAATCAAAATATGTATCTACATCTATCGAACAGGTAGACGATTCACGTAACGCGTCGGTTACATATCGTGAAGTGAAATGTTTAAAAAGTTCATGGCATTTACGTATATATACAAGCAGAGATATTGAAACCAAAACATTTTTAGCGAATACTGAAAAATTAATTTTACTACTATTGATATAGAGCGTAAAATTGAATGTAGTTCAAAACGCAACATGGTTGAAAATCGTGAAATTAAATTTACTTAATTACTGCTGCAGCTGCAGGTGCTGCGGCTGCAACAGCCGAGCGAAACAAGCGTCGAAAATATGCAGGCCTGGGAGAGGGCTACATATTTTCGCCGTTTGGCGTGGATACATTGGGGCCATGGGGGCCGGAGGCGCATCATTTATATAAGGAGCTCTCTACGCGTCTGTTTGATGCAACCCAGGACCCAAAGGCTGGCACATACTTTGGCCAAAAGATAAGCATTGCCATCCAAAGAGGCAATGCTGCCAGTCTTTTGGGTACCCTCCCGTCGGGTGTCGATGTGGATCCACTATTACATACTTGATTCTTTTATTTTCTTACTATAGTTAAATTAGGTTAAGTATTTATTAATTGAAATATATTAATGTAATTTGATAAAAAAAGCAGACTGCGGTTTCCAGCCATTTTTAATAAATGAGGTTCATTATGAAACTGAAAAAAAATAAAAAAAAATTACTTAATTGATAAGGTTGAAGGATTGTATTTCCTATGTTAAAATACGTTTAATTTTAAACTCTAAAGCAATAGACGTAAAGTTAATTTTTCAGTGTTATTTTTTTTCTTGTTTCACATCACTCAGTGTGTGAAAACGATACGTGAATTGCACCCCTTTTTGCCGTGATCTTATAAACTGCCTTCCAGTGTCACTTTATGGTTGTAAAATTGACGTAGATATTCAACTGTGTCAGAGAAGATATACAAATCAACATAATATGGATGACAAATCAATTGGTATGGCTATAGCTAGAATTACTGAAATTCCAACACAAACCCTCTCGTACACTGCACTAGCGTGTACCTACGGCACGCATAGTGGTTCCAAGCGACCTGTTGCGTCTATCTAATGACAATAATTTGCCTATTAAGGGGATTTATTGAATTTATTTTTGTCTTTCTCACTCTCACGAAGATTTGGTAGGTGCGACATGCAGCGTCGCGGAAGAATATAACAGAAAAACGTCCTTTTACCTTATTACTCAAAAACTAAGCTGGTTATCAAAAATATGTTTCTTATCGTTTTTGGATATTATTATTACCGACACTTTAAAACAAAAATTACAATTACATTCAATGTAGTGTCCGATAAAAACTAGAAAAACTGAGATATTGGAGCAACTTTTGGAAGAACTTTCTATCGAGAAAATTTCATCCAATCGTGTTTCTGCTTCTTAGCGATTTTAGATTAAAGACGCAAAATACATGACGTGTAAATTTGAAAGTAACTGTCTTTATTGTTTTTGCATAAATCTTCTTCAAAATCGCTTAAATACGGCTTCTACACCGTTAATACCCATCACACGATCTATCTAGTAGATAATATATTATGGTATAATACAAACTAAAATACAGTTAAACTAGACTAGACATGGATTTCCCTTTCATTAACTATATATGAACTTTAACTGTCAAAAAGGTTTTCCATACGTAGGTATAGCAATCTACGTAAACGATGCTTCGTTAATTTTTAAATCATGTGGGTCCAATTTCGCCCTAGCACTTTCGTTTTTTCAAAATCCCGCGCGATCTCTGGACTCTTCTGTTCTTATATTATTACAAAACAATATTATTACAACACTTCAATAATTATATGATAAACATCTCAAAACTGGAGCTGGTGATAGTAGGTAAGATAACATATTGGCATCGAACCCGGGAACTTACTCATAGTTTGATTGTAAGCTACAGCTGCTCCGGTGAGGTCGACGGAATGCCTCGATGTGACCGTTAAAAATAAGCCACCGTGCATTACTTCCTAACACAGGGTCGGACTTCAAAAAATATTTTTTAATACATTTGCTCAAAAAGTTGACATTTCCATGTGTGTTTAGCGTGCGCAAAGTTATTTTTTTCCGCACTAGTGCTTTTGTGTTTTCCTCCTACGTGGCACCGGAGCGGGCGTACCAGGAGCGCATGAACACGAACACGGCATGCAAACACGGAGCAGGCAAACACGTAAAACTAATATTTTTTTTTCGCAAATGTATTAAAAAACGTCGTTCAATGCACGTGCGGAATTGTCATTTTTACTCGTCCTTATAGTAGACCCTCGCCTTCGGCTTGGGTCAACAAACCGGGACTCGTAAAGAAATGACAAACTTTCCGCACTTATATTGAAATGTACTATTTAACGTGATTACGGTTGAAACCTTACTATTCACATTAGTTATGTGAAACCCTTCTTCGTACCATGAGAACTATCTACAAAATGCCAAAAACTTTATTTATTTCTCCAACAACAACAAATCAACCAAACAGCATGTTCTCTGCTGCTGTATTTGGTGCAACAATACAGTAGGTATATCTGTACAGTAGTTAGCAGATATTTTATAGTCCTTATGTAGCTGCCATCTAACAAACGCACAAAGTGATTATTTTCCAACAATCACCCCACAAACCTCCCTCCAGCTTCTTCGTTATTAGCCAAGTATAAATCTGAACGCCTGATCAAGGGAAGAAATGATTAGCTATTTTTTGTGAAACGCGCTCCAACTTATACTCCATCACTGTTTTTTCATCACGCATGACTGACCTCTAGCATAAATCTATAACTATAAAAGGCTTTGTTCTGAGTGACTGACTGACAGACAAGCTACAGCCCAAACGGCTGAACGTAGTGACTTGAAAATTTCAGGGAAGATTCTTTGTGAACCCAAACCGCTCGCTAAGAAAGGATTTTTTGAAATTCTATCTCTAAGGGGGTTAAATAAGGGATTTAGGTTTGTATGAAAGTCCTTCATTTTTCAAGTTAGATTCATGAAAATTGGTATATAGACTTCTGAATAAAAATAAGAGAATGGGTGTCCGAGGGATTTTGGAAATTTCACCCCTAACTCTCTAAAAAGGGGGTTGAAACTAGAAAACGCTTGGTCCCGGCTGGCTTGCTTTTGGACAAGCTACTGCCCAAACGGTTGAACGTAGAAACATGAAATTTTCAGTGAATATTCTCTTAACACCCTAGATGTGTACTAAGAAAGGATTTTTATGAAATTCTACCGCTAAGGGTGTTAAATAAGGAATTTTATTTTACATATATGGGAATCCGTCAATTTTCAAGTTATGTTCATTAAAATCGGTAAGTAGGATTTTGGATAAAAATAACAAAGTTCCTCGATTTTTTAATTCCACCCCTACTTATGAGACTACCTCCTAGGAGGGTGAAACGGGGGTCCAAAGATATTACGAAGAAATGCTCCTTCACGCCGCAGTTACTGATCGGAACTGGCTGAAATTTGAACAAGAGTTAAATTATATTCTGGAATAATAAATAGACTACTTTTTATCCCAAAAATCTATGGTTCCCGCGAAATTTGTAAAAAATAGAAATACGCGCGGGGGAAATACTCCTTCACGTCGCAATTTCTGAATCGATTTGTCTGAAATTTGGGATAGAGGTAGATTGTATCCCGGTTTAATACAAAGGCTACTTTAAATCCCGAAAAAATCCATGATTTCCGCGGGATGTGTGAAAAACCAAAATTCCTGCGGGAGAAAAACTCCCTTACGCCGCAACTACTGAAACGATTAGGCTAAAATTCGAATTAGAGATGCATTATATAATGATCTAGCACTTAGGTTACTTTTTATCTCGAAAAATTACGCGGTTTTTGCGGGATATTTGAGAAATCGAATTCCACGCCAGATTAAAATCGTTCACGCCATAATTACTGAACCGACTAGACTGAAATTTGAAAAGGATATAGATTATATCCTGGATTAATGAATTGGCTACTTTTTATCCCGAAAAAATCAATGGTTTCCGCGAGATGTGTGAAAAATCAAAATTCACGCGGAAGAAAAACTCTTTTACGCCGTAACTACTAAAGCGATTTCACAAAAGTTTGGATCAAAGGTAAATTATGTAATGATTTAGAACTAAGGTTACTTTTCATCCCGGAAAAATCCATGGTTTAACGGGATTTTTGAAAAATCGATTTCCACGCAGGAGAAAAATCCTTTACGCTGCGATTACTGAACCGACTTGGCTGTAATTTGGAATGGAGATAGACTACATCGTGCATTAATACATAGGCTACTCTTATCCCGGATATATCCATAGATTCCGAGAAATATGTGAAAACCCGTAATTTTCGCGATAGAAATACCTTTATGCTGTAACTACAGAAATGATTTAGTTATATGGAGAGAAGATAGACGATATCCTGGATTATTATACAGCTTATCTTTTATTCTGGAAAATCCGTGTTTACCGCAAAATTTGTGTAAAAACGAAGTTCACGCGAGGGAAGTACTACTCCTCCACGCCATAACTACTGAACCGATTTGGCTGGAAATTTAAGTGGTGACAGATTGTTACTTGGATTAATACAAAGGCTACTTTTTGTCCCGAAATGATTGGCTGAAATTTGGAATGGAGATAGACGATATCCCATAATTACCACATAAGCTACTTTCTAGAAAGTAAGTATAAAGGCTAAGGTTGATAAGGAAATTTAGATTTTTGAAAAATCTGAATCTCTGGGTTAGTGAAAAATCGAAATTACCGCGGGTAAAGCCGCGCGCAAAAGCTAGTCTACACTAAATCTACACATCTATCTACATTAATAAACAAAAAAAACTCCGAATTAAGACCCTTTCTTCCCTTGTTTTTCGAATTCGATTAAAAAATTTAATAAAACAGGACTCCGAGAACCATGAATATTCTAAGTAACAAGCCCACTTGAAAAACTATAAGATACACCTTCATTACATTTTAAAATACCAATAATAATCAGTCTCACTGTCACAGCATACATGATTAAAATCATTGCGCTTACATTGAATAGACATCCAAAATCTAAAAAAAAACACAAAACCTACTTTCATAATACTCACTATAGTATCACCCTCGAAATTGCTTCTGTAGCAACGACCTTTGGATACCTTCAAGTAAACTTTTTATTTAATTTCGATCATATTATGTTAATTTCGATTTATAAATATCTTAAGTACGCTCCTGTCCCTATTGTCGCCTTTCATATGAGCTCGAACAACAGTAGTGTTCGCGAAGAAAGCGTGCCCTTCAAAACAAATATTTTTTACGCCCTTACCTGCCGTAATACATCGACACCCTAAGTTTATCTGCATAAAGGTCTTTTTGCATTGACAATAAAACTGTACGAGTGTATTTAAAATTGACTACGCTTAAAATTGTAACCGTCGCCTGTTTTAAGCTTAGGATTTTAGGTGCATTTAGTGTATTACGTTGTAAACGAAATAATAGTAATAGTAAATAGTATTTAAACGAAAATGTTATGAAAATAGACACAAGAAATAGATGTAAATCACAGTAATATTATCACTAAACTTTAAAAAATAAAATGATCGAAATCAGGTAAGTAGGTATATTGATATGTTCTTATGAATAATTTCTGAACCGTCATAAAATTAAAATGTTCAAATTTTCCGAATTAGTTTATTGATCTATGAGTTACGCTATATTTTTTTCGTAACGTTTCGCTGCTTTTTATAGCCAATTTGAGTTTAAATCAAATTGGTTCGACTAAATTGACTTTCAATGATTATTTTTATAGCAATATCTTATTCTAGTTGTAGTATGAAAATGAATATTAATGAATATATCTATTCAGAGGAAAAAATACGAAACAAATTCCCCTTAGTAAATTTACGCGCCACTAAAAAGCACCACCGTTATCACAATTCAAACTCAACGAAGGGGATCGAAGGGTCCCGTGTAACGTCTTTTGGCCCTCAAGACGTCGACATCGAGTTTCTTGCCGACCGCCGAATGCGCGGGCCGAGCCCTGGAACCGGTCTCCCGCCAAAATTTAAATATATTTCAATAATTATTAGGTTCTTTTAAACAAATTCCTTTTTCAAATGTTCCTTCTGCTTTAAATTTTAAACGTTATCTATCTAAAGCCAGAGGAGAAAAATGTACATGATATGCGCTTTTGTTTTTTTTTATGGAGTTATTATGGTGCAATAGAAAAAGTGAAATAAGTAACGTGTGGTCTGATTAGGTGCTTAGTGTTATTAAGTGTTGTTACTAGGTGTTTAGAAACATTTATTCGAGCGAATAAAAACTATCCGTAAGTAATAATTTTCGTTTACAATATCATCTCTCTTCTGTATAATATATTATTAGTACAATCAGCATTTATTGAATTTGATTATTTAGTATGATTTTCATAATAATATAGTATCAGAGAAATGTAACATTTAAAATACCTACCTACTCGCATATTCAAAAACAGCTGTTTAAAATGCGTGTAACAATTTAGGCTTATGATAGTGTTTCGTAGTGGTTGGATAGGTAGGCAACTACCTCAAATATATAAAAAATATACTAGTCATAATGAACTGTTATTTTATTATAAGTTTTAGGTAAGTTGAGTTTTAAGTAGGTTTTAGTAAAAGTAATATTAGTATGTAATTAGCCTATAGACTAGATCGACGTCAAGTCAAAGTCGACATAACTTTATTTCAGATAAGCCTGACGAACAGGATCTCTTGTAAAACGTCAATATAATACTTGTCACATTTATATTGTGATAACTTCAAGTCGACTTAGGCTGGGTTGCTTGACTTGACTTTAACCGAAACGTTATAGTTAAATATGCCGGTCTGACCCTTATTTCAAAAGACATAAGAGTCATATTTAACTATAATTTTTCGGTTAAAGTCATGTCAAGCAACTCAGCCTTAATCATATAACATTTGTTACACAATGTTACTAAATGGTTGGCAAATACATTTACCAACCATTTAGTAACATACTTTATAATAAGGGGAAAAATACAAAAATGATGAAGAACTCTTGCTACCGAATGGTTAATAACATAGGTATAATGAGTAGGAATCTTTGTTGTTTATTTAATGGATGGTTATAAAGGAACAGCTGATCGACTGCAATGTAAGAGGGCTAATCCAACTTGGTACTCTTCTCGAATTTCCATTTGACAGTAATATGTATATTGCTACTTCATTGTAGGTAGCAAAACTACAATTTCAAAGTTTATCAGTTAAAAAAAAAAGTTTCCTTTTAGAAAAGCATTGGTTTATTTTAGACTCGTTCATATTAATTCTATTACCAAATCTATGAGATTTAGCAAAACTTAAAAAGCAAACCTAGATAATTTTTCGAGACCCAAAAACTGTACGGACAGTCCAAGATACAATAATGATAAGAGTTCGATGGCGAAAAAGAAATTTTTCCAATCATATCGCGGGGTTCAAGCAAGAAGACCGTATACGCAATTTGTATTGCTTTTCAGAAGACAAGAAAAAGCTTTATTAAGCTTTTCAACGGATCTCTTTAACTGATTATTTGCACGGATCTATAGACATGAATGAGACCTTATTAAGTTTTCTTGTCTTATGAAAATTAAGGGTATTGCTTATGCCCTTGCCTTTCTGGCTTGAAGCCCGCGATATGTACCAACCACCTGTTTAGCGATTGTAAAATCCGCCCTTGTCATTAAATTAGTGAAAAATAATAACAGCATACGATTGCCCAGGGCGCGGTTTCGCTGCCCCGAAGCTGCCGCCTGCCGCCCTGATGCCGATGGCGGGTCAATAAACTTTGCCGCGACGCGAAAAACTCTCATTGCGTGCGAAATAAATAAAAATACATTAACACGTAATACGGACGCTACGTCACGCGGTGTGACGTCATAATTGGCTCGGTACAACCTTGCCCCAATAATTGGGGCGGCGGCGGGCGAAAAAACGCGTTATTTTTAAACGTTAAACGAAATAAAAGAGTAATGAGTTATTGATTCGTTCCGGGGTTAATGGTCGACGTAATAACGTTATGGAATGCAGTGTCAAGGACACGGTACAGCTTAATGGATGTAAAAATGTTGTTCATGAATAAAGAGCACTTTATCTCTGAAGGCAATCCAGCTTCTACGGACCTCATAAGAAGACTCAAAAGGACTAATGTCGAATTGCATTAAACAAATTCAAAAATATTTCAGTAGTAAGTATTCATACTAATTTAATCGCAATTAATTTTAAAAAAATGTGTGAAATTTTGACATTTCCTGTGATTAAATTAGCTTAAGTAGCACCTAATTTTTTAAAGGAGGTCGGCAAAAATGGGCCAAATTGTTACTGGACCCATATATACTAAAAAATAGTAGATTTTTTTCTGATTCTATATCACTATAAATTTTAGTAACTTTCTATGGGAATGTGCTAAAATCATGATTCATAATCATTCGTACTATTGCATAAAATAAAACTATTTATTACCATATTCTAAAGTCTTTTTTGTCATTGGTTCGTGGCTCTGGGTTCTAGGCATTTTGAGAGTAATGAAAATAGTAAATAATTCCGCGTTTTTGCGATTAATGTGATATAATGTTCATAGGAATTTCATAAAAATATTATTTGTAATATAACTAGCACATATTAATAACGATTTTAGACAATAACGACGATATTTTATGAATTATAGATTTTGCGTAGTGTCTATGGATTTTGATCTTTTAAAAATAACTGTCAGTTGTCATTGTCATTTCTCAAATGATTGTCATTCACATTTCATAATTCATATGTACATTGTACGTCATTCGTTTTCGTACTCGTGCGCTTACGGATGTGTTTTCATGATTTTTACTCTATTTTTAAGGACATTGGCTTTAGTTTTTGAACTTCGATTACCTTTTCTGTTGCGAGCGATCTCTGCTTGTTTTCTTGGACGATGAATTGTGTTAATTGTGGTATCGCTACTAACCAGTTAAGTGCAGTTAGTACCTACTTGACTGCAGTATCAACTCATAACATCATTATACACATGACGTTTGTGTCTCCACAGATAAACAAATCGAAAATGTAGACATTTTCGTCTTAGTAATGATTCTCAGAGTACATTATTTTCATCCTAACCTAAGTCTATCAAAATATTTTTTTCGTCCTGATTCCCATAGAATTATAAAAAAAAACTTCTTGTTACATAAATGTAAGTTCTTTGCCTATTTAATAACACAAGAATCATTGCTGTAACGTTTTTGGCCCAGACATGTATGGGATTCTGCCGGCCTCCTTTTATATATAAATAAATAAATAAAAAATTAAGGGAGCTCCCGTATAAAAACGCGATTTTTTTTACTGGTTTTAGAATTTGGTGGGCAGAATGTTTTGGTTGGAATTGGTCTTGATGGTACGGAACCCTCAGTGCGCGAGCCCGACTCGCACTTGACCAATTTTTTATTTAACAAGTTGGGCACTTTTGAGTTGGTAAAACCCATTTAACTTATTACCAAACCATACCTCATACTGTTACTTTAACCGACACCTCTATGTATATACAGTACTAGCAAACGCCCGCGGCTTCACTCACGTTGATCTTCTGCTTTTCACCCTCAGGCGTTAAGTTTCCAAAATTCTTGTATTAACCGTCATTTAATTTAATTTTGACCACTAAATATTTCCTAATGCTTGCTGGTTATAGTCAGACGTCGATTTTCAAAGCAATCGGCCCAGTAACAAAAAAGTTCAAAATGGCGGCCAAAAAGTTCATCATTTTTTTATCTTGACCACAAATTCCTTCTCTATGCTTGCTGCGAAAAGCAGATATCTATTTTCAAAGCAATCGGCCCAGTTACCAAAAAGTTCAAAATGGCGGCCAAAAAGATCAGATTTTTAATTTTGACCACAAATTCCTTCTCTATGCTTGCTGCCATAGTCAGACGTCGATTTTCAAAGCAATCGGCCCAGTAACAAAAAAGTTCAAAATGGCGGCCACTTTTTTAAATTTTGGCCACAAATTCCTTCTCTATGCTTGCTGCCATAGTCAAATATCGATTTTCAAAGCAATCGGAACAGTAACAAAAAGTTCAAAATGGCGGCCACTTTTTTTTAATTTTAGCAACAAATTCCTTCTCTATGCTTGCTGCCATAGTCAAAAGTCGATTTTCAAAGCAATCGGCCCAGTAACAAAAAAGTTCAAAATGGCGGACAAAAAGTTCATATTTTTTTTTAATTTTGACCACAAATTCCTTCTCTATGCTTGCTGCCATAGTCAGACGTCGATTTTCAAAGCAATCAGCCCAGTAACAAAAAAGTTCAAAATGGCGGTCACTTTTTTAAATTTTGACCACAAATTCCTTCTCTATGCTTGCTGCCATAGTCAAATATCGATTTTCAAAGCAATCGGTCCAGTAACAAAAAAGTTCAAAATGGCGGCCACTTTTTTAAATTTTGACCACAAATTCCTTCTCTATGCCAGTTGCCATAGTCAAATATCGATTTTCAAAGCGATCGGTCCAGTAACAAAAAAGTTCAAAATGGCGGCTACTTTTTTAAATTTTGACCACAAATTCCTTTTCTATGCTTGCTGTCATAGTCAAATATCGATTTTTAAAGCAATCGGTCCAGAAACAAAAAAGTTCAAAATGGCGGCCACTTTTTTAAATTTTGACCACAAATTCCTTCTCTATGCCAGCTGCCATAGTCATATATCGATTTTCAAAGCAATCGGTCCAATAACAAAAAAGTTCAAAATGGCGGCCACTTTTTTAAATTTTGACCACAAATTCCTTCTCTATGCTTACTGCCATAGTCAGATATCGATTTCCAAAGCAATCGGCCCAGTAACAAAAAAGTTCAAAATGGCGCCCACTTTTTTAAATTTTGACCACAAATTCCTTCTCTATGCTTGCTGCCATAGTCAAATATCGATTTTCAAAGCAATCGACCCAGTAACAAAAAAGTTCAAAATGGCGGCCACTTTTTAAAATTTTGGCCACAAATTCCTTCTCTATGCTTGCTGCCATAGTCAAATATCGATTTTTAAAGCAATCGGCCCAGTAACAAAATAGTTCAAAATGGCGGCCACTTTTTTAAATTTTGACCACAAATTCCTTCTCTATGCTTACTGCCATAGTCAGATATCGATTTCCAAAGCAATCGGCCCAGTAACAAAAAAGTTCAAAATGGCGCCACTTTTTTTTAATTTTAGCAACAAATTCCTTCTCTATGCTTGCTGCCATAGCTAGTCAAAAGTCGATTTTCAAAGCAATCGGCCCAGTAACAAAAAAGTTCAAAATGGCGGCCACTTTTTTAAATTTTGACCACAAATTCCTTCTCTATGCTTACTGCCATAGTCAGATATCGATTTCCAAAGCAATCGGCCCAGTAACAAAAAAGTTCAAAATGGCGCCCACTTTTTTAAATTTTGACCACAAATTCCTTCTCTATGCTTGCTGCTATAGTCAAATATCGATTTTCAAAGCAATCGACCCAGTAACAAAAAAGTTCAAAATGGCGGCCACTTTTTAAAATTTTGGCCACAAATTCCTTCTCTATGCTTGCTGCCATAGTCAAATATCGATTTTCAAAGCAATCGGCCCAGTAACAAAAAAGTTCAAAATGGCGGCCACTTTTTTTAATTTTGGCAACAAATTCCTTCTCTATGCTTGCTGCCATAATCAAAAGTCGATTTTCAAAGCAATCGGCCCAGTAACAAAAAAGTTCAAAATGGCGGCCAAAAAGTTCAAAATTTTTCCTCCTCAAAATTTGGATCTCGAAAATCCCTTTTTGAATACGAATTCATGATATAATTCCAACCTAGGTACCAAATTTCAGATCTCTACGACTTGTATCTTTTCGGGAATTCCTGGAACAACGAAAAAAAATTACACTTTTGTATGGAGAAATCCATAAAACCAACGGTTTTTACCCCTTAAAATTTGAATTTCTGGAATCCCCGTCTTAGTACGAATTCATGACCTAATATCTACTTAGTTACCAAATTTCAGATCCCTATGACTTGTAGCTTTTCGGGAATTCCTGGAACAACGAAAAAAATTTCACTTTTGTATGGGGAAATCCAAAAAACCAACGGTTTTTACCCCTTAAAATTTGAATTTTTGAAAACCCCGTCTTAGTACGAATTCATGACCTAATATCAACCTAGGTACTTAATTTCAGATCTCTGCGACTTGTAGCTTTTCTGGAATTCCTGGAACAACGAAAAAAATTTCACTTTTGTATGGGGAAATCCATAAAACCAACGGTTTTTACCCCTTAAAATTTGAATTTCTGGAATCCCCGTCTTAGTACGAATTCATGACCTAATATCTACCTAGTTACCAAATTTCAGATCCCTATGACTTGTAGCTTTTCGGGAATTCCTGGAACAACGAAAAAAATTTCACTTTTGTATGGGGAAATCCAAAAAACCAACGGTTTTTACCCCTTAATATTTGAATTTCTGGAATCCCCGTCTTAGTACGAATTCATGACCTAATATCAACCTAGGTACCAAATTTCAGATCTCTACGACTTGTAGCTTTTCGGGAATTCCTGGAACAACAAAAAAATTTCACTTTTGTATGGGGAAATCCAAAAAACCAACGGTTTTTACCCCTTAAAATTTGAATTTCTGGAATCCCCGTCTTAGTACGAATTCATGACCTAATATCTACCTTAGTACCAAATTTCAGATCCCTACGACTTGTAGCTTTTCGGGAATTCCTGGAACAACAAAACAAATTTCACTTTTGTATGGGGAAATCCAAAAAACCAACGGTTTTTACCCCTTAAAATTTGAATTTCTGGAATCCCCGTCTTAGTACGAATTCATGACCTAATATCTACCTAGGTACCAAATTTCAGATCTCTACGACCTATAGTTTTGGCGGAATCCTTGGAACAACCAAAATCACCAAAATGCCTCATTCTTTTATATATATAGATTTATAGAACCTCTGAATACAGTATTTATTCAAAAAACACCCAGACGCTGAAAAACATCCATGTTCTTGATGAGACTAATATATGAGACTTCATACATTCGATTATTCGCATCTTTGATTATCCGAATACCTAACCACAACGATTAGTTCGGTTAATCGAGTTGCTACTATATCACTTTCTGTGTTATACTGTTAATTAAACGAGAGATAAACAATCCGATTTACAAGTTCCAGTGGCAATTAACACAATCGAAGCCGGCGAGTGGACAGTGGCTGGCCGCAAGGAGCAGTCTAATTGCAAAGATTTATTGGCAGGGATGTGTTAGTCGAGAGAAAGTTGGCCATAAATTAGACAACCCTAGCCCGTCTGACTATAGATGATACTAGGGTAAATATTATTGTAATACTGTGATACTGGGTTGTAACCCTAACACTACGATCTGAATTGGTTCAATTAATTATTATATTTGACTGCATTATGCAGATAATTTAGTATTAGTAGAACTATGATATGCACGCCTATTCTGTACATGCGTAATGATATGACTTGTTATATTTTCGTTAAAATATAGAGTTCAGAGTATTTTGCAAATTTTGGTCAAGGTGGTAAATCAAATTAATTATAATCGGCCAAGTGCAAGTCGGACTCGCGCACGCAGGGTTTCGTACCATTGTCTATTTAACGTAGCGAGATGATGATGATTCAGAAGCTCCGATATTACTCTCTTACTGTACTACAGAATAATACTATACAGAACACCATAATAGCACCTTAGTGATAATATGTTGGGGCTTCTGAATCATCGAACAAAAACACGCAAAATATCACGGTTGTTGTATGGGAGCCCCCTTTTATATTTACTTTATTATATATTTTTTTGTACATATTTATATGCTATAACGGTTACAGAAACACAATATCGTCTGTGAAAATATCAAATATTTATCTGTCATGGTTCAAGAGATATAGCTTGGATGGCATTTGGGTCCCGTTTTTAACACTTTGGGTACGGAACCCTAAAATTTAAATAAGTGACCTACACAACCTATCTATTATTGTTACGTCATTATGCAAATCTTTAACGATATTCACTCGCGACTTTAATTTACAATTATAAAGTTATAAAATAAAAAGCTACGTAATCAATACAGCCTCCGATGAAAGTACACAACTTTTTAAGACCCCTCATTACTATTTTCGCTTTCAACAAACCGATTTGGAAGGCGGTGCAAAAGGAAAAAAACCGCAATCCTTTCTGAGTTCTTTGCAAACTTATTTCGTTACAAAGTGGACTTGCAATACTTATTTTGGGGATTATTACCCTTTTGTTCGCCGTTCCTTTGACTTCTCTTTTCGTGTCTACTCTTAAATTTTAAGAAAAGGGGTAAGTACCCGCGATCTGTGTATTTTTAGGGTTCCATAACAAAATTGTAAAAATGGAAAACTTATGGTGGGACTTCATCTGTCCGTTTGTCGGTTCGTCACAGTCGATTAGTCGGTCAGTAATTGTTAAAGCTATTAACATTTGAATTTAATAAGGCTTTGAGAATGGTAACTTTTTGTAACATAACCTCAAAATATAAGTATGTGAAAATTTCAAATAAAAAGTACTTATTTGTTTTTTATTTTTTACAAAAAAAAATTAAAAAATTACATTCTCATTGCAATTATTCTCATTACAATTAATTGCATACGTCATTGCAATCATAAAAAAATAAAAATCGTTAAGTATTATTTTTATTTAAAAAGGGGGCTTAAAAATCGAGTGGGGCTTTTTATGATATTCCTTTCTACAATACTATTCATGTCCAATTGTCCAGGTTTTTTTTTGGTCCGACTTTGCTCTACATCCAAACTTTAACACCTTAAATATAGGTAGAAAGAACCAATCTTGCTTTACACCCTTTGTATGTCTACCTACTTAACTACCGTAATCCCGTTAACGTCTTCGTATACGATACTTTTATTGCTAGCTCTTTAAAATAAAACGAGTGATAAAAAACTTGAATTCGTTTTCATTCCGGCAGTGGTCGCATAGATGTCATAAACGGACTTTAGATTTATCCCAACATTATAAGAGCACAATGCTTCGTAAACCGGCACATCAAAAAGGACATAGCGCGATTCTAAAACAAAATACGCGAGACTTTGACGACAGTTGATAACGAAACGTCATAACAGTCACTTCCAGTATATTTCAAAATGAACCTCACTTCACGTTGTTTAGGTTTCTATTCCTATATCACCAATCAAAAGTTAATGTCTTAGTCACGGGTTGACGGTAAAACTTTTTATCTATCGGTGACATTCAAATATTATTGGACTTCAGATGAAAGTGTGTCTTGTGCAATGGCAATAGAGTTTAGTTTTATGTAGAGAAATTGGAGTCCCTAATAAAAGTCCCATATTCAAAGTTGTTGGGAGCGCGAAAACATTAAAGGTGCGTCAATAAAAAAGAAGTTAGCTCCTTACGTAACGCGCCGTTACAAGGTGAGAATATGGGCCCGAAGGTGGTGATTTATTTTGTTGTTATCTAAGCCATTTTAAAAAAGGTAACGTACACCGATACAAACAGGTTTTGTTCAGCTTCGAAGATATTAAATAAAATGAAAAAGATTAGGCTTAGTATTGTAATTAATTGTTTTTCACTAAAATCACATTTGTTTATTTATGTAGGTAGATACCTAGTACCTATGACGTTGACAGCTAAAATGCTTTGATTGGGTTTTGATTTGAAAGTGAGTGAAAATCAACTCTAGTAGTATTGTTCTAAGATTGAAATTAGTAGGTACCTATAACATTATGACGTGATGATATTTCCCAGTCCCACCGAAAGCAGCGTTGATGAACTAAGTTCCATTTTTTTTCAAATTTTTAAAATGGCGTTTTTTTTGTAAGTTTTAGGCATTTTTTGAGGTGAGAAAAAGCCAATGATCCCGCGACACTGTTACCGTAACCGACACCTCACACTGTTAACACAACCGACAAATCACGTTTGCACTTTTGTCGGCACTTCAAACTAAATTCACTGTGAAGCAGAAACATGATTGGATAAAATTTCTCGTTAAAAAGTTCTTCCAAATTCTCAGTTTTTTTTATTTTTAGCAGAAACTACAATTGATGTAATTATTGTAATTTTGTTTTAATGTGTCGGTAATAATAATATCCTAAAACGCTCAAAAACGGATAACTGTCGTAGTTTTTTAAGTAATTGGGTCTTAGTTTTTAGTCACTGCATGTCCATACCCACCGATATATTCGTAAGAGTGAGAAGGATTCAAATAATCCAGTAAATGTTCCTCTTACCCACTGTACCAACATACTATAGCTAATATCTGATGCGAACTTTGCACATTGACGAGTTACTTCATGATGCTAATCAGTCTGTCGTGTGTTAGAGTTTACTTAGAAGCTTCTTTTTTTAAAAGCAGAAGCTTTCGGAAGTCTTACCAGTTACCTCACGTTATATGGGTCTCATCTCGCAAAACCAATCTGGATCGAGTTAAGGAGAAATCGACAAGTAGGTTTACGACGCAGTCTCGTGTTAAAATTACATGGGGTGGCACTTTACGATGTACGCGCCCTTACGTACCTTTCCACAGTGTTTGTGCACTCCAGTTTATGTCTGCCGATTCAATGCAGCATAAGCCATCATAGATGCCAATTTTAGGGATGATTTTGAAGTACTTAAGGTTTTTGTATGGATAGTATTGCAATAATTAATATAGTGTTTCATTGATAACAATGAGTCATTCAGGACGTTTATTTTATGCATATATATTTTTCCAGTTGTGGGAATCGAACCCACGACCACGACACGCAGACGACAGGTTCGCTATCGCTACGCCATTCGGTCGTCAATTATAAATTATAGCACATTGAAGAGAATAGTGGTGTCAATATACTTAATTCTTGTCGTTATTTGTATACTCAGTATAAATACAACCGAATTAAACAATATGCTGAAAACACTTGAAACAACAAACTAAAAATTAAATTATTTCAGAAAAGTGCGCGCTTATACAATAATTATACAAAACATGTACGTACTGCTTGTGCTAATTAAACAAGGGCTGTTCAAGACATTGCGTTCTTATTTAAGTACGAGGAAAACCTCAAAACTGAATGAAGTTTTAGGTGTAGGCGTGGAGTAGGTAGAGACAACTAAAATGTTGTCTCTATCTAATTTATTTTTGTTACCAAACTCCTCCGAAACAGCATAACAATCGGTCGTGTAATGAAATGTTTTGTGTACCTGTTTGTTAGGTCTGAGAGTAGGTCGTAAGCAACTTTTTATATCCCAAAGTGAGGAATAATATATGGCATAACCACGTTTGGTGGGTCAACTAGTCTAATATATAAAATTCTCATGCCAATTTATGTTACCAAGCTCGTCCGAAACGGCTCGACCGATTGTCATGAAATTTTCTGTGTATATTCCGTAGGTCTAAGCTATTTTTATATCCCTAATCGCAAAACAACTTTTGCCGGGTCATCTGGTGTTTAATAAAACTTAAACAGTATCTAATGCTACGACCATGACGTGAATCCCATTTCTACCATGTTTAAGTTTAGCACTATAAAGCGTTGTGTTTTGAAAAAAGTTGTTATTATCTTCGCTTAGTAGGTACCTATAATAGCGGTTTATGAAACGGCTAGAACATGGAAACATTACAATGTTACGTTGGAAAAAATAAAATAGCCAAGTGTGAGTCGATGTTCGTGCTTTTTATTGTGACAAAGGTATGTAAGTTATTTATTTATCGAACGAATTAAGTAGGTAGAAAATATAATAAGTCATTAAGGCGAGGCATTTCAGCGCGAAGCAAGATTTTAAGAGGTGAGGTGTGGGGTGCCCCACGCGCGTTTCACACTTCGTAAGTATAGGTAAGACGCAACGACTCTCGTTTCGTGCGTCACGATGTTAGCGCTGTGGCATAGAATAAAATATTTCAGAACTTCAAGTAGGTATGATCAACTTTTTGTAAACGATAGATCATTAACTGCAGGCTCATTTTTAGCGTCGTACCTCAAAAAAACATAACCCCTATATAGATCACTTTGTTGTCCGTTTATCAGTCTGTCACGACCGTTTATTTCAGTAACTATTGAAGCTATCGACATGAAATAGTTGTAGATAATTGTGGCCCACTATTGTTGCAATTACAAAAAAAATAAAATTGACTTGATTTTAAATTAAAAAGGGTTAAAATTAAAAAAGCGATAACAATTGAGTGGGGTATCATATAAAATAGTGTTACGTGTATAATCTAAAACAGTTTTTTTTATTATTTATTGGCCAAACTGTTGAAAAAATACCATTCCCCTCTTAAATCCAAGTTTTACCAGTTAAGGTTTAATAGGGATTATGGTTAATAGGGATTAATGTTTATTTTAAGGGAAAAATAAAATCAACTCTGCATTTAAATATAACAAACTTTTTTTGGTATTAAAAATTAACCTCAAAAAACAAAGTAAAATTTGCGGTTCGATAAAAAAGTTAGTCTTATGGTTTTACTTTTTTTATAGTGGTATGGAATCCTCGGTGCGCGCGTCCGACTCGCACTTGGCCGATTTTTTTTTTAATTTGACTGTTGATTAAGAAAAATGAGCCTGACTTTAAGTCTTTCGCGGTATTATAAAAGATACCGTTTGGGGAGAGCGGCATGGCATCTTTATCCTCTTATCTGCGAATTTTACCAATCTGAAAATCCGAAAATAATTATGATTAATAGGGATTAATGTATATTTTAAAGGAAAATAAGATCAACTAACTCTCTATATAGTATAATTTTTAGTATAAAAAAAAAATTGCGGTTCGATAAGAAAAGTGATTCTAATGGTTTTACGTTTTTTGTAGTAGTACAGAATTCTTGGTGCGCAAGTCCGACTCGCACTTGGCCGGTTTTTTATAGATTTACCTAGTTACTTTTTTGTTATGGTCAAAATCTAAAATCGATATTTGATATACCTAGAATTTGCAAAGAAGTTCCCTTGCGGGCATGTATTACATAAAAATATTTTGAACCTAATTTTCATTGACTTTAGGTTGATATTGCTAACTGCTTATAATACTTGCTCGCCGTTTTAGCCTTTAAGCTATGTATGCACTTTTGACCTCGACCGTACATTTCCACATAAGCGGCGACTAGTGGAAATGAGATGAGCAAAGTTGAATACTTAATAAAGAGATGAAATTGTTCCAGTGAAGCTGGGACTAGTGAAGCCAAGGTGGAAGAAGTTCTGGATGATTCCACTGAATTGGAGAAGAGCAGAGCGGAGTGAAGTAACTGGCAGAAGCTGCTGTGTCTAGATGTTTCTCTGGAGCGCTGACAAGCGACTTCTCTAAGCATTCACTTGCTATAGGTAGGTTTTTTTATACGCAATTGAAACAATCGTGTGCAGGGCACCTGATGGTAAGCGATCACCGCCGCCCATGGACATTTGCAGCACCAGAGGAACTGCAAATGCGGAAATTTGTTTATCCGCCCCTTATATAACCCCATATTATAGTTTTGAGGGAACACTGTTGCTGGTAGCTGGTTCCATAGTTTGCATGTGCGTGGAAGAAAGATCTGGCATACCGGGTGGTCGTGGATTGCCAGCCATCCAGGCGGAATGGATGAAACATGTTTCTACGTCGGAGTGTATGCACAGAGAAGTACAGTGCTGCTATGATTATTCTGTGACAATGGAGTAGAGACGAGATCCTTTTTACGAGTAGGATAGGCAATGGCAAACAAATTAAGTTGGCGGATCACCTGATGTTAAGTGATCACCACTGCTCATGTAACAGGAAGGGGACTGATTTATGCATTGCTAGATTTACTATAATTATAAAAAAAAACTGATGCCAATACTAGCCCAAGTACACTACTGGGAGTTTAAACTATACGCAATTTTTTTTTCAGTATACGTAGTTTAAAGCTAGTGTGTTTTTCTGGACGAGAAAGGGTTGCATATTGATGCAACTGTGTCTACTGTCTCTATTTATAAATAGTTATTTGTTATACAAAACCGAGAAACAAGTTTTCGAGGATGTAGGTAAATCTTGTATGTAAGTATGTCTTGTATGAGTCGAGTCTCTTGCATGAATGCAGAACACCGAAGGATTTCAGGGGTGGTCAAAAAAAATTGTGGCCGTGCGCAACACACTATTTAATATATCTTACAAAGAGGAAAATCGGAAAATCATGGATTTTAATATTTTCCGAGATTAGGTAAACTATGAGAGAGACCCTCACTTATTTTGACCTGCATTTTTTTTATAGAAGGAAACATTTCCGTTCAGATCCGAAAGTTCATCATTTCGAAATGCATGCGGCCTAGGCAATGTAAAATAGGCATTTTTTGTTTAGTGAAAATTAAATGAGTAACTATTTTTTTCCTAGCCGGTGAGTTGAAAATTAAATTCCTGACTCATTCCTAACTTACTGACTCATCATTGATGAAGTTTTGGAGATATGCAGAGGCATAATGTAGGACAAGGACAAAGAATTTTTTTTTAATTCGCACCGAATGCTCAGCCGGTAGTGGTTGAGAACACTGCACTCGAAATTGTGGACGAAAACATATAGGTACCTGGGACATTCGGTCCAGCTCAGGTAGGTCCAATTTCGAGAAAGAGGTGAACCGCCGAATCCAGCTCGGTTGGGCAGCGTTCGGGAAGCTTCGTGATGTCTTCTCGTCCAATATCCCTCAGTGCCTGAAGACTAAGGTCTTCGAACAGTGCGTATTACCAGTGATTTCATATTATGGATACGAGACTTGGTCTTTTACTATGGGCCTCATAAGAAGGCTCAGAGTCACTCAGCTAGCGATGGAGAGAGCTATGCACGGAGTTTCTCTGCGTGATCAAATCAAAAATGAGGAGATCCGTAGACGAACCAGAGTTACTGACATAGCTCAACGTATCGCTAAGCTGAAGTGGCAATGGGCGGGGCACATAGCTCGTAGAACCGACGGACGTTGGGGACCCAAAGTGCTGGAATGGCGACCCCGCACGGGAAAGCGCAGGGTTGGCAGACCTCCGACCAGATGGACTGACGACATTAAAAGAGTCGCGGGAAGGTGCTGGATAGAAATGGCGCAGGCTGGAAAGCATTGCAGGAGACCTTTGTCCAGCAGTGGACGTCCGTCGGCTGAAACGAACGAACGAACGAATGCTCTGTAAGGACGCGTAAGGACTGTAATGGGCTAAGTAAGGACGCGTTAGTTACTTATTAATATGTAAGTAGCGACCTCTAGTAAGAGAAGAAGTAAGCTGTTTTCTTATAAGAAATATTTTCTTATTAGACAACGACGGCTAGACGGACGAAAATCATAAACCATTAAAATTCATTTATTTGTTACATATATAAGTATACTATGTTTCAAGTTTAAAAACAAGAATAATATTTTTTTTAAGTTTCTAGCCCCGAGTTGCAGGAAATACTTAAATAAAAAATAAAGTGCTACTTACTAGGTAATTTAATCGCGAGAAATGTAAAAATTTCATACAGTTTTTGGCATTGATTGCTATTAAATTATTTTAAGTACCACTTAAATTTTTAAATTTTTTCGTGCAACTCGGCATAAGCTAACATTATTTTAAGTATTATGCAAGCAATTTATTCTTTCATATAATCCATAAGGTAGGTATGTAACCTTATGGATTATATGAAACAATAAATTTTATTGCTGCATTTGTGTAGATAATAATAGCTTCGTATCAAAATTTTGGTAAAGACCTACTATTTTAGTGTTGTGACAAAGGTAAGCTACCTAAAAATAAAATTCTTACCTTTAAAGTTATTTAGAAAGAAAATATTTCATTATTAGGTAATCCTAAGGTAGAGCTAGGTTCTTACCTGAGTGATTCTTTCTAAGGTTATTCATGTTATCCACCCTACATATTATGTTACAACCCCAGCAAACAAACGGAGACGCGACGGAAAAACAACCGCAAGAAGTCTATTTCAAGACCCCTAACGCCATCTATTATAATTAGGTCGATAATAATTTTAATATGATTCAAATTAATAATATTTAAAACGGTATTTTGAATTTAGAAAAACATTCATGAAGGGTTTATTAATATAGCATGAATGAAAATTTATTATCCGCGTGTACAACCGAATAAAATGCTGAACAAGCCAACAGAAACCCACACGCCAATTGTACGACATGATCAAAACGTCTGTGAAAAACCAATGAAAACGAAAAAGAAACTCCAAACGAAAATGGCCGTTGAATGCCAGGCGAAGTGAACGTTGCACTTTCACAATTAAAAAATAAAAAGGAAAATAACGCGTTAGAAATGAACCATCGGTTTATAGTTTCCATTGACGGCGCCTAGGTGTGATGGCGCCAGTGTTCGCGTGCTTACGTTTAGTTCAGCTACCCGACGCCACGCTAAGTGGCAGCACTATACAGTACACACATATGGTTCTGGACAGTAATTTGTTAAAAATGTGAACCAAAAATGGATGATATAATAAATAAATACAGAACAACAAATATTACAGTATTCGTAATTATTTACACTAATAATAAAAAAGAACAGAGGGAGTATTATCTCTAAAATTATTATTATTACTTTTTAAATAGTATTGTCATCGATTTCACAATTGTTTGCAAATACCTATGTAGTAATAAAACGTGTGCTACAGCTAAGCATAAGGTGACCATATCGCGCAACTTATTTGCTACGGACTTTTTTGTAATTAATTGATTACTCTGTAAACACCGCTTGAACGTTATAAGTCCGACTCTATACCGCCGTACTCTACAATTCTCTTCGGACGATAAAAGTATCGAAAATTGTCGACCATGTGATCGCTCGACAGATCGAAAGGGGTCAAGCACAACAGGTGAGTTGCGGAGCACATCAACTAAAAAATAAAATATCGAAATGCGAAAAAATAATAAAAATCGGCAAATATAGTAAATTGAAAAAAGAATAGCGTCGTCTTTGTCTGGCGACGGGGGAGCGCGATAGGGCGTCCCTGTCGCGAGTGCGCGCACGTGGTTTCGGCGGGCCCGGCGCGGGCGAGCGCGGGGCGCGCGGCGCGGGTCGCCGGAGGACGCGGATGCCACATCCCGTCGCGGCCCGCGCCGTCCGGCTGCGTTGCCCGTAACCTCCGATTGACCTCATTTTTTTTCTTCAATGTAAATATTCGGCTCGTTTTGCCGCATAGTCTATAAGTGGTATTAAGTTCCTCCGTCGCGTTAATTTTTTATTTCCCTAATTTCCATTAAATTACCGACTTTCAAAATTAACTTCGAGTGTTCAGGACTTTTTATTGAAGACAATTTTTTTAGTGATAGGAACTCAAATTTTCAGAACTGTGTTAATATTATTAGAAACTTTGTAGAATAAGTCATCAAGTAAGATTTTAGGACGTTATTGTTATTTTTTGTGATGCTCGAAAAATCGTAATAGGTACCTGGTTAAGTGAAGCTAGGTACAAAAATTAACTAAGTTCCAAATACAGAAGATAAAGAAGATTTGTAATAAACACCATATCAAGGTAATAAGTGAATTAGTGACTTATTCGTGTTTTTTTTTAGTTTTTTTGTAGCATACATATTATTTTCTGTTCTTAATTTCTGATTTTTGTACAAATTATTGTTTTAGATAAGTAAGTCGTTCATTACAAAAATTTAATAAAACAATATGATGGTTTTGCAAAGTTGAAAAAATGTAAAGATGCTATACTACTTTTAGTATAACCTATTTTTTTAGTATATAATAAAGTAATAATACTTATTAAGAAAAAAATATAATATGTGCAAAATTTTATTCTTATCATAAACGCATTTTCAAAATTTTTAGTATAGCCTCTAATTTTTTTGTATAACCTATCATGTTCAAAATGTTTTTCTTATCGAAAAAACCTATAGATTATTATAATCTAGAATATTTTTGAATCAAAGTTTTATACTTAGGAAGAAGATACAAGTAAATTTTAAAATTTGTAAAATTTGTCTTTTCACCTAATTTGGTTCAAATGGTTTTGCAAAATGGACAATTGGAAACATATTATATATAACACCTATCTTTTAAAAACTTTCAATGTGAATTGCTTAGCAAATTTTTTTGGAAAACGCAGCATCCGCTTATAAAATGTTTTATTAAAAATTCAAACAAAAAAATTTACACATTACTTACATTTACACATTAAAAATTTACACATTATGCAAGTTTATTGACCTCACTCAGATGGGGCGCTTCTGTCTGAAAAGAATCCATATTATGGATTCATTTCGAACTGCGATCATGTACGGGAGCGACAGCGCTCTGTGTCTGTAGAAAATGACCATTTTTTATGAACGGAATGCATTTTATATATTCCTACCAATTATAGTGAAAATACCAATATAGGTTATGTACAATTTTATAGAGATTTCAAAAATGGATGATTTCAATTCTCACCATTATTTCATCCATTGTCTTGCTTACCCTTTTATGCTACACTGATGATGGGCATGGGTCCCTTAACAGAATGAAAGGGGCTTGGTCATAACTGGCCGAGTGCGGTTTGTACGTATTTCGATATCATTCAATAAAAATAGGTGCCTAAATATATCTTCTCTAATATAAAAATTGTCTCGTCAATCTTTGTTACCAAACTCCACCGAAACGGCTCGACCGATTGTTATGAAATTTTCAGTGTACGATCACTGGGTCTGAGAGTAGGTGGTTATCTACTTTTATGTCCCTAATGGCAAAACGACGTTTGCCGGATCGGCTAGTCACTTTTTGGTTAAGTATTACCCTTAAAGAATAATTGATTGAGTATGTTTTATTTTCAAAAAAAATCCCGAGTTTCTCTATTATATTTTATAGTAAATATAGTAAATGCAATTATATTCATAAAAATAATTATTTATCAATAAAACCAAGATCTCATTCGTTTCAATGATGTCGTAATATTTATTTACTAAAAGATGATACATTAAAAAGCAAAATTAAATCAGTTCTTAAATGTATTTCACTATGAAAAATTCCGATTCCGATATAAAATGCTTACAATTTTTAAAAAACCACCAGAATTTACCAATAAAAATACTCTCTCACCCGAGCCCATTATTATGCATAAAATGTGCTTTAAATACGTATCTCTCATTGATATTGTCGGTGCCGATTACGGGGATTTTTTGCGAATGATTGAATTTTATTTACAATTAACCCGGCCTCGGCATCGTCGAAAGTGAGAGTGACGATTAAATGCCATTTAAAAATAAAACAGTTCGCCGCCATAACATTGGAGTGCTGATAATAATAATTTGTACTCGTATAAGTACCTACTGTATTGCTCACTCCCGGCTTGTATTCAATAAAGTAATAATTTCATAATATACACAGCCAGTTTAGAGATAGGAATAGATATAGGAACCCTAATCCCAAAGAAAGCTAAAGATTGGGGTCTGAAGGTGAGAATTGTTAAACAAAGGCATTCAATTCTCAATTTGAATTCACATGAAGAAAGTGGCAAGGCGGATAACAAAACGTCTTAAGAACGTAAGAAGCCGCCCAAAAGCAAGGCCGAGGAGGGTAGTGGGCGCGGGCCCGCCTAATTTGTCTTAGGCGGAAAAATCGCGCGGCGATTACAAGTGGCTCGTAACGAAGTCGGCCCCGCGGCGAGCGAGGCGCGGAGGTGGGGTGGGGTGGGGGCAGCGAGCTCGGGGTGGCAGCGCGGCGGGCCGCGGACAGTCTCAGTCGTCCGTCTGGAGTCGCGGCGGCCTGCCGGGCCGCGCGGCGCAATACACGTTCCTCGTGCTCTTGTGATTATAAATTTTAATAAAACAAAATTCAAAAAGTCTAAATTTTAAAATTCTAACCGCGTCTTATCGAAGATATTTTTAGGCTAAAAATTTCCCGACCCTCACTTTTTTAACCTTAACTGTTGGCAGTGAAAAAGTTTTGCAAAATTTTTAATATTTATATCGGTTACATTTGTAAAGAGATTAAACGTTTGGCCGTTATTAAGAATATTTTAATTTAAAATTTATTTTTCTTAACGAACGAGCGACACCTTGAGTGAGCAAGTACTTATTAAGCAAAAATTAATAATAAGCGTTAAAATAATATTAAGGTTTAAGATACAAAGTCAATAATACCAGACTGCCACGATTACTTATACCTAATTAGATTACCGGCTATTGGGACTATTGGTGAATAAAGGACAATAATAATTGTAAGCTTTTGTGCTTCAAACAAGAAGATTCTTATTCGAAGGACCAAATTAGGTGATTAGAATAACTAAATATTTTAGTTTTTACTATTTATTTGTATTAAATGTAGTTATTTTAAGTTGAACTTGTTGTGTTGTTAGCTTATTTTTCTGTATTTTGACTTTGCAAAACCTGTTCAAAACGAATAGGAAGTTTTCTAATTTTTTCATTATAAGTATTACACCTACTTACTTTATTGATGTTATAGTTAACTTATTTGTATTTTTTTCAGTTGAGGTTATTTTATTTGTTTTTATTTTTTGACCATTGTTGTTTATTTTTGTTAAAAGTTTCAATGTTTTTTTTTTTGTTTTTGTACAAATTTTACGTTAATAAATGTTTGTTTTATCGCTGTGTTTTTATTTATTTCTTTTTTCAATTAAATATTTGTTTACTTATTGTAGTATTGTCTTGCATTAGTTATTTTGATTTAATAAGCATTTGCCATATAATAGCCATTTTGTGTAGAACTGCTTTTTTATAAAACATGATTATATTGTTCATAATATGTTCTGTTTTTTACGCTTTATTAATTTGCATTGCATTATTGAAGATATATCTTTATCTGATATTTCTATCCATGACTAACCATTTAGAATTAATAATTTTCCAATTTTTATTGACTACCAAAAATCTTTTTTTTTAATATTAAATTATTACTAGATATCATTTAAAACCTGAGAACGTTAGTATTTAAGTTAGGAGTATTAATATTCCTACATAATAAATTGGTGTACATAATCTTATAACTTACCTACATTTCACAGTTGCAATGGTTGCCTTGATAACGTGCGGAAACCGACGGCATGTTGATTTGACTCTAGTTTGATTCGTTTTAATTTATTACAAAATTTACTATCATTCCATCTTTTGATACAATAACAATTTTCTATCCATTTTGTGCATTATTTTCGAGACTAAAGTATTATTTTCTAAAAGCTGTTATTACAAATTAGTTTAGGTAGAGTCAAGACCTAGCTTATATCATTAGTTGATTTTTAAACATTTTATGCTTTTTACCAAGTCCATAACGTAATGTTCCGTTTTACCACAGTGGTCTTTTTATAAACATTCATAAAAAAATGTCGTTTTCTTTCAGCGAAAAAATTTCATTTTATACTCTTAACGACTGTTTGTATTGTTTTTTACTTAAAGTTATTCCGCATTCATTCACACAAGTACCTACATCAATAAATACTTAAGTGATCATTAATTATCAATAAAGTTTAAATATTATTTTTAAATCACTAAGCTCATAATTTGATTTTAGTATCTGCGTTTTTAGAACTGCTTAATAGCATTCTATTGCCAACTGTGTAACAACAAGCAGTATTTTATCGAAAAGTTAAGTTACTTATCCGATTTCAATATGAATTTACCACTTGCCATACTTTATTTGCTAGTTGGTAGGTTCTTTGGTCTTAGATAAATTAGGTACCTACTTTAGGACCGTTGTACCACAAAGCAGATGATTTCATTTCTTGGCAACCAATATTTAATTAACATTTTTGATTACAACCTGTTTTTACTCGCAAGTAAGCATTTATCAATAGAGGGGAAGTATTTTTAAAATAGTGGTAGTTTTGTAAATTCTCAGCACTATTATTAACTAATACAGTCCTCAAGTAAAAGAAATTTTAGCGAGGTGGGAGAATCGCTGAAATCACAAATTATTTGAAATAATTTAAAACAAAATGGCTTATAGTAAGCTATGCCGTAGTGTTGCCTGGTCTCGTATGAAAAAATGTCAATATCATGTCCATAATATGAGAATAAAAATCAACCTCACTTATTTCATTTGAATTCGAATTATTTTCTACACGCACCTACCTATTGGTGTCTTGTCTTTTGCACATTTGAAAAGAACACCGACAAATATTGGTATGTCGGTATATACCTATTGGAATACCTATATCAATATCAGTTATATCATCAGTAAGTTTCGATTACACCACATCATATTAAAGTGTCACAAAAAAAACATGCAAAACACAAAACGTCATTTATATATATCCAGGATTAAAAAACTATAAGTTGGTAGGTACTATAAGTAGTGTTATCTCGCTGCAGACTCGGTCATAAATCATCCGAGTGTTTCGCTTTTGTATTTCACTGCTGCTTTTGTATTTTCGTGAACAATAAAAGCGAAACACTCGAATGATTTATGGCTGAGTCTGCAGCGAGATAATAACACTACTTTTAGGTACCAACTGGGCACAAAATTTGGGAATTGACATAGATAGGTACGACTCTATATCAAACATAAGCCGAATACGTTGCAGAATCATTTAGAATAATTGGCTTTTTCAGTCAATAAAATAGGTATAATTTATACCTATTCCACCATCTTTTATCCTTTAATATGGTTCTCCTACTTTATGTAATATTATAAAGATTAATATTTATTGGTGTCGTCAAATTTTGAGTCTTTGTTTCTGTCATAGCTGATTACGTACTGTCTCCTACCCCGCTGTGCAACTATAGTAGTGTTATTATCTCGCTGCAGATTCAGTCATAAATCATTCTAGTGTTTCGCTGTTGTTGTTCTGCAGTAATGCACAACTCAACAAAGAACACCAAAAGCGAAACACTCGAATGATTTATGACCGAGTCTGCAGCGAGATAATACCACTACTATACTTAGTTGAATAATAATATTCTTAAATATAATCAAGTGCGAGTCGGACTAGCGCACTGAGGGTTCCGTACCATCACGACTAATTCTCAGTAAACTAAACACTCCTGCCCAGTAAATTCAAAAACAAGCAAAATATAATCACGTTTGTTGTATGGGAGCCCCCGTTAAATATTTTTCTTATTTTAATTTATTTTTAAAACTTTATATGTCAATGTTTATGCTATAAACATTATAGTTATAATTAAATATTCTGTGAACATTTGAAGCGTCTACCTTTTACCGTAATTAATATCGAGCAAAAACAAGCAAAAAAAATCACTTTTGTTGTATATTTATTTTATTCCATATTTTTAGTATTTGTTGTTATAGCGGCAACTAAAATACATCATCTGTGTAAATTTGAAGTCGGTAGATATTACGGTAAGATATCAGCCTGGTGAAAGACAGACGGACGGACGGACGGATGGACGAACGGACAGCGAAGTCTCTGTAATAGGGTTCCTTTTTTACTCTCCGGGTACGGAACCCTAAAAAGTACTAATAATTATTGTTTACATATCGTTAAAGCGCCATCTATTGGGAAATGGCTAAACTTTTTCAGAGTTAGTAGTTCGTTGTGACGTAGTAGTTTTTCAGTCAATTCCTAGATGGCGCTGCTTGATCAACGCGTGCGCAACCTCAAAACTTTATAAGACGTATTGCTGATATTACATAGATGGCGCTACTGATAAATATTTTGTAACTGATATCAATTTATTGAACTATGAACTATGCCGAGGTTCCTTTTTGGGTGATTATGTTCCCGCTGTTAATAATATGTCCAATAAAGAGTTTTGTATCCATCTAAGTGTACTTCCGAAGAAATCAATTGGAATTAATTAAAAGTTTTCAAAGGCTTGATAGGTAGAGGTAGGTAGTAGGTATAATATTATGACTTATTCGAGGGATTTTTAACAATTTTATGAGCATAACGATTTTCCACAGGTTGTACCTAGTTCATGTTTGTTGACGAATTGATATATTTTACAAGTCATAATTTTCTTGTAGGCAGGTTCAGTCAGTAAAAAGAAAAAAAACCATTTTCAAACGAGGATAGCGCTCGAATATTATCTAGCGAATGGTTCAATAAAATAGTGATTGTTCATTTTTCGCATCGTTAGTTTTGATTACCGGCTCGTGTAAGCTTTAGGTATCTAGAAAATGTTTCATTGTAGTTACTAGTGATTTGTTATTTAAAAATAAATATCTTTTATACTTAGTATAGGTAGGTACTAAGAGTACCTAACCCTATAGGTATGTCCAGTAGTTCGTTTTTCCATCCTTTACATAGACAGGTAGATATAACAATGGTACCAATTCTGTTGTGCAAAGTCTTTAAACATAAGTACCTACGTCTTTTTCATGGGAAGTATTCTGAAAAGGATAGCACTTTTTTAAATTAGTTTAGAGTAACATAATTGGTACCATTTCCTTTGTTTTACGTTGATATTTAAGGCAGTTGACGACATTAACTCGTAACGTGATTAGAAAAAACATTTTCTATTCTAAATTAAAATCATACCTATAAATTATTAAAAGTATTGAAAATGAAAATGAAAAATCTTTATTTTCACATTGGCCCAATTAATAAGGCTCTTATGAAAAGTCAAAACTCTACCGCCAGGTTGGGAAAGCAGGTTTGCACCGAGAAGAACTGGCAAGAAACTCGGCACTTGCTCTTTTCAAAAAAATGTCATTATATTATACAATTTCTTAAATAATATCTATCAAAAATTATTACATGATTATTAAGATATCTCGTGAAGAGATAGAAATATATGTATATCCCTATATCATTCCATGAATTCTTGTCATTGAAAAATTCTTTAATAGTAGGTATAGTAGGTAACCCCGATTTATTAGATGTTTTTTGACAGTGACTTTAAACCTGTGTAGGTAAAGGTAAGTCCAAAACAGACTTCGGGATCATATTGTAGAAAGTAAGATATTAAAGTAAGAGACACTTACTTCAAAATTAATAGAAATGGGGGTAGGTAGGGAAAGGCAGGTAGGTACAAAGCGTATCGAAGAGTTTGTTTTCCAAGGAAGGAGGCGTTACCTAAAGTAACTTCTAAGATTGGGGCGTGTCAAGGGAGGCTAAACTTCTAAGAAAGGAGGCATGAGTGGGCGGGCTAGGGAGACTATTGGTAGAGCCTTTGTTGGGAAATTTCGGTTTTAATAATACCTAAGCAAATAATTATCATATCAATACTTAACAAAGGTTAGATTATGTAAGCTATGCGTCAGGGGTTGAATTTCCAAAAAATAATTTCTTAGCCATCGGTTGGCATTGTCATTGTGTTGGTGTTCTCATAATAGCTATCTGTATTCTGTACCTAAGTTTAGATTGGTAATGCCTTTCAGCTCGTTCCGTCCAGAGTTTGAGCTGCGTACCCATTGACATAGGTAGTTCATTCAACGAAGACGCGCCCCACTCCATAAGAATGGTATGAATCATAAGCTATTGTGAAGTAGTGGAGTAGTTTGTGGATTGAACTACCTGTAGATACCTACTTATATTTTCATTCATCATCGTCACTCATCAGTCAAACGATCGCGCATGAATTTTGCAGTTTTCACTAATCCCGTTGGATTTTTCCGGGATAAAATGTAGCCAGGGATGTAATGTTATCCAGGATATAAATTATCTGCAAGTATAGGTATGTCGAATTTCAGCTTAATATGATAGGCATCTGCAGTAAGGATAAGGATCGTAGTAGACTTGCTTTAGTAAGTAACAAACATCCAAAATTTTACTTTTAGGAGGTACTTACCTATATCTATAGCATTAGTTCCTCTTAGGTATAGGATATCTATTTATTAAATTTCACTGAGAATAGGTACCTAGAGATCTAATTTAGTTGACTCACAGATAACAGAATCAGGCGTTGTAGGTATACACGTAGAATCCCAAAACATCCCTAAAATAATAAGTGCATGGGCCGAATCTACCGGCAGAAGTGAAAACTTGAACAATTAAGTTGGCACGTGAGGTGTCGGTTACGGTAACGATATCAAAATTACAATATTTTTTTCCCATCTCAAAAAATGCCCAACGCGCCCAAATAAGTTTTCAATTTAAAAAATTAGGTAGGTACATGGCACTCCAAGAATGCTGACGGAAGTGATAACTTGAAAAATTACGTGAGGTGTCGGTTACAGTAACAGAGTGAGGTGTCGGTTCAGGTAACGATGCTGCGAGTTCATAGGGTTTCCCAATCTCAAAAATACCCAACCCCTTAAAGAAATTTTCACTTCAAAACAATGACGTGCATGGAAGAATACTTATAAAATTGCATAATAATGACTTGGTATTCGAATATTGAAGTCAATGCATTCTACAAACAGCTCACAATAGGCTCGGATGGTCGGCGCCCCGCCCGCGTCTTGGCACGCCCACTTCCTTACGCCCGCCTTTCATATGACCTACTTGCGATCCAATGCCGTTGGGCTTTTGTTAACGTGATTCTCGTATTTTTCAGTCCACGATGACTGAAATATCTCCATACGAATAACTCCATACGAATAGAATGAAACATAAGCGATTTTACACTAAAATACACAACCTACCACTAAAACTACAGGAGTTTCCATTTCTGTGCTAGTTATGTATTCACTGGTGATAAGTTAAATGCGAAGATGCGAAATCTAAACTATGAGTAAATTACCGAATATAAAACCCCTACATATTAAATAAATAAATGTATATTAAATAAATGTATGTTTTTCAGAGCATCACCAAAAACTGCGACTGGGGTTCGTGTGAGAAGACATCCCACTAAAAGGTAAGTTACTCTTGACGTGTACCTACTTATTTAAACCTTGATCCATAAATGCCCTTTATCTTTTCATGTATATTTCCGGTATTATATTATTAATGGCTACTTACTAACAAAATTATTTTGCGCATTGTATATTTCTTTTCTCTAAAAACAAAATCATTGAAGAAAAGAATGATTTAATAAAGAATTGACTGGTTGTATTATGAAAGTTTTATAGAGGTAGTCACTCTAAATGAGATTTTATAAAAGACTTAGAAGATTTTAAGCTAAGAAATGTATTGACTCAAAACAATAGACATATTATACCCTGAACGGGGCGGACGGCTTGAAAAAATGTCGCTAGTTTATCGGTGTAGTTCGCTCAGTAGCTTCCTATAGAATTTTGACAGATGGCGCTACTGTTTGCTTGTATGAAAAAGGTTTACGTAAATAGTTCGGATGCCCATATCCTTAGTTTTCTTATCGGAGCTCAAAACCTAGATTTTGAGCCTATACATAACTCAATAATGAAGTGGCAAAAAACCACAAAGGATGGTGAGATTTTCCAGAATTTTTTAGACGCATGACGTCACATTTCGCTCAGTGTAACGCGTAATTACAAACGCTATCTTAAGCCGGTAATCGCAGAGTCGCATCTCTCCGCCTCTCCGTTTAATGGAGAGTTGCCTCTTCGAGCCGTTTACAGTCTTTGCCGTTTATGGGCCTTTGAAAAGAATTTTAGCAGAGCTTAATGCTTCCTGCTACCTACATTTGTAATCTGCTAGTAATGTCTTTTAAATATAACCTTGGAAATATGCTGAAATTATATTAAAATTCGTTAGGGTAAACTAATATTTACTTAGGTAAGAAATCCATTAAGGTATACCTACGTGCTACGAGTATATATAGTAACTTAGGTAGGTATATACCTACAAAATACAGTAAAATAAAATAAAAAAGCGAGCGACTTTATCGCTTGCTGTGATCTCCTCCAGGAAACCAAGCAGGCTCTTTGTTATAGGGAGGCATTACTTACGGACACCGGGGTAGGTACAACGCACCAATCAATAACATAAACTTACATAAAAAAATTAATACAAAAATAAAAATACCAATAAATGCCCATTTTATTAGGTATATTTACCAATAATAACTACCTAATCTTTATCAGCTCCAAGTTTTTGAGTCCTAATAAGGGTACCTACCTAAGTACTTAATTCTCAATACTATAAAATGAAAACGCTGCACCATTAATGTTTTTCATTTCAATATAATTTTTTTATATGTACTCATTACTTGTGTTTTTCATTTAGTACCTACTAGATAGTAAAAATATTGTTACGTATACGTAACAGACTAATTCAGCCACCCTTCAAAGAAAAAGATTGAATGGATTAAATGTCTGCACACAAAATAGGCCGCAAACTGAAGTAAAACGCAAAAGAAAAGAAGACAGGTACCTATGCACTAAGATAAATTGAACCCGCCTAGGTTTACGCCAACAATATAACCCACTAACGAAATTAAAAACAGTTGCAACCTCATTTTCTAGAACCTCCATGTAGAATCATTACTTAAACTGCATCTTTTTAAACGCTAAGGCTGAATGGGCACGATCCTTGAATCGGTTTAGAAAAAAAAAGCGAACTCACGCATGGCGTTCCATTGTACGCAGATACGAAGGTAGATCTCATTAAGGGTTTGGAATTAAGAACTCGGCTTGATGGAGCGGGAATCTTAGCGATCATTACGTAGAACGGTAGAACGGAACGCGGCCGTGTCACCGCCTTTATGCTTCATGAAATATATTTTTTTCTATATTTTTTTCACTTGGGTTTAGAAATGTACCTTTTGTAGAGTCAAAGTGAATGTTATTCGGAGTTCGTTTTATATGCGAAGTTTTTCATTTTGAAGCTTCATCAAGCATTCTTTCTTTTCTTTTATGTACCTACCTTCAAGTTCGTAATTATTGTAGCTGGTTGTAGGTATTGATATTTAAATCCACGAAGACGCGCCCCACTCAGTCAAACTTCATTCGAATCGAATGAAGCATAAGCGATTTTGACAGAGTAGGGTGCGTCCTCGTGGATTGAAATATCTATACTCTCAGGTACCAATTTTGATACATCATAATGTAATAATATTCTCACAAGCGCATTCGGGAGCTGATTGAAGCTCCCAGGTTGCGTAATATCTTCGACAACTTATCTATGTCTTCACAGTTTTTCTCACAGAATGAAGAGGGTTTGACCATATCGCAAACAAGCTAACCAAATGAGGGTTGGCGGGCTTCACAAACCTTTGAGAACATTGTGGTGCACTCATGTAGCCTGAGATATTTAAATTCCTTAAACGCACTTAACAAATTTTAGAGAAACCTTTGAGAACATTGCATGGTGCACTCATGTAGCCTGAGATATTTAAATTCCTTAAACGCACATAACAAATTTGAGCATCCTATCCTTTGTTGAGAGATAGAGCTCTGAACGAAAGGACTATCACTCTTTCCAATTGATTTAACTACTGTAAATCATAAACAGCTAATTAATGTCTAGAATATATCGTAAAATAGCCAGCTCCCTATACCTATTGTACTCGTAGTTTAATAATCGTTCTGGAAATAGCTCAAAGACGCTTATAATTACTTTCCACGCTCGTCGTAATGCGAAAACTTTAGACTGGTCTTTAGAACGCAAGTGACGGAGCGTTGTGAGCGCCTAAGTTGCCGTGTAAATGTATGTTAGGTACACGACACACGTACTCATTTGAAAACATACGTATGAACATTTCAGACAAAACGCAGCATATTTTAGCTGTGCTAGCCATCGAGTTGCCTTATTATTAGGCCATTTAAGTTGCAGGGTCTACAAGTTTTTACAACCTGAAAGTCTCGATAAAGCAAATCGGTAAAGGAAGTCGATGTAAAAAGAAGGTAAGCCATAATTGACATGATCAATAGGAAAGAAAATATAAAAAAATCATAAATCATTATTTTTGCCTTTGTGTAATCCTCCTAGATATAGGTCGTTAAGTATGTCCAAACCTAATTCATTTAAAAGATTTTCAAATATTTTTAACTTGTAGTAGATTTTACAATATCTCAGTCTTTCGACGATGATTCCTTCAATGTACGCATATGCTGTAACGAACTCAAAAGATATATATTATAAAGCTTTCAAAATCCTTTTTAATGTTTATCATTCAAAAATAACTTTATTACTGAAACATTTTTCCTCTGTAATGATAGAAAAAGTGTACCAGCTACCTACTGATAAAATAACTGCTTTTACTAAAACAATTATTTGTTCACGTTTCAGCTAAAAGGTATGTTAAATATCTGGAAAATTTTGAGTAATGCATTTAAAAAATACTAAATATGTGTGTAATTTTATTATTGGAACATTTACAAAAATATTTATTTCGTTTTGAATTTTACGTTAAAACAATTTGTACATCTTTGATTTATGTAAAACTCTCTTTAATTGGTATTTTAGTTTATTACACTACTGCCCAAACGACTGTGTAATGTTTTTAGGGTTCATGTATGTGTGTGAGTTTCTTTATTCCACCATAACTTCTGAACGACTGAAGAGGGTTGGACGAAGGAGAATAAGGAGTATTGTTAGAATTCTTACATCATTCCGAGTAACATTGGCTATATTTTTTTGAAAAGAGTCGTTTTACCACGGAACACGGAGTCGTGTTTTTTAATTATTTAATTATTATTAATAGTGTACTTTAATAATTTTAAAATAAACTGCGCGTTAACATCGTCATTTCGTGTCTGTATGTCTCCATCTATTCTGGGTGTCTATTCAATTTGCGACACTTTTCTCGAGCAACTCCACAGTGGCGTGACTTGTCGCGAACACTTCTTTGTGCAAAAACGCCGTGTCACGAGATTTTAACGCGTCGCCAACTCCCTTGGAATGTCTTTTAGTAGTTTACCCTCGAAAATTACACGCGAGCGTAAACGTCTCTATCAAGTAGGTATACCTACCTAAGTGTAAACACTACAAAATTAAAAGTAGGTACTGTATCAGCCATATGTGATAAGAATATGATCTAGCCATGATAAGTATAGGTGAGGTTATATCTACAATTCGTACTAGCTGTTGGCAGCGGCTTCGCTCGCATGAATTTCAATATTATAATCAATTTAATTAAAATCTACTGTTCCTGAGATTAGCACGTTCAAAGAAATAAACAAACGAACAAACAATAAAACTCTTTAGCTTCATAATATTAGTAGGACGTCGTACGTATAGATGTCGGATTCTACTTCCGATGTAGGTACAGAATTCAGATTTTATTTCTATCACGTAGAATATTCCTCCTCGTGTGAAACTGATCCTTCTTTTGAGGCCTGTAGTAAGCGATTACATTTTAGACCTAGCAAGTCAGTAGTTTTTTGAGTACATTGCTTGACCAACCCTAGGGCCGTTTATCCACTGCAGTTACCCGGCCATCGCCGACAACGAGCAGACGGTGCTGAGGCAGCAGTTAATATTGCCGTGTTTGGCCTCTGACCACCTCGCAACCGTCACGTCATCTTGATCTCATACTGCAGAAATAATCTCAACACGTCGACGTCCCGTTGACGGCTGCGGTGGACAATCAGCCTTAAAGTGGATATAACATAATGGTAATATATCTTTGACTGCTATCAAGCGTATGTTTGTCGGCGTGTGATTGAGGCACGGCGCAGAAGCCGTGACGGACCGCCATTGGCCGCTTCCGTTTCCTGAAGTCACATTCATCGAGCCATTGTCCATTCGTACATAAGGATGTGTTTCTATCTACATTATTGTAATTGCTTTTGGAATGAATGCTATGTTATATACTTACCTACTACACTCACACAAAACCATGTTAAGTATAATTTATCTAACTGTTCTTTCAGCTAGATAAGTAGGCATACCTATGCTAAAATACACCTACAATCTACATGCCAAAATTAAAAAGTATTCTTAGTTTTAACATTTAACTTTACAATGTGTCCTCAAAAAACTCTTCGCTCTCTTTCGATACTTACTTACTACAATTTTTGAGTTTTTCGTTTATTTTTCTTTGAAAGGTAAAAAATATTCCTAAGCATGACCTGGCCATCCTGCAGTTTTCATCTTTAATTTTCCACAAATCAAAAACCTTTGTTTCAAACTTAACAAAAACATTAGCTAATTAAATTATTAGGAATAAATTACACGTACTATAATATTATGTATTATGATGCATATGCATAACTTATTGACCATAATCAAAACGCATTACAATATTAAGTTCAAGCGCCGTGCGTCCTAATTCTGCTTGCTTGCCAAGCTGTCCAGGTGTAAGCAAAGACAGATGCGGTGGCTTACTCGACGCGTGTAGGGTGTAATTCTTATTATACGAGTGTTTATGTAGGAATGCACCCGATGGGGTTGAACTTACACTCTTTTACGCGACAATGCTTTGTTGTTCCAGTTATCGGGGAGAAAGCTGGAGAGAGTCACGTGGCGATAAATATATTCGTACTTATATTAATAAATTCGTTTATTTTAATTCGTATATTAAGTCGAAGAGAGAGATTGATATGCGTGATACATTCCAGATGGACACAATTTAAATAATATACCTCCATATCGATTCCACAATGGTGGACTCCACTAGCAATTTATGATCTTTATGTATGCTATAAAAGTTTGTTTTAAGACTATTATATTATTAAGATCTAATTATAAAAAAAAAACTTAAAGAAAGTTCCTTCCGCATTTGAAAATTGGGCCCTTATCACCGATAAGAAACTTGAGGATATGGGCATCAGAACGATTTACGTAAACCTTTTTCGTACAAGTAAACAGTAGTACCATCTGTCAAAATTCTATAGGTGGTTGCTGCGCGAACTACATCGCAGCGTTACAGCTGGTGACAAAACAAGCATTTTTGGTACCGGTAAACTGGCGAAATTTTTAGTCTCAGCTAGGTACGGTAGGAATTAATGACATAATATACACGATAATTAACCAGCTTCAAATTGAAATTCAGTTCGTAAATATCGTAGCGCAAGCAAAGCACAAAACGGCCGAAGCTGAAACTTATAAAAAATAAATAATCGGCAGAAGCTTTGATGGGGGCGCTCGCGCCGTCGCTGGTCGCGTGCCGCCAGGTGTGCGTCCCCCTGTCTCTATAATAATACTTATTATTACAACTCCTTATTATTTCTTGTTTTAATTGTTCCCCGACTTGCCTTTTACTCCTTTTGTTCACGTTTAATGGTGTTTATTGTTTTGTATTTTTTTTTAATGCGTGCGCGTGCCGGCTGCGTCTGCAAGATTTTTCAAAGGCAATTTAAAAAATTTCAGCGATTCCTTTTTAAAAGATGACTGGAGCCTAGTTGGTAGTGGTTCGGAGTGGAAAGCACTTAATTGTTAATTACATTTCGGGTGAAAACGGTTTAAGGATAATGGTTTCCTTAGTAAAATTTTCACGGTGGCCCTTTCATTCTCCTGCGAGTTTTTAGGGCCTGTTATTTTGTTTAAGTTCCGTTACAAATAAATCAACGTCTATTAGGACAGATTAAATTGTTTAGCTATAATCTACAACGTCAAAAATATGGTCCAATATACAGGTTTAGCTATAATCTACAACGTCAAAAGTATGGTCCAATATACAGGAAAACCGCCTACATGAAATACCACACACAATTCTTCCCACCATTTCTTCGGCTCCTGCTTATTACGGATTTCCGCAAAAATAACGCCTGCTTCCAAATCATCGTCCCTAATCTTTATTCTCTTAACTTATTCATACCTATGATTTAATTGTAATGTACCTCATTTTTATTTTTTTTATTCCACTTTGCTTGCTTGTTAATTATTGCTCAGGTATTATCGACTTTAAGGCAGATTTATTTTTGATAAAACTCACCATTTTGTACGTTACTATAGCTTTCTGTAGACTGTACCTACTTAGGAGGCATAACTTTTTTGTTCCAAAGTAGGTATCTCTTGGTTTTCTAGGTACGTTTCTAGTTTACTCTATGCTTGGAATTTTAATTCAACGACTCTATACGTTCAGGAGTTCACGCATCCCAAGATTTCGAGTTAGCTAAGTTAGATTAGCACATACCGTTTACACCGCAAGCTCGGCTTGGTCCCATTGACAACGTGGCTTTTACCACCAACTTGTAATTGATTCTGGAACTTGTGAGCAAAGATTTATACGTATACAGCCTACATTCATTAAGGGAACATAGTGTGCCAATTTACAACTAGTGTGGTTCAACTCCACACTAGTTGTAAATTGGCACACTATGTTCCCTTCATTCTACCGGTATTGTATTGTGCTTCAAAAGAAAAAAGAACCAGATTGAGTTTGTTAGTAGCTCCATTTCTTTTAAGAAAGATTTTTACTTCGCTTATCTTGTTTTAATTGTTCCCACATCCAGGGCATCTGGAAGAGATCCTCATTTGTAGCGATGAGATGTCCTTGTGGTGCATGTCCTCTGTATGTTTGTGTCTCTATATCTATTACATAATATGTACAGAATAGATAAATATATAATAAAAAATAAATAAAATTTATTTCCTTAAAAATACTAATCATTAATAAAAATAATAATCGTGTTAAATGGAGATTTAATATTTTTACTTTTGAGTGTGTAAAGTTTATTTTTGTTTCGGTACTGCCTATACGTTTGGTTTGATCAAAATATAAATGGACGAACCTGAACTAAAACAAATTGAAATACTCGTGAAAGCACTATCAGGACAAAGTGTCTAAACAAGATACAGATAACGTATGAATAAACGACAGAAAAAATAATATAAAGTTCACTGCCCTCGAAAGTGCCTTCTGTCGGTCGCAATGTGTTCCTGTTTGCTATATCAATAATATTAAAAAGTAACGTAATGTGAGACGAGTGATGAAACGTGCTACAGGGTACTCAAAAGATGTTGTTTTTTTTTTTAATTTTAACTTTAGTTGGAGGCTCTATGCATTATGTAGATTTAAGTAGTTTAAAGAAATTATGAGCACAGGAGCAACCGTACCTTGGTATTGCCTACGTTGTAATAAGTTTTTTTGGCCTCCAGTTTGGGCGTACAGGAAAATTGAGAGAAACGTTATTTTTATCTATACTAAAAGCTTTCTTTCAATAGCAAAATGTACCTACAGAAGAGTTTGTTCGTCTGGAGAGACTAAGGAAATAAACGTAGTTGTCAGGGCTAGTTTGGCATAAATAAAAAACCCTAAAACTGAGAAAGATTTTCTTTCACTCTGGTATAAGTAATGAGAATTACATACCTACCTACTTATTAGCAGTAGGTATGCATTATGGTAGATATTATAGCTGGGTTCAAAAAGTAAGTCATACTTACTCAACCTAACGGGTAAAGCTGTTGAAATATTTATTGTAGTTATTAAATTATAACGATTTAAAAAGAGAAATATCATTTGTATTCATGCCAAAAGATTCAAGATGCATTCGCAAATGTCCCGAAAGGTGTGTGCAATACCGCAAAGCGCACGCGCCCGAATCTGACATATGTTTTCATTCTAAATTTGAATTTTTTCTACATCGCAAAAAAAGATTATCTGGAGTCAAGGTGTTTTATCTATCTGCCACAGATTAAACAGCTTTTGCGTGTTTTTGCCAAGTGCTTTTTTTGTTTCGTTGTGTGCTTTTTTTACACGGTCGTTTGTTTACTTTAATAACTTCCGAACCGCAAATTTAATTCCACTTTTTGCCAGTTAACCCTTTTACTTCCGATAGGATACATGGAGGTATTCATTTTCTGTTGTCAGACATTTGAGTACAGTTTTAGCTTGCTATGAATTTTGATTTCTTTTGTGAATCCAGATATAGTATTTTTCAAACTCTCAGTTCCTGTCTTGAGTTTTAAAATATATGCAAAACTTTCAACTGAAATAACAAGTCTTAGAAAAAGAAAGAGACATGGGAGTGAAACCTTTAGTAATTTTTATATTTACTCTATATAATGTTTGCTGCCCCTTTTTTATATTTACCTACTCTATAATATAATGTTTGCTGCCCCTTTTGACAACCTCTCTGACTAAGTTTTTGCGCAACACGCGCTTAGCACATTAAACCGGAGTTCCAGTATTCGACTCCAGTTCTTATGGGTCTTTTTTTTTCTCTATACAAGTTAGTACTTGACTACGATCTCACCTGTTGGTAAGTGATGATGCAGCCTAAGATGTTATTGTACTAAATTAAGTAAATTTAACCCAACAGTTTCTACAAGCATCGCACCGGAACGCTAAATCGCTTGGCGGTGCGTCTTTGCTTGTAGGGTGGTAACTAGCCACGGCCAAAGCCTCCCACGAGACCAAACCTGAGCCAATTTAGAAATTATAAAATTCCAAAGTGGCCCGTGGCGGGAATCGAACCCGCGACCTCCCACTCGAATCCGAGCGTGCCGCCACTGCGCCAGGGAGGTCGTCAAGGGGGTCTTTATTAATTGTAGTTTGTTTAGATTAGACCTATTCTGATGGGAAGTTTTGGCGGCGGCTAGTTATCAAAAAAAAATATCGTACTGATGATGCTTTGTATACCTAATACTATAACCTTATTTACCTTCCAAGTAGTATCATACCATTATCGACTATAGGTACATCTTCACTTTTAATCACGAAATGCAATAAAGCTCAACCTACGGGAACTTGTGATTGAATTATACAGATAAGTAATCGTTTAATAACTTTTATTTGGGTTACTAAAACCAGAGCAATGAATACAAAATCAGACCGATAAGCGCCCTCGCGATCAAGTTCGTTCATCGTTTAAGAAACACATGTCGACCCCTCCGGAGTCCAGACAGAGCCATTTAAGAATGAAGGAGATACAACAGTGAGAAGAACAGCGGGTATAAAATATTTCTTCTTACGAAATTTTTAATGCAACCAAAAGGCAAACTGTGACATGTCAAGTTTATAAGACATTAATTTTACGTATGAGTTTTAAGCATGAACCTTAATTTAGTAAAAATTTTACCTAATAAAATGAAATTAGGTAAAATTTTAGCGCTTCTGAAACTTCAATGAATAAATCTTCACAAATACTAAATTTTGAACTTTTTGTGCCTTATATCATACGTTTAATCAGGTATTCAACTAGACCATTCTTAAAGATTTTTTGATTCCACATAAAACAAAGCTGCAAATAGGTAGTCCAATAGATTTAACATTCCCACTTTTCAAATGTCACCTCAGAGCTTAATAATTAGAATTTAGTGCATATATAAGTCCACAGCTGCTGAACATTGGCCTGTCTGAGGGAACGCCTTTACAATTATTTTATAATACTTATTGATTTCAATGAATATTGTAATCTTTTGTGGCCTTATTTAATGATTTAAAATATCTGTACAAATATTTTTGTAAAACGCTGTTTGATTACAAATAAATGAATAAAATAAAAAAATAAAAACACTTAGTATTGCATAATTATTTAAAAAAATAAAGTAAGTGTTTAATAAAAAAATAAAGACACAAAAAGTATTTACATTCAGCTTTCGAGTTTAACGTCATTGATTCTATCATCTTATTCGCTTTCCGCTCAGCTTGTCGCTTATTTATGCACTATAAACTGCGTCCAGCGATTAAGAGTGTTTGCCCGACGCGACGTCTTGAAAGCGAGGGTTAAGACGCTAGGGTTGGGGTTCACACGGACGGTTTGCGGTTTATTTGTTTACGTTTTCCCGATTATTTGCGCGGGACAGGGTAAACACGCAATTTGCTCGTGTTTTACTTGAATATTGGCTTCATTGCATAATTATTTAAAAAAATAAAGTAAGTGTTTATTAAAAAAATAAAGAGCAGCACAGATTAATTTGTTTTGCTGTAATCCGCTACTTGAAAAGATTCTGTATGGTACAACATGCCGGAACACTACCCACATGAAACACCACACACAATTTTCCAACACTTTCTTCGACGCACGTTTCGTCCCGAACCGGGACATTCTCAGGAGATGTTGACTTAACAATGCGAAATCGTAGAGTGACTCTCGTGTCAGCAACGCGTTCTTATATACCCGTTCTAATTACTCATCCCACTGTTCGCCCCACTCACTTCGTACCCCCGAAAACAAACGAAGCAGTGGCGAAGATGATACGTTAATTTGTTCGTTAAGTAATTGAAACTGATTATTATTGCTAAATTTTATTATTTCTAATTGTTTCAGCATGCTCAGATAAAGCCCTTTATCACAAGTATGTAGGATTTTATATGAATGATCGAGTGCTAATTTGTGTCCACTGTCTAGAAGATGTTTTGCGAAATGAGACTTTTGGGGTTGTTTGTTTCTAACTGCGGCTATATGTTCTTTCTACCGTGTATCAAATTTACGGCCTGTTTGACCAATATATACACCATTACATTCTGAACATTCGAGTTTATAAATGCCCGATTTTTGTTTATTATCTAGTTTATCTTTACCATTATAAAAAATAAAGAAACAAAAAGTATTTATATAGCAAGTATGTAAGTATTAGCTTACGAGTTTGACGTCATTGATTCTAGCATCTAATTCGCTTTCCGCTCAGCTTGTCGCTTGTTCATGCACTATAAACTGCGCCCAGCGATTAAGAGTGTTTGCCCGACGTCTTGAAAGCGAGGGTTAAGACGCTAGGGTTGGGGTTCACACGGACGGTTTGCGGTTTATTTGTTTACGTTTTCCGATTATTTGCGCGGAACAGGGTAAACACGCAATTTGCTCGTGTTTTACTTGAATATTTGCTTCGTTTTCAGGTTTCTTGGGGTTGTTTGGTGTTTAATTAATAGTGACACTTTGTTTGTGGCAAAAGATTAATAAATAGGGTTTTTATTATCTTTATTTTTGGACTTGGAAGTTTTGAAAGTGTTATTATTCTATTTTAAGCACCTAGCGCAAAATTAAGAACGCTTACGTTATGTGTCTATTTTGATAATCTATAAGCTCATCTTGTGGTTATTATATAATTCCTTGACTACATCATAGAGGGAGTCTATGTGCAAAATTTAAAAGACTTTTGAGTGTATGAGTTTGAGATGGGCGAAAATACTTGATGGAAATAAATCAGAACTTCTCTAGGTATATTAATGAAAGAGTTTGCTGTAAATTCAAATGCTTCGAGTAAGAATGCGGGTTGCAATAAGGTACTCGTAGTATTTCGGTTTTTTTAAAGTTTCGCAAGAGAAGATAAATATTCCGTTTTGTATATTTTTCTTTTTTAGAGGAGCAAATGGATAGTTTCGCATTCATAAAATTTGCACTTTCCTACTTAGATAATCGAATATGAAATGTGAATTTTAAACATCGTAACCTTTAATGTAGGTACAACCCTACTCTTAATAAGACGTTTATCTTTACAGACTCTTGAGAATTGAGATTTCCTCTCTGAAGGGGACCTTCTTATGAGTAAGTGCCTGATATTTTCTCACTCAATTACTTCACTCACAGCTGTTAATCTTTATTTTTTAAACAGTACATACTTATTCTATGTTATTGAAATTTGTGTTTAAATGCATAGTTACAATTTGTATTAAAAAGTGACAGGTATATTCATAGGTTTAGAGTTTTTTTTATCTATTTTATGAGGCAAAAATAATTATTTGTGAATCATCTAGGAGATAATTTTATGGCCTTCATTTAACAATTAAAAAAGCTAGGTTATATTATCTTTGATAGGGTAATTTTTTAGTGAAAGTAGCTTTCTCTTGAATATTAATTTCCTCTCAACTTTCTTTTTCGATAAAGAGGGCTTGGACTCTCACGTGTAGTCCCTCTGCACATACTGCACTATCATTCATTGTACACTAAGCAAATCAGAATTTTATCTCATGATCAATTTCTTTTAACCTTTTTTACCATACGAAAGTAATTTTAAATTAGGTAGGTATATAAATTTTTTCTGCTTGCTAGGTAGGTTTTTGATGCTTGCTAGGTATGTATATATTTTTTCCTACAGCTTCGTCGCTTGAATTTTATGTTTTCGGGATAAAATAAAAAGGATGTATCTGGGATAAAAATAATCAATTAAAGAAAGAAAGAATAATTCGTAGAAATGTTAATTCAGAATACCTAGCAAAGTAGGTATACGCTCACTCTACCTCTACACTCTACACTCTAAACTCTTTCCTCGCATAAATTCGGTTCATTAAAGAAGTAAGAAACGTCCAAACATAATCATAAACTTAGGATTGATCTCGTATTTTCTTGATCACATGTATTAAAAAAATATTGATAGAGTTACGTAATTATACAGGTTTCATATTGTAAGGGAGCTTAAAAATATTTTATAGTTTACACCCACCTGTTTCAGCCACAAAGTGATCACTGAAGCCATCAGGTACCCAACACCGACCTATCACGATAGTACGTGCTAATAGAACAAGTCATCCGGCAAATGTTTATTATAAAACCCCCACCCACTCGTCTCATGATAATATAGTAGTCGGGGAAAAAACCATATACGTACATCTGAGATTATTCCCATCGTTTCAATCGGAACTCAAAAATTTATCATAGATAACACAAACGCCTGCAGCCCACGTCCGCAAAGGCTGCTCATTAGTCATCACCACCGCAAATAGAAAATAAAGCGAAAATATCCATGACGTCAGATCTATATCAAGATCGCCGTAAAAAAAGGCAAAGCGTAGCACAAAAAGGCGCATAATAATAGAAACAAAAAACGCCCCGCGAAAGTTTCTGTAGCGGCACATTTTACGCAATATCTAGCACACGTACAACCGAGTGCACAATTCCTAGACTATCGCATCGAGAAGACACGCTTTTAATATCCGAGGAAGGCTGGAGACAATCCTCTTAATCATGGAGCAGACAATGGAAAGCGGGCCACGCACATACGAGAATGATTAGCCGCTTTGTTGGCGAGTGTACCGCACTTTTGTTACCAACTGTACCCGCCCGGAACTTTAGCTCATAATATGGATTGTGACGCTCCGAGGCCGTAATTGCTCCGCTTTATTAAAAAACGTTACTGACTATAATATCATAAACTTGTACAAATTGTTCTGTTGGACGTAAGTCTTTACACACAGGTGCCTGCCATCGTAATCAACCAAAAAGTCTAATGCAAAATTAGTTGCACATGAGTTCTCGGTTGGTTTTAATTAGTGAATCTCTATGTAAGATAATTTAATATTATATTCATTGCAGAATATAAATAAAATAAATAAATAAATACTCTTTATTTGCAACACACAAGAAATTGCACAAAACAAAAATACATATTATTAAAAAATAGTTTTAGGCACAAAATAATAAAATGTCTATTTATATCCCAAGCGCTGTTTTTTAAGCGCTTGCGAAAATATTCGCAAACATTTCTTGAAACAATAAACATACGGAAAGACTAAAGAGCCGCGTCACCAACACCGACTTATGAGGATGAAAAAAGAAATAAACTTCAAAAATCTTCGCACATCACCGGCACAGGCGGCCGTTCGCGTTCGCATCGTCTAATTAAAAATAAATCGCGTAAGAGACAAAGAGACGACAGACGCGAGATTTCGTTTTATTGCGGGGAAAAAAATCATTTCGTTACTCGCAGCATAGGGAAGATGGGTAAAAAACACAATAAAGAAACAATGTAAACAAGTTAGTGTGTACTTGAGTAGCTCATTACGAGCAGATGCGGTATTAGCCGCTCGCTGCGGAGCGCGGCCCACGGCTCACCGCCGCGCGCGCATCGACACACAGCCTCGCAGACGTTATCCCTGAGGATTAGTACGAATTTCGAGTCGACTCGCATCGCACAAACGAATCGAATTCCTCCATACATTTACAGTCAGTGCCATCTATTGACAGCTGCATGTCAGTGTCTGTCCATAGATGGCCCAGTGGGGTTAGTACAGGTTTTTGTACGAATTTCGAGCCGACTCGCATCGCACAAACGAATCGAATTCCTCCATACATTTACAGCTAGCGCCCCATCTATTGACAGCTGCATGTCAGTGACTGTCATAGATGACGTTTTTTTTCGTAATTCAAATTCGTACAAAAGCCTGTACTTATAACTCCTCTAAAAATGTATGGCGGAATTCAATTCGTTTGTGTGATGTGAGTCGACTCGAAATTTGCACAAACACCTGAACTATACCTAGTCTTTGTTTAACCTATTTCGGTTTAGATGACGCTTTGATGATGTTGCATTAATTAATTAAAAATAATTACCGTTCCGCTACTTTTTCAAACAAAATTCACAGGTATTTTTCGATGTGGAAACTGATATCGGAATGACAGTCTTTACAGACGCGCGGCTTAATTAGATAAGTATACTGAGCTTAGTAAAAAAATTACCTCATAATATTATGAGGTAATATTTTATGCTTATGATGACAATCTTTAATCTTCATGAGTACCTACTAAATTTTGAAGTTTTGTACCAAGGTATTTCTAGCCTATACGTGAGTTATTTCATGCACCGATATTGACCATTGACAATAAATTCTCTACTGAATTTTCTTTCACAGATCAAGATAAAGCCAGATCATTTTGATAAATTAATAAAACTTTCATATCTGTTTTCATTTTATAAACACAGGATTTTTCACCTATTATTTAGGGCTTACAGAGGTTATTCAAAAACGGAAAAATGTAAAAAATATTACCTACAGTTTCCATGGCTACACACAGAATTTATACACAAATATTTATTTTTTGAAGATTTTAATAGAAAAAAAAATATGAAGCTCAAACCGACCCCACTTTCAGTGTTATCCATCCGCCACAGATAGCTATAGCTATAGGTACCTTTATTCACAAGTACCTATATTGTTTTGTTTCTGTATTAGCGACAAAAAGAATACTCGAATTTAGACCAATCGATGCACTTTTGAGACCTGTTTCGGGATTGTTTTCATTCCATCCCATTTTCCTTTTGTTTCCAATTTGATACAATATGAATGAGCTGATGTTTTTTCTGTCTGAGTGCTATTACAATTGTATTTATTGTTGCGCTGATACTCGACGTATGATTAAAATCCTTCTATTAAAGAATTAGGTATGATTGTCTAATTGACAATGGGCACTCATTAAGCAGATGCGGATTGCGATCGGATTTTAAAGTTTTACTCATTATTTATCGAATTTTATTGTTACATATAAAGCATTCTTTTTAAACCAATAGAATTCTAGATCACCGTTTCGAGCTAGAGCTGGTTTCTTTCACAGAATTAAAGTCAAGTATTTAGAATTTTGTCGATAATTGCTGAAGTGGTTTTGTACCTTACCTTTTCTGTAGTTGATTGGTACCCAAGAAGTCTTCAATTTGAATCAACAATATAATAAGAGTAACAGCCTCAATTTTATTGTTCATCATATTCTGTTCTCAAAATAACTTCCAACTTTTAAGTAACTAAATCATACCATACCATAATACCATAATCTACCATAATAAATAATAATCTACCATATAAATTGACTTATTTGAACACAGTTATTTGCTTGCGGTATTTACTATTCTGAGTACCTATACATAGTTGTTCATTGATCTAATTGATTACGGAGGAGTAAGGGCCGATTATTCAATCGCCAGATAAACGTTAACCAAGGAATAAATATGACGTTTTGACAGATTTTGTATGGCATTTGTTTCAAATTTATTCCTCAGATAGTTTATCTGGCGATTGAAAAATCAGCCCTAAATTAAACGGATATTTCGTTAATAGCTATTTTGTATTTCTTACTGTAAAATCCATACACATAACATTATAATAAACTTGATGAAAGATGATATTTATAGTTATAATATGAAATAGGTCCCATGAAGTTAGGTACATTTTACTACAAGATATAAGTGATATCTAAGCATGAGCGGAACCGAGCAGGCATAGCGCACGGACGCGATGACGTGGTCAGTTCCGGTTCCTTTAGGTCATGCGTGAAGGAATCCCATGGTACGGTTTACAAAGAAGTGTTTCCTATACTCTTTCCATTCGTTTATTTTCACTTTGACACATGAAACAGATATAGCAACATAAGGACCAGAAAGAGACAACTTTATCTCTCTCTGGGCCCTTGCTATTGCTGTATCTGTTTCATGTGGTTTCATGTGTCAAAGAGAAAATCAAGAAATGCAAAGAGTATAATAAAGGTAATTCGGGACTGACAGCAATACGCTATTTGATATTAACGAAAGTTATTTTGAGTTATTCTGTGGGTTCCAAAAAACCAATGACAACAAAATCAGGAGCCAATGGGTGGTACTTACATGCAAAGATTAAAAAAATAATCACTCGATAGCTAAAAAGTAGTTTAAAATTTATTATACATGATATATCAAAATACTTATTTTTTAAATAATTTTAATAACTTTATAGTCTGTCGCTACTTTTTGACAGGTGTAATAATATAATTGGCCATAACAAAGCACCCACCGGAACTCTTATAAAAACAATTTGCTATTTACATAAAAGTACTGTGACAATTACATTTTTACATGAAAATTCCCATAAACATAATATTATGAGAAAGAACATCAGATTTACAAGCACTTATAAGAAAGGATAAATGCAACAATCAACTACTGAGGGATCCTATGGTCGATAATTAACCGTAATTCAAACTATCAAACTTTATACAATGCATCTCCATTGTACAAAAACAATAAACAATTGGATTTTATCAAAATGAATCCAGTTCTAATCCAACTCAGATATAATTATCAAACATGATATAAGACAACATTATTCTGATAAATTAAAATCTATTGAATCAGCAAAGGAAACAATCTTGTGCCTTCTTTCAATCCCTCGTAAAAAGCAGATGTTATCATTAAAAGACATACGATACTAAACATATATCACAAAGAAAATAACAAGTGAATTTTTCGAAGAACAATCCAGAGACGTATTTGCCCATACATGACATACGAATACGTTAGTAACCTAATGTATTAAAACCATTGAATAAGTAAAGGAAAATAAGATAAAAGATTCAAACCCTCGTAAAAACAGATCTAGTTATTATTTGACAAATACTACACCAACTCTACATCGTAAAGGAAATGAAAAGTGAAATGAAATCAAGTGAATCTTTTTAAAATCAACCCAGTTAATAATATAATGCCAAACATGACATACGAATACGATACTAACCTGATGTATTAAAAACCATTGAATATGTAAAGGAAATAACAAGTGACTTCTTTCAAACCCTCGTAAATACAGACCTAATTATTATTAATCAAATACGACACCAACTGTATATCGCAAAGGAAATAACAAGTGAATGTTTTGAAAATCAACCCAGTTAATGATGTAATGCCATACATGACATAAGAGTACGTCACTAACTGGATGTATTAAAAACCATAGAATAAGTAAAGGAAATACCAAACCATTGAGCGAGTGAATCTTTTTAAAATCAACCCAGATAATAATATAATGCCATACATGACATACGAACACGATACTAACCTGATGTATTAAAAACCATTGAATAAGTAAAGGAAACAACAAGTGAATCACGTGCCGTTCCTTTCTTGTATCGCTACGTATCTGCGCCTAGTTCCGTTATGTGATAGCGTAATTATATGTTTTCCGCTCATCTCTTTTGTGGAGGGCTTGTGTACTCACTGCTTCCTGTCTTGTGTGAGCGGTGGCGTGGTTTAAACTACAGGATAAACGACTTTGGAATATTTTAAATCTTTTTTATTTTAAATACGAATCAAAATTTTTCACTCGCAGCGGGATTCGAACCCGCGTCTCCCATCTCTCGCGGCTGGGTTCTCTAACCGCTGAGCCATGCGAGCCTTGTCCCCCTGCGATGAAATTCTTGATTCGTATTATTCGGTCCTTAGGCAGGACTAGCGCCATCACTAGTGAAACGTAACAGTATCAAACTAATTTCGAAGGCTCATAATTTCATATGAAGCAAACTTCGAACAAGAGATGACACATTGCCGTTTTAACTAATTATCTTATTGATTAGTGTTTTCCACACTTAGGAAATAATTCCTATTTTAAATAATTTTAAATCTTTTTTGGTTGCAAAATCGAATCGATTGTAAATAAATACCTGTATAACCTAAGCATCTCACCTTACGTAACCTAATCGCGCTATCAGTGTCAATTTATCTTGTTCAGATTTAAAACTTTAAAAAGCATCATATGATCCGTGGAGCTAAATGACGAATTCCAGGCCATTTCTCATTACAATAGTTGTTAATGCCTTTATCAAATTTATATAATTAAGCTACTAGCGTAACTCCTAAGCTTTCGTAAATGCCAATGGCCAAAAATTTTATACTTTATGCCATAATGATTGGTAGTTAGTTAAATTCTGCACTAAAACAAGGAATAACTTATCATATATCAATACGTACGTCAACAGGTAACTTAACTTAAAAAATACATTGAATAAATGCTGTTTTTAGATCAAAGATTTATTATAATCGGGGATTGTATGCTCGCATTTCATTACTGTTATTTAATAACTGGTTTCAAAGAAGGAAAGATTCATAAATCGCTCGAAGCTTATGACTTAAGTGACTGACTATTAAATGTATGCAGTTTTATTGAAAGGGGAGATGTGATTTATGTTACTCTATTGGTTAATAATTTCTTTCCGTGATTCTTTTACTGAGCGCATCTAAGTTTGTGGCGAGAGAAAGTAAAAAAGCAAAGAAATAATAGAAAATAATCTACTTATACTTTTAAAATAATATAAAACCACTTTGGTTTTACCTACTGATGGACTTATTTGAAGTTCCTACCATAAAACTTAACCCAAAAAGAACTGCTTCTTTCGTAATTCTATCGGGCTTGGTTCTTTCCTGACCAGGTAAGAGTTAATTTGTAAAAAAAAATAAGTTTTAGGAATTCGTATAAGCATACGCGTATCTTCAGACAATATTTAGAACTAGATGGTATTTCTTTTGCAACCAAAACGTCCAATTAGAAAACCTTCAACGATCGTTTAAGGGTAACAGCAAATGTCACGCTTTGCAACCCTTAAGACTATGCAAACAGATGGCTATGGGAACATTTGTAGTTAACTAGTTAACCTAGACCGCTGGTACCACCTTATTGTCACAAAAATACAGTCCAATTTCAGTCTATCTTCCAATAACTGGACGGATAAGTTAAATACAAGTATTTCACATAAAATCAAATTAGTTTCTAATAATGGGGATGTAAAGTTGATTTTTGAACGGCATACTATCAGAAGGGTCTTGCAATTCTGATCATCGATTATTATTATAATAATAGCATGCCGATTGTGGCATACTGACACAAATAATGATCGCCCTTGGTACTGCAATAGACCGATTAAAGAGACATGAATTTTAAACAGCCCCAAGTGCAATATGTAGATTTATTTTATTGGCTATAAATAAATCAATAGATGGAAATCTATCACACGAATGCTTCTCTCACATATTTGGAAATGTGAATCAATTATTTGTTATGTTCAATTCCTAAAGTTAGCTGTTAACTTATATAGGTATTATAAGATATGGCCATACGTCCTACGCACTTCATAACCATCGTTATCAATGAAACTACAGCCCTTTGTAGGCCTGAGCCTGTCCAAGAAGATTTCGCCATCAATTCCTATCGTTAGCGCTCTTTTCCAGTTTCGTATGCCGAGTTGTTTTGCGTCCTTCTCACTGTCCAAAAAACGAAGCTTTTCTCGACCTACACTCCTGTGCCCATCTAAATGTGAAATCATGAGCTTTTTACTTGGACTGCATACCTACGTTTGGTCCCATACGTTGCACCTACTGCAGCAATCTTGCGATCTTTAAGTGCCACGTTAGGCTTACCAAAGATGTTATATTACTCAAAATTGTACCAAATTCGCCACATTAACCCAATAACACTAAATAATATATCATTGCCCAATATATTAGAAACGCCACGAAAAATTTAAATTAAGCTGGCCTTACTTAAAAACTTAGCAGGTAATCATGCCTGATGGAATAAAAAATTCTAATTAGATTATACGTTCGTTCTCAGACTGAATTCTTTACCAAGTCCTTTTGAGAAGCACTTAGTGTTGCAATTTACTAGTTTCTTAACGATACCGATATATCTATCAAATATTTTCAGGGTAGGTTTACAATTGGAGCAATGCAAAGAAGGATGTTAACGGCAAAGAACTCTTTTCTACAAATACAGTCTTTCGCCAAAAGAAATTGATAAATGCATCGTCTTCAGGTAGACGTCCTTCAATATCATGACATGAAAAAAGGATGACCTACTTCAAAATTCGCACCTTTCACGAAGAAAGAGTTCCTTTGACTGGTAGATACCACCTTGCTGGCATATGGCAGGCCTTTAACCCGCATGCGTTTCGATTTATTTGATAGAAAAAAGGGCATTCAGATGAATATGGACAGGATTCAAAGCCTAAGATCCCTTTTAATTTCACAAAAAATAAACTTGATTGCTATATATATTTCTTATGGTTGAAAGATTTACTTTACTTTACCAGCAGTGGAAGATTTTTATACGAACCATGAACTACGCTCCTAATCCGTATATTTTCTTTCTGTAATATAAAAATCAGTCTTCTTGCGTTAGTTTAGTAGAAATTGTTTTTTGCAATTCTGTGTAGCGACCAATAGGTATTAGTAACTCCTTTCAAGTTAGTTATCTTCGGCTGCATCGTCACTTAACATTAGGTAAGATTGCAGAGATGTACTAACTGGTATATAGACTGAAAAGAGTGTGTTTACGTCGGTTAGTTATTTAGTGAGAGCAGGACAACGTCTGTTGTGTCCGCTAGTTTCTAATGAAAATTAGTATCAATTATTTCTTTTTGGAAGTAACCCAAAAAAATAAAGTAATTTTACAGCCATTTTTTGCTCAATGTTTAGCACGCGTTCGTCTTGCGAAACGCGTATGGATTAAAAAGAGGCGACTGTTTAATTAATTTTTATTATTTGACTTTCATTGGACAAAATACAACTGGCAACAAATAACTTGGAACTTGCCACTGAATAATTAATCAAAGTAAAAATTAAGAAAAAGACGCGTTCCAAATTTGAATTTAACCGCCAATTGAACGACACGACGCGTCACTTCTCCCCATACGCGTCGCTCAGAGCATCAGAGTCGAAGCAACGCTACCCCCGCGAAAGGTGTGCGCTGCCGCTCAAACAGGGGGGCCACCACCCCTATTATCTTTAACATTTTGAAGTCTGTTTGCAAGATAAAGGCAAAGGGAGCCGGGGGGTGATTTTCTTTATTCTTCACCCGGATTTATTATTATTTTTTAGATATTATTACTGTGATTGTCGACCGGCGCGTGCGCACATGTCCCGCACCCTACCGAGTGCCGCACGAGCATAATGTACGAGTAATGCTCTTACGCGTTTTGTATTTACTTTCCTCCATTGTTCCCGGATTATTGAAGGTTACTTTACCAGTCCTTAGTTTCAATTCGTAGTTTTATAATTGGCATTATTATATAAATCTATAAGAATTTAGCAATTTACCTCCCTTGGTTGTCCAGCAAAAGTTTCCATTTGTCGCGATCCAAAAAACGCGATTTTGACCCATTTAAAACAGTACACCTTGTGCATTTTGATAATTCATTCAATAAAAGTCCAAGCACACCTGGTTTAGCAATAAAACTGTTACACACACGAAATACTCCAAGAAATAAAAAAAAAACAAACAATCCTAACAGAAAAAGTAAACTTTATTTTGAAATCTTAAGTTGTACATTCCTTTGAAGACTTGTAAGAAATAATTCTTTTTACAAAGCCAATCTTCTGACATCGTTTTAAAGCTCAATTTGATTCCGAAATAAGCTTTACAAGTGAATGAATACTCTGAACAGCTGATTTTACGTTCGCACCTTACCGTAAGAAGTTGTTTTAAGCAATAACATATCTTATTCTTATAAACATGGGGTCCGTATTCGTAAAATAACGGTCACCGTAACTTATAAGGTTCTTGAACTCCTTAAGGTGTTTGTGATCTACACTGAGTTTTAAATTCAATACTGTTAAGAAATAAGGTATAGTTTCGTTTGTATTTAGCTACAAGGCACGTGTTTGAAGATAACATCCATGCACATGCTGTTTGATCCGGTATTAATGTGCTCTGTGGGCGGATCAGATGTCCTGCTTTCAAGGCATGGCGCCTAAGACAATAGTTACCAGGTGGTTCGTCGGTCACTTTGTAGAAAGCGTTTCCTTGTTTGCTCTGTTTAAGTTAACTTTACTTGTCTATAAAGAAACCGTCTTTTTAAAGTTTTTTAAAAAACTTGTAATTTTAGCATCATCGAGAGAGCAGAGAGCATATAAAGAGAAGCACGAGACAGTTTTCTTTCTTGTCAATTTAAATCCTTTTACTCTTTAGCTTTAGCCTTTGAGGGTAGTCTTGAATTTTCTTAATAATTTTGCAGACAAATATTTCACAGTAGACCTAAGAAACCCATTAACAAAATTCTGTAAACGTATATTGTATATTCAGTATCTGTGGATGAATTTGCTAGAAAAGCTGCGAGTTCGAAAATTGAATATCGATCCAAAATGGCGTCTAATCCCATAGACGTGGTACTCGGCGCCCACTAGTACACTTACGCTTACTTGCACCCCTCGCCACCTTTGACCCTGCGCCGGCGCAGCTGCAGCCACGAGTAAGATGGCTACCGCAGGGGAGTACCGATCGATACGTCCTTAGCAACAATCGATGTTTCTGAGGGTGGTAAATTATATTGCTAAATATTTAGGATGGTACCTATGTGAAAACGATATGATTACGAAGCTACGTTTATGTAGGTTTGTTGGATGGAAACTATTTAGTTTACTTCGATAAAATTGTCCAATAGGTATTAACTTATTCTGATAATCCAAAAAATTGGTTGCCTGTAAAGTCGGTTTACTGACGATAGTTGAACGTGACAACGTCTTCTTTGTCGCTCGTTCCGCGCTCGCGAGGTAACGCCGGTAACGCCGGTAACGCCGCATGAGCGAGGTAACGCCGGTAACGCCGGATGAGTCATGTTTTTTCGTGCGTGCAACCGGCTCTATCGATTTATAAGACGTTGTCACGTCAAAAAATCGTCCATCTTAGATTTGTGTGCTATGGAGTAGGTAACAACTATCCGAAATTCTGAGCTAATATCATTTTAATGAGGCTAAATAGAGACGAAATAATTGACTCGTACCTACCGCTTATCGGATGAGAAACACAAGCCCCAAAAAAGAAAACAAGTGAAAAATCGAAAGCCAATTACTGAGAGTTGAAGCAGGAGAGCAAAGGATTCAAAAAGCCATAGACAGGCTTTGTCGTGCACCTTTGATTACCTTGCCCCGGCTGGACAGGGTACAGAAAGACAATATACAGATAGAAATGAATAAAAGACTAGTTTTGTTTCCATTTCGCTTTCATAAACGCGAATGCGATTCTTTTATATAACGTTAAACAACTAGCTGCCTCAAAACATTGGAGAAGATTACGTTTTGTTCTTGACTTTTAAGGCATTTCATTTTATCTAGCAGATCGCGAAATATGCCTAGTGGGTAGGTACAGGTAGTTGCACTTTAAACTTTTAATGATCTCAGTGCTTTTTTTCTGCTTCGCGATTTAAATTTACAGAACCAAAAACAATGCATCCGATACTTCAAAAGTTGGAAGTCTGGAGCGTTCATCTCGCAACTATTAATTAGTAGTCCCCCGATCGCTTCGTAATCAAGCATAAAATTAAACCTTGGCACACGCCAAGCGCCCAACAAAGGTAAGGGTGTGTCCACACCGCGGTACCTTATGGCATAGCAATTTGTTCAAGACATCTGGCCTCACACCTGCCCGCACCCCTCTTACGCGCACTCATACCGATGGTTACTGTTCGAAAACTACAAACAAATTTTCGCTTCGAAATTAAAGCTTGCGAGTCGAGCGCATAAAGTTCAAAGTTCTACATTACCGAAATAAAAAAACGCTCGCAAGTTACCGGTGTATTATGGTTTTGGCACAAGGTCCAATGCCCCTGTCATTCATCGTAACGTGTTCGCTCATTAAAATTCGGAAATGACGAACAGTTTTTCGAGTCCAATTGTTCTAGACGCGGTCAAGCGAGACTTTATGACGGCGAATGATTCGTATGTTTGCTCATTAGGAGACGCTAGTTCCGACCGGCGCGGCGTCTGAAACTTTTAATCCGTTTCCTGTCAGACGTAACTGGCATCGTTCAATTAGCCGCATGTCGCATCTATCAAGCGTTGTTTGTGCTCTGGACTCGCATGTCAATCTCAATAGCGGGGCTTCGCAACACAATCGCTATGCAAACGCGCAGCGTACGTCCATTGAAACACTTACACGCACAAGACGCCTCGTAAGGACTGTACCGTCGATGTGTGCGTACTCCATTCAAGACGCGGTGAGACGGTCTCCTTACGTCATTTCCTGTGACGTCACCCGTCTTGCAAGTGGGCGTGTGAGCGACGCTTTACCAATGCTTTTTATTTTGACAGGTCGCGGTGTAACTTGTTTGATGACGAGATAAGTGAAGGGTTCGTCGGGAATTTGATAACGTGTAATTTTGTCTCGACTTCAAAAGATGTTTTGTTAAGTATTCAAAATACAATAATACGTATATTGGTTAAACTCATTCGGATATAACTAATTACGATCTTTTAATGATAATTACGAGGGTAAGTGAGACTTTATTCAAGTTACCCCTATATTAAGCATTAAGATTCGAGATCACTATCATAAATATGCAGTCAATATGTATTCAAATACAGAAGTCAAATGGGCACATCTCAGTTAACACACATAAAGGAACAACATCCGGTGTTCTGCGAAAAAATATATTTAATTCGAGTGTCACCCAAGGATGCGGGACACCACAATGGTAATTTGGGTCAAGTAGAGCAATTCTAGTCTATTGTGCAAGCAAGAATAGCTCCTTCTTTGAGCCGCCCGCATCAATGCAAATAAATATTTTATTAATATCGGAGTTGCTTTGGGTTTCTTACCACAGTGCTTGGCTTTAAAAAAATTGGTTGTCTGTAAAGTCGGTTAACGGACGATAGATTTACGTGATAACGTCATTATCATAATCATTATGATAATCATAATCATAATCGTAATCGTAATCATATTTTATCATTATTTTATGTGATATTTATCGTGCCTCTCTATCGCTTGGTGGAACGTTACGCGGAACGGTACACGGAACGGTACTATTTTTCACGAGTGCTGCTGGTGTTCATCAATTTATTAAACGTTATCACGTCAATAATACATAGTGCATGTTGGCGACATGATCGGCAAAGATTTTACTTCAAAGAATTATTGTTGTTACAGTATTTATTACTGTAACAACAATAATCTTACTTCGAAGAATAATGGGCTCCTACCTATTTACAAACCAATGTAAAGGGTTTCACTTGGATTTTTGGACGGGCCGGTTTGGCTTAAATTTGAAATTGAGATAGATTAAACCTACTGTTACTTTATTTATATAGGATAACACTAACACATCTAGTTTAGCGTTAACCTTAACACTTATATACTTTATTCAGATTCTAGACGATGCCTACTGCACAGAATCCTTTCTTATAACGGAATCGGGGGGGACGTTCATCGTAGACTTTCGTAGAGCTTCTATAGGTCTACGAAAGTCTACGTATAAGTCTACGATACACAGTTAGTGCAAGTTAGTAATAAATAAGTTTTATTGAAACTTGTAAAAGCCACTCATGAAACTTATAGGACACTAGCTTTTGATATAAATATGCGTTAATATTCTCAGCAAAATCTTCGTAATAGAGTAACCATGAAATAAAATTCTCATTCATATTTCTCTTAAAGCTTAATTTTCTACAGTTATATTGAATCAGTGTGAATCCAATAAAAGGCGAATTAACACATCTACGAATTACGATACCGTATCTATAAAAGATTTTTTTGTACACATCTTGTGCAAGCTAATGATAATCCGGAACATAATATGAACAGCACGTCCGATATATCTAGAATAGTTTTTATATTTTGTTCGCAAATCTTTGCATTTGAAAAGCTTTAAACACTGAAGTTCATTAATTACATTTGGCACTTCCTTGTAAAAATCTGGTTGTGTAATATAGAATTAGATATTAGACTATTCCACCGATAAGAAACTTCAGGATATATCATAATATGAGCATTGGAATGATTTGCATAAGTACTTAAACCTTTTTCGTACAAGCAAACAGTAGCGCCATCTACCAAAGTTCTGTACTTAGGTGGCTGCTGAGCAAACTACAGCGTGGTCTTACTATTGGTGGCAAAACAAGCATTTTTGGCACCGGTAAACTGCCGGAATTCTTTCGCGCCGTCCGCCATATCGAGGGTATATGATATTTAATATTCTGATATTCTTTTTTAATCTTGTAAAGAAAAATTAAGTAATTTTTCACCTAAGGAAAAATGACGAATTTAAGTGCATAACTAAGACGAACCTTAGATATAATATGACGAGCTTCATAAGATGCGCTTTTCACCAGATGCCTTATCTTCAGGCAGATGCGTTTAGTCAGAATCTATATGACAAAAAGTATTAATAAATCGGTGCGTATATTCACGCTTCCGGTTCTTAAGGGCTACCGCTATTATGACGGACAATTAGCCTCTTGAATGAGGCAATAAACTATCGGTACACGACTACACGCCTTCGACACCTGGTCTCTTACTGAATCTGTAATTATTAACAAGTTAGCAAATGTTATTGGCTGTTTCGTAATGGTGATTTATTAAAAGATATGTTAACCAAAGCTGCTTAACTTTTAAGGATGCTCTTAGGGTCCGATTCAAATAGTCTTTGATATCATTTATTTACTTTTACCAATGAAATATTGCATACTAACAATGGCTGATTTCTAGTGCTAATAATCCATTGTTTTGTTAGTATTTTTATTGTATAGGAATAATCATGTCTGATGGCTGATGGGTATTGCTTGCTCTCAGAATAGAATAAGGTTTTCCAATAGCTCGTCAACTGTGCTTTAAACTGATGAAAAGTTCCGTTATCTCTTGCTAAACAAGTCGTTGTCATCGAAACTAAATCATTGGCTTCGTCTCCTCTTCAGATTCAATTGAGCTAAACATGTCATAGAAAAACATTTTAAGTTCCATAAAATCTTGTAAAAATCCACCGTGTTATATCTTTCTCTCTTTTTCTAATAGGTATGTAAAATTCTCCAATATTTGTTACCAAATTCCTTCAAAACGTCTCGATCTCGATTAAGAAATTTTCTGTATATGTTCGGTAGGTCTAAGAGTAGGTCGTAAGTTACTTTTTAAATTCCTAATGGCAAAACAATGTTTGCCGGGTCAGCTAGTTATCTATAAAAAATAAGAGGATACTTAAGGAGACAAAACACGTGGCCTACCTTACAAGCTACCACCAACAGATAAAAACAAATCGTTGAACCTTCGGAGAGTTGACAAAACAATATAACTCTTCTTCAAAACACTTACCGATAAGACGTCACTGTATCGATAGGATCTACATACGGGCCCACGTGCGGGGTCGGGACCACCCGGTGCGTGCGCGTGCGATGCTTTTTTTACACAGCCAATCTTTCACCCGTATGCCGGTCGATGCGAGAATCGATATTCAACGGTGATTCTACGACAGTTCTCTTTTACTTTCTATCGCCTTTTTTAATGCTCACTACTTTTTATACAGGATCATATAAAAATACCAATTTGTAGTTGTTTACAATAAAACTAACAACTTTTGTTCAACGACTTTTCAAAATAATTCATACAAAAAAAAATATTTCTGTAAAGTGTCATTACACTATGAAACCAAATATATGTGATCTGCGAAACAGTCACCACAATCTACTTGTCCCAGTTACCAAACCACTGCGAGTAGTTAGGAAATATGTGGTGATGATGAGACGGGTGAAGAAGCAACACTGCCACCACTTGCCACTTGCCGATGTTACATTACAGAGTAGTAATTTATTAGAGTATCTCGAGTCACCTTCAAAGAAATATTGGTTTTCTTATTTGCGATGTCACTCTATCAAATCCGCATTGTGGAGACTGGCGATCTTAAGTCTTTTTCGACATAGCTGACGTGTGCATAGTGAAGTGACAATGGGTGGTGCCTGAAGGGCGTAGGACCGATGAATGTTAGGCACCGAAGGTACTGGAATAATCTACACTCCTAACCAAATGACGAAGTGTTAGAAGACCCCTAAACAACTATACACAACGAATTGCGTTGGACCCAGCCAAGTTACGCAAAATAGATCTAAGAGATAGAGCCTAACCTAACAACGACAGCTCCGTGAGTGCGGCAACTTTTTCTTGTAGTGTGAGTGTGTCAATTTGAAAGTATGGTGCGTGGATGCTAGTGTGCGTGAAAATTGTGTAGCGACGGCTCGGGTATATGCGAACTTTGACAGAGTATTTATTGCCGCACTTTTGAAGTCGCGTGCAACCTCTTGGACCTCCATGAGGTCGCCGATCGTTCGTTCGTTTCAGCCGACGGACGTCCACTGCTGGACAAAGGCCTCCTGCAATGCTTTCCAGCCCGCACGGTCCTGCGCCAATTGTATCCAGTGCCTTCCCGCGACTCTTTTAATGTCGTCAGTCCATCTGGTCGGAGGTCTGCCAACACTGCGCTTTCCCGTGCGGGGTCGCCATTCCAGCACTTTGGGTCCCCAACGTCCCTCGGTTCTACGAGCTATGTGCCCCGCCCATTGCCACTTCAGCTTCGCGTGAGCTATGTCGGTGACTTTGGTTCGTCTACGGATCTCCTCATTTCTGATTTGATTTGAGGTCGCCGATACAATTAAACTAATGAAAGAATATTTTATACTAACGAATTTTATTAATCAAAATTTATCTTTGTTTCAGATCTACCAACAGGCCGCGGGCTTTTTTCTCGTTGGATAGTTACTCAAAATCATATTAATGGTAAGAATATTATTGATAAATACATACATTATTTTGCATCTAATTTGTTCACTTTTTATTAATCAGCAACTTTCCAAAATCGTATTTAGAACTGTAACTTATACGAATATATTTGTAATGTATATTTGTAAAATATTGATTTCGACGCAGTAAAATAATATTAGGTTTGTTATAGTTTCCTTACAGATACCATAGAATAAAATTTTCGTTTAAAAAAATATTTATTATCATAACACTATCTAGTTTTAACACAAGCCTCGCCTGTGAGCTATTCAGCTATCTACTGTCTATTTGCTATGTACGAGATAACTATAGGGCTGTCAACTTTTTTGCTAACTTCTAGAATTTCTACTTCGCGTTTTGCGTGTAAATGATCACCTTGGCTCCACAATGGATTCCCCTATTAATTAATAAATACTAGGTATATGTTCATTCAGGATAACATAGCTTCATATTAGGCAAATAGATCCGTTACAATCCAATCAGTATGTAAAGAAGAATGACCAAATTTGGTATCAAGCTTTCTCATGAACCAAAACTAAAATATTATAGGAAAAAGAAAATAGTGTTTTTCAAAAACCATAAGCACTAGGAATTGGTTTTTCATGTCCGGAATTTAATTTTAAATACAAAGGTTAAGTACCTACTTTCTTTTCAATGTACATTTCCTGTCATACAGATTTTATTAAGAAGCACAACTTGTTTATTTGCCTTTAACTTTGGAATCCCGATGTTAATTAAAAAATATACTAGTAGGAGTTACTACAGTTTATAAAAAATAAAGTTTGGATTTGGATCTGATTGGTGCGTGACCCATACATCCATGGTCATTATCCAAAAAATGGATACAAGCAATAGATACAATAGTATGCCTTATGGCTTTTTAAGGATTGATTATTATGTAACAACAAGGGTGTCAACCCTAGAGCGGCAGGGCATGCCGGAATAAAACCGACAGGATTTTGCACAACCGTATTTTGTCTGCAGCCTGACAGGGGTGGACATCGCATGAATTTTCAAATAATCAGACGAACCTGCATCCAAGTTATAAAAGGGTTGACAATTCAATTTTATAACTATTCGTGGAGCGACGCAAAAAGGTGCTTTCATGCCTATCTCCTATCTACCTACTTACTTTTTTGTTCGAAAACTTTTTAAATGAAGTCTATTTTTATTCTAGTTAATTTTTTTTAATAAGTATAAACCGATTTCTTCAATTTATTAATTTAGTAGGACTTTATAAAGACTATGGTCTATAACATACACGATTGCCCAGGCCAAGTGCATTGATTAAAAAAAATTACAGCTTACTTTACCTTTATACTCTGTATTGCATTAACAGCCAATCGCAAAGGCGAATCGATTAACGAAAGATAATTTTCAAACACGGCGTTCGAAGTACAAACATAGCGCTATAAAGCAGAACATTAATCAAGAACAACGCAGTTTTGAATATCGAACGCCAAAAGCGATGTTATCAGATATCAATGCATAGCCGTTACGTGAATTCGACCCGGTATTTCACAGAAGGAAATGTAAATTTTCTTGATCTATCTACTTTGCGCCAATGGTGCAGTTTTAGTTTATTTTTACCTTTTACTTTATTAATAACAGGTAGGTTTTTCTATTCTTCGTAACCTTTGCTGGAGTATGATAGCAAACTAGTTTTAAGGCAAAATGTTATAAATTATTACATACTTTTTATTTATGTCAAAAAGTATACTTATAGTGTGATGAAGTAATAAACAGCTCTCTGAATAAAACAATAAAAACAATCATCAATATTCAATTCCTACCAACTGTTCATTTGTAATAAATTCATCTAACTATAGATAGATAGATAGACTAACTAGATTCATCTAACTATTACCTACCTACATAACAAAACCTGGGAGTTGATAGTTATTTGGTGGACTCTCGATTACTGTTTTGTTGGCAATGCCAAATGCAGGAAAATGTTGCCTGCTCCACTAGCAACTTTTCTCCTATTAGGGAGTTACGACACGTCTGTAGAGTTAGTTGATCAATCAGTGTAAACTGTAAAGGGAGATATGACCTCTAAATAGAACTGGTTTTGTTTGTACTCGTACTTGCACTGAAATTATTATTTTTAACATTTTCGTAGCAAGTGTATTATCGATGACAAACAAAAAGTATGGCTGTGGCATTTTCCAAAGATGCAAAAAAAATCGTGTTCAAAATATAATTGAGGAGTTCCTTCAACATAAGTAGGTAGATACTAGTAAGTAGGTACTTAATTAAATGAAAATCTTAGGTTACATTATAAAACTTTGTTTTTAATATTGTAAACTATGCAAAAATCTTTATACATATTTACTTCTAATCGTAAAGTAAATAAAACTGCAGCAGACATTTACATAATTTTACAAAGTTTTCTATGCAATAATTTCTACCAGTGCATTTCGCATCTCACTCCTGATTGCATACTAATCAATATAAGTATATAAGCACTTATTCAGACGGTATAATTCCTTTAATAAAAATACAGAGAGGCTGCTGAAAGGGGGAGAAGGGGGTAAGCGCAATGGGCTTCGGAAAATTCACCCGGTGAATGGGAAACGCGGCAATAGACAAACAGCCGACTGACCCCGGTCTACCCACCCCACCTAACGTGCATTTTGAAATAATGCCCCCCAAGTGCGGGAGGCGTTTTTAACCGATGCTTAAGAGAGATATTATTGACCTTTTCGCTACATACGGATAGATTTTTGCAGAGATTACTTTTAACTTACGGAACTTTAAATAACATTGCATCTTTTTCAATTAACCACAAAATTATTTTTCTATAGAAAGTACTTAGTTACTCTTAATATCGAACGAATCTGCAAGCCAACTCTCACTATGTACACAGATTTTCCAAAAACTTTATCTCTACGTACGCTTTATCCCAACACCACGAGCTTTATCAACAGCTATTGACAGGACAGTCTAGGTTTACCTAATGGAGAATTTTAGGTAGGTATATGCATTATGCATATTGTATGTATATTTGACAAATACACGTTGAGCCAACATCGCCAAGTGTCCTGAATCTGATGATGTTTTGAGGCGAAATGTTGGTATGTAAAGAAGTTTTTGAAAGTTATATGTGGTTTATAGTTTGTACTCCCTAAACTGACTCTAGTTTCAGAGCGTCAAGAACTAAAGTGACGCTCTTTGTGCCAATAGGTGTCTTTCATATATTTTGGCAACGACACCGAACACACTAAGTGAAGAAGTGTTTGTATTTACGTTACCTACGTTTATTCCTATGATAGAGCGACTTTAATTAAATATTCCTCTTCTATAGATTCTTGTCGTGACCTTGTCGTGTATGGAGCAAAGTCAGATTGAGACATATCCACAAATATTTGCTGGTTACCTCAGTTTCATAATTATGTCTTTTGCATGTAGGAAAGCCTATCCGCGGTTTTTGTTTTCTTCTGTGACGACGACTATGATACAGACATAAGTGGTCCAGTAGTAGAAATAGAGATGGTTTATAAAACAGATGAACCATCCGGTGACACGGCCATCAATTAGAGCCGTCACACGCAGAGCGCCGCACAGCGAACGAACGTTTTGTATAATTTACACAAATACAGGCCGTAATAATTAAATCTAGGGACCAAAATAGCATGAACACATTTGACAGACTTATCCAATCTTGGCGTCGGTACGCACGAGGTTGTAAATCTAGTCGACGCGAAATGGCTGACCAGTAGTCAGTACCCCCACAGATCTATGCTATAGCTGCAAAAGTGTGCGCCATAAATTTTATACAAGCCCCGATGTACGGTAAAACCTTTCGTAGTGTGGGTGAAAATTCGTGCAGTAAGAGGAGTGGACATCGGCCGCCTCGCTTTGTGTACGCTGCCCTAGGAAATGGTATTATGGTAGGAAAGCTAATCTAAATAAATCGGTGGTATTGACGTGAGGTTAGTTAGCTAATTAAAGAGTGCTCACCGCGTGGGGTAATGAATTCGGCGGTCGACGTGTCAAGTTCGAGTACCCTCCGACTTTGATACACACGACTACATTTCTGTTGACTATTGTAGGTACCTAAATCGCTGATTAGTCGTGGTTATGTTAAACTGAATTGTTGATGTTTGAAACTTATAGCAGATGTTTTTCGTATTTAACACGTTAAACGCCGTGGGGGACAACATATGGGCCTCACTTGTATACTAAAAGGAGCCAGGTTAAAAATGCCCGATTGTTTAATGTTTCGTATAAGTTTTTATTGCTTTAGGGGCTAGAAAATGTGCCAAATCACATGAAATAAATCGAAGAAAAGTAATTTGTGACTTTATTTTACCGAAATACTACTGTCACTCAACAGTTGCCCCCCATGGCCCACGCGGAAATAAATCGCGTTGTTCGTTGGCGGGGGCCGCGGGGGTCGGGGTGTCGGTCATCCCCGCTCAAGCCCTGCCGGCCACCGGCCGTCTCGATACGCAATTCCCGCGCAGTGACCGTTTGGACTACCTAGCTACCTACATTGATTACGTAACGATTCGAGAATTTTCGGTTTATTTGTTTACGTAAATTAAATTGTTGTTTATTGCATTTCATTCATTGCTTTATTATAATGGATGAGTTCGAAGATTTCGAAATAAATCAAGAAGATTTATCACAAATAGAAGAATTAGAAATCACCTTGTTGAATAATAGTTTCCATGTAAGCTCTGAAGAAGAAGACATAAATATCCATCCAATTACTCGTAAGCGTCGTCGAATTATGGTGATAGACAGTGAAGAGAGTGATGCGGAAGATCATGCAGTTCCAGATACATCGGGAAACACTCCGCCGTTTACACGCACATGGACACTACCAACTGGTAACCAGCGTCGAATTATACCTTTCACAGAAAATCCTGGTTTGCCTACTAATTTGCGATTAGCAATGACTAATAAATCGCCGGCTGATTTTTACTCTCTTTTAGTTCCCGATGATGTTTTTATGCAGATAGTAGAAGATACAAATCAGTTTGCTATTGATAGAATCACCGGGCGCGTGGCTTCAAAAGCAGCAAGAATCCGTAACTGGTCTCCTTCTAACTTGAATGAGATGAAGGGCTTTTTTGCATTGATTATTTTTATGGGTTTGGTAAAACTTCCTAAGCTTTCTGATTATTGGTCAAAAGATGAAATAACAGGTCACCCGTTTGCAGCAACAATTATGTCCCGTAATCGCTTTGAACTGCTTCTTCAAATGCTTCATTTTTCCCGGCTTGACAATGCTCACAAGTCTGATAGGTTACATCGCGTCAGAAAGTTATTGGAGGTCATGAACACTAATTTTTCAAGGCATTATACTCCTGCTGAAGATATATGCATTGACGAAAGCGTTGTGCCATTCCGCGGCAGAATCATTTTCCGTCAATATAATAAACAGAAACGGCATAAATATGGCATAAAAGAGTTTAAATTATGCACTCTACCGGGGTATACATATAAAATCAATATTTATGCTGGAAAAGAAAACGATCAAGTGAATACTACGCCGACAAACGTTGTAATGTCACTTTGCAGTGGCTTGCTGAACAAGGGTCACACGTTGTATACCGACAATTGGTATACGAGTATTGATTTAGCAAGGAATCTGTTGGAAAATGAAACACATCTAGTGGGTACTATTAGAAAAAATAGAAGGAATATACCAAAAGAGGTTGCGAATGCTAAACTGAAGACAGGTGAATATATAGCTAGAGAGAGCGAAGATGGAATTACAATCATGAAGTGGAAAGATAAAAGAGACGTACTTGTTCTTTCGACCAAACACTCCGACCGTTTCCAGACAATTACAAAGCGAGGAAGAGCGGTATCGAAGCCAAAAATCGTGCTAGACTATAATAGAGCAAAAGGAGCGGTCGATTTGTCCGACCAAATGGCGGCTTATTCCACGCCATTAAGGAAATCCGTAAAATGGTACAAAAAAGTTGCCATAAACTTGCTGCTGAACACTGCAGTTATCAATGCACTAGTATTATATCAAGCAGTAACCGGGACGAAAATCCAAATTGTTGAATTTAGGAAACAGGTGTTGAAGGGCCTGTTATTGAGAAGTGAAACCTCAAGTCAGATTTCAAGACCAATAAAAATGAAGCATAAGCTGGCGAAGAAAGACGGCACAAGCAAAAATAGTCGCCGAACATGTCAGCAGTGCTACAAAGACAATGTTAAAGTCATGGGACGAGTATTAGCTAAAAACAAGACGAAAAAAGTTGTAACTTTTTGTGAAACCTGCCCTAACAAACCATTCCTTTGTTTTGATTGTTTCCATAAAATTCATTAAAATAATAGGTGTAGTAACGTTGACATTGATCTCAGTCTGACTTAATTTTGTTTTATTTAAAAACTGTTATAAATAAGAACTTTAATGAATAATTATTATATTTCTGATTTACAAACATGTAGTTTAATTCATCAAACTATCACCGAAAAATTAAACCCTAACAGTGTAGTACAACTTTATAAGATTTTAACTACGTAAGTAAATAGTGACATTATACAGTAATTATTTAACAACACATTATAAATACTTAGTTATTTAATGGAAAAATATAAAATAACACATTATCATACACACTTTTTCCTTAGACTTTTAAACAAGTCTTGTCCCGAAATTATTAGTCATATTTTTCTAAGTCATATTTTTTACTAAAAACCAAATACAATCTGTTTGTCTGCAGGGCCGTGGGGGTCACGTCAAATACATATTATCTTCATATCTGTGCCCGACGGCCCGGCAGACACGCTTAAAATCGCCTCTGACTCGCGGTCATATGTTGTCCCCCGCGGCCCCAACGGAACTATTGTATGTCGACCACACGCTGTCCCCCACGGCCCAAACAGCAAAACTAAAAAATTATAGCGGCGTTCAACGTGTTAACGTGCAAAGTGCAAATAATTAAACAGCTCGAATATTGGATTTTGTAAACTTCGTAAACGTCTAAGACCTCAAGGAGTTTTATATTCTTCGATCAAAATAACCATTTTTCTACGATCCTTTGCTTATATAGATTTAATTGAAAATCGTTGATTTTAGAGCTATCATTACTTAGGGCCTTCCTGTCGTCGATAAGACTAAAAACGCTTTACTGGACCGGGACATTTGGTTTTATTCTTAGTGGCGAAGTAAGCGGGTCCTTTCATGTAAATTTCCAAGCGGCCGCTTCAAGAGCTTGAAAGAAGTGTGAAGCGAGTCGCCGAACTGTGATCGCCGCAGTCAGGTGTGCCTAACTCGGGGACCAACGGACTTACCTACTTAGTCTGGTGCCGTCACTAATAAAACTCCTTTTGTTTTGCGACCAGTAGCCCCAGAGCGCTCTGGACATACCAGCGTCCCGGCCAATCAACGTCTATCTATACCGACATTTGTTCCACCCAAAAATCTATATGCCTACCCACCTAGCACTATTACGTACGCTCGCAAAAAAAGGCGGATAATATTTTGTACTTTTTTTTCGTTCGACGAGGACCATTAAAATTTGGATTCAGGGATAGATGTCGCGTGACGTGAAAAACGCACACACGAGCGCAACTTATTAAGGATGTATTGGTTACGCACTTATATTTTACCCGTAAATGTAGCTAAAGCGGAGAGTTGTGCACAAAAACGCATCTTCCCCCTTCCCCACCCCAGTGGCCGGCGGGCGAACGAATACATTCGACTAGCCCATTTGCAGGATCGCATTGTGTGCGTGTCTGTACGTACGCGGCCGCCCTTGTGGTGGTGGGCAACACAGGCGCGGGCTTGCTTAGCCTGTGCGTAGTTTTACGTACCTACGTGCACCTACAATGTACGCAGTATTGGTTTTCTGTACTGGGCTTTAACAAATTTCAAATTCACAAAATCGTGATTGGCCGGTATTTTGTTTGGACAAGCGGACGCACCGGGACGCGGCGCGACCCAAAATTCGCTAGATAACTCGTTTAGGCGTAAAATGATGAGTTTTATCTGATTTTGTTTACGCGACGGCGTGATTGCGACGCGTCGCCACGTCTGTTTGCGTTGCGTCAGGGCGAACGATTTGTAGTCACTAATTCCGTAGATAAAATTATAATATTTCTATTAGCGACACCGATATGAACCTAAGAATGAGTCCATCTGAACATTTTACCGTAAACATTCTTCATACAAGAAAAAAGTAGCGCTATCTGCCAAAATTCTCGTTAATGCGCCACAATATGAAAGAAAAAGCGACTGTGGAAACGCGCGTGTGGACTAATAACATAGTGATCTGTGGCCTGGATCACGGTCCATAAACGATACTATGGTAGGCTTACTACTGACACCGTTGGTGTCAAAACAAACCATTTTGGCACCAGTAAACTAACGAAAACTTGCGCGGTCCGACGGGTCCTGAGTACGTGTCTATTATTAGCGACCACGCGGAACGACGCGCGTCTGTAGTTCCATCTATCACCCGATATACTCCAATCATCACGAATTATCGTCACAAATGAAGCTATTAGCCGCGGGGCGCACGCGCCAGTAACCACCGAGCACCGGAAGACAGACGCTCTAATGGCCAACTAAGAGCCCGAATATCAATTTCTAGAAAACTAGTCGTGCGTGCGCCGATACCCGGCCCCGGAAGTGCGCTACAAAAACTCAAAACCAATCAACTCAAGAAATTGGAACTTGTCTAATCATTCCTTTCGCCAACATGACGCGGTTGTTTCGGAAATCGATTTGGCTTCCTTTAAGACGTGTTGTTTAATTAGATAGCAACATTATACCTACCTACGTGTCCAAAGATACGTAGTGAGTGTACATTGTACATTTTACCCCTTAAGAGGATCGTCTAGCTGTAAGCTTTCATACAAAAAGCGATAAAGTTTTCTTACCCGTAAATGTAGTCCGATCTTCATAATTTTTTGAAATGTTGCAGATACAATTAATTACTATGCTCGTATGTTTTACTTTTTAAGATATATTGCTTAGGTACGTTAAAAGTTATTAGATTCTAAACATCCAAATTTTCGACTTAAAAACTTTCTTGAGTATTTTTTTAAATAAACTAATATACTAAAAAAATAAAACGTACGAGCCTAGACAAAATTATCCAAATTGGTAAACGTTTGGGGGGGGTGAAAACGTTATCACCCAAAGCAATATATCAAGAATATAATTAAGGCCTCGCTCTGTACTTGTAACTCTCTATGTACTACCACCTAATTAAACACCTACTCGCGTCGCGCTTAGTGACTAGACGATAGCCTTAAAACACACATCCGACCTGAGATCAATAGACCGAAAACTACCAATATGCATATCTACTCGTACTATTCGGTCTGTCGATCTCTTCAAATATATTCAAAGAGCCAAGAAACCTTTAAAACCACAACGTCATTTAACACATGTTGAAACGTATAACGCATATGGATTTACACGAAGAAAGAGGTGTTTTAATTATTCGGATATCATTCGTCTTAATTAAAAAACTGAATTGATTTGTAAGGATGCTTCCTCACGGCAAGGGGTTGAATTCTCATTAATGAGTAAGACTACTAGGCTTACTCATTAATGAGAAACTAGTTAGTACTTTTAGGCTTAGATTTCGATATCTTGATATATTCGATCGAAATATTGAGGTAAGTACCTATTAGTTTTCTCATCTTCATTAAAACGTATTCGTAATCTTGTCAGTTGAACCTTCCATAGGTCCAAAGTTGTATTTCTTCTTTTGTAAGTTCCTCAGTATAAGTAGATTTCAACATATGTTACAAGTTTTACTAAGTACCTACCTAAGTAGTATGCATAGCACAATTATTATTTTCTTCCAAGGTAGAATGAGTGAGGAAAACACCAAATAAGGAAATCATACCAAAATTGGTTAATTAGACTGAAATTCACACATTTCTGAAGTTATAAGGAAATACTTAATATAGAAGCTATATACTAAAATTAACACACGATTTGAAATATAGAAGGTAAATTACGTATTAATACATATTTTCATATAGGAGGACATAAGATCTTCCCCATATAATTTATATAGTAGGCATATTCCCTTACTCATTTTGCTACCACAATATCATGAATTTCCTTCAGGTGAGATTGCACTAAAGCACCTATCTACCTCCTTGAAAACCATTTTTAACAAAAATTCTTTACCACGTTAAAAGTAAAGGCACTCTTACTACTGGGCCAAAAAGATAATTAAAAATCAAACGAACTTACCTAGTGAAGTTCGATGATAATTATGCGAGCAGCTTCTTTCGACGCGATTTATACACAAAAAGTAAACCTAAATCGCGTCGAAAGAAGCTGCGAAGCATAATGACCTTAGTATAAAAATACCCATATTTTTTCATACATAATTAGAATTTAGAACAGTATAACAACAGATGTGTAGCGACCAGTATGCCACGCGACAGCTTGCCAGTCCGTTGAAAGATATCATTACGAATACGAATAAAGTAGGTAAGGCACTGACCGAGACCTTAGAACGGATAGAACTGCAAAAAAATTAGACAAAACGCTAAAAGAACACTAATAATACCAATCTACACGAATTGTGTGTCTAAACTTTCAATATCTGATTTCTAACACGTAATGGAAAGCAGATATTCCCCACGTTTAAAAAATCTATTCTAAACGAGATATTATTTAAAAAGCAAAAGAATACCCAATTGCGGTAACATGACGTAATAAAATTATTAATATTGTGGATATCATTATTAAAAGTAGCGTTACTGAACTGAACACCATTGCGGTAACATGACGTACCTAATAAAATTATTAATATTATGGATATTATTATTAAAAATACCGTTACTGAACTGAACATCTGAATAATAGTTAAAAATAATTTCCGCCAAATCGCTAAGATTGCAAGAGCATGCCAACGAAATAGACATTGAAGCCTGCCCAGAGAAATAAAAATTCCGATTTGCTGGCGCCTTTACATGGCAATACATTTGACTATCACTTAACAAAAGAATTAAAGATAAATTACAACCCTTTCGCAAAGTTTTATATATACCTACTGGTTTCTAAAAACGCTTGAAATTCATTATCCGTTTTCGGTAGCAAGTCAAGCCATGTCTATATATTACAGCCCTATTCAAGTGTAGTCGGTCCGTTCGTTGCAATATGACGCTTGTAAGCGCCCTAACGACACGCTCGCACGCCAATCCGCTTATGAGATGCCTATCTGTGGTTTACTGAAACGCGAACTAATCTCATATGTTGCGAACCAATTGCTTAGATACATCGCTAAACTACGCGTCGCTGACATAGATTTAAGCAACGTGTACGAGGATATAATTATCATTCAGATTCAGCACTAGATTGTCTAAAAAAACGTATTCATCGTTATCGTAATCGTATCCAAATTCTGCCCGCTGATTGGTTCCTTGATTTACGTCAGCCAGTCAGTCCCCAGATATAATAACAACGTGCTTATTTTATCTATCTACATACTTGGTAAATGATATACTTACCGAGTATCAGTAGGTATAAATGAGGTAGCAAGTTATTGCATTCGATTTAATGAGACTGTCCAGCATTTCTTACGTGACTAAAACTGGTGCCTTGAAAGATGTAAATTATAAGTTAAAGGAGTAAATCAATGCACCTATAAATTGTGGGAGCCAATTTCCAACGGCTTCTACAGATCGCCCCTGTAAATTTTTAAAACATTCAAAGAATTAACTAATTTTGTATGCCTTCTTGCAAGTGCTTGCTACCCGACACTGGATCCCATAGTTTCAATTACACCAGGTTAATTGTGATAAAATTTCTACAATAAAATAACAATTGCCGCAGATGAGGCGGTCTCATGGGAATATTGGCCTAGTGGAACAATGGCGCTGAGACAAAGCGTGACCTGTTTGCTCTCAAGACTCGCCCGTGAGGCTTAAACAATGGTCCTTCGCCAACCACAAAGGATCTAAAGCGGGAAGAAATCGCGCAAGACAAAACGAGCGCCTCGCGATATAATATTCATGTTTGCTCAAACGCTTTGCACGGGTTAATTGATACAGTTCTTGAGCTTTACTCGCTGTTTCTTTCATTTTTTACAACTTTTTTTTCTTTTGTACTAACTGCGAGTACATTCTTTAGATATCCTGTTATTTTACCTGGGAAAGTGACGAAAATCACGGCTGATCTCGCAGACAAATTAATAAAAGGATTCGACATAATATATGCTGACAATAGGTACCGTGGTATCGTCAAGAAAATAGACACTCATAATATAAATAGAAACAGAAATAAACCCATATTGATGAGTAAAGGGTTACTATAGCAGTTGCAGCGATCTGAAAGTTCCCACAGTCAATGAATGGTATATCACCCAAAATTCATCGATGCATAGATTTTCTGTTTAAATTACCTAATGGACTAACACTCGTAGCACCCCGCAGTTTCCCCTCTATCGCCGATTTCCGAAAGGCTATTTATGGCCCGCCAATAGCGCATCCTGGCCATAGTTCTCACAATCAAAAAAAGATTTGTCACTTAAGTAACCCATTCCGGAAGGAGCGGTTCCCAGGCGGCCAACAAACGATTATCGCCCTTAAGTATCGCTTACAACCATCGGATGACCCTTGACGATAATGCGATCGGATACTCCACGCGTAATATTTATTTTTCAGATATTTTTAATATTGTTTTAACATAAGTTCAAAGTTTACCTGTAAAATATTCATGCTAGTAATCAATATAAGCATTCCACTAAAAATTTTAAGAAAGTGAAGGTAAATAGTATAGGTGTTCATATAAAAACCTGGTAAAAAAATAGACATTTAGCAAGTTGTATAGCAAAAATTATAACTGCCTAATCTATCTGTTAGGTATCAAAATTTCTAGAACAGATGGAACTTAGGTAGGTACTTGTTTCGCAAATCGAAATATTTTGCTTAACTGATCTTGATACTTAATTATGCATGAACAAAAACACGAAAAATTCACAATTCTTAACACCATTGCTACATTTAAACCAAAAAATTGGTTGCCTGTCATGTCGGTTTACTGACGATAGTTGAACGTGACAACGTTTTCTTTGTCGCTCGTTCCGCGCTCGCGAGGTAACGCCGGTAACGCCGCATGAGCGAGGTAACGCCAGTAACGCCGGATGAGTCATGTTTTTTCGTGCGTGCAACCGGCTCTATCGATTTATAAGACGTTGTCTCGTCAAAAGTGTGAATTGTGCAAATTAAAAAATAAAAACTCGTCCGTGTATCCGAACGCACGTATGCGTAGACGCACCGGCTCGAGGGCGGCACAGGAAGGAAGTGTAAGGCGAGCGCGTGAGAAGGACGCATGCGCCGTGAGAAACACTGTCACTGACTGCTTTACTGAACCTCTACTGAACGTAATAGATATCGCGAAGAGAATGTGGTTAGTAAGAGACCGCTGAATTGTCTTTTAATTTGCTCTTGTTGTCATTGAAACCAAAGCTCACAATGCTTTATTTAGTTGCATAAAAAATACTGTACTTTCAATAGAATTGACCTGCTATTTTTCTACCCGAGTCGTTAATTTAAGGTAGGTAAATTTAAAGTTAAGGAGACTTCGCTGTCCGTCCGTCCGTCCGTCTGTCTGTCACCAGGCTATATCTCTTGAACCGTGATAGCTACATACTGTGTTTGTTTCATAGGTGTTTAGTTTACTTTAATAATATTGAGCGCGAGCCCGACTGGCACTTGACCGTGACTTGACTGCAAGGTTCAGGCCTCTTCTTTCATGTAAAAGAATAAATGAGGTACAATATAGAGCAGATGGAGTAGACACATCTTAATGCCCGACCCTGAAGTGTAATTCCCTGGACTCACAACACCGCAATACAATTCACACGTCTAATCAAAACCGAGTTGATCTCATGCAAATTCACAAAGATATCATCTCGTTTGCCGACAATAAATCAATCTCTGAGTCAGACATCGGGCTTCATGACGAGTTCAATAAAAAAAAGATCACCGCTTGTCGTTCCGTGCTAAAGATCAGGGAGCGACGACCTTCGACTATGGTTTAAGAGAAGAAAGGTGTGCGGTTGCATAACATGAAATTATCACTCTTCTATCTATATTAAACTTTTTTATTTAATTTATTGTAGTAGGTATTAATAAATCGAGAATGTTCAACACTTCCTGGTATACCAATTGAGGAAATAGGGAAAATCTAACCACTAATAACTTATCCGGAATAATATAAATATAGATCATTGCGTACGTATAACTTTTAACGAAAACAATTTAAGGTTACCCAATTTACGTTAACAAACATAACGTTTGTCTAAAAGTTAAAGCACAATACATATGGTCTCACAATAGATTTCCCTAACTATTATACGAATAGAACTTTGACGTTTATAGAGAAACTACACTCGTCATCGTTGAAAACGTGAAAAGCTAGTAAAATACAAATAAAGTTCAATCTTTGACTTACCAAATTTATTTTAAAGTAAAAATAATTCGTTTTTGACGTGACAACGTCTTATAATTCGATAGAGCCGGCTGCACGCACAAAAAAACATGACTCATGCGGCGTTACCTCGCTCGCGTTACCTCGCTCTGAGGCGTTCCATATAAGGCTTGAAGTGCAAGCGAGAGTTGTCACGTTCAACTATACAGACAACCAATTTTTTTCCGTAAAAAATGCACAGATATTGTGTCCTTGGATATCTCTTACCGCTTTTTCTCTTGACTTGCGCTGGGTTCACATTGCGCGACCATAGGAGTCACCGGAAGGAATCAGGGGCTCGGGGCCCAATCTCGGCGTCCGGTGCAGGCCGGCTTCCGGCAAGGCGTGACGTTCCGCCTGTGACCTGCGCACGCGCCATTGTTAATTAGGTGATGTTAGGGAGATTTTTGTGCTATATGGAACGGAAGATGGGCCCGATAAGGTGTAATTTAAAAAAGTGGCTGACTACCTCTATTTATGTTTGGTATACGCCAGTAAATGAGTGATTTAAGGCTTTAAGAGCGGCCTTCCCGGTAGATTGTTTCATGCAAACGCTCTTACGCGATTATGACGTTTTAACAAACTTTTCTTGAAATATTTTTAACAAGTACCTACGTGGCACACTATATTTAGGTTTGGATAGAAACAAAAATTAAAAGTTATTAGCAACAAATTAAGTAGGTACCAGCCTCCAAAAATCTGCATTCTTGCTGAAATTTTACATAAACTTTGGTCGTTTCGCTTAGCTTCATATATTGTAAAAGTAAAATAAACAACTCTATAGAAACCTCGTACAACTAATAAAGATTCGAAATAACAAACAATACTTACAAATACTTAACGTAAGGCCTTTTCAAAATCACGTATTTCCTGGAACAAGTTTCATGAAATTGCCGCGCTATTTTTTTTTTCCTGAACGCGTGATTGACGATACAGGCGTTATCTCGTTTTTTTCGGAATGAGCCTTTTTCTAGGATTCCGTTAGACGAAACAGCAAGCCTGTAAACCACGTATTCGTTGTACTTGGATGGTCCGGGAAGGGCCGCCTTAAGAGCTGGCAAACCGGCTCTTTTTTACGATGTTTAAGGCATTTTGTTTAAAGAACTGATCATCGAATCCTTACAGAAAAAATATGTAACGGAAAATTAGGGTTTTATCAACAATCGGTATTGACAAGAAAATGAATTTTCCAAACCCTGTTTCAGAAAAAAAATCCCAAAAAGCATCTAATTTTGTCATACTTTGAAAATTGTCTGTAAAAAGGCTCAAGCTATTTAATTAATTCTTGCACACAAAAAAGTACATTAAAAATTACAACAATTTTGATTGACAGTTTTATTTTTAGGCCTTTAAATGAAATGGATAAATACATGTCCAATTATGCACAATAGTAATATTACCAAGATTAGAAAAAAATAAAAGCTTACTGAATTGCGTTATCGACACAAAATTAAAAAGAAAAACATGTCAAAAGAAAATCATACCGCTATGAGATATAATATCTTCAGAACAACCATTTCCACTCCAATGACCGTTCACCCCGTAAAATAAGAAAGTTACTAGTACTAGTAGTTATATCAAAATTCACAGAACAAATGAAGTTAAGACGTGCATTTCCTCTCTTATATGGATATGCATCAGGTGCATATTAATGCTTATGCAGCCCCCGCTGAGTTTCTATTCGGAAGACGCGGGAGTGAAACGAAAATACCTGAACTTATTTTTAGGGTTTAGTGTTTTTGTAGGTGATCTATATATTTGTGTACTAGTAGATATGACGTTACAGCTTTTTATTTATCTTCTCTAATATATAAAATTCTCGTTCCAATTTTTGTTACCAAACTCCTCCGAAACAGTTTGACCGATTGCAATGAAATTTTCTAAATATGTTTGGTACTTAGGTACGAGTATAGTAATTACTATTTCTGTGGTATAGTAGGTCGTAAGGTATAATTTTATTTCTCTAATAGCAAAACAACATTTGCCTGGTCAGCTAGTAATACATAAAGATTTACTTTGAAAATGATATAAGAGGAAAAATTAATATTTACCTAGTGTGTGAAACACTGTAACAAAAATATAAATTAGGTAAGGTATTATTGTATTGATAGGTTTCTCTAAGCTTTTTTTTAATTATTCAAAAAAGGCCTAAAATAGACCAGGGGCCCTACCTCCAAGGCTTATAGCAGTATTATTGTTTTAAAATTTTCATACTGACATTGTATGAAAATTTCAAAACAATATTTCATTAATACTGCTCTAAGCCTTGGTGGTAGGGCCCCAGATGACTCACCTGATCAAAAATAACGATTTGTTCAAAGACGGAGCACGCTTGCTGCTTACGTATATTCATTCTTGATAAAAGATTTAGGTTCAAAAATTGAAGCACAGATCTCCGAAGGCTATTCTGGACCCTATATTATGTATTCGAAGCCCTAGCCATGCGTTTGAGAAAAGAACAAGCTATCCAATCATAAAATTATTAAAAGCTATACGACAATAACCAAAAAGTTGCAAAAATAGACGTTTTGATACAAAACTTAATACTTTGAAGATCACCATAAAACCATCTATTTTCCGACTATTTTTCCTCATTATTAAGGATGACAAAATACAGGAAAGTTATGATTATGTCATTTTAAGCTTGAGTGGATATACCTATAATAATTCACATCATTATGTTAACCGCAATATTAAATGTTCAAAATTAAGCAGTCTCACACTTTTCCTTATTTGCAATACAATTTCGTGCTTCTACCTGCAACTTAATGCACAGGAAAGGTGTTATTTCCATTCTTTCATATTTCTTTCACTTTGCTTGCACTTAAGTTTTATGCGTTTACCGTATTGTTCTTTTAAAGAGCCATTTGTTTTAAGATCCGGCTTCATTACTTGAAAAAAATTTCACCGCTTAAGGTTCTACACAGCAAGTTGTTTTACTTTCTCATGGTGAAAATGTTTTCATTGTAAAATAGAATTTTCTTTTTCTTTCAGGGTTTATATAAGGTTGGTGCTTTGTCGCAAATTAACTCGAATTGCAGCAATTAATGTTGGGAAAATTAAGCTCTTATAAAATTATATCTTTTTTGCTTTTGCATTTAAGAATAATATTTTACTTTTTGTCATTAAATGATTTTTACGTTCAATTCTAATTTTATAAATGAAACATATGGTTGTGGTTATTAACGAAGTAAAACACAATAATCTATTTGATCAGCTCTTATCAACTTAAGTCATTCATTATTTTAAATTATGTGTTATATGAATTTTGCTTGTAAGCGCTGTGGATGTATGCAAATTTTCACTTATGCGCCGCCTAGTCAGTGCCGTGGTAATTGCTTTCCTTACATAATTATAATTGGCGAGAAAAGTGTGCACATTAATTATTCATCAATCTACCCTCCCCTCATTTGCTGGCTTGAGATACGCCAGTTAAACAAATTAGTGCCACTATTTTTGTCAGAGCTCATGATTTATAGAATTCTCGATAATTTTTACGTTAATAAGATTGATTATTATTTATTTCCTAGCGCTAAAGAATTGGCGATAATGAGGTAGGCATAGGTAGTTAAAGCAGCACAAACCGTTCAAATCAGTATAAATCTCTTTAGATTTTCAGCAAATTTTATCGTATATAAAGTTCATCGTTATCGTTATGATGTTCATAAATGCTCTATCGAATGTATGTCGATTACCTATACGAAAGGGACCACTAGTTTCTTCACTGTTGTTCTAAGAACCGGTCGATATATTTTTCCCTCTATGGCCTCTGTTAATAAATAATAAATCATGTATGGCATGAGAATTGAGATGTACTCGCAACTGACCAGTTTTTTTATTCTGCGAAACAATATTAATTAAGTCTATTTTTTAGTTCAAATTCAATGACTTGTATTAAAATGTTTAAATGCAATACAGGTGAAGCACTCGTAGATCCTCGCTTTGCCTCTCCACAGACAAGTTGGCACTATACACGATGATTCCATGAACTTACAATATGATTTTAATGCAGGAATTGTATCAAAATGACATAAAATTGAAGCACAAGTGAAATAATGTAGGCTTCAAGTAGGTGCTTCTAGTGTAAAGTATAATTAATGAGCTTTGTAATAAGAATTTATTATTATAGAAGGTCTCAATACTTGCTTGTATTTATGGACCTACTTGTTGATACGTAGAATGCTCGGAATGTGGTTGTCGTTGATCTAGAAAAGGAATAGTTTTCGGTTTCGTCGGAGTTTCCAAAGTTACCTACCTACTACGAAAAATATAGATGACTCGATAAATTGTTATTTATAGAAGAACTAATATATTATAATAAATCTATCCTACTTAATATTATAAACGCGAAAGTTTGTAAGTATGGATGGATGGAACTTTGTAACGCCGCAACTACTGAACCGATTTGGCTGAAATTTGGAACATAGATTGCTTATAACCCGGATTAACACATAGGCTACCTTTTTATCCCGGAAAAATCCATCGTTCCTACGGGATTAGCGAAAACCCGAAATTCAAGCGGGCGGAGCCGCGGGCACAGCTAGTTTATTAATATTAATACTTAATAGGTAGCATGCTTTCATATTTATAGAGTAAATTCATCTCTACGAGACTTAAAATGTACCTATATGGTGTATACCTACCTACCTATCTTTGTTTCCTACGAGTTGATACCTCGTATCCAATGTTAAATATTCCTTCATGCCATTGGTTGCCTGGAAGATATCGCTATGTAGCGATAAGGCCGCCAAGTTGTACTCCAAGGCAAGTTTGTGTTTTCATTATTTCTTCTTTTTTACATTTTTATTCTGTGGTGTGCAATAAAGTGTTCATCTATCTATCTATCTATCTATCTATGAGTTGCTTCAAGAGTGAGAAGGTGTGAAAATAATTTAATTAATTATAACTCTTCGACAGCGTAACCACATGAATAAAGATAGGTTTTACTAAGCTACGTTAACATTCAGGCGCAAGGACGGAAGCACTTGACCACCCCAGCTCTCGGATGTGCCCCGTGAAAAGTTTTGTTACTTTAAAAAGAAAAAGGATCTCGCACCTCAGCATTCACGGAAGAAAAGAAAATCTTGTGTCAACACTTTTCCTGGAGTCCTTTTTCAGAAAAAGCTTTGTACTATTATTAATTAAAAATTACTACCTACTCATCTTTAACTAGATGTACGTAAAATGTATATTTTATTGAAATGTTGCAATAAAAAGTGGAAAATTAAAAAATTTTAAAAACACCCACGACTTTTGCAGACTTGTAATTGAAAAAGGATTAAATAATTTTTTTGAAACTCCCCGACTAAAGGAAAGTAAGAACTAAGAACCTATCAGTATAATTACAAATCCAAGAAAATCCGCCGGAGCTGCTGTGTTTTGCCTATGACGGTGTTGATGGTGCTGTTTACCAGTTGATGACTAAATTCAATTTCTTGATACTTCTCATATACCGGCAGTTTAGCAATACTTACTAATTACATTAATTGATATTGGAAACGAAAATAGCAATGGCAGCTCCGACGGATTTTCTTGAATTTGTAATTATACTGATAGGTTCTTAGTTCTTACTTTCCTTTAGTCGGGGAGTTTCAAAAAAATTATTTAATCCTTTTTCAATTACAAGTCTGCAAAAGTCGTGGGTGTTTTTAAAATTTTTTAATTTTCCACTTTTTTTATAGTTTTCCGATTAATATATTAATGTAATTTAAATTATATTATTATTATTTAAAAATGAAAATTAATCTTCAAACTAGCCATTAGCTCCTCTAGCAGCGTTTGAAGGCATCATCCCTTCCAAGTCATAAAGAGACGTTTATTGTGGCGCCCCCTGCTGCTCAATCACAAGAACAATTATCTACGAACCATTGCCAATGACTCACTAATATTTTATACAAAACTGTATCCAAATCGGTTCAGTCGTTTTTGTAATAATTGAGAACATTCGTTTGCACTGCAGTAAATGTTCTTTATGGCGCCCCCTGGTGATCGATGTTCGTAACAACTATCAAAGAACCATCGCCAATGAATACCAAATATTATACAGGAAACTGCATCTAAATCGGTCAAGCCGTTTTTGAAATAAATGGGAACATTCGTTTGCAATATAAATGTATTTCATGGCGCCCCCTGGTGATCGATGTTCGTAACAACTATCTAAGAACCATTGCCGCTGAACACCAAACATTATACAGAAATCTGCATCTGAATCGGTCAAGCCGTTTTTCAAATAAATGGGAACATCGATGTGCACAAACGAACACACAAACAAACAAACAAACAAACAAACAAACAAAAATATTTTTGCATTATTGGTTTTTGTGAACAATTTAACATACAAACAAACATAAAATCTTTTTAATAGAGTAATGTACAAACGGTCTCTCACCCTAAACGCATATACCCGTACTCCGTTCCGTCGCGGGTAAAAATGTTGACTAGCTTAATCCAAAGTCTTGCCCGCGTGGAATGGTATCAAGAATACTAGCAGCATTACCGCGTTAAACAGCTAGGCTGATACGTTGCGCAAAAATAAGCCAGCCCTTCTGTCACCCGTTGAGGCTATTAGCCGCGAGGAAAGCTCTCGAAGGAATTTTTTGGCACTATGACTCCATGACCCCACGTCTCCACGGCAAACTAGACAAATATGGAACTCTTTAATAGAGAGGCATACTTGCGACGCTTTCCGGATTCAGCAGTTTTAGCTGGCCGGCTTTGATTCTGTGTTCATTTATTATTTATTAGAAAAATGAGTATAGAGGCATTTAAAGCCCAAAAATATTCATCTTCGTCTTTTTATTAACCATTCAGGTATAATTTTTTGCAATAAACAAGAAATAGGCATTCAAACTTACGGTCACTTTAAAATCACACTTCTTCGGCAGTCGGCTAAAACTATTTCTAAATATAGAACAGCTTAGATGCGCAAACAGCGTAACTCCAAAGAAAGCTAGTACAGTCACGTACAAAGGACTTGCGAGGTGCGTGAAAGGGCAGACAATGTCATGTATCAAGTTCATGCGAGGTTAACCAACCGTCCGCGTACAGTCGACAAGAAAACAAGACTTTTTTACATGCAGATTAGCAGGGGGAAAGATTTTCACACTTTCCATAGCAGTAACTATAGAAGTGCTTACAGAGTAAGTAGTGGTTGATGATATAAGTTACATGTATATGACTTGAAGCTCGTTTTAGAAAAATCTAGCAATGCACTTCGAATGCTTGAAGAATTTATATTTATCATGGTTGCAATTAAAGATATTTCAATGGTTTTATGGTGGTTTAAACTTTTTTGTTCGTGTAATTATAAATTCGTTAAAAGGAAAAGATGCAATAGTTCACTGATATTCGTTAACTCAACGGATAATTATTTTTCCATTTTTTGGATAAAAGGACCGTTTTCTTTACTTTACAATCACAGTCTGTCAGCATAATTAAAGTAGAAGAATTATAGACTAAATATTTTACTGTTGATTTATTTTTTTCTTTTACATAATTTAAACTTTTTTTTTTGACTTACCTTTACAATTATCCTTTTATGAATTTTAAACAAACCAGTGGCCTTAGCTTTTACCAGGCAATTATTCAGTATTTCACTATTCCGACAGAAAATCGGTTATCATCAGCAGTTAGGGCGTGAAGAATTAAGAAATTCACACACACAAGTCACACATACATATGGGGTTAACTCAAAGAAAAGGCTTGAATCGCTTTTATAAACTTTTAATTCGATCTTTGCCGTCTTAGCCAGCACATCGCGTCATCCACTCTCTCGCCACCTTGCGTACATCTCTCCCCTTCCCTTTCTCTCATACATCCTTCTCTCTTACACACTTCTCTTTCCCACATACATAAACTTTCGCCTCCATAATTTATCAGAATCATCTTCTAAATCTGGTATTATTCCAAATTAAACCGCAATTTATTAACTTTAATTTCTGCTTTCCTTCTCAATAACTTCACACTCATTTTGCCATAATTGTTAAAAACAAATAATATTTTTAAAAACAAGCTTTTATAACTTTTATCCGTATTCTCCTCAGCATCAGACCCTGGTTACAATTTACCAGACGTATCAAACGAGGGCAAACATGATGGGGTTGTGTCGTTTACCTACCGAGTTCCTAAAGCCACCGATTCCATCATCAGATCAGCTTCATATCATAATAATTTTGCATTGTATATGATTTCAACATGCTTGCAAAATTTCAGCTCAATTACAGACAAAAAAACAAACATCGGGAAAAGTGAAAATAAATAAACTATTAAAAACTAATATAATCTAAATAAATTAAAAGCTTATTGTTTAAAAGAACTCGTGTCCGACTGTACAAAAACGATTACTTTACGAGGAGACAAGATATAGAAAGACTTGCCAACTAGCCGTTCACAATGCAGTCTACTCGTACCTCCGTAACTCTATATGTGGGGATAATAATTAGAGCGCCTCAGAGCTCGGCTTGAGACAATGAGGATTCTGTTACCATTATAAAACACACTTTTTTGGGGATTTTTAAAGATTAAAACGAGTTCGCTACAAACGCACCGTCATGCTCGGCTGTTTTAATCCTAAAAGGAAACACGTGCGACGTAACGTTTAAGTTTCAAGGGCCATATACAGGGTTATATAAAAAATACCAAAACGCTCTCGGCCTGTAATAGTTTACATTAAAACTAACAACTTTTGTTCTACGACTTTTCTTTTTACTCGATATTTTGAGAAATATCCAATACTCAATATTTTACAGAGATACTCTACTCGTTCCTACTCTGTAATGTAACAGCGGCGCGGCGGCCGGTGCGCGAGCTCGCGGCGCGAAACCGCAACAGTGTAATGTCACTTTACAGAAATAACATTTTTTGTATGATATAAATTAATACTGAATTTTGAAAAGTCGCAGAACCAAAGTTGTTAGTGTTAATGTAAACAACTACAGGCCGAGAGCGTTTTGGTATTTTTTATATAACCCTGTATATCACTTAAAACTAGCTGAAAAGTAAAGAGGTTACAAATGTATTAAAACCTTACAAATATATTTTTTTTAAATTGCCTGAAGATCCAAGGAAAACTCTGAGTTATATATTTCGTTGAAGTATACCTGTGTTTCTTAAAATAAGTATATTCGAATTTCGAAGTTACTTGATAAATTATTCTCTCTGATAAAGTTGTCGCAATGCTCAGTGAACTGACTGTTTTATTTTTTCAATTAAGTAGTAAGGTAGTAAGTAGTTATTATGACCACCACTGTCCAGTAGGTATATACAACTCGATTATACTCCAGTAAAAGGACCATAATATTAAATATCAAGAAGGCAATTTTTTGGTCATTATATGATACCTTTTGAATTAAAGATGATCTTAAGAACTCTGTCGGAATATGTATTTACGATTTTATTACACTTAAGTTAAAGCAGAAATCGCTTAAAAGATTAAACGAAGCGCAAACCTCTACGGACGAATCGGTATAATATCAGCGTTCGCTGTCCTTTTCCCCCATTATTTTTTCTTCCACTAAAGTCTAGGCAGACTTGGGGAGTCTGTCTTACCCCTTTTGGGGGGTACTTGAGGCCCTTATCTGTTGTAAGTTTGTACAGTGTAGTGGATCGTAGGGGACCCCTTTGCTGATGCATCTTGAGTTGTATGCCACTGTCGACATGAAAGATGCAACTGGGCGTTTTGAAGTTTGTCCATAATTTTGGATTTTAAAGAAATTAATACTTTTCATGGTAGGTTCAGTTTAATAAAGTGTCTGTTTTAAATTGAATTTGATGTTCCATGAGAGTATAATACAAACATATATTTATCATTTTATACATTTGAGTAAATTCCTTATTACATTCACATCATCTAAACATCAACATCCTGCTTATTATTTTATATATTCTATACCACCATTTTTAAACTCATACTTTTCCAGAATGAATGTCCTATGTCCTTGTCGACATTTGAGGCGTCTCGTTTAAATAAAATCGCTATTTTTTGGTCATTGGAAAACTCGACTGCTGTAAAAATAACGACGCTGCAGTCAAACAATTTATCTTTTATTTTGCATTTTTGCGTTCCATTTTGATTTAGTTAATTTTATTGCAAATAACATAATAACGAAATAACCTACATGTGCTGAATGAATAGATAACTAAATATTTTGTAATTTTTATGAAATATTAAATTTTATAAGTACCTATTGAAAAAGCATAAGGATATTAATTTTCAAAAAGTTGATATAATATAATGATCATCCTGAGAGATGATTTTTTAGATTTGTTTCAAGCTTAATGGACGAGTATAATCCTCGTCTATGATAAAAATATTTAACTTAGGAAGAAGTAGGAGTATAGAACTCCTATATTTCAATATTACACATTTGTATATAGACAATGTGGGTAAGTTACACAAGTCATAAGTAATCAAAAGAGTCTGTAAGGCAGGCCTACTTGAAATAAAACATGTGTGTATTTTAGTATTAGTAAAAGAAGCAGCAATATCTACAGCAGTGCCTTATTTTCGGCGTAAAAAACAACCAATAGCAATAGTAAAACGGGCAATTTATCACGCACCCGTTCGCACATTGCCTGCAACCCCGCCTACTACTTATGCGTGTATGCAAGTTGAGGTTATTTTTTTTATTCTTCCCCCGGCCTGTCTGGTCTTCCCATTTTCGCCTTCAAAGCCACCACAATGCTGTGATTAACGTGCTCTTGGACGTCTAATGGGTTTCTTCGATTTTTTGCAGACGTCTCTATGACTACCATAGATAAAGCTTAACTTGAGACTGGCGTTTCACTTTTGACTAACATTGTCTTGCATTTCACATATTTTTTAGTTTGCCTTGTTAATCAAATATAAGTTTAATACATCAAGTAATGGATACACCTTTGCCTAGAAAAATGAAAAATGTAAGATCAAACTACCTACTAACTAAAAACTAACGTTATAAACATTTTTAAGTGAACGACTGTGCGTTAGATTTATTCGTTACGCTACCAAAAAACTTTTAGTTATCATACGTCTACCAGAGACCATCGATCAGAAGGCAGTCACGCCGCCAAATCATAAAATCAAATTTACCAATTACGCAATAAGTCCGCAATCAGACAAAACTGGGAATACGCAAAAATTACACTTATTATTACTGCATAACGCACAAAACCGAAAACTATGCCGTTCACTTTGAATCATCGATTCAGTAATGGCAGTCCTATTAAAAATATAAAAAAATCGTGCCCACTACAGAGGGGTTAGTACAATTTTTTGTACGAATTTCGAGTCGACTCGCATCGCACAAACGAATCGAATGCCTCCATTCATTTACAGCCAGCGTCATCTATTGACAGCCGCATGTCAGTGACTGTCCATAGATGGGGTTGGCTGTTGATGTATGGAGGAATTCGATTCGATTGTGCGATGCGAGTCGACTCGAATTTGCGCTAAAACCTGTACTAACCCCACTGAACCCTGCATTCCCGCCTTGTAGTTAAGATTGACAGACGGAAGGGTTGAGGTGGGGGCGATAGGGAGGAATTGAAAGAGAGTGGAAAAAATTATACGTGGCAACCGACGCATCTTAACTTCCGAGCAGCCTTCCGCGCCGCGTCCTGAAGGGCAAGTACGCTTGAAAGATATTTTTATACAAAACTATTCGGGTCATACTCGGTCTATTAATTAGTAAGATGAGTAGCGAGATCTTTTTTCCGTGGGCACAACAAGACTTCTGACATAAAGACGACGTTTTTTAATGATCCAAGTCAGTGATTACTATGGCGATTTCGAATAGAAAAGAATATCGTTATTTTAGTAACATTCAAGGTGGAAAAATTACAATCTACCATTTCTACAGTGTGAAAATCTTAAATGGTTATTGCCAACATACTCAATTTAAAATGGTGAAGAACAATTATTTTCTTACTTTCATTAAAATTATTTACTTAATATCATGCAATGTGAGAATAGTGTTTTTTGAGAAAAATTATTGTGAATAAGCTCTCTCCGTCAAATATTCTTAATATAACAATGACGAACTTATTTATTGACAATATTTTCAGGCAGGTTATTTTACTGTACGCATGTCATTACAAAATCACTCAATCATTAAGATACCCTAGGGTATATACTTAAATATATAAAAAACTGTCGATAGTGTTCTATTTCCATACCCTTTGTTACGTGTTTCCAAACTCAAATTAGGAAATATCTATGTTCCCACTTTCATGAATTAATTAAATTTTATGCTCGTAAATGTAAGAGTGAAAAATATTTCCTTACAAGGCAGGATTTACAAATAGAAGTTTTATGGCATGTTTTTGGTCATAATTTGATAAATATATGAACCTATATTCTATTATTTGGCTGACAACGTTATGATAAAGACATATCTTTAATGAATAATTCACAAATCTATCTTTTGGTACTTAAGTATAGTTCTATGCGGTTTGCTTGGTTTTCTTCTGCATTCTTAGATCGAAACCTGTGCCTCAAACAAAAAGATCGATGAGTTTTAATTAATTAATACAATGTAACAAGCTCTTGCGAGAATCTAAATGCTCCGCCTGCACTATCGTCTTACAGGACAATGCTAAACTAACCCGACTATTCGTTTGTTTGACTCAAACTTCTTTCATACCGTTTTACGTTATTAATTATTGTTACCGAATGGAATGGAGATGGTGATGTATAAATTTATTTTAGCGCTCTTTACTTACCTTGAAACTTGAACCTTGATTTTAAATGAAATAGCATAAATTCAAGAAACATTTATTGATTTTTTTTTTTAATTTTTATGTACGTATGCGAAAGCTTATACACCTACCTCATACATTTTAATTTCTAAAAATACTTAGTCAATTTAAAATTTACATACAAAACTAACTAAATTATCTTATAATTTAGTAAGCCACTGTCAGAGGAGATTATTCCCAAAATACTTTAGCCCCATTGCCCCACGGTTGTCCGCAAAAACAGTCTTTGGACAGAGGTGTTTTTTCATAAAAAAATTAAAATACTACCTGATCCGGCAAACGTTGTTTTGCCATTAGGGATATAAAAAATAGCTTACGACCTTACTCTCAGACCTACTGAATATACACAGAAAATTTCATCACAATCGGTCGAGCCATTTCGGCGGCATTTGGTAACAAAAATTAACACGAGAATAATGTACATATATTTAAGAGAAGATAGGGATATAAGCATGTAAAGTAACTTACGAAGTTATAACATAATATTAAAAGCGTGTTTTTATTAGCGATACCACTATCACATATTCTCATAAAATTTTCCTATGAAATATCGATGTAATTAAAGAAAAAAAAGCAACAAAGTCCATGTCAACTCCTTGCATTTTCCTAAGTATGAATTATCCCGCTCGGTGTATTCGTTAAGGGGCGTATCCATTCATTCTTTTTGTCCGCTTGCAGCAGTTAAGGAGGTCCAGAGGAGGGTGGGCGCCCACCCCCCCTGAACTTGCGACTCAGAATATTTTTTTTCTCGAGGACGTCGGAATCGACACACTTGGCGGTAGTTTGTTCCGCTCGGCGATGATAGTTCGAGTGACTTGGATTGCGAACGCTGAATATTTTTTTTCTGTGTAATTAATTTTTTTCTTTCACCCATCCCCGCTCTTCTTTGTCGTTGATGATTCGTATAAAGCTTCTAACGTTTGCAAAGATAGTATTGATTTTAAAAGTAGGCCATTACTGCATTTCTAGAAGGTAGATATTTCATATTTTTGCGTTATAGTACCTGAGTAGTTAGTTCAACACGTTTCGTAATTTAACATTAGTAAGTATAATGTTTAACTTCAGAACCATCAATAATACTTACATGTAAATCCACGAAGTTTTAATCTGGGGTTATAACAGTTTTCACAAAGCTGTTAGAGCAGTCTAGTTTGTTTTAAATCCTACCTTAAAATCTACTGAATTTTTAACCTTTTTTCGGAGCAAATTCAGATCGAACTGGTAACCCTGCATAGATGCTAACTGCCTTAGTTAGCCATACGACTTATCTAAGAATCCTCTCGATCGCTCATTCCATAACTATAAGGAACGAAATTCAAAACTGCATGAGAATGACAGTTGTCTTCAATAAGTGATCAAACAGATTACGTGACTTACTAAATTCTACTGTCAAGGGCGCAGGTTTTTTATTGGACTCTCTCGATCGACGATATCTTTAAATTTTTCAAATACGTGTTCATATCATCAAAAATTATTAAAACAGTTTCATCGATAAGGAAAAGAAGCGACATCCCTAACACTCAAGGAGGTTGTAAGACGGTAATGAACTGAACCCTTTGAATCCGTCGCGCCTCCACTCGACACCTCTACACTGTCTTGAGATGCACATTTTTATTAGAGCGCATAATTATACGGCAAAAATAAACTTTGCTCCCAACTAACGAAGTGTGAAAAGAGAAAAATAATTGTGAAATATTTTACGTCGTTTCATTTGAAATTAAATCTTGTACCTATCATACGAATAGATACCTACCTACAAACGTTGAAGAAGAATCGGACAGAAACCAAGTTATTCTACAATAGAATAATTATTCCTTGCTCTTATAGCTCACATAATAGGTATAGTTATGTACTTATACTACTAATTGTCGACTTCTTTAGTAAATAAATCAATTCTGAAACTGACCTGACTGAGTACCTGACTATAATTAAGAAAGTGTGATTGAATTATGGCTCTAGTTATGGCACAGCTGAAACCACTGACTTTAGGCTGAAGATAGCTATTATAAGTAACTATCCACTGAGAAAAGAATTTTGTAAATTAAATAAACTCACGAGAATAAACGCTTTATTTTCACAGGTTTAATTCACAAATATGAAGTTAATGATACTGTTGCGGCTTCTACTAAGTAGTTGCAAAAGTTTTTGGCGAAACTTACCCATAAACTAAAAATAAATAAACTTTAGTTGTACCTAAATAGTTTTTTTTAGTTTATAATCTAAGCAACGATCAATGCCCTGGTAAAGTTTCAGCTAAACACAACAGTTAAAATTTCGCAATCCGTAGTTAGGAAGGATGTTATCTTGCAACTTTACAAGTGCTAGGCCGTCGATCGTAGATAGTCGACGAACTTTTGACTTCAACTGCTTGGTTGCAACGATTCAACTTTGTCTTAATTACCGTCTGAGCTATAAAGTAAACAGAACACTTATTTTTAATTATATCCACAGCCTTAGTTAATATACTCTTCAAGTTTTCAGAGTTATGTGACACACCTAGGTGCAGGAAAACACTGCGAGGTAACGAATGGTGTGTAAAGCCTGCTAAATACTTCAACAATATGCTCTATTGCCAAACCAGTGCTGCAAGAACCGTGCTCGATAGAGGGTCGACAATGCGTCGAAATGTTGATGATAAATATTATGAAGTGAAATTGTCTTAATCAAGATAGATATAAGTAGTCAATATTAACAAAAATACAAATAGTTTTTAAGCACGTAGTTAATAAGAGATTATCTATGAATTAAACTTATGTACTTTCCTTCTTTATTTTTGATGATAGTACCTACATAAATTCGCGTAGAAGTGTCAGATTGTAGGCAAATATTAATTATTATCAACACAATGTCGAGTCCAACTCGAAGGCCAACTCGTTTAAACTTATCCAATACACTTAAGCCTGAACAGATTAAGACAAGATCCGTGTCTTGCAAGTTTTCCAGCTTACACTCTACGGCAGTCTGTGTTTAGGAATTGCCTTCACTTTGTGGTTAGTGTGTTATTGGGATTGACACTGTGCCACTTTAAAGTTCACAGTATCCGTCCGGCGTGGTTAAAATAGAACAAATGAATAGAACTAACTGACTGGAGTATTTACTAGCTAGCGGACTGTTTTTAATGGTATGTATAGATTTGTATGTTTGATTGTATTTATTAATGTTTTTTAGGGTTCCGTATCTCAAAAGGGAAAAAACCATGAAGTTTGTAAAGGACAACTTTGCTATCCACCTGTCTGTCAAGACCCTTCGTCTTGAGACGCGTAGAGGTATCGTATTGAAATTAAAACCATTTGAGCATAAAAGTTTCTTGAAGCTGTGAAAAAATCAAGTTAACGTAAAAAGAGGTAAGGACGACCATTTAGGCTGCAACAAATTAAAAGTTTTAGATATGTGAGTTCTGGATTCAAACCCCGGATTCCGTGAAAAATATCAGGATTCTGGACCTTTGCTCTATCTTGGCTTACATGTATAGTCACCCAATCAATCTTACTCGAACACATCCACTGTCCAGTCACCCAGTAGACACCAATTGGGCAGTCAAGGCCGCAATGCATTTGCGGTGTCAATGCATGTAGGCCAACTCAATCAGTGAGTCACCCAATTGCGCCATGGCGTCAAAACTAAGACGATATAGGATGTGGCAAAGGTTAAATCCATAGCATCACATCCTCGCACGCTTCCTGCTTAATGCGAGTTAATTGTTCGTGCGCGTTCATATAGTGCTTCCAATTCAGTCCTGAAACTAGTTTTTATTCTGACTTTGCACAGATGAACATCTTCCATCGCCAAAATTGACATTCCATTAATTATTATCGGCAATAGTCCTTCTATGAAAGAGGTACCTAAGTTAACAATTTTTCGACCCATGCCATGTACAATTTACGTTTATAAAGAAACTATAATTTTAAGAATTAGAATCACGACGTCGTCAATACCGATACAATACCGGGATCGAAAAAAAGTTCACAATCGAAAAGCCGATTGATGAAATCCGTGATTGCACGAATTTATAGAGAGACAATTTTGTAATAAAGACATTTTTTTGAAAGAACCTTAGTGTTAACCTTAACCCGTAGAAGTAATTATTCTCGGACTTAGGTTCTAATTTTTTACCATTTTATTTTTATCTTGCTCGTAAATATTCAAGACACTTCATTCAGTACATGATATATGTAAACGCATGACGCAAAACTAAACGCCAAGTGTGAAATGAGTGCGCACTTTAATTGGTAAAAAGGAAATATCCTCAATGAGTGATTAAGCAAGACGAGCCGACTTGTTTTTGTGCCTGACACTAAATCCGGATTAACAGTACTGATAGACCGTTGTGACTCATACGCAGGTTTTTATATCCCTCGAAATTGCTCAGATCAACTCAGCACCAACGTTATGTTGTTTAATTTAATTTATCGCATTTTTACAGATTGGTAAGTGTGTAAGATGATCTTCGTGGTCAAATACGACAAAAAACATACGAAAGGAAATTTTAATTATTTTTTCTTTGTGTCTATGTGTGTATGGGTCCACCGATAGTTTAGATTCACAATTGACAGAGCGGGGAAACGTTAGTCAGGTCAGTTAGTAAAATTATCAAAACAAATATTGTCCTATATGCCACAGACCATTAAACCAAAAATTAAAAAATAAATTAAATGCTAATTGTACTTACCTATTTACAAACTTTACTAATAGTATGGTAGGTACATCGGTAAGATAATCAAAAAGTTCGCAAACAATTCTTGCGCAAATTTATGCCCGGAAGAGCGTTGACTTTGAATTTGACATGTGAAGTTGGAGAACGAGTGCAGAAAACTAAAATATTTTCCCTTTTTAGGTATTATATGTAATAATGAAAAATTGTGAACAAGAAGCCCTGGGCAGAACGTCCCTAGTTAGAGATAAACATAAGCACTAGATATTAATTTTAATTTATCTCGTCTATTGTTATACAACAGGACAGGTAGAGCTAATTATGCCGAGGTCACATGCATTAAGATTATACCATAATTGCTTGGGCAATCCAACTAATCGAGCCGCTAGTTGGCAGACCGGTCACTTCCTCCTGGACTATAAATAACCCGTAGGTGCGGCGTGTAAATTAATTAGCACATGTTTTCAGTTTCAGAAAGAAACAATAAAACCTAATCAACACCTAATTGCGGTCATGTGGCTCTACAATATGTTTGTTGTCTCTTTATCTTGGTTCACATCATGTTTTATTTGTAGCTGATTTAACGGTGACCATCTCAAAAAATCCTTCTTTCTATAGTTGTAAGCCGTATGGAAACCGGTACAGCAAGTTTCAAGCTTTGTCGGAATAGAGTGATCTTCTCAATTGTATTAAGCATGCTTACTTAATTTTATTATATCTATTCATTAAAATTTAACTAAGCGTGAAATGTTTTATTATTTATTAATTCCAAACGACTATACCCAATTCAATCGTGAAGGCGTGGATTAAAAAAATTGGTAGTACCTACTGCGACCAGTATGCTGGACATGCTCTTGCAAAATCATACAGTTTATCATATGATTAATTGTGATTAAGATTGACATTGGCCTGGCAATTTTATCCTAGAATAAATATTTGTGTCCTGCTTTTGGGCGCCCGCGGCCCCTCCCCCATGAATTTCTGCTTTCACTAATTCTGCAAAAACCATGGATTTTCCGGGTTAAAAATTTGCCTGTGTTTCAATGCAGCGTATATTCTATCTCCACTCCGAATTTCAGCCAAATCAGTTCTGTAATTGCTGCGTATAAAGGAGTAGTAGGTAAATCACACTTACGCACAAACTTTCGCCTTTATAATTAGTGTGATACTTAGGTACTCTCTCTACTGTGGATTCAGTTTAAATCTCAGATCACTCAATTAGAGTGATCTGAGGTTTAAATCTATTTTACAGCGGATGATGAACTCCTTTGTTTTTCTTCAGACGGTCCACGTTATTGTAGCTACGCCGCGTAGCAATTTGTAATTACGCCGTAAAGCTGGGAAGGCATCGGCCGGGAAGCTCGGCATTATTGCCAGATATTACACTTATGAACAACCGCCATTAAAACTGCAAGGAAACTTATCCCGTTACATATGCATGCAGTTGCGAGCCGAGTTTCAACCGGGGTCATTCATAACCCCAAAGTCTGTGCGACACACGGCCATTAGAAACGAGCAGCGTGTTTGTAAAATTGTTGAAATATTTATGTGGCTTCAAGCCAGAATAGCGTATAAGCAACTAAGGAGGAGACAAGAAAAAACTTTTGAGGAGACAAGAAAAAACTTTTTCTTCAATGGATCTTGACTTCTCAATGTGAAATGTGAAGCCAATATCTCCCCGGTGTCGGGACGAAACGTGCGTCGAAGAAAGTGTTGGAAAATTGTGTGTGGTGTTTCATGTGGGCAGTGAAAATTAATCTGTCCAGCAAATTATGGATTTCCGCAAAATAATGCCTGCTTCCATTCAATATCTTATTTACATCATAAAAAGAATTTCTGTACAAAATTTTAACTTTAACTTTTCCGTTTGGGCTGGACAATGAGGAGTAAATGAATTAGTCGTCAGCATCTTTCTTTTTACAATACGTAGAGAAAGTGACGAGTTTCATAATAACTAAGGTCTCAGTGTTAGGATTTTATATGAAAACCCAATATATATTATATTAGTACGTAGTAGTACGTGATTCAAGCAAAATTAGTTTGATAACTTGTGCGGCTGTGTATCGGACATCTCCAGGATCACAGTTGCACTTGCGTATACTTTGGACGTTAGCCAGGAGTCTTTTTGGCTGAAGATATCATTCGCAACTTGTGTAATACAAGCGAATTGCTACGGTATTTGCACGGAATCGTTGCGTAACTGCCGAGCTTCGTGAAATCGCTGAGAGCTTCGTTCAGTTTCATAATATGCTTGCTGATGCTGTCTAGGCGTAGAAGTTTTTTTACACATTGTCTTAATTTTGAGTGGAAGCAGGCATTATTTTGCGGAGATCTATAATTATCAGGACATATTGACACGGGCGCACTACACAACACACATAGCGCGCCGCGCACTTGAGTGATCAATTTAACCAGCCTAACACATATATAGAGTGAGTGCAGCGCTCTGTGCACATGCCACAGCACAGCACAGGCACAGTGCCCAGCAAACGTAGCGCGCCGCGCACTTGAGTAATCAATTTATCCATCCTGATACATATAGAGTGAGTGCAGCGCTCTATGCACAGGACACCGGATAGCACAGGCGCACTGCACAGCACACGTAGCGCGCCGCGCACTTGAGTAATCAATTTATCCATCCTGATACATATAGAGTGAGTGCAGCGCTCTGTGCACAGGACACCGGATAGCACAGGCGCACTGCACTGCACAGGACACGTAGCGCGCCGCGGACTTGAGTGATCAATTTAACCATCCTGATAGGTACATATAGAGTGAGTGCAGCGCTCTGTGCACAGGACATCGGATAGCACAGGCGCACTGCACAGCACACGTAGCGCGCAGCGCACTTGAGTGATCAATTTAACCATCCTGATACATATGGAGTGAGTGCAGCGCTCTGTGCACAGGACTCAGCACAGCACAGGCACCCTGCACAGCACACGTAGCACGCCGCGCACTTGAGTGATCAATTTAACCATCCTGATACATATGGAGTGAGTGCAGCGCTCTGTGCACAGGACTCAGCACAGCACAGGCACCCTGCACAGCACACATAGCGCGTCGCGCACTTGAGTGATCAATTTAACCATTATGGCCGGGCGGGTTCCGTTCCTTGCGGAACTCCTGCTCAATTGGTCGGCTAACGAGGAAACAATCTTGCGCGCGTTGTACGCACACCGCTTGCGGAGCTAGGCATCCTCGAGAGGGGCGAATGCATACTGAACTCTTTGGTATACGTGTTTAGTTTTTTTTATTTTTCGTACTCACTTAGGTTCTCTGAGAAGTGCGCAGACTGCTCTATGCTATTCCTCCTCGTGGCTCTCTGAAAGTACAAAGACATACATAATACTAGCAAACGCCCGCGGCTTCGCTCACGTTGATCTTCTGCTTTACTCCCTCAGGCGTTAGGTTTCCAAAATTCTTGTATTAACCGTCATTTAATTTAATTTTGACCACTAAATATTTCCTAATGCTTGCTGGTTATAGTCAGACGTCGATTTTCAAAGCAATCGGCCCAGTAACAAAAAAGTTCGAAATGGCGGCCAAAAAATTAAATTTTTTTAAATTTTGATCACAAATTCCTTCTCTATGCTTGCTTCAATACTCAGATATCGATTTTCAAATCAATCAACCCACTCACAGAAAAGTTCAAAATGGCGGCCAAAAAGTTCATCATTTTTTAATTTTGACCACAAATTCCTTCTTTTTGCTTGCTGCCATAGTCAAATATCGATTTTCGAAGCAATCGGTCCAGTAACAAAAAAGTTCAAAATGGCGGCCACTTTTTAAATTTTGACCACAAATTCCTTCTCTAAGCTAGCTGCCATAGTCAAATATCGATTTTTAAAGTAATCGGTCCAGTAACAAAAAAGTTCAAAATGGCGGCCACTTTTTTAAATTTTGACCACAAATTCCTTTTCTATGCTTGCTGTCATAGTCAAATATCGATTTTCAAAGCAATCGGTCCAGTAACAAAAAAGTTCAAAATGGCGGCCACTTTTTTAAATTTTGACCACAAATTCCTTCTCTATGCAAGCTGCCATAGTCAAATATTGATTTTCAAAGCAATCGGTCCAGTAACAAAAAAGTTCAAAATGGCGGCCACTTTTTTAAATTTTGACCACAAATTCCTTCTCTATGCTTACTGCCATAGTCAGATATCGATTTCCAAAGCAATCGGCCCAGTAACAAAAAAGTTCAAAATGGCGGCCAATTTTTTAAATTTTGACCACAAATTCCTTCTCTATGCCTGCTGCCATAGTCAAATATCGATTTTCAAAGCAATCGGCCCAGTAACAAAAAAGTTCAAAATGGCGGCCACTTTTTTAAAATTTTGACCACAAATTCCTTTTCTATGCTTGCTGCCATAGTCAAATATCGATTTTTAAAGCAATCGGCCCAGTAACAAAAAAGTTCAAAATGGCGGCCAATTTTTTTAATTTTGGCAACAAATTCCTTCTCTTTGCTTGCTGGCATAGTCAAAAGTCGATTTTCAAAGCAATCGGCCCAGTAACAAAAAAGTTCAAAATGGCGGAAAAAAGTTCAAAATTTTTCCTCCTCAAAATTTGGATATCGAAAATCCCTTTCTGAATACAAAATCATGATATAATATCAACCTAGGTACTAAACTTCAGATCTCTACGACTTGTAGCTTTTCGGGAATTCCTGGAACAACGAAAAAAATTACACTTTTGTATGGGGAAATCCAAAAAACCAACGGTTTTTACCCCTTAAAATTTGAATTTCTGGAATCCCCGTCTTAGTACGAATTCATGACCTAATATCTACCTAGGTACCAAATTTCAGATCCCTAAGACTTGTAGCTTTTCGGGAATTCCTGGAACAACGAAAAAAATTTCACTTTTGTATGGGGAAATCCAAAAAACCAACGGTTTTTACCCCTTAAAATTTGAATTTCTGGAATCCCCGTCTTAGTACGAATTCATGACCTAATATCTACCTAGGTACCAAATTTCAGATCTCTACGACCTATAGTTTTGGCGGAATCCGTGGAACAACCAAAATGCCTCATTCATCTATATATATAAAAGAATGAGGCATTTTGGTGATTTTGGTTGTTCCACGGATTCCGCCAAAACTAAAGGTCGTAGGGATCTGAAATTTGGTACCTAGGTTGATATTAGGTCATGAATTCGTACTAAGACGGGGATTCCAGATATTCAAATTTTAAGGGGTAAAAACCGTTGGTTTTTTGGATTTCCCCATACAAAAGTGAAATTTTTTCGTTGTTCCAGGAATTCCCGAAAAGCTACAAGTCGTAGAGATTTGAAATTTGGTACCTAGGTAGATATTAGGTCATGAATTCGTACTAAGACGGGGATTCCAGAAATTCAAATTTTAAGAAGTAAAAACCGTTGGTTTTATGGATTTCCCCATACAAAAGTGAAATTTTTTTCGTTGTTCCAGGAATTCCCGAAAAGCTACAAGTCGTAGAGATCTGAAATTTAGTACCTAGGTTGATATTAGGTCATGAATTCGTACTAAGACGGGGATTCCAGAAATTCAAATTTTAAGGGGTGAAAACCGTTGGTTTTATGGATTTCTCCATACAAAAGTGTAATTTTTTTCGTTGTTCCAGGAATTCCCGAAAAGCTACAAGTCGTAGAGATCTCAAATTTAGTACCTAGGTTGATATTAGGTCATGAATTCGTACTAAGACGGGGATTCCAGAAATTCAAATTTTAAGGGGTGAAAACCGTTGGTTTTATGAATTTCTCCATACAAAAGTGTAATTTTTTTCGTTGTTCCAGGAATTCCCGAAAAGCTACAAGTCGTAGAGATCTGAAATTTAGTACCTAGGTTGATATTAGGTCATGAATTCGTACTAAGACGGGGATTCCAGAAATTCAAATTTTAAGGGGTGAAAACCGTTGGTTTTATGGATTTCTCCATACAAAAGTGTAATTTTTTTCGTTGTTCCAGGAATTCCCGAAAAGCTACAAGTCGTAGAGATCTGAAATTTAGTACCTAGGTTGATATTAGGTCATGAATTCGTACTAAGACGGGGATTCCAGAAATTCAAATTTTAAGGGGTGAAAACCGTTGGTTTTATGGATTTCTCCATACAAAAGTGTAATTTTTTTCGTTGTTCCAGGAATTCCCGAAAAGCTACAAGTCGTAGAGATCTGAAATTTGGTACCTAGGTTGGAATTATATCATGAATTCGTATTCAGAAAGGGATTTTCGAGATCCAAATTTTGAGGAGGAAAAATTTTGAACTTTTTGGCAGCCATTTTGAACTTTTTTGTTACTGGGCCGATTGCTATGAAAATCGACTTTTGACTATGGCGATAAGCGTAGAGAAGGAATTTGTGGTCAAAATTTAAAAAAGTGGCCGCCATTTTGAACTTTTTTGTTACTGGACCGATCGCTTTGAAAATCGATATTCCACTATGGCAGCAAGCATAGAGAAGGAATTTTTGGTCAAAATTAAAAAAAAAGTGGCGGCCATTTTGAACTTTTTTGTTACTGGACCGATTGCTTTGGAAATCGATATCTGACTATGGCAGCAAGCATAGAGAAGGAATTTTTGGTCAAAATTTAAAAAAGTGACCGCCATTTTGAACTTTTTTGTTACTGGGCCGATTGCTTTGAAAATCGACTTTTGACTATGGCGATAAGCGTAGAGAAGGAATTTGTGGTCAAAATTTAAAAAAGTGGCCGCCATTTTGAACTTTTTTGTTACTGGACCGATCGCTTTGAAAATCGATATTCGACTATGGCAGCAAGCATAGAGAAGGAATTTTTGGTCAAAATTAAAAAAAAGTGGCCGCCATTTTGAACTTTTTTGTTACTGGACCGATTGCTTTGGAAATCGATATCTGACTATGGCAGCAAGCATAGAGAAGGAATTTTTGGTCAAAATTTAAAAAAGTGACCGCCATTTTGAACTTTTTTGTTACTGGACCGATCGCTTTGAAAATCGATATTTGACTATGGCAGCAAGCATAGAGAAGGAATTTGTGGTCAAAATTTAAAAAAGTGGCCGCCATTTTGAACTTTTTTGTTACTGGGCCGATTGCTTTGGAAATCGATATTTGACTATGGCAGCTGGCATAGAGAAGGAATTTGTGGTCAAAATTTAAAAAAGTGGCCGCCATTTTTAACTTTATTGTTACTAGACTGATTGCTTTGAAAATCGGTATTTGACTATGGCAGCAAGCATAAAAAAGGAATTTGTGGTCAAAATTAAAAAAAGTGGCCGCCATTTTGCACTTTTTTGTTACTGGACCGATCGCTTTGAAAATCGATATTTGACTATGGCAGCTGGCATAGAGAAGGAATTTGTGGTCAAAATTTAAAAATGTAGCCGCCATTTTGAACTTTTTTGGTACTGGACCGATTGCTTTGAAAATCGATATTTGACTATGGCGATAAGCATAGAGAAGGAAGTTGTGGTCAAAATTTAAAAAAGTGGCCGCCATTTTGAACTTTTTTGTTACGGGACCGATCGCTTTGAAAATCGATATTTGACTATGGCAGCAAGCATAGAGAAGGAATTTTTGGTCAAAATTTAAAAAAGTGGCCGCCATTTTGATCTTTTTTTACTGGACCGATTGCTTTGGAAATAGATATCTGACTACAGCAGCAAGCATAGAGAAGGAATTTTTGGTCAAAATTTAAAAAAAGTGACCGCCATTTTGAACTTTATTGTTTCTGGGCCGATCGCTTTGAAAATCGATATTTGACTATGGCAGCAAGCATAGAAAAGGAATTTGTGGTCAAAATTTAAAAAAGTGGCCGCCATTTTGAACTTTTTTGTTACTGGACCGATTGCTTTGGAAATCGATATCTGACTATGGCAGCAAGCGTAGAGAAGGAATTTGTGGTCAAAATTTAAAAAAGTGGCCGCCATTTTGAACTTTTTTGTTACTGGGCCGATTGCTTTGGAAATCGATATTTGACTATGGCAGCTGGCAAAGAGAAGGAATTTGTGGTCAAAATTTTGAAAAAGTGGCCGCCATTTTGAACTTTTTTGTTACTGGACTGATTGCTTTGAAAATCGATATTTGACTATGACAGCAAGCATAGAAAAGGAATTTGTGGTCAAAATTTAAATAAGTGGCCGCCATTTTGAACTTTTTTGTTACTGGACCGATCGCTTTGAAAATCGATATTTGACTATGGCAGCTGGCATAGAGAAGGAATTTGTGGTCAAAATTTATAAAAGTGGCCGCCATTTTGAACTTTTTTGTTACTGGGCCGATTGCTTTGAAAATAGATATCTGACTATCGCAGCAAGCATAGAGAAGGAATTTGTGGTCAAGATAAAAAAATTATGAACTTTTTGGCCGCCATTTTGAACTTTTTTGTTACTGGGCCGATTGCTTTGAAAATCGACGTCTGACTATAACCAGCAAGCATTAGGAAATATTTAGTGGTCAAAATTAAATTAAATGACGGTTAATACAAGAATTTTGGAAACTTAACGCCTGAGGGAGTAAAGCAGAAGATCAACGTGAGCGAAGCCGCGGGCGTTTGCTAGTTTATATATATAGATTACTTAGATTTAACTCCTTTTGAAAGGCCTAAGAACTAGTAAGAGCGCAATCTCGCATTTTATGGCCAAGAAAGTGCGTTTATTATGCCTATTCTAATCAGTTTGATTGTCTGAAAAACGATTTTCGAACGACAAATTTTAATGATTATATAACAAGGAAACGAACATAACTCTTCATTTAGCATTAATAGGAATCAAATATCTACGAATACAAAATAAATTCTGCAAGCATGAAACGTCTGAATTACCTATAAACTATTAACACCAGGCATGTGTAATGTACTTATTTAACCCAACAAAAGCGTAGCACCGCGGGCGGTAGCTAAAATGCAATATGTTTTCACTACTACTAATTCTTTTCTTATACGTTATCCGGCAAAAAGTTATCGCTGCTGACACTTGTTTGTGTTTGCTTAGGATTAGGAAGATCCTAATATTTACTTTAAGAAAAATGAATATATTAGGTCCTTACATATGAAATTGGCGTTTTGTCGTACTGGCCACTTTGATCTCAAATATCTCTTCTTTGGTTAAAAATTCCAATTTTAAATTTATACAGCTATTTACTCATGCTTTTGTGTTTTGAAAATCGTAATTCATTTGTTTTTTTCTCTTTTGGTTTTTTTTTTGCGCCACTCTGTTTACAAAATGGAAAACTTGAAATATCGCGTTATTTACGAGTACGAGTTCCATCGTGGCACCAGTGCTGCAGAAACGGCTCGAAGGATTAATGATGTGTACGGCGAGGGTGTCGCAAAAGAAAACACAGTGCGTTTTTGGTTCCAACGTTTTCGTTCTGGAAATTTCGACCTGCAGAACAAGCCCCGTGGACGGCCGGAGACCAAAGTTGACAATGAAGAATTGAAGGTTATTGTGGAAGCGGATCCATCGCAAACCACGTCCGAGCTAGCTGCAGGCTGCGGTGTTAGTGATAAAACTGTTTTAGTTCACTTGAAGCAAATTGGGAAGGTGAAAAAGCTTGAAAGGTGGGTACCTCATGAATTGAGTGCAGCAAACCGACAAACGCGCGTAGACTGCTGTGTTACATTACTCAACCGGCACAGTAATGAAGGGATTTTAAATCGAATCATTACCTGTGATGAAAAATGGATCCTGTATGATAATCGGAAACGCTCATCGCAATGTTTGAACCCTGGCGAACCAGCCAAATCCTGCCCCAAACGAAAATTGACTCAAAAAAAATTACTTGTGAGCGTTTACGGGACTAGCGCCGGCGTCGTTCACTACAGCTTTCTTAAATCTGGCCAGACGATTACGGCGGATATCTATTGTCAGCAACTGCAATTCATGATGGAAAAGCTAGCTGCTAAACAACCGAGGCTGGTCAATCGTTCTAGGCCACTGCTGCTTCAGGACAACGCTAGACCACACACTGCACAACAGACGGCTACCAAATTAGAGGAGCTTCAATTGGAATGCCTAAGACATCCACCTTACTCCCCGGACCTTGCTCCAACAGATAACAATTTTTTTCGAAATTTGGATAACTTCTTACAAGGGAAAAAATTCAACTCCGATGAGGCAGTCTAAAGCGCTTTCAAAGATTTTATTGATTCCCGTCCGAATGGCTTTTTTAGTAAAAGGATCAATGAACTACCTATAAGGTGGCAAAAGTGCATAGATAGCAATGGTACATACTTTGATTAAATATATATTTTATATTTAAAAAAAATCGACTTTATGTTCCTCCCATACAAAACGCCAATTTCATATGTAAGGACCTAATACAACTGTCAACTACGTACCTACCTACCAAGCAGTCAGTAAAATTATAAAAAATTTAGTATGTTTTGAAAAATACGTAAAAATATTTCCTCTTGCTCTACGAGCAAAGATTATATTATACCTACTTGACGTTACGAATCCTTTTTGTTTGGTTTCATTCTGAGCTCTACGTATTTAATACAATCATGTGGCTAAACCTATATGTCTGATGGTTCTCCATAGTGACCTGAAAAGTGCAAATCCACAGATAACCCGAATTGTGGGCTAATGAATCTCTTCATAATGATTGCAAAGTAAATTGGAACTGGCGACCAATTTAGAATTGCATTTTGAAATTACCTCCCCAAAAGTAGATTTTAGATAATTCAAAGTAACAGTGAGTGTGAGCGTCCCCTTACAATTGTTTGGGAGGAAGAGACAATTTGCTGACAGTGAGTGGAAGGAACTCGCGTCCAACCAATGGATGAGATGTTGTGACGACCCGTCTCCGAGCCGAGGATGTCTCTATTCAACCAATTGACTGCTCGTTCGTCACAAAACTATTATATTTTTAGACTTAAACTGCTAAGCTCCAAGAGGCAGGAGTCAAACCTCCAAACTTAAGAGTTTTAATCTGGGAAGTCTGTATTAGGTATTATTGATATGTACCTAAGGTATAGATCTAAACAAGCGTAGTAGGTATTATTGATATGTACCTAAATAGGTATAGATCTAAACAAGTGTAAAATCAAAAAAAAACTTAACAGTTAACAAATAAACTTTTAGTAAAACTCAAAGTTTAATTTTTATATACACTTTCCAAACCATACCTATAGGCATAACATGTAGGTACTAACGTACCTATGTGTGTAAATGTGTACTTCGTGGGTGTCAAATGTGCCATTTTAGATAAAACATGTATACAGTGCTAATGAGTAATTCTGCGCTTAGAAACAAAATGACAAAAACTGCAGATGATTTGTTTTGTTGAGTGACTGAGAACACAAATACCCGCTGACCGCACGCATGGAACACACTTTTAACAGAGAAAAGTAAATTAATAAGAATAATAACAACAACCCATTATTTTCTTATCAATAGGAAACAAAAAAAACGCCGTTCTTCGCCTTAAAGCCGTTAAATTATGCAGTAAAGCTCTAATGAGCGCAAAAACTTAAGGACGGAAACACTAATAATGTAATTGAGATAAAGCCATGTTTTCCTTCAAAATACAATAACACTGTTTCTGTTTTTGATAAGACACCAAACCAGATGTACGCTCAGTTACTTTATCGGAGTCAAGCCCATTGTATAAGCTGTCGCCTGTTTTCTAGTTACGCTTCCACACAAAATTCAAATTTGAATTCATGATGAGTTATATCATAAAAGCTCAGACACTTATGAAGAATTTGTAAATAATTATACTAATTTAATAGCTTAAAACTAACCTAATATAATATTAGGTATACCTGGTTAAAGCGCCCAACTATTTCCTCACTTTCGTAATACAAACCTTGAAACTGCAATGTTACCCTAATAGGTACCTTTTGGAATGTGTTGCGGTTGCAGATAAATTAGAAAAACCTCAGAGTTGAATAAATTGTTGTTTACTTCCTTGTTTTAATTAGCAGTGCGTTAATCTTTAGCTGTTTGTATAATATTGGAAATCATTTTGCGTAGGTATATGGAAAGCAAAGTAATTGGTGTCCCCATATTTTAATATTTTATACGTAGTTACACACACCAACGCATTTTCTTTAAAATAAGCTGCATATGCTTCACACAACTTTTCTGAATATGCTTCACATAACTTTTTCTAAAACCTTCAACCGTTCAACCTTATATCGGGGTTATAATATTATGTTTGCTCTTATAACCAACCCAGCAAAATTCCTCATATCCTCTTGGACTAAAATCTTTGAAAATGCCCACCACTCGCCACCACTCGTGGCTTGGGCGGTATTCAATACAACGTGATATGTTTATCGGTTTTCTGTTCAGGACAGGCCGGCGTGCGCGATAAGGAGGCATCGTTTCGCAACTTTGTCCACCATTACTCATACATATCGTGAATAATTAATACTTTATCACATACAATCGTATACTCAACATACAATTAATTATATTATGAAGCTGTAACCTCTTCTTCTGGAAAAATGCGTCAATTCTTTAACTCGCCGGTATTCCAATGCCTAAAGACAAAAGTCTTTAACGCCTGCGCCTTACCGGTCATGACTTACGGAGCAGAAATGTGGGCACACACAGTAGGCCTTGTCCACAAGTTCAGAATCACTCAACTATGGAGAGCGCTATGCTAGGTGTTTCTCTGAGGGGTTGAATCCGCGACGAGGACATCCGTAGGAGAACCAAGATAACAGACAAAGCCTAACGGATTAGCAAGCTGAAGTGGCAGTGGGCGGGCCATATCTCGCAGAACCGACGGCCGTTGGGCAGACGTGTTCTGGAGTGGAGATCGCGTACCGGTAAGCGCAGCGTAGGTCAACCTCCCACCCACCTGCCCGCTGGACCGACGACTGAAAAAGGTCGCTGGTAGCGGGTGGATGAGGAACGCGGAGACCCGTGTGTGTGTGGTGGCGCGCTCTTGGGAAGGCCTACGTCCAGCAGTGGATGTCTATAGGCTGATTAAGTATGTTTAATAAGTTCTTCTCAGTCGTTCACTATTGGCAGAGTGGTCGTGGTCTGACGATGCTGAATGCAAATCTGTCAAGGCGGCTTAAACGATCATCCTCCACCTATTGGTAGCACATCGGCAGCACTCAGTAGGGAAGGAGCTGGTAGCGGCCCGGATGATAGAAGTCCATCTTGTTGGGGATCGACCTCGCCTTCTACTCTCCCTTGAACCACCAGGTGTTCAATGGTACTTATCCTCTTTTCTTGTAATGTGGCCAAAGATCTTGAAAATTCTTATCGTTGCAGTGGTAGTTGCACGGTTGAGAATGAAACCGTTAGAGCCGAATTTATAGATTTAAGAAAATAATTATAAGTAGAAGTTTCAGTCAAAGTCATATTACTATTTAGCTCACAGACTAAATCGTAGCATAAGTATGGTAAATTCAAACCATTTGACAATGGTACTTTATAATAAGGAAGAAGAATGAAGCTGCAGTGTATTAGCCGAACTTATTACACATTTTCTTTTATCAAATAAAATTGGTACAAACTTAAGTAGCTAACCCACCTATATCACTAAGCAAAAAGCGAAAATCGAAATAAATAGAACACAACAATTCTCGAAACAAGTATTCGCTTTATACCAGTTTAATTACTTCATAGCTCTCTTTACCTCTTTGTTTAACTTGTTACCAACAAAAAGATTTTTTGTTCCAAAGAACCTCTTGTGGGAGGCAAACAATATCCAAAAAGAAGCTTAAATATTCTTTCTCTTATGCTACAATACGTATATGTGTAAGGTCGTGATTATCTTCTATTGTGTTCTTAATATCGCTTCGTGCATACTACAAATACATACTTAAAATAATACTAATATTTAAGCTAGTTCTTTAGCTTTTAATTTAAAAGCAAACTGTGTTTAGAGCGAACCATATTTTCTTAGTTCTTTTGTCTTTGTCTTTGTTTTAATTATTATTGTAAACTTTAATTGAAAATTTTGTGCTTACTGAAATCGGTTCAGTCTTATAGATGTAAAGATGTCTGAAACAACGACGTATAAACTGGTCAAGTGCGAGTCGGGCTCACACACTGTGGGCTCCATACTATCAAGACGAATTCTCAATAGTACCTCAGCTCGTCAAATTCATAAACGAGCAATTAAATCATGTTTGTTGTGTGCGATTTACATATTTATTTTATTCTGCTTTTTAGTATTAATTCTGTAAAAATTTTCAACTGTCTAACTATAACGGTTCATGAGAAAGCCTGATGAGTGATGGATGGACATACAGATGGACAGACAGACGGACGGCTGGATGGCGGAGTCTTAGTAATATCCCGCCTCGTTTTACCCTTCGGAACCCTGAAAAACACAGTTTTAACCATATATGTGCATCCCTAACACCTTCCCTTTATAAATAAGTAAAGAATTATTTAAAACAAAGACTAATTAAGGCCCTAGGTGGCGTGTCTCGCGCATCGGAGATATGGTCGTGCAATATTGGCCATATGTCACCGCGATACCGCTGCTAGATAATGACTAATAAGTGCCTGTCTTCCGTGCAGTAGGGTGGGGGTGGGGAGGTATGTCGATAAATTTTTACTGTCTGTGCCATCTTGTTTTTAAGGATTTTCCTTACATGAAGATCTGGCATGGAATGCAGATTGCTACTCGTGAAATTTCAGCAAGAGAAAATTTAGTTATTTACAAAATAATTACACTTGTTGTGTTAAAATTGAGGTCGAATTTAAATTTTCCATTTCAGACGTATGAAAATGTGTGATATGTGTAACTCGTCAAATCAGAAGTAGGTTGGCCAATAAAACAGTGAAAAAGACTTTTCAAAACATCAACTAATCAAATGCTAGAAACAAAAACATACTTACTTGCATATATAAGCAAAATTTCTCAGAAAGCGTTCGGCTGCTATATACGCTGACGAAGACAGTTAACTCCTATTTTCGAAATTATGAATACGAATCAAAATTATTGAAGCACTGTAACAAAAAGATTACAGAAAACAAACCCTATTATTAGTTATACATACATACTCGTATCTACTTACAAAAGAATAACTTATTAGAATGTTTTATTAAATTGTAACGTATCACGAAATCGAAAGACAAACAGTCTAGTAATAAAACAAATTTCTATCGCAAGTAGGTATGGTACGGCACTAGACAAATTGTATTTATCGATATCGATTAAAGTCGCCGCACGCTCCGATCTTATCGCCGGTTTTTATTTTCGTGATACCCGCCGATAAGGGAAATGTCCTTTTTCATAGAAGGCCATAATGGCGTAGGAGACACGCCATCCAAATCATAACTTATGCATACTGATTGCCGCTTCACCCTTTACTGGACACAATTATTCTGTTTTTACTATCTTTAAATATCTCCTTTCAATGTTATAATAGTTTTTTTCTAGCAGGCATCTTATAACATATCATCTCCAATTACAACTATATTGTACCTTCATCATTGGTACAAGTGACTAATATTATTGTTTTACATAACACCTTATAGGTGTTATAGGTCCATTTATATAATTTGTCCTTCAGTAAACTCTGCAGTCTCAAGTTCCTCGAATGTTTTGATTCTTAATAACATCTCTTGTAATTTTATAATATCGATAAAATAAAACAAAAGCTAAGAAACATCACTAATTATAAGATTAAGAATAGAGCTCTTCGTACATATGTCGTCTAACTATTGTATCCTTTAGGCCCTATTATTCATTTAAGAGCTGAGTATGTGCTTATATTTTTCATTTTAATAATATTTATGTATAAGTTAGAACCTACTCGTACGTAATTAATAAAATATAATTTAAATTGTTTTTTCCTCTGCAGGACGCGTAAAGTTGTTTTCCTATTAGAAAACAACTTTTTGGAACACTTGCCCACAAAAATATGGATTAATCTGAATGGTTATAATTTGTTTAAAACTTTTGTTCAGTCTCGCCTAAGGCTCGGGCTTACAAATATCAAGTCGTAACTAACCATCCTTGTTTCATACTTTATTAGGTAAATCGTTATTGGGTCTGATAAAAGCTTCAGAAAGTCCCACATTAGGTGACGTGACGAAACGGCGACGATCACCTACCTTGCATGTTCGTATGCACATTATCATTACATACATCTAAAACCTAATTAATATTTAATTCGCGAAAGCAATTGTTTTTACTGCGGCTGCATACTAAACTCTATCCTATTAGTTATCGCATACTTAATTATTAGTTAGTTTAGTGTAATTCCGCACCTCCTCTCGCTTGTGAAAAAGTTCGTTGAGTTTTCTCTGTGAGTATTAATAATAATTCAAATTTCGGGTTTAATATGTAGTGCTTCCAGGATTCCATTTAAAACTCTCCGTCAAACTTCATCATCAGAGGCGCAGTTGCAAAGTACCTACTACCTACCCATCAATTAATCGGTAATCCGGGTAAGGCTCAGATATTATGGATTCTTAGATTTATATTTTATCTTTATAAACAGATGATACTACTAAATACTATTAAATACTATAGGTAAATATCGTCGGTAAAGTGGTCGTTCCATCCAAAGTACGTTTACTGTTACCCATAATAAACACAGATTTCTTACTGGATTGACATGCTCTTGTGTCTCTATATAACAGCGAACATAGGAAATGAAACCCAAAATTGTGTCTATGCTTATAGTGCTTAAATACATTTCTGCGGTAAAATACCTAATTAGTTCCCATCCAATGCAATTGCAACCCCTTCCCGTACCCATTACTACTGAACTGCGAATATCACACACCTGCGAACAATTGTCTTATTACCAGCGCCCTATAGCGGCCATATGCTGCAACTGACCATAAGTCACCGGTAAAGAACAATAAATAAATACGAAGGTAATTGTGAGGGTGGCAACCTTCCCACGCATTCCCGTAGTGTCCTGGGGTAGAAATGACCGTACGGTGCCATATGCCACGCGATAGCATCGAAGTCTTATTATTTTACAGTGCGATCGGAACATTAAAAGTTCAATGACTGTTTGGACACAGGCGTAGGCATTTAATTATTATTTTTGTGAAATTGTGACTATTTTCGCCAGTGTAAAAACATTTGTTTTTAACTACGGTTCAAAAAGAAATTATAAATATATTTTATTATTAAATAGCAGGTTATCATACGATTGTATTTTTACAATCGGTAAGAAAACGAAGGATTTTTCAAAATGTTTACGGAGTCTGTCGAGCGAAGCAAGCTTAAATTACGAATCCTTTAAGGATATGCAAGAACAGAAAATCTGTTTTCCTTAAAGCAAAATTTAAATTTAAGGCAAAATAACTGTTACAAATAAACGTAGTGTTAGTTTTCCGCTTTGAGATGTTTTTTTTTAATATTAAAATATTTTAATCCCACCATGCACAGGTAAATTATCCACATTTTTGTGGGTTTAACGTCCATCAAAGAATCATAAGCAACACATAAATAGGTATTATTACGTAATACCTACTAATTAAGTACTTAATACAAATTTTTACTAATACTATGCAATAACAACTTACATATTAGTATTGTTCTAATCACAGATTAGAGAATAAGTTTATATTGACAAGTATGAATAAGTTAATCTAAGTGTAAACAATATTTATAGTAAATTGCATATTGCAAAAAAGATTAAGGAAATGCCAAAATATGTATGTGACTAAAACATATGAGTTACATAATAATAAAGGAAAATAATAATTAAGTTTAATTTCCTTCCTACCTTAATATTCTAGTTCTTCATTCCATGGAACACGATTCCCATACATACAGGCGGAAAAGAAACATTTCCGTAAAAATTAGATGGCGGGTCACGCCATATTTAACAGGGGTTGTAACTGTAATAGGGATGAGATTTGTCGATAAATATTTTGTCTTGGACATCTAAATGAACTAAAAACTAAGTCAAATGGTTGTTAGGTTCGTAATTTTTCCTCCAAAATCTAAGGTTGGCCTGAACATATTGTATTAGATTTGCTTTTATGACTTACGAGAAAGACTTATAGGTAGAAGTTAATTAAGAAACAATTACCAAATAACAATACGAGTGAATTGTATGCATTTTTTATTTAAATGATAATGTTTCCTGAAATAGTGTATGTAACATAACTTTTACCGGCCTTCAGTTATTTTAATAAATAAAACCTTTTTAAACCATTTTTCAGGTGAATACTAATTTAATGAATTATAATTTAGCTAAATTACTCATAATAATGTGACGTTAATGTGATGTTTAGTGCACATAATACCAAAAACTAACTTAATATGCAACCAAGATTTAGATTTTAGAAACATCGACATTGTGTCAAATGCAAAGGGTGATTATAGTGTGGGTACACCCCTGTCTGTGCAATATGGAAAATCAACAGGTCGTGTCGGGAGAACATGCCTACACAGCTCGTGTGACACTTTTATATGATACGACATGAAAAGTATACAAAATGTAAAAGTAAGGAAACATAAACCTGGCGATAACTAAGTTAAAAAACATTGTTATACGAGTAAAAATTTGAAAAACAATACTTAGAGACTGTACACTACACTTATTTTTAAAATGTATTATCGTAAATCATCGGGTGCGTTGGAATCCTCGTAAACTTAGTTTTAAGTTGTGAATGAGCTATCAGCATTATTCTACTATTATTCAGCATTATTATTTGATACAAATGATTCGTCATAAATGCTTCTAAGTTAGGCCTTTATGAAATTGAATTGTATTGAATAGTATTTGAATCTTTAATTGTTCAAGTAAACTTAGTATTCCAATGTATGTGTAACTGTATTGCGAAAGGTATTTTGAAAAATTCTCTATTAACATAATTGAAATATTGAAGTTTAGTAACCGTATACGTATTCTATACGTAACTTAAGTACTTAAATCCACATTATTAAGTTATCTATACAAATAAAATCAAACCTCCTTGAATCTAAAAGATTGCCAGTGGCATTGACTTATTATCTAAGGACCCCGGGTGTAATACAAATTTCACGAAAAAAGTGTCCCGAGAAAACCTATATATAAACGAGAGTATGTGTATTTTAATAAACAAACAAATTGTAATTTATGTCTTAAACCATTATTATACAGCCTATTTTTACTTGCAACTAGCTATAGTGCGATTGTCTCCCTTTAAGCGTTTTATCTCTCTTTCGGTTCGGACACTTTTTAGCGCTGACTCGTCATCCTTAGTATTATATATCTATGACCAGTGGGTATGGTTCCGAATATACAAAATAAATCTATGATTTTTTTAATTTTCATCAGGTTTAAAATAATAAAATAAATAGTAGCAGCGCATAGAATAAGCACAACAATAAATAATTGTTGGAACCTCATAACCAGGGTATGAGCACTAACGTTTCATGTCGTAGGGTGTAAAACAACCGCCCAAAGTCGCAGGCTATCCTGGTCACAGTTTGACAGTACATTGCTTATTCATGTCGGTAATTATCGAAATTGTTCCGTGAGCTCGATGGCATTACGATACACAAGTTTTTTTTAATATTCACGAGGGGTGGGGGACCTTGAATAACACTACCTTTATTATTCAGCTTTTGTTTATTATCAGTAACGAATTTCAAAAAATGGTGAATTTATCTAATGTTATAAGTAATACCTATCTGTACCGGGTGAATCTTATTTTATGAATAGGTTTTGCGTGCGAACTGTTAGCTAAATCTTAAATACAAAAATAAAATTTCACTGAAATCGTTAGAGCCATTTTCGTAATATGCAAAACCTATACTTAATAAGTAGGTATACATATAAAATTCTCTTGTCACAGCATTCGTAACAATCTCATTTTAATGTCTTTTGTGTCGGTAGGTATAGATCGTTAGGTCTGAGAACAGGACAATAATTATTTTTCATATCCTAAGCAAGAAATAATTTATATATCAAAACAACGTTTGTCGGGTCAGCTAGTAAAATATACCGTTAGGTACAGTGACGTAGGTACTTTATTACCCTATTATTTTTTTTTGAATATATAGAGAGTTACAAAATACACAAACATAGAGAGGAACGACAAGGACATCTTATCGCTACTAATGAGCATCTCTTCCAGATACCCTGGAACCTACCTACTTTTTAATTAAAAATTGTGTAGTTACCTTATACCTATGATGTTCAGAGATGGTATTTACATCAATCGCGACCGCAGCCACCGTGACGGCGGCGAGGCGATGCTCGCAAGCTGGTCACCATAGGAAGTCATCCGCTATTGATAGCATCTCATTGTTCACAAATAGCCGGATGTTGCCAGAGACGAGGCGAGATCCGGCTCCAATGTACGCACTGTGCCGAAATTGAAACACATAACCCCAACAAATTACCTACCTGGTCAATAAGCTACAACTATTAAATTAATTAGAAAGCATTCTTACGTTTTAGAATATATACCTACGTACTAATACAAGAAATCATGTTGTATACGCCTCAAAGTTGCAACTTTTTTAATCGTATGTCTGAAATAACTACTTAGGTACATAATTGTTAAAACTACAAATATCTGGTTAAATATTTAGTACAATCGTATAAACATGAAAATTATTCTGACGGTTTTCTTACCTGTTAAGGTATCTAAAACAGAGTTCAAATGCATAGAGTCAACTTGAATTCAAGTAGAGCGTAATGTTAGTAAATAATTAGCACGTAAAAATAAAATGATCATTACGTTAGAAGTCTTAAGAGTTAATTCATGCTTGTGTGTGTAGGTAGTCCGGCATATAAACCACTTACCTTAAAATTCTGCACGAAAAAATGCGCAGCTTTCATTAAATAAGCAGCAGAAAAGTCAACAAAATAGACAGAAATTTTTTAAAGGCAAAGAAATAATAGGATGGTTATGATGAATAACCTCATAAAATTCTTATGGGATTTCATGAATTAAAAACTGAATAAATGAATTAAGTAATAAAGCCGAATAACGGAAACCAGAATTAGGTATATTTTTAAATAAATGACATTGATAAATCCGGAAATTTATATAATTTTAAACATACTAAAACGATGCTGATAATATTGTTTACCTACCTACTAAATTCTTATTTAAATGTTTTGTAGTTTCAATTTATACCTATATGTGGATATTTACTGCAACCTTTGGCAGATTAGGTCGGGCTACCATACCAGTTGAGAATCTTATTGGAATTAATCTGTCTGTTTAATTTTTTCTTATAAGTTGGTATCGTGATTCGATGGTGGACTAATTAACAAAGATCTTTAAAATAAAAAAAGGCCTCGTTTCATTTTTACACCTGAAAGTAGGAGTATAATAAAGTGAAGCGATGCCGTGCCGTGTTTTAATGGAGTCGTGTGTTTACACCGCATGTCTCACAGAATTATTTCTGACATTTTTAGATTCATTGTCCTCCATGAATACGAGTCACGCTCCAAAAGAAATTAATGCGGTTGATACATACGCTCGGCCTTTTGTTGTGTTTGCAGCACATATTTTCACATGCTGTTGCCGTAACTGCCTTTCAAATACCCATTCTGTTCTGAGTTCTGACATACTTACGCTTACATTGCACTATATTAAATATTGTTTATGTTTATTGCTTACACAGGTACAGACAGGCAACTACGATGGGAAATGTGAATTGTAATCCTAGGTACCTAGTTTTTGAAATGTTTTTTTTTTAAACTTATGTTAGTTACATGAGCAATCAAAATTATCTTAATCTTTTTAGTTACACGGGCAATCAAAGTTATCTTAAACTATTGTAAATAGTGTATTTATTTATCAAACTTGACTATGTTTACTAAGACGTTTTATTCTTCTAGGTATGCAGGAAAAGATGGGTTATTTATAACTTAGGTAAAAACCAATAGCAGGTAATTTTGAAAAGATCAATTCAGGAAAACTGGCTAGGTACATAGATACCTAGCTACCAATATGAGATCTCAATTTGTATCTATCTAAATGGTATACAAATAACCTAGAAATAATCGATTTTTGATAACATCCACCTATAGGTCCACCTAAATATCTGCTTTCGTGCTTTGCTAAGTTACTGATTTTCGATGTCATAATTATTACTAGCAAGATTTCAAAGTAATGGTTAAAGGCAAGAGAAGATATAATACCTTTTTGGAAAGTTGCTGTTAAATTTTAAGTGTTACAATACTTAGTAAAATTTTCCTGTGTAAATATTACTAGTATAGCATCGTAAGAGCTAGAGCACGCGCGTGCGCGCTCCCCGGCGTGCACCGTGCGAGGCGCCGGCGACGAGCGCTGCTCTGTCGCTAGACGCTCGGCGCCCGCCGCACGGGCAGGTGCACCGGTGCGCTGATCGCTCCCCTCTCTGTTGCAGAGCGGGCGATGCGCCTCGAGTAGCGCGGTGGGGCCCTGCCCGCCGCCCGTCCGGCCAATTGGGGCCCGCCTCGCCTATGATGTCATCGGAGGAGGAGGCCGACTCACACGCGCCCTTCTCGGATAAACTACTGAAGAAACAGAAACGCGTCAGACAGCGCGTGGACGCCGGCGAGCCGCGCAATTCTTATTCGACTCTCGCGACGAACGGACTCGCGCCCGCGCGCGCCGCACACATGAGTGGCGGACTTTACGGCGCCATCTTCGAGGGCCGCCAACACTTCGGACTCTTTCCCTGCTACGCACCGGCTGAGATGCTCAACGAACTGCTGGGCCGGGCGCCTCGGCAGGAGGACGCCGGCGATGACGCCTCCGGGGGCGACATGCTGCGCGATCGCGTGCTGCGCGACATCCTCCAGAGCCAGAAGAAGGGCCTGATGAGGCTGTCCCCGGACAACAACAACGTACTCGCCAACAATAACAACGACGAACCCAAGGAAGAGAAGAGGTCACCGGAGCGACCCGTCTCGCGCGACTCCAAGCCCGACCTCGACGACGCTCTGCTGAATCTCGACAGCGCCGGTGACTCCCGGACCTCGCCGCCGCCCGCGCCGCCACCCAGCGAACAGCTCCTCGCGCCCAAGGCGGAGCCGGAGGATCGCGACAGTGACGCTCAACGGTCTTCGCCGCGGCCACTGGACGTTAAACGTGCTCGTGTAGAAAATATAGTGTCGACGATGCGTGCTAGCCCCGCTCCCCAACAACCGCAAGTGAACGGCTGCAAGAAACGAAAACTCTATCACCCGCAGCAGCACGACGGTGCGGCGGAGCGCTACGGCACCAGCCACGGCAGCAGCGGACAAACCATCTCGGACGACTCGGAGGACGACGGTGAGCGACCGCCTATTCAACAGAAGTTAGTAGAGAAAAATGCTTTAAAATCACAATTAAGAACGATGCAAGAACAGCTCGCGGAAATGCAAGAAAAGTATGTGCAATTGTGCAATAGAATGGGCCAGGAGTCAGAGACTGTAGACAACGATGGTGCTTCTAGTGACGTAGAACAGAACGATGATCCCGTTCCGAAGTCAGAGCCATCTTCACCCGCCAAAGAAGTACCACCTTCAATACCTAATAGTGTAGCACCAAATTTACTATCTCAAGCATTTATAAGCAATATGACTGCAAAAATTCAACAAGCTCGCTCTGCAGCTCACGGTCACCTCCCGCCAGGGTTCAATGGCACCTTGCCACTGATGCCTCACCTGCCGACCGGCGATCACATGCACCCTCCGCACACTCATCAGCACCTTAACAACGCTGCCGCTATGTACCTTAATGTAAGTCAAAAGCTATTTTTAGAACAAGAAGCTAGAATTAAAGAAGCGAACGAACAACAACAGCAACAACAACAAAACAATCAACAACACAGGCCACAGTCTAATCAGCATTCACCGCAACATAGACAAATGTGTCCGACTCCTAAGCCCCCGCTTTCTTCAGAACTAGCAGAACGCTTAGATGCATTACGGAGCAATTCCGGTTCAGTCGGCCCTGTATCAGGAGCCGATCTAGAAGGACTAGCCGAAGTTTTGAAGAGTGAAATAACAGCTTCTCTGGCGAGTCTGATCGACTCGATCGTCACCCGCTTCGTCCACCAGCGTCGTATGCTCGGGAAGCAGTCCGAAGCCGCGGCGGCTGCAGCAGAAAAGTTCAACAAGGATTTGATGAGAGCGACTCGACTCCTCGACCAGCCGACGACGCCGAAAGTACCCGAGCGGCCTTCCGGGCAAATGTCAGGTAATCCACCCGTCCATCACCCGGGCGCGCCGAACGGCGTCCCGTTTATGACAAATAACCCGATGTTCATGAACCACATGAACGGGCCCCGTGCGCCGGGTGGTGCGGCCTTCCCGCTGCACCACGAGGCGGGCGGGCCCGGCCCCGGCGCTCACATGCGGCCTCCCGCAGGCATGTTCCAGACGCCGCAAAAACCGCTGCAGCCGCACTTCGGCACGATGAACGGACACTTCGACCGCGAACAGAACCCCGACCCGAGCGAGCCTCTGAGCCTGGTCGTGACGCCCAAGAAGAAGCGGCACAAGGTGACCGACACGCGCATCACGCCGCGGACCGTGAGCCGGATCCTGGGCGAAGTGGGGCACTCGCCGGAGAGCAAGTTCCCGGAGTCGCCGTCGCCGCGCTCGTTCCCGAGCGGGCTGAACCTGCCCACGAGCGTGGCGATACCGAACCCCTCGCTGCACGAGAGCCAGGTGTTCTCGCCGTACTCGCCGTTCTTCGGCGCCGGGGGCGGGCTAGCGCGCTCGCCGCCCGCGCCCGAGCGCGACTCGCCGCCGCTGCCGAACGCGCCAGCGATGCTGCACCCGGTGCTGCTGGCGCACCACGGCTCGCCCGACTACCTGCGGCCGCACCACCCGCACGGGCCGCTGCACGCCGCCGGCGCGCACCACGCGCACCACCACATGGACGTGCCCGACCCGCACTCCGACTGCAACTCCACGGACCTGCCTTACGACGGAGTTCAGCCTACTATATCCTTTTCGAATAGAACTCTCTATAATCCAATCCGCGCAAAGTTCTCTAGAGTCAAACATACTCCGTGCACCGACTACAGTAAATGTTGAAGTAACGAATTAAATCCACGCTAAGTTATTACCTACATGCAAAATGAATCTCAAGGGATTTGAATTCCCTTGAGCTCCGCATTAACTTTGTACGGAGTGGCTCATATTGACTCGAGAGTACTTTTAAAAACACTAATTAGATGCATGTGTACTATACTCGTACCTACGTAATATCAAACAAGTAAGTAGTTCTCACCGCCCGATCCGCACACGCAACGGCCCACAGATATCTTATTTCTGTAATGTTTAACCTTACGACTGCCCCACCTACTTCCTACCCAGTACTTGATATTATACGACTCTTGAAACCCCACAAGTGTTGCGGTTTCTACGCTTTACTATGCCTACTTGTTTATCGTTCATCTATAGACACATGAAGGAAATAACCGTAAACTTAATTAAACGCTACCTTATAGCTCGATACCATAACGAGTTACGGTAAATATTTCCTGCATTTATTCGCCACGAAGCTTTTGCTTTCCCCTATTAATTGAATTACATTTACTCCACATATTTTCTGATCCACATTAGAATATAACCAACGAGACGCCAGTCGGCGGTAGGCACAGGTATCTGCTAAGGTACTTTATAAGATTAGATGCAAATGGATTAAGGACTTGTGGTGCTTCAATCAGTCTACGTAATGCCGGGATATAATCAGATTTACGTAGCTTTTTTCTCAATTCCGATTCCTTGGATTAGTGGCAAGCAAGAAGTGTACGCAATGCTGCTATCATTTGAAACTGTGGTCATCCCACATCAAATATGCATCTTGCATATCGAATATCATTGAATACATCTGGGACAATATGCCCTAAAGCAAGGAGTAAATATTTTTAATATGTTTTTAATTTATCGGTAATCAATGCTTTCTGAGTCTTTTTCGTATAGTTTTAAACTTGTGCCGAGTCCCCAACTTACGAGTAAATGGCTGCCTTTTGCTGTTTAATATAAGTATAGTATCGAGCTTGTGTCTTTAAACAACAATATAATTCAGTCCATTCATTAACTGCTGATCTATTGTCTTAGTAAAGTAAGCAATCTGTATAACATACAAAACCAATATGACCTTTAACTCCCGTGCACTCTTCAACCCTGACGCCGATGCACCTCCGCAAAGCCAAGCTGATGTTCTTCTGGGTGCGGTACCCGAGCTCAGCGGTCCTCAAGATGTACTTCCCTGACATCAAGTTCAACAAGAACAACACGGCGCAGCTCGTCAAATGGTTCTCTAACTTCAGGTAAGAAATCCTAAACTTTTTTTCTAAAACAATTTAAAGTACCTAAAAATCTTATATTAACACTAGCTGACCCGCGAAAACGTTGTTTTGCCATTAGGGATATAAAAAAATAGCTGACGACCTACTGAGGCTTACCGAACATTCACAGAAAATTTCATAATAATCGGTCAAGCAGTTTCGGTGGAGTTTGGTAAGAAAAATTGTCACGAGAATTTTATATATTAAAAAAGGTATTTTTGGTTGTTGATTGATTGACGTTATTATAAGATAAAAAAGAGGGACTAAATAAATTAAGAACGGACGACATACACGTTTCGAAATATCTCAAAAGAAGCCGCAGACGTCACAAGTAGGTATAGTATAACTGTGTTAAATAACACTCGAAAAAAAAAAGAATCTATTTTGTCAATCCAATTAACGTTAAAGATGTCATTAAGGACAATCGTATGAGTAAAACACTTCTTAAGCTGCTTCAATTATCTAGTTAGTGTAATCTTATTTCGACGTTCTAATCTGTCTCTACGTCTTATCATATTAACTGTAATAAAAAGATTTCTACTTTTAACATGGTCTGAATGCATTCTCAAGTACATTTACCGCATAATAATATCAGGTATCACACAAAAAATCTTACGTAAAACTTAAGAAAAATTATTATTAATTGAAATCAAGTGGTACTAGTAAACAATTTAAACTGTTGTTATTAGATTATCCCACGCAATGTGGGAGAAGGGCCGTTAAATTCACTATTTCCTAATTAACAAATTTGATAGGGTTACGCCCTCCCATAATTTGACGATGCGAAATAGGACAAACGGAGGTGAATAGAAACTTTACGAAGCATATCTTTACTTTAAAAACAGTTATATGAAGTATCAAATATTATAATGATTTCGATATAGAGAATCACTTATCAGTAGAAAAAAAAACCATTTTGAAAATCCCTAAGTGTTAGTAAATTGTCTAGTATTAAATAAGACTTAACAAAATAACCAACGCAGCAATAACCAGTTATTACTGTGAGTAGTCAATACACTACTAACTTGGTTTCATTTTGTGTCCTTTAATTTGTAGCACGTAAGGCGATAAAGGACTGAAATTATGGCAAGGAGGATAAATTATTACGCTGTTTTGGTTTTACATGTATTTCTTGCTTTGTATGGTTATGCTCCGGCCAATGAAATATCGATTTACTTTAATATCGTAGCAGTGTCGTAGCACCTCTACGAACCTTGTAGCATGTCTACCAAGACATTTTAAAGGCGTTAATCACACTAATATTATTAAAAATGAAGTTGGTATGTTTTATTTGTGTTTGTTTGTGTTGTATATGTGAGTATATGCGTGTATCCGTATGTTTGTTTCTCCTTCACCTCATTAGTACTGAACTGATTTGGCTGAAATTTAATAGATTATTCCCTGAACTCATATAATATTGACTCAACAAAAATTTTACGCCGGCAAAGCTACGGGCAAAAGCAATTCGTAATATGTTTAATCATTCCTATAAATAAGGTAAAATAAGAACAAAAATTAATTTAGCATGACAATATTAGATCATAAGTTGTAACATTTTAGCCCCTTCGCACACGGCTCGTAAGCGTAAGCGTATCGTAATGATATAGCATAACAGTATGACAATTACGCCTCCTACGATTAGCTGCAACACCGCTTCGTCTGCGGACATGTTTGAATATGTTCGTGCTCGTACTGCTCTCGTCGTACGCGCGGATTACGCTACGCTTACGCTTATGAGCCGTGTGCTTACTTATCTTATATTAGACAACGACTTCCAAAAGCAGACTCAATAATACAATTTTGCGTTTAGCAAGTGTGAATATTTCACCGCAAGGAAGGGAAATATATTGATTTACACTCGGCAAATTTTCACGTTATAAACTGATAAGAGTCACTAGCATAGTCCGTGCTCATTTGATAGCACACACTTCCCCTTCTAGCATATCTCACTTTTCTGTAATACCTGCGTTATCGCATAAGTGGGATACAGACTGCTATCGCTTGATAAAGCTCCAATAACACAGACTAGCAACTTTCCGTGATTTTGTCTGCATCGATGATATTGATAAATTTCCAGGAAAAATATATTGATAAATTGCCAAAAAATTCCTTCGAGAGCTTTCCCCGCGGTTAATAGCCTCAACTGGTGACAGAAGGGCTGGCTCATTTTTTGCACAACGTATCAGCCTAGCTGTTCAACGCGGAAATGCAGCCAGTATTCTTGGCACCATTCCACGTAATTCAAGACTTGTATAGTAATTAGAATAAGCTAGTGATAAGTTTTATTGTAACATTTCAATAGTAAAAATGTATATGTACCTACCTACATTAAAAAAAGCAAAAATGTCGAGATCGCTCTAAAATAAAATAATAATATAAAGGTTCTTAATAATGATTAAGAATCTTATATTTATTTTGAAAAAACCTACACAATTTTAATTACTGATGATATTATATACTGCTTAAAGTAAAATATACCTAAACTACTGACTTCAATACAACGAAAAAGACTTAAACAGACTATTTTTCAAAAATAAAACAATATTTAGGTCAAAAATATAAACTAATATTAGAATTAGTCAACTCGCATATTGCTTATTTCTGCGATAAATTTACTAAAAACAGCTCAAATTAACAAAAAATAAGGTTTCAATAAAATAATTTCACTGTTATTAAATATTAAAGCCTAAGCCAAAAAAATAATAAAATATGTTTCATTCAACCTGACGGTATGATTAGGTATTACATTTTGCAGAATAAGTTAATCAGTAAAATTTTCCTAAAGTATACCTAAATAATGTTAACAGCCACGTGTCTCTGTATACTAAGCACTTGAACATATTATACATTGGCTATATTAGAGCTTTTATATCTCAAGCCACCTTTATCTGGCGATATGAGAACTTGGTAAAAGCTTTGATAAGATACGCTTATACACTTCACACTTACATTACAAGCATTGTGTTCCACATATATATTGTTCCGAATAATATTTTCCTATTAGGTCCTGATGAACGGTATCAACTTAACCGCAACGAGGAAACTGATAATTAATTAATTCCTTCCTAAAATTCGCTTCTTAAGTTAGTCACTCGAAAAAACGGTTCATAATATTTTACTTTAAATATTTTTCTTGTAAAGTACGTTTTACTTTGGTACCTATGTATCTCTATTCTCTATCTTTAAATGCAAAATGTTAAAAGGCTCATCACGATACTAAACGAATATTGAAAAAATTATATATTGAAATATTATTTTAGCTGTCTGTGTAAACATCAGATAAATTTAATTATTTGTTAAAATCAAAGTTTCAAGCGGCCCTAGCTTCTCAATATGTTATGAAACTAATTACATTTTATCATAATATTATACCTACCATAATTCTTTTCCTATAATTTAATATCATAGTTCTAATTGTCGTTCAAATTTTCATAGGAAAAGAGTTTAAAAATATTTCGAAGCCAAATGAAGATATTTTGAAAACTACACAAAAAAAGTTAAAACATTCTTTGGAACAGAACTAGCCCCATTTGTATTGTCCCTTAATGGCCGCTTTGTGGACGGAAAACGGCCATTTCCTCGCGATAACCATCTGAAAGGAAAACTGAAAGGGTGAGGGGTCAGTGGACAATTACAAACTAAGGTGTCCGCAAGACGAATTGATGGTTCGCGTTTTAAAACAGGAAATGATTGCGATTCGTCATGTCATAATAATAACATTCAAACAAGGCTGTTGCCCGCAGCTCCGCTTGCTTTGATTTCGGGTTTTCACTAATCCGTGAAACCATGAACTTTCTTGGCATAAAAAGTTGCGTTTGTATCAAAGCAAAACATACAATCCTTCACAATCATACAATATTATGACTATTTTTACTCACTGTATTATTTATCTTTGCATTATGATGTCAATCGTTTCTCTACAATACGTATTATAAATGGTTAGTCCTGTAGAAAAATAATTAATACAACATAGTACAATGCAAACCTAAAATATTTAACTTAATAGGTATTTATTTTTATTGAAACCCTCAAAGTATACAAAAGATATTTGCAAATTGTATTGTGTAGGTAGATGTATGAATCAAATTCTATTGTTAAAATTATTGTAAATATGACGTGTTGTTTGAAGTGAAAAGTTAATTTGTTATTAATATTTATAATGCTTATCAGTTGTTTAATTACAACTTTTAAGATTAGTTTAATGAGCAAGTTCTGCTTTTTAACAAAGTAACATAAAAATCACGGTATTATTAAAATAAAAGTCATTAGGTATTGATAACACAAAGCAAAATTGATAATGAATAACTAATCATTGAACTAACTGAATTAGAAAAAATAATAGTTGTTGCTGATTGAGGTTACGCCTTATAGCATTTTTAATTGTTTCATTCTTTTTACATTGCTATAAGTTACAAAAAAATTCATGAAATTAAAAAACGCATTCCGTAAAAATGTTGATTTCTTCATTTCATTTTATTTGATTCGTAGGTAGGTAGTATTCAATTCGAAATTAGTTGTCTTTCCACTCATGAAATCGTTATGTTCTAAACATAATATTGTCTTAAGTCACTCGCATTTTCATAGCCAATTTGTAGTGGCTCTAATCTCGAAAAAAATATTACGCGATGAAAAATGTTGGGAGTGTTAAAGGCACACATTGATATTGAAGGCGCAAAGAAGGCACAACTGGCCACTTGTTGACGTACCTACGTAAAGGGCTCTACCGTCGAGAGCTCCTTGTCTTTCAGCCGCTTAGCCGTTTTGTCGCATGCACCTTAAGCCGATTTCTCCAGCCTTTTGAGTGGCAAACAAGTCGACAGAACAACAGCACTGCAGCTTATGTTTTGCATGCAGTTTTTCAGGTGTACCAACACACAGCATTCTCGGAGCGCCCGAGCTTTTTATTTCTTTTTTCTGTTTGCTTCGTGATAAGCTTCGTGTGTGCTTCAACTTTTATTTAAAAGCAGCTTCATTACCTATAAACAAAAAGTATCTACACCTATAAAGCTTGTGCATCGTCGTCGGTCCTACATTAATATCTTATATGTATACGTTTCAAATAGATACGTGTAAATGCTTTGTTTACATCAGCTTTATAAGCCACTTAAATAATAAAACAAAAATGTGTAAACTGAGTTTGTCTGCTTGTCCCCAATAAACAAGTCCTGGTAGCAAAATATTCAGTCACTGAGACCGCCGAGTTCTCGAAATTAGCCCTAGAATCTTTAGACTCCGCAAAACAAACAAGCCTCACAAAGTCGATGCAAAGACAAATTCTTTTGGCGCGCTACTCAAAGAAACCTAGAGGCAAACAAAGAGTCACTCGTAGAATTAGCCGACGACGATAGCACTAATTAGCAACGGTGACTCGTTTAAGTTATTTCGCTTAATTAAGTTGCGCAGAAGTGGTCTGCGGCCGGCCCGTCAGGGAAGGCGTAAATTGTTAGAATAGGCAACACTCCAATTAATCTTTACACACATCCAACTAGTCGCACGAGGGGCCGCACTTAGACCGAGCTCATGCCTTTTAACACGTCATACACCGACGACCTGGCGACGGGGAGCACCTTTCACGCTTGTCCTAAAGCGTCGCTCCACTCCCGCGCCGCGCCACCTACCCGCTCTCTGCTCTCGCTCTGCTAAAGCAAAGCCATCATACCATTTAATTACATTTTTCAGACCCCGGCCTCCCATTCAAACCACAATGTAGCAACATAAATCATAGGTGACTTATTTAAACCATGCCATAAATAGCACGTAGTAATAAGTTCACCACTAATTAGAATAACTTGTATCAAAAGTAAATATTTTAATTAATTCAACTGAGAATAAAATCTCTCGTATGCAAGGACTCTCACGGTCGGAAACGGAAATGTTCCAACCTTACGTCGCAATTTTGATATGCCTTTTTAACTTACCGCGCTAACTCGCTTCGTACGTATTTAGTTCAATATTTAATTTTTTTGTAATTAAAAATTTAAGTGCGCAATTTAATATTGAAACGCTCGAAATGTTATCCAAGTGTAAAGGCAATATTGCGATCTAAGCAGCGAGCGCGGGGCACGCCTTTAGATGCCGCTAGTTGCCTACGCGAATTGCGAGCGCGTGTGAAGTCTTGCAATGCTCGCTATTGTATGCGCTGCTTCTAAAATTTAATTGGTTGGCTAATACAGTGCAACCGTGGAGTCTAATTTACGTGTTAACATTTTTAATAAGGCCCGGCGAGGCTAGGGCGCCAAGTAGCCGGCCATTTATATCGCGCCACGCTCATGCGAGCACCTCCAGTAATTAATACGACCCTTTCGAGGAAGCTTATGAGTAGTTTTCCTTCTCAAAAGCTGCTAATTACTCGTCACTTGAGCTCTCGCGTCTTATGAAAGAGAAGTCGCCTGATGAGTATATAAATGCATTTAGTTGCATCAAACATGGTCTCAAAACAAAGTTTGTTTTTAATGTTGCACAATTCACAAAGTACCTTTAAAAGTTTTTGAAAAAAATTTAAACTCATACTCTAACTTTTAAAACGTATCGATATTTGACTAGGTTTTTGTTCACTTGGAAATAAGGATTTTCTCTAGGTCTGTGGATTTGTGAATGCCAGCAGCTATAGCTGATTATAGATACTCTTCTCTTTTTATGGCCGTCTAAAAAATGTCACGCGTCAGTAGTAAATTTTTCGTACCGTGTCTTTACTTCCGAACGTTAAGGCGTACACGCACGCAATGAAGCTCCTAATAGGCGAGGGGCGAGGCTGAATATTTACATATCATTGCGATATGGTGGCTGTCATAAAATATTAGCCTTTCGCCGGCCACGTCGTTAATAATATAATTAAAACACGCAAGGCGAGGTACTTATCGTAGTAATCAAGAAATGCGCGATGCGATGTGAGGGACTCGATGCGCCGGTTATCTAGTGGCCTACTTTATTTTTTTTATACTAAAATATAAAAATGCACAGCTATTTTGAGTACAAAAAAAGCCCCTTATCCCGTACCGTACGAAACGCTTGGGGGTTCATTGCTTGCTACTTGCTTTGGCATAGATGTATCTTTTCAAATTTCGAGTACAAAATTGTGCGAAGTCTTGAATCTAGAAAACAAAAGACCAGCTTTTTGTGTGGGGTTATTTAAAAAAAATTGGAGGCTAATAGTGGTGTAGTGTACGCGATGACATAACCGACGAAAGCATGAGTAAGGCATCCATCAACTAATGAAAGCGTAATTAGAAAAGTGGAGGTTTCTTCCGACCGCCTGCCTTATCTTGTCTTCGATGGGGCATTAGGTTTTTAATTACCCCACCCTGCGCCCTACACGCCTATTACAAGAATTAATCCTGGCTTTCATGTATTACTCATCAAAAAATTACCTACATCGTGATTAAACTAAAAAAAATATAGTAATATAACGTATTGATTTTTTGAAACTAAAGTTTGTTTTCGGATGGTAGGAATCGAGCAGGGGGCTAAGCTAAAGAAAATAAATTTTTAGCGTGAAAGAGTCCCGTCACAACGAAAATCTATGGAAACCTTTGAAAATCTAGTCTGAAAGTTTATTTTACTAGTCAACAGAACGGGCATGCATTCAATCACGAACACATACGTAAGCGCGAGCTAACTGAAGGCAGCGCCATCTATCGAACGGGGGGTGAAACTAATGTGCTTAATATTTAGATCAAAAACTTATGACACAATAGTAAGTTTATAGCCGTTTAATGCGGCCTTTTATACTTGCAAATACAACATAATTTTCATAAGCATACGAGGTCACGGCACACCTTGCTGCGGTCTCGAAGGAGCGGGCGCGTCGTTCTTTCATTAGTCTCTACCTTAAAAAACTTAATACGCTTCTAATGACACGACACACGACTTTTGGGCGGGAACTTGGATGTCACGCGATTTTTATTTTCTTTTTTACTGAGATAGCTGGCCACTGATAAAGCTGTAATGAACCTCTTTTGTCAGCAGTATTTTTTTTTAATTACAGGTTTTATACTTCTGGCCATTTTGATATTGCACCTACACTGTACTCTGACGACCGGATGGCGTAGCGGTAGCGAACCTGCCGTCTGCGTCGGGGGTCGTGGGTTCGATTCCCACTACTGGTCAATGTTTGTGTGATGAGCATGAATGTTTTCCAGTGTCTGGGTGTTTTCAATATATTAAATTTATACGTATTATTATTGTTTGTATGTATGTATATTAATCAGTTATCTGGTACCCATAACACAAGCTATCGCTTACTTTGGGGCTAGAATGCGTTGTGTAAAATGTTCCGTATATATTTATTTATTTATTTATTTACTCTAGGTTCAGACCTTTATGAACATTGTCAGCATTGTAATTGTATAAGTGATTAAACATATAAGGGATCAGCACTTAGTGACGTCACGCATGTATTTTAAGGCTCCGCCCTGAAGCTTCCTTTTAAATTTGTCAAAATGGCGCACATATACATTAGCGGTGTCGAAATGTTGCAGTACTGACCGCACTCGACGCCATATTTGAAAAAATTTTGGCTTCAACATACATCACACATAAATGGTCCTCTTAGCGTAGCGTACTTCGTCATTGGGTATCAGTGACTGCAGGTATCTCTATTCTAAGGTCGTTAAGGTCGTAGGTTTTGTTTATCGATTTCTTGAATTTTACACCTAAATATATATTTTTTTGTATCTATGTTATATGTACAGAATAAATAAATAAATAAATAAATATTTTGTACTTAGAAATTAATTACGTCTTAGGGCGTGGTCAGAGACACGTTTGGTCGTGGCATTTAGATAATTTCCCATGTGGATACGGCCTATGCCGCGCCTATTCAGTTTCGACAATCACTCAGACTGATATCTTACGAATAACGACTTGCGTAAACGTATTAGGTATTATTAGGTACTCAATTACCTCCTAGCTATAAATTACTTACTGTAAAAAAAAAATTCGGTAGGCAATTTACTGATATTAAATAATATATGTAAGGCGCAAGATACGCAACTTTATGTGGTGTTCCATTTAAAATGTAAAATGTATAATAGTAAGTATTTGATACTCATATTCCTAATCATTTTAAAACAAAGAATGATTTTATATACAACGTCACAAATAAGTTTGCAAGTAGCATTACGATGTTTTGATATACATAAATGTTGTTTTTTTTTATTCAATTATTGTTATATTATATCTAAATTAAAAACTTTGCAGTCGCAGTGCGTTGTGTTCACAAAGTTTCAGTCACATATAAGAAAATAATATATTTGAAAAAGAAAATGTATAAAAAAAGTATAGGTTACATGCATTCAAGTATTTTACTTTTTAATAATGAATATTAAAAGTATGTAATTTAAACTTATTAATTATTATTTCATTTAGGTACAAAAGGCAGGTAATTCCACTAGAAAATACGAGTAATTAAATATCAATTTCAAAATACCTATATAGATCCAATTAACGCTTTTTGAGACGTAGTAGGACCTATCAACGCAATCATTTATTATTAAAACCATAAAATTAACACTAACTCGTAACTTTATAATAATAATAAAGTCTTGCGCACATCCAACTGAGCTTGACCCGTTGATACTTGGCAGAACAAAATGAGGGGTATAAGACTGTCGAAGTGTTAGAGATCTGCCCCGATTGGTCGCCTCGTTTCCATTCCCAAGGGAGATAAGCCTGCGCCGGCGCTGCTTCCGCTGCCGCCGATAGTGGTCAGCAAGACAGAAGGATACGACAAGGGCAAAACATGATAACGGCTTGAAAAATACAATTGTTTTAAACAAGAAAATGATACGATAATAACTAACTGCGTCTCATTATTCAGTGTTCAATTTTTTGCGGGCAAATTCCAATATCTTTGCCTAAATTATTCTGCACAAAGAAAAAATGAACTTGCTTACTTGGTCTGACAACATAAAAATCCAACCAGTAAATAGATCGAGCAAAATTTTCGCAGATATAAACATGACAATAGGTATATAAAACCAAAAATTTTTTTTTTGGAAAATTCAACTCCTAAGAGGAAGGAAAGGAAGACGACACTTGACGAAGCCGCAGGCGTATGCTAGTTTTTTAAACGGTAAAGGACATGTCCTTTACATATCTTAAAAAAATCATTGCAGCACTATGAGCAACAGATATTGCGCTGATAAATGTTTTAATAAGAACAAAGTAATTACGTAGTTTATTGGAGAAAAGGTTATTAGTTCATAAAACAATAGAAAAAATATCCATTAATTCCAAAATGAAGGTTCGACATCCCCACTCAAAGAGAACAACTACAATCCGACTACAATACACCTTAAAGGAAAAAGTTTATCTGAAACTAAATCAAATCAAATAAAAATATCTTTATTTCACATAGGCCTAACGTACAGGCTCTTGTACGTCAATTTGATATTTGTCGCAAATGTATGGTGATAACTACAAGACGACTTAAAACTAAGTTTACGAGGGTTCCAACGCACCCTGCACTGTGAAGAATCCAACACCAAACTCAGCCGAGTATGTTACATAATCGCCTTTTGATAATTAAAATTAATAATTGCTAGTAAGGAAACCTTAATTAATAGGTATTATTACATACTCGATAACTTCTTAAACACAAGATATTCTACCTAATTTATCCTCCTTAAATGATTTCCTCCTTTATATAATTCAGACGTAATTCTGTAAAAATAACTGTAGTTATAACATGAAACTTAATTTTCCTTAATAATGTTAATCTTGTTTTTTAATTTGAGCATTGAAGTATTCACATATAAACGTCTAAATAATAATAAAGTATATTATACCAAACATAAGTTTACAAGCAAATATCTTAGCACTAAAATTAGAAGAACTATTAACCATATTATTAATAAAAACAAAAATCTTGTGATCTATTCTTATACATCTATATTATAATTTAAACATTCTCTGCAGTATACAGATCAAATAATAAATACCTAGAAACCAGCCTTAGAATCTATTCAACTTCTATATACCTATAAGTAATTTTTTTACCAAACAAACTATTTCTAAAAGGTTTTTATTATGGTTATTCCATTATACTTATATGAAATACCCATTACAAGTTCAAGTGAAAACTCGAGCCGTGGAAATCTTAGTAATAAATAGCAATGACGCGAGCCCCGGGGAAATAACTTGAGTAAAACTGAAAATGCGATGGCAAGCAGTCGGTTTGACGTAATGACGCGCCAACACTAAAGTAATTATTGTTAGACACGTGATCCCTTCATATTAAAACATCTCGCATTGCTATTTGTCACGATAAAACAAATAGATCGGGAGGCGTTCGCCAGATTTGTCATACACATTGACAAAAGTCTACAACCCACCTTAGAAATACAACTTTAGAAATGAGTTTTAAATTATAAAATTAAATTTAGTGACTGATGAAGTTAATTGCAAATTACACTTACATTTATAAGCTTTACGTGAGCTTGATTGACGGGTACAAGTGCTAAATCTTAATTATCGCATATACTAACTTACAGGCTCTTATGAAAAGTCAAAACTCTACCGCAAAGTAAGGTCTGCACCGACGTATTGAGAACAAAGCAATAGTTTCTCTTTTCATTTCAATGATTTTAAGTTTGTCTTGTTAGCAAATGGAAGCGGATCTATTTTTTTAAGAATCTCTATCATACTTATATAGAACTAGCAAACGCCCGCGGCTACGCTCACGTTGAACTTTTGCTTTACTCCCTCAAGCGTTTAATTTCCAAAATTCTGGTCGTTGCCATTTATTTTGATTAGGACCACAATTTTTCACTACCTTGCTGATAATAGTCAAATATCGATTTTCAAAGCAATCGACTCAGTAACCAAAAAAATCAAAATGGCGGCCACTTCTTTAAATTTTTACCACAACTTCCTTCTCTATGCTCGCTGCGATAGTCAGATATCGATTTACAAAACAATCGCCCCAGTAATAAAAAAAACCGGCCAAGTGCGAGTTGGACTCGCGCACCGAGGGTTCCGTACTACATTAAATAAGCTTAGGTAGTTATAGCTAGGTACTTTTAAGATTCGTTCGTACTAATGTAGATGTAACACGACCAAAACTGACATGACCAAAGATGTAAAACGGTAATAATTACCTTTGTTAATGAACCGCAAAACTAACTTTGTTTGTAGAGGTTTATTGTTAATATCAAAAAAAACTATGCTAGTTAGAGCATTGGCTATAGTTTTCCTGTAAAATATACGTAAATTCCTATTGACCGTAATTATTTGAGATTTTCCGAATGGTAAACTCCGGAGATAAGGGGGGGGGAACGGTATTTTTTTAGACATTTTCCCCGATAAATCAAAAACTATCATGACTAAAAATAGTAAAAAATCGGTTTTAGAATGTACAAAGTAAACCCTTTCATATGATACTCCACACAGTACAGTTATCTCACTTTTAAATTTCAACCCTCCGATTTTCCCCCCTTTTTAAATAAGAACAAAAATAATTTCCATTTTTTTTATTCCAGTGTCATTGAACCACTAATATACACAACTATTCCAAATTTCATATCGATAGCTCCGGTAGTTACTGAAATAATCGAGTGTGACGGACAGACAGACGGACAGACGGACAGACAGACGGAGAAAGTCGCACCATAAGGGTTTCATTTTACCATTTTGGTACGGAACCCTAAAAAGATCAAAATGGTGGCCACTTTTTTCTACAAATTCCTTCTCTATGCTTGCTTCTATAGTCACATATTGATTTTCAAATCATTCGGCTTAGTATCAAAAAGTTCAAAATGGCGGTCGTTTTTTCCAATTTTGACCACAAATTCCTTCTCTATGCCTGATTCTATAGTCACATATTGATTTTCAAATTATTCGGCCCAGTAACAAAAAAGTTCAAAATGGCGCCCTTTTTTTCAATTTTGACCACAAATTCCTTCTCTATGCCTGATTGTATAGTCACATATTGATTTTCAAATCATTCGGCCCAGTAACAAAAGAGTTCAAAATGGCGCCCTTTTTTTTCAATTTTGACCACAAATTCCATCTCTATGCTTGCTTCTATAGTCCCATTTTGATTTTCAAATCATTCGGCCCAGTAACAAAAAAGTTCAAAATGGCGGCCATTTTTTTCAATTTTGACCACAAAATCCATCTCTATGCTTGCTTCTATAGTCCCATATTGATTTTCAAATCATTCGGCCCAGTAACAAAAAAGTTCAAAATGGCGGCCATTTTTTTCAATTTTGACCACAAAATCCTTCTCTACGCTTGCTTCTTTAGTCCCTGATTTTCAAATCATTCGGCCCAGTAACAAAAAAGTTCAAAATGGCGGCCATTTTTTTCAATTTTGACCACAAAATCCTTCTCTATGCTTGCATTAATAGTCACATATTGATTTTCAAATCATTCGGCCCAGCAACAAAAAAGTTCAAAATGGCGGCCAATTTTTTAAATTTTGACCTTTGATTCTTATTCTATGCTTGATGCAATGGTCGGATATTAATTTTGAAAGATATCGGTCCAATAATGAAAATGTTCTAAATGGCGGCCAATTCTTTATTTGACCTCAGATTGTTTTTCTATGTTCGCTGCAACGGTCGGATATTAATTTTGAAAGAATTCGGTCCTATAATGAAAAAGTTCAAAATGGTGGCAAATTTTTAAATTTTGACCTCAGATTCTTTTTCTATGCTCGCTGCAATGGTCAGATATCCATTTTGAAAGAATTCGGTCCAATAACAAAACAGTACAAAATGGCGGCCATTTTTTTAAATTTTGACCACAAATTTTTTCTCTATGCCTGCTTCTATAGTCACATATTGATTTTCAAATCATTCGGCCCAGTAGCAAAAAAGTTCAAAATGGCGGCCATTTTTTTCAATTTTGACCACAAATTCCTTCTCTATGCCTGCTTCTATAGTCACATATTGATTTTCAAATCATTCGGCCCAGTAACAAAAAAGTTCAAAATGGCGGCCATTTTTTTCAATTTTGACCACAAAATCCTTCTCTATGCTTGCATTAATAGTCACATATTGATTTTCAAATCATTCGGCCCAGCAACAAAAAAGTTCAAAATGGCGGCCAATTTTTTAAATTTTGACCTTTGATTCTTATTCTACGCTTGCTGCAATGGTTAGATATCCATTTTGAAAGAATTCGGTCCAATAACGAAAAACTTCAAAATGGCGGCCATTTTTTAAATTTTGAGTACATATTCTTTTTCTATGCTCGCTGCAACGGTTGGATATTAATTTTGAAAGAAATCGGTCCAATAACGAAATAGTTTAAAATGGCGTCCAATTTTTTAAATTTTGGCCACAGATTCCTATTCGACGTTTGCTGTCATATGAGAAAAAGAATGAAAAAATTTATTCCAAAATCAAAGAAGTTCGCAAATGTTCCCATCCTTAAATTTGAAATTCGAATATCCCCGTCGCAGTACAAATTCAACAACCTAGGTACCCTGATTAGTACGAATCAAAAAAATTACACTTTTGTATGGAGAAATCCCTAAAACCAACGGTTTTTACCCCTTAAACATGGAATTTCTGGAATCCCCGTCTTAGTACGAATTCATGACCTAATATCTACCTAGGTACCAAATTTGAGATATCTACGACTTTTAGTTTTTCGGGAATCCCTGGAACAACGAAAAAATTTACACTTTTGTATGGAGAAATCCCGAAAACCAACGGTTTTTACCCCTTAAACATGGAACTTCTGGAATCCCCGTCTTAGTACGAATTCATGACCTAATATCTACCTAGGTACCAAATTTGAGATATCTACGACTTTTGGTTTTTCGGGAATCCCTGGAACAACGAAAAAATTTACACTTTTGTATGGAGAAATCCAGAAAACCAACGGTTTTTACCCCTTAAACATGGAATTTCTGGAATCCCCGTCTTAGTACGAATTCATGACCTAATATCTACCTAGGTACCAAATTTGAGATATCTACGACTTTTAGTTTTTCGGGAATCCCTGGAACAACGAAAAAATTTACACTTTTGTATGGAGAAATCCCGAAAACCAACGGTTTTTACCCCTTAAACATGGAATTTCTAGAATCCCCGTCTTAGTACGAATTCATGACCTAATATCTACCTAGGTACCAAATTTTAGATCTCTACGACTTGTAGTTTTTCGGGAATCTCTGGAACAACGAAAAAAATTACACTTTTGTATGGAGAAATCCCTAAAACCCACGGGTTTTATCCCTTAAAATTTGAATTTCTGGAATCCCCGTCTTAGTACGAATTCATGTCCTAATATCAACCTAGGTACCAAATTTCAGATCTCTACGACTTGTTGCTTTTCGGGAATCCCTGGAACAACGAAAAAAATTACACTTTTGTATGGAGAAATCCCTAAAACCAACGGTTTTTACCCCTTAAACATGGAATTTCTGGAATCCCCGTCTTAGTACGAATTCATGACCTAATACCTACCTAGGTACCAAATTTCAGATCTCTACGACCTATAGTTTAGACGGAATCCGAGGAACAACCAAAATGCCTCACTCTTTTATATATATAGATTTGTGGCAATATTGTGTATAGGTGTTTTTGACAGATATTTTACATTTACACCTTTGAAAGTGGTCCGTGGAATCCAATTTACGTTGCACGATAAGGCATTGTATTTTGTTTGTTGAAGTACATTCAATTTTATGCTCTAAAGTCTAAACTAATAGACGTAAAGTTAATTTTTCAGTGTTAATTTATTTTATTTCTTGATTCACATCACTGAGTGTGTGAAATATTACGTGAATATCCCCCCAGCTCAGACTTTAGGAACATGTTATGAACTTCAGTACGCATGTGTTCTGCTTCTGCTAAGTAATCATTTAAGTGCCCCGAGGTGTCCAAATTGAGCCCCTAGTGTACTCGCACTCTGCATCCCCTAAATCACCTAATATGGTATACCACGAATTTTCCTCGAACCATTCCCGAATTCAAGCCATCGTCTCTTGGACTATATTGAAAGTCTGGTATTGCTTTTGTTACGATAAAACAAATCTATATGATGATGCATCTGGTTAACATTTTGTATCGCGTTTTTTTGTGCCTTATTATCGTTAGCTGATATTTTTAGTACCTACTCATCAGTAACGCAATAGGTACAAATTTTATTGTTACTTTGTGGTTTTTTTTCACTTGTTTAATTTTTTTTTTATTTTAATTTGGGCATTTGGATATTAAATTTAATGAAGTTCATGGAAAGGTATATGCCACAAGAGATGGATGTTTGTATAGTGTGAATACTCTAACGCAAATAAGAGTAGATAATTAACAAATCTAAAATCCACACATCTTGTTTTCATCTTAACTATTTTTGTGAAATTATAAATGCAGAAACAAGTAAAAGCTCTGTGATAATAGCTTTTATTACCACTTTAGAAAAAATCTTTATAAAACAATATGTAGAAAATTAATGCCAGTTTATTTTTATACTTAATACTTGGTTTTGTTGTTATTATTTTGTAAAACTGTGTTATTAAATTATTGTTTTCAATCCTCTACAATCCCTATCTTACATCAGCTATGCCTACTGCAGGCATATCTTACATGATGAAGCTAAAAAAACATGTGGCTCATAGTTTATACGTATATTAATTATACCAGTTTTTATATCGCTAGTATACTATGTAATGATGTACGCCGGACGATCCGTCTGCGGGTAGTTGCGTATGTAGTTGCAATGATGCTCTGTACTTTACGTCTCGTATAACATTAATTACTCTACTCGTCTAGTAAGCACGAGCCGGAGTCGTACACTCAAAGCAGACCGACTAAAAATAAAGAAGAGGCTCGCTTTTTGAAACTGTCTCAAAACAGTAATTAGCGAACTAATCCTGAAATCAAGTAACCGCGAACGGTCAGCTTTATACCGGCCCTTAAACGGCTCGCGTCTGCGGCAACCCTTTTTTTTCAAAATTTTAATACCGAGTATAGTTGGGGTAATAAAATCTCCGCAAGCACTCAAATGAGCTGAACTTTTGAAGCGTGGGGTACAAGACAGAGGCAGGTCAGCGAGGGAGTCATTAGCCAGGCCCGCACTCGCCTCTACCGCCAATCACTAAATATAATCAGCCACATATAGGCATCCACTTCGGAATATTCTAGGCCTTTTGAGAACATGCCACCAAACTCGGTCCTCCACTCATCCACCCATTAACAACCTTTTTCAAATGGTTGATCCAAAAAATAAATATCGTCAGGCATTATTGTCTAGCAAAGAATTACAGAACCTCATCATGTAAAAACATGTTAACTACATTTATTATGTTGAGGCTCGTTCGTCATTATCATCAGGTGTATTAATGCCCCCAATATATGGCATAGTCGGGCTCGAAGTTACTGTATTAGTAAAATATATCTTAACCATTGCATAAATCTGTATATCAAATACAACAGGTACCAATATGTCGGTTACGATTATCTAATATACGAGTATGTACAAAAGGATAACATGATTCACTGACTAATTGGCATTGCTATAAGTTTTTTTGCTTCAGTTGAAATTCCTTTCTGAAAATAGTGCACTCACCAAAACACTGACTGACGCGGACGGTTCAAAGTAACTCTTTTAAAAACATTTCATGTAAGTAGGTACCTATAGTGTTTAAGTCTAATATAACAGTTTTTCTTTCTTATCACAGTGCAAGAACGTACTATGGCAAAATTTTATTATTAATAACCAACAACAAACCTATTATCAAAAGAAAAAAATAATCTCTTTACGTGTGTCGATAAAAGTAACTTTATTTAAGTAAACACGTACGTACGTTCGTAGGTACCTTGTTACGATTGAAATAGTGTCTAAATATATCTATTAAGTTCCTATAAACGTACGTAATGTCTAGTAGTTGCTAGTTGCTACACGAACGTGTGCCAATTTTAGGTTTTCCGTTACAAGATAAGAGAGTTATTTGCGAGAAAGTTACCGTTGCATAAAGAGGTAGGCCTGTATAGCCCGCATGAATTTGTGTTAATTATAACTTACACTTACATAGTTTTAAACTTAAGAATTTTGTACACAATAATATCAAATATCAGATAAGATGCTAATATCTGTCGATTGAATAATCTATTGCTCTTTTCGCACCACTTTTATCTAAACAAAAAGCGCTATTTCAAAAGACACGACGCGCGACGCAAGGGGTAACCGGGATGCCAGGTTTTTCATCGCGATAGTGAAATTTTCAACTAACACACGCAGCTTTGTTCCGACGAGTAAACTCTTTAATATTATGTTTCATATTACGTAATATCGCATGACTTAATAATTTTCCTTTGAACTTTGTCTGAGTGCGGCCCTGTGTCGGACGGCGCAGTCTGAAAAAAAGTTTTTTCACTAACTGAAGCATTAATCCGGCCCGGTATTAGTTTACTCGCTTTTACTTGCGCCTGTGTGTGCGCCGTGTGCATGTGTGCGCAGCGCCGTGCGACTTTTCCACAGAGAACAAATAAACAGACGCGGCGCTTTTCTCCTAACTTTACACTCTTTATATACAGGATCAACTTTTTCAACACAATATTACATGCAACATGCCGAGTTTCGTATTAAGCCTACTGACTCAAATAATTTTTCAAAGCATGTTTAAAGTCTCCCACGTAATTTAATCGCATGTCACGAGACAAAAAAAGTTTAATCTGGGTGCTTTCAAGAGAAGAGTGAATAGGCATTTTCTAGGCAGTTGCGCTCCATCCTAGACCTCATTAATTCTGACCATCAGACGTAATTGTGCTAATACAACAAAACTTTTGTAGTTTTTAATTCTTCAAATACAAATCAGTTTAGTAATTCTGCTGGTGACTTTTTTCTACGTGTGGTCAAGCGCAGGCCTATCAATAATAAAAAAGTTAAATCGATGATATTTATTACCATCGCTATTAGTAAATAATTAAAGCTCATTCTTCTCTGGACCAAGATAGAAATCGTCTTATTTTTAAAATGATCTCTCCAGTCTCGTGTAAACGTAAACACGTGGAGGAGCATTCATATTTAGATAAGATCATCTATAACTAAAGACACGTTCACAGACAATTTAATTAGAAATAACATGCTGTACTTAGCAGTCAATTTAATTAGATAAAACATGTTGTACTTATTCGTATCCATCCATACGAGTAGAAGACGACTCCTATAAAAAGCAGGCGTCAAATAAAAAAAATACCGTTAAAAAAAATATGTCCTCCCTCTATGGGTTTTTTACTCTGCACCGCTCATTCCGACGTACTGTAGTAAGCTGGACCGCGTCCACTCTCACAGGCACAGCCTCCTCTGTAGTACAGCACCTGGCCGAGGTAGGGGTATGAGTATAACGTAATACCTCCCCATATCATTTGAGCCGGCATCGGGTTTTAATAACCATTGTATTTGGCAACGATCGAAATGAGTGTTTGGTGAAGTCACTGGGAAATGTCTGGAAACTATTTTTTTTGCAGTTGCGAACTAAATGACGCACCGTTATGTATTATGGAGATCCTTTTAATGCATCAGTACCTACATAAAAGGCACTTTTTAGATGTATCTATGTTAGATATATTAATATCTAATTAAAGGAATTTAAACCTTTTAAGTCCGAAGTGATTTTCATGCTTCCATAGTCGAAGGCAATTATAAAACTGATAATAAGAAAACCGAGAGATATCTTCTAGTATAGGAGCTTAATTTCTATGATCTAAATCCGAAATTCCACGCTGTAGCAAAAAAAATCATTACTCGCATTACGTAAGTACCGAATACCTAGATACTTAACCATTCCTCGATTTCATTTGAAGGGATTTTTTATTTCTTCTGAACCATATTTAAGACAGATTTTATAAACTAACTTCATAAAAAAAGAAAATTTGTATGTAATCAATCACCTAAAATCGTAGTTAACTTGATAGGTAGGTACTTGTTTAATTGTCAACATATAAGAATTTTTTATGTTGATTTATCTACGGTTCTACAAGTTAAGAACGTAGAGTAAAGGAATTAAGACGTTAAGAAGGAACGTCGAGTAAATACTTCGGAGACAACTAAGACCTCCATGGTTATGGATTTTACTTGTTCTTGTTATCTGTACCTACTTAGTTTCGTGGCAATATTTGGTATAACCCTAACGATATGTATTTCTATTTCTGATTCACTATCACTTAACAGTATATGAAAAACAATCAACCTTTAACAATAGCTATTTGCATAAAAAGATGAAAAAACATCTTAATTATCGTAAATATCTCAAGCGAAAACGATTCTTACCCTCGTGAGCACGTATTTAAATGCAGACCCGCATTGCCTGTCATAAAATAACTGCAAGCTGCCAAGCCAATACATCACTTTGACACAAATCTAAGACTAACGGTGCTCAAGTTACAGCTATTTAAATACCTAATTATACACGATTTTTTAATTCACACTCTACATCTCTTCATCGATAATAAACCTCAGGATATTGGCATATTTTGGCATTCCAACGATTTACGTAAACCTTTTTTCATACAAGTAAACAGTAGCGCCATCTATCAAAATTCTATAGGTGGCCGCTGAGCGAACTACAGCGTTGCCTTACTGTTGGTGCCAAAATAAATATTTTTGGCACCGACAGTTTTTCGCGCCGTCCGACCTGTCCAGGGCTGTCTATATACTATTACAATTATTACCTGTACAGCACTGTCTATTATATTTTTACAATTATTTAATAATATAGGTACGAGTAGTAAGAATAGTAAGCCGTCGACTACAAAAAATGTAAATAAATTCAAATAGCAGTTGCAGTAAGTAAATCGAGTTTAGAATAAAAAGATTTGCACCGAGCGAGTCAACAATGAAAGGAAGAAATAAAAGATAAATAACAATGGCTTGACCCTCGACGAGATATCTTAGGAGAATATTATTTAACTTTACAGAATAGACAAATACTGGTTAGGTAGTAGAATTCTGTAATAAAAATATTAGTTGAATTATTTAAAAACTCCGATACAGGTTGCATTTCTTTTTTTGTAAGGTGTCTTAAATATTCAATCGTGATTGTTACAGGTATTAGGTACATTTCGTAGGTCTCGGAAAAGTCTAACGATTTTAGTGAAATTTTGAATAGGAAAGGTTTGACTATTTGTTTCCTTATGTAAGTAGTTACGTTTCATATAAAAACGCAACTTACTAAAAACAAGCAGAGCTCGGTCGTTCAGAACTTCAGATAGATATTAGATATTATTCTAGAATTACACAATCTCTGACATATAAAAATTCTCGTGCCAATCCTCCGAAACGGCTCGACCGATTGTTATGAAATTTTCTGTGGTTGTTCGGTAGATCTGAGAGTAGGTCGCTAGCTATTTTTTTTTTATTATATCCCTAATGGCAAAACAACGATTGCCGGGTCAGCTAGTATTCCAAAATAGGTGCCATAACACATTTTAAAACGATATACCTATAGGTAAAGTGTAACCTGTAGCTAGTATTTGAATTAAGAACATGATAACAAAAATAGATGAACCGATAAGATGTAAGAAACGAATACTAAACAACTAAAATGTTCGTGTTAAGTTGTAAGCGCGTCTTATAAGCCGAAAGAGACGTCCCCTATCCTCAAGTCTACGTAAGTGTTTGGTTCACACGGGAATCGAATGTTCTTGAGGGGAGCGTTAAGACATTACCGCCGAGATTTCTCCTTTGTGACCCCTCTGCGGTTAAGACCCGCGAAACAAAAGGGGTTTAAAATGTTGCAAATCAACTAAACTTATTTCTACTTTGGTGGTGTGACTTCAATTTTTACTATGACGTAGGTACTTAACTATCGTGTACTTACTGCCTTGACTTTAAAGAATTTACGTTTAGTTTCTTTCGTCATGCAAATATAACAATGATTTTGTTCTAATATATAACATCCTCATTCCTCGTGCCACGGTTGTAGCTAAACTCCTCCGAAACGGCTTGAAGAATTTTTATGAAATTTGTCTACATCCGGTAGGTCTGAGAATAGGTCGTAAGCTATTTTTCATGCCCCTAAATGGCAAAACAACGTTTGCCCGGTCAGCTAGCTGGTTAGGGTTTGAGAATATTTTCTATTATAATACTATAATATAAAATATTCTCAAACCCTAACCTAATCAACTTAGTTCCTGCTAAAGTTACCTACTTATTTAAGAATCCAAGATTTGGCTTTAAGAAACCTTGCAAAAAGGACCAACTGCCTTCAGTAAACAATGACATTCAAGACGCAGCCCCAGGTAGGCGCAAGATGCGATATCTTAAGAAACCCAGACACAATAGCAGAATTCTGCATACGAAAATAAACTTTATCATACACCTTTTAGCGTTTAAAATAATTTCGTGTTAATAACGATCTCCTGGATTTTTTCTGCAGCCTCAAAAAAAACCGCGTAAGTAACGGCTCTCGGCATTAAGTGATATTACACTTTATTAGCTGATAAAAAGGTACAATTTACTTTAACTTGTTCATCACCAAAAATTCGTTACCCGAATGCATGCACAATAGCAACAGCTGATTCCCACAGCAACGGTTTTTAATTCACATTTTTATTCCGAATGGATGTCAACAGATTCGGGTTGAAAAGTGCGAATTTATTGTGAAACGAACTTAACATTACCTTGTTAAAAGTAAGATACATTTTAAACGTTTAACTGTGTGGTGGCACTGATATTTCCATTTTCACGGCGAGTATACGTATACCGTTTCTGGTGTAATTTCTTTTTTCGCATCACCTACTTAAGCCACCCGCATGCCTATATCTATCGGTCGATACAGACGGATACGTTAACGGCCTACAAATTACTTTGCAAACGGAATAATCTTGCCATTACCTGCTCTATATTTTAGGCGTACGACCTCTCGTATCGAAATTGCTAAATCGATTGGAATTTTCCCAATACACATACATCTATCGCTTGTTATTATGAATCTGCGAAATTATCGTTTGAAATTTCGATACAGTTACGAAAAATCAATGCTCCAATGAGAGTTTCAATAGGTCAATGGTCTTATAAACATCGTCTAATTTCAAGGCACTTATAATAATTAGAAAGAACACTTACAAAGTGTTTTAAAACGGTCATCACCCATACCGAGTCTCCGGCACCGACGCGTTTAATAGTCACATCTGTTTAAACAGATATCATTAATGGTTTAATATTAATGACATTCAATATTTTCACCACGTGAATACACTTATACGCTAATGATTCATTATAATTATTCATTTTATGTCAAACTAGTTGTTATACTACTACTTCGTTCTCTTCCAAAATCCCTGTTGATTTTTCTATAAATGTCTCAATATTTTTTACCTAAATTAATAGAGTTATAAGTATAATTTTTCTTCTATCTGCTAAGAAAACGTGCTACGTTAATGCTACGTTATAAGTGTGTACGCAGGTTTTCGAAACTGAATTTGTTCATTGTACCTACTTCAAATTGTTGGTTCCATTTTGTTATTAGTGCAAAATATCCCTAACCGCAGTCAACACTATAAGCGCTCCATCCCTACGCTAATTAGGAAAATACGGCTAGGCGTGAGTACCTAAACATCACAGCACCTCTCACCAGCTAAAAAGACATCTAATTATTAAGACACTTCATTTACTTACTCAATTAGTAAGGCTGCAATCTCTCTGGGAGTGCCAATTAAAAAATAATAGAAACCCCGGCGTAGGAGCGAGAGGCTGGAGTGTGCTGCTCGCGCGAGTGCCCGGAGATGATCCGCGTCGATTGATAGCTCACTATTGAGTGATTCAGCTTTCGCAGATTCATTCGATTTATGTATTTCGAAAAGAGTCGATACCACACCACCTCCCACAAAAGCTACTTCGCGTGTCTTAACGAGCTAGATGTCTTTAATGAAAAGATAATTTACGTAGAGCGTTAATATTTTTTCTTATGCAGTTGGTAAATTTCAAAACGTTAGAATAGGCACTTTTATTATTTGTTTTCAGCTCGCGCAGCAAAATAAAATAATAAGCACAAAGTGCATTCAAAAGAGAGCAATCCGTGGCGTAATTGAAATTTGCATGTCGAAATAAAAAGCCGACTTAAAGCCCTCCACGAACCGGCAACAATTTTTCCAAAAGTAACGCGTCACTCGACGAGACGCGAAAAACTGAATTAGCCCGTCTGAATGCGAACTCGTAAGTAATTAGCCTCGCGAGACTCTCGATGCGCCCTCGTAAGCGAAGCGAAGCGAAGATAGCGAGGCGATGCGACGCGACTAGCGAGCTGAGCGAAATGACTAATCAAATCCTCTCCGCCCTCCGCGGCTTTCGAGAGCTTTCTATATTTTCATTGTGCCGTCAAGTGTCACACGGCAGGTGAATTCGCCTACACGTCGCTCCGTACTCCGGAGCAGCACCGACGAGCTCGTAGGTACCTACGCAGGGTAGGCTGCGCGCCAGGGTAGACTCTACGACTGAATACAAAGCTTGAAATATTGCCGGTTATTATCCCGCATCGGGATCCGTTCACATCGAGCCCTTGCCTATCAAGTTATAGGCAGTCAACATATTCTACCAGTCCCTAGTCTAGGGGAGCCTACAAAAGAAATCCTAATTCTTTTATCATTGTTTTTAATGATAACGCGGTGTCTGTATAAAAAATTTTTACATTCTACATTATCTCGAAAAATAAAAATCGACGTAAGGTAAAATGTAACTGAAGGTAAAGTTGATAGATAAATGAAATCAATATTGCGAACTTTAATTGAAATATAGGGACCAGCCCGACCTTAGGAACTCACTCACTCTTAGACGTCTTGTTTGGCCACTATAAAATCCCTTCTAATATTAAACTTGCGTTTTCCTTTTGTTACGCTCTTGTCAGAGCGGTCGTGGTCATCATTTTTCAGTCACACGCTTGACAAACCGTCTCCATTCTTCCCGGACAGCTGCTTTTCTTGAGCACATGGTAAAGGGACGTCCACTGCAGCCTTTACTTGGTCCGTCCATCTCATAGGCCATCCGCGAGGTCTGGTTCCTTCTACCTTTCCTTGGACGACTAGACGTTCGATAGAGATATTGTCACGTCTAGGACCTAGGTAAACTTGCGTCTTAGGAGCCCTTAAGTCCCTACTCTATCTATTACTCTGTCTATTACTATGTTCCCTCTCGATCTATCTATATGTCTATGACGGCGACAATTAACAGGCGTGGTTGGCTTGTTCCAGGGAGTTCTACTACATCCAGATGGAGAAGTACGCGAGGCAGGCCATCAGCGAAGGGCTGAAGGCGGCGGACGACTTGCATGTAGCGGGCGACTCCGAGCTCTACCGGGTGCTAAACCTGCACTACAATAGGAATAACCACATTGAAGTGAGTACGATCAGCATTTTCACTACCATTTCAGGGGCCGTACCACCATCTCTTATATTTAGACAATTTAGACATTGTATTATACTACTAATCAGCCTATAGATATCCACTGCTGGACATAGGCCTTTCCGAGAGCGCGCCACCACACACGGTCCTCCGCCTTCCTCATCCACCCGCTACCAGCGACCTTCTTTAGGTCATCGGTCCAGCGGGCAGGAGGTCGTCCTACGCTGCGCTTGCCGGTACGTGGTCTCCACTCGAGAACACGTCTGCCCCAACGGCCGTCGGTTCTGCGACAGATATGGCCCGCCCACTGCCACTTCAGCTTGCTAATCCGTTGGGCTATGTCGGTAACCTTGGTTCTCCTACGGATGTCCTCGTTGCGGATTCTATCCTTCAGAGAAACACCCAGCATAGCCCTCTCCATAGCACGCTGAGCGACTTTGAACTTGTGGACAAGGCCTACTGTGAGTGTCCACGTTTCTGCTCCGTATGTCATGACCGGCAAGACGCAGGCGTTGAAGACTTTTGTCTTTAGGCATTGGGGTATCGGCGAGTTAAAGACTTGACGCAGTTTTCCAAATGCTGCCCATCCCAGCTGAATTCTTCTGTCAGCTTCCTTGTCGAAGTTGTTTCTACCTAACTGTATAGTCTGTCCTAGGTAGTTATATTCTTGAACAACCTCGATGCTGGCATTCTCGACAATGATGGGCCTTGTGATGACGTATTCATTGAACATGATCTTTGTTTTGTCCACGTTCATCTTAAGACCCACTCGTCTGGAAGAAGTGCTAAGATCGGTCAGCATTTGCTCAAGATCCTGCGGCGTTTCTGCCAATATTACTATGTCGTCTGCAAACCGTAAGTGTGAGATGTATTCGCCATTTACGTTTATGCCAAAACCTTTCCAGTCCAAAACCTTGAACACATCCTCGAGAGCGGAAGTAAACAGTTTCGGAGAAATGACGTCTCCCTGCCTTACTCCCCTTCGAATTGGTATCGGATGTGTTGCATGGTTCTGCACCTGAACGGTCATTGTGGCGGCGTCGTAGAGACATCTCAACACTTCGATGTATCGCCAATCGACTTGGCATCGCTGCAGTGAGTCCAAAACCGCCCAGGTTTCGATGGAGTCGAAGGCTTTCTCGTAGTCCACAAATGCAAGACACAGAGGCAGATTATACTCCTGGGTCTTCTGCATAATCTGCCTCAAAGTGTGGATGTGGTCTACGGTGCTGTAGCCTTTTCGAAACCCGGCTTGTTCCGGAGGTTGGAACTCGTCAAGTCTTCGGGCAAGTCGGTTCGTAATAACCCTGGAGAACAGCTTGTAAATATGGCTCAGAAGTGAGATGGGCCTATAATTCTTTAACAAGTTCTTGTCGCCTTTTTTGAAGAAGAGTACGGTAACACTTTTGCTCCATTCTTTTGGCGTTATTCCGGTCGTGATGACGGCATTAAAGAGACACTTCAGTTCATTCAGGATTGGTATTCCTCCTGCTTTCAGAAGCTCCGCTGTAATACCGTCATCACCCGGTGCTTTATTATTACGAAGCTGTTCCAGGGCTATACGAATCTCGCCAACGTCGATATCCGGGAGGTCATCGGTGTAGTGGCGAGCAAGTCTCGCTCGCTTGTCATTCGTGATTTGGTGAGGGACGGGTTTAGGGGCATGCGAAGAGTATAGTTGCCCATAGAAGTTCTCGATCTCAGCTAACACCTCTGGAATCGAGGTAACGGTTCTACCGTCTGAAGTCCTCAGCTTTGTAAGATGGCTTCTCCCAAGACTTTTAGCGAATACTTTGGTCCCCTTGTTGCGTTCAATCGCTTCTTTGATTTTTCGCGTACTCGCGTCTCGCAAGTCGGAGCGTATCCGCTTTTTGATGAGCTTGTTGAGAGTTGTATTATACTATCAAAACGATATTACAATTTTATATTGATACCCATGATACAGATTACAGAAACACCTAAAGTGGCATGTGGGTGCCATCAGACATATCGAACTATGTATCTATTTTCATTTTTCAAAAATAAATAAATAATTTAAATTTAGCTATAAGAGATGGTGGTATTGCCCCTGGTTAGGCCCTTCAGGTCTGGCACAAACTAAGAACAGCACCCGCCTCTGTCGCATTTATTGTACCAAAAAACCCTTGCTTTAACTATGAAGACAATATTGTGAGAAAACATACAGACTTGATCGTTAACCAAGGCTCTCAAAGGTTTGTCAAACCTTCGATCACGCTCTTGGCGTAATGGGCTATGGTCAAGCCCCGCTCATTGTTCGGAGATATGTGCATTTCCGGCAACTAAAGAACACTTGTATTAACGATGAAGAAAATAATCGGGAGGTAACCCCCACGCCTAATGTGCTCCATACTTACTTAATGTTCTAAAAGACGTGTGCAGTTTGCCAATACTCTCAAGGCCAAGACAATGTGCTACGGCCGTACCCCTCTGTTTCATGTGTTCATCAGTGCTAGGATGCGTGCGAAGAGATGTGTCTGTCTACTTTTGTCGCTCTCTTTTCTATTTCTGATGCATATTGATAGATAGAGAAAAGTGAGTGACAAAAGTAGTCATATCTCTACGTGCGCATGCTGCATAGGCAGAACACATGACTAAGGAGTTAACGCGACGACCACGCTAACAGAACGCCGTCTCGACTCGCAGGTTCCGCCGAACTTCCGATACGTGGTAGAGCAGACGCTGCGCGAGTTCTTCCGCGCCATCCAGGGCGGCAAGGACAACGAGCAGAGCTGGAAGAAGTCCATCTACAAGGTGATCTCGCGGCTCGACGACCCCGTGCCCGAGTACTTCAAGTCGCCGAACTTCCTCGAGCAGCTGGAGTGATCGCCACATCGCCTCGACGCACACGCAACTTTCGGCTAACAAAATTGAAAAAAAAAAGAATCCATTGGACGATTGTTTCGCACACCAAAATTTTACGACACTCGCATTTAGGCCTTCAGAATCAAAATTATTACTAAAAAAAGTTTAATTAAATTATAAAAAATTGAATTTGTACGTTGGACGTCGAGCGGCGTGGCGCGGCGTGGCGCGGCGTGCGCAGCGTGCGCGGCGTGCGCAGCGTGCGCGGCGTGCCGCGTGGCCCCCGCCCCGCCACGGCCCGCGCTCTACTAGGAAATTCATTAGGTTATTACGAGTAAGAGAAAATTTAAGTCACCTAGAATTTTATTTCTGCACATATAATATATTTCGCTATATATAATTATTATTATATTATTATTAAGTATTATCGTAAATGGTTTTTATAGTTATGTATATCTTAAAATCATTTATTGATTTATTCTTTAAGGAAAAAAACGATTAATATATCAACTGCTTAAGTTTTGAACGTTTTGTTGTTTTTTTTATGATTTGACCGCCCTTCCCCCGTTCCTCGGCCTTTGGAGACCAGTTTATTTGTTGAATGTTTCCCGTACTACCCGCTTGCTTTTGTGGCGCGCCTCGCGTCGCCGACAATTGTCAACCTTTACCTCGTCATAATTATTTTAGGAATAATTAACGTTAACCATAGTCATTAGTACAATAGAGCAGGGTTATTTTTCGATCCACAGACAAAGAATTTAAACATTATTTTTATACTGATAGCCGGTTATAAGTTCGTGCAGGTGTTTTTCAATAGAATAAAGATAAACAGGTACCAAATTCAAAAATTCTGTAAACATCTTAAGTTCGAATTAAAGTAAACATCCTTGGTTGTATTTTACACATTTCGGCATCGTTCGGCAGTGTTCAGTTCGTCCGGAACATCGCGAGGAGCCTCGCACCGGACCTAGGGTTAAGTTTATTCGTTAGATAAAATATTATATTCCGAAAAACGCGTGCGCTACGACCCGTCGCCACCTCGCGAATGCGAAGCGTCCGATCCCGCCGCGGCTCCATATTTGATTTATGAAATTATATACAATACTCGTGACTTTAGAAACCGTAAAACTTTTAAACACTATATCTATAATCCTATACATATAACCACTCAGCGTATTATACTGGCATTCCTTTTCTAACCGTTGAAATATTTAAAAAGGGATCTGTGGCGCGGACGCATCGCAGGCGGACGCACCGCGGCGGCTCTCACAGACTACGCCCCGACCCGCTCTGGCGCAATAGTTGAAGGCAACAGCACAATAGACCGAAATCTCTAACAAAACCTACAGTTGACAGAACTACAGACCGAATACAATTCAATCGAACCAATCAAACGCACTGGGCCACCTCGTCCGATCAGAAGTGCCTTCAAAAATGTTGATTTTTTACGAAAGAATAAATAAGAAATTAATACAAAAGGGCCCTCAATAGAACCTCTCGCCCAGCCGAAGCCGCCGCGCGGCGCCCGCTCACCGCACACGCAGCGCACACGCAAGCAGTTCGCCGTATGAACATACAGTATACATACACACATTACTATTATACTATAGAAGAATACTTAGTTTGATTCGTAGATATATGTAGTGCGGCGGATTCGACGCTTGCCGCCGAACGACGACGATGCGAGCGAAAATTATACCGGCAAGAGTCTGGACTCAGACCGACCACTTACGATTGGAACTGTAGTAGTAGATACGAGTAGGTAAGTGACGCAGGTCGTTGAGATGCAATCTCGAGTCCGCCGCAGAACTCGATGTATTTGTTATAACGTGTAGAAGCCGGCCGCCCGCCCCGCCACGCGGAGACACTTTCAGTTCACATCCTCAGTTCCACAGGAAACTTATCACAGGATATCATTTATCGCTTCTTTCTAGAGATAATTCACAGTAAGATAGATAGTTGTACAGAGATGTATAGCCACATGTACATAAATACAGTAATACAGTAATTTAATACAGAAGAGTTACAGTAAAACTATCTTAGCGCTAACGGTATTTAATTAAGGCTCAATAGACGGACGGCAATTGTGAATTGATTTGCGGAATTGTACAGAATCTTAAGACATCCTCGGTTTTCGGTACGTGGCCGCGCGGAGCCGGCGGTCGGACCTAGCTAAGCAAGTGTAAGCATTTTTCATTTGGTATTACACTTTGTTAACGTTTCATTTGTAACCGTTTGAACTATTACAATAAGAGTACCTCAGTTTAGGATGGACCAGGCGTCGACTGGTGTGCTTAGAGTAGTGTTCAGGTTAGGAGTGAGTGATGACACGATACCTTTTAAGACATCGACACATAGAATTAACACGCAGCCTCCCCCTATTCGATGCACCGGTTTTGAGTTCGAAATTCGTCCCCCAGTACATTTCTCACGGAGTGTGCTCGTATCCACACAGCCAATCTTCCACAGCAATAGCCCGGGTTAATTTTCTAGATTCACGTCGGTCAGTCGCGTCAGAGGGGTTAGCACAGGTTTTGTACGAATTTCGAGTCGACTCGAATCGCACAAACGAATCGACTTCCTCCATACAGTTAACGCCATCTATGGACAGTCGCTGGCTTATGGCTGTCAATAGATGGCGCTGGCTGTAAATGTATGGAGGAATTCGATTCGTTTATGCGATGCGAGTCGACTCGAAATTCGTACAAAAATCTGTACTAATCCCTCAGTACGCAAAACGCAGTCGCCGCTGGGCTTATTCATGAACGGAAATCGTTCCATGTTACGTTGAAATTGTATTTTGTTAATGTTACCTGTTTTGTTCTTGCCATACATTGGCGTTTCAGAGCTAACGAATCGGCACTGAATTGAAAATGGAATTGACACATGTAACCGTTTACAGGAACTTTTAGGGACAGTAAAAAGGTAGCAACTTTTTTCGTAGCTCTGAAACTCCAACCACTTTCGGTATACCTATGTAATTCCTTGTATAGTAAGTAATGAATCCGTTAATCCGATCTCTCCATAGATTTTTCAATAATAATCTATATTAAACAAGTTAACGATTATCGCAGGCTACACACACATATTACAATAGAAATGTATTGATTTTCCATCAACAGTATTCAACCGACATGCCGTAATTTGCAGATACTTGGAGCCGTTCTTTTGATATATATTTTCTGGCAAGGTAAGAGTAAACAAGAGAACATTGTAAGGTGTTTATTTATTTCTCGAATTAAGTATTGTTTTGTCCGGATTTTATACTTGAGTGATTCACTGTGCAATAATAAGACCACAATGGATATTACTGTTCGATCGAGCCGATTTTGATCGATTTTCGTGTTCATGTCACTTGTAAGTTATCGGTTGACAATTTGTTCTAATTTAATGTAAAGACTCATGTTTGAAACATCGAAATATTAAGTCCACAGTGATCATGGGGCTAACCCACGGAAAAAAGTACAAAATTCGGTGTGACTTTGAAACTCATGTATTATGTAACTATATATGTATGGTAGATTTATGAAAAAAAATGTCCTTTTGGCGATGTCAACTCTAATCGTTTCAACAGTTCGTATCTAGATAATAGTTTATTTAAGTTTCATAAAAAAATGTATCTAATGTTTTTCCTTTACATTTTAGTAGTATTTTTGAATCCGTCTACGAAATGTTTGGAATATCGATAATATAAAATGAAATTATCTAATTATTTTCAAAATTGATGATAAGACAAAAAAAAAACAATATATATGTGTATAATATATTCGGTTTCGCGTTTGGGTATTATGGTTCCTAAATTTTGGAAATTGTAGTAGACTCTATTGGTAGCGTTTGATTTTTGGAGTTAGGAAACATTAGATGTACCAAATAGCTGTATCAACTTTTCTATATGAGAAAATCCAATAAGAAAAAGTGCAGAAAATTAGTTAGTTATAAAATAAGTATCGTTCGTTTATATATTAATTATTATCTTATATGAAAAAATAATGTCAAAATTGAGCACGGGTGTACTATTAGGATCTGAAAAACAAATACTGCCGATGCTACTTTCAGTAAGTATTATAAGTAAGATAGCCTGAACGCTCGACGATTAATAGAGACATGATAATGCGGAAAATCTGTCAGGATATTCAGAAACAAGTAACATTACAGATGTTCGGTTCAGTACAGGTTTTTGTACGAATTTTGAGTCTACTCGTACCGCACAAACGAATCGAATTCCTCGAATTGACAGCCGCATGTCAGCTACTGTCCATAGATGGCGCTGGCTGTAAATGTATGGAAGAATTCGATTCGTTTGTGCGTTGCGAGTCGACTCGAAATTCGTACAAAAACCTTTACTAACCGTTCAGTAACATCTGAGCGTTCGTAATTTTGTATATGAGAGTATATATTATTATATATCTAGTAGTAAAATAAACGATAATTTCAATATCCTTGTGGTCTTCATTCGTAACAGCGATACACGTTCATTTCGTATGCCTATGTGTTTGTATTGTGTACGAGTAATGTTATGTTGTTATTATAGTTTTGACGAGTCGCAGTCCATGTGACACCGTTTCGTATTTAATATATTTGTAAATTACTGCGAGCGGACGCGGTGCCGGTGATAAAATTAGATTCAAAATTATATACAAAAAAAAAAACAAAATTAATGAAGTAATTACAAGCGACGCGTTGTTTTTCTCTGCTTTATTTTCCGCAAGTCGGTCGCGCGGAGAACGGACAAGCGGGCGCTAAGGAAAATTAAAATTCGACTAGGGTTTAGGCATTGTTTCGATATCCTCGCATTTCGGCTAAGTAACAAGGGCCCGCGTCCGCTAGTTTTCGATATATTTAGTACAAATTTCAAATGTTAAGGTTACGAGGCTCAAAGCTTTTCTTTCGGCGCCCGCCCGCCGCCCGCCCTCGCTCGACGATGTAACGAGTCGTGTATAAAATTTTATTCAAAAGAGTATTTTTGTATTGAATATTTCTAAAGTCGGTGTAAAGATCAAAATTTCATAAATTATAGCGATGACAAAAATGGACATTAGGTAAATTAGAGTGTCATGCGTTTTTTGTATTTAATTTTAAGAATAGTATCGGATATTAAACGTTTAGGATCATTAAACATTTGTAAATATAAAGTTGAGAGAGGCGAGCGCGCGGCGGCGGCCGGGCCACCGGTTATATAGATAAAAAAATATATAAATAACTAAAAGATGTTTATATGGTTCTGGGTGTAAAAAGATAACTTTAAATGCATTTTTAAGGTGAAAAAGTGGAAACAAAAATGATAATTGTAAACGATTCCTTAGTATTTGTCTTAGAATGGCTGCTACCGGGTCACTATTGTAATCTGTGGGCCTCAGACAAATCATACCTAATGTCACGAAACTAACCTAACCTACATTAATTATTACGATTCTAATAATACAACACTAATATAATGTATCACAATCATAATGCTTATATTTTCGAGCGTGTGTCTTTGTCCGTGAATGTTTAGGATCTAACCACTGTTTAATGTTTAGACATAACGTGGAAGTATTGTGGAAGAAAAGTAAACGATAAAAATGTAATCCAAATTGAATCTAACAGTCGTGAGACCGGTAGATTGTTGCAAATTGCATTCGTAATATTATTGGTAAAAATACAATTGGCGGTTCTAAAATATGTTGAAACTAAATTGAAGGAAAATTAATGGAAAAGTAAAGCGTAAGTTATGTAGACATACATCAGCGTGGAGACTTGTTGATACCACTGAGGGATGTTTCTTCGTGAATATAACGAGTAATAAAGCTAAGCTTTTATTTGAACTGAGCCTTTTATTTATATACGTACCTAACCATCTTACCCAGGCTTACTATTTTACTTGAACACTTTGGAGAGGGTTACTATCTGTGGTTACTATTCAGTTAGTCAAGCAAGCAACTACTAAACTACTGTAACTAAACGGCTACGGGAATATTTGAGATGCTACGCTAAATAAGTACCTACGAGTGCGTAATAGCTACGAAAATATTAAGTAGCTACGAAAATAATGAAAAACTACGGCCAGTATTACTGAAAGGCTACGCAAATAATACTTAGGTACTGGCCTGCAGAATGCGACAATTATTGGAGCCTGAAGAGTCTTCAACTCATGTGAATGGCTAAAATCCATTCATATCTTTCTAATATATATCTTTGACTAATGAGTGTCATCTCGCTATGGATCTCATAACTCAAATTATTTATTTATTTCATATAGGTATTACTTGTTGGCTCTTATGAATAGTCAGGCTCAAAATCACTCAGCGGGTGACGAAAGCAATATGGTCTGCGTCTACGTTCGTTCGAGGTCCGTTCATTTCTACGAGTAATATTTAAAAGTAGAACAACTGACATAGATACTTAGCTCTACACGTCGGAAAGCTGAAGTGGCAATGGGCGGGGCACGTAATACAAGGTCTACGCTCGTAGCACAACTCGTAGGCTACGCCGCCTACGAGTAGGTATATTTTGTTGGGAACTCAAGATTTCGGAATGGAGACTGTCAGACATCAACTGTACCTACCTTCTGATAAGTAATGTTATAAATATAGAAAGTCGAACGGTGGTTGAAGATCGAAGAGGTTACGAGGGAAGCCACTTTCTATAAATACTTATTATTTTCTGGATTCTAATTATGAAAACAAGAGTTCGAATATAATATTATTCTTACCTACTTAAACATGATATAGGTGAGTTTCTAGAAGAAGTGGGTGACTGTAATACAATTCACACAATTGAACATAGCTGGTGGCAACTTACAAAATTGTCAACAACTGAGAAATAGGATCCTTGCAGTATTCAAACTCTGTGATCATGAAGATGAAAGCGAAAAGGTAGTTCGATTTTTGTAGCTAGGTTATATTATTATGAAGTTAGGTACGTTTCTACTGTGTAAAATCAAAATGAGCTGGATAGCAAGACTTGAATGGATTCATGGATGAATGGATGGATGCAAGGGTGGTAAGTAGGTTTTTGAAACGAGCTGTCACTAACAAGCCAGAGCCGAAGGCGAGGGTTTTCAATGTCACAAGTATACCTACACAATACACACCCGTGTATGATATATCACACGTCGTTTTTCAATATACTTGTGGGAATTAGTAAAAAACAAATCAAAGTTTTCTCAAAGTCAAAGTCAAAAAGTCAAAATATATTTATTTCACATAGGCCTAACTTACAAGGCACTTGTAAAACGTCAATAATATTTGTTACATAATATTATGTACGGTGATAACTGCAAGTCGACTTAAAACTAAGTTTACGAGGGTTCCAACGCGCCCTGCACTGAGAAGAAGCCCACAACAAACTCAAGGGCTAAATTCCATCTAATGTACCGATCGGGTGTAGTTAATTCCGTATCATCTTGTAAGTACTTGAAACAAAAGAAAAAAAAATTGAAATTTTTGCTTCAAAACCGCGCCTTCGGCTCGGTCTTGCTAATAGCAGCTCGTTTGCAAAAACCTACTTACCACCCTTGTATCACAATGTACTATAATATTTTAAGTAAGCTTGATGATATTTCAATTACACCTAATATAAATTACCTAATGCCCAGTTGCACGAAACAAATTCAAAATTTTAAGTGGTACTCAAACTAATCACAATCGATGTCAAAAAATGTATGAAATTTTGACATTTCTCGCGATTAAATTAGTATACTTAAGTAGCACTTAATTTTTCAAATTTATTTCGTGCAACTCGGGGGTAAGTGAACTAAAATACTGCCCTCTACAGTCTACTAGTTGTACTTTGTGATATTCAACGTACCTACTCTATAATTAAGTAGTACTAAAAGCGCCATCTTTGAGATTGTTGTAAAACTAAGTCTAGTACCTAAGTAAACTTAGGATGCAGGTCCTCGTAAGTCCCAGAAGGTGGTGCTGTCATTATTATAATTTTTTTTTTATATAAAAATCTAAGTTTTATCACTAAATATCCCGGGTCATGAATTTTTCCGAAATGAAAAATTATTAGGTATGTAAAGTCAGGATTCAAAAGAAAAAATAGAAACCGAGCATTGATTTGATACCTACTGCTGAAAGACTAGAGTTACTGGTAAGTTACTGGGATAAAGGCAGTTCTAGGCTCATAGGCGAATATAATATTTATAATGTAAAGTACCTACTTAAGTAAATAAAGAAGAATTCACGAATCACGCCTGACAATATAGTAGGTAGGTACTTATATCTACTGTAATTGATAGACTAGGTATACTGTACCTACCATAATAAATAGATTAATAGACCACCTAATTTCGATTTGGTTACCCTGTCAACTTTATACAGTAGCTATACTACAGAACTGCAAGGCTGAACTTCAACGCCACGCCACCTACCAACTAACAACTAACTATCTAACTAACTAACTAAAAGATGGCGCGTACGCATACGGGCACGCGTTTTAGACGGTTTTGGCAGCGGCCAGACTGCGGATCATGAAGGGACTCGCTGCTGATGTGGCTGGTCGACACCTGGCGTGAGCGCGGTGAATACGACAGTGAATCCCGTACTCCCGACAGCAGGCCCGCCGTGGAAACAGAGTTTTTAATGGGTGCAAGCCCCACATAACCCATCCGTTTCCCCTGACGAAGGGCATTAGGCATTTTCTATCTATAAAAAAAGGTATTCACCCCTAGATACATTATACATACCTAGTTTACTGTAGGTAATGTTGACACGTAGGTAGGTACCCTACTTATAATCTTTCTGAATCCTAATACAATCCGCTAAGTCCTGGAATACCCGAGCCCAAACCAAAAAAATACCTAGGTAGGTAGGTAGGTAGATACCTACAACACAAAATATCTAGGCAAGCGCGCTCCCCCGTTTTGCCTGTTACATATATCACTTTCCATCAGATGTGATAGCAGCCAAGCGCTAGCTTTAAAAAAGATTACTTAACAATAGCGTTGGAGTAATTTACAGGCATAATCAAAAGGTACCTACGCAAAAAAAAAATTAGTTGAGTCTTTCAATATTTATCTTTTTTTTTTTCGGGGAGGAAAAAATCCCTCACGGACTTCTGCCTCTCGGCAGGGTATGTCCGACTCGCACGGACTAAAAAAAACAACCTCCCCGTCTTCTGAGTCAGCACGGAACCGCAAAGCATTACTTCGTGTTGACCCCTCTAGTTCTCGTTCTTCTCCTTTTCTTCTTTTTCCCTATCTTCTCTTCTCGTCATTACCTATCCTTCTCAACATTTGGCTATATCGCTGCTAAGGTTCTTCCCCCGACAGCATGCGAGCTTCAATATTTATCTAACACTTACGTAGGAATCAGCATACCTAGGTACCCACTTACAACCCTAAAAATCAATCATCATGCTAATTGCATTCAAGTATTCTTATCAAGTAAAAGAGGTAGGTTCCACCACTCTCCCTCATCTTGAGACGCGTAAAATATTCAAATTGACCCTAATTTGTCCACAACGCTAGTGCAGCATGTTTCCCCCTTGATTGCTGATCTTTAAGAACTATCTGCCTAATCGAGCTGCATCTTAATAATCACTTCGGGGCGCATAATTCATAAATATCAGCATCCCCTAACGAGTGTATATGCATCCGAAAACAAGTGGTGTTGCTAAACATGCACTTTTTAAATCTTATAGGTACTTACGTTATACTTACCTACCTGCGTACAAATACCTCAGTACCTACTGACTACTGAGTGTGCTCATGAACTATTTAATTTGGTTCCCCCGTCACCTTTCTATTATAGAACGGCAAGGCATCGAAAAGGCTTCCACCCATACATACCTACTTAGTCGAAGTACCAAAGACGCGTACGAAGCGGTTTGATTCCTCGTTCTTGATACGCACTGCAAAGGCCTGGAATACCCTCCCAGGCAGTGTCTTTCCTGCCACTTACAATCCGGGCGCCTTCAAATCAAGAGTGAATAGGCATCTTCTAGGCAAGCGCGTGTTCCACCTTGGACTGTATCATCACTTTCCATCAGGTGTGATCACAGTCAAGCGCTAGCCTATAAGTATAGTACCTATAAATAAAATACATACTTAAGTAGGTAGTCGACGTACCAAAGACACGCTACGAAGCGGTTTGATTCCTCGTTCCTGATACGAACTGCAAAGGCCTGGAATGCCCCCCAAGGCACTGTTTTTCCCTTCACCTACAACCTGAGCTCCTTCAAATCAAGAGTGAATAGGCATCTCCTAGGCAAGCGCGTTCCACCTTAGACTTTCCATCACTTAAACTTATAGTTTAAAAAAAACTACAGCCAAGTACACGCACGGCATTTTTTATAGTTGTTTGAATTAATGGGGTTACTGATGTGCCGCTGATAAAATATTGTGATAGATACTTACTTTTGGCATTTTAAAAGTTCACTCTTTATTCTTTCCACTACAAGACGCTTGAATATGAAGGAGTGTCATGTCCATGTGTCAGAAATACCTTCTCCTTGATTGATGATTATTACTAACTTCTTAGATCCTCAGCTTAGATCTGAGGTCGTAACAACTTTCCGTTGTTGTTGTGTATGAACAGATTAAAAATAGGTACGGTAAGGTGCGTGCAGTTTCGACGACAAACTTTTATAGCTTGGTAACTCAAATACGTACCACAGTGAAATTACTATAGATTTGAATAGGCGATCGAATTCTAAATAATTAAGAGGCAATTGGGTAATTGATTAAAAAGCAGTTTTTTTTAAACTAGAATTTAAGAACAAAATATGAAATGATGAAAAAACTGATTAAATTGATCAAATAACAACAAAAAAATACATTTTAAATTTCATAATTTTTACAAAATTTAAAAAGTAATTTAAAAAAAAATATTAAAGTACCCAATTCTACAATTGAGTTGGTATCTACTAAGGATTTTTGAATATTCAACCCCCAAGCCATCTAATCTAAAATTAAAAAGACACTCCTTGACTTATAATGGCCCAGCTCATAATGCTTAAATAATAATGCAGCTATAATGTGTGAAGTAGAGAAGGGATAGCAGCTAAATGAAATCTCCACTGAAGTACAAAAGTGAAACGGGCAGATTAGGCACTGGAATGAAGTTTTAGTGTCATGAGTATGAAATATTATTTCTTTCCTATGTTAAGAGGAAAGTAAAGAATCAATCTGCCATACAAACGTAGTCCCCTATTTCCTCCCTGGATTATGCCCCTAGAGCTATCATTTTTTCTCATAAAATCTAAGTCTAGAATATGCATGTCGCTACGTTTTATGTTTTTGGAAAAACTCATTGGTTTAAGAAATGTGACCCTCTGAAATGAGCAAAAATTCACCTTTTTATACCGCCATGTTCAAAGGCCTCAAAGACAAATATAAAACAAAAAATTACATGAAAGAAAAACGTAGAGACATAGACCTACTCTTTCTTAAAATTTTCATGCCAAAAATAATTGAATCGACTCAACTTTGGAAGAGGAAACAGGGGAATACGAAAGGTCGATCTCTTCAAATCTTTATAGGTAAAAATCGGTCTGAGCTGCAGTTGTCCCTATCGCTCTCTGCGGGGGAAGACATGAGGAGAGGGAGGGTCAAACTCACACATACACACATAGGGAAGTGGCTATGGTCGATAATTTTTTTATCGATGCTCTATAGTGCTGTCCATCGATGTCGATGCCTACCCCCTTATTCATAAACATTTAATAGCAGTGGAATAGTTATACTCTGTTTTGTCTTTGTTTGTCAACAGTTATTTGACATTCGAAGGAAAGAGACAAAACAGATAATAACTATTCCACCACTATTGAACTTTTATGAATAAGGGGGCTAAACTATACCGATTTTATTTACTGGATCGTGTGATCGTTACAAACATTTTTTACTTTTATTAGCTTCATTTTCAACTATTTATTATGTATGTAATATCTACGACATATGTTAATTTTATCGTAAAAAGCACATGGAATGTATAATATTGGAAAGGATATTATTCATATTATATCATAACAAATCTGGGGACACGGTAGTGTCCCCGCCAGACGAGTCAAGCGAAGCGCGAGGATCTTTTCTCGAAATGTTTCGCCGTTTTTTTAAACCCTTATAACTTAGGCCAGAATTATTCCAGATAATCGAAATTCTCGGGAAATGATGTCGCTGGTGAACTTATTAAACGTAAAAGTTTCAATATCACAGGTCTTATACTTTAGATTTTATTGACATCTGAAAAACCCAGATTTCGCCACTGACTCACTGATGATCATCAAAACCTCCTAGGTACTTCCTGAAGTCCTAGAAAGCTGAAATTTGGTATGTAAGCTAGAATTAGTACACAACCAACAAAAAAATTCCAAAAGTTGGAAATTTAACCCCCCAATCCCTTAAAATAGGGGATGGAAGTTTGTATGAAACTACGGAAAATATTGATGCTACAGGTCTCAAAATTGATATAGGGACTCTTTGTAATAAACAATTAAATACGTGTTTCAGGATTTTTAGTAAATCACCCCACATCCATCAAATTAGGGAGTTGGAAGTTCGTATGGGGTTTCCCATACGTATATAGGTACAAACTTAATTTCATGTTAGATATCTGCTAGTAAACATCTGGAAAAACACGTATTTTTTTTGGTAATTATAAGCGCGATTCCAGTGCCCAAGTGGCCAAGCGCCCAAGTGCCCAGTGCCCCGTGCCCAGTAATATCGCACGTTTCAAGCCCAAGTTCCATGCATGTCATGTTTAACAAGCCGAGTTTCACTGCATGTCGAGTGACCAAGATCCAGCGCTCAATGACAAGAACCCACATTAAGCCGAGTGCCCAGTGCCCAGCTTGAGCTGTCGAACGTGCCAAGCGTCAAATCTCTCTGATTTTGAAGAGCGTTATAGCGCTTAAATACCTGCTTAGTGCCCAAACGGACTCGTCAAGCCCAAGTTACATACAGGCCCCGTCCAACGAGCCCAGCTCTCAGTTCCCAGTGCCCAGGGTGAGATGAGTGCCCAAGGCCCTGTGCCCAGTACCCACAGTTAGCCTTCGGGCATGCCAAGCGTCAATTATATGGATTTCAACAGCGCCCCAACGTCAATGTGCCCAGTACCATAGTGCACGCGGCAAGCCCGAATTCCCGTACCGAGCTCCGCGTTTTCATTGCCCAGAGTCCAGTGCTCTGTGACCAAAATGAGTTGTCAAGCGTGTCAAGCGTCAAATTTGAATTTCAAGAGCGCCTCAGCGCCCAACGAAAATAAAGACTATAAATAAAACAATAGTTAAAAAAAACTAATAAACACACAAATCTCACCGATACCTTCCGTAGATTTTTAATGGATTACAAGTAGTCTGTGTTAGTCCAGGATATAATCAGTCTAAATTTTAAATTTCAGCTAAATCAGTTCAGTGGTTGTGTTGTGATTGAGTAACAAACATCCAAACTTTCATTTGTATCTGACTTTGTGTTTTAATAGATAAACTTTGAAATTTGGATCTATACGTTACGTTTGATTATCAATTTATCTTGATAAATGTAAAATTAGTTTCACTTTCGGTAGGCCAAAACTACTAACTTTAAATCCACTGTAAGTTTTTTAAATTTTCAGAATATACTTCTAAGCAAAGTACGTATCTACTCGTAATACAAATTAGAGAGTGGGCTGTGAAAAGAGGCGCACCTGAAGTGCAAGAAATACACAAAAAAAAAGAAAAATTAAGTAAATAAAAAACATTAACAACATACAAAAAGAAATGAAATCCCAATAAAAACATTTTCATGTAAAATGTTGCCAGACGAGTATATGGCTCACACTGTCAAAAAGTTATCAGATCTCATGTAGGGCAAGACTTCTGACTTTATACACCCTTAAATACAAGCTCTAACTTCACAAACTCCACACTTTAGTTACAATAATGTCTTGGCCGTTTGGCTACCGTTACATTGGGCGTAAAATTAAAAAATTATTCACTTTTCAGTACTCTGTAAGTTCTGTAAAATCAAAATTTGAAATTAGGAAAATGTTTTTGGTGGGATTAAGTTTTTCACTTTACGCCCATGTGACGGTAGCCAAACGGCCAAGACATTATTGTAGCTAAAGTGTAGAGTTTGTGAAGTTAGAGCTTGTATTTAAGGGTGTATAAAGTCAGAAGTCTTGCCCTACGTATGAGATCTGATATAACTTTTTGACAGTGTGAGCCATATACTCGTCTGGCAACATTTTACATGAAAATGTTTTTGTTGGGATCAAAGTTTTTCAATTCGGTTTCGATTTTAATAATTCTTTTTGAAGTGAAAACTTCTTTAGCATCGTTGTCATTTATTTATTTATTTGATATGTCAGCGATAAAATTGCAAAATCATTTATAATAATATGGAACAAGGTTACAATAGTGCTAGTACTGTTACAATTACCAATTATAGGCATATACAATTTGAAAGTAGATGAAAAAGCAAAATAATGCCAAAGCCGAGCTCGTAGCGCGACGGGGAAGGCCCGTAGCTACGCGAGCGGCCTGCCGGTATGCAGGTACACACACAGATGCAGTACCTACCCCGATTTCCGTGGCCTACGCTACGTCACACGCTCACATCGATCTCTTGTTGTTCGGATCTAGCGAGACAGCAACAGATTTTTCAAATACCTATTCATCGATTTAGGCTCAGCAGGGCTAGACAATGTCACCTAAGCGTTAAGCGTAGTCGCTAGTAGAAAAACCACGTGACCGAATCTACCTAGTCTATGGTTAGCGTTGTTGTCGGCTGTCAATTGGAATTGTCATGTGACGTATCTGTCATTTGCTGAGCGCCGATGTCAATAATTAACTAGAATAAATTATTAATTAATTAACTATTAATTAACTATAGCACTGCAAGGAATATACTACTCTCTAACGATAGAACTTTAAGTTCTTATGACTTCTAACTCTAGCAACCGCGACCACACTGAAATAACTAACACTAGTTTAATTAACTATCAGCAAAATAAACACTCGAAAATCCAAAAAAACACGCCACGATGTTTTAAACGAAGTTGTGAACTTCGTCTAAAACACCACACACTACAAAAGCAAAACAAAATGGAGTCTTGTTGTGATCTCAATTGTTGTACCAAAGACTAAAGAGTACTAAAAATCCCAACAATTCCGCCATTTTGTAGCGTACAATGACGAAGTACGCTAAAAGTTATCTACAGGGTATGAGCGATCGCTAAATAGTCGTAGTCGAATTTCAAAAACAGCGTGATTTCCTCTATTCTGTCACTTGGTTTTTCTACAGTCACGTGATGGTCACGTGGTTTGTCCATACATTTTGTCGACTAGCGTTAACGCCAAACGCTTGCGACTTTGTCTAGCCCTGCAGGTTTACTTTCCTGTTAAGTTATATTATAGCTTTCACTTTTATATATTGTTACAAATGAACCCTATGATAAGCGCCATAAGGTTCATTATCGCACTGCCGAAATATCACTCGTAAGTTGTAAACAACTTGAGGGGTCAGTGACCTTTCTATAAACAATGGATTTCTGGGAGTTACGACTTCTCGAACGATCGACCCTTCCAATAAATAATGAGGGTGGAATGTTCGAGACTCGTTCAGCTGTATATAAAAAGCGAGCAGCGCGCGACGCAGTCAGTCTGACTGAGGGACGAGAAAGGTGAACAAGCGAAGCAAGCGATCAAGAGCGAAGAGGAAGCGAACTACGAGGAAGACCAGGGATATTGGATACTGGAAGTACCGAATAAAGTCTCATCAAGGATCAGCAGGTGTTTTATTCCAAATTGTCGAACCCAGCACGTAACAATTGGTGTCAGAAGTGCGATTTGGAAGAGATGCCATTGACTCCAAGAGACGACTCCAGCAGTGAGGGTGTCAAGACCAGGGCCCAGCGTGCTGCGGAATCCAGCCGTCCACCTGCAGTGGAGCACCTGGAAGAGCCGGCGCTCGTTGGGTCCCGCCACCATGAGCCACCCACGGGCTCCGCCCATCAGGCCACGCCCCCTCAGGCCACGCCTACCTCATCGGAAGCTCCGCCCACTGGCCCCGCCCACCAGGCCACACCCCCTGAGGCTCCGCCCATTGGCCCCGCCCACCAGGCCACGCCCCCTGAGGCCACGCCCACCTCATCGGGAGCTCCGCCCACTGGCCCCGCCCACCATGCCCCGCCTTCTAAACAAGCCACGCCCAACATCGACTTATCCAGTTTGCTACGGATGATGCAACTGCATTTTGCAGCTCAGGACAGCAAGTTTGCGGCGCTCCAAGAAAATCAGGACAGCAAGTTTGCGGCGATTCAAGAAAATCAGGACGGCAAGTTTGCAGAGGTTCAGCAGACCGTCTTGTCTGCAGTGAACGAAGTTGGCGGCATGGTGGCCAACATACGGAAAGATTTGGATCTAATGGAGGAACGGGTCACTTGTCTGGGAACCGACGTTGAAAACATGAAGTGTGGCTTCACCGAACTGCAGAAGAAGTTTGTACGTTTGGAAGCCACAAGGGGGACATCAGGTGGAGCAGTGAGTGCAGTCCAGGGACCGCATGTGAAGGTACCCCCATACGAAGGCAGCACCTCCTGGTCCGCATACCGGCACCAGTTCCAGACGGTCGCTGCTGCCAACGGATGGACTGATGAACAGTGCCTGACTGCCCTCACTGTCGCGCTCAGAGGGCAGGCTCTAACCGTTCTGGAGGCCCTGCCTAGTTCGGGTTGTGGATATAAAGAGCTGTTGGATGCACTCGAATCTAGGTACGGGGAACGACATCTGGAGCATGTTTTCCGCGCCCAGCTGCGCGACAGAGTTCAACGAGCAGGAGAAGGGCTCCAGCAATGGGCGTTGGAAATCGAAAAGCTCGTGCGGAAAGCGTATCCATCGGCCGATGACAAGATGACAACTGCAAATACCGTGCAAGCATTTGTTGATGGAATCAGAGACCTGGAGGTAAGAGCTGCCGTGAGGCTTCGCCATCATGCCTCATTAAAGGAAGCGTTGGCGCATGCCTTGGAAGTCGAGGCAGTGCGACACGACATTCGGCAGACACCTGTTCACAAGCTACGGGAAGTATCGGAGGAGGTGAAAGAGGTCAAGACCTCATTCAAGAAGAACCTTGGTGTTGTGTGCTATAAATGCGGCGAACGAGGACATCTGCAGCTGAATTGCCCACAGAAAGAGTCACAGATGTCTAGATTAAAGAAAGTGGAGGAATATTTGGAGGAGCTGAAGAAGAAGAGTGGGGATACAGGTTCTCCTAAAAATCAGGGAAACGAGTAACAGCCAGAACTAAGGGGCGAGTACTGGCTGGCACGGAGGAAGCCCCAGCAACGGTGATCTCTCAGGCATGCAACGGGAATAATTTAGTTATAGCTGGCACCATAAACGGGACCGACTGCAGGATGACGTTAGATACTGGTGCCTCCAGGACAATAGTTCGGCCGGGCCTCCTGAAATCTGTAATGGGGAACAAGAAGCAAATCAACTGTCGACTTCTTTCAGCCTCCGGCCAGCCGATACCCGTCCTGGGTGAAATATCCGTGAGGATGTACATAGGGGAGACATCTTATACGCACAACGTCATCGTGGCTGAAATTTTGGATGACTGTATCTTGGGTTTGGATTTTATGAAGGCACACAACTGTAGAATCAATGTTGCTGACGGAGTTTTTAAATGTGGTGGAGAAGAAATCTTCATACTTGGTGGCGCCAATGGAAAGGTAACATGTCTTAAGGAAATCATCATTCCTAGTCGATCGGAGGCTCATGTGTTGGTAAAGCTGCCAAGTACTAATACCACCAAGGGGGACAGATGCGTGTTAATTGAGGACAACCCCCAGAAGTCGGTGTCTCGGAGATTTATGACAGCAAGAACTCTTGTCAATGGTAGCAATAAAGCTATTGTAAGAGTTCTGAATCTGAAAGATCACGAGATCAACTTTAATAAGGGAGACATCATCGGGAAGTGCGAGGAAGTTGTGTGGCTGAAGAAATGCACGTCAATGCCAAGCTCGGATAAAGCAGGTTCCTGGAATGATTCTACAGTCAATGATCTCCTTAAAGACTGCAAAAGTAACCTGACTTATTCGCAAAGCATCAAGGCTAAGAAGTTTCTTTTACGTTACGCGGACATCTTTTCTAGTCAGGAAGGAAACCCGGGAAGAACGTCGTTAGTGCAGCATAGAATTGATACCGGCAACGAGAGACCCATCCGTCAGCGGGCAAGACGGATACCGATAGCGAAAGAGAAAGAAGTCAAGGATATGCTGCAAGAGATGGAAAGGAACAAAATCATTGAACCATCCTCAAGTCCATGGTGTTCGCCTGTTGTGCTAGTAAAGAAGAAAGATGGAAGCACACGGTTCTGTGTGGACTATAGGCGACTCAATGACATCACAAAGAAGGACAGTTATCCGCTACCCAGAATAGATGACACTCTGGACACCTTGAGTGGTATGAAATGGTTTTCGACTCTAGACCTGAAATCTGGATACTGGCAGGTGGAAATCCATCCAAAAGACAAGGAGAAGACAGCGTTCTCAACAGGAAAAGGATTATGGCAGTTCAATGTCATGCCATTTGGTTTGTGCAACGCGCCTGCCACCTTTGAACGACTCATGGAGTGTGTGCTAGCAGGGTTAGTAGGAGACGCCTGCTTGGTATATCTGGATGACGTCGTTGTCATGGGTCGGGACTTCGAAGACCATTTGCGAAACTTGGAACGCGTCTTCGCAAAAATATATGGAGCAAACTTAAAACTGAACCCGAAGAAGTGTCAGTTATTCAGGAATGAAGTGAATTATCTCGGCCATGTCATCACTAGTGAGGGCATACAAACTGACCCAGCGAAAGTTGAAGCGGTTAAAAAATGGCCCACCCCCAAAGACAAGACAGAGGTAAGGGCATTTTTGGGCTTGTGTTCCTACTACAGGCGTTTTGTCAAGGGGTTTTCGGAGATCGCCAAACCATTACACAAACTAACAGAAGAGAAACGACAGTTTTGTTGGGATGAAGCCTGCGAGAATTCCTTTCAAAATCTGAAGAAATGCTTATGTGAAACACCAATTTTGGGTTACCCACAACCAGAGGGCCAATTTATCGTCGATTCAGATGCAAGTAATACGGCGATTGGAGGAGTGCTTTCTCAAAAACAGGGCGATAGAGAAGTTGTGATTGGGTATTTCAGCAAATCACTATCGAGACCGGAACGGAACTACTGTGTGACAAGAAGAGAGCTTTTGGCCGTGGTAAAGACGTTACAGCACTTCAGCAAATACCTCATAGGTCGACAGTTTTTACTACGCACCGATCATGCAGCACTGAAATGGCTACTGCAATTTAAGAATCCTGAAGGTCAGGTCGCTCGATGGATCGAACAACTCCAGGAATATGACTTCAAGACTCAACATCGCAGTGGGAAGTCTCACGGAAATGCAGATGCACTTTCAAGAAGACCGTGCCCGGAAGACTGCAGACATTGCATGAAACAGGAGTCCATGGAAGTGACCTTGAAACTTACCAGGACGAGTTCCTTAGGACCCTGGGAGGATGATGCAATGAAGATGGCTCAAGAGGGCGATGATGATCTGCGGCATATCATCGTGTGGAAGAAAAGGGGGGACGCTAGACCAACATGGAGTGAGGTTGCACCTACGAGTGTTGTCACTAAGGCGTATTGGGCTCAGTGGAACAGTCTTATTCTACAGAATGGAATACTTTACCGGAAATGGGAGAAGACTAACGGCAGGGAGTTCCATCTTCAGATAATTGTTCCGAGGTCCAAAGTACCCGATGTCCTTCGTGAAGTGCATGACGGTGTTTCAGGAGGCCATCTTGGCGTCAAGAAAACACTAACGAAGGTACGAGAGAGGTTCTACTGGCTTCATTGTCGGGAAGATGTGCAGGCTTGGTGCCGTAAATGTACCACTTGCGCTGCTGTGAAGGGACCACAGACAAGGAGTAGGGGTAACCTGCAACTGTACAACGTTGGTGCACCTTGGGAGCGTATAGCTGTGGATGTAGCGGGGCCATTTCCTGTGACGGAATCGGGGAACAAATACTTCATGGTTGTTATGGACTACTTCACTAAGTGGCCAGAAGTGTTTGCCATACCTAACCAGGAAGCTACAACCGTTGCAACTAAGCTAGTCGAGGAGGTCATATGTCGTTTTGGTGTACCGCTGGAGATCCACTCCGATCAAGGGAGGAACTTTGAGTCACAAGTGTTTCAGGAAGTATGCAGAACTTTAGGTCTGCATAAAACGCGCACAACTGCATACCACCCGCAGTCGGATGGAATGGTGGAAAGGTTTAACCAGACTCTTGAAAGACATTTGGCTAAACTGGTGGACACCCATCAGAGAGACTGGGACAAGTACATCCCACTGTTCCTCCTCGCCTACAGGACAGCAGAGCATGAGAGCATTAAGGCAACTCCGGCGTTTGTCAACTATGGCAGGGAACTCCGGTTGCCAATAGACTTATTGACGGGAGGATCACCGGACGAACCTTGCACCATTCAGGATTACGTTGCCAACCTGAAGGAGAAAATGCGGGAGATACATGCCTCAGTTCGGGAAAACGGATTGCAATCGAGCGAGAACATGAAAACCAGGTACGACCGGAAATCGAACACGAGCGGATTCGAAGAAGGCGCCTTAGTATGGCTGCATAATCCGACTCGTCGGAAAGGGAAGTCTCCAAAATTGCAAACCAGATGGGAGGGTCCATACAAAGTGGTCACCCGTATGAATGATGTCACGTACAGGATTCAACGTCAACCCAGAGGTACATTTAAGGTGGTACACATCGATCGCCTGGCGAGACATCACGGGAGCAACAGCGATACTCGGGACGAGCATCGCTAAGAGGAGGGCAGTGTTACAAATGAACCCTATGATAAGCGCCATAAGGTTCATTATCGCACTGCCGAAATATCACTCGTAAGTTGTAAACAACTTGAGGGGTCAGTGACCTTTCTATAAACAATGGATTTCTGGGAGTTACGACTTCTCGAACGATCGACCCTTCCAATAAATAATGAGGGTGGAATGTTCGAGACTCGTTCAGCTGTATATAAAAAGCGAGCAGCGCGCGACGCAGTCAGTCTGACTGAGGGACGAGAAAGGTGAACAAGCGAAGCAAGCGATCAAGAGCGAAGAGGAAGCGAACTACGAGGAAGACCAGGGATATTGGATACTGGAAGTACCGAATAAAGTCTCATCAAGGATCAGCAGGTGTTTTATTCCAAATTGTCGAACCCAGCACGTAACAATATGAAGAAGACTACAATTGTTTTTGTATCAAGTAAATATAATTCTGAAATGTACATAAAATTCTCAAGTCACAGTGTTTGTTACCAAACTCCTTTGAAATGGCTTGACCAATTTTAATGAAATTTTTTGTCTACATTTGGTAGGCCTGAGAAAAAGGAATCTATTTTTCATACCCCTGAATGGGAAATCAACTTTTGTCCGCTCATTTTATTAAAGAATTGTTTGGCAAATGTATTTTTTTTTATTAAAAATATTTTCTAACTTGGTAGCTTTAGGATTTCAATAAATAATAAGAGCTACTACCAGTATCACATTTATTCATTGCAATATAAGTATAATATTTTATAGCAACATTTCAAACGGTTAGCAATAAATATAAAAATGAGCTTTAAGGCTTCAATTCTTAAAAACTACCAGGGTCCATACCAGGGGCATAACATCTCCAGCTCCGCACATTATTTTTTCACTTATCCCAAATCCCATTCGGCAATAAAATGATAACTTTTACCACCTTTTGTCTGGTTCTCCAGTTCACCAATACCAATCAACATCAATTTTATATGCGCCTTCGTTTCAGCTGCCTTATTGCAAATTTCTTCAGACTTTTGCTCGAAAACCTTTATTCTAGCATCTAAATACTTAAAAGCTTCCTCAGTTGAGAACTCCAAATAGTGATTTAGGCCAATATCCATTAGTAACTTAGACGTATCAGTTACAGAGGCCTCCATAAAGAAGTTACAGCCAATATTAACCTAGAAAGAAAGAAAAATACTTTTTTAATACATTTGCTCAAAAAGTTGACATTTCCATGTGTGCGTGCGCAAAGTTATTCTTTTCCGCACTAGTGCTTTTGTGTTTTCCTCCTACGCGGCACCGGAGCGGGCGCACCAGGAGCGCATGAACACGAACACGTCATCCAAACACGGAGCAGGCAAACACGTAAAACCGCAAATGTATTAAAAAACGTCGTTCAATGCACGTGCGGAATTGTCATTTTTACTCGTCCTTATAGTTGACCCTCGCCTTCGGCTTGGGTCAACAAACCGGGACTCGTAAAGAAATGACAAACTTTCCGCACTTATATTGAAATGTACTATCATTTCATATCATTATGCCACACATAAATACACACTTGACAACCAAATGGCATAGCAGTTGTGAACTTGCCCTCTGCGTTGGAGGTTGTGGGTTTGATTCCCACTACTGGTAAATGTTTGTGTGATGAGCATGAAGGTTTTCCAGTGTCTGGGTGTTTTTTAATATATTATATTTATGTACATTTTTTTTTTTTTGAAGGCACCCGGGTTGTAAGTGGCAGGAAAGACACTGCCTGGGAGGGTATTCCAGGCCTTTGCAGTGCATATCAGGAACGAGGAATCAAACCGCTTTGTACGCGTCATTGGTACGTCGACTATGTATGGGTGGAAGCCTTTACGATGCCTTGCCGTTCTATGGTAGAAAGGTGATGGGGGAACCAAATTAAAAAGTTCCTGAGCACACTCTCCGAAATATATTCTATAGAATACCGAACGACAGGCAACCTTACGACGATGTTCAAGGCTTTGGAGTTTTTTGTGGACCAATGTCGGGTTGCCGATGAGACATTATATATGTATGTACAATTTATCAGTTATCTAGTACCACAAGCTATAGCTTTGGGGCTAGTTTGCGATGTGTGTATTGTCCTGATATTATATTTATTTATTACTTATGTACTAACACGATGACTGAAGCTTCTACCACCCAGGCAACAAATACCAGAGTATTGCCCAAGTGAAGGAAGCACCAGACACCGCTTGTCATGTGTGGCACATTTACAAATGTAAGCATGGGAGCACACAGCGCTGATTTTCAGTTAGAGCCCTTGACCGGGTGACGTCACGAGCTAAAAATAAAAAAAGTGAAAAAAGTAAAACAAGGAAACTAAACCTGTGTTTTGATACCATCCGGATGAACTGCTTTATCAGTCATAACTTTCAATGCATGCTTCTGCTGTATAAGGTCTGTAAGTTCGGCGTTTATTCGTTGCAGCTTTAGATGTAATATTCGTAAATCCTCTTTGAGTACATCTTCGATAAAACGTTGATATTTTCCGATAGATTCGGGAATGTTTGTTTTTGCCATTTCAGAACTTAGCACTTCAGAACTATGAATTATATTTGCTGTTACAATCAGATTCCAGACTTCTCATCTTGTAAAATTAAACAATAGGATTCATAAATAAACAGTAAAGATAAAGATTAACAAAACATGAAATGAAAACACAAACATAACCTCAAAACTTGAAATTTGACAGTTGGCAAATCCCGCAAATGGCAATTCCTCGGCAATTCTCTGCTGTGGCTGCTGTGGGTTGTCTATGATGGCAAGTAACATATTTTTTTATTTACACAAAAACATATTTTTATATTTAGCATATTTTGTGATAAAATTTGTCAAAAAGAAGAAAATATTATTTGATTAGTTTTTTTACTGGAAAGGTATATTTTAGTGTAATATTCCAAAATTAATTGATTCCATAAAAGTCTGTGTAATCAATAAAGTGGATTCTAGCGACATCTATGTCTGAGTAGATAAACTACTTAGTTTTCTTACTGCCATCTATACCTGTATTGTTGTATTACGTAATGAACGAGTAGACCTTTTTTTTAAACTAATGCTGATAAATTACGTTAGATGGCGCTACAAGAAGAACGCTAATAATGTCGAATTCTAACTAGACGCATAAAACCTACTAGATGACGCGGTTTTCAACCAACATCCATGACTTCATAATTCTTATACTTAATTATATCTAAGTATAGTAGTGTTATTATCTCGCTGCAGACTCGGTCATAAATCATTCGAGCGTTTCGCTTTTGTTGAGTTGTGCATGAATTAAAACTCCTCCGTATAGGGTAGGTATATACGCTTAGGATATAGAATAGAGATAGCCATTTTATGTTAGTTTTTATACCTACTCCATGCTGGTTAGCAGGTTTTAGCTCCACACACACCTTGGCGGAAGCGCGGTGAATACAGTAGTGAATCCTGTACTCCCGCCAGCAGGTTCGTTGAAGGAACGGACAGTTTTTAGTGGGTGCAAGCCACTCTTTCATTTCCCCTGTCGGAGAGGTATGCGTTAGGCATTTTCTGTCTATTAAAAAAGGCTTCATACACACATTTGAGGATACTTACCATGGTCTCTCAGGCGTACCTACCACACAGGTACCACAGTCACAGGTCAGGGTTTCCTCACGATTTTCCTTCATCATATTATACCAACTATAGTGATATCTATTTATTATGAAATCTGTGATTTATTACTTTTCACTGCATTCGATCCCCCGACCTCCTGCTAGGAGTGGAGTTCTAGACCATTGGTCCAAAACTTAAAATGGTCAGTTATATCTATCAGGTGTAAGAAAATTACATCAATCATTCAAAACGTTTACTTATTTGACAAATAGTAGAACATCAGTTTAATAAAGAATATACCTAAGTCCTCGGCTTAGGTACTTAGGTATTACCTATGTAAGGTCCTCTGTGTACCACAAGTTGAAACGCAGTGTTGGCAGACTACCCTGAGGAGGACAGACGACATCAAAATTTGCGGAGAGTATTAAAAGTTGACTCTGGAGTCTGCACTCGAGTTTAAGGCCGTACCTAGGTTTTTTGTCCTCACTTCTTATACTATAATAGATATTTCAACGCACGATGACGCGCCCCACTCTGTCAACCTCCATAGGAATCGAATGAAATGTAAGCGGTTTTGACAGAGTGGGGCGCGTCTTCGTGGATTGAAAAATCTATACGTTGGTGGATGCGACAGGCAGCATTGCGGGAGAATATGACGACGACGTTTTACTAGATTAGTGCAAAATAAACACTGATCTCTATCCTAAATTAAACCAGTAATCAAATAAAAAAAGTATAGAACCAATAGGTACTTATTTTGAAAAAATAGAGATTATAGTATTAGAGCAACTTTTGGGATATCTTTCCAGTTTCCATCGAGATTTTTTTTTCCTAATTGTGTTTCTGCTTCTAACTTCTGAGCGAATTAAAAAACATGGACTTCATAGTTTTTGTGGCTGTTGTGGCGATCTCTTCAAGAAGCCTATGTCCAATGAGATCCACTTAACGAGTATGTAACATTCAAGTAGGTAGTCGTATAATTAGGTAACTTAGAAACAAGGTAGTAATAGTAGTATCAGATATTTATAAAATTAAAGTAGTAACAGTTTTATTTTAACAAACTTATTTTTATTGATCACAAAAGAAAAATTAAAATACCTTGAAGCTTATGATCAAAAAGTATACATAGGTACATAGGTACTCGTAATTATGAAAATATATCTTAGAGATACATATTATAAGATCAAAAAGTACTCTATTACAATGGTTTATGAAACAAAAATCTACTATAAAAAAATGTAAATTCAAAATCCTTTATCCCTATCTATTTTATTGCCTCATTGTTTTACACGAAGTACATAATAACTGTAACAAAATAAATATGAAAACAAAAACCTTACATAACATTGTTTGTGTTCGTAACTATGGTGTCATTATGCTTATTTTGAATCGTGATATTCCTCGACGGAAATCTGAATTAAAAATTTTATGTATAGAAAAACGACTCAGTTTTTTTCTGTATTTAAGAAATCGCTTCAAAGAAAAAGACGCGTGTCTAACCAACTTTCTACTGATAGAAACTAGAATTACAATAGAATGGGGAGTGTTTTATTGAAGATATTATTTATTTATACACCAAGTTTATTTAAATAAATAAGTTATTAGACATTTCTTTATAATTATATAAAATTAAAAGCAAGATAGGAATATAGTAAATGAAATAGTTCGTATATTTGTGGTGTTGTCAATTATTATGTGCCTACTGAAGAGTACCGAAAAGTAAGCATAATGACACGAGTTACCACTAATAGGTATAACATAAAATATATAAAATGTATTGTAATTTAACATCATCAGCCCTTGAGCTTCCGGCGATAGACGATCAAAATATTTACAGTTCGACATTAAAAGTTAAAACTATATTTCGTTACCTAATGTGATGCGATGGACTAATGCTTACTTATGTAGTAAATTCTACGAAATCAATTCGCTAATCATATATTTACAGTCTACGCAAAAGTGAAAAGTAACATTTCAAAATTGCGAAAAATTACCTAGGTACTAGGTACGACTGGGAAAAGTTTAGTTTCAAGCAATATTTCTTTGACTTTTCCACAAATGTATTAGTAGAACCTTAGTGCATCATCTCCAATTAAGGTTCTCTTATAGTTATATACGCAAAGATTTTATCGTAATGCATATATGGGAAAATTACATTACATAGGTACATTATCTATTATAAATGTTTAATCCAATAACCTATTTGAATTTTCACTTTTCAGTTTATACAAGTTCAATCTATTTTTTATTATTTAAAAATGTCTTTATTATAAAATTCAATGTTATTCACATGCGTATATTATCTCAAAATGGATGGTATTTTTTAAAATTTTGTGACAATTTTGTTACATGGACGAAACTTTTGAAACTCGATTGGATGTAATAAGAAAATCTGTACACCATTATAATATTAAGGATCAAGATTAAATTCTCACGTACCTACTCTTACGTTTTAAATATTAATAAAGATTAATTTTAAATATACAATAATAAATATAGGTACCGAGTAGGTTGAAAATGGACAAACTTACAAGGACGTTTAAGTTTCGCACTTACTGCTATGTACAATGGGGTTTATTGCCTTTAATTAAAATATTTACTACAATTTCTACTCTTATGCCCGGCTCCGTTAAAACAACAAATAAAAATACATACACACTAGACATAATTATGAACATTAATAATAATGTATTAATTATTTCTCAACAGTAATATTAATTTAACAACTGAATTGTCCTTATCAGTGATCAGAAATTTGATAGGTAAGTACAAAGCATGCATTGAGAGACGTCTATAAGTAAGAAGGAATATTTATTAATAAGCCCCGGGAAATTCCGTATTACACAATATTGTACCTACTTGGCAAAGGATTTTTATAATAAGTATTAACTTAATGAATATCACGAAATGTTTTGTGATGATTTGTATTTCGATGGGCGGAATTACTTAACTCTTAAACTTTACAACTGGGATCATGTTAAATAAAAATAGCTTCTAGCCTAGTTTACCTATCAACTTACTTAGCAGAAGTCCTTAAGTTTATTAGGATTCATTCACAATTTACAATTAAGCCTAGATGTATAATTAAAACTTCAATTCTTATACACTTAGATGTTCTTATCTAAAAATGAATGCCCCTCTAGTGCTTACGCTCACGTTGAAAGAATAATGTTATCGAATAGTAGGGCATTCATTTTTAAATTATTTTCTACTAGCAGTGTCCGCGGACTCTGTTCCGCGTTAGAAATATTTTCGTCCCGGCCCGTTAGTCCTGCAGGTTAAAAGTTCGGAAAGAAATATTTTAAATCAAATCACAATTTTAACAGTAAAAGCAGTTATTGTGAGTTGTCCGTAGGAGATAGGCACATGCTATCGCGGACTTTTTTACAGATTTTGATTCGTTCTTTAATATTGTAGTACATTGATTTGTTCTATTCTCAAGTTTCCGAAGCGCGCACGATGAAAGCTATTTTTTACAACTTGGATTACATTTACATTATTGAAGTTTAAGTAAATATGCGTACCTAATTAATTTTGGAAATCAATACAGCCTATAAGACCCCACAATAACATAGCTTTCTATTCGTGAAATAATTTTGAAAATCGGTTCAGTAGATCCAGAGATTACCGCTTACAACGTCACAAACTCTGCACAAACATTACCTCTTTATAATATTTAGTATAGATAGGTCTATATAATATACCAGTGTAGATAGTAAATATACGTATTCTGCATAGGTGTCACCTCATCTACTTGCTGTAGACTCTTGTCGCTGCCATAGATAAAATATAATGGAAACAATAAACTAAAAACTTAATAGCTTTCCTGTAGAACAGGATTTCGCTAAGCCAGCATCTTTCTTGCATACGTGATAAAATGCTGGGATGCCCATGTCTGTTATTGTAAAATTTGCAAAACAAAATTTCTGAACGCAAAGAACGCAAAGTATACAATACGTTGTGCCCACGTCCCTTAGACAAATGGTATAAGCCACGTCCGCTTGCTATCATCGTCCACAGTACCGATATGTTTACTGCCCATTTTCGTTAAATGAAGTAGTACCGGGTTGGTAGGTACCTACCAGATTGGTCGAAACTAAATTTCAAATTTCCTTCCCCAACCTCCTTAGATAGGAAATTATAAACAGTTATTTTCTCGATTTAATAATGTTTCTGGTATCTATGTAGAGTTATCTAATAACTAAAGATAAAAGCGAAACCTTGTGTATGCAGTTGCATTAGTAGATAAGATACAAGTGAAGGCTGTAACAGGGTCATACAAATAGACAATTTCAGGAAATGCTATTGAATTGAACTCTCTTCATTATAAATAACTTCTTGTACTTTTCCTTTAGTTTATTAATATCAGAAAATTTATTCAAATTAATCGCTGTTTATCTATGCCCTATGGTCAATGGGCAGCCCATGATGCTTATGATGCAAATATACCTATCTCAGATTTTGTAGCTATTGAATTCTGGGCTATGGCTACTAAATTCTTATTCCTTCAGGTGCGAACAGAACAGTATTGTGTACCATTTTCATCAGAACTTGTCTTACTAGGTATTCTTTTTTAGGGCCGATTTTTCAATCGTCAGATAATCTATCCGAGGAATAAATTTGAAACATATGCCATATAACATCTGTTAATCTATTAAAATGCAATCTTAATTTTTGATTTCATTTAACGATTCACTTCACTCAGTGTGTGAAAACCTTACGCGATACCCAAGATTAATAAAACGGGAGATCGATGCAATTTGCAAAAGTATAATAACAGAGATACCTAATACATATAATGTAATCATAAATAATTTCAGTCGGCATATATCAAAATAACACGTCAAAGCCAATTTGCATTGCACCAGAATACAGCCAATCAAACGCATTATATGCTAACCGCCTTGTACATGGAAGGGCATAGAAAATAACAGCAATCAAATCGGACTTCATTCGGGGCGGTGATTCTTCCATACTACGATATACAGCGTAACTACTTATCATCGGTAATCAAAGTGCAATGGTGCATACGAAAAGGGCTGTCGATGCAGGGCGAGGGAGTTTAAAATATGCGTGAATTGATTTTTCTTTTTGTTTGAAGAACAAAGATTTAAATACATATCCAGTGTAGAGAAATTGGAATACTATGATCTTATACAGTAACTGGTAAAGTGACTCGGCGAACGTTGTTTTGCCATTTTAATTATTCTCACTTAAAGGTATGAAAAATAGTTTAAGTCAGTAGACATTTAAGCTGGACAGGGCGAACGGCGCGAAAAATGTCGCCAGTTCATCGGTGCCGAAAATACTTGTTTTGCCACCAACAGTTAGGCCACGATGTAAATCTCGCAGCAGCAACCTATTGAATTTTTACTGATACCGTTTTCTTGTACGAAAAAGGTTTACGTAAATCGTTCTGAAGCCCATATCCTGAGGTTTGTTATCCGTGTTTACGTCCTATTCACGCCTGCCGATTAAATAATCGAAGAATTAAAAAAAAATGCTTTGGCTGAGCAGGCCATTTCTTTGGTTCACACAAAGAAGGACCAACAGGCAACAAGAAACTGAATTTTCTTCTGGGAAGATCATGAATTACCAGTAATTTTCATAACTAAAATACTATCAGTTGTTTCCTCAAGTCTTCGGCGAAAAGTCGTATCGAGTTGGTAGGAGTTAGAAGAACTACAAGAATGGTTAGCACCAACACCTCGCAAGCAAACGGATGCGGTCAGCGGTTGAACCGTATGTTGAAGTTACGCTCGCGTAGACAGTAGGTACCTACTCGACAACCCTAATTGTAAAGCCTACGTGCGCATTAGTAATTCGATTCGGCACAGGGCGGCGCCGTGGTGGCCCCGCCCGCCTCGGCGCCTGCGTGATAATACAATGTTCCACGGAACACTCCAATAATGCTCCTATACCCTCATACCTGGAGCCCGAAGTCTGCCAGTAGGTACCTTGAAATTGAGTGCCGCTAAGTGGATTCTGTACATATGTATAAGTAAAAAAAACACACCGTTTGCCGCGTTTATATCTTCCACAGGAGGCAGGGTATATCAACAGATTTCACCCCCGCAATAAAATAAAAAAATCGACCAAGTACGAGTCGGACTCGTGCACGAAGGGTTCCCTACTATATCTATAAAATACCTTTTGCCAGCTCGTTAATAAAGCTTACAATAGTAGGTATTAAGGATTATTTACATGAATCAAATCCTTGGGAGTGAATGACCTGCTGTATTATAATTACTAGCTCAACTAGTTTTTAAGAGCATTTTAAAGTGGTGATAACCGAAAACAAAACCCGGCTGAGTTTGTTGTGGGCTTCTTCTCAGTGCAGGGCGCGTTGGAACCCTCGTAAACTTAGTTTTAAGTCGACTTGTAGTTATCACCGTACATAATATTATGTAACAAATATTGTTGACGTTTTACAAGTGCCTTGTAAGTTAGGCCTATGTGAAATAAATATATTTTGACTTTGACTATGCCATTATCAATATCGAGCAAAACGAGCAGAAAAAATGGAAACAGCTACACAGATATACACGTTTTGAACCAAAATTTTGCTCAAAAATCCGGTGCTTCGTTTAGTAATTTAGGTAAATCATAGATTTATAAACATCGTCGCTCATGTAAACAAAAAATGCTAATAAGTAGTTTCTTCCGATACCTAACTTAATGATCGCGTCCACCTATTTAAGTGACTCCAAACACAAACATAACCAGCGTCATAAAAGTCAGGTATAGAGAGAAAGTGGCTGAAGCCTGAAAGAGATTGGATATGAGAGGCTGAGGACAGAGGGTTTGTATTGTTCCTGTGGAAGGCATGCTTATGTCACAGATTAAAGATATTTAAGGTCATCTTTAAACTGTGCTTAATTTCCAACAGTGAACGATCGCAGACTAATGATATAAATGAACCAAATGTACGTACTCACTTATATTATAGAGGATACCTTTAATTTTAATATCAACGGTTATGACAGGAGAGTTTAACTCACGAAATCCTGCTCTCAAGACTTTCATATCAGTCATATAATTATTCCTTTTTGTGAATGCTTTTTTGCCAAAACCTCATAATTATTTATTTTTATGATAATAATTATGACTTTATATATGACTAATTCATTAATTTGGTAATAAATATGCGTAGGTACTATGTACCAAAAAATAAAGATCACGTTTGTAAAGTATTCATTTTTAAATAATTTTTATTATTTCATTTTATAAATGAAAGAAAAACCATATTTTATCACTGGACAATAATAAAATGGACGCAAGAAGTAGTTGTTACGGCTCGGATACACGATATCTGGTAATTTGGTTTCGGTCTTGTCAGAATCTTCCAAATCCTTTTTAATAAACCGGATATTTGAGTGACCGTACACTCAAATATCTATGTAAATTAAAGGAAGTGAAAATCACATAAGAAAACCTAACTTACTTTTTAATTTACTTTTACTAGGCGATGGATAATAATTAAATATCGTCTGAAAACTACGGGGGGTTCAATCTTTAATAATACGGTAAAGTTGATTTTTTTCCAACAAAAATGTTTGCTAAACTCTTGTATTTAAATATGGAACATGGTATTTTGCATCCCATACAAAATTTTGACTGCACAAGTGCACACCATACTTTGGTGTATTTACAATTACTTAGGAGTAGGGTGTGTTTGTTAGTAATACCCTGAAAAGTGTCCCATTAAATGTTAGGATTAGTTTTTGTATGGAATTAAGATTAAATAAGGAACCGAGATAAAACTGAACCTAAAACCGGACTGTGCCGTGTACCCTTTGCCCAGGAGGTGCACATAGTTAAATTGTATGTTCAATGTATTTATACGTACTATAACTTAATTAAAACATAAGGACTAGGACTTCCAATCTCGTTGCTGATTGGCTGCTGCCTTTCTGTTCAAACTTGAAGGATAAATCAAGTTGAACAAAAAGCCTGAAATTAAATTTTATTTGCAGTGATTTCCTATTGGTTGCAGGATATTATTATAGTTTTTATAGCACTTTAAATTTTCAATAATTTTGGGTATAAAAGATACTTAGGTATTTTTACAAGATGCGAATTCGATTGCCATTATTTTAATTTATGGTCTTTCTTGTTGTCATATTTCAAGCAACATTGAAAGCCCTAATCCGGTCTTAAAATATCATAATAATAGGTATTCTTTAGCGTCACCATCACGTTATATAAATGTCTATACAGATCTAACACTATTTTGGTAGTTCATAGTTCACACCCTACTCGCCCTCGGGAGGAAAACTGCACTTTTCAGTCGCTGTCCCTCGAAGTGGACGTCGACGGGAGCTCGGCTTCCTGCGCCATCTGGAAAATAAAAACAATCAATTAAATACAGATAAACAATATTTACCTAGTGCTGTAAGTTCGCTGCTCCAGAAGCACATATTTTTACCAAGATCTGTGGCCCAAAACTTCTTATATGTATGCCCGGGACGAAAACAGCGACTTTGGAAGCTTCCCCATAAAAAAATTGTTTTGTACTCTTTTTAAAGTTTTGTTACCTATACCACAGTGTTAAAAGATCTTACTACGATATCTTTAAACTGTGCCTACAGGTCTCCCAAGTGTGGCGACTGGCTGGAAATACTGCACTGTTTGACGGAAGTTCAGCGTTCAAAATTCGAACACATTGCCATCTCTAACTCGCTCTCATAGTCGTTTTAACCACAGAGCAAGGAATAACTTTATATTTGTTTTATGTGGTTTTAACCACAGAGCAAGGAATAACTTTATATCTGTGGTTTTTACACTAAATTAACACTAACAACTGTTGTACTACGACTTTTTAAAATTCAGTATTAATTTATTTCATACAAAAAATGTTATTTCTGTAAAGTCACATTACGCTGATGCCCGCCAGACGACTAAACAAACAATAACAACAAAAATACTTATATAAGCGTTAACCCTAAAAAGGAGCGAATTAATTTTATTAACCCTGCACCGCGTGGCACATCCATCTCTTTATATTTATCACATCGCATTCCAATGGGACAAATTAGCGCCACTAATGACCTAATAAGTTAAATATGTCCATGTTTTGTACAGCTATGGGAATTTCAGAGTCGTTTCATGCTTATCGTAATCGCATTTTGTTTTTATCGTCACGGAACTGAATATTAATGACATTTTTAAGAAAAGGCTCGCGGTCATCAATCAAATTAGTTATTTGTTATGCAAGGGCGCAAAATGGATTTTTGGGCCGAGTGTCAAATTTGAATGCTGAGCGGCGAAGGATTCTAGGGTTCGGCGGGAAAGGATTTTCATACTACTTTCTCGCCCTAGGGCGGGAAAGGATTTTCATACTAATTTCTCGCCCTAGGGAATATAATAGCATTTCCCGCCTGCATTTTGGGCATTAAAAATCTCCTTTCCGAGCGGGTGAGATGAAAATCATATTTTTAACCCGGGAATTTCTACATTTCATGCAGGATGAATTTGCAGGATTGAAACCATCTGTATATTACAAGCTATCTTTTCTTGCTAATATATAAAATTCTCTCGCTTTTCTTTGTTACCAAACTCCTCCGAAACAGCTCGACCGATCGCTAAGAAACTTTCAGTGTATGATCACTGGGTCTGGGAGCAGGTTGTTATCTATTCTTTATGTAACTAAGTGAGAAAAAAATGTATATGGCAAAACAACGTTTGCCGGGTCAGATAGTAGGTATATAAGAATTAAGAAGATTCCTAGTGCAAACATCCTGGAAAACAAAATAAAATAATCAAAACTAAGTATGTTTATTCCTTCACAAACAAGCACAAGCCTAACTTAACCTATTTTACAAGCACTCATCAAATGTCAACCTCTCATCATCATCATCATCATTTCAGCCTGCGGACGTCCACTGTTGAACATAGGCCTTCCCAAGTGAGCGCCACCACACCCTGTCCTCAGCCCTCCTCATCCAGCCGCTTCCCGCCACCCGCTTAATGTCGTCGGTCCAACGAGCTGGAGGACGCCCCACGCTACGCTTACTTGTACGCGGTCTCCACTCCAGGACTTTTCGGCTCCACCGGCCATCGCCCCTGCGACACGCGTGACCTGCCCACTGCCACTTCAGCTTGCTAATGGTTTGGGCTATGTCAGTGACCTTGGTTCTCCTGCGGATCTCCTCATTTCGGATTCTATCCCTCAGGGAAACTCCTAACATAGCCCTCTCCATGGCCCGCTGCGCGACTTTGAATTTGTGGATCTGGCCGTGTGTGAGTGTCCACGTTTCAGCGCCATACGTGAGGACGGGAAGAACGCACTGGTTGAAAACTTTAGTTTTCAGGCATTGAGGAATTGACGAGGAGAAGACTTGATTCAATTTACCGAATGCTGCCCAGCCCAGCCGTATTCGTCTGTTGGCTTCTTCATCGAAATTATTTCTGCCTAGCGCAATGGTCTGCCCAAGGTAATTGTATTGAGAGACAATTTCGATGCCAACATTTTCGACGATCACTTGTCTCGGGACAACGTGTTGATTAAACATGACCTTGGTTTTGTCCACGTTAATCCCTAAACCGACCCGTCTGGAAGAAAGGCTTAGGCTCTTCAGCATGTCCTCAAGGTCCTGAGGAGTCTCTGCCAAGATAACAACGTCGTCGGCGAACCGTAGGTGTGAGATGTATTCTCCATTAATATTTAGTCCTCGTCTTTTCCAGTCCAGCGTTTTAAAGACGTCTTCAAGTGCACTGTTAAACAGTTTCGGGGAGATAACATCCCCCTGTCTAACACCCCTCCGTAAGTTAATCGGTTTTGTGCGCTGAGACTGTACTTGGACGGTCATTGAGGCGGAGTTGTAGATACTTCGCAACACCTCGATATAACGCCAGTCGACCTGGCACCTCTGCAGAGACTCCATAACAGCCCAGGTTTCGATGGAGTCGAAGGCTTTCTCGTAGTCCACAAATCCAAGGCAGAGATTATACTCTTCGGTCTTCTGTATTATCTGCCTTAAGGTATGGATGTGGTCCACGGTGCTATAGCCTTTTCGAAACCCAGCCTGCTCAGGTGGTTGGAATTCGTCAAGTCTTCGGGCGAGGCGATTTGTCAAAACCCTCGAAAACAACTTGTATACATGGCTCAACAGTGATATCGGCCTATAGTTCTTTAAGAGATCCTTGTCGCCCTTTTTAAAGAAAAGGATCACCACACTGTTGCTCCATGCCTTCGGCGTAGTACCGTTCAGGATGACGTCATTGAACAGCTTTCCCAGCTCTGCCAGGATAGGAGTGCCTCCTGCACGCAATAGCTCTGATGTAATGCCGTCATCCCCCGGCGCCTTGTTGTTATTGAGTTGCTCGAGGGCTATTCGCATCTCGCCTACGTCAATGTCCGGAATGTCCTCGGTGTAGTGACGGGTGAGGGTCGCTCGTTTGTCGTGCGCGTTCTGAGCCGCTTTTGGAGCATGAGAAGAGTATAGCTGCTGGTAAAATCTTTCAATCTCTCCTAGAACCTCTGATTGGGAGGTAACGGTATTACCTTCGGGTGTTCTCAGCTTTGTTAAGTGGCTCCTCCCAAGTCGCTTGGTAAATACCTTCGAACCTCGATTCTGTTCAATCGCGTCCTGTATATTTCGAGCATTAAAGCGCCGGAGGTCGAATCGTATTTGCTTTTTAACGCGTTTGTTCAGAGTGTGCCACTCATCCACCGCTGGAGAGGTCACCCGTCTCTTCTCCATTAGTTTTTGGGTATCTATGGAGATCTTAGATGCCCGTTTTTGCCCCTGTTGGCAATATTTACGGCCCACATCGCGCACGACATCGACGAAGGTATCGAATCTCTGGTCAATGTCTAGGGTGGTTTCCAGTGCTTCAAACCGGTTTTTCAACTCAATCTGGAACTGCTCATCAATTGTGGCTTGGAATGGTTTTGTCCTTAGAGTCGACTCTGTCAACCTCTACCTCCACTGAAAGCTGTTTCGCACCGAGAAGAACGGGCGAAACACTCGGCACTTGCACTATTTTTATTAAGTATGTTTACAATTTGGTTTGAGCAGCAATAACTTACAGTTACTTCCAAGGGTCTTAAAGGTTTTTAAAGGTAGAGAAGCAACGAAAACAGTTTTTTTCACTGGAAAATTCTCTTTTCCCGCGGGATTTGTGATATACCGACATTTGAGCAGAGCCGTGGACGAAGCCTGTTTCAAAACATTTCTCAATACGAGTAGATACTACCGATATTTCTCGCGTAAATCGCAGGTTGCAAGAAAGTATTGATTACAATATACAAAACAATTTCACATTCGGCGACGGATAGCGGTCTGTGGCCGCAACCACCACAATACCACATAGTTACAAGTTCTTTACACTCAAGTGTCAATCTAGACTACAAGATAATACTCAACACTATAAAGTATGAAGAGTTAGTTGGTTCGTTTTTTTGTTTGTTTGAACGCACTAATCTCTGGAACTACTGCGGGGCTACACAAAGTAACAGTCGTTTAGCGTTCACGACAGTAGATAAAAGTGTATGGACAAAACAAGTGACTGTAGACGTGAACGTATAGAGGAAAACACGTTTTTTTTGAAAATCGACTACGACATTTTGAACGCTCCCTGGCGTTCTGGCAGACGTTGTAGATAACTTTAGCGTACGCCGCATGACTTATTGACAGCCGACAGTGAACAACGCTAAGCATAAAGTAAATTCTGCTTTCATTTGTTTTCATTGGTCACGTGGTTTGTCCATACATTTTTATCTACTGTCGTGAACGCTAAACGACTGTTACTTTGTCTAGCCCCGCTGATCCAAATTGAAAAATTTTTTAGTGAGCCTAAAACCTATAATATTAGGTCCTTACATATGAAATTGGCGTTTTGTATGGGAGGAACATAAAGTCGATTTTTTTTAAATATCATATATATATTTAATCAAAGTATGTACCATTGCTATCTATGCACTTTTGCCACCTTATAGGTAGTTCATTGATCCCTTTACTAAAAAAGCCATTCGGACGGGAATCAATAAAATCTTTAAAAGCGCTTTGGACTGCCTCATCGGAGTTAAATTTTTTCCCTTGTAAGAAGTTATCCAAATTTCGGAGAAAATGGTAAAGCAAGGTCCGGGGAGTAAGGTGGATGTCTTAGGCATTCCAATTGAAGCTCCTCTAATTTGGTAGCCGTCTGTTGTGCAGTGTGTGGTCTAGCGTTGTCCTGAAGCAGCAGTGGCCTAGAACGATTGACTAGCCTCGGTTGTTTAGCAGCTAGCTTTTCCATCATGGATTGCAGTTGCTGACAATAGATATCCGCCGTAATCGTCTGGCCAGATTTAAGAAAGCTGTAGTGAACGACGCCGGCGCTAGTCCACCAAACGCTCACAAGTAATTTTTTTTGAGTCAATTTTCGTTTGGGGCAGGATTTGGCTGGTTCGCCAGGGTTCAACCATTGCGATGAGCGTTTCCGATTATCATACAGGATCCATTTTTCATCACAGGTAATGATTCGATTTAAAATCCCTTTATTACTGTGCTGGTTGAGTAATGTAACACAGCAGTCTACGCGCGTTTGTCGGTTTGCTGCACTCAATTCATGAGGTACCCACCTTTCAAGCTTTTTCACCTTCCCAATTTGCTTTAAGTGAACTAAAACAGTTTTATCACTAACACCGCAGCCTGCAGCTAGCTCGGACGTGGTTTGCGATGGATCCGCTTCCACAATAACCTTCAATTCTTCATTGTCAACTTTGGTCTCCGGCCGTCCACGGGGCTTGTTCTGCAGGTCGAAATTTCCAGAACGAAAACGTTGGAACCAAAAACGCACTGTGTTTTCTTTCGCGACACCCTCGCCGTACACATCATTAATCCTTCGAGCCGTTTCTGCAGCACTGGTTCCACGATGGAACTCGTACTCGTAAATAACGCGATATTTCAAGTTTTCCATTTTGTAAACAGAGTGGCGCAAAAAAAAAAACCAAAAGAGAAAAAAATAAATGAATTACGATTTTCAAAACACAAAAGCATGAGTAAATAGCTGTATAAATTTGAAATTGGAATTTCTAACCAAAGAAGAGATATTTGAGATCAAAGTGGCCAGTACGACAAAACGCCAATTTCATATGTAAGGACCTAATATTAAGATCCACGTTACGAGCAAGTGTGATGAAAAAATTAATTGAACATCTGTCGATATGCACTTATCATATCTATCGAGAAAAACCGATCTACATTGTTGCATTTTTAAAAGGCTGTGTTTTATTATGTAAAAGCCACTCATTAGTATCTATTGACGCGTGCGCGCTGCGGCGTAAAAATGTATGTTATTACTTCATAATTGTTCTGTAATGTAATTCTGCAGAAGAGACTAATAATATATTTGATAACGAAGGGTGAGGTTCTTGAAGTCTGTTGGCCTATGAGAAAACGACAACTTTGCATTTTTCTGGTCGTCTGTCAATTTTTTAAGCATACATTTTACTCTGTGACAATTGAAAGAGGTATAGATGAAAAGTAGATCAGTGTATATTGACTTTTTTGTAAACCGCTATGAAATGTGAAATTAGGAATATATTCATGGTAATATAGGACAGATTGATTTGTATTGCTATAATCCATTTATTTCCTTTTATGGGGAGTCCCATAACAGGAACGTGATTTTTCCACGTTATTGCTGTAAGATCCTCTTTAATCCTTAAATTTGTTAATTTTTATTTCTCTTAGTTATTATAGCACCAATAGCAATAGCAAAGCAGTCACTATTCAAAAATATTTTATAAAAACAAGCTTTTGTATACCTACGATAATTAATTTATCTTTATTCTTCTCAGCAACCCATATATATCATTTGATATCCATGTTGTAGGATGCATCCAAAATAACTAACTCGATTTTTTGAAGTTACAAGGGGGGGCACATTTTATCACTTTGGAAGTGTCTCTCGCGCAAACTATTCAGTTTAGAAAAAAATGCGGTTCGCAGAATACATCTACTTACCAAGTTTCTAAAATTATAGTTCTTATAGTTTCGGAAAAAAGTGGCTTCGACATACGGACAGACAGACAGACATGACACATAAGGGTTTTTGCCATTTGGCTACGGAACCCTAAAAATGATAAATTTCAAGCACTAATGAACGATTTACGGATCATCACTTGACCCAATTACCATAATTATCATAAAATGCAACGCTGATTATAATTATTAATGTTTTCGTGCTACCTTGTATATTAGTAATGTTAAATTATTCGATACAACCAACTGAGAGTCTCATTTAAATATCACATTATTCGGTGTTATAATGATTTAGGAGACCATAAATCGATTTTTGCCTTGTACCGACTGTCTTCTCAGTGGATTTACGTCTTATTTATGTTAGAATTTATTTTCATAGCAGCGCAGATAATGTTCGGCTGAAAATTATAAATGTTCACCTATTCATTTGCCGAATAGACTGAAGTTTTCATTCCGTGGTCGATACACACTTGGCCGTTTTCAATAGTTTTGATAATAAATAGGAAAGTGCGGTAATGTGTTTGAAAAAAACGGTGCAGAAGTTACTTCTTTACTTTTTTATCCGTTTTAGGTTCGGTTGCTTGACTTGACTTTATCCAAGCCAAGTCATGCAACCGAGCCTTAGTTGTTAAAGCAGCAAATTAAATAATTATACACTGCGCTAAACTTTCATGTAACAACCTATTCTGTAATGAATAATATAAGGAATGTTTACTTTTATATACCTACTATTATTATACTATGCATAATGTATATACCATCTAAAAAAAGTATAGTAATAATGACATAACAAGTGAGTATAATGGAATTTTGAAAAGAGCAAGTGCCGAATTTCTGGCCAGTTCTGCTCGCTGCAAACCTATTTCCGAAGACGGTAATTGAGTTTAGACTTTTCATAAGAGCCAGTAAGTTAAGTCTAAGTGAAAAACAAAGATTTCCATTTCATAATTACTCAGATGCCTCAATGAAGGCTTAGTACTATGGTCCCGTTGACATCTTTCTATACGGAACCCTAAAAATTTGAGGACCACACAGATAAGCTATGGTTTCATATAAAAATCACCAACGCTCGTAAAGTGCGGAGCGGCCAGAAAGTTTTGCACTCAATGTCTTTGAACACAGAAGAAACTATAAATCGTAATGACTTTACGTTTTATGGCGCATTTCAAGCATTGCTATGTATGTACTTATTTTTATTATCTCCCATTTTGATGGAACTTACAAAGAATCGTTAAGTGGACATCGCCACAATATCACTTTTCTTATGAAGTTACTAATAAGTAATTAATTAAAGGAGAACCCCCATGGACTGACAGCGTCTGACTCTTTACCTATACCCCCTTATTAATAAACATGGAATAAAGATGGAGTAGTTAGTCTGTTTTGTCTTTATCTGTCACGTGGAAATTGACATTTGAAGAGAAAAGACAAAACAGAGTTTAACTACTCCATCTTTATTCCGCGTTTATTGATAAGGGGGATAGAGTATAGTCACCCGCAGCTCTAGACAATCCCAGCCATGCAATTGCTATTGCATCGCTTTCGAACTAAATTAAAAAAATGTATAGATTTCCGAGGTCACATGACCTATTTTACTCAAATCAAAATATTGATTCATTTAATCCTTTTTGAAACCATATTCAATAATAATAAATTAAAAAAAAGCAAATAAAATCGAGTAAATAACAAAAAAGTTATAAACAATTTAATAATCCTGATTAGGCAGAGATCATCTATCACTCATGCCACAGTAACTCATGGTAACTCTATTCAAATTTTACTTTTGCGAGAAAATGACAAGAGAAAAATTCAAATGCTTGTAACTTTTGATTTCCTAGTCGGATAAGAATTTAATTTTCAATGTCATTATTTCTTACCTAGTTAACGATAAAACAATAAAAAAAACAATAGTAATATACCGCATTTAGCGAACATTAAGCGATCATTTTCATACATAATATTCCATAAATAGATTTAGTAAAGCCAAGTAGATAAGTATATTATTGTTCTATATCCTCAAGTAGATCTCCTGAGACATTTTCAAATGATAACATTCTATGCTATTGTTCACAATGTTTAACGTCGATTCCATAACAAATCATGCCATACTATCCATATTCCAACAGTTTTCTTAACTCAACTAACAATATTATTCGAAGTTTCTCAAATAATTCTACAGCTAGCGTGTTTAATAATAATCGCGTGGATCATTTACATTAGCCTGTATTTGACAGTGTGTACGCTGAATTAATGAACGTATGTAAGCAGGAGAGATTAATTTGTTTTGCTATAATCCGCTACTTGAAAAGATTCTGTATGGTACAATTTGTAGGAACACTGCCCACATGCAACACCACACACAATTTTCCAACACTTTGTTCGACGCACGTTTCGTCCCGACACCGACATCCTCAGAAGATGTTGACTTCACAATGCGAAATCGTAGAGTCCCGGTGTCGGGACGTTATAACAAAACAAATTAATCTGTCCTGCTAATGATGGATTTCCGCAAAATAACCCCTGCTTCCAATCAATAATGTATGTAGGTATCTAAGGTTAATGATTGAAGTGATAGAAAAATATACTGGTTTCTTTCCCTTTAAAATATCCATCCTTTGCCACTAGGTATATGCAGTTTATGTATAGGTTTACAGTGATTAATCAAGTTTCAAGATCTCTATCTAAACTTAGTGGATAAATCACTATAGTTTAAAACTAAAAATAGGCACCATTATTTTTATCTAGCTATTTCAGTTATTTTATCTACAGAGTCACCGAGAACGAAGGTTATTAAATCCTGATATATCATTTAACTAGCGGCCAATTTTTTTTACCATACAATAAAAAAACATTAAACTCAGTTAATTATCAGTCATTGGAATCCTGACCCTATATGTATGGACTAGGTATACATATAACATACCATTAGAGTACATAAGAGATCACGACCAAGCTAACATAGCAATAAAAAATGTAATAAAATAAGTTACCTCAGTAACAAATTAGCATTTCCCGACCACTTAATTATCAGCTAAATCTAGCATTAAAACGTCTGGCCAGGTTTTACGGCTCGCTAAATTCGAGACTCTAAGCCGATCGTAAAAGGAACTTATTCCAGAAAGTGCCAATCAAAGTACGGCGGCTCGTAAGCCCATGAAATAAAGCACTTTAAACTTAAACTAACGGCGCGGTAGCAGCGGTAACTAGTAGCAGCTGGTAAGATTTGATTAAACCTAAGTATTTCCAAATATTTATACGACGTGCGGACTTTAATTAAAGCGCATTGGTTAAAAACAGCCGTGTAAATTAACGGAAATCAGTGACACGGAATGAAACTAATTATTTATTAAATGTTAAGTCAAAAATATAATTTTTATGGAGTCAATTATCTCGGGGGCTTAAACATCTTGAAACGAAAAATTGTTGTCGAATCTTTCTTTGTCTTAAATATTTAAACAGAGAAAATTCTCTCGCGGAAGAAAACGTACGTAGAGGATAAATGGGAACATTGATGTGCACAAACGAACACACAAACAAACAAACAAAAATATTTTTGCATTATTGGTTTTTGTGAACAATTTAACATACAATCAAACATAAAATATTTTTAATAGAGTAATGTACAAACGGTCTCTCACCCTAAACGCATATACCCGTACTCCGTTCCGTCGTGGGTAAAAAAACAAAGAATTTGTGTGACATTATGAGAGGAGGTGAGGTGTCATACAGATTTATCAAATATCGAAGAGTACTCGGGTCTCATATTATTTACAAAGGTACGCCTAATTCCTTTGTTTTTCGAAACGCACAAAATATTTCTTAATTAATTCGTATCAAACATCGAGGGTCATCGTCCAGCAAGATTTGTTATTCTTTTCTCTTTTCTTAATTTATTTTTTATTTCAGCAAAGTGTTAATGTTTTTTCATTAATTAAGTATGTATATCAATAATAATTGTGGCGACAGTTTTTTAGCCATTCGTTAATTGGGTGAAAAAAGCAATAAATTCTGTCATAGGACCATTTGCAATAATACTTACATTTTTGGCAAGAAAGTACTCGCGAGTGATGGCGTAGGTTGTGTTTAGAATAAAATCATAATACCTATCACAATTCACACTTAATTTTAATTTACATTCATAATATCCTTGCTATTTAGTATGAAGAAAACAAACAAGAGACGTGTAATCAATCACTTCTCTATTCCTAACCTTTTTTTATAAAAATATTAGACAAAAAAGGTATCGGATATCATTATGTACGCGGCTCGTTCCTTTAGTTTCCCTCCTAGTCAGAGTAGCGCATACGTTAGCACAAAAAATAGCTAAGTACCAAGCCTCAACCAAACTTATCAGTGTTTGTCACACACACAAGCTTATAATATTGGGCCTGCGGGCGACGGACGTTAGGAGCCGTCCCTTGCCCAAAACATAGACAGGCCAGAAGGTGGCGCGTTCGCATGCAGGCACGCGTTTTTAGACGGTTTCGGCAGCGGCCAGGCTGCCGATCATGAAGGGACCCGCTGCTGATATGTGGCTGGTCGAGACCTGGCGGGAGCGCGGTGAATACGACAGTGAATCCTGTACTCCCGCCAGCAGGTCCGCCGTGGAAACAGACAGTTTTTAGTGGGTGCAAGCCCCACATAACCCATCCGTTTCCCCTGACGGAGGGGTATGCGTTAGGCATTTTCTGTCTATAAAAAAAAGCTAAACTGGAATAGGCTAAGCTCAAATGAAATATTCTATATAAAATTTACTTTAATAAGGTTATATTGGAGTTGCGCACACCCAGTTTAATCATGAAAACGTCGGATATTCCCCAAGTTATGAGAAGTCGCATAAAATGAGGTCATAAACGCTGCATCCACTTAGTTTTATTACTACCACCGACTACCTAAGCTGGTGTTTCGTCGAAAATCATCCATACAAGACATGTATTATAACTTGACGCACCTATGGTGGTTTAACGGTGCTGGAGTTCGCGAAATTATCGTAAACGTCTTTAATAATATACGAGAATGATGTGTATTGGCTTTATTTGAGCTTATAGTAGAAAAGATTCCATTTCATGCCATTTCATAAAACAAAGATGTTCCAAAAATCCTTTACCGTACAGGCAACTCTTTTATGGAATGCGCTCCCACTCGAGATACGACAGTCCAAATCTTTGTACATTTTCAAGAATGCTGTCAAAAATCACTATCTGAGTACCTAGTTGATGCAAATGATGACTGTTATTTATTTAACTATTATCTTGTCCTTATTAGTGGACATTATATTATTATATTATTATATTGTATATATTAGTTTATAGTTTGATGATTATGTATTGAATATCTTTGTTTATTTGTTTAACCTATTTATGTATTAGTTTGTAGTTATTTGTATGTATATAGTTTATAAATCTACACCACCTGCAAACTCTAGTTCCTTTGTTTTCCTTTTCTCAAGGTTGCCTGGCAGAGATCGCTGCTAAGCGATAAGGCCGCCTTTTGTGCCTAAATCTATTTTAATATGTATTTCTGTTTTGTGCAATTTCTTGTGTGGTGCAAATAAAGTGTATTTATTATTATTATTAAAAGAAACACTCTATTTATATTTAAATGTTTTGAATAATATCGTTAATACGCGCAAAATTTGCTCAGTTTACAACACCAACGCAATATCCTATATATGTATCTTTTGGAGAGTGTGCTCAGGAACTACGAGACGCTAAGAGAAGTGGTACCCTTCCAGCTTCCGTGTTCCCAGCTAAAACTTAGCTTAATCTGGATGCCTTCAAGAGAAAAGTAAATAGGCATTTTCAAGGCAAGCGGACTCCTCCACCCTAGACATCGTCATTGCACTCCATCAGGCATGATTGTAGTCAACCACAGGCCTATCACTTATTAAACCAACCAGTTTGACCCCATACACGTTATTCATATTGAGGATAATCTTTTTCTGTTCAATCCACTCTGCGGTTAAAACTATGACAACATCTCGCGACACTGTTTGCGATTCATGATAAAAAGTAGCGACCACAGGCCTTCACAAAAGATCCCATGCAAACGATGACGGTCCGCCGAAGACTTGGCTTAGTAAGAATAACTAAGAAACAAGAGCTTCCCGGTTTTGCGATTTACCACAAACAATCTCACATGTTTTGTTTTGAGTAATCTGTGGTTGATGTCTCAATGCTATAATATATGTTCATAATTGCAAAGATAGCCGTCCGTATCGAAGCTTTAATTATGACAATTTGGAGTGGTTGATTCCCTGTTATTATACCTATTACAATTTTATTTTATCTATCATTATGGATTACTTTGATAAAGTCTCAATATTTTAGCTTTTATTATTTGATTTTATTTAGTAAACACTTTTATTCGATTTCGGCCGTTAAAAACATTTTTATTCTATTCACAAAAATATACGGCGAAAACTAGGGACAATTACTTCAAAATTTCAACGTCATGTATTTTGGGTCTTTAATCTAAATTCTCTGTGAAGCAGAAACATGATTGGATAAAACTTTCTCTATAGATAGTTCTCCCAAAAGTTTCTTCAAAATCTCAATTTTTTCAATTTTATCGGAAACTACAATGGGTGTGATTGTAATTTTGAATGAATTGAACAAAAATGAATTCAGTATATCCTATTAATTTTTTTTTATTCTATTTACAAAAATGTAGGTAAAGACCTATAATGACTAAAATCCTCTAAATGACAAAGAACTCTATTTTCGTTATCCCCAATAAAACGTGTAGTTTATAGCCTGTAAATGGTTCCTACGATAGAATTATATGGATACTTCGTACTTAGCTAAATTTTATTAACTGCGGATTCTATATCGGCCATTATATTAGTCAGTAATTTGGGTACATACAAACAATATTATTATGAGTGTATATTTTGAAGCGATGAGTAAATCTTATTGTAGTATTTCATGAAGTTAGAAACACTGCTAGATTATAATAAGTGTCGGGACACACCTGTGTAATTTGCGTCGCCTTTCAGCGGCTAAATTAACGTTATAGTATTCCCGTGGCATGACACCTGATGCCAACCAATAGTAGGGGAGCCCAAGAGGGGGATTTTGTAGTTAATCGATCGTCGTGGGTACCTCTTGCATTGTAAATATTAGATGCTAAATCAGATAAGGTTCTATGATGTATTTCATAAGACAAAGAAATTGTGACCTTGATAATTTTCCTGAGCGCGTCATATTGTTATACACCGACGCTTTATCTTGATGGGCTAGTCGTCCTGACCCAATTATCTGACATTTAAGTCGAGAAGTTTTCTTAATCTGCCGGTTTGGAAATTGTATTCAAAACCAGGAGATTGAGAAAATGCATTGACACGACTGTATGATTATGGATCAGAACGACAACGGACAACCGTATCAAGATGAAGCGTCTGTTTAAGAATCTGACGCACTCGAAAATATTTTCAAAGGCAGGATTTTTTTCAATTTCTTGAAAATCTGCACAAGCTTCCCCTACCACTGAAATAACAAACATCATCATATACCTAACCTTTTTTAGCGCCTAATCTTTACAATGCAATAGGTCCTCACGACACTCGAGTACTAGATTTAACATTGTGAAGTACTACAAAACTTATTACGGTTAATTCAGCCGCCGACCTTTTTACCCACGACGGAACGGAGTACGGGTATATGCGTTTAGGGTGAGAGACCGTTTGTACATTACTCTGTTAAAAAGATTTTATGTTTGTTTGTATGTTAAATTGTTCACAAAAACCAATAATGCAAAAATATTTTTGTTTGTTTGTTTGTTTGTTGGTTTGTTTGTGTGTGCACATCGATGTTCCCATTTATTTCAAAAACGGCTTGACCGATTTAGATGCGGTTTTCTGTTTAATGTTTGGTGTTCAGCGGCAATGGTTCTTAGATAGTTGTTACGAACATCGATCACCAGGGGGCGCCATAAAGTACATTTATATTGCAAACGAATGTTCCCATTTATTTCAAAAACGGCTTAACCAATTAAGATGCAATTTTCTGTATAATGTTTGGTATTCATTGGCAATGGTTCTTAGATAGTTGTTACGAACATCGATCACCAGGGGGCGCCATAATAACATTTACAGTGCAAACGAATGTTCTCAATTATTACAAAAACGACTGAACCGATTTGGATACAGTTTTGTATAAAATATTAGTGAGTCATTGGCAATGGTTCGTAGATAATTGTTTTTGTGATTGAACAGCAGGGGGCGCCACAATAAACGTCTCTTTATGACTTGGAAGGGATGATGCCTTCAAACGCTGCTATAGAGGAGCTAATGGCTAGTTTGAGGCTATTAATTTTCATTTTTTAATAATAATATAATTTAAATTACATTAATATATTAATCGAAAAACTATAAAACAAGTGGAAAATTAAAAAAATTTAAAACACCCACGACTTTTGCAGACTTGTAATTGAAAAAGGATTAAATAATTTTTTTTAAACTCCCCGACTAAAGGAAAGTAAGAACTAAGAACCTATCAGTATAATTACAAATCCAAGAAAATCCGTCGGAGCTGCCATTGCTTTTTTCGTTTCCAATATCAATTAATGTAATTAGTAAGTATTAAAAAACTGCCGGTATATGAGACGTATCAAGAAATTGAATTATTCATCTGGTAAACAGGACCATCAACACAATCATAGGCAAAACACAGCAGCTCCGGCGGATTTTCTTGGATTTGTAATTATACTGATAGGTTCTTAGTTCTTACTTTCCTTTAGTCGGGGAGTTTAAAAAAAATTATTTAATCCTTTTTCAATTACAAGTCTGCAAAAGTCGTGGGTGTTTTAAATTTTTTTTAATTTTCCACTTGTGGCGACGTAAATAACGCAAATCTGTCCCGACAAAACTGTCTCAAAACTCTACTCGCAGAAGAAAATTACATTTTTTTCATCCTTCAGTGAAGAAGTTAATTAATGTCTGCGAAAAGTTTTTATTAATAAGCCTTATACTAACGAATTAATTACTAATAAATTATGATTTTTGATACTTAAAATTAAATCAAATGATTAATATGATGAATTTATTTTAAGTATAGTTTTCTCAGTCAACTATTCTCACTTTGTAATTAAATCAACCAGGGTTTTATGGGTATAAAAAGAGGGATTAGGAATTAGAGAGTATTACCCCGCCACGCGTGTAACGTAACCAGCGCATGTATCGATGACATGACAATGTACGGTCGAATACGAAAGTGTTTTACATAATTTGCAAAAAAAAATCTATGAAAACAATTTTGCATTCATTAGTAAGATTTTTACTAATTTTTTTAGGGTGTTATACTCCGCAGATTTCAAGGACAACTACTTACAAATACTAGCAAAAAAAAATGAAAAAATCCAATCACGTTTATATTTTTTCCATTTTATTTATTGCAAACATTCTAGTATTGAGATCTTGTCTTCTTGTCGGTCTTATGTTTTTGAAAACATAAGGAATAATTATCTGACTCTTATATAAACGGAACAGAATAATATTAAATTTTAATTTTAATGTTATGATTATTAAAGTAATACGAATCTGTCTTAGTCCTGTTTTATATGGAATTTTGCAAAATTTGAAATAATATACACTCAAACTGAAATAAAAAATAAAAAAAGATAGATTAAAAAAAAATGGCAAGATGTTAAAAAATCCTTGCAAACTATTGGATTCTCTGCACACGAGATAAGTTTATAAAAATAAAATCTGATTGATTTCTAACAAAATTTTGTGTATTAATTTTTGAAAATAGGTGTCGAGTTTTTTCTCTGTTCTTTCAAGTATTAAACTTTTTCATGAAAGTCCATTTCATAGACATGCGCCTATAAGAAAGAATTTCATTTTTTTTTTTAAGTATTTGCACAAATATTTCATTTAAGTCTTCAGCAAAATAAACATTTTGTCTATTTGATTAATTCATTTGTTCACTGACTTATCATCGCTCAGCAAAAAAAGATACTAGCCTTTATTATCATGTTTTTGCGGCTGTTGTTTCTTTGTTATCGCTAGTTTTTGGTCGTAGAAAGCTGACTCTAGCTCCACACTCTGGCCGAGGCGAGGCGAGGCGAGTGCGAGTGAATGATAACTCACTCGTCTCACCAGCATGTGGAGCTAGAGCCTAGTGTTACCTGATGTAAACAAGGCACAATCAAGGTTTTTTCGAAACTGCTGCGGGATCTCTCAAGCGAAGCAGTTTAGCTGGTGCATACTTGCAAATTTAAACGAAACGTCATGACGTGTCACATGTAACATGTCTCAAACACTTAGGCGGTCCACATCTATGGCCCACGTAGCGGAAGCATCAGACATTGTTTGTTGTGTCGATTTTAACTAACATATTTCTACAATCAAAAAAAGTCAAGCCTGGCATCTTGAAACCGAACTCTTTTTTTATATTTTTTGATACGAATTTCAATTAATAAAACTGTTATATTTCTATGCTCAGTGTAGCATTACTTAATATTTAAGATAATTACGAATAGACAGTGGCGCCTCCATTTTTCTACTCTTTTGTAACTACTCTTTGATTTTTTTCTACTATAATACTCAGCAATAATCAAAATAAAAATTACCGTCAATTTTATAAGGATCTAGTCAAATTTGGGGCTATTGTAATGTAAATACATACCTTGCTTTTCAAATATTACTTTATATTATAAAATTTTAAATTACCAGTTTATACCTAATTTAATTATTTTTCATCAACACCACACGCTTTATTTTTTTGGTATGTTCATACGATAATTATAATTAAAGAGATACCGAAATAAACAAAGAATCTGATACAAAAAGAAAGTATGGTGATCGATCGGTTGTACGAAAAATTTTGTGATTGGCTGACTCATTATAATATCCTCACGCGAGAATCATTATAACACTGATAAATAATTTACAATACAAGAGTCTTTTGATATTAATGCTGTGTTTTTATAATATTGTCTCTTCACGCGTATAAAGGCTGAGCTTACGTTAAATCCGATAAGGATCTCATCTCATAATATATTGTTAGCTCTTTCATCCTACGTGATATTGGTGAAGTGAAAAGGTCAGCTTTGAACTCTATAAACGTTGACTTATAAGTTGAAATCTGCATGTGAGAGTTAGAGTTTAGACTCTAGAACTTCAGATCACTTAACAACTGGTTGACTGCTTTTTGCTGCTATCAACTCTCATTTCAGTTCTTTTACTTCAGTGGTTAATGCTGAAGTTTAAATAAAAACTACATTCTTTACACGCACTAAAACAATGTTAACTCTACTTCTATTCATTAACTTTCGGTTAGCTTGTAATTCAAAATGGGTTCCACCTGCTGGTATGCATTGCTTGGTTACTTCATGTAGGTATTTAACTCATACTGTCAGTTTATAATATTGTCCGAAAACCTTAACGGAAATAGAGCTATATTGTTTTTACTTTTTTTTTCTTAATACTGTTGCGGTGTGTTCATCGTCCGTTTGATTTAATTATACAATTATCAGGATATATTGAAATAGAATATGAAGCCACATTTTGCGTGCAAAAGGGCATTATCTCTTTAGTTTGAAGCTTGTAAACCTATACAAAGATTAAAAGCTTTGCAATGTAATCATGCAATGAAACTTCGTGTAGTGGCGAAACCCCGCAGAACTAAAGCGGATTTTAATCGGACTAGAAACTTATTAGAATTAAAACAAATAAATGAAGACTACAATGGCTTATGTAGCCCTATCGATGGTAAAAGTACATTCACTTGCAAAAGAGTAAATAATAAAATCTAGCATTAATCAACGTACAGTTATTAGCTTTTACAGCTGGTATTGTAAGAGCACCTCAAAATTTAAACAGGAATCGTTTGTTACTATTTTCAAAATATTAAAGACTAATACTACCGAGTTTAGCCTACCCATATTAATTATATATATCTGCAACGCTAGAAAACATATTTTACTTAAAAGATGCACTTTTTTGATTGATGCACAAGATTGCACTCGAATTTTTAATTTTTATATATGTACCCACACATATACCCAAATTCATAAAAAGTACCAAAAATATCGTGTTATGTAAACAATACATCCAAAAAATTAAAAAAAAATTAAAGTAATGACTTAAAAAAATGTGTAAAAAAATTATAACTTTTTTAAAATCGGCCAAAGCGTTAATATTGAAAAATACTCCATACTCAGTATCGATTATATAGGTCAACGGTTTATATTTATTACAATGTGGTTTTTCGGGCGTCGTTTTCTAAACACCGCAAGTTCATAAATGCATATAATGTCGTAATCAACAACATTCGGTAAACATATATGCAAAAAAACCAAAAACATGAACATAACAATAAAGCTATGTGAACGGAGGTGCCCTCTAGCGGTGGGAATCTTAAAAACTTTGGTGCTTCATGTAAAATCGGGATAAAGATTCAAGCCTAAACGTATTTACCGTAACTTAATATTTCTTAGTTGAAAATAAGTTAACACATGTAAGCGATTTACAAAAAAATACATTTTTTTTAAATTATTGTATCGTCAACTCACTTTTCCAATTGACTGTACTATGGCGGCTTTGTATTGAATTTTCATTGGATTATATCTTTCTTTATTTGAGACATAGCCTGAAAGCGTCATATTATTTTAATGATTATATTTTACCAAATTACACAAACAATTACATTTAGTATTTACAAAAATTACGCAAATGCAAGTATTTTAGTTCATGCCTAAGGTAAGTAAAATTTTATACTAATTAGTACCAACTTTTTATTTGGCAAATAATTGCAATTATGTGAAAAACTTTTTAGAGTAATGGAGTAATTTAAAATAAAATAAATATTAAGTAAGTAATTTAATACATAAAAATAAAAGAATTTAATTACTAGAGAGGAATAATTTAAAATGATTAAAATATTGCTTTTTGTTAAAAATAACATAATATCTACAGAATTACTTACGAGTACATACATAAACGTTTATTCTACAGTGTTTGACGTCAATATGTAAGCCGGAAACACTGTACCTACGCTAAATGTAGGTTTTGATAATCATATAAGTAGCTTGGATAGAAAATAAAAAATATAACAATATATTCCGATACACAAATTAGATATCATATTTTTTTTGTAATGATTAATTTTATTGACTGAATAATTTTATTTTAAATGCGATATTTTATTTTTATTTTTAGGACTGCGTGACCCAGGGAAACGAATTGGATTTTTCTGTAATGTGCAATGACTTCTATGTATATAGAAGTCATTGGTAATGTGTCTTTGGATATGTAATTCAACAATAAATAAATATAAATATCAATTTTGTGAGTAGTAAAAAAAATGTACACCCATTTGACATTTCTTTTTTGTCTTGCGTAATGTGGTAAAAACTATTGTAAAGTTTTTGTAAATTGTGCCATAAATTACCTATTATATTTTTACGCCATCTCGTTTGCGATAAAATTTAAAGATCTGAACATATTTTAAAATATATTTCTTTGTCATGTTTGTAAGTCACTGTACTTTTGTTACTATAATTATACCAGAATAATGTCTTATACCCATAAATGTAATATGTATTTAGCCATAATTGCTGATACATAGGATATTCGCAATTATGGCTACAACTGTATTTACTATTTACACAGTCTCTTACTTTACAACTATTTATCTTCAAGAACAAAAAAATTTAGATACCGATTAAATAATAGTGCCGTCACCTAAAAAATAAGCAGGAAACCTTAGTTTTACTACAAAAGCTATACACAACGTATCATAAACTTGCGTGTGTCTATATAGAGTTCTTTCAGTTCAAATAGCAAGTTTTTTTTAATAACATTCCGGTTTGCGACTTGACCACACTGAAGCCTGGTGCAATGCTGCGGTCAGACATTGAACGCACCAATCTAGAAAACGTATGATTAAGACACTAGAAGATATGTCTTGACAATCTAATAAATTTGTAAGTTCGTTTGCTTGAACGCGCTTATCTGGAAATGCTGGTACGAATTAATTTTTTTTTTGGGTAATACATTTAACGTGAAAAACTATTAAAGTATAGGCTATATAACATCTGCGACCAAAAAGAGCAGTCTCGATGAAAAATGTTTCAAAAACGGGAAACCCTATCCCTTTCAGAACTTCTGTGCGCTGCGCAAACAGAAAAAATGTCTTTTTCCTTTTAAAATTTCTAAAAATCCTCGACAACATATGAATTTTCTCTAATGATTCAGTATGATCTTTTTTATAGTACCTACTTAGTTGCCATAATGGAGCAACGGATCAACGTAATTTTTTGCAGAGAAGTTGTTGAAGACTAGTAGTGGCATAATATAATGGCTAATATTTATCTCGTGTTAATCAAAGATTACCTACCACAGGATTAGTAAAAAAAACCGGCCAAGTGCGAGTCGGACTCGCGCACCGAGGGTTCCGTACTCAAGAAGTACTGAAGCAAAATAAGCTTAGGTAATTATAGCTAGGTACTAAGATTCGTTCGTACTAATGTAGATGTAACACGACCAAAACTGTAACGACCAAAGATGTAAAACGGTTTTGTTAATGAACCGCAAAACTAACTTTGTTTGTACTGAAATAATCGAGTGTGATGGACAGACAGACAGACAGACGGACAGACAGACGGAGAAAGTCGCACCATAAGGGTTCCATTTTACCATTTTGGTACGGAACCCTAAAAAGACAAAAAAAGACGAGCCGCGGGCAAAAGTAAACTTCTATTCTACTTAACTTATTGACACTGAAACGCCTTCATTTTAGGAAATCTAATAATGCGTCTCGAAAACTCACTTTTACCAACATGAGCAGAATGAGACGTTTTGAATTTCTTTGTTTCGCCCCTGGCCAGCGTGTTTACTGTAAAATCACGTGCGCGTGACCACACCAAGGCGTGTATTTCCTAAACAAACAGGGATAAAAATCAATGCGAATTGTGTATGGCGGGACATTATTGTGGCGTAAATTTGATACGCAGCTAACAAATAGGACTGCAATAATGGACATATACCCTGGACAGGGCGGACGGCGCGAAAAAATGTCGCCAGTTTATCGGTGCGAAAAATGCTTGTTTTGCCACCAACAGTAAGGCCACACTGTAGTTTGCTCAGCAGTCACCAGTAGTCAGTAGTAGTCAGTAGTGCTTAGCAGTAGAATTAAGACAGATAATAATAATAATTTATTGGTCTTAAGACCTCAGAATCTCAACAAGCAAGGAGGAGTGGCGTATGCTCGCCAAGAGAATGACATCTACAGTGGGCTGATTCTGTACCGTTATATAGTAGTGTATCTCTCTGCAGACTCGGTCATAAGTCATTCGAGCGAAACAAGCCGAGTCTGCAGCGAGATAATAACACTACTATAGTTAGCAACTCACACTGGGTTAATAACTAAGAAAACGGAGGCAAAAATCCTATTTTGTACTATTTTTGCACAAGTTACCAATCGCGGTTGGTATGGTATCATGACAACATACCACGCTAGTTGCTAATTTGTGCAAAAATAAAACAAAAATAGGAGTGCGAGTTGCTAACTTATGATACAGAATCAGCACGCTGATCTACTTCAAGCAGTGATCCAAATGAGGTTACTACGACCGCTCTGTAAAGAGCGAAACGACGAAGAAGAAAATTGTCGAGTTCAAAGGATGGCGAATTCATAGTAGTCATAGACGGGACGAAAACGACGACGAGAAGAAGGCTCAGGGTCACTCAGCGAGCGATGGAGAGAGCTATACCCGGAGTATCTTTGCGCGATCGAATCAGAAATGACTCCTCATTTCTGATATCCAAAAACCGCCAAAGAACCAAAGGTTCCGCAAAAGAACCAAAGTGACCGACATAGTTCAAGAGAATATACTCTGAAAATTTCATCGGAATTTCAGGATCGGTCCAGCCGTTTCGGAGGAGTTTGGTAACAAAGAAAAGCGAGAGAATTTTATGTATTAGAGATTGAAATACATATTGACATAAAAGACTTGAGCTCAATAGCGTCGTTCTCTTTAGTGCCAAAGTGAAAAAGCAAGCATAATAAACACGATATTCGTATCGCATGTAGCGCGACAAGGTATCGTATCGTTAAACTGTATGGCCGTTAATATTAACGAGCGTGCTCAAAAGACTCCCCTGGCCCGAGACTAACTCTTTGAAGAGCCGAGGATGTATAAATCATAATGGAATTGTCCACAAGATATGTCGTAGAGCCGGTACTCAGATGCTGTAACGTTTGGTGGGTCCTTTTTGTTTGATTATAGAATTGCGTTTAGTCACAATTTTACGTACCTACAATAAGTCTAGCATAAGAATAATATTATTTTTTCTCATTATTTGTACCCATTATTCTTCATGCGACTGATCCCCTGCTGAGAGCTGCTTTTCTGAACTTGTGTATCACAGGTTAGTTTTTACTAGAACGATTTTGTCGAAGTCACACAGTCTGGTTTATTTATTCATAACTTTGTACTGAAAATCTATTTAAATCAACTCAGGGTTGTCAATTTTCGTGTGTTACTTGCAAAATTAATTAAAATCGTAAACCCAACTTTGAACTGGTTGGGTTTACGAAGAACACAGAATGCCCATCCCTAGGTACTTTACCTTACTTTACTGAATGGACAACAGTGGTTCTATTTAAAAAGGAGTCGCACAAATAAAAACAACATTAAAATACGCGCATGAACAAGAAACCGAGCCATGCATACGAAATCGAAAACTATTTCTTACGACAAATTAACTTTTACCACCCAAGTGTTCGAGGCACAATTTTTCGAGCTTATTACAAGTGGGGCATTTACGACCGGACACATGTGAAATATAGTTCCACAGTAAAATATTGTCCCCTCGTCGTAAATCATATTATTTCCACGATTTAGCGATCACACAGTTGGGTACCGACTACTGGTTAGTTAATATAGGTACGGGTATTACATCCGTAAAGAAACGGGAGGAGGGAAACTACCCATAGATTGTTTAATAAAAACGTCTTCATCGTTAATTTCGTATGTTCGTTTACTAATTCTTTCAGCTGATTGGGTCTACGTCCGCCAATCGGGGGGCAGAATTCATTAACGATTACGATGACGATGAATACGTTTTTCTTACGCAATAAGATACCTGGATTAGATACCTGGTTCGATAGATAAACTTTTATTATCTTTCATTAACAATGAAAAAATAAATAAAATAAAATAAATGGTTTCTTACAAACTACGGAACGCTAATAACTGTTGTAACTTGTAGTTAGAAACTGATGACGCAAGAGTTCTTAGCAAAAAAGTTATTTTACCGCAAATTCTCAACAATGCAACAACAATGTTTGCAAAAGGATGACTAATTAAAAGAAAATGTTTTAAAAAGTAACCCACAAACTGCAAACTCACGAACTCACGAGCTAACTAGAGCAATTAGCTCTAAAAGCGAATATTTCAAAAAACTAATCCACAAACTTAAAACTAAACAGTCAAGCTGCTTTCTGTTTGTAACTATAATATGTACGTTGAGTCACGAGCAACGCTATATATGGCGTTGCTCCACTGTACGATTACTATACTGCGCTTTTTCATTGTAAGTTGTAACTTAATTACTTGCGTGTGAATGGTAAACGGACCGGTGACTGAACGAGATACGATGATCGATGAAGTGGACGCGGGACCTCAAATAACTTGAAAAGTTTAAGTGCAAAATAGTACGAGTATGGAAATTAGATTTATGGTTTGTTGAATAAAGTTAATGGGGAGAGCTTTGTAATCCTATACCTTTAAACGAGCAATTCTTGTATATATATATATATGTATATATATTTCTATATAATCTGAATCTCGGAAACGGCTCGAACGATTTTCATGAAATTTAGAATACAGGGGGTTTTGGGGGCGATAAATCGATCTAGCTAGGATTCACTTTTAGAAAATGTCGAATTTACCAAAAAAAATATGAACCCTGCTGCCATCTATTGGCAACCGAGCAAAGCTCGGTCACCCAGATATCCTATACCTTTAAACGAGCAATTCTTGTATATATATATATATTTCTATATAATCTGAATCTCGGAAACGGCTCGAACGATTTTCATGAAATTTAGTATACAGGGGGTTTTGGGGGCGATAAACCGATCTAGCTAGGATTCACTTTTAGAAAATGTCGAATTGACCAAAAAAAAAATATGAACCCTGCTGCCATCTATTGGCAACCGAGCAAAGCTCGGTCACCCAGATATTAGGAGTTATATGAAGCAGTCGCTTTATCAATTGTAGTACAAATAGATGTAGTGTAAGAATAAATAAATACTGTTATAATGATGCAGCAGGGGTTGTTATCAAATAATAGGAGGGCAAATACTTAGGTAATAGGTATAATATTGAGAAATATACTGCTTACATTGGCAGTTAATTCTTCACAAATTTATTTTTAAAACTTTGCTAAAAAGTATCATTTTTTTATGGAATCAATCCAGTATCTATTTTGACGACGTGACGTTAAATGTGTGAGCGAGGTGAGTAATTCTAAGAATAAAGTTTAAGTTTGATCATTGATGTGATAAATTCCTATATTACAAAATTTTTACATGAATATGACACAAAGTTTTAGTGTAAGAAGCCCTCAGTGTGTAAACGAATTACGAACAAATAAATAAAATTGGAATTTTGCAGGCAGACGGCTTATCTTGAACCGTAAAGCTATAGTAGCTCAAAACAAAATCTATGTCGCACATTCAAAACATAACCATACCGAATCAAAAGAACCCAGTCACCGTATTAATTGAACAACTATAAAACCCAAGGCGACAAACATAAAACATAGGTGAGTTGACGATGTTCCATTCAAAGAGAACATTGTACTATTTTATCGTTCCCCTTAATAGAGACTTAACACCCGTGTCCCGGCACAGAGTCCGGACCGGCGTTAGAAATAAATAAAACTCTTAAACGAATTATGTGAGACGCCGTAAACTTACACTGTTCCTTTTGACGCGTGATTGACATCTGTGACGATGCGTCCTATCGTAAATGTGTGAACAATTCGATACTTTGAGTCCGTTTTGTATTGGGTTATCCTAAGCCTTTTTACGGCTTTGCGCCCGGTCTGTGCACACAGAAGAGCGTTCGCCTTGCAAAACTAAGATTTTTGGTACATAATCTAGACTACACGTATTCAATATATATACAAGTTATGAAATTAATGTGATACGCCGTAAACTTACACTGTTCCTTTTGACGCGTGATTGACATCTGTGACAACGCGTCATATGATACTTTGAGTCCGTTTTGTATTGGGTTATCCTAAGCCTTTTTACGGCTTTGCGCCCGGTCTGTGCACGCAGAAGAGCGAGATTGAAAATAGGTCGTCGCTCGCGCTCCGACTAGAAAGAGCACAACCTAACAACGACAGCTCCGTGAGTGCGGCAACTTTTTCTTGTAGTGTGAGTGTGTCAATTGGAAATTTGTTTGATCTGCGGATACTAGTGTGCGTGAAAAATTGTGTAGCGACGGCTCGGGTTTGCCAATTTGGCCAAAGTATTTTTTGCCGCACTTTTGAAGTCGATGGCTCCCTCTAGGACCTCTATGGCGTTGGCCTTGAAAAACGACGATTTTATTCATTTTTGGTAATCTAGACGTATTCGATATATAGTTATGGAATTATGTGAGATGCCGTAAACTTACACTGTTCCTTTTGACGCGTGATTGACATCTGTGACGACGCGTCCTATCGTAAATGTGTGAACAATTCGATACTTTGAGTCCGTTTTTTATTGGGTTATCCTAAGCCTTTTTACGGCTTTGCGCCCGGTCTGTGCACACGCAGAAGAGCGAGATTGATAATAGGTCGTCGCTCGCGCTCCGACTAGAAAGAGCACAACCTAACAACGACAGCTCCGTGAGTGCGGCAACTTTTTCTTGTAGTGTGAGTGTGTCCATTTGAAATTTGTTTGGTCTGCGGATGCTATTGTGCGTGAAAAATTGTATAACGACGGCTCAGGTTTGCCAATTTGGGCAAAGTATTTTTGCTGCTATTTGAAGTCAAGGGCTTGGACCTCTATGGCGATGGCCTTGAAAAACGACGATTTTAATCATTTTTGGTAATCTAAACGTATAGTTATAAAAATTATGTGAGACGCCATAAACCTACCGTCCTATCGTAAATGTTTTAACAATTCGACACTTTGAGTCCGTTTTGTATCGGGCTTAAGCCATTTTACGGCTTTGGACACAGAAGAGCGTTCGCGAAACGAAGATTTTATAACATTTTGGTAATCTAGACGTATTAAAATAATGAATTATGATACGATTTCTTCTTCTTCTCTTCTTTCGACTTTATGAAGTTATAGACAATACCCGTTCATATTGTATTTTTGTGACTAGCTAGAAGACTAGCTTTGTTATCACTGATATGTAAGTCGATTATAATAACTTCAAGTTTTAATATTTTCAAAACAAGATGGCAACCCTAGTAAACCAGACGCAAAGCTAGACGTTTTTGTTTGCCTAGGTCACGACTCACGGCGGCCATTTCACCACAGCGATTTTTTTCTGAGCATTCTGACCATGTATGAGTCGAGCCCTCTCCGATAAATATCTGCATTTTAATTCTTTTTCCTATTAATATTATATTATCACATGAAAAGCGAAAGCTTGCGAGTATCTATGTGAGTACGAGTACGGATGTACGTGTATGTGCGTGTTTGTCTTTGTGTGCGCGCGCATGTGCATGTGTGTGTGTATGTGTCCGCGCGCGCTTGTGTGTGTGTGTGTATGTGTCCGCGCGCGCTTGTGTGTGTGTGTGTGTGTGTGTGTGTGTGTGTGTGTGTGTGTGTGTGTGCGCAGATAATTTCTACTTTTAATTAAGAAAGGCAGCCACTTTGGTTCCTGTAATACTGGTAAAACCCGAATTAAATGCAGGAGGAGACAGTTTTTTCAAAAACGTAGTTTTCTTTCTAAATTGCGGCTTTTCTTCGCTATGATTTTTTAAACTATTGCTGAACTGTGACCTCACCCGATATATCAGCGAGTGTGCCGTTAATCAAGCAGAAATTCGTCTATAGTTTTATTTATAAGGACATACGCTGTGGTTTTTACAGGTTTTTGTACGAATTTCGAGACGACTCGCATCGCACAAACGAATCGAATTCCTCCATACATTTACCGCCAGCTCCATCTATGGATAGTCGCTGACCTGCAGCTGTCAATAGATGGCGCTGGCTGTAAGTGTATGGAGGAATTCGATTCGTTTGTACGATGCGAGTCGACTCGAAATTCGTACAAAAACCTGTACTAACCTTACTGATCCATACCTACTATACTTAAGTTCAGGAGCAACACACGAACAAACAGTCTCCCAAGTCCCAACGGTTTTATTATACGTGCTAGATGTCATGCCTGGAGATTTACAAGCAGCGGGTTGAGTAATTATCGGGTTTAATGGTTGTGATCAATTCAGACGTACATCGCAGCTAGTGACCATTACGCGGAACGATCAAGAGCGATCTTCCACCTGTTGCCGCGCAATGTGCATCGACGGACATGCGGCCAGTACAATACACGAAAGACAAGCGATTCAAAGAAAAACATAACAACCATCCGTTTTTGTTTTCCTGTTCTTATAGGTTAATCGCTATAAACTTGACCCTCCTGATGGTCTGCGGGGCGCGGGGCGGGAGTCACTCAATCAATGAGCTAGTCTGTAACTGACCGCTAACAGCACTGCCGTATCATTATAGCCAATCGCATCACCCGCCCCGCATCCCGCAGACCATCAGGAGGGTCAAGTTTATAGCGGTTTACCTATATAAATGCCGCGGCAAGCTTGTCATAATAATGCTATAATTCTTTGGAAAAGTAAAGATCTTATGGCTTTGTTACACCCATAATTAAAAAATTTAAAGACAAGCCACGTCACATGTGACGCGCGAAATAAGTGGTTAAAACAAAACGTAACCACCATCCTTTTTTGTTTTCCTGCAGTTCTTAAAAATGCCGCGGCAATCTTGTCATCATTGCTGTCATTCTTTGGAAAAGTAAAGATCTTAAGGCTTTGTCACACCCATACTTAAAATATTAAAAAAGACACGCCATAAAACGTAACAACCTAAAATTTTCTGTACCTACTTCGCTTTTCATGTTTTAATTGTTTCCACATCCAGGGCATCTGGAAGAGATCCTCATTTGTAGCGATAAGATGTCCTTATGCATGTCCTCTCTATGTTTGTGTTTTTTTATGTCTTTATATATATGTACAGAATAAATAAATAAACCATACTTTTTTGGTTTCCTGTTCTTAAAAATGCAGCAGCAAGCTTGACATGATCGCTATATAATTCTTTTAATAAGTAAAATATTAAAAAATGTACAAATTGTTTAGACAGATTAAATTAAACTTTTACTCACTAAAATTATATTATCATTAACACCTGCCTTAAATTTCCGCACTTTCGAAAGGTTGATATAATAATTTAAAAATGGTGTCTAACCTAGCCTAACCTTTAGCGATAGACTCGCCCGTTATACCGGTTACAATTAATGTTATTCCAATAAATAACCCGAATGCAACATTGAAATAAAACTAACAACATATTAAACTACTATTAATAGAAATTGTGATAGTAATTTTAACTGGAATGTGTAATTTTGTTACCCAAGAGATGGTCACCTAATATGAGAGGGTGTTTGATCAGATACGTAGGTTTTACAACCTAATCAACAAACAGTGAGAGAAAAACCTACTCATAAATAACCTTACATGGAATTATCTTCATAATCTATGTAGGTAAAAATAGGCATTCCACAGTTTAAGATTTATTTTGTATCGAGTCACGAGACGAGACCAATTTAGTGATCATTTACATACATTTTTGAATTTCGTTTTATTTATTTCGCGTCTTTTTAGCGTATCGCAGAATGCCATATGGCTAGAAGTGAGGATTTTTTTTAGGAATTGCTGGCTACCACTAAAGACAAATGACTTTATTTTACGAATCGGCTACGATCAGCACGAATAGTGGTATCGGTTTTGATTATGAAGCGCTGCGAAATTATAATATTTATTATTATTTATTTTATGCGAGTATTATTATTCTTGCGAAAATTTCAGCCTTTCGTTGAGGTTTGGGCGTTGATCAGGCAGCGAATTTTCTTATTATACAGATTTATTTCAAATGATTTATGAAACACCCCCTCAATAAAACTCGAGCTGCTCTCGAATTATGAGTTTATATGGGTTATAAGTTTGTGACGGCATAATTAGTGTTAATTATTGCGAGTCGCCAATGGGGCCTTGATCCTGGCTATGGATTATTGCTCTGAATATACAAGTGCAATACACCACCTGTAGTCGATGTACGGGATTGTGGTGCAAGGATTGAAGAGAAAGCGGACTAGAATTTTTAATTATGGAACTCGTTTAAAAATATACTCAATAATTAACACAAAATTCCCAATTTGTTTAATTTAATAACGCTACGTTGTTTACGAAGAAGTGAAAATATTAATTAGAAGTGAAAAAATCACGCTATTTGAATCGGATACTTACACAACATTCATCATGCACTTAGCATTTTTAAAAACGTTTTATAAATATTAAATGCATTAAAATACTAAGCACCTTTTAGCATTTTTAAAAATAACCGAAATAAATATTTTGCAGGAACCAAAGATCCATATTTGCCACAAGATCTCATGTTAAAAACCACAGATCAGGGCTCTTTCCGTGGTCTGTGTTAAAAACCACAGATCAGGGAAAGAGCAAGATCGGCCAAGGAGGTGTGGTCCGTGCGAACTTATATAGTGTAAAATACACCTCCTAACCGTTTTTGTCTTTAGTGGAGTGTCGTCCAACGATCGCTTCACTGCTCTCGATTTTTATAAAAATGCCGTGTTGTTCAGTGGTTGTTTGCAAAAAATCAAGCAAAAAAGTGAATAATACTAAAGATGGCATCTCATTTCACTCGTAAGTACATGTATTTTGTTGTAATTTTCCATAAAAATCAATAAAACATTATTTAGCAGTATCAAAATATGTAAAGTGACAACTTTGTATCACATTATAAACAAAAACCATTGCTTGCTTACTATAAATCAATCAATGAACCGGCCGGTCTTACGACGCAATGGTTGAGTGTGCTTTACCGATTTTCACTTGCACGTTTCGTGGTGTGTTTCGTGGTAAGGCCGCTGTGGGCTTGCGTAAACTAGAGATGGGCGATGTTTTCGATATTTTTTACGATTTATTTTGTGTGATACGTATTTTACGCACCTTTCTATATCGATTTGTTCAAGATTTCTAAACCGTTTTGAAAATATTTTATTAATGGTTCTGAGTGCAACTCCTCAATCCTGAACAGCAGAGTACAGAACTCCTTAACCAATGAAATTCAAGAACTTTTGATAATGAATTAATATTTTAAATATCAAGCAACGACTTCATACTTAAACCCAAGTCCAAACTCTTCAATCCTGATGCTGCACTCTTAAGCTGTGGGAATTGAGGAACTGTTGAAAAGTTTTTGAAAGACACTGTAAAAATTATTTATATTGAAGTATTATTAATACTCACCCGACTTCAAACAGTGTGTAGAAATAGATATTATTTTTTACTTTGTGGTTTTATTCTTTATTTCTTTTTTTTTTCTTTCGTAAGAACCTACTCCTGACAATAAGAAACACAACACAAAATTTTTTATTGAAATCGGTCCAGCCGTTCACACGTGATGTCGTGACCAAGGGATTATGGATTTATTGTTATACATAAAAAAATAGAGAATAGAGATATTGTGAAAACACGAATATTGAAAAATTGAAGAATCGATAACTTTAAATTTTAGTCACTCACTAAAATTAATGGCTTTTCGATGGCTTTCATTGGCGTTTCACCACGGTTGATATTTCTTTGTGTGCATCTGCACGGTGTTCTAAATTGAGTGCTGTTTTATAAACAACAAAGACTATATTTGTTCTTACCACTTTGCACTGATCTATCGGTGTGCGTGGTGTGTAAGAGACTTCACATCTATTGCTGCATGTGTATTTGTAGCAAGTGGTGGGGAAAACTGGCAACAGCAGGTTTCAATACAATTTGATTCATAGGGCCAATCTCGCTCTTTCCGTGGTCTGTGTTAAAAACTAAATAAATTTTTAAATGAAATCAAAACTTTACTCAGATAGGTATACGTACCTTATGAGACACATTAAATAACTGTCCCATTTCGTAAGGTGATGGTGAGATATATTTATAGATTTAACAAAAGCTTCGTAAATCTGATCGCTTGTCGCTTGCACTAGCCCTAATGCAACTTTGTTGCAAACGACATTTACGTTACCGTACAAGGCACTTGAAATGCCATCCGTTGTTTTTATAACGCCCAAGTACTGACTGTATTTGATACAGCTTTAAGGGCTGCCTAGCCTTGAAAATATTTCTTCTTTAATTTCTAAAAAAACGATTTAACGTAAAAAACGATAATTTCTTAAAAAACGATTCATAACGAAATCGTAATTAAGAGTATTTGCAGTTACATCTGGATTCGAAACCGAAGGCCAAATCGTTATTTCAATTTAGTTTTGTGATTAACGTTATGAAATTCATAAATATTCATTTTAAAATAAATTGTAAAACTTTTATAATAGTTTTTCTTGTCCCAACAGAATATAATATTATGTACTATTATAAAGTTTATTGTATGTAGGTATAACTCATGAATATGTGTAAATTGTATACCTACCTAAATAAATTTTAGTTTGTGCGTTTTAGTCACATCACTTTATGTTGTGTGCAATGTAATAAAGAGTTTATCTATCAACTATAAACAATTATATTATTGTGATCCAATGAGCACAATAATATAATTATTGGTTTTCATCAAAACTTTGAATATCAATATACCTTAACTAGTAACTCAAAGTTTTGATGAAAACTAATAATTCTCTAGATTACACAACTATTTAGGACAGTGAAAATAAAAATCTTTATTTTTGACATAGGTAAGTCTAAATAAAATAGGCTGTTACGAAAAGTCAAAACTCTACCGCCAGGTTCGGAAAGCACGTTTGCACCGAGAAGAACGGGCAATAAATTCGGTACTTGCTCTTGTAAATGTAAAATTCAGCATCCTTGTGGAATTTGTAATCACCGGAACACTACCGCCGAAACCACGGATAAAAAATAAAGCTAAAAAAAGTTAATCGTGACAGCCCTAAAAGTAATGCTCGTTGCCAACTGCACCAACGGGTTTAGTCTACCCCACTGTAGGGCGTTATTAATCCGAGTTCGCATTATAAATAGAGTTTGAACTTATTTCTGCGTGTCAGAAATAGACGTATAATATTTATATATCACGTTGCTGTTCGTTTTTATAACTGGACAAATTGCAAAGCCACCGTTAAACTTAAACTTTGTTTCTACGCAGGACACTACGGGCAACATCACCGATAAGAAACTTCAGGATATGGGCATCCGAACGATTTACGTAAACCTTTTTCGTACAAGCAAACAGTAGCGCCATCTGTCAAAAGGCGGCTGCTGAGCGAACTACAGCGTAGCCTTAGGCCTTGTCGGGGGCAAAACAAGCGCTTTTGCGCTTTTGGTAAACTGGCGACATTTTTTCGCGCGGTCCACCCTGTCCGGGGTAGATGTCAATTGTCAACATGGAGTTTTATGGATCAGAAATGGCTAAAAAGTGAGTTAAACTGACTTTTAAGCTTTAAAAAACTACTGAACCAATTTTGATGAAACTTGCACTGTTCCTTACGTTGAAGTAAGTATATACGTAATAAAAAACCAGCCAAGTGCGAGTTAAACTCGCGCACCAAGAGTTGCATCTTATAATATCGATAATCGAAATGATTTTATTATTATATTATTATATAATCGAGATATTGTAAGACGCTGAAAAACACAAAAGCGTCCAAACTGAAATCTAGGCTAAAGCTCTAAGCCTCGATACTTAAGTTTAGAATTTAAGAGTTAAGTGGGCGTAATCCTTTTTAAATATTGATATCGTTTTCGATTAAAGATCCCGCTCCGACCGTAAAGTGACAAGTTTATGTCGACGCCAGTAACTTAGTTATATTATGCTGAATACGAGTTTGCGATATGCAGCTTAGTGCGTATACGAACTAAGGACTGCCCTACACGAAGAATCTTAAAAATACTTGTCACTAAAAGATTTCAGCCTTAAAAGATTTTTTCATCACTCATACACGGAAAGTAGGTCTGAAGTTGCCTGAGAAGCGGGTTGAAAGTAATACTTTGCAGCCCTAGGGAGAATCGTTTTCAACTGACAGCTGTCAAATAATTAAAAAAAAAACTAGTTGTCACATTTTTATTGGAGTTCAAATGAAACACGACATACCAGAGTGCATCCATAGACAAGAAGAAAGATAGACTTTATTCATAAAGTAAAGACAACTGATTCATAGACATTCATAGACAATCATAAAAAAGCAAAAGAGAGCAATTAGATCTATATACAAAATGAAGCCACGCGAATCTCTTCGCCAAAAATTTAAAGAAATAGGTGTTCTTACAGTGGCATCTCAATATATTTATAATTGCTTACTCTTTGTACGTCAAAACATTAATAATTATAAGCAACGTATAGATGTAAGTAACCGTCCAATTAGAAATGGCGGACACAAGTTAGTTGTAGTACCACACCGTTTACGTAAAGTACAGAAGTCCTTTGTGGGGTTGAGTGTACGCTTCTACAATATGATCCCGAAGTCTGTTTTGGACTTACCTTTACACAGGTTTAAAGTCACTGTCAAAAAACATCTAATAAGTCGGGGTTACTATACTATTGAAGAATTCTTTAATGACAAGAATTGTTGGAATGATAGGGATATATTTCCATCTCTTCACGAGATATCTTAAAAATTATGTATTAATTATTGATATTATTTAAGAAATTGTATATAATGACATTTTTTTTTGAAAAGAGCAAGTGCCGAGTTTCTTGCCAGTTCTTCTCGGTGCAAACCTGCTTTCCGAACCTGGCGGTAGAGTTTTGACTTTTCATAAGAGCTTATTAATTGGGCCTATGTGAAAATAAAGATTTTTCATTTTCATTTTCATTTTCATAGACAATACTTGACTATTAAAAAGCTAAATGCATAGCCCGCCGGCTAGGCCAAAGAAAAAAAAAAGGCGGGAAAGTGGCAAGCGGCAATCCGATCTTCATTTGTTTTTCGAGTTGTAGAGTTTTGTTTAGGCTTCTGTTTAACAGTGATTTTTATTGACACAATTATTCAATTTTCTTTAGCTAATTTCTATTTTTATTTTGACTTTCCTTATATTCGTAATGAAAAGCACAGTGTTTAATCGGGATAAAGACTTATTTAGTCCCTCGAACTACAGGCCCCCTCGCTACGCTCGGGCGCCAAACCCCGTCTCGGGACAAAATAAGTTACTTTCATCCCTAGGGTAACAATGTACTATAGCCAAAGTAACACTTATAACTAAAGTCGGCACCTAAAAGCATTGATGCATGTAACCATATTAAAATTTATTATGAAGACTTTTCTCTAATTAACAAGAATGAAAGCAAGTATAGGAAAGATGAGGAGTAAAAGGTTAGCGTGGTATGGGCATGTTATGCGGAGGGATGAAAGTCATGTTACTAAAAGAACGATGAGTATGCATGTGCATTATGCAGGGACGAAAAAGTAGAGGAAGACCGAAGAAGAGACTTTACTCCTTTGTATAACCTCTCACCATAAAGAAAAGGTTGTCTGGAAGAGATTGCCTATGGCAATAAGACTGCCTTTTGCACATTATGTTTTGTATGATTTCTTGTTTGTTATGTTTTTCCTTTCTTGTAATGTGCAATAAAGTATTCATTCATTCATTCATTCAAGAGATGGATGGATTGCGTGAAAGAAGATATACATGTGAAAGGAGTGGATTGCGAGTTGACGGCTGATAGACGCGAAGGAAAGAAGAAGACATGTTGTGCCGACCCCACATAACGTGGGAAAAAGGGCAGGAAGAAGAAGAAGAAAGCAAGTATAGGATTTTTTTTTAATGTTGATTGCAAAGATATGTATACTCTTGTTGATTGACACCATATATATGAGTTATGATGATGTTCTGCTAATTGCATGAACGCTTGAAATGATTGGCGTTGAGAGGAATGGGTTTAAATAGTTTCCGTCGACGGATGTGTAGAATTTCTAATTGTACGCGATAAGAACTAGCTACATAATACAGTTAAAATAGGCCGTAACCGTAAGCAAAGCAAAAGTTTTCATAAGTGATAGTCCAATGCTTTAGAGTTTAGACCATTGCCTGATAAATCAATGCAGTGGGGGTTCAATCCCAGGCAAGTACGTCTGATTTTTCCGAGTCGTGTGCATTTTTGGAAACTAAGCAACTAAGATGGAAGCAAGAGTAATGCTCAAAGGTGAAGGGCATAGTGATATAACCTGTATGCTTCAGATTTCACCACTATGTCCTCAACGGTATGCGAAATCCGGTAGCCCATACTTGGTCAGTGTTGCCAGGCTATGGCCAAACCCCTCTCATCTGGGAGGAGACAAGAGAACGAGTGGGCATAGCTGTGGAACATAAATTGAGGATGAGACATATAATCTCTCTGTTTGACTGAGTGATCTCTCACAGGTCGAACCACCGGATGGATTGGGCTAAAATTTAGCCCTAGGAGGTTAAGGTGGAATCTCTAAAAAAATTCAATCTCTGAGTTATGGAATAATATTGAGTTTACTCGAGCTATACCGAGAACGCCCTAAGTCTACGACCTACGTCTAAGTATACGACTCATATACCTACCCCAATTTCTACCTAGCACAGTTTAAACGTAGGTATACTATGTACTCTTACTCTTGGTGTAATCTTTAAACAGTGCCACTAGTTAAATGATGGTGTCCATGTTTTGTGGCATCTTATAATGCATACTATACGAATATGGCCGAGACAAAATTCATCAGACCAGAAACCTCAGCCATAAATAAGTTCAAAAGTAAGTCATCTCGTTCCATTAAGACTTAGAATGAGTTATCGACAGGTTTCTATGACAATAGATAAATGACATGACTAAGGGCGCAGATCTTTTCCTAGCTACGGTCCTAAGACGATCCAGGACCATAGAATTATCTAGCAGCGTTTTAACCTAGAGAGACCGGTTCTACGTGACTTTTGACCTCCTGCGCTTTCGTTTGCCCCTTCCGCCACGACGCCAGACGGCGCATGACCAATCAAATGCCATTTCGCACTCCGCTTGATTTGGTCCAAGAAAGAGTCTTCTTTAGCAAGTGCTTCAAGATCCGAGATAAGGGATATTCAAAATTAGTATAGATAATATAGCCTGGACAGAATGGACAGCGCGAAAAAATGTGGCCAGTGTATCGGTGTCGAATATGCTTGTTTTGCTACCAACAGTAAGGCCACACTGTTTTCGCTCAGCAGCCACCTATAGAGTTCTGACAGATGGCGCGACTGTTTGCTTGTATGAAAAAGGTTTACGTACACCATTCGGGTGCCCATATCCTGTGTTTTCTTATCAGAGCGTAGGCACTTGTTTATGGGTATTTGTAGTTTACTGAGCAACCTATAACTGAAGCGAACCTCGAATCGCGGAAGGCCGTCTATTCGCCGTTTAGTACTTGCTCTTGAAATGTTCTCGGGCGCTAGTTTACTGAATAAATAGTTGGACGGCACATCATGTTTCGCAGCCATAGCCAAAGCAGAATTCTCATTAACCTAGTACTGTGGAAGGCTATAGACAATTGCTTGACTGTACGAGCAGTGTCTCTTCGTATAATCCGTGACTGATCCTACAGTTTACTTACAGTGACTTGAGGTCAACGGATTAAAAGTTGTGACGTTTTTTTTTCATGAACGTACATAACACTATAACATAACATTATTTTATGTTTTGACAGGGTAACGTTATTACTACATTAAAAAAACCGGACAAGTGCGAGTCGGACTTGCGCACTGAGGGTTCCGTACCTACTACTACCGGAGGAACAAAACCATAAAAACCACTTTTCTTGAACCGCAAACTTATTCAACATTAAACAACGTCACCGCGAATTAAATACGTGCAACGCCATCTGTCATCATCAAAGTTAAACAAAATATTAGACTTGTTGAATATCAATTCAACACGTATTAAAAAAAACTACTCACTAGACTCGTTCAAACCAATTTTCGGTGGAAGTTTGCATGGTAATGTACATCATATATTTTTTTTAGTTTTATCATACTCTTATTTTAGAAGTTACAGGGGGGGGACACACATTTTACCACTTTGGAAGTGTCTCTCGCGCAAGCTATTCATTTTAGAAAAAAAATGATATAAGAAACCTTAGTATCATTTTTGATGACCTATCCATAGATATCACACACATATGGGTTAGATGAAAAAATTTTTTTTGAGTTTCAGTTCTAAGTATGGGCACCCCCAAAATTTATTACTTTTTTTTAAATATTGTGTGAAAACCTTAATGCGGTTCACAGAATACATCTACTTACCAAGTTTCAACAGTATAGCTCTTATAGTTTCAGAAAAAAGTGGCTGTGACATACGGACGGACGGACAGACGGACAGACAGACATGACGAATTTATAAGGGTTCCGTTTTTTGCCATTCGGCTACGGAACCCTAAAAATCTAAACACTCAAAAAGCGATGTAATAATGGGTAAACTCTACATTCGATACAAAAAAAACATATGCGCCGAATAATTGAGAACCTTCTCCTTCTTTAGTTTTTGGAAGTTGGTTAAAAAAACGAAGTCACGTCATATCAGAAAAAGGGTCGTAAATAACACAAATCGATTCCTCGTCCCGGATCAATCGTGATCAACGATTTGCTATAATTCAAACTCGTACGCGATGAGTGGTGTCATTCCTGTTATTTCAATCGCCCGATTGATCCCGGTGTATAATCAGGGGCGCACGAGATTTATGTGGGAAGCTATAAATTAGACCCTTCGAATCCACGAGCGAAAAAACTATAAATACAATGGCGGTGCAACCCGCAGTGCATTGCTACATTCGTGCGATGTTTAAAAAATATATGGCGCCAACGAATAAGGTCACAGGCACGAGACAAGGTCGGAAATTGTGTAATTAATTAGAACGCTGTTGTAAACTTTTTAAAACATTTGGTTTTTCTTTGTAAATGAAAATTTTCCCACGTCAATACGCTACTCCGACTTCTAATTCGATGCAGTAAAATGACGTTTTTAATTGAAATAAAAAATATATATATCTTATATCTATATATATAAAAGAATGAGGCATTTTGGTTGTTCCACGGATTCCGCCAAAACTATAGGTCGTAGAGATCTGAAATTTGGTACCTAGGTAGATATTAGGTCATGAATTCGTACTAAGACGGGGATTCCAGAAATTTCAATTGGAAGGGGTAAAAACCGTTGGTTTTTTGGATTTCCCCATACAAAAGTGAAATTTTTTTCGTTGTTCCAGGAATTCCCGAAAAGCTACAAGTCGTAGGGATCTGAAATTTGGTGCCTAAATAGATATTAGGTCATGAATTCGTACTAAGACGGGGATTTCAGAAATTCAAATTTTAAGGGGTAAACCCGTTGGTTTTATGGATTTCCCCATACAAAAGTGAATTTTTTTTCGTTGTTCCAGGAATTCCCGAAAAGCTACAAGTCGTAGAGATCTGAAATTTGGTACCTAGGTTGATATTAGGTCATGAATTCGTACTAAGACGGGGATTCCAGAAATTCAAAGTTTAAGGGCTAAAAACCGTTGGTTTTTTGGATTTCCCCATACAAAAGTGTAATTTTTTTCGTTGTTCCAGGAATTCCCGAAAAGTTACAAGTCGTAGGGATCTGAAATTTGGTAACTAGGTAGATGTTAGGTCATGAATTCGTACTAAGACGGGGATTCCAGAAATTCAAATTTAAAGGGGTAAAAACCGTTGGTTTTATGGATTTCCCCATACAAAAGTGAAATTTTTTTCGTTGTTCCAGGAATTCCCGAAAAGCTACAAGTCGTAGAGATCTGAAATTTAGAACCTAGGTTGACATAAGGTCATGAATTCGTACTAAGACGGGGATTCCAGAAATTAAAATTTTAAGGGGTGAAAACCGTTGGTTTTATGGATTTCTCCATACAAAAGTGTAATTTTTTTCGTTGTTCCAGGAATTCCCGAAAAGCTACAAGTCGTAGAGATCTGAAATTTGGTACCTAGGTTGGAATTATATCATGAATTCGTATTCAGAAAGGGATTTTCGAGATACAAATTTTGAGGAGGAAAAATTTTGAACTTTTTGGCCGCCATTTTGAACTTTTTTGTTACTGGGCCGATTGCTTTGAAAATTGACTTTTGACTATGGCAGCAAGCACTGAGAAGGAATTTGTAGCCAAAATTAAAAAAAAGTGGCCGCCATTTTGAACTTTTTTGTTACTGGGCCGATTGCTTTAAAAATCGATATTTGTCTATAGCAGCAAGCATAGAGAAGGAATTTGTGGTCAAAATTTAAAAAAGTGGCCGCCATTTTGAACTTTTTTGTAACTGGGCCGATTGCTTTGGAAATCGATATCTGACTATGGCAGCAAGCATAGAGAAGGAATTTTTGGTCAAAATTTAAAAAAGTGATCGCCATTTTGAACTTTTTTGTTACTGGGCCGATTGCTTTGAAAATCGATATTTGACTATGGCAGCAAGCATAGAAAAGGAATTTGTGGTCAAAATTTAAAAAAAGTGGCCGCCATTTTGAACTTTTTTGTAACTGGGCCGATTGCTTTGAAAATCGATATTTGACTATGGCAGCAAGCATAGAGAAGGAATTTGTGGTCAAAATTTAAAAAAGTGGCCGCCATTTTGAACTTTTTTGTTACTGGGCCGATTACTTTGGAAATCGATATCTGACTATGGCAGTAAGCATAGAGAAGGAATTTGTGGTCAAAATTTAAAAAAGTGGCCGCCATTTAGAACTTTTTTGTTACTGGACCGATTGCTTTGAAAATCGATATTTGACTATGACAGTAAGCATAGAAAAGGAATTTGTGGTCAAAATTAAAAAAAGTGGCCGCCATTTTGAACTTTTTTGTTACTGGACCGATTGCTTTGAAAATTGATATCTGACTATCGCAGCAAGCTACAGTGGTTTAATTTGTGGTCAAAATAAAAAAAAATTATGAACTTTTTGGCTGCCATTTTGAACTTTTTTGTTACTGGGCCGATTGCTTTGAAAAACGACATCTGACTGTCGCAGCAAGCATAGAGAAGGAATTTGTGGTCAAGATAAAAATATGATGAACTTTTTGGCCGCCATTTTGAACTTTTTTGTTACTGGGACGATTGCTTTGAAAATCGACGTCTGACTATAACCAGCAAGCATTAGGAAATATTTAGTGGTCAAAATTAAATTAAATGACGGTTAATACAAGAATTTTGGAAACTTAACGCCTGAGGGAGTAAAGCAGAAGATCAACGTGAGCGAAGCCGCGGGCGTTTGCTAGTAATATTATATAATCAAAGTATTTCACAAAAATATCAATTTGCTTTGAAAGAACTTCCCTCATTTTATAATATTTTAAGTTATTTTGGTGAAATATAGGAGGACTAACGGAGTTTACGAAACGTCATTTTACTGCATCGAATCAAAAGTCGGAGCTAGTCCAAATTACAGAACTGAGGTAATCTGAACAATGTCCTGCTTTATTTTATAATGATGTGTTTGAAATAAATAAAATAACAACATAAAATTAAGCGATGCCAAGCTTGATAAGAAAGCGCCAAAAGGCCAAACTTTGATAGGTTCTGAGCTTATAACTATATAATTTTATTGTACCTACGAGTCAATTTTTAATGTACCCGTAGGTACATAAAATAATTTACACTTCACACAGAATTACGAGTATATTCGTAGAGTCCTAATATAACATTACATGATATTCGAATGCCGTTATAAAAGCGATTCGATTTTACAAATTACTTAATGATATCCTATAAGCTGGCATGAACAACTTCTGAGGTCAGTCCTATAATAAAGCTTTTTCTTTATTTCTGAACCGCGTATAACCATACGGACATTTCGTTTGTAGCTCGTAATTATTTCTTGGCGTAAGGCCTAAATTATAGTTAGCATACATAAGTAATGTTTTGAATCGTACGTAACTAATATAAAAACATCAAGCAAAATAATCAAATATCTTCCAATATAATTTTAGTTCGACGCCAAGCTGTTACTTGTACATTACCTACTATTGAAGTAAATTGTTGTTTTATTTAATAGATACATTTGCTATATCAATTGTTTCCAGGAGAAACTCAACGATAACCACGATTTCTATCGCTAAACAGTGTTTAGAATATAACATGAGGATTTACTTAGTACCTTTACAAAATGTAAAAGTTCTACTGGTTGAATATTTAGATTTGTCTAAGTGAAGATTTAAATCGTTTATTAACACGTAGGCTACTTTTTATCACAGAAAAAGCCAAGGTTACTTGCAGGCAAAGCTGAGTAATAGAATAAAGAACACCACAGATAAACACATTTAAAAAAAATGGTTTAATACATAATCTGTATTAACTCAAAATCGTAGTTCTCCAAAACTGTTGAATGTTGATCTTTCACTTGAATGCGAGAGGATTAATTTATTAATGTTTACGTAAGCGCAAAAAGACTATGTAGCGCATAGCAAGCGCTAAACTGGCTCAAGAGTCTTCAAAATCGCCATGCGCACAATAGATTAGCATAATATTGAATATTTACTATAATATCCCCTCACTCGTAAGTATTTGGTAGAACGCAGCATGGAGGGGAGAGAGGGTGGAGGCACCATGGAGGCAAGGAGTGATTCCCAAAGTGGTCTGTATTATCGACCCCAAGGTGGTTGTTAGTTGCTAGGTGATAAAAATTCTAGGAGTATAAGATAGAATCGAGGATCCACGACAGTCGATTCCACGCAGGTCGTGATAAAAACATCTATAGTAGCAGTTTCAAAAGGTAAGCCGGCACTGATCAAAATGATTGGGACCTGGGATGCAATATATTATAAAATCAAGGGGATGTAAGCAAAAATCTGCGTTATTCTTCCAGATTCATATCTCTGACTTTTGTCTATATTACACTACAATTGATGAATATGCAGTTTCGAAAAGGCACATCTTGCATACTTTAACAATACGTTTTTCATTATTCCCGGGACTTATTTTAATTGATTAGGCACAAAACTGGAATTAATTCCAATGTCAACATCATATTATTATCTTGTAAAAATTGTAAAAATGTAATTTCGTGAATTTTATGTAGGTACACTATTTCCTATAAATATATATTTTTTTCATTTTCCTGAACGTGTTACATTTTCAGATACGTGACCTTTCGAAAATTACACATTCAGATCGAAATAGGTCAAAAACTCATTTAAAGTTCCTTCAAATCAAGCGTGAATAAAGAAGCTTCTCCTAGGCAAGCACGCTCTACGCTCCACCCTAGACTGCCTAGGTACTTTCCATTAGGTGTGATCACAGTCAAGCGCTAGCCAATATAGTTAAAAAAAAGTTTTTATAATGAAATCAGAAAAACGCAAAAATGCATTATTAATTATGGGAACAAACCCAAAAACATGGCAAGTGCTGTCTATGAGAAATAATCTATTTGTAATAATCTAGAAATTATTTTTCTAATGAGAGATGAAGTCCTTACAAAAGGTGTCGTATACCTACTTATTTTCTATGCCATTTCAATAGTGCAATCAAGGAAACTTCTTGAAAACCTATTTCACATTTATATCATTCGAAACTAGCTGCCATTCCATAAGATAAATTTAAACAGCCTGACAATATTTTATGGGATATTTAGGTACGTTTTATGACGGCAGACGGGACCGAGTCTGTCTAGATTTTAATACTAGTTCTAAGAGATAAAGCAATAAACGTTTCGTTTTAAAGATAGGCTTTTAGTACTTTGCATAAATTTTGTAAGGTGGGTTTGTTATTATTAATTATTATTAGTATAGGTACAGATATATTACGGTGTAGTATATAAGTACGGATTATTTTCCTTTTTGTGTACAACAAAATCCACGATTATATATTAATTTAAATTGCTACGAAATAATAAACATGTGTAAGTTATGTTTTATGATGTTTTTAAAATTGTAAAAAAAATAAAAGTGTTACTCTACATACAATTAATTGTATGAAACAGGTTCATAATCATGGACCCTTCTTTATGTCCTACTGCACACTAAGGATAAGAACATGGAGGCCTCGGGAGTGATACTGAATTGCTCTGAATTTATCAGCTATTCTTATATTTAATGTACTCGTATCATATTCTTGTACGAAGATGACAGTCAAACCTATTGAAGGTTTCTGTTATTTATTTACCTATTGTTTTTTCCAAAGGATCCCTAAAACACAATTTTCAAGCCTTTTTCTTATTTAAAACGGAAATTTAATCTTCCTGAACGAAAGCGACCGGCGAATACTTTTTGTTTTGACACAATACCGTACGAAAGAGATGTGTGAAATTTGAAACGATCTCGACAACTTGGATTACAGGCGTCGCGTCGACCGGCAATTATCACCTTTTCTTTTTCTTAAATAATCCAAAGCTTTACAGGTACTTATGATGTTTGCTGAGAGGAAGTTTGTATGAGGCAACTTTGTAGCTAAACACAAAATTTTTGACGATTTTTAAAGGACCGAGACACGTCTTTTTCGATTTTTTACACATTACAATTTAGTAGTAATAGTAGTGTTATTATCTCGTTGCAGACTCGGTCATAAATCATTCGAGTGTTTCGCTTTTGTTGTTCTGCAGTAATGCACAACTCAACAAAGAACAACAAAAGCGAAACACTCGAATCATTTATGACCAAGTCTGCAGCTAGATAATAACACTACTATAGTACAGTACACGGCAAACCTCTTGGGTAGGTATAATAATATGACCATGATTGCAAACAAGCGACTTTTAGATCGTTTTGGTCAGTGCGGGGCGCGTCGGAGAGTCGCATGCGCTAACTTGCCCCCACTACGTCATTTTATGCTCAAAAAGTTTGCCGGTACCTGTAGATACTTGACTGCAATCTCAGTGACGATACAGCCGAAGATGTTATCGTACCTACTATCTTGGAAGGGGTTAGGAGCTCCCGGCAGTTGCTACGCAGCGTCGCATCGGAATTCTAAACGCTCGCTAGTGGTAAGGAAACGCGCCCATGGCCAAAGCTTCCCACTAGAGTAGACGAAAAGTTTTTGCTTTCTCAAGCTTTTTTTTAATCTACTCTATGGATCACCTTTATTCCTTTGAAATCTGAACAGAACACATTAAATTCACTACACAACACGCAAAACACTAGTATCTTTAAATATTTTGGGTCTTTATAAATTAAATATTGTGGTCTTAAAAAATAATCCCATAATATTTAAGTAAACTAGCTAATAGTTATTATTAAGAGAGCTCAGAACTTACTGAATTCCTCCATAGGTGTGGAAAATACGTCGTATCGATGTCTATGGTTCAAAAAGGGGTTCATAAGTTTGTATCATGTAGACGTATCTAAAATCTGAGTCCTATGAACCAAGTAGATCTACCTGTCTGTACTTACTAACTGCTAACACAAATAAATTTGCATTATGAGCTATATTATTTATGAATATTCAACAGGTTAAACAGTCCATAAATCGATAAGGTCACTTCAGCTTGCAGATCTGTAAAATCAAAGCGCAGAAAGCGATAAAACAAATTCCAGTTATTAGACGGTGCAACACAAAGGATTTTGAGGCAGCGCCACAGCTGCTAGCTAATGTCAACAGTGACGTTTACGCGCGAAAAGTTTTACGGCCCGTAGACGCATCAAATAAATAGTGTTGTGCGCTTGTTGTGCGGTTACACAATCGACATCTAAAATAAACTTTTCTCGTAGGCACTTATATTATGTATTGATATATTTTTGACGTGACAACGTCTTATAAATCGATACAGCCGGTTGCACGCACGAAAAAACATGACTCATCCGGCGTTACCTCGCTCATGCGGCGTTACCGGCGTTACCTCGCGAGCGCGGAACGAGCGACAAAGAAGACATTGTCACGTTCAACTATCGTCAGTAAACCGACTTTACAGGCAACCAATTTTTGACGCGACAACGTCTTATAAATCGATAGAACCGGTTGCACGCACGAAAAAACATGACTCATCCGGCGTTACCGGCGTTACCTCGCTCATGCGGCGTTACCTCGCGAGCGCGGAACGAGCGACAAAGAAGACGTTGTCACGTTCAACTATCGTCAGTAAACCGACTTTACAGGCAACCAATTTTTTATGAGATATATGTAACGCGAGCAAACGAGCGGGCGGGTCATCTGATGGAAACTGATCACCGCCGCCCGTGGACATTTGCAGCACCAGAGGAATTGCAAATACGTTGGCGGCTCGTAAGAAATTTTTTTATCCGCCCATTGAATAACCCCATGTTATAGTTTTGAGGGAACACTATTGCTGGTAGCTGATTCCATAGTTTGCATGTGCGTGGAAAGAAAGACCTGACATATCGGGTGGACGTGGATACCATCAAATTATTATTCGTCAAACAGTTGAACCAAATAAGCTTAATCAAATAGTTTTGCAGATTATATACATTTAAATTCTATGAATTAATGTACCAAAATAAACTAAATGTAAAAGTTGTACATACAGACATAGAGACAAGAGAAGTAGTCTCTAGCAGTCGTAGTTTTAAATTTTTAGGGCTAATTTTTTTTTAGGGCTTGCTTATATTTGAGGATTGCTCTCCTCTCAGAAAGGAGGTGCTTGAATCTGAGAAACATGGAAGGAATTGCTCTTGAACGGTCATGACTTAATTTTTGAAAGGATTGCATTTATATTAAAATATTGCTTATCGATATATTTAAATGATTTCAGCTTATCAATATTGGCATTACTTGCTTATCGATATTTTAAAACGTCACTTTATACGTTTTAAGTACATCACTCAGAGGCTCATTTTTACGACCGTCTCGTCTCGTACCCGAGTTCCATTTTTAAATGGGTCTTTGCTTGTGGTAGGTCATTGGATTAACGATACATAAATATTCTATGTATTGTATATTCAAGTACATTTTTACTTATTTTCTTTTTGTATTCTTGTGTGTGCATTCGTAATTTAAGTTTAGAAGTTCTGCAGCGGTTTATTGCTATACTTGTAGGTGATAAAATTTAATTATTTTCATACATATACATTGGTTTAGTGGTTTTCATTTAAAAGTATGTTATTGCGGTTTAGGCCGCACTGCACATCTTTTACACCTTTGGATTTATGATTTTAAAACCATAAATTAATAAATGGTTATTGTTTTCTTCCTACTCTTAATTCATGTAGGTACCTAATATGTATCTTATGAATTTAATTAATTAAGTTGGTACAATTATTTTAATCATCACATCTGGTTTTCTCAGTATGTAAAAATCCGTTTGCATTTCGTATCATTTTATTGCATGATTACTTCATGACTGAATTGAAGCCTATATTAACATATTTTTCTAATATTTTCTGAAGTCTAAATTCAACACTATTTCCTGGCAGAAAATGTATTATTTATATTGAAAAAAATTTGCTTTGTTGACTCTTCAGTATAATAAACATACATGAATAGGATTTTGTAGCTTATCGCTGGTATTAAAAGTACTAAAGCAAACTTGACCTCAATAAAAAAATAGCTTAAAATAAAGCACAACAAGAACAAAACGAAACGAAATTCATCCATAAAAGAAAGCGCTTTAAAATTTTCCTCAGCGCTAAGTCCGCGTATAATTTACGAGTAGCGAGCAATAAAAGTTTTTGTAGCGGGCCATAAAGCCTCCATCCCTTTTCCACGTCGGTTTACGAGCGTGAAAAGGCGAGATAGCCATATATTTCTCTAGTGGTTTTATTGCTTTGCATCGCTCTATGTGCTAGCATCCTAGTTTGAAAGTTAATTTTATGTAAAACTAGCTCTAGTATAAGTCGGGATAAGTAAAATAAGTCATACTGAGGTAATTTTATGATTATTATTAACAAGTAATGAATTAATGGTAAATTGCAAAAAAAGGTTTAGCATTTAATTATTAAAAAAACACTTGATTAATATACTAAATGCATCAATTATAAAAACCTCTTAAGTAGTAAGAAAACGTATTAAAAACTGTTATGATTATATTGTGTACAACAATGTAAGTCGATAAATAATTACAATATCTCTAATTATGATATTTAATTACCTCTAGTATAGTACGATTCACGAAAGATGACCACAAATGGCGGGTCTTTTCTTCATGTACACTCATGAAGAAGAGACTTAAGTCAAAATAATTACCATATATTAGTTAAATAAGACCATATATATTAGTTAAAATAAATAAGACCATAATATTAGTTAGATAAGTCCAAAGAGACCTAAAATAGGCCCGCCATTTGTGGTCATCTTTCGTGAATCGTACTATACTACATCTTCACTGCTTGAATGTACATAGATACTACGAGTTTAAATAATGCATTGAATTTATTGACTTTCTCATTACACGACATGCAGCGTCGCGGAAAAATATAACAGAAAAATGACATTTTACCTAATTACTAAAAACTAGGCCAGTTATCAAAAATCTGTTACTCAGCGTTTATGGATATTATTATTACCAACACATTAATACAAAAATTACAATAGCATCCATTTTATTTTGCTTAAATACACCGTCTGTTCCGTTAACACTGAAGAATTTTTTTTAATTCAAATTTTTACATCGACACTAAATCTTACTGCAATCCATAATAAGATTTCATGTTCCTACTTCTGCGCTCTGTTCACTGACAAGAAAACTCAGGATATGGGTATCCGAACGATTTACGTAAATCTTTTTCGTACAAGCAAACAGTAGCGCTATCTGTCAAAATTATAATATGGTTGGCTGCTGAGTAAACTACAGCGTGGCCTTAATAAGATGCCTATTCACTCTCCTCTTGAAGGCACCCAGATTGTACTTGGCTGGAAACACGGAGGCTGGAAGGGCGTTCCACACCTTAGCGGTTCGTATCAGAAACGTGGAAGAAAAACGTTTCGTGCGAGTTTGTTGGACGTCAACGACATAAGGATGCCAGCGCTCTCGGCGTCTTGCGGTCTTATGGTAGAGTGACGTAGGCACAAGGTAATGCAGTTTCTGAGCACACTCACCAAAGTATATCCTGTAAAAAAATCGCTAAGCAGCCAACATTGCGTCGGTGTTGTAAGATGAGCAGTTTTGCCCGCGTTAACGATGTGGTGGCAAAATAAGCATTTTTGGCACCGATAAACTGGCGACTTATTTTTTTCGTGCCGTCCGCCATGTCCAAAGTATATGTCTATTGTTCGGTTCAAAAGACGCAACACGCTTAGCCGTTGTAATATGCAGCAGTACGAGCGTGTGTACGCCTCGCTAATGAGGCCGAGTTATGCTTCAGTGTGACCGTTTCAAAATTGGCGAATCTGCCAAACAGTGGCAAAAAAAAAAATCTGCCAACTTGACTCTTGAACTGTATACATACTGTAAAAGTACAGTTATTGTACAAGCATGGATAGTCTAGTGGTTTCAACGTCGAAAAATCCCCGTTCCAAGACAACAGTGCCAGCTTAAGAGCGTTCATGCGCCACGGTGTGAATCGCGTTTCGCTCCATACAAAAAATGAATTCGTTGGCGCTGACGCAATTTTGCGTCGATTATAGTATTACGAAAAAATTTATAGTAAAATAAATATACAACTTATTAAAATAGTATATAAGCAGTGACATTGAATATTAATTGAATTAAATTATTATAATTCAGAAATAACAAAATATCTTGGATTTTATCCTAAAATAATACATTTAATTTATCGAAAAATGCTAAAAATGACACTTTTCGGTTTATGGTTTTTGAATGAAAATCTAGGAAAATCGTGTTTTTTTTTGAGAAACTTTTTAGTAAATGTTATTAATTTTCTAAATCTGTCATTGTTAAAAGTTCGTGTTATGAAACATGGCAAATATCTTGCATCAAAATAGAGCTTCCACCGCTAAGTGAGTAATTAGCCTTTACCTTAAACTTTCTAATGAGAAAGTTATACACATATTTTCAAATATTTTTGAGACAAAAACTAGATTATGAAATGCCCAATAATATGATGGCAATTATCTAATCAATAATTGAACACATGACACTCTTATGTTACGTCGAAAATTGACAATTTTGACTCAAGCATAATTCCAACGCATGAATGGTCTTAATAAGTAACATTTACGACTAACCTAGTCATACGAAAAGTAAGCAAGTAGACATAAAATCATGAGTTTTTTTCATTTTATTTTAAAGATAATAAGGATTTCCTTAAAACCTGCCACATTCTGCCACTCTTTTAAATCGTTAGCTTATTCTCCAAGAGTTAAAATTTAGGAGCTAAATCTGCCCAAATGATAGAAATCTGTCACAAACGGTCACACTGCTATGCTTCGGGTTCAGTGCAAGTATGAATAAACACATTATGGTAATCTCCGAGATTATGTTACCGACTACAGTGTCTTCGTCTACAACTCTAGACGACATCATGTTATAATGACGTTTTTTTTACACGACTGCCAAAAAAAGGGAGCGTAATTTTTTTTAGGGTTCATGTATGTATGTGAGTTTCTTTACTCCACCATAACTTTTTAACGACTGAAGAGATTTGGTTATATGGGGTATCGTAAATCGATAGAATCCTTACATCATTCTGAGTAACATAGGCAATTTTTTTTTCGAAAAAGTAGTTTTACCTCGTAGGTATATATATACCTTTGAGTAAGTATTAGGTAATAGAAATATGTAGACATTTCTAATACAAAAGAAGTCGTGTCAGAATTTCAATTTTCAATCCGTTATTTTAATTCAAGATTTAAAACACGCAGGGAAGCAGGCAAAAGAAATAGAAAAAGCGCTAAGTGTATAGGTAATAATCTCAAAGGTGCCGCTGCTATTTTCTCAGTGTCTGTCACTAAGATTCATTCGTTATGACCTAAGAATGCAGTTATGCCTCTGTCATTACGTGTCTGAAAGTGTGCGGGATTGTTTGCAGTATTTTATCGGCAATAACTTGAAGGAGAGTGGTCTTTATCCGCTACACGTCGCGTTTTATTGTTATCACCGAAAGATTTTATTGCACGTGCAGTAGAGTTAGTACGGGTTTTTGTATGAATTTCGAGTCGACTCGCATCGCACAGACGAATCGAATTCCACCATACATTTACAGCCAGCGCCATCTATTGACAGCCATATCTCAGCGACTGTCTATAGATAGCGTTGGCTGTAAATGTATGGAGGAATTCGATTCGTTTGCGCGATTCTAGTCGACTCGAAATTCGTACAAAAACCTGTACTAACCCTGCTGCTCCCCGGAACTGATGACGCAGTTTAGATATCTACCGCGTTTAGTTCATACAGGAATCCTTTGTTACGTGCGTCGCAGGTGGATTATGAATAAATTATGAATTTATAGATTTCAGAGACTAAATTATGTCGATTCCGGTTTACTATTTAGTTCAGTACCTACCTACTTTAAATAGATGGACAATATGTTTGATTATATCATAATTATAATTTTATTTCAATACAAAAGTCATGGTGGTGAGATACGAGTCTTATTATCTGTTGGAGGATTTAATTAAGTTTTCATTTTTCATAGCGAAACTAAAAAATCTTTGAAATGACGCAGTAGCGTAAAAGCAGTAAAAAGCTTTCTTAAACCTCTGTCGGCGCAGTGGTGCATCGCTACAAGTGCGCAGGCGCCGGCGAGAGCCTCGTGCGAGCGGCAGCTTCAGCAAGTGCGGTGCGTTCTCCGGCGCGAGCACGTACCGCGGCGAGCAGCACACATACCGTGACGTGTGTTTGCGCGCCTGCAGCTCCAGGATCGAGCACAGCGAGCGCTCGTACAGTTACCACTGGCGGAGTACCCAATGTGCAGTAGCGTAGTAGCAGTAAAAAGCTTCCGTACCTCTCTCGGCGCAGTGGTGCATCGCTACAAGTGCGCAGGCGGCGGCGAGAGCCTCGTGCCGAGCGGCAGCTGCAGCAAGTGCGGCGCGTACTCCGGCGCGAGCACGTACCGCGGCGAGCAGCACACGTACGGTGACGTGCGTTTGCGCGCCTGCAGCTCCAGGATCGAGCACAGCGAGCGCTCGTACAGCTGCCACTGGCGGACTACCCAATGTGCAGTAGCGTAGTAGCAGTAAAAAGCTTCCGTACCTCTCTCGGCGCAGTGGTGCGTCGCTACAAGTGCGCAGGCGGCGGCGAGAGCCTCGTGCCGAGCGGCAGCTGCAGCAAGTGCGGCGCGTACTCCGGCGCGAGCACGTACCGCGGCGAGCAGCACACGTACGGTGACGTGCGTTTGCGCGCCTGCAGTTCCAGGATCGAGCACAGGGAGCGCTCGAACAGCTAACACTGGCGGACTACTCAATGCGCAGTAGCGTAGTAGCAGTAAAAAGCTTCCGTACCTCTCTCGGCGCAGTGGTGCATCGCTACAAGTGCGCAGGCGGCGGCGAGAGCCTCGTGCCGAGCGGCAGCTGCAGCAAGTGCGGCGCGTACTCCGGTGCGAGCACGTACCGCGGCGAGCAGCACACGTACGGTGACGTGCGTTTGCGCGCCTGCAGCTCCAGAATCGAGCACAGCGAGCGCTCGTACAGCTGCCACTGGTGGACCACCCAATGTGCTGCAAATGATCACCAATCATTAATATACATATACACCCATACATCTCAAATATTTCATTGATACAGGTGTTACTTTGCAGCGTTCATGATCACAGAACCACAAAATTACTTGCTGTATGTCATGTCATACCCGGGTGTAAATGTCTCCTTACAAAGATTTTTTTTACTCGTGATACTGCGTCATAGCATAGCATACAAATATCCGGTATCGCGATAGTATACAGCAAACGAATTTTGTGTTTTAATTATTTACTTTGGTAAAAATCTTGTCTGTTACATTCGCAGCGGCATCGCAACGGCAGCACGAAACTTTAATTTTACCTAAACCTTTTACTTGTAAGACCTATCTGGTGGAAACACAGACATTTTATTGAAAACTAAGTGTAGTTTTTGAAACTGTCTTCGAAGATATAACCAAAGATATAATAATAAAAAATGAACTTAGAAATTGTGATACAATCGTAAAATATTTTTGCACAGAATTTATATTAATTTGTTAAAACTGCTTCTCACTCACGTATATAATAAAAGGTTTGTTCTTACCTTTAAGACTGTAATTTCCACAGCACCACCATCCAACGTTAAGTTTTCTGTAACCCGAATCCAACTGTCGTTATTTTTGTCGGATATTTATTTAATATGTATTTGCTGCAATCTAACAATATAAGAAGGAGGGTAGAAACTTAGAAAATCTGTAGATCGACCTCTGTAGAACTGTATACTTAAATATATAAAATAGAAATACCTACCTAAGGGTGCATTTTTGGAAAGAACTCATACGGGACTGTTTAAACTCGTATTTATACACGTAGAACCTTTTATTTATAGAATAAAATGTGGATAATTGTCCAACGAATGGGCGCGCACAGTTATACATAGACACACGAGCTGAGCAGTGCTCATTAAAATGGTTTCTGCAAGTGCGAGTAAGAATTATGATTCTGAAATTGACTAATTTAGAAGTTATCATAATATAGGTACCAACTCGGCGACGTAGGGAGCAATGCTAATAATGAGTAGAATTTTAACTCGCCCGCGCTTGTGAATAAAACTTGGTCAAGGGCTCGCAATGAGGGTTCCGTACCGTCAAGACCTATTCTCAATAGTATTAAAGTAAACTAAACAGGCCCCGCCTACCAAATTCAAAAACGAGAAAAAACTTCACGTTTGTTGTAGTGGAAGCCCCCACTTAATTTTTTTTATTAAATTTTAATTTATTTACATTAATTCTACAGTAAATATATAACTAATTATTCTGTCAAAATTTAAAGCGTCTAGCAGGACAGATTAATTTGTTTTGCTGTAATCCGCTACTTGAAAAGATTCTGTATGGTACAATATGCAGGAACACCGCCCACATGAAACACCACACACAATTTTCCAACACTTTCTTCGACGCACGTTTCGTCCCGAACCGGGACATCCTCAGGAGATGTTGACTTCACAATGCGAAATCGTAGAGTGACTCTCGTGTCAGCAACGCGTTCTTATATACCCTTTCTGATTACTCATCCTATTGTTCGCCCCACTCACTTCGGCTGGTCTCGTACCCCCGAAAAACAAACGAAGCAGTGGCGAAGATGATACGTTAATTTGTTCGTTAAGTAATTGAAACTGATTATTATTGCTAAATTTTATTATTTCTAATTGTTCCAGCATGCTCAGATAAAGCCCTTTATCACAAGTATGTAGGATTTTATACGAATGATCGAGTGCTAATTTGTGTCCACTGTCTAGAAGATGTTTTGCGAAATGAGACTTTTGGGGTTGTTTGTTTCTAACTGCGGCTATATGTTCTTTGTATCGTGTATCAAATTTACGGCCTGTTTGACCAATATATACACCATTACATTCTGAACATTCTAGTTTATAAATGCCCGATTTTTGTTTATTATCTAATTTATCTTTACCATTACATATATTTCTTAAGGTATTGTTTGTTTTAAAAGCAACATGTATATCATGTGTTCTTAGTTTCCTAGCAATTTGCTGTGATACTGGTCCAAAGTAAGTTAGACTTGATTTGTATTTATTGATTCTCTCAGGAGATGATGAATATAGATCCTTCCTGATCTGCAATAATTGTTGTTTCCCAATTATATTATTGACTATATTGGTGCTATATCCATTAGCCTCTGCCATGTGGTAAATTACTTTTAGTTCTTTTAAATAGTTTTCCTTCGTAAGTGGAATAGACATCATCCTGTGTACATACTGTGTGTGTGATGTCTATTCCACTTACGAAGGAAAACTATTTAAAAGAACTAAAAGTAATTTACCACATGGCAGAGGCTAATGGATATAGCACCAATATAGTCAATAATATAATTAGGAAACAACAATTATTGCAGATCAGGAAGGATCTATATTCATCATCTCCTGAGAGAATCAATAAATACAAATCAAGTCTAACTTACTTTGGACCAGTATCACAGCAAATTGCTAGGAAACTAAGAACACATGATATACATGTTGCTTTTAAAACAAACAATACCTTAAGAAATATATGTAATGGTAAAGATAAATTAGATAATAAACAAAAATCGGGCATTTATAAACTAGAATGTTCAGAATGTAATGGTGTATATATTGGTCAAACAGGCCGTAAATTTGATACACGATACAAAGAACATATAGCCGCAGTTAGAAACAAACAACCCCAAAAGTCTCATTTCGCAAAACATCTTCTAGACAGTGGACACAAATTAGCACTCGATCATTCGTATAAAATCCTACATACTTGTGATAAAGGGCTTTATCTGAGCATGCTGGAACAATTAGAAATAATAAAATTTAGCAATAATAATCAGTTTCAATTACTTAACGAACAAATTAACGTATCATCTTCGCCACTGCTTCGTTTGTTTTCGGGGGTACGAGACCAGCCGAAGTGAGTGGGGCGAACAATAGGATGAGTAATCAGAAAGGGTATATAAGAACGCGTTGCTGACACGAGAGTCACTCTACGATTTCGCATTGTGAAGTCAACATCTCCTGAGGATGTCCCGGTTCGGGACGAAACGTGCGTCGAAGAAAGTGTTGGAAAATTGTGTGTGGTGTTTCATGTGGGCGGTGTTCCTGCATATTGTACCATACAGAATCTTTTCAAGTAGCGGATTACAGCAAAACAAATTAATCTGTCCTGCTAATTATGGATTTCCGCAAAATAACGCCTGCTTCCATTCAATATTTAAAGCGTCTACATGTTATCGTTATCAATATCGAGCAAAAGCAAAAAAATCATTTTTGATGTATGCGAGCCCCTTAAATATTTATTTTATTCAAGATTTTAGTACCTTCTTGTTGTTGTAGCGGCAACATCTGTGAAAGTTTCAAGTCTGTAGCTATCACGGTTCATAAGATTTAGAAGATAAGATTCGGTTCAGAAGATAAGAGGCCTGGTGATGGACGGACGGATGGACGGGGACGGACCCGTTTTATACGGAGTATAAAAACAGGTACGGAGTCCTAAAAACCGGCTAAATACGAGTCGCGCACCGCATATTTAAATGCCCGGGTAAGGAGGCATGCCTCGAGGCCCGTATCCCCGTGGGGACTCGTTCCCCATAGATATGACCACGTGATGGGTTTTGGCTGTAAATGTATGGAGGCATTCGATTCGTTTGTGCGATGCGAGTTGACTCGGAGTTCGTACAAAAACCTAGTACATAGCCCCTCTATTCGTGTTGAAAGATTCCGACGAATTGAGAACCTTCTCCTTTTTTGAAGTCGATTAAAAAGACAACCAAACCAGTTATCGACGCTACATCCGCGGTTGCACCGAACACGAATTACGACGTGTTTGATTTCCCTGCCCATAACTCAGGCCAGTAATTACGGTATCGAGTGATTTGCGTAAACACCACTCGTCAACAAAGGGGCCGCGTAATAAGCCCTATCGGCAATACCTCATGATTGTGCGCTGATGATAGCAGCCAAGTTTGGGGAACGGTGAGCGATTTCACTTAAGTGTCAATTTATGGCTTACCAGCTGTTGCGCATGACTTCGCCTGCATGAATTTCGGTTTCCACATATCCCGTAATAATAAGTAAACCATAGAGGTCCAAGAGGGAACCCTCGACTTCAAAAGTGCGGCAAAAAATACTTTGCTTAAATTGGCAAACCCCATAATTAATACAAAATATAAATCCTTACAAGACAGACATGTGGTGTTGCGGTCTTTTTGACGTGATAACGTTTAATAAATTGATGAACACCAGCAGCACTCATGAAAAATAGTAACGTTCAGCGTACCGTTCCGCGTAACGTTCCGCGTCACGTTCCACCTGAGCCTGTGCGTGCAAGCGAGAGCGCGCAACAAGCGATAGAGAGGCACGATAAAAATTACATAAAATAATGATTATGACTATGATTATGATTATGACGTTATCACGTAAATCTATCGTCCGTAAACCGACTTTACAGACAACCAATTTTTGACGTAATAACGTTTAATAAATTGATGAACACCAGCAGCACTCATGAAAAAGTGTACGGATCCGTGTACCGTTCCGCGTAACGTTACGCGGAACGTTCCACCAAGCGATAGAGAGGCACGACAAAAATTACATAAAATAATGATTATGAATATGACTATGATTATTATTATGATTACGATTACGATAATGATTACGATTACAATTATGATTACGATTACGATTATGATCATGACGTTATCACGTAAATCTATCGTCCGTAAACCGACTTTACAGACAACCAATTTTTTTTTAGAACTTTAAAAAACAAACATCTTTGGCACCGATAAACTGGCGACACTGGCGTTCAGGGTATAGGTCTATTGGTAAGAACCACTTATTTAGCTAGTTATTGGGTAGGTAACTGATGTGCTAACAAACATTTTGTTTCAAAATACTAAGAAATCGAACCTGAGACCTTTGACGGGATCACGTACACATTAAAATAAAAGAGGGTAATTAAAGTAATCACATGACACTTCATAGCTCGTTACAGAGTGTTTCTATTCGATAAGAAGTGTCACGATGATTATTGGACAGTGGTATTTCCACGGCGCCATTAAAATCGATTGTGACAAAAGAAGATACCAGAAATTTTGCACAAACAATGAAACGAATAGAAACTAATCATTAATCCTGTCAAAGGTCTCAGGTAAGGTCTCATAATAGAGCAATTGTTATCATAATTAGGAGTATAAAGACGCGCGAGAAATTGTTTTATCTAATGGACTTAATTATACATATACAAAGAAAACGGTTAAATAAACGTGCGAAACATTTTTTACTGTTTCTAGAATAGACATGTACCTACTAAGGCGCGAAAAAATGTCGTCGGTGCCAAAAATGCTTGTTTGTCACCGACAAAAATTTATTTGTTTGTTTGTAAGGCCACGCTGTAGTTCGTTCAGCAGTCACCTATAGAATTTTGACATGGCGCTACCATTTGCTTGTACGAAAAAGGTTTACGTAAATCGTTCAGATGCCCATATCCTGAGGTTTCTTATCGGTGGTTTCTATATTCGAGATATAGAATACTTTTAATGATACTAACCTACAAACCGATTTATTTAGCAGTCTCAAAGTCCAAATGTCATAATTGGCATAGTAGATAAATATATATGCAACACTAAAATGCTTGCGTAGGTCGTATTGACCCTGGATGATAGAGAAACGTATCATTTGAATTGCATATTTGCATATAAAATATGAATTAATTCAATAATAATTTACATAGGTATAATATCCTTCCTTTGCAACAAAATGAACCGACTGAGTTATTATTGCTAAATACGATAGTGAAATTAAAAAAATAATAATTGGCCAAGTATGCACGAAGGGTTTCGTGCAATTATCTATAAAAACGGCAAAAAAATTACGCTTGTCATAATAATATTATTATGATAAGCGTAATTTTCTTGCCCTTATAAAATCGAAATTCATGGGGGCTCCCATATGGGCCCCCCCTGAATTTCGATTTATTTTAATTATTTATTTTTAAAGTGTATAATCTAACATTCTGCGCCACTGCAATAGACCGTGGCTTGAACAATATTCCAAGTCACCTCCTATTGCCACTATCAAAAACGAGTAAAAAAATCACGTTTGTTATATGGGAGGTCCCCTTTTTATACATATAAATTTTATTGTTTTTTAGTATTTGTTGTTAACGGCCTAGAAGCAGTATTTTAGCGATTTTGAATGAAGTTTTATGCAAAAACTGTAAAGACAATTACTTTCAAATTTACACGTCATGTATTATGGGTCTTTAATCTAAAATCGCTTAGAAGCAGAAACACGATTGGATAAAATTTTCTCGATAGAAAGTTCTCCCAAAAGTTGCTCCAAAATCTCTATATTTTATCGGAAACTACAATGGATGTAATTGCAATTTTTGTTTTAATGTATCGGTAATAATAATATCCTAAAACGCTTAGAACAGATTTTTGATAACTGGCTTAGTTTTTGAGTAATTAGGTAAAACGTCGTTTTTCTGCTTTATTTTTCCGCGACGCTGCATGTCGCACCTACCAAATCTCCGTGAGAGTGAGAAAGACAAAAATAAATTCAATAAATCCCCTTAAGCAGCAACATAAATACATCATCTGTGAAAATTTGCAACTGTGTAACTATCATGGTTCAAGAGATACAGCCTGATGACAGACGGACGGACGGCCGGTGAAGTCTCAGTAATAGGGTCTCGTTTTTATCCTTAGGGTACGGAATCGTAAAAAAACTCGAAAAATTGAGGTCGATACACGAGCCGAGAATGAGGCAATTGTAAACAGGACACGATCTGTTTCCTAACGCAGAACAACTTGCCCATAACACTATCAACAAAACGAGGAAGTGTGCTCGTAAAGTGTGCGAGCCAATGGCAACAACTTCGCTACAATGTCGCAGAGCGTGCATATTTAAATACAAATGCAATACTACTATCTAGCTTCGCGTCTATATTTATCGACTTTCGCACTTTATTAATTTTAGACCGCGCTCAATTTTCTATCTTGTCACTCGAGGGTTAAGTCTCAAAACGCGATTGCATTCGTAAGCAGATACAACGTTCTGGTAGTAACTAATTAAAAAATGCGCATGTACGTTTCCTATCAATGACATAGGTACAACGTATGCTTAGACGATAGATATTATGAGTCCACGAGGCAGAACGTTTATACATATTATGCATATTACATTACAATATAATGCATGTGAATTGCATAGACAAGCCAACCAGGGTAATGACGACTAACGAATAATTAGCCGCCTTTTTTACACACCACAAGATACTACTTGGCTGCGATCTCGTCTGATGGTAAGTGACTAAAGAGCCGAAGATGTTATCGTACTAATCTGGAAGGAGTAAGTAACTCCTGATGGTTTCTACACAGCATCGCACCGGAACGCTAAATCCCTTGGCGGCGCATCTTTGCAGGTAGGGTGGTAACTAGCTACGGCCGAAGCCTCCCACCAGACCAGACTAACTTTTTAGCTTTGAGCCAAATTAGAAATTATTAAATTCTTAAGTAGCCAGTGCTTCCACTCGAATGAGGTCGTTGCACACTGCGCTAATGAGGTCGTTGAAACTTCCTCTATTTGTAAAAGATTTGTTTTATTTTTTTTTATTATCGAGAGGTCTGGATATAGGGCAAACTATTAAAATCAAAATGATCATACCTAATATATACTAAACAGGTCAAACGATTAGACAGTCGTAGATTAATTGCATTGCATAAGTAATTAAGCATCTGCCAATGTTTGATAATAATAATCAATTTAAAATTATTGTAGACAATATATTATGTCATCACTTGAATAACTTTTATCAATATAACTCTAGCCTCTACCCACATAATTATACTATACTTGTGTAGTATTAGGCACTACTTCAATATTATACAATGAAATATCTCCTTTTGATCGTATCTTTTGATGTCCCTGCAAACAGGTTCCAAAAATAAAAATAAAACTTATTAAACAAACCAAATTAATCGACACAAGTCAAAATTATGAACAGATGAATTCGTTTAACAAAGGAGTCAAGGTTGATCGTAAATAACCATCCAGAAGCTCCAAAAACCGAGTTTGCCTCCAGTACCTTATTTTTCCTTTTTTACACCCATAAATTAAAAATTTGCATTCATACCAACACCACCTAGAATGAGATTATACATCTCGTAAACCAAGACTGTTTTCGAGTTATGAAACATGTCTGAGTGAAATGGGCATAATGATTAATGAAGGGATTATCATTTGGTATGCATTAAAAGTTTTGATAAAATTGCCTAGGTCCTGATTTAATATTTGAAGATTGCAAGTAATCTACACTAATACCATAAAGCTTAAGAATTAGTTTGTTTGTTGTTCTGTTTGTTTGAACGCGCTCATCTTAGGAACTAGGTTCGAATTGTTTTTTTTTGTGATGGATGGTCCATTTATCCAAGAAGGCTACATAACATTCATTGATCTCATTCATATGCTTATATGTTTGCCATATTTGGACTTAACTTATTTGTATAAGACTCCCTAGACACGGGTTCTGACTAGTTTGGGAGTCAGGGAGTGTTCAAAAACTAACATTTTGTTTTTGTTTGTCCAATAAATTTGTTTCGTTTGTTTCATCATTCATTGATCATCATCACAACGGCACAGCATGACGTGATGGTGATCAATGAAATCTTTAATAGTGCTTAAACGCCAGCTAAAGTGCTACGTAGCTTCCTTTGCCCTGCGTAAACGAAGTTACACAAAAATGAATGACGAACGTTCAATCAGAACGGCGTTCAAGCGACGGAATTGTTCTGCTTTAAAAGTTCTTAAAAAAAGGCAATGACACTACATCATATCTTTTAAGGAAGGTTAGGGCTCATAATAACGGGATATGTAAAACCCAAATTCAGACGCTGGCAACAGCTAGTGCATAATAATTTTAAAGAAGTTACAATTGCAAAAATTCGTCCTATCAATTCGTATATTCTGCTCTGAAATTATTATGTTTCGATACTCAAAAATGAATCACCAGTGTGCAATCTCGTACTAGAGGATGCAGATACCCACTTACCGAAGGTCGGCCATAATGGTTTTAATGTTGATGTATGGAATAATAAGAAACAGCAAGGATTTAAAGTGGCGATTATTATCAGCAGATAGTATCGGAAAACTAATATCACGTAATTAAGTTTGCATGCGACGAGAAAAATTAAATGGTGCCAGTTTTCCAAAAATATACCGACGCCTACAAGTCATTATATGAATGGTGTTTATTTAATTTTATTGAATTTTTAAAGTTTGCTAAAACACTAGATTGATTATTATTATCGCTTGAACGAAAATTAAATCAACAAACCATGTTTTTCAACTTGCTCCGTGTACGTGAATTTGATTTTTACTAATCCCACACGAAACATAGATTTTACGAGATAAAAATTCGATTTAAAATCGATTCAATCGAATTCAACAAACATACACAAGCACTTTAACACTTACGCACACACATATAAACTTCTGCCAGTATTAGTGTGATTGGACGTTTTCTAAACTAGTTTTTACCTGTAATGGTTTATGTGATTGGAATGTCATATCTACCTAATACCTGCTCATAGGAAGTTAGCGTAAAATGTAAACTGTTCCAATGATATAAGCAGTTATTTTAGGACATGTTAAAGATATACTGTCCTACAGTGTCAATTTAAATAATTGAGTGTGACAGACACGGACAGGTGGACGAAGAGAGTCTCACCATAAGGGCTCCATATTTTTACCATTTTGGTATGAAACACCAAATTAAAGAAATATTCAAAATCAATTTAGACCAGGGGTCTGATTGTGTAAGAAAATAGTATCATCGTTATCGTAATAGTTAGCAAATTCTGTCTCCATATTGGCTGATGCAAATTATGGACCCAATCAGCGGTGAGCGGACAAAACTTGTAAACGATTACGATAACGATGAATAAGTTTTTCTTAAACTGTATCTATTTATTCTACGAAAATATCCAATGTGTCAATGGAATCCAGTGTCCGCTGGGTTCATTAATTATTTTTTATTCAAGGGCTGATTTTTCAATCGCCTGATAAATCTGTCAAAACATCATATTTATTCCTTCGTTAACGATTATCTGGCGGTTGAGAAATCAGCCCTTAATTGTTATTTTGGTTTAATTTTAAGATTATCACGCCCATGCTGTGGCAAAACATGACTGGATAATTTTATAACTATGACATCAATTTTGTTAGTATAAATACTCGTATTTATAGCAAACATAATATGATGAATCTGTGATGATTCAAAACTAACGATAGCTGCTTATAAATCAGCGAACTAATAAGTAACACCTAGAACCCTCCTCTCCCCGGCTTAGTTAAGCTTCGTTAACTTTGCACCCAGCTTTCATTATTTGAGAGCACTCTTGACATCTTTGCTTTGAATATAACTTTCGCTTTTTTTTCCATGCGAGTCATTATGAAAACAGTTCTCAGTGGAATTTTTTTCCAACTTTTAAACTTAGAAGTCCCCAATCTTTATTGAAACTCAAAGAAACCAAGGACTCGTACATTAACGAAACCATACCACCAAAACTTTTTTTTATTCGTACAGAAAGCAATCGAATATAAAGACGTCATTTTGTGCAACTTTTTAAACGCCAAGAAACAACTTACAACCTGGGCGCGTTCAAATCAAGAGTGAATAGGCATCTCCTAGGCAAGCGCGTTCCACCTTAAACTGTATCATTACTTTCCATCAGGTGTGATCACATTCAAGCGTTAGCATATATATAAGTTAAAAAATTGGTTGTCTGTAAAGTCGGTTTACGGACGATAGATTTACGTGATAACGTCATAATCATTAATTTATGTAATACAATTTGTTTTATCGTGCCTCTCTATCGCTTGTTGCGCGCTCTCGCTTGCACGCACAGGCCCAGGTAGAACGTTACGTGGAACGTTACTATTTTTAATGTGTGTTGCTGTGTTGATCAATTTATAAGACGTTATCACGTCAAAAAAACAAATATTTTTTATTGTTATAAAACTACAATTCACAACTTTCTGTTGTATACCCTTATTTAAACTTTTCTCCCTTATTTTGTGCTACCTTGCTACGATAACTGTCACCATAGTTTTTGAGTTACAAGTATAAAAATCATAAAATTAACACGAAAATGATACTAAGGAAATACCTACCGCATTTCCTTAGTATCAGTTCATAGACCTCCATTGTTCAACTTAGCCCCGCATTCTAAAAGATATTAACTGGGTTAAACATTCTTTGGATGTCTCATTTTGTTATCATCTGGCGAAAAGTGACAACATGCTTTGGGAAAATGATTGGAATAGAGCCACGCTTGATTGATATACATATTATGACCATGCAAAATTACTGCTTTTGCTGAATATTTCGGGTCTTGAATTAAAATATGTGATTTCTTCCAATCCGGTTTACTTTTTGTTACAAATTTACAATGGAAAAACGTTAAGTATGCGTATTTCAAAAATTGATTCTCATTTCAATTTACAATTCTGGACAGCTTTAGTTCTACAATATCTGAGATAAAGAGCGGAGAAACGGACTTACTAGCAGCAGACATAAATAAATAGGAGTATTAACTACAGATAAAGAATGTTAAATCGTGTTATTAAAGCTTTTGCACGAAGTCGGCTCACATAGCCTTGTAGCTGCACTAGGTCGACTGCAAATTACCTACGCAGCCTCCAGTCGCCACTTCCCATTGTCTGGGGGCCCTTTGTGACGTCACATTGCGTTAAATAGACCTCTTGAATAAGAAAACTTTTTACGGTGGAAGTTTTTAAAAACAATTAATTACTGCTTTTGTATGAATGAAATGTCTTCTTAATATACGCCATACGTTGAGTGATCTCGTGAACACAGGGTGGGTTGGCATGAAATTTCTGTCTTCCTCGAAATGGAGTGCAGAAAGCTACACACTGAGAGTACGTGTACAAGGCCAAAAAGTAAGTAAGATTAGCTTGAAAGTGATCCTAAGCTACTAAAACATTTTGTATTATACTCATAAGTTAATTGACTGTTATTGCCAGAATAAAATAAAATAAAAATAAAAATAAAATAAAACAAAGCGAATTAGGGGAAGGAAATCCAGGAACTGCGTAAGACCTTAAATAAGTCGCAGAACATAACAACGGTATTGAGCGTGAAGTCACAAAATAAGGTTTTTTTTTTATAACCATCTCCTACTTTAGTTTTCAAAATTAGAATCTAGTATGCAAATGCGTTATTAAAAGGAGCTCCATATCTTGCACTTTTTAATATTCAACAACAAAGCCACACTATACAGGGTTATATGAAAATACCAAATCGCTCACGGCCTGTATTTGTTTACATTAAAACTAACAACTTTTATTCTACGACTTTTTTTACCCGATATTTTGAGAATTATCAAATATTCAATATTTTACAGAGATACTCTACTTGTTCCTACTCTGTAATATAACATCGGCAAGTGGCAATGACGCGGCGCTCGGCACGGCGACGCGCGAACTCGCGGCGCGAAACCGCAACAGTGCAGTAATGTCACAAACAGAAATAACATTTTTTGTATGAAATAAACTAATACTGAATTTTGAAAAGTCGTCGAACAAAAGTTGTTAAAGTAAGCAACTACCGGACGAGAGCGATTTGGTATTTTTTATGTAACCCTGTTATCTTGAAATAATTGAAAAAAGAACCGTTTGTACTTCGGCAGTAAATTCTAGCAAGTGCAACTGGTAACAAGGAATCTGATTGTACTAATTATCACAGCGATACTATACCAACATACACAAAGGCAACGAATAAAGTTTACTCGATCAATAGCTCGTTGTTGGTTGTTAAGATAAACTGTAATTTATTGAAATATACTGTACAATGTTATTACTGAATATCGTTATAAAGTATAGTGCATGTCTAGATAATGTTTATCGAGGAAGATAAGGAGCGGCTGTAGCCACGATGCCTGCCTCATTTGACTAAAAGACTTAATTATGCAGCTAAAAAGGCTGCACTTTGCGAAATGAAGTCCATTTGTTTTACGCATGTTGTTATTTTTTACATGCATCATAGGTTGTTACATGATGTGCTCGTAATTTATGACCGTCAAGGTTCGGTTGGAAAGGCCATTAAACTCGAGAAAGATAGCCAAACAATTAAAATGGTCACCTAAAAAAATGGCACTCCGGGAGTGAACAAAAATGAAAACACAAACAGACATTTCGGTTAAAGTATCCCAAGTTCTATGGTTTTCTCCCATTACAAACATAAGTGTCGGTTACAGTAACAGATTGAATAGTTTTTTCTCATCTGAAAGAAGATTTCATTCCAAAAAAACCCTAAAAAAGTGTGTGATTGTAATACCCACATATCTTCCTACAGTCTTAGCTACATGCACTTGCTTACCCATATACATTTCCTGGTTTTCACACATTTCCGGTATCATATATTCAACTTGAAAATCTCAGCTACTCATATAACGAAACTATAATCACCCCAATAGGAAGACAATGCACCGAATCCGGTCACCTAAACAAACATTGGACCGTGTCCAAACTCTGCAATTATTCAGCTAATGAGTCCGGCTCCTTAGGTTAGATTTATCGGCAGCTGGGTAGCCGACATATTAAACTGATGCTCTGTTACACTCCTACTATATTTAGATGCAACACGAGTTTCGCACTTGCATTTGAAAAGTAAAAAAAAAAGCTAATAATATATGAGGCCGTCCCAGTCAAAGGTCAGCAGACGCCATAGAAAGTGAAGTATTTTTTTTTCAAGCGATGCTTGTAGAAACCGTTGGGGTACATTTACGTACCCTTCCAAGTTAGAACGATAGCATCTTAGGTTGCATCATCACTTACCTTCCATCAGCTGAGATCGCAGTCAAGTATATAGGTACTAACTCGTATAGAGTAAAAAAAAGCATCGCACCGGAACGCTAAATCGCTTGTCGGTGCTTCTTTGCTGGTAGGGTGGTAACTAGTCACGGCCGAAGCCTCCCACCAGACCAGACCTGAGCCAATTTAGAAATTATGAAATTCCAAAGTGGCCCGTGGAATACAAGCAGTATTACATTAATCTTTTTTATTTTTATGTTTGAACTTATGGACAAAGGTCAGCTATCTTAAAGGAGATAATATAATATTAACTAGGATGCAACTGATATTTGCATCCTAGTTAATATATCGATAGTTAATTACGCGATCAGGATAGCCAAAATTGCTATTGAGAGGAACAGAACAATCAATATAGATGCGTAGTGTGCTTTATATTATAAGAATATAAAACTGACTCGCATAGAGATCGAATTGTTGTCCTCACAAAAGCTAAAGCTGTCCTGTGTACTCCAGGCATTGCGTCATGTTCGACAGTTTAATTATTTAGTATTTAATTGTATGTATATATTGTTAGTATATTAGGAAAGATCTCTTTCTATGAAAGGGGACACCGAATTTTCAAATAAAAAAACTAATAGTTGCCATGTTTTGTTACTAAGGCCCGGTTGCTTGACTTGACTTTAACCAAAACGTTATAGTTACTTAATATGGCGGTCTGACCCTTATTTCGAAATTCGCCAATTTACATTGTAATCATATAGGATTCCGAAGCTATAAGATTATATGTTCAGCTGTCAAAATAATTTCAAGATTAATTCCACGACTTAGACATGATTAATATTATTATTACTTTTCAGTTTGAATTTCCTATAGCCAAAAAAGGTAGCCCGGAAGAGATCGCTTGCAGCGATAAGGCTGCCTTTGCATACCATTATTTTATTTTGTTCAGTGTATCTTTTTTTTCGTTGTAATGCAATAAAGCGTTGCGTTGTGGTGCAATAAAGTATTTCTTCTTCCCTATTATTATCATAGGTAACCAAGAAAGTCTTTCGAATCAAACTTCGGACGTCCGAACGTATCCGACAACCACCGATAAGAAACCTCGGGATATAGGCATCCGACAAATTTACGTAAAGCTTTTTCGTACAAGAGAACGGTAGCTCCATCTGTCCATATTCTTTAGGTGGCTGCTGAGCGAACTACAGCGCGGCCTTGATGTTGGTGGCAAAACAAGCATTTTTGGCACCGACAAACTGGCGAAAATTTTTCGCCGTCCGCCCTGTCCAGTGTATAATATGTCTATTCCGACAACAGAAAATGTAACGTCCACCTAATCATATTATTAGCTCACTTAAAAACTTACAAATACTTGACCTATAATTATACGAGTTGGTTTTACAAACACAATGGATTCGAGTTCAACATACTATTAACATTACAACTAAGTATGTATAGAATCCACTTCATTTTATTATGCAACGCTTTGAATGCGTCAGGTACCGACATGTGCATCGCTCCGGCACGACATGATACGTTGGTAGGTTGGTAGGTGCGACATGCAGCATCGCGGAAGAATATAACAGAAAAACGACCTTTTACCTAATTACTCAAAAACTAAGGCATTTATCAAAATCTGTTCTAAGCGTTTTTGGATGTTATGATTACCATTTAAACAAAAATTACAATTACATCCATTGTAGTTACCGATGAAAGTTAGAAAAACTAAGATTTTGGAGCAACTTTTGGGAGAACTTTCTATCGATAAAATTTTATCCAATCGTGTTTCTGCTTCTAAGCGATTTTAGATTAAAGACCCAAAATAGTCTTTATAGTTTTTAAATAAAACTTCATTCAAAATCGCCTAAATACGGCTTCTAGACCGGTAAATACCTACATTACAATCAGTAATATTATGAATTTACATAAACTTCATATTCACGCGTTGGAAAATTTAAGCGGCGTTTTCATTATTTACACCATCGTCCACCACTTTGAACATCATATCACACTCATATTATAAATGCAAAAGTATGTGTGTGAGTGTGTGTCTATGTTTGTTCCTCTTACACGCCGTAACTACTGAACTGATTTGGCTCAAATTTGCATTAGAAATACATTATATCTTAGATTAAAACGTAGGCTACTTTTTATTCGGATATTAATTAATTAATTAATTTAGCTACAGTACCCGCGAGATTTGTGATAAACCAAAATTCACGCGGGCGGAGTCGCGGGCATCAATAATTTGTACGACAAACTAACTAAGTAAATACTAAGGCTGTTACAAATAACTCGAAATACATACAAACAATTTCATAAATAAAAACAATATATAGTAAAAAAGATAAAACAATCAGGAACAAAAAGTGCAAAAGCGAACTTTGCATCTGTTTCATTGGATTTTCATCATCGGACGTCAAAGTGTAACACGTTTAATACAAAGTGTATTATCATATAAATTATAGGTCGCAACAAGGCCGCATGCATGATCCAAAGACTCAGTTCAGACGGGTCAATCGTAATCATAATGCAAATAAATGCTTGCACTCCGACAGTGACTGTTGGCACGGCGCGACTAGCTGTAAATTATATGTTTAATTTTTATTTTATATGGCTACTGAGAAAAATAATAAAAAAATATAATCCCAATAATTTCGCTCTGTTAATTATTTATTATTATTGGAACGAAGTTCCTTATCGCGCGTTGTGAAAGGGGGCTAGACGGAAAAAATTCATATACGAAAATTTGTAACGACACTTTTTGCTATAGTAAGCTATTGTAAGCCGTGCGGCGTGCGCATGTTTCTCTGTACTATTTCTATTAGTTTATTTTCTCTTTGGCACATGAAACAGATATAGCAATAGCAAGGGACCAGAAAGAGACCACTTTTCCTTTATATCTCTCGGGTCCCTCGCTATGTATACGTTAGTTAATTAAAAAAAACGACTTCAACTCTCATCAAACTACTGTTAAATACATCCTTTCCAATTAAAATTTTAAGACTTATATGGTTTACTCATGGAAACCATTAACAGAACTGGACTAAATTGAAATAGGACCAAACGGGAAGCGTCAGCTTTCTAATAAAAAAAGAGTAATCAAAATCGATTCACGCAGTCTAAAGTTATGAGACTAAGAGTCGAATTGAAAACCTCCTCCTTTTTTGAAGTCGGTTGATAAAGAATGTATCTAAAATCCAAGATAAATCGAACAAAGCATCCAGATGGTCCGTTCGTTGAAACGCACGCTTCCACGTGCATCTATCCACGGTCAAGGCCGGACCACGCGATGATAGACTAGATATGTTGCACTCTTGTTGCAGCTCGTAAGACTTTGTTTGCGTGTTCTAAATCTTTTTTATCATCTCGTAATACCTACTGTTTATTTTCTTTTAATTTATGTATAATGTTAATTTACGGTTACATTTTTTTAAATTTACAGTAACTTTCAGGGAATATTTTGAGATGGCGAATGTGGCTAAGGGGTATAAGTGTTGTTATTGGTGTAACACTGCTCTGAAGTTAGTAACAAAATCATCTAGTCGTCTAAATTTAGGAAGGTAAATAACCCCTTACGGTAGAAATTACCTTTGGATATCACAGGAACTGATTATATCGGAAAAGTTCTAATTGTCGTAAAATTAGTTTTAAGTCGTCAAAATATTAGTATTAATAAAGAAAGGTATAATTATTATAGGATTCTGAGAGGAGACCAGTAGTCGTTGAGCTAGAGACGATGTATAGTTTTCTTAAGCCGTTCTACAAATGGTACCGCACGTCTGCGGGGCTAGACAAAGTAACAGTCGTTTGGCGTTAACGACAGTAGACAAAAATGTATGGACAAAACAAGTGACTGTAGAAAAACCACGTGACCGAATAGAGAAAAACACGCTGTGTTTGAAAATCGAATACGACTATTTGAACGCTCCCTGGCGTTCTCGCAGACCTTGTAGATAACTTTAGCGTACTTCGCATGACAATTGACAGCCGACAGTGAACAACGCTAAGCATAAAGTAGATTCTGCTTTCATTTGTTTTCATTAGTCACGTGGTTTGTCCATACATTTTTATCTACTGTCGTGAACGCTAAACGACTGTTACTATGTCTAGCCCCGCTGATGTCGACGAGGAAGACGCAGCGGCGCGTCTTTGTTTCTCTGATGAGAAAGCCTTTATCTTTTTCTAGAGCCCTCATTGACAATCGTAGACTCGCTCGCCGTCTCGTAAAGCGCGTGATCTCTTCGTAATGATGTAGAGCGGAGAACAAGCGCAGTTTTATGATACTTTGACTTACATTTCGTGAAAGAAAGCGTGAGTACTTATGTTAATTTACTAACACGTAATTATTTCGAGATTAGTTACAGTCACGTAAGCTCTTTCCAATGGAAACTTTGCGAAAAGGCCACATTAATAATTATGAGAAAAAAAATCTCAATAGCTGACATAGCAAACGTTACTTTGCCATATAAATTATTTCTCACGTACCTACGATAGGTATAAAAAATAGTTTACGACCTACTCTCAGATCTACCGGATGTAAATAAAAAAGTCATAAAAATCAGTCAATCCGCTTAGGAGGAGTTTTGTAACAAACATTATGACACGAGAATTTAATTTAAGTATTAGAGTTTAATAAATAAGTATATTTTTTTTCAAGGGATTTATATTACACAAAAAAATCAAAGAACTTCAAGCACGAATTTTTATTCATTCCAATGACAGATTGAAGTATGCTAAATACAACATTAAAAAAGTATATTGATATCGTATACGCTTATGGAAAATTTTGTGCGCCCGGCATTGATATTTAATACTATGGATTTCGGATCAGCGCTAAAAAGTGTCCGAGCCGAAAGAGAGCCAAAACGCGAAAAGGTTTTTAATCGCACTTCAGTCTCGTGTTTGATTCATCACTCGTTCATCAGAGAGAACACGCCTTAATAATGCCGCTCTGTGCTTTTTTCACACATATACAAAATTAGGCTGTATGATAATGGTTTAAAAATTACAATGTTTTAGTTTGTTTATAAAAATACACATGTACACTCGTTTATATAGGTTTTCTCGGGACACTTTTTTCGTGAATTTTGTATTACACCCGGGGTCCATAGATTTATATGTCAATGGCGCTCGGGCTCGAAATTTAACCTTATTAACCTTAGAGGAGTTCAGAACAGATCATGTCTGTCATAATGTACCGATTGACAACAGAATTGAATAGTAGATAGGTGCTACCCACTTTTTACGTCTATGAAACAGAGCAGTAATTTCCAATATTATGAACACTATACTAAACTCAAAAGAAAACCTGTCCCATGGCCTGTCTGCTTCTAGCCTTGACAAAACATGTTTTTGCTTTTCTGTATAATTAGCAAATTTTTCACTTTAATAGAAGGCTCTAATTCTTGCATGACTTCAAACAATGAAAGAAGTTTTAAATTCTATACGTTTTATTTTTAACATCTGGGGTACCGAGCTTTGCCTGGTACTTTTTTTTGGTAAAAACGACACTTTCTAAAAATGAATCCCCCCGAAAGCCCCGCTATACTAAATTTCATGAAAATCGTTCGAGCCGTCATATCAAGAATTGCTCGTTTAAAGGTATAATATTCAAAAAGGCTCTCTCAACTCTCAATTTAAAATTGCGTGCGTGCGATTTCCATACTCAAGAGATTCGGGATCAGCAGCAAAGTGCTAGCATTGTCTCTGCATACTTTTGAAATAGTCATAATGCTGCCTGCACAATGACCTGTTTAAAGCTAAACGTCCACGGCACAGCAAATATTCCACATCCTTCTTCCGAGTCAACATTTGATGATTCTAGAAGGTAGTATCTTGAACAATTGTATGACACTGAACAATTGTATTTTTTATTACATCGAACAACAGCCATTACTGCAACCAGTTGTTTTAGATTCATAAATATTTCATAGGTTTACTGAACTTTATTCGAATCGAATCTAAGATTTGATTTTGTCTATGTGTCCGCCCGTCTTTCAGAGTCTCATAACTTTTCTCATAACATTAACAGAAATACATAAAATTTCAAGAATTATATTCAGAAATCATATATAAACGTACAACCGAAAAGATCGGTATTAATATTATTTGCAGAGGGCACCCGTAGAAGCAAATGGGGGCAAAAATTATTTATTTACTTCAAAATAAAATAATTTAATTGAAAATTTTTTTAAGCACAGTACAAAAGATTTTTTATAATTTAAATTGACGATTACAAACTTGCTGTTTTGTCCTGGGTGTTTTGGGGCGAACCTATATAATTGTTCTAAGTGTTACTGTAAATAATGGAAAAAAGTCAGTTACTTCATTTCGCAAATAAAAAATTTCATCTAAACCACTTAAAAACAACCTGCTCATGAGTACTACAATCCATTAAATGTGCACCGGCCGCTCATTAAAAATACAATTGATAAACCTCCTTTCATACATAATGTAGATAACATCTCGCACTTTACTACTCATTGAAATTAAGAATAAAAAATTGTTTTCGTCTCGCTCGCGTTCACAAGCAGTGATAAGTATGTGAGGGTGAAACAAATAGAATTTCAATACCGCTCGTTTTCTGAACGAGTAGTAATCTTCACTTTACTTTCTCATGGAGAACAAAATTCGTAAAAGCGATGTGTGAACTTGCATCAAAGAACATGCAGCGTTCACTAAACAAGTAAGCGTGATTGAATTGAACCACATCTGTCGTTTGGACTCACGCAGGTAGGAATACTTTCGGAGGTTTTGTTTTAACAACATCAGGGTATCGTGTTACGTGTTCTGAGTCGCGAAGTGCAGTTTCGCAGACCCGTGTGCGAGAAGCATTAGGACGCAACATTGTAAGGAGGCGTTGACCTCACGAGGTTGTGCCACCACTATTTCCCGAAACCTGTTCGTTTCGTACTTATATAGATTATTTATTTTTATGTTTATAACTGGATACATGAGGTAGGTCGTGACTTATTCTTATCGAGTGTTTAGTGATAATTTGGAGTTGTCGAAAATATTCGTAAAATTTTCATTCAAAATCTTTCAAAATTTAGCTACAGTTACTGTCAGATAAAATTAAAAACCATAAATATTATTTAATTTGACAGTGCGTATAAGCTCTATTTGAAGTCGTTGACAATTTTCACGTCTGTAAGGAAAAAAATTCCATTAAAAAACTTCCATTCAAAATGAAGCTATAGTTACCGTCAGATAAGATTAAATACAACCGTAAACATTATTTAATTTGACAGCGCGTAAGCGAGCGCTCGGTAACAGACAACGGATAAAGCACAGAAAAAAGAAGGCAACAAAATAAACCATAATAACTTGTCAGCATCTTACTTTTCTGTGGGATAGAGTCTGGAGTCTGGTCAATCTTCAATGAACTCGCGCTTTAGAGTTGAATTTAAAATTCAAATAAATTAAAAGTATCTATTCCTTGTGGTTAATTTCATCATCATAAGAAATCAATGGCGCCTAGGCGTTTACGCTATCTAAGAAATCTTTGTGCAAAAAAAAACCATGCTCTCAAAGATCAAAGTCCAGCGCAGACAGGACGAAAGTCATTCAACTTGATATTTTGTGACACAGTTTATTCAAGCATTTTATTTACCCTGCCCCGTTCCCTGACGTGCCTCAAATACGTGCACTACAAAAAGTAAGCAAAATTAATAAGATAAAGATTTAGAAAAAAAGTTCTTTTAAGACGACGTCCAAAAAACTTTTTGTAAAGGCTTACAATGTTATCCACCCACACATGCAGATTGCAGACCTTCGCTAAAGTACGGTCAGCGAGAGATTACGTTTCTGACACTACACATTTTATAGACAGTTTAGTAGTATACTTAAGTATACAAATATTATGTAAATGATAAGGTTTTTTCGACTGCTGCTTTTTAAGGTGGATCTCCGTTTTTATCAATAGCCCGAAGGAATTGCGGATATTTCTTTTCCGACCAATTTCAACTTCGAAACGTTTTGTATGTTATAGGACTCATAATAAACTTAGTTATCTAATTCATTTATTTTTGCAATATAAGTGAATAATAAGGTTTAGGTCCTAGGCATATACAAGGAGGCCTTAGTCCGTCAAGGTAGAGTCCCTGGTACGAATAAGTGTGAAGGTGAACGAGTTTATACAAATTGTACGCAAGAACTTTTATCATTGCCCGAAGGCCGAATATCCCGAACACGTATTGGAATACTTAACAGATAATACTTAAGATATTAATTAGCTGTTGTGTAATGTTTTCCTTGCCGATTAGATTCCAGCTATTCCTAACAATGTTCCTAATGTTCTACAACGCTCAAGTTTTTTCTACACACATATATAAGTTCTAGTACAAAATAACCATACATTTGGAGATAACGAGTATTTTCGAACTGTCAGAATTGCAATCTCCCAGTGCCCGCTCTATAACTTATTCTACTAAATGTACATGGGATGGTTTTTATAATGAATCTACAGGTGTGGCTTGGAGTCCACTTACAACACGATGTCTTAGGCCTCAGGCATATACAATAGGCCTCAGTCCGTCAAGGTAGAGTCCCTGGTACAAATAAGTATGAAGGTAAACGAGTTTATAAAAATTGTACGGAAGAACTTTTTTAAGGTACGAAGGCCGAATATCCCGAACACGGATCTGACTGAATACTTAATGGCCTAACTTACAGGTATTTTTTGTGACAAACTCGAAAAGTATATTTTTACGAAAATTAATTCTGAGTACCAATTTTACCATTACATTAAAATAGTTCTATTACCGCTCGACCACAAACCATGCAATAATAGTTTTACAAAAAAAAAGGCATAATGGTTCCTAGCAAAATTTTCTTAAAAAAATATTTTAGTTTTGTTTTGTTTTGGATATCTATTACAGTCCATGTATGTCTTTCCATACATATAAATGCTTGTATACTATAATTAATCTGCGTGAAAAACCGACAAAAATGCGTACATTACAAAGTCAAAGAGCAATTACATATGGGACTCATGAGTCGAGGCTCGAGAGTGGAAATCGGTACACGGTTAAGATGTCTTTAAACCAGGTCGCCTTGCATAAGGAACGCACGACAGTCGACACACTCAAAGAGTGGCCAAGCTTTGTAGCAGGCACGCGCTGTTATTCCATACGTTGAAAGTTTCTACTTTATACAACGTTTCCTTGCTACCCATAGAAAGTGATATAAAACCCAAAACTCAAACTCAAAACATCTTTATTTCACATAGGCCTAATGTACAGGCTCTTGTAAAATGTCAATATGATATTTGCCGCTTAAGTATGGTAATAATTACAAGTCGACTTAAAACTAAGATTGCGAGGGTAGTAGCTATAATAATTGTTCAAGTGAGAGTCGGGCTCGAGCCACTGAGGATTCCGTACTATCGTGCCGTGGATCTATTAGGGATGAAAAAAAAATAGCTTACGCAAATAGCACAAAAAACATGACTCATCCGGCGTTACCGGCGTTACCTCGCTCTGAGGTGTTCCATGTAAGGCTTGAAGTGCAAGCGAGTGTTGTCACGTTCAACTATCGTCAGTAAACGGACTTTACAGACAACCAATTTTTTTTTATAATCTAATATATAAAGTTTTAAAGGTAATTATATTGTTTTGTATATTATTCCGCCAAAGAATACCGACGCAAGTTTATGTATCGATATATTAGTTCACCCTCACAGACTAAACTTTTAATAACCGCGCCGCCGGTCTCAATAAAACCAGTAATTTGTTGCACTGAGGTTGACACAAATCCTTTGCTCGCTATTTATGAGTTTTGTATTAATTTGCATCTTCAATGCTTGTTCTCGAGATTAAGTCGCAATCAAGCTAACAATTTACTGCATTTCTACTTTTTACATTACAGATTGCCAACTTAGTTATCTGTAACGGAACTCTTCTCTTGGAATTTTTCCCTGCTCGTGTTTTTAAACGAAATAAAAAAGAAATACATAATTAATAATTAATATTTTACCAACCCTACGGCAAAAATATTCGTTCATTAATTGTTTCAGCCGACGGACGTCCACAGCTGGACAAAGGCCTCCTGCAATGACTTTCAAACTATCGTATAGTTTGAAAGGCATTCGTTTCCAGCGACTTCTCGCGATGTCCTCATGTCCATCAGTAGGCTGATTCTGTGTCGTTCAGTTTGTTAGCTAATAACCCTCACTGGATTTTTAACTAAGAAAACAAGTACAAAAATAAAATCTTTTTTGCATTCTTTTTGCACGCGTTACCAACGTAGGTTGTTATGGTATCATGACACCATGTCATGCTGGTTGCTAGCTAATCAGCCCACTGGTCGGTGGTATGCAGAGTATCAACGTTTCCTCATGCAGAGTATCATATCTAGCACTTATGAATATAGTATTAAGGATTATTTACATGAATTAAATCCTTGAGGGTAAATTAAATGCTGTAATTATTTTAGCTCATTTAGTTTTTAGGAGCCTGAGTTTGTTGGGGCATTCTCAGTGCAGGGCGCGTTTGAACCCTCGTAAACTTAGTTTTAAGTCGACTTGTAGTTATCACAATACATATGCGACAAATATAATATTGACGTTTTACAAAAGTCTGTTCGTTAGACCTATGTGAAATAAAGATATTTTGAGTTTTGAGTTTTTGCACAATCACACAGATTTAAAAATATTACCAAACATGTTTTCGAGCCGACTGTTAATTTGATGTCGTTCACGTGCAAAAACAAAATTAAAACTCATCAGATTCTATACATGCCCTTCGAATCTTCGGGTTTTCAAAGCCGGACGGACAAATCGGACGCATGAAAGCGTTGAATGCAGGGATTTTTTGCTAGCTTACAATGTAGTGGAGGATATTTTCTTGTTTTTGTGGAATCTCCACCGATAACGAACCTAAAGATGTGGCAATCAGAACATGTTACGCAAACCTTCTTTATTCATATAAAGTAATATTAGCTCTTCTGTCTGTACCACTTAATTATTAGTGGCCACAATATGACAGAAACCGTCTCCATGGAAACGTGCGTGCAGACTATTAACAAGTGTCACACTACTAACAAGACATAGGGGACCGCGGTCTGAAGGCAATACAGTGGTCAGCTTGCCACTGACGCTGTCGGTGTCAAAACGTGCTGTATTTTTGGCACCGGTAAACTGGCGATACTTTTTCTCGCGATCCGCCGCGTCCAGGGTATAGCTCTATTAATACTTCTTATTATTTAATTGTTGTACCAGATGGACCAACTTCGTTGGGGCAGATAAGGACGGGCATCGGACGGGGATCAAATAAATCGTATCGTAATGGCTTGTTCTAATGCGAATGAGTACAGAGTACCTACTACTCGAAGGCGATTATGATTTATGCCTGCTGATTGCTCAATCTATTCTTTTTCAGTAATACAATCTTTCTTCATCAACAATCCCATTTTGGAACAAGTTTCTTTATTGTCGCTATCATGCGGGGGGCTAGGCAAAAGAAATTTGATATTTTGCGTGAGTTAAATTCCGTCACGAACAAAATCTATGAAAATCTTCGAAAATCTAGAATGAAAGTGTCTCTTATTAGACAACAGAATGGACACGCATGCAAGCACGTGCAAGACTTGGTATGACAAACGCGAGTTAATTGAAGACAGCGCCATCCATCTTGCGATGCGTAAAATCACACATGAAAATATAAAATGGAGTTTTGTTTTAGGTGTTATTCCAAACTTAGTTTCCACCGAGTGTTCCACGACATTCACGTATTTTATATTATTTCCTACTGCTGGCCGCGGGTCTCCTCTCAAAATCAGAGAGTTTTGGCCATAGCCTACCGCGCTCGCCAAATTCGGGTTGGCGGGCTTGGGATGCCTTTGAGAACATTGTAGTGGAACTCAGGTGCAAGTGATATTTAGTTTCTACAAACGCACGTAACTTCGAAAATACAGAGGTATACGAACCCCCGACTCCCTGACGAAAAGCAGAGTTCTGAACCAATGGGCTATAGCACTGCTTCACTATAATCACTAATATGGAAAACTAAGAAATGTTTCTTGCGGAAAAACTTCTTGCGGAGTTCGTCCTGGTAGATACCACCGCAGTGTCTGTTAATTCTACCGTGAAACAGTTATAATGTAGGTACTACTGTGTTTCGATTTAAAGGGCACTGTACGCCGACGTGATAACTGGGCAAACTGAAACCTAACAACTGATGTCTTATCAGGATGATGAGCGCAGTGCAGTGTGTTTATTAATAATTATTTATTAATAATTTATTAATTAATATTGATTGCTCAATCTATTATTTTTCTATAATACAATCTTTCTTCATCAACAATCCCAATTTGAAACTAAGTTTCTTTTCGGACGGTATCGCGAATTAATTAATATTTATTCATAATTTATTATTAATTAATTAATTAATATTGCAACGCAACACTTAACATCTTGCTCGTCTCAACATTCTTTATTAAAAAAACATATATCCTGACGTAATGATTTATCACGGTTATTACATGACGTACCGATTTATCACGGTTTAATTCATTCCCGTACATCTCAGTTTTTTACAGCGTAAGTGAATGTAGAAAGATAATTAATAATAAACTTGACATAAGCCTTCTAGTTGTGCGTATAACGGCGAAAACTGATAAACGTTCCGACTTCCGATCAACATTGGCTTGACGGTCATTGCCACGCAAACTAAAACAAGTAGACAAGTATAAGGTTAAGGTCGAATTACAAAGTTGCAGTTTGTTCGCCTTGTATACAAAATATTTACTCGTTTAGTATAAGGAAGCGACACAGTTTCTAGTATTTCGTATGCAAATTATAGGCAGAGTGTGTCAAGGTACTACATTTTTAACCCCCGAGGCAAAAACAGGGGCTTAAAAGTTTGACGTCGATGTCTGTCTGTGTGTGTCTTTCCGTGGCATCGTAGCTCTCAAACGGATGAACCGATTTCTATGCGGTTTTTTTTTTTATTTTCTTTAGGTGGTTCTTAGCTAGGTATATTTAAAGTAAAAAAAAACGATAATTGTGCTTTTGTTATAGTGTTAAACAGCTTTTTTATTTTATTTAACTTGCGAACTATGTAGTTAGGCAATTATAACGTTCGCCGAATACAGCTGTGGCCACTTTATAAATAAACTGTAAAAAGAAGTTAAACTGGTTTTCGTGGTACGGAATCCTAAGTGTACCAGGTGCGGTTCTGACTCGCACTTGGCCATTTTTTCTTAATTATTTTTTCTTAACTTCTGGTTTAAGAATCTACATAATATCTAAATTTTGCTTTCTTGACAATACCAATAGATCCTGGAATCTGGACTCTAGGTTTGTTACTAGTGAATTCAGGCTTGCCTCAAATCCCGCGGGATTCGTGTAATTTCCCTGGATGAAGTGTTGTTATTCCCAATCTTTGTTCCTGCTAGCAAGTATGCTTGCTGTAGTAAATTCATTTGCTTAAAATCTCGCGGGAACCGGAGATTTTTGCGTCATAAAAAATTAAATTAAATAATAAAAAAATCTCCGCTTGTCAAATTGTAACGATTACTACTTGCACAAGCACTAAATCGAGTAATCATACGCCAAAAATGCCCTACATAATTTTGCAATAAATACAGCTGGACCGATTTTAATTAACCATAGCTAAGACCCACCGCAAGGAAACTGCGCCAAATCAGTTCAGTAGTAAGGATGATTTTTTTTTTCATTTTTCATTTCATTAGAAATTCTGAGAATTTATCCCCAACCTCTCTTAATTATCACGTTATTCCTTAGCTGTCCATTTTTAAAGCCACAGCTGTCAATTTAAAATTTGCGCACAACCAAATTAGCTCCAATGTCGCGTGTTTGGCTCAACGCAACGGCGCGCGGCGTGTTCTGTTGAGACTATTTAGTGTTCTGTGGTTGAGGTAACACATTGTTGCAGTTTGTTGGCCTACTCCACTGAACGCGTGTGCAGATTAATTCAATAGGATCAGAGTATTACGTGCTGTATTACGGTCGTTACATGTATTTGTTTCATGATACTACTCGGTAAACCGGTAACATCGTGACAAAGTGGCAGAGTTGATGTACCTACATGCTTTATTCTCGGGCATTTCATTGTACTTGACTTACAGCTACCGTTTATTTTTAGACTTCTTGATCACATATTACAAGTTTACAGGATTATTATACCTATCCAGTATCAGACAGTAGACACTAAGGTCCATATGGTCTCTTTGAAGTACAAAAGATGCTCAAATACTCTAAAACTTGGGGTTAATTCCGCCTAGATTTTCTTATTATTATTGATGGGTTTGTGCTTAACTAATATCCTGCCTGATGGAAAACAATAATAGGATAAGATGAAGAGCGCTTGCCTAGAAAATGAATCGTAATATTTGACAAGAAGCAAAACATTATAATGCTTTAGGTAAATCCGTATGTTTTTTTGTTTTTGTACCATAAAAATACATTTAAGTTTGAAAACCGCTATACTTCTATGGTCACTATATAAAAAGAAAAAAGCTTTTATAACGGTTTCGAAGGACCTTTGGAAGTAGAATCCATTGGAAAACTTCGACTCCTACTTGCATTGCTTTTTCTACTTTCATGTACTTAATAAAGGTTCCGTATTAATTAGTGTAGCATGTTGAGCTAATTAAACGTCTTTTTCAAGTTTATAGGGCAAAAATTGAGGTTGAAGGTTTTTGCGACTTTTCTCCTTTAGGATGAAATAGACAAAAAAATTACACTTGTTATTATTTTACTATTTTAATGTGACTTTTTTTAAAAAACATGATAAATATTCGCGTCGCTTACAAATAAGTAGTATAACAGACCCGTCAATCGAGGTCCGTCGTTTCGTTCAGTCGGCATATTTCTCAAGTGCCGCCACCGACGGCGGGCCGTGTCAAGGTCGTTAACTCTCGCCAACAATGTTGCAGTTTCTTGTCCCACTGAACGATGCTTATAATCAATAAGATCTGACGTATACCAGTATGTATACCGGTCGGTCTAGTCTCGATAACTTTATTTCGTGCGATATTAAATTTCTCGATGAAATCTTAGAATGAGTGTGGTTGAACTTAGCCCACACTTTTCGTTCATTAAGACTTTGGCTAAGCGATTTTAAAGTTAACTCTACATTGATGCCAATTCTGCTGTTTAAAATCTCTAAACTAAACTCACTTGACGCGTCTATATTATTAATTATGTTGTGCACCGATTTCAAAATGCTCCCCTAGGAAAAGCAGCACTATTTTTAGACGCGTCAAGTTAGTCTAGAGGTTTTGCACAACAGAATAATAATTTATTAGCGACGTTTTATTGACGAGAATATCTAACATGAGCTAGCTCTTGATAATATTACTGTACCGTAAATCAAAATTGCGTGAGAGGATTTGCGTATAAAAAGAGTAGACTGCAAGTTGATGTCAAATAGGATAGAAAGAAGTGTTGTACCGACAGCCGACTCCACATAGTGTGGCAAAAAAGGCGATGAAGATGAAGAAGAATCGTAAACCATGGACACACATTGTTCTTAGATTTTATATGGTTTTAATTAAGTAAGTGATTCACTAGATATTAATCAGACATAACATGACAGTGATATCCCCGCCTGCGACAAAATTAAATAGACCAAAAAAGTTGCTTTCTGTCTGCCCACTGCCCAGTTTTAATTCCAAGGACTAATCTATATATATAAAAGAATGAGGCATTTTGGTGATTTTGGTTGTTCCAAGGATTCCGCCAAAACTATAGGTCGTAGAGATCTGAAATTCGGTACCTAGGTAGATATTAGGTCATGAATTCGTACTAAGACGGGGATTCCAGAAATTCAAATTGTAAGGGGTAAAAACCGTTGGTTTTTTGGATTTCCCCATACAAAAGTGAAATTTTTTTCGTTGTTCCAGGAATTCCCGAAAAGCTACAAGTCGTAGGGATCTGAAATTTGGTACCTAGGTAGATATTAGGTCATGAATTCGTACTAAGACGGGGATTCCAGAAATTCAAATTGTAAGGGGTAAAAACCGTTGGTTTTTTGGATTTCCCCATACAAAAGTAAAATTTTTTTCGTTGTTCCAGGAATTCCCGAAAAGCTACAAGTCGTAGAGATCTGAAATTTGGTACCTAGGTTGATATTAGGTCATGAACTCGTACTAAGACGGGGATTTCAGAAATTTCAATTGTAAGGGGTAAAAACCGTTGGTTTTTTGGATTTCCCCATACAAAAGTGAAATATTTTTCGTTGTTCCAGGAATTCCCGAAAAGCTACAAGTCGTAGGGATCTGAAAATTGGTAACTAAGTAGATATTAGGTCATGAATTCGTACTAAGACGGGGATTCCAGAAATTCAAATTTTAAGGGGAAAAAACCGTTGGTTTTAGGGATTTCTCCATACAAAAGTGTAATTTTATTCGTTGTTCCAGGGATTCCCGAAAAACTAAAAGTCGTAGAGATCTGAAATTTGGTACCTAGGTTGATATTAGGTCATGAATTCGTACTAAGACGGGGATTCCAGAAATTCAAATTGGAAGGGATAAAAATCCTACTTTTAAGGGATTTTCCCATACAAAAGTGTAATTTTTGCGTTGTTCCAGGGATTCCAGCGAAATTAAAAGTCGTAGAGATCTGAAATTTGGTACCTAGGTTGGTATTAGGTATATCATGAATTCGTATTCAGAAAGGGATTTTCGAGATTCAAATTTTGAGGAGGAAAAATTTTGAATTTTTTGGCCGCCATTTTGAACTTTTTTGTTACTGGGCCGATTGCTTTGAAAATCGATATTTGACTATGGCAGCAAGCATAGAGACGGAATTTGTGGTCAAAATTTAAAAAATAGGCCGCCATTTTGAACTTTTTTGTTACTGGGCCGATTGCTTTGAAAATCGATATTTAACTATGGCAGCAAGCATAGAGAAGGAATTTGTGGTCAATATTTAAAAAAGTGGCCGCCATTTTGAACTTTTTAGTTACTGGGCTGATTGCTTTGAAAATCGATATTTGACTATGGCAGCAAGCATAGAGAAGGAATTTGTGGTCAAAATTAAAAAAAGTGGCCGCCATTTTGAACTTTTTTGTTACTGGGCCGATTGCTTTGAAAATCGATATTTGACTATGGCAGCAAGCATAGAGAAGGAATTTGTGGTCAAAATTTAAAAAAGTGGCCGCCATTTTGAACTTTTTTGTTACTGGGCCGATTGCTTTGAAAATCGATATTTTACAGTGGCAGCAAGCATAGAGAAAGAGTTTGTGGTCAAAATTTAAAAAATAGGCCGCCATTTTGAACTTTTTTGTTACTGAGCCGATTGCTTTGAAAATCAATATTTTACAGTGGCAGCAAGCATAGAGAAAGAGTTTGTGGTCAAAATTTAAAAATAGGCCGCCATTTTGAACTTTTTTGTTACTGGGCCGATTGCTTTGAAAATCGATATTTGACTATGGCAGCAAGCACAAAGAAGGAATTTGTGGTCAAAATTTAAAAAAGTGGCCGCCATTTTGAACTTTTTTGTTACTGGGCCGATTGCTTTGAAAATCGATATTTGACTATGGCAGCAAGCATAGAGAAGGAATTTGTGGTCAAAATTTAAAAAAAGTGGCCGCCATTTTGAACTTTTTTGTTACTGGGCCGATTGCTTTGAAAATCGATATTTGACTATGGCAGCAAGCATAGAGAAGGAATTTGTGGTCAAAATTTAAAAAAGTGGCCGCCATTTTGAACTTTTTTGTTACTGGGCCGATTGCTTTGAAAATGGATATTTGACTATGGCAGCAAGCATAGAGAAGGAATTTGTGGTCAAAATTTAAAAAAGTGGCCGCCATTTTGAACTTTTTTGTTACTGGGCAGATTGCTTTGAAAATCGATATTTGACTATGGCAGCAAGCATAGAGAAGGAATTTGTGGTCAAAATTTAAAAAAGTGGCCGCCATTTTGAACTTTTTTGTTACTGGGCCGATTGCTTTGAAAATCGATATTTTACAGTGGCAGCAAGCATAGAGAAAGAGTTTGTGGTCAAAATTTAAAAAATAGGCCGCCATTTTGAACTTTTTTGTTACTAAGCCGATTGCTTTGAAAATCGATATTTTACAGTGGCAGCAAGCATAGAGAAGGAATTTGTAGTCAAAATTAAAAAATGATGAACTTTTTGGCCACCATTTTGAACTTTTTTGTTACTTGGCCGATTGCTTTGAAAATCGATATTTGACAATGGCAGCAAGCATAGAGAAAGAATTTGTAGTCAACATTTTAAAAAGTGGCCGCCATTTTGAACTTTTTTGTTACTGGGCCGATTGTTTTCAAAATTGATATCTGATTATCGCAGCGAGCATAGAAAAGGAATTTTTGGTAAAAATTTAAAAGAATTGGCCACAATTTTGTACTTATATGTCTTACCATGGTAGCAAGCAACCACGGCCGGATGGACGAACGGACGGTGGAGTCTTAGTAAGAGCTTTTACCCTTTGGGTACGAAACCCTAAAAATGGCCACCATATTTAACTTTTTTGTGACGATCGAATTTTTCAAAATCAATATGTGACTATTACCAGGAAGCAAGAGAAAATTTTGTGGGCAAAATGGTGTGTAGTGCAGGAATTTTGGAAATTAAACCACCATAGTAAAGCATAACTCAGAAGTTAACGTGAGCGAAGCCGCGGGCGTTTGCTAGTTTAGTATAGTTCAGTGACTACATATTTTATTTGATAGAAAATTCCCAAATCACTGGTTCCATATTCAAATCAGTAGGCAATATTATAGTAAATCATCGCGAACAATGTTGTCGTTCGTTGACCCTATGATAAGGCTCAATCATGCAATCAATGACATTAAATTGTATTACGCATACGATCTATTTGTGCGCATGCCTACCGCAAGTAGATACTAAGTCCTAGCCACGTTAATTGGTTTTAATTTTCTTACAAATAAATATACTATAGGGTATCTCAAACCTCTGACATAATACCAGTACGCTGTACTAAATATTCTATACAATTGACAGTTCCTTTTTTGTGTCCCTCGATACTAAAATTGACATATATAACTGAAATTTGAAAATGATCGTAGCTTTGGATTTATTTTATTTTAGCAGGACAGATTAATTTGTTTTGCTATAATCCGCTACTTGAAAAGATTCTGTATGGTATTCTGTTCTCAGGAGATGTTGACTTCGTTGACTTAGGATGTCCCGGTGTCGGGACGAAACGTGCGTCGAAGAAAATGTTGGAAAATTGTGTGTGGTGTTTCATGTGAGCAGTAGTGTTGCCCAAATGCAAGAACAAGACGAGACTCAGCCAGTCTTGGTCTTGGTCTTGCGCCAGTACATCTGGTCTTGGTCTTGGTCTTGGTCTTGCACGCCCAGTCTTGGTCTTGGTCTTGGTCTTGCAGCAAGAGTCTCGCAAGTCTCGCAATTACCTATTAGCCTATTGCTATAAAACGGTAATTTAGATGTGAGAACAATGTAACATTTTGAGTAAGTATACATTCTAAGTAAGTTTGGATTAACATAGCTTTTTTTTTAATCACTACAAGTTAGTACTTGACTGCGATCTCACCTGATGGTAAGTGACGATGCAGCCGAAGATGTTATCGTACTAACTTGGACGGAGTAAGCAAACCCTAACGGATTCTACACAGCATCGCGCCGGAACGCTAAATCGCTTGGCGGTGCGTCTTTGCTGGTAGGGTGGTAACTAGCCACGGCCGAAGTATCCCAGCAGACCAGACCTAAGCCAAATTAGAAATTATAGGTACAATTCTAAAGTGGCCTGTGGCGGGAATCGAACCCGCGACCTCACTCTCTAATCCGAGCGCGCGCCACTGCGTCAGGGAGGTCGTCTAAAAGCTACCTACAGTATAGAGCCAAATTAATTTAATGTTGACAAATTCAAAAAATCGATCGACACCGGTGGAGTTTGAACCCACGACCTTTGCGATCCGTGCCTATGCTCTAACCTACTGAGCTATCTACCGTGTCCCCACGGTAGCAACTTAGCAAACCTGCATTAACTTGACTGACTTGATTTAGCGTTCCGGTGTGATGCTGTGTATAAACCATTAGGGGTTGCTTACCTCTTCCAAGGTAGTACGATAACATATTGTATTGGGCTGCATCGTTACTTACCATCAGGTGAGATCACAGTCAAGTACTTGTAGTGTGTAAAAAAAACGGCGGTCGGCCCGCGAAATTCACATTTTATTTTGTTTTTCGCGAATATTCAACTAGTACAATGAATTAGGCTCATAGCGTTCATTTTGCGAAAATACCAATATCATCTTCACAGGTTTATATAAAGTCTTTAACTTGGAAGCGTCCAGTTTAGGAATTCAGTTCGAATGCCGAGTTTGACATGAGTAACTCACAATTCACAAATTGGTCGATAATCGAACTACATTCCTAAACTGGACACTTTCAAGTGAACATTTTTATATAAAACTGGGAAGATTATACTCTTACTTTTGCAAAATGAATTCCATAAGCAAAATAAAATGTGAATTTCGCGGGCAGAGGGTGCGATTTCACGTTAACTGCAAGACGCAAGAGTCTCGCAGGCTTAGTCTTGTTCTTGCTCAAATCTTGCACTGCCAGTCTTGTTCTTGGTCTTGCTAAAATTAGGCAGTCTTGGTCTTGGTCTTGGTCTTGCAAAAATGCAAGAACAAGACCAAGACTGCAAGACCAAGACTGATTTTGGGCAACACTAGTGAGCAGTGTTCCTGCATATTGTAACATATAGAATCTTTTCAAGTAGCGGATATATAAGTAGCGGTATAGCAAAACAAACTTATCTGTCCTGCTAATTATGGATTTCCGCAAAATAACGCCTGCTCCATTCAATATTTAATTTAATTTTAGTTCCGTGGACGCTGATGCCAGATAACTCAACAATCAGCGCCAAAATGACGAAAATCAAGTGTTTTCATTTTAATGTTTTACAGTCTGAAGTCCACCGTACTTGTACTTGTATCACAGAGGTCAGTGAGGGTATCTCAAATACTTCTATAGTATATTGAATCTACTTTTTTTGAAGCAGACGGATGAGGTTAGGGTGTGGTGGCGCGCGCTTGGGAAGGCCTACGTCTTGCCGTATTATTACTATTTCTGTGCCTACGTCCAACTTCTGACTGAAATGATGAGGGTAAATCTACTTTTTGAAAGAAGAGAAATGTATAGAGTTATACGCAAAATTTCAGCTCAATCAGTTAAAGATTCAAAATCAAGTTGCAAGATTCCACCCGAACAAATTACATATTATATACATACACTGCCAGCTAAATAAAAGGTTTAAACATTTACACTCTACCAGTCTTGAAAGCACCTCGGTTTATCCCTAAAATTATAATCACGTTCAGTTTTAACATTACTTGGAATTTCTATGCTCGGACACAAAACTTATTATTAACTGCTTTGCTACTACGAGACAGTCCTACTAAGGTTATTATTATAATAATAGGTATGTAATGCATACACGTATTTAAAGTAATTCTTACACCCTGCACCGTATCTACATGGAATAATCCTTCACAACTTTTTGTAGGTACTTTCCAGATCTTTATATGTATTTACAGGTAAAGAGTAGACATATATTTTGTATATGTCCGATATAATGATCGAGCGAAGTGCCGAAAGAGTGTTATAATATGTAAAATTAATGAACAATTATTGAAATCAGTAGATAAAAATGATGTCATCCCTTTTAGGAAGTTGCATGGTCTACAGTGGAAAATCACCCCAAAGTTGTTTGCTGTTGGGCTCTCCTGTAAAGTATGATAATCTTAAAACTGATGTTGTTTACTTCCGATCTATTTATGGGTTCCGACATTTATGTACGTATTCGTAAATAACAATGCACAGCTGTTACTAGTTTTAAACTTAATCGAACGTCGTAATAATTCAGAAATAATGTATTTAATTACTATAATTGATGACGGTGGTAACCTTCTGGAAACTTACAAAAGGAACTAAGTAACTAAGTAGACACCTATAAAATATTTCATGTTTGAATATAGTAAATTAGTAAGTACTTAAATTCGCAGATCGAGGTAAATATTGTGTGTTAATAACCAGTTATCGTGCAAAGCCAGTCCTACAGGACAACACTCGTAGGTATATTAAGAAGGCTCTCCCTGATCTTGGCAATTTCTGCCTATTTCCCAACGGATTTTAAGTCATAAGGCCAAGGCAAAAACATAAGCCGAAATCGATAAAAAAAAATCCGGTTTCCCACATCCCTCCCCACGATAGGCATACTTACACCTATCTAGTTAATATATTCAATGCATTCCCTATCAAGTTTCTTCAATGAATGATTCTGCGAAGCCTTTTATTAGGCTCAATTATATGGCTCTCGGCCTCTATAGCACGGTCGCGAACCACGAAGAATTTTGTACATTGACCTCTTTGCCTACTGACAGTGGTCACAAACATTTTTCAGTTAATGCGGTTTAGATGAAATATTTGAAGAGAAAAAAAAGTTTTGCATGGAATTTGAAAAATCAATATTAATAACAAGGAATCATAGACAATAAAAAGAACTCAAAGCACAGATTAAATATAACAGCCGCAGCCACACATTTCCAAAAAAAAAAATAGAAAACGAAAGGAAATCATTGTAATAAATTTATATTAAATTTAATTTACGTATTTATAGTAGTTAGAAAGTAGAATAATTACATTACTGTTATTTTTTACAATAATTTTGTAGCGAAAACTTTTTTTCTTGAAAACCTCCTTCATAGATTTGGATCCATCATGCAGGGGGAAATCAAAAAGCTCTGGTGCGGAAAAGAATAACTTTGCGCACGCTAAAAATACCCGGAAATATCATCTTTTTGAGCAAATGTATTAAAAACTCACAAACAAAACAATATAACAAAAACAAAAACAAACTTTACGTTCGCAGGTAAAAGGTTTAAAATCTCTGAGGACGGCTGTCATGGCATCTGTGCGAGCGTGACGCATTATTTTGACGCGGGAGTGACAGAGACAGGTAGTAACAGGTCGATGTACGGAATTCTTCGTGGTTAGCGACCGTGCTATAGTTGTTTACTTAAAACCACAGATTTACAGATCCAGCGCACAGTACTTCGGGAGTGAGGCACGCAAAACGGATACAAAACAAAAAGCCGTATTCCTTTTGAGTTCGTACATGGTTAGTACGTAGCGAACCGCTGACCGAGTCACTGCTGCGTAATTTGTATGTGACGTTCAGAACTGGCAATTGATTTAAATTCGAAACACCAAACCTCAGCGAGAGTCCATCAGTGTGACCAGTCTACATTGAAATTATTTTCCCTAGATGTAAGGTATAAATTGTATGTTAGTAACAGGGCATTTGAGATTTAAAAAAAACCTTAATGACTGGCCTCTTGTTGAAACAACGTTTCTTTTCGGACGATATCGCGTACGGGGCTTAGCGGAAAAAGTATAAAATACTATAAGACCCAAGATTAATCGGTCAAACATCTTGCTGCCCACGATGAAATAAAATAAGAAACGGCGTCGCCTGTTGCTCTGCATATTATTGAATACGGTAATTTTCTTTGATGGTGAGTGACGGTCTTTCACTTCATTTGATATAGTATTAAAATAATTGAAAAAATTGGCCGCCATTTTGAACTTTTTTGTTATTGGATCGAATTCTTTCAAAATCGAAATCTGACCGTGGCAGCAAGCATTGAGTAAGAATCTGGTGTCAAAATTTAAAAAATTGGCCGCCATTTTGAACTTTTTTGTTATTGGACCGAATTCTTTCAAAATCGAAATCTGACCGTGGCAGCAGGCATTGAGTAAGAATCTGGTGTCAAAATTGAAAAAAGTGGCCGCCATTTTGAACTTTTTTGTTATTAGACCGAATTCTTTCAAAATCGAAATCTGACCGTGGCAGCAAGCATTGAGTAAGAATCTGGTGTCGAAATTGAAAAAAGTGGCCGCCATTTTGAACTTTTTTGTTATTGGACCGAATTCTTTCAAAATCGAAATCTGACCGTGGCAGCAAGCATTGAGTAAGAATCTGGTGTCGAAATTGAAAAAAGTGGCCGCCATTTTGAACTTTTTTGTTATACGACCGAATTCTTTCAAAATCGAAATCTGACCGTGGCAGCAAGCATTGAGTAAGAATCTGGTGTCAAAATTGAAAAAAGTGGCCGCCATTTTGAACTTTTTTGTTATTAGACCGAATTCTTTCAAAATCGAAATCTGACCGTGGCAGCAAGCATTGAGTAAGAATCTGGTGTCAAAATTGAAAAAAGTGGCCGCCATTTTGAACTTTTTTGTTATTGGACCGAATTCTTTCAAAATCGAAATCTGACCGTGGCAGCAAGCATTGAGTAAGAATCTGGTGTCGAAATTGAAAAAAGTGGCCGCCATTTTGAACTTTTTTGTTATTAGACCGAATTCTTTCAAAATCGAAATCTGACCGTGGCAGCAAGCATTGAGTAAGAATCTGGTGTCGAAATTGAAAAAAGTGGCCGCCATTTTGAACTTTTTTGTTATTGGACCGAATTCTTTCAAAATTGAAATCTGACCGTGGCAGCAACCGTGGCATCTGACCGTGACCACAGATTATTTTTCTATGCTTACTGACACGGTCAAATATCAGTTTTGATAGAATTCGGTCCAATAACAAAAAAGTTCAAAATGGCGGCCAATTTTTTCAATTTTGACACCAGACTCTTACTCTATGCTTGCTGCCACGGTCAGATTTCGATTTTGAAAGAATTCGGTCGTATAACAAAAAAGTTCAAAATGGCGGCCACTTTTTTCAATTTCGACACCAGATTCTTACTCAATGCTTGCTGCCACGGTCAGATTTCGATTTTGAAAGAATTCGGTCGTATAACAAAAAAGTTCAAAATGGCGGCCACTTTTTTCAATTTCGACACCAGATTCTTACTCAATGCTTGCTGCCACGGTCAGATTTCGATTTTGAAAGAATTCGGTCGTATAACAAAAAAGTTCAAAATGGCGGCCACTTTTTTCAATTTCGACACCAGATTCTTACTCAATGCTTGCTGCCACGGTCAGATTTCGATTTTGAAAGAATTCGGTCCAATAACAAAAAAGTTCAAAATGGAGACCACTTTTTTTTAATTTTGACCACGGTTCTTTCTCCAACACAGACCGTCACTTACCAGTTAGAGTACAATCAAAAGAAATGACTGTCTTCAATATGTATGATGCAGATAATATTATAAATTCAAATGGAACCGAAGACCGTCACTCACCATCAAAAACAAATACCGTCTTCAATCTGCAGAACAACAGGCGACGCCGTTTCCCCGTTTTATTTCATCGCGGGCAGCGAGACGGCGTCAGAGGTTAAAAATATACTTAGGTACTAATCACTCTTCACTAAGGAAATCGTACCTATTATACTAATTGTAGTGGGAGTTTTTTTCTTAAGCCACTTAAGCTAGCAACATTATCAGGCTTGCGTTAGACAGTGTTCGTACCGATAGCTGTGTGTGTGCACGCACACATACGTATATACCGTGCGTCACTTGATGCTTCGGAAGTGTTCATCTGTAAATCTGTGCTTAAAACTAACAACAAACTAAAAAAAAAACGGCCAAGTGTGAGTCGGACTCGCGCACCGAGGGTTCCGTACTCAAGAAGTACCTACAGAAGCATAACAATCAGGCAAAAACCAATATGTTTATTTGACGACGAGTACTTAGAAGAACTTGCGTTTTAATTACCTTTGTTAATGAACCGCAAAACTAACTTTGTTTGTAGAGGTTTATTGTTAATATCAAAAAAACTATGCTAGTTAGAGCATTGACTATAGTTTTCCTGTAAAACATACGTAAATTCCTATTGACCATAATTATTTGAGATTTTTCGATTGGTAAACTCCGGAGATAAGGGGGGGGAACGGTATTTTTTTAGACATTTTCCCCGATAAATCAAAAACTATCATGACTAAAAATAATTAAAAATCGGTTTTAGAATGTACAAAGTAAACCCTTTCATATGATACCCCACACAGTACAGTTATCTCACTTTTAAATTTCGACCCTCCGATTTTCCCCCCTTTTTAAATAAGAACAAAAATAATTTCCATTTTTTTTTATTCCAGTGTTATTGGGCCACTAATATACACAACTATTTCAAATTTCATATCGATAGCTCCGGTAGTTACTGAAATAATCGAGTGTGACGGACAGACAGACGGACAGACGGACAGACAGACGGAGAAAGTCGCACCATAAGGGTTCCATTTTACCATTTTGGTACGGAACCCTAAAAATATACGTGTATTTAATGTACATTTTTGACTGGGTAAAGCGAGAGTTACATTTAACTAGGGTGAGGGAATTTGTATTTGTCTATCTGCTCAACCGTCCGTTTGTCAGAGTCTTATATCTTGAATTACTTCAAATTCAGCAATGATATGTAAAACAGATAACCCGAAGCGGGAAATCATATAATAAATATTATTTGAGGCCGGCGCCCATAGAAGCAAATAAGGAGCAAAAAATATTTTTGGCTTAATACAAGTTCTGGGTTTTGCTAGCATATTCAGCAAATTATATGTTTACAAATAAGACATTTTAACTTAAAAATTGACGTGTTGGGGCAATTTCAAAGTTGCATTTTGTCATGGGTAGGTTGCGAGGTCTTAGTTCGGGGCGAACCTGTGGGGTGAACCACTAGTTTATTTAAATAAAAATCTAGCCTATTTTACATTTTTTTATTATTTTATGTCACATGTTCGTAAGAGGGAGGAAAGCAATAGTTCCAATAGAACCAATATTGAACAAAGAACTTCATAGGTTTTTTAAAAGTTCGAACTTCGATGCTTCATTAAGATCACTATCAATTTTTGCAATCAGTTGGACTAAGTCGGGCTTACGCAAGCGTGTGGGGGTGCGCTCGAGTGTATGAGGTACGACAGCAAGCACAGAAACCTGAGGGGTTAGTATAGGTTTTTGTACGAACTACGAGTCGACTCGCATCACACAAACGAACCGAATTCCTCCATACATTTACAGCCAGCGCCATCTATAGCAGGTCAGGTGCACTTATCACATGATCGAAGAAACTACAGGTAGCCGTCTCGACGTACTAATTTCAGACGGCCGCCGCGCGCCGGTTCGGTTGCACACGTTAGTTCTTGTACGGTCTTAGTTCTTGTATGGTATTTCACGCGCTGCGTGCACTCGATTACGAGGCAACCTTAGTATTTCGAAAGAGACAAAGTTACGCGATAGAAAGAGACCACAACTTTAGATGCATAGCGGAGGCGGAGCCAGGTGCTATTGCGAACTGAATTGCACTTTTTGAGTCGCTATTTCTTTAAATTATCTTGCGGAGTGAACCCTCTGTTCTTTTAGGTACTATTATGTATTCCGTGTCAATAAACACTCGCATGTCAGAGGCTGTCAATAGATGGCGCTGGCTGTAAATGTATGGAGGAATTCGATTCGCTTGTATAATACGAGTCGACTCGAAATTCGTAGAAAAACCTGTACTACCCTACTGTGAAGGTTTTTGTTATGGATGTCACAGGACAAGTTCCACATTTTATCGGCGAAGCATCAAGGCCGGTTACAATGTTGCAGATTGAGGCTCAAAAAATAATGCAGCCTCCATCAATGCCTCTCTATCAAAGTAAAGGACCATTAGGTCAAAAAGTGAATATTTTCTTAATCAACTATTTTAGTAGGTACTTTGAAGTGACAATGCAAAGGCACAACGAATGTAATTTTGATCAAACACTTCAACAAAATATCTTATGCCATCTTGGAACTTAAAGGTAATGAAAGAAGAGTAAATTATATACTTTTCCAAAAATCAGTTAGAAATGTTTCAAAAAGTAGAATAAATAATTTGTTTAAGTACAAACTGTCTACCAACTCAAGAGAGACTGTCTAGAGTTCAATTCAATCTTTGCAAGAAACAAGGATACAACTATTTTTAGACCTGTCGGTTTAATTAACGTTTTAATAATTATGTACAATATACAGCTGAGTAAGCTCCACCGACTAGAGACCACCTAGACTAATGCAAAATTAATAATTGTTCAGACAACTTTGAAACGCGCTGCGCATTATTTATTTGTCAGTCACCCAGCGGTCATTACAAATGAAGAAATTCAGAGACAAAACGGAGTCACCGACATAGCTCAACGGGCAGCTGAAGTGTCAATAGGATAGTAGGTATTTTTTGTAACACCTATTGGAATTCCCCCTATCCCCCTATCGTACAGGTTGTATACATAGCAGATCTATGCCGTTTGTCTATCCGACGACCGACACACAATCTGATGTGGCACCTCAAGCATTTAAATAGCCGTCTGGCCACACGACATCCGACAGCTGACAACCGATAGCTTCACTATGTCGGTAATATCTCTAGATCGGATTAATAATGTTGTCGACCCGCCTTGCTCGCAACAGCGTCACATCATGACCGATATCGTCTCCGTTTCCCTCGTACTAAACTTATTTTCCGATACCGGTATAGTGTAAAAACTTGTGCGGATGAAAGCAGTCTTAGCCATATGACTTATCATTCTATTTCTACTGTTGCTTTTGATAAGTTTGTCCACTGCAACTATCATCGAGAACGAGTAGAGTGTAGACTGCGCCAAATCACATGACTTATCGATGACAGCGTTCAATAACAGTGCCGGAAGCAATCCTAGAAATTGAATTGATAAATGATTTGACTTATTTCGTGGTTAAAAGACATTATTTTACGATATTACACGGGCAGTGGGCACATACCACTATTGTTGATGGATTTTTTGCCGATATTTCGACCTTACTACATAGGACATGGTTTTATTTTTGTCCTGCTCACTCTTACGAACACGTTGGTGGGTGGCGTTGCGGAAGAATATAACAGAAAAACGACGTATACCTAATCTAAAATCCGTTCTCAGCGTTTTTGGATATTATAATTACCGAATCTTTAAAACATAAATTACAGTTACATCCAGTGTAGTTTCCGATAAAAATTAGAAAAATGGAGAAACTTTTGGGAGAACTTTCTATCGAGGAAATTTTATCCAACCGTGTTTCTGCTTCACATCGATTTTAGATTAAAGACCTTAAAAGAAAGTTTTTAAAATATGTGACGTTTTAATATTAAAGTGTTTTCTTTAGAGGTTTTGAATTGCAGGTTACTAAAATCGCCGTATACGCCGTTAAGTCATATGGTTACCGGGTACCCACGGCTGCAGATAACTGAAGCGTCGGTTCGCAAACTGTCTATGTCCTGCAGTGAATGAAACAATCGAAGGAATCATTTGGCAACCCTAGCCTTTCATTACGGAACTGCAGTCTGCAATACACGTGTCTCATGGATTAAATCGATATCAAGGTCGCGCTACAAAGTTGCACCGTGTTGGCACTTCGAGCCCGCGAGCACTCTACGCGGTGACATAATGAGTCAAACACTTATAATTCTGCGTGACACAGATCGCGAAAATCTAAAGCTGTTCGACGAGTTTTCAGGCACTCATAAATGACTAAAGAATTTCTACTTTATTTACAAAAAACTATATTAATCTGAAGTATTTAGTTCATAGCATTTCTTTACGTGATTAAATCCAATATGTCTCAATGATTTTAATAGTAGGGGAGCCCACGATAGTAATTCGAGCTTCATGAGGACCTATTGCATTGTAAAGATTAGGTCCTAAAATAAAAAAGGTGTACAGGTTTCTGTTTCATAGCTTTTAGTTTCAAAACATTCAAAAAAAAATCGTGCCCTTGAAAGTATACTCGAGCGCGAGAAATTTCCTTAAAGCCGGGTTAAAAATAAAAGTTCTAAACCGGCAGATTTAAACTCCTCGACATGGTCAGATTAAGACTAGACTAAGACTCAATGGTCACGATCAGATTATGTTGAATATCAATTCAACACGTATTAAAAAAAAAAAAACTACTCACTAGATCTCGTTCAAACCAATTTTCAGTGGAAGTTTGCATGGAAGTTTAGAAGTTACAGGGGGGGGGACACATTTTACCACTTTGGAAGTGTCTCTCGCGCAAGCTATTCATTTTAGAAAAAAATGATATTAGAAACCTTAGTATCATTTTTGAAGACCTATCCATAGATACCCCACACATATGGGTTTGATGAAAAAAAAATTTTTGAGTTTCAGTTCTAAGTATGGGGCACCCCCAAAATTTATTACTTTTTTAAAAATTTTATGTGAAAACCTTAATGCGGTTCACAGAATACATCTACTTACCAAGTTTCAACAGTATAGCTTTTATATTTTCGGAAAAAAGTGGCTGTGTGTTTTCGGAAAAATACGGACGGACGGACAGACAGACAGACATGACGAATTTATAAGGGTTCCGTTTTTTGCCATTCGGCTACGGAACCCTAAAAACTCAGGATATGGGTATCCGAACGTTTAAGTAAACTTTTCTCGTAACAAGCGTACAGTAGCACCATAATATGTCTATAGATGGCTGCTGACCGAAAAAAAGATTGGCCTTACTATTGGTGGCAAAGCAACATTTGTTGTACCGATAAACTAGCAACATCTTCTTCCGCCGTCCGCCTTGTGCAGGACAAGTAAATCACAATAAAGCGTTTGCATAAAAATCTGACGCACTCGAGAAAAAAAATTAAAGTTTCACGATTTTTTTTTCTTCCCCTATCACCGACATGACATAGCATAGTCATAATTTTTTTAGCATTTAATATTTAGAATCCAATAAATCCCCAAGCTCGAGTAACTATCAAAATTCCTTTGTTGGGCTTCCTTACTATAACGTACCTTCATAAACCTACATGCCAAACAAGTATAAGAATTTCGCATTTAATTAAGTAGTTATAGAAGTAAGTACGAGATATCTAAATAGTTCGTAAATCACTCTAAATAAAGTATTAGCAACTGCAATATATCTACCGTATAAATGTGACTTGTTGAATTTAGTTTTATAAAGTTATGTGAATGTTTTAAAGATGAATTCAGTCAACGCTGCCTAATTCTACTATTTTATATTAAGAGCAATTTAAAATATCAATCAACGTTATCTATGGATAGACCGAACCGATTTATAAGATTCTATTTGACCCGGCAAACGTTGTTTTGCGACATAAACTGCGTCTCACTTATAGAAGTGTGAAAAGTTTATAGCCAGTAGGACTAAGGCCACGAGAAAATTTTATCGAATTTTATCAGTCTTCTTTTATTCGTTCTTCTTTTATTTCTTTTTTTATATGGATTAGTTAAAAGAGGAGATCTATAAAATTTTCGACAAAACCTCTGACTACAATATATGTGTCGTGGCCAGACCTCAAAAATGATCACTCTCGGAAAAAAAAATATTTTTCATGATATGGACAGCTGCTACTAGCGAATACATAAAAGTCTTTTTCCCATAATTTTCTACAAAACTAAAATTGGTTTAGGTTATATCAGAGCATGTTAAAATTCAAAATACAACATTAAATAAATGGCCGACGATGTGATGGAAAGATCATCTCGAACATCAAAGATCTCGCAACGAATCGACGTACTCACTTTACAATGACTCCGTAGATATACTGTGACCTGTTGACGTCGATAACAATGTGAGGTGATTAATTAATTATACGCAAAAAAGTTATGCAGCCGCGAGTCAAGCGACAATGTCATCGGTTCAGTTGACAACAGACACGAGCGAGCGCGCCTCGTGTTGCTGTTGACGTTACAGTAGGCCAACAGACTGCAACTAAGTAGAGCTACCTTGACATTGCATTACGAATAAGGCCGAATACAGACGGCCGCTTTTAGAACAATTTTTGAACGACAAAGTCAATGACCACTCCGGGAACATTAGTCTGAGTCCGGGAACCCAGAATTGTTTTGCTACTCTCCATATAGTGTACAATTTACATGACACTAAGTTCAAAAAAAGTCATCGGTTTGCTTGACAACAGACAAACAAGCGCGCCTCGTGTTCAGTATTGCAGTTGAGCCCGTAGAGGTTACAGTAGGCCAACAGACTGCAACTTAGTTGAGCTACCTTGACATTACATTACGAATAAGGCCGAATACAGACGGCCGCTTTAGAACAATTTTTGATCGACAACGTCAATGACCACCCCGGGAACCCAAAATTGTTTTGCTACTCTCCAGTGTACAATTTACATGACACTAAGTTCAAAAAAAGTCATCGGTTCGCTTGACAACAGACAAACAAGCGCGCCTCGTGTTCAGTATTGCAGTTGAGCCCGTTGAGATTACAGTAGGCCAACAGACTGCAACTAAGTTGAGCTACCTTGACATTGCATCACGAATAAGGCCGAAAGCAGGCGCTTTAAGAACTATTTTCCCATCTAAAACAGATGTGTCGGTAACAGTGTTCAGGTATCGGGTAGGTTTTCAATGGTTTTTCCTATCTTCGACAGCAGGCAGCATTGTCATATAGTTTACACACTCTCGCGTTGATGGTACACTTTTGTCTCTTATTATGGTATTGATATTATGGCACTGAAAATAAATAAATAAAAATAAAAAATTTAAAAGCGAGAGCAAACTAGCCAATTTTAATTGTTGCCTGTGAACATCAGAGACGCCACTAATGTTAATCATACTAATCCCGAGATTCTATTCCATCTAATCTTTCTAGATCCAAATGTTAAATAAAAAATAGCTTACCGCCTGCCGAACATACACTGAAAATTTCACAACAATCGGTCAAGCCGTTTTGGAGAACTTTAGTAACAAAAATTGGCACGAGAATTTAATATATGTGAGATTTGTTTTTTGTAACTTTTTAGCTCATAAGTAATTTTTCACGCAATTTAACTACTAAAACACAAACATAATCACACATACATTCACAAACACGCACGCGTGGTCATATACGTGCAAAAAACAAACATACACAATTGACTGTAAATTAAGTAAATGTTATATTGTAGTGATAATGTCGTACATAATCAACACACAGTTGCCTTGATACAATGAGATGTATTACACTATCCCACATTGCTAATTAGAGATAAACGTTAACAGATGGATTACATGTTTATTCAATTATTCTAACCTAGTCAGGCTCTATTGAACATGATTGCTTATTTTACGTACATGCATAATACTATCCCACCTAGGTGTCTAAATCACTTTAGTTTTAAGTTAACAAATATTTATCACCTAATGATCTGAAAACATTCTTTTAAAATTAAATTTTTAATTATTAAAACATATTATCATCATTGCACAATAAATAACTAGCAGGTATGATTAAATTGTTTTGCAATAATCCGCTATACTTGAAAAGAATCTGTATGGTTCAATATACCCACATGAAACACCATACACAGTTCTTCCAACAATTTCTTAGAAGCACGTTTCGTCCCGACACTGGTACATCTACAGGAGATGTTGACTTCACAATGCGAAATCATAGAGTCGTTAATAAATAATTCAGAAAGTCTTGTGTGTGAAATGTTTTCTCAGTCTAAGGTTTTGTATTTGTAACCTATTAAAACCCAAATTTTACGATATTAAATTATTTATTATGAACAAACTACCCAGTACGTTTAACATTACCTTTTATCGGTTTTGACATAGCTTAGTGAACGTCTGAAAATTTGCAACTTGTGTAGTGCAAATAATAAAATAAAACTGGTTTTTCTCGTCCTGATCAAAAATGGAAAAAATATTTTAAAATATTTAGTAGGTAGACTTACAAAATAAGATTTTTTTAAATTCTGCTCAGGGATGTGATGAAATCAGAAATCAATCAATTTATTTATGCTAAAGGCTCTGATAAGAAAACTCAGGATATGGGCATCCAAACGATTTACGTAAACCTTTTTCGTACAAGCAAACAGTAGCGCCATCTGTCAAAATTCTATAGGTGGCTGCCGAACGAACTACAGTGTGGCCTTACTGTTGGTGGTAAATCGAGCATTTTTGGCACCGATAAACTTCACGCCATCCGCCCTCTCCAGGGTATTATGTCTATTGCTACAGGTGATTTTTTTATCCTCGAATGAATCCAGTAATTAAGTAATTTGAATCTCACCTAACTAGACAAGACTACAGTGCATAAATACATCCATGGTTTAGTGAAAAATCCCTTTTTATCTATAATTTTTCGAAAATAGCATTTACAGGGTGAAAAAAGAACGGGATTTAGAGGATAACCTTTAATTTTAAACAGGAAAAATTTCATTCAAAATTTTACTAAAAAACTGAAGATAATTCAGCCGGGAAATTACTAAAAGTATCGTACGTGTAAGGTAACACTTTTCGTTACCACTCTGTATTTTTAAAGACAGAGCATTGCATTGGTGACAATTATATTTTAGAGATTCTAAATTTAGTGCATCTAAAAATAGTAGGTACTAATCCTATCACAACGGCTGCTAAAGAAAGAGATTCTACTTCTTTTTTTCTAAAAGGCTGATTTTTCAATCCAGATAAACTATCGAAACATATGTCATAAAAAATCTGTCAAAGTCAAAATATCTATTTGCACCACGTAGTGCTAGATTCAGACGCCCTAAATTTAGAGACTCTATAATAGAATCACACCAATTCTTACTTGGCGGGTCTTACTCACCGATATCGGATCGGATGATGTCAATTCGCCTTCATTGCTTGGCCAGTGCTTTTAAGATTGTCTGCCTAACACTTTCTCATTTACGAAATAGAGTAAAAAATATGACGTGAAACGAATTTCAACAAACAGTCTGCGGGACGCCCTACAGGTATCTAAATATTTATTTTACACGGTGTGTCAAGTAAAAAGCGACAGCCGATCGACGCAGTGAAAATTTTATATTACGAATATTTTCTCCGAGTCTCAATAAATTTTTTTTGAAACGATTGAAAATGTTCGTGCTCGTACTGCTCTCGTCGTACGCGAGGATTACGCTACGCTGACGCTTATGAGCCGTGTGCGAAGGGGCTTAGACTTAGGCGAACTGTCAATTGATAAAAAATATATGTCAAATAAGCTCGTGGCCTTCAGTCACAGAGTGATCATCACTGAGATACAGAATAAAGGCCCCGATCTGAGAAGTTAAGCCCGGAACAAACTCAGTCGGGGTTTTTTGTTGTTATCACTATGCCACAAAAAGAAAAAATAAACTAGATTATACGTATAGGTCCGTAAAATAATTCAAAAATCTGCTTGTTTAAAAGCGACTTTCTCAACCCTGAGTAACATGCTTGGTAACTTGTTAGCTACTGATAGTAATGAATTATAAAAATCGACTAAGAAAAACTAATTGCATGTCGCTTTAGTTCCAGCCTGCTGCGAGCGAGATTCCTAATACATGTTTTTTGTAGAGACGTTACGTATACAGGGCGTGAGATTCTCAGACAATTTTTTATTAAAAATATGTTCAAATTATTTAATTAAGCTCTGTATGGTTACGAAACAAAAACATACAATGATTAGATAGATGACTTTCTTGTCACCATTTATTATCTGTCCCATTTTAGTTACTTACAATTACACAAGCGAAATTAATTAATTAATTAAACTAAAGAGCTAGAGTTTTAAAAAGCGAAACCAGTTACCTTAAAAAAGTTTCCGACGAATTGAGAATCCTTTTTTTTGAAGTCGGTTAAAAAGCAGTTCCCTAGCGTTTTTGGATATTATTATTATCGACACATTGAAACAAAAATTACAATTACATCCATTTCAGTTTCCGATAAAACTAGAAAAATTTAGACTTTGGAGCAACTTTTGGGAGAACTTTCTATCGAGAAAACATTATATCCAATCGTGTTTCTGCTTCAGATCTTTAGATTAGGGACCAAAATTACATGTCCTTAAAGTTTGAAAGTAATTGTCTTTATGGTTTTTAAACAGCAGGTCACTGAAAATCGCTTAAATAGCCGTTTACGCGTTTAATAAGGGCCCAGTTCGACATTATGCGTTAACAATTCTTATTTCAAAAATTTCTTATTTCAGGTCTAACAAAAGAGTTAAAAGAATGCACTGTCCAAACAAGAACTGTTTCAAAGTATAATACATATATTATAACATTAATTGATTCAAACTTAGTTTTTGTTACGCCAAAACAACAACATAACATAATAACACTTATAAGGGCGTTTAGAATGCACGGCGTATGTAGGCGTAGCGCAAGCGTATCGTTGTGATGCTACTCATAACAATATGACAATTACACCTCCTACGATTCGCTGCAACAACGCTTCGTCTGCGGAAATGTTTGAAAATGTTCGGGCTCGTACTGCTCTCTTCGTACCAGAGGATTACGCTACGCTTACGCTTACGAGCCGTGTGCGTAGAGGGTTAGTTACAGACGCATCAAGTTATCTGAGAGGGTTTATTTACATTTAATTTTAGTATATTATGAATACACCCTAATACTAAGACTCCGCTGTCCATCCGTCTGTCATCAGGCTGTATATCTTGAACCTTGACAGACGACTTATTTGTATTACGTCTAAGAGCCGGACCTACATCGACCTTCACCGAGCTGTTAACTAGATGAAACATATTTTTGCATCAAACATGCCTATTAATAATAGCTTGCCTGGAAAAATCCTCAAGCTAGGTAGGAATATCCTACCTAGTTTGACGAACTAATCCACAATCAACTGCTCGGGTCTCCTATCAAAATGAGATGCCGATTAATATAGTGACAAACTTTTTAAAGTAACCTCACTACTGAGAGTACTTATAAAATCTGCTTGAGATATGGGAACTTTCATATAGTCTGGATTAGCATTTAATTGAGAGCTGTGGGGGTTAGTGCAGGTTTTTTGTATGAATTTCGAGTCGGCTCGCACCGCACAAACGAATCAAATTCCTCCATACATTTACAGTCAAAGCCATCTATGAGCAGTAATTAACATGCCGCTGTTAATAGATGGCGCTGGCTGTAAATTCGATTCGACTAATTCGATGCGAGTCGACTCGAAATTCGTACAAAAACCTGTACTAACCCTACTGGTCACGTTCACGCGCAAGGAATTCTTTTTTGCCAGACTTGGGCGGGCAGACAGAAATGTTGTGACTGGCCGGGGATGACAGAAATGCCGATAAAATTTTATTTCTTTATAACACCGGTCGATCAGTCAACCTGAGGATGAATAAAAAATTAGAGTCAAAGAAAAACTGGCGCTGTACCTACACAACTTATGCAACACAGTATAACCGAATGACATTTAAATTGAAAATGCTACACTCGTATAAACATAACTATAAGAGTCCCGTTAGATGCAGGCTAATTGTTAGTTGCATGAATTTATTAATATAAAGAACGACGTAATTATAAAGTATTGTGATATTAGAATTATGTTTCGAAGGGCAACAATTACTTAAAAATTTAAACGTTATGTTACAGGTCCTTAACTTAAAATCGCTTAGAAACAGAAACACGATTGAATAAAATTTTCTCGATAGAAAGAAATTTAGATATTTTTCTCATTTTAAGACACTACAATGGATCATGGATGTAATTGTATTTTTTGTTTTAATAATTAGGTGATAATTATCCAAGAATGCTCAGAAACGCTAGAGATGATGTAGGCCTGTACCTAATAGAGAATCGCATAATCACAAAAACTCTTTTTAAATTGAAAATCTGGAAATTCGATACAGTGTTATTGAATGTACTGATAGGAATATGATGAAGTGTGTACATAAGATGAGAGGTTAAGTTTAAAAACTTAACATCTTTATATACTACCTAAACATAAAAACTGTAAAATTTAACAGGAAATTCGAAACAAAAAAGGAAGAGAACGTTGCAGCGCATACGTTACATACTCGTATGACATGGGACGTGCCACCGTCCAGTGTCCAGCCCTACAAGATCCCTTCCGTAAAGGTCTTATGAATAAAATATGCCTCCTTTTAATATGAAGGAGACACATTATATAGGAGTGCCAACCATATTAAAAGAAAGTGATAAACATAGAAGTCATTATTTTGTTTGGATAGAAACATACCACAAAAAAACGTGGCACTTTGGAAGTGCTGACCTGAATGAAATCTCAAACAGAAGTGTCGGTTACAGAAACAAGGTCAGGAGTTGAATGGGTTTTTCCCATCTCACAAATGCCCAACATGACCACCTAAGTGAAAACTTCGTTAATCAGATACTTATTTCAGTATTAAGTTTGATAAAACTAGCTGCATCTGTCTATCAGCTTGTCTGGTAGGTATTAAATCTCTTAAATAGTCACTAATTTGGAAATAAGAAAACACATTTCTTTGAACTTAAAGAATGGGAACCAAACGAAATAAGTATAAAATGAAACTAAAGGAAAGACTTGAAAAAGAAAAAACTGAAATAGGGAAAGTAACAAACAATAAAACAGTAAACACAAAACCCTATTCCTAAAGATTCTAAATGGTGTTACCGAACCCCTCCGAAACGGCTCGATCGATTGTTATAAAATTATCTGTGTATGTCTGAGAGTAGGTCGTACGATATTTTTTTATATCCTTAATGGCAAAACAACATTTGCCGGGACAGCTAGTAATAATATAATAAGAATTCATTTAAAATCTTATTTGTTCTTACTCTGTTTAAAACAATAATATGATTTATATTATATTATCGAGTGAGTGAAGCAAATGATCTGCAGTTCAACACGAGTAATTAAAAGGTAAACAATTTTTCAGTATAAAGATATCAGAATGCATTTAATTGCTATTGCTGGGATTGTTATTAAGTATTTATAATTTACTCAATTATTTATCGCGAAATGCTATTTATCTTCAATACATTGTATTCATTTTTTTTTAAATATTTTCGAATACTTATTACTTATATTAAAAATATGCAATGAAAACCAACTCGCAGCTTAACGGGCAAAGCTGTTATTTAAGCGATTTTTAGTGACCTGCAGGTTAAAAACTACATATACACTTGATTATACAGGGTTATATAAAAAATAGCAAAACGCTCTCGGCCTATAGTTGTTTACATTAACACTAACAACTTTGGTTCTGCGACTTTTCAAAATTCAGTATTAATTTATATCATACAAAAAAATGTTATTTCTGTAAAGTGACATTACACTGTTGCGGTTTCGCGCCGCGAGCTCGCGCACTGGCCGCCGCGCCGATGGTACATTACAGAGTAGGTACGAGTAGAGTATCTCTGTAAAATATTGAGTATTGGATATTTCTCAAAATATCGAGTAAAAAGAAAAGTCGTAGAACAAAAGTTGTTAGTTTTAATGTAAACAAATACAGGCCGAGAGCGTTTTGGTATTTTTTATATAACCCTGTATATTCCTGATAATGATGACTTTCAAATTTGAACACCATGTGTTCCGTACCGGATGATGAGCACTGTCCCTTTTTCACTTTTTCTTTATTAAATTAAAGAAATAAATTGAGCAAGGAAAGGACCGTAGCCTATGGCTTATCTTATGTGTCAAGAGATGGCGCCTACGGTCTCGAAAATCTAGTCTACGCCGGTAATATACATGAAGTTGCCGCGTGTGTTCATCGAACTATATTCATGCCAGTATAACGAGAACTTGGGTGCCGGTAAAAGGTGATCGTTCAACGCCTTTCCCAAGAAAATCACAATTAATTATAAACATTTTGTGCACGATAGCCTCGTTCTTAGCATACCGGTCGAGAAGGTGACATTACGACTCCACGAGTTAAATTACCATCGTCTGGAGCTGAGAAACAGAAGCATCGCCCTTCGCCATTCACAGAAAGTAAGGTAAGTCATAGGTCATACACTGGACCTTGTTCAATTTCTTTGATTTGGTGCAGAATTGTGTATTATGGATAGTGCTCAACTCCTATAGCTTACCATTATACTCAAACGTCGTAACACCATGTATTAAATATCTTCCATAATTTTAAAATAAATGCTTAATCTTAATCTTCAGAAAAAATTTGAATCGATTTTGTGTAAAGTATCAAAAATAACAATCAAACGAATACGTTCAGAAAAATTTGCCCGAACCGCAACGAAATTCAATAATAATTTCTAAGGATACGAGTATGATATGCTGCTTTATTCATACTAAGTACGAGTCGGACTTCCGTACCATTAGTATCTATAAAAATGGCAAAAACCACAAAACGAACAAAACAATCACGTTTGTTGTATGGGAGGCCCTTGATACACCTTTATTCCGTTATAGTGGTTGTTGTCATAGCGGCATCATCTTCCACGGTACCGGAGATACAGCCTGGTGACAGACGGACGGACGGTCAAGCCTCAGTAACAGGGTCCCGTTTTTACCCTTTGGGTACGGAACCCTAAAAAACGTGAAGGTATGATAATTAAGCAACTTATTAACTGGCGTTATAAAATCGGCGCCTCCACCCATTAAAGTGGGACTAATAAAAGAAGTTTTCCTTTAATGTCTTCAACTAGAACTTTAAGTTTGGAAATTCGATGCCGTAAAAGGTGCCCGGAGTGCGGAGTGGCTGAGTTTACGAGTTTAGTTCAGACGCGTGACTTTTTAGCGGGAAGCACGATTTATGCGACGAATACGCGTTTACGGCACAGTACGTTTATTGGAAAAACATACTTTAAACTTACTAGCTGTACATTACCGCTTTGTTTATTTGGTAAGTATTTTTTCCGCTAAGTTGTTTGTGTATTTCATTTCACCAATAAAAGAAAACGGGCACTTTCGAAGCGCATTCCGAAACTTTCAACTAGCTACGTCCATCATCATTAAATTATTGTGACCCTTACAAATACTTTAAAAGTAACAACGATTCATAAACTAAAAAAATTCGCTGTCTGTGAAGTTAGTTTACGAACGATAATGTTATGTGACGATTGCTGAACGCTTAGGCCGATCATATCTCCTCCACTTGTTCTGCGCTCTCGCTTACACGCTTGGCTTACGTGGAACGATGACAATAGTTAGTCATGCTTTTTCGTGCGTGCAGCCAGCGTTTTTCGGTTATAAGACATCATTAGTCAAAAATACTGCATGCGGTGTTTTTCCTTCTTCTCTCAATGCAATATTGTGTGAATCGCACCCTTTGACATATTCGCAGACCCTTGATGCTAGGTCATAAGTTGATGCACACAGTTTTACTGGGTCAAGCCTCATCACACTTGCATCTTACTTTAAAACTTTATCTTATTTTCTTTTTATTAATTTAATGAATGAATAAATTAAAAAAAAAACCGTTTGCTAAAGGACAAGTCAGCCTCACAACTCACAACCGGCAAACCATTTTGTCCAAGTAATTGTTCGTCAGTCTCAAACTGTGCGAAGTCAGCACTAAACACTAGTTTATTAGAAGCTATCCGAGCCCCTCGTAAAGCTCTATTTATGACGTTTCCAGCGCAGTGTGCTCAGGACGCTGGTCCTAATTGGAAGTTATACAACACTGTGGAAATAGTAAAAATTTCTCGAGTAATCGTAAACTTTACGAGTGTATTACTAGTTACTATACTATATCCCATACGCGTCCATAATAATTACCATACTCTGGTACTGATGTACTTACTTTAGAGAAATAAACCTATGCTATCGAGCCTAAATATTAATTAGATTCCACACGGTTATGATATATCTCCATAGTTATCACAAAAAGCTTTTCATTTTAGACTTTAGTCTATTTGTGCTTAGAAATAGTGTGTCATCTGCGCAACTTAAAGATCATTTTGGTTGCCTGACTGTCTGTCTATGGTCAATTTATCGTCCCTTTTCTCAGGAACGAATAGAGCTATAAAGTTAAAATGCATACTTTATATTGATTCTCTTGTTTTTTGTTCATTGTATACAAGTTACTAATCTCACCTGATGGTAAGTGATTATGCATCCTAAGATGTTATCGTAACTTGGAAGGGTAAGTAAATTTACCCCAACGGTTTCTACAAGCATCGGCAAGGCATCGAAAAGGCTTCCACCTATTCATAAATAATCGGCGTACCAAAGACGCGTACCAAGCGATTGATTCCTCGATCCTGATATGCACTGCAAAGGTATGGAATACCCTCCCAGGTCTTTCCCACCACCTACAAGTTGGGCGCCTTAAAATCAATCAAAACTGTATCATCACTTTCCATTAGGTGTGATCACAGTCAAGCGCTAGCCTATGTAGTTAAAAAAAATTGGTTGTCTGTAAAGTCGGTTTACTGACGATAGTTGAACGTGACAACGTCTTCTTTGTCGCTCGTTCCGCGCTCGCGAGGTAACGCCGGTAACGCCGCATGAGCGAGGTAACGCCGGATGAGTCACGTTTTTTCGTGCGTGCAACCGGCTCTATCGAATTATAAGACATTGTCACGTCAAAAAAGAAACAAAACAAAAACAGAAAAGAAAAGGTCAATATAAACTTACTTCCCTGATCTCAGATTAAGGAACCTTTAATATGTAATTACACATCGCACAAACTTAACACTACGCAAAAGACAAAAGTCATTATAAATTCCTACTGTGGCACGTCACACAACTACCGTCGTGATCCGTCTCATAACGGGCCTGTAATATGATGATAATTCACGTGGACAAACAACCGAAAATTTAAACTTCTAAAAGTGTTACTATGTATTATAACATTCAATAAAAACAAGCACTAACCCACAAACCAACAGGCTATATCTTTCACCGGCTGTGGATTTCCAATAGGAATAGGCGCATCTGTCAAGACGAACGGCGCATTTCATACAACGTTAACCGTCCATTATTGCGCATTTTCCATAAACTAGTGGCCCATAAACTGCACATATGTTTACCGGAGCGAGGTGCAGCCTTAAAAGCATTGGTAATATAACAAAACGTCTGAACCGAAATTGCTCATAAAAGTCCAACGTTTTCCAACTAAAGCCATGAAACTGAAACGCTGGAGGAATTTACAATGGACGCCGTCTACATTTAACGTTCATCGTTCCACCTTAGTTTAATTAAAGTGCTCTCGAACGCAAATATTCGGGCTGCTTTGACGTTTAAGAAAACAAAACGGTAACAAAATATATGCTGGCTGACATCCTTATTGAAGGGAGGGTTGAGTTCAAACTGGAGATACGTGTCATTCGAATACGGGTGCTCGAATGGCAAAAACGTAATTGCTCTCGTAAACTAGTTAATAAGAACAACTCTATAGATGAAGAAGTCAGTATGTCAGCGCAAAGAGCAAAGATCCAATGAAATACTACCTAAAAAAGGAGCACAGACCAAACCAAACGACCCAGGGTTCGATGAAAAATAATTACGGTAATTCACAGTCATGGTTTCTACAGATGGACGTCCATAGCTGGACCAGGGACATGGGTCTCAAGTCATTTCTAACGCACACTGTTTCACGCCTCTAAGAACCAACGTCTCTACCCTACTGGGTTTAACAACACTACATTTCCCAGTGCAGTTTTCTGCACTTCCAAGAAATTTCGAAAACGGTTGCATTACCAAGTACCTACGAGATCACTACACGGTCCACGTGTTCCTAGTAATGGTCGTAATTGACCATTCATTACTAAACACGAGAGCAGATTTCCCCCTAGCGGAAACTCGGAATAATGCTAGACGAAGTTTTTTATAGTCGACGCCACCTAGAGACGGTCTTAGGACGTCGGCGGAGCATTCTGTCGACCAACCACGATTTTAGTCGACATTGGATGAACTTTTTGATGAATGACATAGATTCGTATTACAAAATTACTAACTCCGATGAAAGTATTAAGTAGGTATACCTAGTGATAAAAAACTCAAGTCCTATTTTGAAGTAAATCACATTTTTTTGCTTTAGTAATGGTAGCCAATTAAAAACTAATTACCTATAACAATAATAAACAGTTTGGAGTTGCTACAAAGGTATCTCAAATTTAAAAACATCTGTCAACAGCCAAAGGATCAAATAATTTCATGTGAAATACACGGAAGTGACCAAGGCACATATTTTCTTTAAGACGCCCTGATTTCCTTTTGAAATGCCGATGTTCCAAAGTCGAAGAGGTAGGAAGAAACAAACATTCTTGACGTTTCGTGGGAACCTGTAAGTTTTTTAAGCTTTCCTAGCCTCCTCAGTAACGTATTAAATTCTCTGTTTACCGAAAACTAATAACCTTTTAACGTGTAACAACGCTTATGGGTTCCCCATAAATAGAAACTGTCAGTAAAGAAATATTATTCTGCGAATGCGATTTCTCTGAGAACAAACATTAAAGCGTACGCGAAGCCACAAATACTCCTTTAAATTACAACCCTTTTCAATATCGTATTTACATGCGTTTTGATTGCCTTTGATTTAATTTTAAAAACCTATTAGTTTCTTACTTCTTTTTTGGATTTTAGAATCGGTTTTAACTCTTTGGACTAGTAAAAATCTTTCGCTTTTATAATAATAGCGTGGCATGTGACTATAATTGTCGCAATATTTCTCTGCACGCGAGACAACAAAATCAGGAAATAGTGCGCCTATTGAGGTATCTATCTCTGTCTTACGTTAGCCCAAGCGCAACATCCAGCGTCCTGTTTTCTCGTTTTACTGCCCCGCAAGCAGAGAGCTATTGCAACTAGTAGTAATGTCCATGAAAATGAAATAAAGGTTTTCACATAGGACTAAATAATAAGCTCTTATGAAAAGTCAAAACTGTACTGCCAGGTTGAGAAAGCAGGTTTGCACCGAGAAGAACTGACAAGAACGGCACATGCTCTTTTCAAAAATATCATTAATATATACATTTTTCTTACATAATATGAAAAAGTTATTACATGTTTTTTAAGATTTCTCGTGAGGAGATGGAAGCATATCCTTATCATTGCAAGAATCCTCGTCATTAAAATGTCAATGGGCGCAGTCATTTACCCTTATAAGTCATAATCTCAGAATACAGAATAAACTCCGTATTCTGAGGTCATAATAGAGGAATTAGAGATAAAAAACTCCATGCTGCTCTAATCCAGATTGATGGGCAAAATTTAACAATAATAACATTATGGATAGGGTGTTAGCAAATTTAAAACTAGATCAATAATAATGTAATGTAACCATAGTTCACGCAGAGTTATGCGCCGGTGCAAAAAGTTATAGCCGAATGCGTCCCATTTTTATAGTCTTGAATATATTTACGAGATTCGCTTGCAGAAATTGCATATAAACTTTTGCACTGAAGCAGTTTCCTTTAATAAACAAGCCTTTTTTATGGATTCGAAGTAAATCAAAAAAATAGACGTAGTGAGGCACTTTATGGGAGTTATTATTGTCCACTTTACGACTTTATACTAGTAAAGACTGTTATACTTTCAATAACATAATGTTAATTTGTATATTATACCTATGTGTTAAAGGATACAAATTAACGTAATATTATACGTATTATCTTCTTATAAATAAAGTTCCTGAACATTTTCCTTAGTGTTTTTGTGAAAATCGACCTATAAATAGAGTTTAAATCTAGGACTGTTTTATAATATACCAATGGTAATAGATGTTGTAACAAAAAGTACCTAAGTAGTGAATATCCCTTATACAGTAGCCTTCTTTAATCCGGATAACCGGAAAAAAGGCAACGTCGCTCAAAAGCTTTTCAATCTACGAGACGCAATAAAAATATGCCATGCTCCACAAGACCCATAAAACTAGCGACGACAATGAATTCCTGAAAAAGATCATATCTCCCTCGTTACTACCGGGTTAGAGCGGGACAAAAGGCTCGGGCAATAAAACTTTTGATAGGATCCGAGAGAATCCACGGTATCGGTATAGCTTTACTGCAAGGTCCGTGTTTCGTCTCGCTTTTATGTTAGTTCTAAAATTTTAAAGATTTTATCGCATTTCCCTTTTATGCGGAAGCGCTCGTGAAATTTTAAATTTTTATTTTGTTATGTTCCACGTCTGCTGCACCGAGCAATGTGCAATGTGCATCTATCCTGTTTACAGTAAAGGGACAGACGCATAATATCACGACAAGACGTAATGTCCAGTTAAATTTTGAAGATTTCTAGAAAAATTCAACTGTAGATAGATTACTATTAATTATTTATTTCCATCTTCCTTGGCTTCTTGACAACTATCGCTGATTTGTATTTAAGAACAATTCCCACAATATTATATACCTAAATATACTTTTAAATCTCTATTAGAAGACACTCTTTCCAAATTACCACCAAATCATTTCATTTGCAGTAGTTGCATCGTGACGATGGCGTATTTATTTCTCTATACAAACTTTGGACCGCCATTTCACCCCTTTATTTTTTTTTTTGGGGCGAGTTTTGAAAAATCCTTTCTTAGTGCGCCACTAAAGCTTATAAGGAACCTATGCCCCAAAATCAAAGTCATTATACCCAGCAGTTTGGGCTATGGGTTGATATGTAAGTCAGTCACCAATCAGTCATTCAGTTTCTTCTTTAATATGTAGACTATAATTTTTTTTTGAAATAAGGAACCCAAGAGGAAAATCACAAATTAGTAAGACAAAATCCTGTATCAACAGCAGCAATTGCAAACTCAATAAAGCTCTCATTCGCCCCAACAATGACAAAGCGACCGCATCAAAACAAATTCACCAAAGTTGGTGCGTTGATTGTTTTCCAAGTGCGGTCAATTTGTGGACAAATTTTCCAACTTCGCCCGGCGTCTGTCCGAAACATTAACATTAACTTGCCAAACGAAATTGTTTAATACAGACACACGGACTTGTTAAAGTCCAATTTAGTTTGCATACACCTATACAGGTTTGCGGGTCACACTGCGCGGGGAAGGCTGTGAAAATTGTTGAAAATTAAACCGCAGCTTGTTGGTGAACTATACTTCGAACTATCACTTGCAGGACGCGTCTAGACAAATCCAACTCTTTGTATGTAATTGTTCTTTTGCATTTTTATTTATAGGGATTATGTTGCTCTATAACTTTTAAAAGGTCCATATATGCAGCCGTAATTAATTTTGATTGTACTTACTGAGTACACCATATAACTAAAAAATATTTAATAAGATATTGGTAACATAATAGCCGATCGCAGAACACGAATAACTTTAAATACCTCAAAAAATAAATAAACACTCCTCTGAACTTGGATCGTATCACGTATGCCATATTCTTATGATAGATAAGTAGTTCACACAAATATTGTTAAAAAGTCCTCCTTAGATTATTTTTGTTTTTAAAAACGATTATTATTCAAAAATCTTCAAAAATCACATATTGATTGTCTTTCACAGATCATGAATGGGAGTTCAAAAAATATTTTGGAATAACACTACATTGCACTATTTACTACTATTACTCTCTATTACTATATCTCTATGCTCAACTTTTAGCGGAGTTAAACTGAATACGCGCTAATAGCTCGTAGGGTTGATACTTGATAGATGTTGGGATCCAAGGAATTTGGGAACTAAGGAACCCAACTGCAACGGGAACCAGAGTGATGTCTTACATCAAAAGAGTCTTGGGAGTTGGGACGTCGCTGGTTGAGGCGGCATGATATCGTTGAGTTTGGTGATCTGTGATATTTCTCAGGAAGCCTATGTCTAGCAAATGGTGGACGACGATTATGAATTCGCATTAAATATTGGACTCTACGATTTCGCATTGTAAAGTCAATATCTCCTGAGGATGTCCCGGTGTCGGGACGAAACGTGCGTCGAAGAAAGTGTTGGAAGAACTGTATGTGGTGTTTCATGTGGGCGGTGTTCCTACATATTGGACCATACAGATTCTTTTCAAGTAGCGGATTATAACAAATGCAAATTCGATTTAAAGAAATGAGTATTATTCCTATCGAACGTTAAATTAATTGATAACAAGTAATTTGTATTCGAAAGATGTAGTGTTTGTATATATTTTTACCTACAGCTCTCAGCGCATACTCCTCACATCTACTCTCATTTAAAAGTAATTAAAATAAGCAATGACTCGGACACGTTGAAAAGTTGATTAATTTAAATCGAATTTTCCATCCGTATTTAACAACTTTACTCGTGTCCGTTCGAAAACCCATTTTGTTTTTAACTAGAAGAGACAAGTATCGATCGATTACTTATATTTATTCAATAAATAAGTATATATTAAAATTGTTTTTTATTAAAAACATTCGAATGCGATACTACAGCTGTAAGGAAAATTATAATTGCCATAAACATTCAATGCGATTTTTGTAAATAATAAAATAAATCAAATATGATGTGTTCTCTGGAAGTTATAAGTTTTTTTATTGAAAAAAATCGGTGTCCCCTTTCGTTGAAAGGGATATTTTTCATCACATTAATTACTTATTATTATTATTTATTATCATAAGGAATGAGTAAGTATTATACTAAATACGCTAATATGAGACACTCATAAAAGAATTTGTAAAGGAACAATCAAAACCGGATATAACTACATACAAGGGACCATACTATAATTTCCGTCCGATAGTTGTTATAAGCAATATACACGAGTATGCTTGTATGGTTGTACAACTATATTATAGTATGGGTCTAGGATATGCTGTATTTGTTTTCAAATAAAATATCGGGAAGAGGAATTAAAATGTTTATTCTGAAAAAAAATCTACATTGATTCATCGACTGCATTTAACTCAATACAATCACATAAATATAAATATTACACTAGATTAGTCATTATCGCGTCGAAATCCACTAATCCTCTGATACAGTTGTAAACACAGAGCAAGGAATAACTTTATATGTAAACGTCATCTACTGCATCGAATTAAAAGTCGGAGTATAGTGTCCATTCCAGTAACATAACATCCATGCCCAATACAATGCGTGTGACACAAATTAATGGACGTGGTTCGAGGGGCATAAATTAGACGAGTGGTCGCAATTAATCAATTTTTTTAATTGATTGGGGCGTGCTTCACTGTATGATGATTTTGAGCAAGAAGTTTAACTTGAAGGCGAGATCTCGAGTAAGTTTGCGGTGTATGTATTAAATTGCTAATGAATCTTTTGTATATGTAACAAGACATTTTAGTGCAGGAAATTTGGAGTTTGGTTATAATTAAACTAATCGATTCACGTAACGTTTGTGAACACTGAGTGATGTGAATCAAAAAATAAAACAAAAAATTAACTTTACGCATATTCGTTAAGAGTGTGAAATTGAATGTATTTTAACCAGGAAATACAATTCTTCAACCTTATCGCGCAATATAAATTTAATTTTACTATTCTCGACCATGTTGCGTTTCGAATTACATTCAGTTTTACGCTATTATATTCTATGTATTACTTGTGACAGTATAAGTTTGTAAGCCAAAAATTAACATTAAAAAATTAACAAGGGAGTACCCTTGTACAAATTTGAGAGAAATGACATGACACTCGGCCCCGGCGCCACTTAGTAATGCGAAATTCGACACGTTTCGGACGATACAATAAAAATTTCACTTAAAAAATCTCGAAGGACTTGTTTATTATAACAAAATCAATGTGAAGTGCAGAGACATGTTTGGATTTTCGACTAAAATTAAAGCCTGGCATCAATGGCCTACTTACAATATCACATGGCGCGGTTCGTTCTGAAATCAATCACAAATAAATTAATGATAACGTGAGTGCGTCGGTGCGCGCCGTTTTAATTCGAGAGCCGTATCGGGACGAGAAATTGGGGACACTGAACTAGCGTATAGCGAAGCGGTTGTCATTTGTGACAGTAACAAGGAACGCGAGAAGAATTCACATGTTGATAAAATCGCTTGGTAACATGTGATCCGCATTTGTCATTTGATTGGGTATCATAGTAGTGTGTTACGTCTTAGAGTATCAGGACGAGGAACTGGGGACACTGAACTAGCGTATAGCGAAGCGTTTATCATCAGCTGTGACAGTGACAAGAAACGCGAAAAGAAGATTCATGTTGATAAAATCGCTTGGTAACATGTAATCCGCATTTTTGACATTTGATTGGGTATTATAGTACAGTGTGTTACGTCTTAGAAAATCAGGACGAGGAACTGGGGACACTGGACTAGCGTGTAGCGAAGCATTTATCATCAGCTGTGACAGTGACAAGAAACGGGAGAAGAATTCACATGTTGATAAAATCGCTTGATAACTTGTGATCCGCATTTTTGTCATTTGATTGGGTATTATAGTAGTGGGTTAGGTACGTCTTAGAGTGTCAGGACGAGGAACTGGGGACACTGAACTAGCGTATAGCGAAGCGTTTATCATCAGCTGTGACAGTGACAAGAAACGCGAAAAGATGATCATGTTGATAAAATCGCTTGGTAACATGTAATCCGCATTTTTGACTTTTGATTGGGTATTGTAGTACCGTGTATTACGTCTTCATTACGAGTTCATACTTAGAGCATGTAATAAACAATTTAAAATAGAGACTATTGTATGAGGTAAATTAATGTTTTCCTACAAATATGAAAAAAATTGGAGTAAAAAGCAGAAATAAATTTATAAGCAATAGGAGAATAAATTCAAAAGCTAGTATCCAATCACGTTTATTGCGATTATCTTGAACAGTATTGTGAATGACCTAAGATAACATTAAACTTACTCTGAGTGATTCGAAAAAAAATTCAAAAATTTAAGAGCTTGTAATTAATTCCAAGACTTTATGCATTTTTAGGGATTAGTACCAAAAGACTAAAAACGGACTCTATTACTAAGACTCCGCCGTCCATCAGTCTGTCTCTCACCAGGCCGTATCTCGAGAACCGTGATAGATAGTATTATATTATCTGTGGTTATACCATTGAAATTTTCACAGATGATGTATTTCTGTTGTATTGTTATTTCTTATGATAAAAGTGAATGCTGTGATTAGTTTAAGTACCTACCACAAAAGTTTTTTAAGTTATTTAGAATAATACAGGATTAATCACATTGATTTAAATATTTTACTCGCTTGTTTACTAGCCACAAATTAATACGTCACGCGAACACACTCAGACTTTGTTTTAAAAGCAATCATTATTTTTATTTTAATTAATATGTACCCGTTTCATTGTCGCACTAATAAATAAAAATAAATAATTTAGTCGAGTTTTTCATTATGACAACGGAATTGCGGAAACAAGTGTATTGCTTGTATCATTAATTGATTTGTTACGAAGTGTATGAACGGTTTTATGTGTATAGTTATACTTCGTAATATAAATGCGGAAAGTAGGAACAAAAGCATACGTACAAGTATTCGGATAGCAACAGAATTTATGAAAATGAATGTTAGAACAAGGAGTAAGAGAATATAGCCCACAATGTACTTACTAGATATTATAATATTCTAATATGTGGGTGACCAGTTTTTTTTTTGTTGATATATGTACGACATTTTCTATAAATGAATTCTAGATAGATCGATTTATCGCCCCCAAAACCATATATGTACTAATTTCATGAAAATCGTTGCAGGCTTTTCCGTATACATATATTATACAAGAATTGCTTGGTTAAAGCATGCTTTAAGGTACAAAGATATAGAAAACTATAACGATCGTGACTTTTTTATATTTGTTCTAAGGTTCATTACATCTTAATAAATACCATCTCTATAAATAAATATTTTATAGGCACATCATTTCGAAATGCTATATTTAAAAGATATTATTCATTAGCATAAAAATGTCGTATAAAAGTAGTAAAATTTTCAACTTATATTGATTCTCGGAACACCTATGTTACTTGCTCGGCTGCTGGTATAAAATTAGTCACATGGCAAAATAAGCAATGAAAATCGTTTAAAGCCCTTCGAGCTATTCACGAATGCAGTCGTAAAATTTTCGCTATCCCCCTCCGATGTACGCGAAATGAGAAGGAGGTTAGATCTGTTGCAACAGTGTAAGCGGAAAGTCTACGGCAGTGCAGAACCAGAACTATACAAATAGGAAAGTAATGTAGCGTGTTTCGTATGAAATGTATGCGAATATTGAGCGGTTTCAATATTTGGATGTTTATAGTTAAAAAAATCTTTTGTACTAATTTTTTACAAAAATCAAAATTTTTACTCTTTCACAAAGGCCTAATTTACAGGCACTTGTCCAATTTCAGACTCTACCGCCACATTCGGTAGTCAGTTATGCACCGAGAAGAACCGGCAAGGAACTCGGCACTTCGTCTATGAATGAGCTATTTGTAAATAACTTCTTCTTACGACTATCAGGATGAATGACGATGCGATACTTAGCAATGCACATTGCACAATGTTCAGCAACGAATATTTAACCATATTGAGCATGCTCTCCAAAGCACGAAAGAAAAGCAAACCGCAAAATCGAATCTCCAAACTCGTTACCAATCGAGTTACTTAACTTGAGTTAACGTTGCTTAGTCAATGCAATCTTCGATAGGTGTTCACTGTCTCTAACAGACTGCCAAAGAGTCTCACCATCGATTTCTGTTAAAAGTATCAAAAAATCTAGGAAACATTTCGAGTAAAACTGCGTTTAAATTTTTTATCATTAAAAATTGATAAGAAGAGTAAAGTGGCCTTTGCAGTTGCGACTGAGCGACCGGCCGCGTGACCCGCTGTGACGTCACAAGGTGACACTCGGCGAGATACCTCTACGTACGCGATGAGTGACCGTATAGAATATTATCTCATTACACGCGCAAACTTCTTGGGTACATGAGTTTGAACAACAACATTTTAGATACTTTTGGAGGTAAGTGCAATAACTTGCCCGCACTACGTCATTTTATACTCAAGAAGTTTGCCGGCGCCCGGCACCTGTACTGGACAACGGTCCGAATTGAAAAATTATTTATGTGTTGGATCGTCCTTTTGCCGAGGAAGGCTATATATCATCACGCTGTGACCAATAGAAGCGGAGCGTCGTTACAAAATGTTGCAAAAACGTTTCTTTTTCTTTTTGCCTGCGCTGCGCAGAAATTATGTATGATGGAATTGATAGGTTAAGGTTGAAAAAAGGTTGAAAAAACGAGCTTGATGCTTTATAACTTAGGTAATACTGCAACAATTTCGATGAAACAAAAACGAATGTAATTCATATATACAAGACTAAAATTCTGACTTGTTTGTGTGACTCATTCTTCGGTTACATATTCTTTGCCTGAACCCGACGAATTTAATCGTGCTATTAGTTGTCTCCGCTTGACGACAGCGACCTTATTCATTTCACCTCATAACAAACATAAACCTAGTTTTATCTAATCGCTCGTTCCACGTGTAACACTAAGAACCCGATAAATTGTTTAGATTTAACGGGTCGCGAATCGCCTTGAAAAGTCACAGTTCAATAGGTCATTCGATAACTTTGTATCATAGCCTCCTTGCATTCCTACTCTACGCTAGTTTCGAACTTAACCTTAATTATTTTCCAAATAAAACTGTTATTTGCTTTTTCATCTTTCTTTCTCATCTTTTAATTATACATAAATATCTCGTATATTGGCTGTTTGTAACCTGCTAAGCGGCTCGACCGATTCTTTGGAATTTTTTTGTCTAAACATCCGATAGTCTTAGAATAGTTTTCAAATCCCTATATGGCAAAACAAAGTCTAATATATAAAATTCTTCTGTAAATATATTAATTAAGAAAATAAATGTTACTAACATACCAACTAAAAACATATGGATGGAAACGTCTGAATTAAACGTTTATTTATAAAGACCTCGTATTCAGTGTTCGTAACAAAAGTCCTCCAGAACGGCTACGCCGATTTTTATGAAACTTTTTGTGCATATTTGTTGGGACTGAGAATGGAACGTAAACTATTTTTCATAAACCTAAATGGCAAAAAACGTTTATCCGGTCAGCTAGTAAGTATATAAAATTCCCGTGTTAATGTTTGTAACAGACTCCTCCGAAATGTTTTGTGTCTTGATTGATTTTTTATTATTTCTTTTAATATTTATATTTTTTAGGTCTGAGAATCCGAGAATAAGACGTAAACTTTTTTCGTAACCCTAATAATTTGGCAAAACAACGTTTGTCAGGCAGTCAGTTTATTTCTAAAAAAAATACACTAACAAATACAGCAGGGTTTCAGGGTTGCAGTCACGACTTGCGAGCGGCCAAGGTCGGAGTGCACGCGGCATAATTATGTACGGGTCAGTGGAAATCACCCTAATCTTCGTTAAACATATTACGTGGCTTATGCACTAAGCCTAGCTCTAGCGTTGGCAACTTAGCAATAAAAAACTAATAATGGCGAAGTGTATTTGAATATCTACAATCCATAAAGTCTTTCTAGAAAATAATAATAATGAAAATGTCTGGATGTCTTCCTAAAACTTACTTAACCAGTTTTTATTACGCGATTTAACCTCAACTGGAGCGAACTGAAGCGGAAAATTTGGATTCCTTGAATTCTTTGTTGAGACTGATACGCTTAGGCCGCTTGTCCACCATACCCGTCACCGATACGTCATCGCGATCGGAATTATTTCTGCGTGAGATCAAGACGACGAAACCTGTCCGCAGTGGACAGACAGCCTCTTTACCGAACATACTTATTATAGTATGTACTAGATCGTTCAATAAGTCCCGAGACTAGCCTGGAAATGGCGCATATATTAAAAACTCTTTTGATTTTTAAAAAGTACTGGCTATCAATACAAGAATGTGTCAAATTTTTAAAAATGGAACAATAAAATTATTGATTTTGAAACATTTAAGTGACGCTACTTGTTGTAATATTACGGTTGTAATTTCGATACAATGGAAAAAAAACGAGTTTCGCGTGTTGATAAAACATTGTTTTTTAATGGGAGAAAATACCGTTGAAGCACAGCAATGGCTTATAAAATGTTATGCAGGATCAACTCCCTCTAAAGCAACCATTTGTCGGTGGTATGCCGACTTCAACGCGGTCGCATGGACACCAATGATGGGGAACGCTCAGGTTGTCCAAATGAAGCAGTGACTTAACAAAATATTAACCAAGTCCTCAAAATCGTATTGGAAGATCGGAAGGTAAAAGTGCGAGAGATAGCCGAGATAGTGAAGATTTCAGCTGGTAGTGTTTTCACTTTTTTACATACAAATTTGGCCATGGAAAAGCTTTTTTCTAAGTGGGTGCCGCGTTTGCTTACAATTGATTAAAAGGAACAACGTATCAATGATTCAAAGCGATGTTTGGCGCTGATGAATCATAATAAAAAGGATTTTTTACGTCGGTATGTAACAATGGATGAAACCGGGATACACCATTTCACTCCGGAATCCAATCGGCAGGCAGCGGAGTGGAGAGCGGCTGGTGAAAGCCGAAGCGTCCAAAGACTCAGAAATCGGCCGGTAAGGTTATGGCGTCTATATTTTGGGATGCGCATGGAGTACTTTTCATCGACTACCTTGAAAAGGGGCAAAATATAAATAGTGACTATTACATGTGCTTATTGGAGCGATTGAAGTACGAAATTGCGGATAAACGGCCTCACATGAACAAAAAGAAAGTTGTGTTTCACCAGGACAACGCGCCTTGTCACAAGTCCGTGAGAACGATGGCCAAAATTAACGAATTTGGCTTCGAATTGCTTCCTCATCCCCCTTATTCGCCAGACTTGGCCCCCATCGATTACTGGCTGTTTGCAGACCTCAAAAAAATGCTTCAGGGTAAGAAATTTGAGTCAAATAGTGAAGTTATCGCAGCAACGGAGGCTTATTTTGAAGCCAAAGACAAATCGTTCTACACACATGGGATAGAAAAGTTAGAAAAGCGTTGGAGGGACTGTATCGCTCTTGGAGGAGACTATGTTGATGAATAAAAATTAATTTTATAAAAAAGACCCTTTTTTAGTACTTAGTCTCGGGACTTATTGAACCACGTGTTATGTACCACTTCTTCGACGCTGTCAGCTTATTCTTGGTGACGGCTACAATGGACAAGCGGTCTGGCAAATTATTATTATACGTAGGTAAAATTAAAATTTGTAGAATCCTATATGGATAGTGTCCCGAGGCCTATAACTATTCACGGTGAATCGAATTTTTTAGTCAACAGTTTTACATTTTCGTGAACCTTTGCAAGCTTTCGTGCCCGTGAAGTTTTGAGGACTGGCTCTAATATTATTTCCAGTTCTTATCTCTCTTTTAAAAAAATGCCAGAACTCTACGTAAAGTATCCAACTTTACGTAGAGTTCTGGCATTTTTTTACGTTTTAGCAGCGCTTGCGTTTGAATAGCCATGCTTGAGTCCATGCTTCTGGCGACCTAAGAGCAGGCGCTGATTTGGCCAAACGACTGAGTTTAGCCATACAAAAAGTCCCTTTGAGCACCATGCCCTGCATAAATGATCAGTTGGACGGTGCATATTTTTTGTAAATATTGTATTTATTTTTGTTTTTTTTTTTATTGTTTGAAATCAGACAGTAGTATATCAAATCAATCAAAAAGTAGAAAATCTTTTAAAAGAAGTTGGACAAAATATAATTGACGACCTCCCTGGCGCAGTGGCGGCGCACTCGGATTCGAGCGGGAGGTCGCGGGTTCGATTCCCACCACGGGCCACTTTGGAATTTATAATTTCTAAATTGGCTCAGGTCTGGGCTGGTGCGAGGCTTTGGCCGTGGCTAGTTACCACCCTACCAGCAAAGACGCACCGCCAAGCGATTTAGCGTTCCAGTGCGATGCTTGTAGAAACCGTTGGTGTAAATTTACTTACCCTTCCAAGTTAGTACAATAACATCTTAGGCTGCATCATCACTTACAATCAGATGAGATCGCAGTCAAGTACTAACTTGTATAGAGTAAAAAAATATTAGGCAAGCTGGGAGTCAAGACCACCATGAACGGTGCAATACCACTATCAATATCGAGACCTCCGAAGTGGTAAACCATATTACTGCATCTCTGTCAACAAAGTAATGTTTTAATGGTACAATAACAAACGTTTCTAGCGCATAGGGGATACGGGTAATCAGTTTTGCGGTTATAAAAAACCGGTGAAGATATGATGTTCATGTCTATTCCTGCAGAGGGTGGTATGTTTTATGGGAGGACCACCATAATAGCAAGCGAATTGTTTTTTTGCGGGTGCCCTGAAAAATAGATGGTTAGATGTGGCGGCGGACCGCGTTTTAGTGCTAGGTGGTCATAATTAATATTATTTATCATTATTATTTACATATAATATTATTATTAAAACTTTAATTTGCACCACACAAGAAACGTATAACAAAGGACAGAAACATAAAATACCAAAAGTATACCATACACAACATAAAGTACCATAGTCCAAAAGGCGGCCTTGTCGCTAAGCAGCGATCTCTGCCAGGCAAACTTGAGATGAGTATCAATATCATTTTTAAATGTTTCATAGAAGTAACTTTAACCGACTCCAATTCACTTAAAAAAATGTCGTTTAAACTTTGCTATTCCGTAAGCAATTTTCATGATTTGATATTTGTTTCTTCAACTACATAGTAAGGTACTATACAGAAAATGAAAACGTCACCAAACGCTGAAAGAAATAGGCTCGTACCCGTAGAGTATATGAACCGTTAGTAATTAAATATTATCGTGTTATATTGATATCGTTTATACTCGTAGTATATACGTTAATTTTCTGGCGTACAAAACACACCAAAAGATTCCTTTTGTTTTATTTAATTTGCCGGTCAGCATGGGTTATCTTGCAATAATAATTCAAGTAATATAAAAATGGCCCCATATAAGAACCTAATAGCAGTTTTACAACATTTCTGCGAATCCACATAAATATACATACAATTTGCCTACAAATTATTGGCCTCTTTTACAGCGCAATTATGGAGATTCTTTTCAACATTTTTACAATCTCTAATTACATATTATAAAACTTATACGACTTTCGTCGAGACTCGGAACCTTAGCTTGGAAGGGAAATACAACAGAATATTGAGTTGGTTCAGTTTGAAAATGTTCTTTGACGTCTATAAATTATAAACGTCGTCGTTATAAATGTCATTTGACGTCTATATTTAAATATTCATACGTGGAATATGGTAGAATGTATAAGGACCATAAATATTAGTGTTAGACCTTAATTGTACCTACATTCTTATAAATAAATTTATTTTATTTTATTTTCTAGTGTTGTACTATTTGGATTGTTTTATTTACAGAAAAAAACGAAAAACTATCGAAAATTCTGTGCAAAAATATTTAAAAGTTTAAGGCGAATAAACGCGAAAAAGAAATAATAGAAGACATTCTATGACTAAAACTCTTATGACTAAAAGTGAGAGACCGTAGTGTAAGCTTTTATAATCAATATAATTCGATGCTATCTTTTTTATATATTATGAATAAATACATAGAGGTGCATAGGTACAGTATACATAGGTACATATTGTAATACCCATTTAAACGTCTCGTAATAAAAAGGCCTTTTAACAAATGTGATTGTGATATTTTACAACTTAGAACAAATCTGCCACCGCCAATAGTGGGCGGGCACTGTTTTTACGGATCCAAATTCCAGCGAATAAATGTCCACACAAAAAACTGACCACTGTAACTTGAGCAGATACACTACGGTCTCAGAAAAAGAAAAAGTATGCTTACCGAAATGTTCTTGGTGAGTGCAACACGGTTGTCCGTCGGCATTCGCACACAGCATCGCACAGCACGCGTCCACACAAAACATTGCACTTGTAAAACAAAGTATCATTCGCAAAACAACTTCATCGACGAAGATAGTACACCACTTATATTATTTATTTCGCTCAGCATTTTCCTACAAAAAAGAAAATAACACTGAATAAATAAACATCGATAACACACACTAGCACAACACTATGACGGATTTTTAGTGGGAGTCACTTGATTTTTTTTTTATATTTCGAATTTCTCCACCTTCGTCCGGTCACTGCAAAGTGGAAATCACTACTGGTTAGTGGGTATGTATACTGTATTGGATTGGCTGACTGTACCATTTTTTATCATTGTGTAAGCGAGTTCCGAGTAATTTTGAAACAATGTATAGTGTTTACTGTGATATGAATGAACAATGTAAGATCGGTTAGCGATATCGTGTTGTATTTACTTAACGTATGTAGTTGTAGGTAGAGTATATCCCACAAAAATGTTAATATGATAACAATGTGTTTTAATTCCAATTAGTCGTTTTTCATTCAATGTACGCCACGTCAGTACATTTTTCAATAGACTATTGTGAGACTACAAAAATGCAAATACTATATTTAACGGCTTTATTATATCATTTTTTTTTCAAGTGGATCCCATGAAGCAAGACTTTTGGCTATCAAAGTTTTTTTTAAAGTGTGAGTGAAAAATTTTTTACCGTCAATAATGTGATTCACCACCGGGTGAACGTGTGAAAAACATTCGAACTCAACCAAAGAGTAAAGTCACTATAAAGTTCTAGAGTTTGAAAGCCCAGCCCATGCACAATATGAAACTTAAGTAGTGTATAATTATGAAACAAGTGTAATATAATAATAAACTTGTGTAAGATTGGTTTTTGGGTAATGTCAGTGATAGGGAATTGTTTTAATTATTCCTGAATGTTTTAAACAAAATATAATGCTGTATTCAAAGTTTGACTGTGGATTGTAAAGCGCTGTTCCGAGTGCTGTGTGTTTAATTGTTTATACAAATTTGTTTATACAAATATATTTTAATTTTTTATTTTAATTGTATTGTGTCTGTTACTGTCAAAGATCGTTGGACTATCCAGAAGAAACCAAAATTTTCCAAGCTCAGTGTCTAACATGTACGAGTACATTCCCTTCCCCTGAATACTTTGACGACAATATTTGTAACAGTTTGGTATGTATTTACTGTTGAGTAGTTAAATCCGAATAAAATTAGACACATTAATCTGTACTATATACGTTGTTTCACACACTATCTTTTCTTGAGTTGGTTATTTGAACAGTTAAGGGTATGTAAGATAAACCTATTTCTTTTTAAGGTACATTAAGGTTTTATTTTAACTTTTGTATTGTTGATATTATGTGTAATAAAATAAAATAAATATGTAATGGAAATAAAAGTCTTTAATCAATGAATAAAACAGAACCATTCGGCCTCCCTTACTCGCAGCTCGCTAAATCTTAGATTCTCCTGGAAAATCGAAAGATGTGCTTTAACAGCTTTAACAGTAACATATCATCTGTCGTGTGTCGTGTCCGCGTATGGGTGGTGGTACTTAGAAACAGCTTTTATTACTGTATTTAGAAGTAACATATCATGTGTCGTTTGTCGTGTGACCGCGTACGGCTGGTGGTGTTTAGAAATAGCTAATATTACTGTATTTAACAGTAAAATATCATGTGTCATGTATCGTGTGTCCGCGTACAGGTGGTGGTGTTTAGAAACAGCTAATATTACTGTATTTAACAGTAAGTCATTTATTAATAATTTTCATTAACATACAGTAACATATCATGTGTCGTGTGTCGTGTGTCCGCGTACGGGTGGTAGTGTTTAGAAACAGCTAATATTACTGTATTTAACAGTAACATATTATGTACCGTGTGTCGTGTGTCCGCGTACGGGTGGTGGTGTTTAGAAACAGCTAATAGGTATTACTGTATTTAGAAGTAACATATCATGTGTCGTGCGTCGTGTGTCCGCGTACGGGTGGTGGTGTTTAGAAACAGCTAATATTACTGTATTTAACAGTAACATACCATGTGCCGTGTCGTGTGTCCGCGTACGGCTAGTGGCGTTTAGAAACTGCTAATATTACTGTATTTAACAGTAACATATCATGTTCGTGTGTCCGCGTACGGGTGGTGGTGTTTAGAAACAGCTAATATTACTGTATTTAAAGTCCGTACTGGCGAGTCGAGTTGCGGAGCTCGTGACCGTCGAAGATGTTCAGATTGTGCTTCCTCGCGTACTCATTGATGATCATCTTTCCTGTGGGCAAACGGGGTTGCTAAACATTCGCAATGCGGCAGAGATCGTAGATTCGCGAATATCCGACCACGATGAATATGACAAGGCAAGGAGTATAATCTGTAGTCCATCAATGCCTAGTTTTGCCCAAGGGTTTACTAAACGTAGTAGGTATACAACCTAATACTTTTCTCAAACAATGCGCGGAAATTTAAACTAAGTAGTACCTAGACAGAAATCCAAATCAATCACGAAAACGAAGAATATTTTTTTCCAAATCAAAAGTTCATTTGATTTTTTTCAATGCTATTTGCAAGCCAGTTCGAAATACCTGCGGGGCTAGACAAAGTCACAGTCGTTTGGCGTTAACGCTAGTCGACAAAAATGTATGGACAAAACAAATGAATGTAGAAAACCACGATAATAATAGTACTAAACACGATGTGTTTGAATAATTAACTACGACAACTTGAACGCTCGCTGGCGTTCTCGCGGACCTTGTAGATAACTTTAGCGTACTTCGCTTGACAATTGACAGCCGACAGTATCAAACACAGCGTGTTTAGTAATTATTATCGTGGTTTTTCTACAGTCATTTGTTTTGTCCATACATTTTTGTCGACTAGCGTTAACGCCAAATGACTGTGACTTTGTCTAGCCTCGCTGTTACCTCTTGGTTGGTATCAGCGTTGATCGTCACATGTTTAAATTACGTCATGCCAAATAGCGTTTAGTCACAGAAAACCATAAATAGTACTTTTAGTAGTAATTTATTTGGCCGCTAAACCCTGACAGATGTTCTTTTATACGACTTCGACCGGCCGTTGCTTGGCTGATAGGAAAAGCGATTTCGATTAACTCGAAGAAGTTTGTTAAAATAATGCTTAAACATTGAAGTAGGAATAGTGACCATTTTCGCGATCAGTTGCATACAATTTATTAATTTCGTTCCATTTCCATCTTTTTAGCTATAGCCTAATAATATGGCTAGAGCTGCGGAAGTTTGCTACCTTGGCTAGCACATCAATCTGACCGATAAAGGGGGTAACGCAACACGGTATTCAGTACCTGTAGCCATGTATACCTATCATATCTATTCCATTTTTGGAATTGCTTTTGGTAAGTATGCGAAATATGGGTGACGAACCGATCGCAAAATCGACTACTTGATTTTCGCGCGTTATTGTCATATTTTTTTAATTTTCGTCGGTAAACGTACGTAAAAAAATCTTATAGAAATGGATTAGGTAAGTAAGTTAAGTTATATAGCACAGCTGCTTGTTTTATACTTTACTTCGTTGCAGTAGTAGTAAAGGAAACATTATGTGATGTAGATAGACTACCCAGCATCTATAGCTAGAGAGCCAGAAATATATTCTAGTCACAGAAATTATGTCGATGTGACGTGAATAAAAAAAACTCACTTGCCTTATAGGTATTCTTAGTAGTCGGATATGGATAAGCAATTTTACCGACTTCAAAACAAAATGCCGTCACCAAATTTTTTAATGCGAGGTAATTAAACCTTAGAAATTTCATAACTTTCTTCTGTTTGAAATCGGCTGGCAAATAAAAAAAAACTGCGGTTATAGAAATATTTAATACTTGCCAGTCATTGTGATACTTAAGAATGGTTATTATTATTTATTAAGTAAAATACTTTTCTAACAAAGTGTATAGGTAAATAGATACATAAGCGCAGTTTTTATATAAAATACGATCAGAATTAAGCCTTTTGCTGCAAACTAAACAATGGAAAATGTTTATTGCATTTGTTAAGAGCTTATACATTATACAATACAGATAATATATGCCATGACTGACTTGTTGATTCGTCAATGGCGCGATAACCAGGCGAGCAAAAAATATGGGAATACAATAGTTTTACTCTAATAGGTTCAGGTTGAACTAGTCTCTAGCTTTAATAATAATATAGAAATTAATACTAGAACAACGGCTTCAACTCACTCTCACTTGGTCTGGATCGCCCGACCAGTTTCAGACCCATCAGGGGTCCTTCTTCAGGGGTATAGTACACGCGCGAAACACGCGGGCATAGTACAGTATAACTCGGGCGTCCCGCGCGTGTACTATACCCCTGAAGAAGGACCCCTGATGGGTCTGAAACTGGTCGGGCGATCCAGACCAAGTGAGAGTGAGTTGAAGCCGTTGTTCTAGTATTATTATGTCCACTCACGGAAGTCTTAATTCTAATATAGAAATTGTTTTTATTTTTGTATGAGTACAAGCTTAACGGGGGTAAAATTCGTAACGTAGAGTATATTAAATAATCTCTCAATATTCTCATAAATTATGGCTCTTGATCAAAAACACGACTTCTAAGTTCCATGTATTAGTTTGCAGAATCATTATCGTTTTGTACAAAACACTAATAATTAGATTGTACTTAGGCAGTATTCCCTCTTAGAAAATAGTGAGTCATTAATGCAATTGCACGGTAAAGGTATAAACACAGTGGAGAAAATATCCAAGCGATTTATATTATGAAAGCCAAAGAGGAATCACTATTTTCTAGCGAAAGAACTATATTACATACGCATCAACTGACGTCGTCGGCAAAAAAATATTGAGATTTTTAACCCGCAGTTCATAACTGCTAACTGCATTAAGAAGGCCGAATGACAGTTTACACGGGGACGGAGCAGCCGCGTTCGCACTGATTTACTTAAATTTCGGGGAAATTATTACTTTACACGATTGTCAGAAGGCCTAAAAATAAAACTCTCAATCAAAGTTATTGTAATTTTTATGTACTTTTCTTGTGTGCAAGAATTCATTAAAAAGCTTGCGCCGTTTTGCAGACAATTTTGATTTTTGGGAATTTTGAAATGGAAAGAGTTTATGATTACTTTGAAATTCTTTTGACACATTGAATGGATCAATTGATAAAATGTAACTCTAGACTAACCACAGAGTGTGCCACTTTGATGCTATCATTGCCACATTTGACTGTCAGTGTTCCTGTGGTGCTATACTATTTCCATTCGTTTATTTTCTCTTTGACACATGAAATAGATATAGCAATAGCGAGGGACCAGAGAGGTAAAAGATTTTATTTTATTTTATTTCAAATGATACACCAACGGTCATTGTATAATTATTAAAAATAATACACTGTTTATGTCAAGTACGAGTACCGTAACCTTTACAGGTGTACACAGCATTACATAATAACTTTTTTTTAAAAAAACACATTAGAAAGAATAGCGAGATTACAAGTCAATTACATAATTTACATTAATTCGGTATATAACACAAATAGCAATTTAATATTTGCGAGAAAAACAATGTGATAAGACAATGTGATAAAGGTAAAGTGATCTCTTTCTGGTCCGTCGCTATTGCTATATCTGTTTCATGTGTCAAAGAGAAAATAAACAAATCGAAAGAGTATAATTGTTAAATATTTCATGCGAATCTCTAAATTGACGCATTAAAAAAATTAGGTGGACCTATTTCAAATGTTTAATTAATAATAATTTATTATCCCATAAAAAATCTCAATACTTTTTGTGACTCGTTGGTCGTTAATACTTTCGCAGCACAATGCAAAGCACATTAAAAATACAATAGGTACTTAGATACCCAATACAGTCAAAACTTATTGTATTTTTAATACTGGCTACAGGGCATAAGAACTTGTCTTATACTTACACTGAGTTGTTCGAAACAAATTCAAATATGTTTATGGTGATACTAATACTATTCTATTCACAAAAAAAATGTCAAAATTGTATGGAATTTTGCGTTTAAATTAGTTCTAGTACAGCCTACTACTTAAATTTTTGACTTCGTATCGAACTACTTAGGGCAAATTACGTAAATATATAAGTCTCGAGTAGGTATAAGTTTTTGGACAAACTCATCAGAGCTGATTTTAGTGATTTCTACGTATAAGCACTGTGTGTGACTTTCTCACAGATAAGCCTAGATTTTTTTTCATCCAAAAACCAACAATTCATCCAAAAACAAACCAACCAACATTACAAAGGAAAAAGATAAACGGTCTAATAGATAAAAGCAGTAAAAACTTTAAAAATGATAACAGAAAACAAAACCCGGCTGAGTTTGTTGTGGGCTTCTTCTCAGTGCAGGGCGCGTTTGAACCCTCGTAAACTTAGTTTTAAGTCGACTTGTAGTTACCACCATACATATTATGCGACAAATATCATATTGACGTTATACAAGATCCTGTACGTTAGGCCTATGTGAAATAAAGATATTTTGAATTTGAATGTAATCAGGTTGATGTTCTTTAGATCGAAGCATATTTTTTCGCGATCCAAGAAAAAAACGATACGATCCAAATTCGAAAAACGCAGGAAGTTAAAATGCCCGCATTTGAAAAGTTGCTTGAGTCAAGGCTATGAATGAATAAAAGATTCATTTATTTACATGAAACGTGTCATTTAAATCACAGATGTTCAAACGATCTGCGTAGAAGTTGTAGGTATGTCTGTGTCTTATGCAACAATTTTTTTGGTAGTTTCCTCATAATATCTAATCAGCTGTTTGTGTCATTCACCCAACGTTTTTAAATAAAATTGTCCTTATTACTAATCTGTCTATCTTTTTCCTTTACTCATGGAGGAAGAATATTTTTACCTCCTACATATCAACTTCAAATTTTGTTATATCATCAAACACTAAATCTTCAGCAAAATCTAGCAAAATATGACTTTGCTACAGATACTGTCAAAATTTGATGTGATCAAAAAAGCGTGAGATAGCCATTCCATTGGAGATGTACGATTGTATGAACACTTGAATTTATCCCAAAACAGGGTAAGTGTCTGCATACCTGTGAATCTGAACTTGAAAATTCAGGGTTGAACGGGGGCTAAATGAAAGACACTAAGTAGGACTTAATAGACAAGAAAATGAAAATCTTAATTTTCCATATAAACTTATGAAAAGTCAAAACCCTACCGCCAGGTTTGGAAAACAAGTTTGCACCGAGAAGATTACTATTGAATAACGCTAATGACCATCTACATAACCACTTCAGAGAATAATTAAAAAAAAAAACACTTCAGTTGTAGATCTTTATCGGCGTTCAGGACAATGTTCCAACATAATATCTAACAATATCATGTAAAAAAATAAAAAAATCTCCTACAACTAGGTAAAGGTACCTAGGAATAAAACAGTCTTTTGATTGAAATAATAAGTACCTATTTTGAATTCTCAGATTGAGTTATAAAATTTAAAAGATAATAATTATGTAATTGATACACAAAAATGATACCAACATTGGTCACGGATATAACAGTCTTTGTTCCTTTATATAAGAAGGTCCAAGAAGCATTAGGTAACTATAGATAATATGCAAACTACGTTATTTCATCTTCGTGGATTGAACTACCTATACCTACACCTCTAATGGAAAGGCAGTCGCATACATCTCAATATAGTCAATTTTCTAATTAGGACTAGGAGTAGGCTAGAGCCACTGAACTCTTATACTATAGTAGTGTTATTATCTCGATGCAGACTCGGTCATAAATCATCCGAGTGTTTCGCTTTTGTATTTCAATGCTGAGCTTCACTGCTGCTTTTGTATTTTAGTGAACAACAAAAGCGAAACACTCGAATAATTTATAGCCGAGTCTGCAGCGAGATAATAACACTACTATAGTACGCTGGACCTCAACGTAAGAATAACGACACTCGATTTTCGCCATTTTGGCGCTGATTGCTGCGTAACCCGGCGTGAGCGTCCATTGAACTAAAATAAAATGACATTCAAAACGACGGTCACTAGCAACAAAAGTACCGTGGACCTTCGAGGGGGGCGCGGCACAAAATTTATAAATTTATGTCAGGACATAACACACATCGCAATCTAGCCCCAAAGTAAGCGACAGCTTGTGTGGGTACTAGTTAACTGATAAATATACATCAAACAAAAAAAGGAACTTTTAATTGTATAGAATACTAATTGCATATATAGTTTTAGCATAATAGAGTTCAGTGGCAGTGTATGCTATAGTAGTGTTATTATCTCGCTGCAGACTCGGTCATAAATCATTCGAGTGTTTCGCTTTTGTTGTTCTTTGTTGAGTGTGTGTTTGTTGAAAGACTCGGATGATTTATGACCGAGTCTGCAGCGAGATAATAACACTACTACAGAGCTTACGAGCTACGCGAGCGGGCCAGGCGGCGGACAGCGCTTACCTTCGTCGATCTTCCGAGACGCCTCCTCGAGATCGCTGCCCGCGTAGTTGAGAATGACTAGCACCAGGGGCATCATCTCCCACGAGTAGTGAAACTTTTCTAGGAGCTTATGACAATTTTCAACCAGGGATTCCAGTGACACCGCTGCAACAAACAGAAGGACATTGTTATTCTTAATGTAGAGACTCCGGTATCCTGCTTATTGATAGGAGAAGTCAACAACTAATAACTTCGCAAAGTTAATCTGGTAACCGATCGACGATGGGGATAGGGGAGGGCTCGTGGTCAAATAACCTGTCAAGTGCGAGTCGGACTCGCGCACTGAGGGTTCCGTACTACAACCGGAGGAATAAAACCATAAAAACCACTTTTCTTATCGAACCGCAAAACTATTTATAAGGGTTCCGTTTTTTGCCATTCGGCTACGGAACCCTAAAAATGGCGGCAGCAATAGGTATTGCTGTGATCATTTATCAGTTTTCTATTATAATGGCAGCACCAAAAGACGCAATGCAAACGTGAAGAGAAATCCACACAACTGGCCAACTAACATCCAACTTAATTATGGAAGAATTACTGGTGTCAAATAAAAAATCTCCAAATAAATACAGCCGATACCTAAGTACTTAAAGAAGAATGACCAAAGATGGTATCGAATTTTCTCTTGAACCATACTTAACCAAAATATTCTAGAAATATTAAATAGTTTTTTAAGAATCAGAACCATTGGCACCATTGGATTTTTTTTCATATCGGAATTTAATTTTGCATGCAAAAAGTTACTTTCTTTTCAATGCACATTCCTGTACAGATTTTACTCAACGAGTACAACTTGTTTATTAGCTTATCCGGAAATTTGGAATCCGGATGTTAATTTAAAAAAATGTAGGAGTTAATGTGGAGACCGCAGTCTATAAAAAATATGTAGGTATAGTTTGAATCAACTTGGTACGAGATTCCACACATCCATGGTCAGTATAATTTAACACAAGGCTTTTTCCCAAATAACATAGTAGGTACGTAGCTACGTTTATAGGTAATTCCACATTATTACTATTTCTGTGGGTAATTCACATGGAAAAGTACTACCTATAAATTTTGCCCAGTTCGCCTTGAGTGGAGGGACGATCTAATTGATGAAATTAAATAAACAAAGTTTTAATTGGCAAGTATTCTCTAACGAAGCTTCCACGTAGGTCCCCTATAACAGACTGTCGGAGGTACCTACATAATTCTACAAACACCGTTGTTATTATTCGAAGAACCACTTGAGTTCCAATTTCTTTGTTTATAAAATGTCACTCTAGTACTAACAGATAAAAATACATATGACCCTGAACTAGCTATGTCTGAAGTATAATATGTATAAATATTTATTCTACGATATAGGACTACGATTGGAGTGGTTAGTTAAGACCTCGGTCTCTATATTCGTGCCTCCGGAATTCCCCCATCAAGCTCCAATCTCTGAATTTTCGGAATATTATCTGCGTTTGTAGGAAACAAGTAAGAACCATTTTGTATTTGACGACTAGCTCGCCGAGCAAACGTTTTTTTGCCCTTTAGGGATAACGATTTATTCTCTGACCTAGGTAGAGACTAGAGACCGAATATAGTTTCGGAGGAGGTTGGTTACTGTGACGCGATATTAGATAGGTTATATAGATACCTAGATAAAGTACCTTTTTGAGAATTTAAAACTATAAGTAACGTAGCCAAAGGTGTACGTAACGTACCTAACGTATTAGTACCTACCTAAGTAGGTATTTCCTGACTATTCATAGTATGTGGCTGTAAGCTAGGCCTAGGTTTTAATTGGTTAAATCTACTGGTATGGTGAGGAAGGAGGTCCGAAAATTCCTCATATATCATGAGGTAGTGCTTGTGAAGCATATGAACTCGCTCTTGGCTAGAAAGGTGGGACCTTGGACCAATGTACAACGTGCGGGTTACTTGCCATAATTAGCCGAAAGCCTAAAGTAGGGGACGATGTACCTATAGATGCATGAAAAAAATCACATAAAATCTAGCTCATATCCTGGGGACTGAGAATAATCAAAAATGTATTACGCTTTGTTGACATCACAGCTAGGGTTGCTAAAAATATTTTTTTTTCTAAATTATATAATAAGTTTTGTATTGAAAATAAAACAAAATAATTGGGTCTTCTTATCTCCATTCACGTGTTTCTAGGATCAAATAAAAAGGTTAGGTAGGTACACTATACGAATTAACACTCACTTTGTATTATGTCAATCTTTCCAGTCTGATTTCCAGTCCAAGGACCAAGGGAAAGGACAGCTTCTTGTGATTGTATTATCAATAGATAAACAGATAAACAAAGTGTACTATTCCCGTTGTGGGTACTTAACTTGGAAGTTAAGGGGCGTTTACGGCGTTCCCTTGACTTGCGCCGAACAATGGGCTTTGTTGGGTAGTGCTAGTTTATGACCCGGCACATTGCACTTATCTATACGACCTCCGACAACACAATATACTTACTAGGTAGGTAATTGCAATATGGTATCCAGTTTCTTGTAAAAACTAATTCGGTAGCTAAGTAGGTACTGGTTACATGGGTTGGGTGGTTAATGGATATGTTAACAGACAGCGATCGGTGGGATTGATTGAATTTATTTTTGTCTTTCTCACTCTCACGGAGATTTGGTAGGTGCGACATGCAGCGTCGCGGAAGAATATAGCAGAAAAACGACGTTTTACCTAATTACTCAAAAACTAAGCTGGTTATCAAAAATCCGTTCTAAGCGTTTTAGGATATTATTATTACCGATACATTAAAACAAAAATTACAATTACATCCATTGTAGTTTCCGATAAAATATAGAAAAACTGAGATTTTGGAGCAACTTTTGGGAGAACTTTCTATCGAGAAAATTTTATCCAATCGTGATTCTGCTTCTTAGCGATTTTAGATTAAAGACCCAAAATACATGACGTGTAAATTTGAAAGTAATTTTCTTTATAGTTTTTGCATAAAACTTCATTCAAAATCACCTAAATACGGCTTGTAGGCCGTTAAGAATCATATACACTTACGAACCGCATATACCTACCTACCTACCTACTTACCTACCTAAAGGAGAACCATTATTTATTTTTTCCGTATAATAAAGTTTTATTAATATTATGATACCCTATTGGTACAAGAATAGTTATCTCACTTTGAATTTTTTGATTTCAGATTTTCCTCGAATTTAAACACAAATAATTTTCTAGTTACCTGGTAGAGATCACTTTAGTGATAAGGTCGCCCTTTGTATTTCTCTGTTTTCCTTTCGTTGTAATTCTATGTACTCATCTAAAGCAATAAAGATATTTAAATAAATAAATAAAATAAATTTTCATATTTTATCAACTGTCAAATGAATAGTTTGTTAGAGAAATTGAAACCCTAATGACAGGCGGTAAACAGACTAATCAATGTGCGGTTCCATAAACCTTTTCACTGTTAGGTATAGCTAGTCGGTTCGAATTCCAGCTCCCATGTTAAAATTTCTAAAAAATATTAAAATGCACTCATGATTAAATATTCTGAAATAAAAAAATGATTAATTTCAGTAAAATATGATAACTTCAATAATTAAACTAAGGTAAGTACCTACCTATTAAGTAACAAAGTGGGGTAAAGGACCTACCAAGGTCCTTTACCTTCACTGCACCTTCGTATTTCGACCTGCTAAAACTTTAGATGAGAAAAAGAGCAGTAAATAGGTTAATGGCGGACAATCGGACAACCAAAGTGATCTTATTAACGGCCTACAAGCCGTATTTAGGTGATTTTGAATGAAGGTTTATGCAAAAACTATGAAGAAAATTACTTTCAAATTTGCACGTCATGTATTTTGGGTCTTTAATCTAAAATCGCTAAGAAGCAGAAACACGATTGGATAACATTTTCTCGATAGAAAGTTCTCCCAAAAGTTGCTTCAAAATCTCAGTTTTTCTATATTTTATCGGAAACTACAATGGATGTAATTGTAATTTTTGTTTTAATGTATCGGTAATAATAATATCCTAAAACGCTTAGAACAGATTTTTGATAACTGGCTTAGTTTTTGAGTAATTAGGTAAAACGTCGTTTTTCTGCTATATTCTTCCGCGACGCTGCATGTCGCACCTACCAAATCTCCGTGAGAGTGAGAAAGACAAAAATAAATTCAATGAATCCCCTTAAGCAATATTTCATTCAGGTACAATGATGTTGACAGTTGAATGTAAAAAAAAATCACAAGATTCACAATCCTAAAAATAAATGATTGAAAGTTCTATCTAGACTCTAGAGGAATCTGAATCCTTTAGATACCTACTTTATGGAAGTCAAGGTTGGACGTTACATTAAAAAAGCATTAATAATAAAATAACCATCGTCAATCATCGCCACATCCCTAAGCCCCGTAACCGTAATAAAACGACCGCGGTAACGTCTACATTCACTTGCAACTTTATGAGCGGAGCATCACTATACGGCCAATCGGATCGCGCGGACACGCCTCCGCCGCGCGCTATTGGCCGCTGCCTACTTTGAATATAGAACCGCTTTTTTTCTCTCTAACGCCTACGAACTTGCACGTAAACATTTTTCGCAGCGGGAAATCCGTTCCAAATTTGAATGCAAATACGCATTCACTATATGTATATAAAAGACAAACTTACATACACAGATCAGAGTTATAATTATGTGGGTACATGATATAAGCTTCTAAGTACTAACGAAATTCGATTATTTTTTATTCGAAAGTGATCGAATCTCCCAGAGCGTCGCAGAGATATCTACGATAGGTTCAAATTATAAAGGGATCCGAAAATGGAATTACATACATTTTTCGCAGTAAGGGCCGATTTTTCAATCGCCAGATAAACTATTTGAGGAGTAAATTTGTGAGTTTGAAACTTATGCCATACAAAATCTTTCAAAACGTCATAATATTTATTCCTTAGTAAACTTATCTGGCGATTGAAAAATTAGCCCTAAGTTAAGAAGGGGTCGAAATAAACATCAAGCGGGAGGTTAATGTTAGGTTTATCAATAAACATGTTGCTTTTTTGGTAAGATATACGTAAAAGAAACCTATTTACGTAAGTAATTATGGATGACTTTCGATCCACCCATAACATTAGTAACTACATATTACCAAATCTGTGACTAATTCAAAGCAGTTAAGTAATTTGAGTGTAGGTACGGAAGGTATAATTAAGTAATCGAGGTTCAACGAGATGTAAGAAGGATGGAATCGAAACATGTACCTACCCAGATACCTACTAACTAGGTTAATATTTACGAAATTATAATTTTGCGAGCTTCTTGAATGGTCAAAATGCATCCTTTGTGAGACAAACTGGTAACCCTATAATGGCGGAAATAGACCATAATCAATGTGGCTCATAAATCTACCTACCTACCTACTTGAATTTTGATTTAAATTTTTGTACATTCTCACCGACACCTACATATAGGTACTTACCTACTTACCGAAGTATCAACTAGGTAGGTAGGTATAGGTAAAGGTATATAATTAAAGTCTACCCGTTTGGCTCTCACTACCGGTTTATAAGGCAAATCTTAATTTAGTAACAGTTTAGCTATTTTTCATTTATATAGCTAAACTTTAGCAGTTGCCACCTAAAGTTTCTTTTTTACATAACTTTTCATTTAGCTAATATTAACTAAGCATTTAGCAGTCCTTCGGTAGCTAAACAGCTGTGTAAAATTTTACGTGAAATTCGGTAAATAACTTACAACTATTTTTCTCAGTGAAGGTACCTCCGAAGGTACCTTACACCTGTGCCTTACACCTCGAGTTTTATTTTACTACAAGGTATAATAAATGTCGAATAAGTAAACAGACACTTACCTATGTAAATACCAAAATGACATTTTAGAACGAAACTGCAATTCAATTGCAGTCAGAATCCTTATAATCATGATAACATTTTGCCCATCTAAATATCTATGCAAGATAGCTGCATTTATTCTTACCGCTATAACAATAACAAGATATGTCCTATTGCAGTATTGCCTTACATACTATGAAGATACCACGATAATCTCTCCTGCACCATATTATATTGAAGTCGATTGGAAGTTATTTTATGAAGCCTAAGCACCTCTGCGTCATATAGGGGTACAATCTAAGGCATCATCTTGCAATAGCTCTGCAATAACCCTAAAAACATAAAAGTTGAACCATACGTGGATAGTTAGACGTTTCACACGACCTGTTTCAAAGACTGGGGTATCAATGGGCAATGCGATTGCGCATTGCTTCCTCGTATTATATGTTCGGTGGGAAAGTAAACAGTGTAAAATATAGAATTTAGTTTACTTTTTAGCGGCAACCAGTCTTCTTATTCTGCACCTACTACTTAATTGAGAAAAAGTAATTCAGCTAACTAAAAGACTTTTCCTGTTCTCTTTCTTCTATGACAAAATATAAAAGTAAAAATTTTAATAAAGGTGTTCTCTTTCTTCTATGACAAATAAAAGTAAACATTTCAATAACGGTAGATACCTACCTACTAAATTTATTTTTAAAAAGATGCCTACTACAATCTTTGTATATTTTTACCAAGAAATGCAATTGGTAAAACGCATTCTATACAAAATTGCAGTCTCTTCAAATATAAAATTCTACGAAACGCTTTTCTTCTACGTTTTTCTTTTCTGATACGAACCGCTAAGGTGTGGAACACCCTTCCAGCTTCCGTGTTCCCAGCCAAATACAATCGGGGTGCCTTCAAAAGAAGAGTGAATATAGGCATTTTCTAGGCAAGCGCGCTCCATCCTAGACCTCATCATTTCTGTTCATCAGACTTGATTGTAGTCAAGCGCAAGCCTATCAATTATAAAAAAAAAAATATATAATATTCTTGAGTTAGGTATATGAGTTAATCACAGACGAGAACTTTTTAACTACTGGAGCCACGTAGGTAGGTAGGTACTATACATATAAGAAGTTTAACTGAACGAGGTTCGTACGATTACTATTAGTGCAATAAAACTGAATTGTTTGATTGCCAGGGAACAGCTCTATAGTTAAGGTGAATGTTTCGAACATCTATAAATAAGTAGGTACCTACCTACTTATTAAATAAAAGATGCTCAACTGCCTATGATAGAACCCTTATCAGATTCTTGTCCCTCGTGTAGGTATATTAAAGTATATTGATATCGATTATAAAAATCGTCCAAGAACCAATTATTTTATGCATAAAGTAAGTAGGAATGTACATTTATATTCGCGTTATTCTAAAATCCCGGTTAAGTTTTCTAAAATAATCAAATCTGATAAATCCAAAATTAAATTTAAATTTTAGGGTTCAGCTCAACGGTGCCAACTGCGATCCGCAACGGCAAAAGCGTGCAAGGATTTGTTTAGTTACCTAATTAAATAATTAGGTGTTAGGTACTTATCAGTATTAATGTTTGTTTATTTGCTCTTCAACCGTTTAGTGATAACTCGTTTAGAGATCAGTTTAGGGCACACTGATTGTTGTTTCTCCTTATCCAATCCTAACCTTATTCTACTTATCCAATCCTAACCTCATCCTTATATTTAAAAAAAATATATATTGACACGTGTAATGCCGTAATCGTTTCTTCACGTAGATGATACCTACCTACTCAAATTTTAATCTGTGCCTACCTACTATTCGTTTTAAACGCAATGTCACAGTGTAGAAATACCTAGGTACAATTAATGGCACCGCCCAGTGCTCATACCTTGAAACGTGTTAAGGTAAGTAAATAGATAGATAGATAGAAAGATAGATAGACCACAGAACAAAAAGTATACAGGGCTACCTATATCTGTCTGTACCGGCCAATGTCCTACATTTGTATTTTGTAGATAGGTATACCTACCTAACCTACCTAATGCCTATAGGTACCTACCTAACTCAATAAATCTAGCCTGACTTTGGATACATTGTAGGCGCAATTATTAACAAGAGAATTATGGAAGTCATGAAAAACCCATAAATCCGCAGTAACGATGCAAGGACGCTGTTTATAACCATCGGTTGTGACGCTGTTGGGCCGAAACATCTGCGACGTGATTTAGACATTATAAGAAATAGCTTGGGAGGTATGAGATCATCTGTTTAATCATCGAAATAGTAATAATTATAAGCGACGGTAGATATACCTAAGTAATCGTCCAATTAGAAATGGAGGACACAAGTTGGTTATAGTGCCACACCGTTTGCGTAAGATACAGAGGTCATTAGTGGGGTTGAGTGTACGCTTCTGCAATATTATGATCCCGAAGTCTGTTTTGGACTTACCTTTGCACAGTTTTAAAGACACTGTCAAAAACATTTAATAAGTCATGGTTACTATACTATTGAAGAATTTCTTAACGACAAAGATTCTTGGAATGATATGATCTGGGACTGGGATGGGAGGAATGGGACCTATATGATTTAATTTATTTAACATTTTTTGCACAACGAATTTATTCAAGTTTTGTCCAATGGCGTCTCTACCAAAAGGTGCTCTTTTAATAATTAAATAACAACTAAAAGTTTGTTTTACAGGAACATTTCGCTAAAGGACAGTCAAGGCAGACTACCTCAAAACTTAAGGATAGTTTCCTTAGACCCCTTCGTTAGCTATGCAACAGTTAAGACTTCCTGTCCTTATTTAGATACTGCTTCGTCTCAAAAAACTCTGCTACTCGTAATTTACGTTAAAGATATTTCAATCCACAATGACGCGCCCCACTCTGTCCAACTCCATACGAATCGAATGAAACATAATTGATTGGGGCGCATCTTCGTGGATTGAAATATCTATATAATTCTTTAATTCTTTCATTAGCCAGTGTGCTTCCTTTACTTAGGCAATAGTATAGCAAAGCCAACCTTCCATAGGTCACACCAAGTTTAAACAATAAACCTGTAATCTCCAGCCTCAATGTGACATTTTGCACGTCCGGCGCGATAGCAGGCACAAGGGGCTCGCTGAACGACCAACAATGGCCAACACATAAGGCCAATAATCAGTCAAACACAAGCCAACATTGTCGGCCCCGCTACGTGACTCGGGCGCTCTCCCAGAGGAAGTGAACGAGTGTACGGGGACCGATAACGGTTTATATGGCACTATTGTCGACGGGAAATATATTTCATTCAAGCTTCAAAATAGCCACACTATAGTTTACAATAACAGTTTGGCGGTTGGGTTGGCCACAGCTATTATGATTTATTAATGGAACGTAGAGGGCGAGTTAGTGCGTATTCGCAGGTTTTCAGAACCTACTTCTTCAGAACTTCATTATATGTCTAAACTTTCATAGCAGTGGGACATCATGGCAAAAGATAACGCAAAGGATTATTTACAGCTACCTACACAGGATAAGTGAGCTATAAGCTACTGTAGGTACATATAAAGCTATCTTAATCAAAGAAAAGAAAGGTAATTTTTTCCAGAGCGTGGTAAAAGTTTAAAACCTCTTGTTTCTGAGAGAGAAAACCTGTGTCCAAATGCAAACCTACATTACAAGCTTTACCTTTAAATCTTAATTTAACTATAGTCTGCAGGATTGCCTGGAATCATCCTGGAATCTGCAAGATAAGTTTCCATATTCTTAGCAACTTACATTAACTTATACATCAGTGACTGTGATATACCTATACCCATTTTTTATCAGAATTGATACATAGACTCATATACTTTTATAGGTAGGTAAGTACCTAGTATAACCTACTAAGTTCGGCCTCCGTGCAGTGATAAGCAACTTTGTAAGTTTACGTTTGTGAGTGTCTAGGTAAATCGTAAAAAGAGGCGTGACTTGCTATTCAATATTACTGGGACTTTTAAATGAATAGTTAAATAATTATTTGTTTTTCGTCACGCTGCGCCGGTAAAAATAATAAAGTGTTATTTATTACACGTTTGTGGTACACGAGTGTTTCTTCAGACTCAAGGGCGTAGGACAATAATATACCATCTACCTGGTCCTAGCCATGATTTATAGTTAACATGTATATGCGGTATGCCATTGGTTATTGGTTATTGGTTACAGACAAGAATATTTATTTAGTACACAGAAAGGACATGCACAAGGACATCTTATCGCTACATATGAGGACAGAGGCGTCTCTAGCCCTAGTGGCGCCCGTGTGCAGCCAGTAACCTGACGCCCTCGAGCGGGGTCAAAATGGAATACAAGTGACCGCTCCCATACAAGTACTTTGTATCGGAGCGGTCAGCTGATTGGCCAAATATCCATACAAAGTCCAATTTTTTTTTTTGAGAATTCGATATGAGTTCCTTGGGGAAAGTTGTTCAGTTTCATGAGTAGAAACACCCGTCAAGAGATTTGCTCTATTTTACCTAACACCCTGTATTTTCAAACGGAAATTCGGATGCAAATGGTGCAATTTTAAATGATGTCAGGAAGCAAAAAGTTTTTTAGGAAAGAAGGGGTTATAAGAATAAAAAATCACAACTTTGTAGTTCTTTCAAAAATATTTAATTTAAAAACTATTATAGTTACGTAACAGGACGGTCGTTCACACAAATTATATAATAACACACAAATGTATTTACAAAAAAGTTACTTTTCGAGCTTTTGCATTAGCGAAATCATTAACAATGTCATTAACTTCAATTTTGATTTCGTGTTCAATACTTATTAACGATAAATTTGTCAATCTACTTTGCGACAATGTTGATCTAAGGTAGTTTTTAATTATTTTTAGTTTAGAAAATGACCTTTCGCTATGTGCGACCGTGACTGGAAGTGTCAGGTATATCCTCAGTGCTGTGGACAGATTTGGGAACACTGAAATTAATTTATTCGTAAATAAGTAATTTAAAATATCCAACGGCGTAGTGGAATCATCAATAAACATTGGTAATAATTCGATTTCATTATAGAGCTCGAACTGTTCCACATCTGAAGAGCCAGCATGGCAAAGTTTATTTTCTAAATTAGAGCAATGTGTTTTTTTTGTATCAGTGTCCAAATCTTTCCAGTTTTTCAATTTTTGAAGAAATGAAAAAATTACATTATTTTCATTCAAAAGTTCGAACCGTTCGTCGAACTTAGTGATTGCGGTGTCTAACAAATAGTAGTAAAAATTTACTTTAAAATCTGTTTTCGCATCTGCTATCGGTTCATCCTCCGCCTCATACTTAAAAAACCTTTTACGAACGCGAGGGCGTGCAGGTGTGGGAAATTCTACTATTGCCTCGACTTCTTCCGCTACAGTTTTCGCCCTGTTAAGGAGCTCCTCAAAAGCAGACTCATTACGAAATTCAGACAAACTTATTTTTGCATTATCAATCATTTTCACCGCTTCTGACAATACAACGTCTGACTTTTGAAGGGCCTTGCTAACTATATTTATCTTGCTTAAAATTTCAAACCAAATAAGCAGAGAGCAGATAAATTTAAAGGACTTAATTTTTGCCAGCAATGAATTTGCCATATTTCTTGACTCTGCATCTTTGCTCCTATCGGAATATATAGTAAACAAGGCATCATACACTTTTCCCAGTTCAAAACGTAGAGCTTTTACGGCTTCAACCCTGCTCTCCCATCGAGTATTTGAGAGTGGTTTTAGACTTAAAGTTGGCACTTCTTTAGCAAGTATTTGCCAACGTGCTGTTGACGCAGAAAAAAAAACATAAATTTCCTGCACAATTGAAAAGAAATTGACAATTTCTAATGAACTTTTAGCAGCGTCATTCACTACCAAATTAAGGCTGTGTGCCGCACAAGGTACATAAAATGCGCGCGGGTTTAAATCTAAAATTCGTTTTTGTAGACCTATATTTTTCCCTTTCATGTTTGCACCATTATCATAACCTTGACCACGAATATCTTGTATGTCAATTTCGTTTGAGATTAAAAAATCAAACAAAAATTGAGTTAAGCCCAGGCCAGTAGTGTCTGTAATAGGAAAAAAACCCAGAAAGTGTTCTTTTACTTCAGCCTTGTCGTTGCTTGCATTTAAAAGAACGTACCGTACGACAACCGATATTTGTTCTTCGTGTGCAATATCTGGAGTGCAATCTAAAATAATGGAAAAATATTTAGATTGTTTCAATTCCAAAACAATAGTTTTTTTTATTCTTTCTCCCAACAATTGTATTATTTCGTTCTGAATATTATGGCCAAGATAATGAGTTAGGCGTGACTTGGATTTTTGAATAAGGGCAATGTGTTCCGCAAGCACATTATCAAAGTTAGAGGTATATTCAACCAGCTTTAAAAAATTACCATTATCAGAATCGTAAAGTTTTTGAGATCTTCCCCGAAAAGCCAGACATTGCCTCGCTAAAAAATGAATTAGGTTGATTATTCGCTCGAGTACTGCAACCCAACGTTTTTTTTCCCGATCAATTTCATTTTGGTGCAAGAAATCTACTGACTTTTCTTTTAAAATAACAGTTTTCAATGTAATTTGTTTCTTAAGACATGATAGGTGCCCTAAGCTCTTTTCATGACGTTCTATAGCAGTAGACAAATGCTGCCAATCTTTGTAACCTATTTCACCATTAAAAGGAGTCAGACTCGCATCAGCATGAAACAGTTTACAATAAAAACAATAAACAGAATCAGTTGACTTAGAGTAAACCAGCCAGTCTCTTAAAACGGTTTCATTATTTAACATCTTTTTAGTATAATAAGCATTTGAAAAAGATCTTTTCGAACTATTTGAAGGATATGAACCCAGTTTTACCTGCACGGGCCCACGCTCCATCAAAAATATTCTCTGTTTATCGGATAACACCTGTGGCCATAACGCGAGATCATTCATTATATCTTCTCGAAGTATATTCTCCGGGGACGCTTCGGCACTAGGGGGTTCTTCGTCTTCTTCGACTACCGACGACAAAGACAGCAGCGGCGGCGGCGGCGGCGGCGGTGACTTAGAAGTGACGAGTTCTGCTGTAGAATTATCTTGGTTTTCATATGTCTCTATCTCCAGGTGTTCGTCCGAGGATGGACCGGGTCGAACAAAAAACTTTTTAATAGAACTTGTATTCTTTTTCAGAGACACTTCCTTCTCCAGCTTTCTTTTTCGACTCTGTGCACCAGACAGTTTCTTTTTTCCATCGCCATCAGACATCTAAAATAAATAATAAACTTAGTATACCTAGGCACCTAAAAGAACTATCAATGTAAATAAATTAATATACCTAGGTCCAGAGAAAAAGCTGCAACTTGGACTAGGACTTGGAGTATTATTTATTACAAGCTTCTTCCCGCGACTTCGTCCGCGAGGAATTCTTAGGTATATCGCGATTCCCCCGGGATCTGTGCACTTTTCCGGGATAGCAATTAGCCTATGTCCTTCCCCAGGACGCAAGCTATCCTATCTCCATACCAAAATTCATCCAAATCGGTTCAGCGGTTAGGCCGTGAAAGCGTAACACACAGACAGACAGACAGAGTTACCTACTTTCGCATTTATAATCATCATCATTTCAGAATAAATAAATAAAATTTAAAAGTAGGTAGTTCGTTGTTCAACGGTTAGGTACAAGTAAGACCTAAATAAATAAATAGGTACCTAAGTACTTATACTAGTAGGAACATATTACACTTGAAACTTACCGTTGTTTGTTCCGCACTGCAGTAGGATAAACAAATGAAAAATGCTAGGTCGTATAGGTACGAGTACCTATTTAACTTCGATATTACTATCTATCACCGATGTTTTGTTTTCATGAATTTCGCTAGCTATTTTTGATGACCTCCGACCTCGAGGCATGTCGCAATAATTGTGAAAGCAATTAACCAAATCTTACCTTTTATATAATTTTTAGCAAAAGAAAAGCCGATTTACTTCATATTTACATGTTTACTCAAAGATGATACTTAATCCAATTGCATCAAGGCTTATTTCGCAAAACTACGATGTAGCGGTAAAACAAAAATTGCGGCACGCGTACACAAGCCTTTGAAAATGACCGCCGCACGTCCCTGGGAAATTTAATTTCAACTTTATAGCATTCTAATACAGCCGAGTTAGCAATGATTGTCGGCCGCGGCGTGTTGTCAAACGAATCAAAACAAACAGGTGCCGATGCCGGCACCCGCCTTTCGTAGCGATGCGACATTACGCCAATTTAATCTTTTATTATCTGTTTTAAGGCTGCTTTCATGTTGAAACAAAAGTAATTGTGTAAATTTAAATAGAGTAGGTAGGAAAAGGAGTAGTTTTGCTTTGCTACCGCGCGCCCGGCGTCGGCCACGGCGGGCGCAGGGTCTTTGAGAGCGACGCATCTTCGGATGTGTCGCAAGGGCGCTCGGCGCGCGGCGCCCTTTAGACCCGGCGCCCGTGTGCGCCGCACACCCTGCACTATAGGTAAAGACGCCTTTGTATGAGGATCTCTTCCCTAGATATGGGAACAATTAAAACATGATATGCGAAGTAGATATTGTTTTTTGTCAGTAGGCGCAGGTATAAGACTGCGCTCTGTGACTTCCACTGCAAGCAGTGTAAAATTTATTGCAAAACGTAATATTGCAAACGTAAAAAGGTACGTAATATAATCTATACTTATAATAAATCTGTAACAGGTCAAATTCTGTACATTAAAGATATTTTGAAAATTTTTTTTCGAGGGCACTCTAAAATCGGTTCTGAACCCAAAACTGTATTTTTTTTCATTTTTGTCTGTCTGTCTGTCTGTCTGTCTGTCTTTCTGTATCACGGCCGCGCATCACGCCGAAACTACTGAATGAATTCCAATGAAACTTGGTATGACTTGAGTTCATACTACGAGGAAGGACATAGGATACTTTTTATCCCGAAATTCAGCATGGTTCCCTTAGGAGAGGGGATAAAAGTTAAAATGTATACTGAGTTGTAAATCATTAACGCGTGGTTCGATTTCATTCATTCTTTTTTGTTAGAAAGGGGATACATTAAAGATTGTTCTGTAAATATTTCAAAGTCATCGGTTTTGTAGTTCAGAAAAAATAGGCATAATAACCCTCAGTATTTGTCCAAATAGCTTGAAACACGGAATATGCAGAAAACTTTGATATAAACTAAATAAACAGAATCAAACGAATCGCACATAAAATGAAAGAGCGTAAAAAAATACTCGATCCGAGTCGACGACTTATATGTGGAGAATTATGATTATCGAGTATTTTCAAAATAAAAATAAAATTAATAAATTGATTTAATGGCGTTGCTAAGTAAACATTTCATTGCTGTCAAATTTTTTCACGTTTTTTTTTAATAATTATTATACCAGGTTTTTCCATAGATTTACTGTAGTGTAAGGTCCGACCTCTTTGGTCTATTTAATTTATTAGCCCAAAGTTTATTTGATATGCAAATAACATAAGATGCGATCAGTCCGATTGTAGGTTTCGGAGAAAATCGAACATTACGTCGATGTATTTGTTCAAGAAAGGGTTAACGCTGAAACAGATTAATAAAGTAGAATCTCTCCATCGTCTACAATCGTTAAAAAATGGTCAGAAGAATTGACGCACTGAAGATCAGAGAAGCTAAACATATGGCATTGAAGTACTTTATTAATTTGTTTCATTGATACTGGGGGCCGTTGAGATAGCTGAAATCATAGGTATATCATATCAAAAAACTCGAAATATTATTATATATAATTGTCACAATGAATTGGTTCTTCGCAGTAAGCTTAATAAGTGAGACATAATTAATAAGGCAAAACAACGTTTGCCGGGTCAGCTAGTTGAAAATAAAAACATACCGGCTCACTTGCATAATCCTAGGTATTCTGTATGTTAATCACTTTAAATTAACTTAAAAAACCTAGGAGGTGTAAGTTTTTAGCTACTTAAGTCTCCATTCACAACTTAGAGAGTTTGAGGCATAGCTAGGAAAATGAAAATCTTTTTTTTTTCACATAGGCCCAATTAAAAGGCTGTTATGAAAAGTCAAAGCTCTACCAAGTTTGGAAAGCCGGTTTGCACCGAGAAGAACTGACAGGAGCTACTCGTATTTTAATCCAGCACATGAAATAATACCTAATCTTTATAAACGCAAGTCTCTCTCACTGTACAAAAATAATGATCAATACATACAATTATTTCAAACGCGGTTTAAATAATTTTCATTAGGTAAGTACCTAATATCAAATCCTAACCGGTTTAAATTATTTTAATTAGATAGGTATTATCAAATAACCGACACTGGAATGATAATTGTTGGGGGCTTGGGGCCCTCTAACTGCTATTACCGACCATTTCTAAGTAACAGCACGGAATACCATATAATAGTACGCAACATAGCAACAATCTCAGGTTATCGCAGCAAATATCCGCTCATGGAGCGACCATTTATCTCCTCCACCGAGGCGTGGTTGTTTCGTGGACGGTGGGGTTCAAGTGTTATTTAACGGCACTTATCTAGCCTCTATACCTTAGGTTTTAGAGCTTAGGAGTTTAGTAACAAATACGAGATACGAGAATTTTATATATTAAAAAAAATGATCAATCACGCACAATTTCAAACGCGGTTTAAATAATTTTTAATAGGTAAGTATAGGTATTATCAAGTAACCGATACTGGAATAATAATTTTTGCAGCCTCTAACTGCTATTACCGACCATTTCTAAGTAACAGCACGGAATACCATAATAGTACGCAACATAACAACAATATCAGGTTATCGCAGCAAATATCCGCTCATGGAGCGACCATTTATTTATTTTAAACTAGCTTTTGCGCGCGGCTTTGCCCGCGGTAATTTCGATTTTTCACAAACCCAGAGATTCAGATTTTACAAAAACCTAAATTTCCTTATCAACCTTAGCCTTTATACTTACTTTCTAGAAAGTTCCAAATTTCAGCCAATCATTCCGGGACAAAAAGTAGCCTTTGTATTAATCCAAGTAACAATCTTTCACCACTTAACCAGCAAACAATTTCCAGCCAAATCGGTTCAGTAGTTATGGCGTGGAGGAGTAGTACCTACTGCCCTCGCGTGAACTTCGTTTTTACACAAGTTTTGTAGTAAACACGGATTTTCCAGAATAAAAGATAAGCTGTATAATAATCCAGGATATCGTCTATCTTCTCTCCATATTACTAAATCATTTCTGTAGTTACAGCATAAAGGTATTTCTACCGCGAAAATTACGGTTTTTTACATATTTCTCGGAATCTATAGATATATCCGGGATAAAAGTAGCCTATGTATTAATGCACGATGTAATCTATCTCCATTCCAAATTTCAGCCAAGTCGGTTCAGTAATCGCAGCGTAAAGGATTTTTCTCCTGGGTAAAAATCGATTTTTCAAAAATCCCGTTAAACCATGGATTTTTCCGCGATGAAAAGTAACCTTAGTTCTAAATCATTACATAATTTACTTTTGATCCAAATTTTTGTCAAATCGCTTCAGTAATTACGGCGTAAAAGAGTTTTTCTCCCACGTGAATTTTGGTTTTTCACACATCTCGAGGAAACCATTGATTTTTTCGGGATAAAAAGTAGCCTATTCATTAATCCAGGATATAATCTATATCCTTTCCAAATTTCAGTCAAGTCGGTTCAGTAATTACGGCGTGAACGATTTTAATCTGGCGTGGAATTCGATTTTTCAAATATCCCGCAAAAACCGCGTAATTTTCCGAGATAAAAAGTAACCTAAGTGCTAGATCATTATATAATGGACTTCTAATTTAAATTTTAGCCTAATCGTTTCAGTAGTTGCGGCGTAAGGGAGTTTTTCTCCCGCAGGAATTTTGGTTTTTCACACATCCCGCGGAAATCATGGATTTTTTCGGGATCAATAGTAGCCTATGTATCAAACCGGGATATGATCTACCTCTATCCCAAATTTCAGACAAATCGATTCTGAAATTGCGACGCGAAGGAGTATTTTCCCCGCGCGTATTTCTATTTTTTACAAATTTCGCGGGAACCATAGATTTTTGTGAGATAAAAAGTGGTCTATTTATTAATCCAGAATATAATTTAACTCTTGTTTAAATTTCAGCCAGTTCCAATCAGTAACTGATCAGTTTATTTGTAATATCTTTGGACCCCCGTTTCACCCCCCTAGGAGGTAGTCTCGTTAGTAGGGGTGGAATTAAAAAATCGAGGAACTTTGTTATTTTTATCCAAAATCCTACTTACCGATTTTAATGAACATAACTTGAAAATTGACGGATTCCCATATATGTAAAATAAAATTCCTTATTTAACACCCTTAGCGAAAGAATTTCATAAAATCCTTTCTTAGTACACATCTAAGGTGTTAAAAGAATATTCCCTGAAAATTTCATGTTTCTACGTTCAACCGTTTGGGCAGTAGCTTGTCCAAAAGCCAGCCAGCCGGGACCAAGCGTTTTCTAGTTTCAACCCCCCTTTTTAGAGAGTTAGGGGTGAAAATTCCAAAATCCCTCGGACATCCATTCTCTTATTTTTATTCAGAAGTCTATATACCAATTTTCATGAATCTAACTTGAAAAATGAAGGACTTTCATACAAACCTAAATCCCTTATTTAACCCCCTTAGGGGTAGAATTTCAAAAAATCCTTTCTTAGCGAGCGGTTTGGGTTCACAAAGAATCTTCCCTGAAATTTTCAAGTCACTACGTTCAGCCGTTTGGGCTGTAGCTTGTCTGTCAGTCAGTCACTCAGGACAAAGCCTTTTATAGTTATAGATAGGTAAGTATTATCAAATAATCGACATTGGAATAATAATTGTTGCAGCCCTCTATCTGTTATTACCAACCATTTCTAAGTAGTAGCAACAATCTCAGGTTATCGCGGCAAATATCAGCTCATGGAGCGACCATTTATCATTCCTTGCCGAGGCGTGGTTGTTTCGTGGACGGTGGGGTTCCAGTGTTATTTAACGGCACTTATCTAGCCTTTACACCTCACGTTTTAGAGCTTAGAATACGCAGCAAGTTTCGTTTAGAGATTGTATGGCGTAATGGCTCTGCGCATATGGGCGGAGCGAGGTACTGACAATTATTAATGATCCGATGCAATAGGACGCCGCGTGAGCATATCTGGTCCTATGATTTTGTTCTATATGGTACCGTTCCGTTTTTTACCCTATGTTCCGTACCCATAGGGTAAAAAACGGAACCCTATTTACTAAGACTTCGCCGTCCGTCCGTCTGTCACCAGGCTGTATCTCTACAACCGTGATAGTCAGACTTTTGAAATGTTCACAGATGATGTACATCATACCCCGATGATTGCCTGGAAGAGATCGCTGTGTAGCGATAAGGCCGCCATACTTGTGCATTAGTTTAGATGTTCCATGTTATTGTTTTTACTATTGGATTGATATTTATAACGTCAACAGATAGACGCTTAAAATATTTATAAAAAATTCTCCCATACAACAAACGTGATATTTCGACCGTTTTTGAATTTGGTGGGCAGGGGTGTTTATAGAGTTTACTTTAATTCTTTTATTGAGAATGAGCCTTGATAGTACGGAACCCTCAGTGTGCGAGCCCGACTCGCACTTGACCAATTTTTATGCGTTAGACATCATCAACACACAGGTGCTGATTCTTTTATATCTATGTTAACCTAGGTTAGTTCGATCGCTAAGTTACTCATCCCAAGGTTTGTTACACAGGGGATTTATTGAATTTATTTTTATCTTTCTCACTCTCACGGAGATTTGGTAGGTGCGACATGCAGCGTCGCGGAAGAATATAACAGAAAAACGACCTTTTACCTTATTACTCAAAAACTAAGCTGGTTATCAAAAATCTGTTTTTTAGCGTTTTTGGATATTATTATTACCGACACTTTAAAACAAAAATTACAATTACATCCAATGTAGTGTCCGATAAAAACTCGAAAAACTGAGATTTTGGAGCAACTTTTAGGAGAACTTTCTATCGAGAAAATTTTATCCAATCGTGTTTCTGCTTCTTAGCGATTTTAGATTAAAGACTAAAATACATGACGTGTAAATTGTGTTTTTTGTAAACGTGTTTTTGTATTAAACTTCATTCAAAATCGCTTAAATACGACTTCTACACCGTTAATGGATGTGGGCTAACCTTGTACTAGTGGTTCGCTCCAAACTAACGTTCTTTTGAAGTATTTATAGACCGCCTACCTATGTTGTACTTAGTATCTTAGTGACTTACCGAGCTTTACATATATGTAAATTTTATCCAGAGGTTTTTCTAATCCACCCTATATAAAATAATATTACCAAGAAATTTCCTACTTTACCTATGATAGTGGTATTTACCTATGATAGTATCTACATATTAAATAATAATAAATTATAATATTTACATAATATTATATAGGTACACCATCCAACTGATCATAAACATTTACATAAGAAGTCAATAGTTTAGTAATTCACAATTATAATTTTGTATTTGAGAAAAAAAAACGCTCCAATAGTATTAAGTATATGCGTGTAGGCTGTAGCCTTCCTCACTCTATAAATAATTCTCAGGTATTATTAGGTTCCAGATATTATTACCCGTCATTTATAATATCCGATCGAACTAAGGGAAGGAATGCGCTATCGGCAAACTGTACAAAGCATGAACAAGTTCCATTACATTAAAAAATAAAACTACACTTTTTTCTACGAAGAAATTGCGAATAAAATTGAATGATTAAGGGAACTCGCTTTTATTTTTCACAGATAGGATTTTAAAATATTTTATGGAAACCTACTTAAAAATAAGAAAATGTAGGTAATACGCGAATAAACAGTGAGAACAAGGAACGGATACTGGGTACCCGGTAGTTAGATACGGCGCGTCATAAAGGCGAGATAAAGTTAAGTTTGAGTCGAATCTGCTGGAGTTGACGAGGCCAATGAAAACTTTTATAGCCTCTACGAAAGTGGCTCTAAGACAAGCACCCCTACTCCGAGATTATCTCTTACTTTTGCATTTACAACTACATTTATATTAATTAGTATCAATCAATGTAGCAACGCGTGGAGGATCTAAGTTCTCTAACCTGTCTTACAACCTTCGTGATGTTGATAATGAGGATAAAATGAAGTATTTCAATGTTTTACAAAAATTACGTCGTCGTAATAACTTTACTACAACCAGTAGCGTAGAAGATCGCAACTGACTCTTTACCATGGAAATAGGATTTTTGTCCTCCGTTTTCTAAGTTAATAACCCAGTGCTAGTTGCTAACTATCGATACAGAATCAGCTCACAGATCACTTCAAGGGTATTTTTAATTTTTTTTTACAACGAGGGCTGAAACACCTGTTTTCGAAGATTTAGTGTTGTACAGCTTCGAATTATGTCGCAGTCATAACTATGACAAGTGAGCGAATGGTACATAAATTATGTACCGTACCTAATTCTTAGTGTGATGATGGAGAGCTCTGTCGGAGAACTATTATACTTTATTGTTATTCGTATTGTTTTATACCAGCTTGTTTAACGCGGCAATTCAATTGATATTCGTGCAGCAGGAGTGCAAAATTTCGTCTCGCAGCGGGGCTCGAACCCGCGTCTCCTGGATTTCGAAATTTATAGGATTATAATTCCTATAAATTTTTACGAATCAAAATTTCGTCTCGCAGCGGGGCAGCGTAAAAATTTATAGGAATTATAATCCTAAAGTGTGTGAACACTAATCAAGGAAAATAATTAGGAGTGCAAAACTCTCCCAAATCAACAGATAAACGGCATATTATACGTACCGAACGCTAAACGCTTCATGTTTATCGCTAACCAGTCAAAACCTTTAGTCAGACAAAACTTTGTATTATGTACCTATGACAACAGTTTATGCAAAACCATGGGCACTACAGGGCAAATTTTACAATGGACTGAAAACTGAAAAAATTGTAAACTGTACTTTTAGCAAAATAATAGGAATGTATTCGTATCACAGCGGGCTCCTCGGCCCCTAGTGAGCGTCTAGTATCGGTCGAGTATGATTCGAGGATCGAGAACCGCTAGTAGGATGCCGGTGGCAGTGTATTGTGGTTTACCGTGTGCACGGAAGCGCGTAATTGTCACAGTTTCACAACTAGTGTACACTGCACGGCGCGGCGAAGAACATAACACCTCGTGTTTTCACCTCCATACTTATATCGCAGCTTATTTTAAATGTCTACGTTTTATGGACAATTTCGCTGGATTTTCATTGCGGACGTTAACTAAATACTTTTGTAAAAGTAGGTACGATACGGTGGTCAAAATTCACTAAATGATAATTATACGTTACAACTACTATAGACCGATAAATTTTATAAGAAGAATAAACTTAGAACTAAAAGACAGGTAGGTACTTTCGAACGTCATGATATTTGGCCTTTGCTTCGAGACAGAAACACGATTGAAAAAAAATCTCGATAGCAAAATTTTCCCAAGAGTTGTTCAAAAAATCTCCATTTTTTATTTATTTTCGGAAACTATAAGATATTTATTTGTGTATTTTTTTTGTTTGTGTCATTTTCAAAAACATATTATTACAGACACAAACAAAAAAAACTAATATCTCCTGTCCTGTCCTTTTTTGTCCTGTTTCAAATCCTACCTGTCGCACTCATCAACGTATTCAATAATAAAATCCCCCTACGGCCTTAAAAAACACATATTTTATACTAGCTTTAGAGGTAACTATTGTACTTACTAGGTAGGTACTTACTATTGATACACGACACAGACACTAACGACCTATTATGCGTAAAATTACTTTACTCCGGTAATCCCTATACTTATGTCGATCTTGCAATTCGATAAATCGTTATTGAAATATTGCGTCCATTAAATAAATGATTTAATAATAGTAAAACACGAGTTCGCGATGCATACGCATTTTTTAGTCGTTTACGCCATTTCTAGAAGGCCACATGGATGATGAAACAGACTAAAGAGAAGGATAGAAGGAGCTAGAATGAACAAAGGAGTGCGAAATCACTGAATATTTGTTTCATGTGGAAAAACTCTCTCTAGTGTAGAGAAAAATGTATAGAAAACTCTAGGGAAAATTTTTATATTATAATTTATAATGTGGCAACCTTAATGACGGGTTTTACATATAGGTACCTATTCCCTGATCGGATGGCAAAGCCTTACTGTTTATACAAGCCTTTTATTAAAACTTTATAGCCTTATTTTGCAGATGCGTGTGTCGTTTTAATATACTTGAATAACATTAAAGTTATCACAATTAGCTGCGGTTTACGACTAAATTACTGCAAGTAAAATAATTAATAATTTCAATTTTTATGTCGCAATAAAAATTTCATTAATATTCGAGGCTACAATGTTCATATTGCTTATTATTATAGCATCCATTTATTACCCACCGTAGAATATATTTAGATGTTTTTGATTAATTTGCTGTTAAATATTTATTATTCTAGTAGAATTAACTAGGGAACTTAATTGGTTTAGTTCAAGAGTTATGCCCAATTATGTCGTTAATTATTTCCAAACTTGAGGGTTAGGTACCAACCACTTCTTTGCGTAGAAACATGCGAGAATAAACAAAAAACTTTAGTAATAGAAAAATCCAAGAAATTTGAATTTTCTATTTATAAACCAAAGCTGTATTGTTTATTCATGATTCACTATTCTAACATAATTATATAACATACAACAAAAATCGATATAACTTATAGGTATAGCTTTTTGCTTTTTTTTATTTCAAAGAAGACACTTCATATAGACGCTGTATTAAGAGCCTCCTCTTATACTGAAGTCGGTAAGAATAAATGGTGTGTTATACGAAAGCATTGATTTGTTGCTTGTTAGAAGTTAGAACATACAGGGTGGAATTTTGTAATGCCACCTAAAGGGAAAGTACTCTTAATACTGTAGATAGAAAATTTTACTCAAAGAAAACATTCCTTTATTTTTGAATAGGAAGAAAACTACATTTAAAGATTTTCGAAAATTCGCTTCCTAGGAAAACCATGAAATCTGAAATATATAAAATAATTTTAGATTTCATGGATTTCCTTTTATTTAGTGTATCAGTTTTCTTAGAGAGGTTTGATCCTTATAATTGATCGTAAAGATCGATGCAATAAAAGTACAAGTTGTGATTTTTGCAGATTTTAGTCGGTTCTATTACCGGGTGTAGCAAGCAAATTTTCGAAACTCTTTGAATACAGTTTTGTTTGTATTCAATAACTAAGGTATGTTTTCTTTGAGTAAAGTTTTCTATCTATTGTATTAAAAGTACTTTCCCTTCAGGTAACATTACAAAATTCCATCTTGTATAAATATAGTACCTATTTCAACTATCCAGAAAAAATACAGTGCCAGTAGATATTAATAATAGAGATGGTGTCATTTCAATTTCTTCTATTGTTTGATGTTTTTCAATGAATACGAGATTTTCAACAAAGATTACAATAGGAAATTTCACTAAAACACTATAATAATTACCACAATAATGTTCTGATTAGGTAATCGATTGCATCACTGATTGTACTAGATCAAAACATAGTACAATAACTTGTTTGTAAATAACCAATGTAGTACTTAACTATCTATACTATAGTAAAATTGCTTCTACTACAGCCACAGTTATTCAAAGTGCTGGCTTGCTTTAGTCCGCGACTTCGTCCACTTAGGTTGAAGTTTTCAAGGATATAAAGTAACGTGAAATAAATACACTTTGATAAAATCCTATAAAAGGCCTTATAGAATCGGTAAGGCCGCTTCAAAGATTAGCCAGTTCAAAAAGACAAAAAAAAATTGGTTGTCTGTAAAGTCGGTTTACTGACGATAGTTGAACGTGACAACTCTCGCTTGCACTTCAAGCCTTACATGGAACGCGTCAGAGCGAGGTAACGCCGCATGAGCGAGGTAACGCCGGATGAGTCATGTTTTTTTGTGCGTGCAGCCGGCTCTATCGATTTATAAGACGTTGTCACGTCAAAAAACGTATTTTATAGTTTTTACGCATTTTATCGATATACATATTAAACGTACGATTGGTAGACGATTGCACTTGATCACAAAAGTAGGTACCTACCTACTAAACGTGTGGTATCTACTGTCGACCTACCACATCGAGTGTCAAATTAATTCTGTGCACACAAATTACACTGCTCACTGACTAAATAACCATTGAGACGTGGCGAAGACGAGCGCCTTGTGATATGTCATTGTTGATAATATATTAGGTCCTTACATATGAAATTGGCGTTTTGTATGGGAGGAACATAAAGTCGATTTTTTTATATATATAATTTATATATATTTAATCAAAGTATGTACCATTGCTATCTATGCACTTTTGCCTCCTTATAGGTAGTTCATTGATCCCTTTACTAAAAAAGCCATTCGGACGGGAATCAATAAAGTCTTTAAAAGCGCTTTGGACTGCCTCATCGGAGTTAAATATTTTCCCCTGTAAGAAGTTATCCAAATTTCGAAAAAAATGGTAATCTGTTGGAGCAAGGTCCGGGGAGTAAGGTGGATGTCTTAGGCATTCCAATTGAAGCTCCTCTAATTTGGTAGCCGTCTGTTGTGCAGTGTGTGGTCTAGCGTTGTCCTGAAGCAGCAGTGGCCTAGAACGATTGACCAGCCTCGGTTGTTTAGCAGCTAGCTTTTCCATCATGGATTGCAGTTGCTGACAATAGATATCCGCCGTAATCGTCTGGCCAGATTTAATAAAGCTGTAGTGAACGACGCCGGCGCTAGTCCACCAAACGCTCACATGTAATTTTTTTGAGTCAATTTTCGTTTGGAGCAGGATTTGGCTGGTTCGCCAGGGTTCAACCATTCCGAAGAGCGTTTCCGATTATCATACAGGATCCATTTTTCATCACAGGTAATGATTCGATTTAAAATCCCTTCATTACTGTGCTGGTTGAGTAATGTAACACAGCAGTCTACGCGCGTTTGTCGGTTTACTGCACTCAATTCATGAGGTACCCACCTTTCAAGCTTTTTCACCTTCCCAATTTGCTTCAAGTGAACTAAAACAGTTTTATCACTAACACCGCAGCCTGCAGCTAGCTCGGACGTGGTTTGCGATGGATCCGCTTCCACAATAACCTTCAATTCTTCATTGTCAACTTTGGTCTCCGGCCGTCCACGGGGCTTGTTCTGCAGGTCGAAATTTCCAGAACGAAAACGTTGGAACCAAAAACGCACTGTGTTTTCTTTTGCGACACCCTCGCCGTACACATCATTAATCCTTCGAGCCGTTTCTGCAGCACTGGTGCCACGATGGAACTCGTACTCGTAAATAACGCGATATTTCAAGTTCTCCATTTTGTAAATAGAGTGGCGCAAAAAAAACCAAAAGAGAAAAAAACAAATATTACGATTTTCAAAACAAAAAAGCATGAGTAAATAGTTGTATAAATTTAAAATTGGAATTTCTAACCAAAGAAGAGATATTTGAGATCAAAGTGGCAAGTACGACAAAACGCCAATTTCATATGTAAGGACCTAATACTATAGAAATAGAGGACACAAGTAGGTTATAGTGCCACACCGTTTGCGTAAGGTACAGAGGTCATTTATGGGGTTGAGTGTACGCTTCTACAATATGATCCCGAAGTCTGTTTTGGACTTACCTTTGCGCAGGTTTAAAGACACTGTCAAAAAACATTTAATTAATCATGGTTACTATACCTACCATTGAAAGATTCTTGGAATGATAGAAATATGCTTCCATCTCCTCACGAGATATCTTAAAAATATGTTATAATTTTATATACTTTATAAGAAATCTTGTACTATAATCAATGCCATTTTCTAAAAGTCCTATTGCCGAGTTTCTTGCCAGTTCTTCTCGGTGCAAACCTGCTTTCCGAACCTGGTGGTAGTTTTGACTTTTCATAAGAGCTTATTATTTAGGCCTATGTGAAAATAAATATTTTCATTTTCATTTTCATTGTACGGTGACTGTAGAGTATCTATGCAGTCTCTCCTGACGGGGTCTAACCGCTCCTACTTGCATTTTATTCATGAAAAAAGGCAGAAACCTACAACGGTATAGCTGAGTAGTGAGTTTATTGTGAGCTTCTTCTCACTCTTTCTCAATTCAAATTCGATCTTAGTTGGAATTCTTATAGTAAAAATAAATTCTGAAATAGCGATAAAACAAATCACCATTACTACACTCAGGTATAAATCCAACTAATGTTTTAACGCCTTTAACAAGTACCTGTAATTTATTTGCCGTAGTGAAATAAAGAAGTTTTTAATAGGTGTTAAGCTCCACGCTTCTCTAATGCAGTTTGGTGGGCTTAACTTTATCTGAAGCGTCATTCCTATGTTTCATATTATTAGTTACTATACGATGGATTATATCCAACAAAAAAAAATTGTTTTAGTTAGGATTAGTGGTTCCTGAGATTAACGCGTTCAAACAAATAAACTAACAAAGTAGAAGTATAGACTACGCACTAGGCCAAAGACAGGGTGGAGTTTTATAATGTCATCTAAGAGGAAAGTAAATGCTGTAGGTAGAAAACTTAACTCAAAGAAAACATTCCTATATTTTTGAATAGAAACAAAACTGCATTCAAAGATTTTCGAAAATTCACTTGCGCCCGGCAATCGAAACATACATCAAAATACCTGTATATTATAAGATTCTATGTTTTGTAGAATAGGTACGGTGGCTGCCCAAACTGCCCCAAGTATTAGATACTCAAATCTCGTACCTACACATGAGGAGCTTCGAAGCACCAGACCTTTAGCTACCTGTACCTACATATTATATGTTATGTATGTATACGACAACGACCTGTACCTACATATTATATGTTATGTATGTAATGTATACGTGCATTCGATACAAAAGTACGTACATTTAATTCTGTAGCACCAATGTGTATGCGTAGCCAACCGGCCATTACAATGCTAAAACGGTTCTGCGAAACTTTTCGATGACTTTCCGATGGTGCAGGACACCTGGGCAACTCATATTTCCGATGATGAATAAATTATGTTAATATTATAGGTAGACAGCAGTCCATGACCAAAGGTATCAAGTTTTCTCATGATTCAAACAAAAATATTTTAGGAAAATAAAATAGTGTTTTTTTAGAACCATTGACACTGGGGGAATTTGTTATTTTTTTACATTAATCCCTATTATTTTTTATTTTTTTTATAATTGATAGGCTTGCGCTTGACTACAATCAAGTCTAATGAACAGAAATGATGAGGTCTAGGATGGAGCGCGCTTGCCTAGAAAATATCTATTCACTCTTCTCTTGAAGGCACCCAGATTGTACTTGACTGGGAACACGGAAGCTGGAAGGGTGTACACCTTAGCGGTTCGTATCAGAAACGTAGAAGAAAAACGTTTCGTTCGAGTACGCTGGACATCAACCACATAAGGATCCCACTTTTCTCGACGTCTCGCGGTTCTATGGTAGAAAGGTGAAGGAGGCACATAAGGTTGTGGAGTTCTTATTAATCATAATTATTTAAGACTTTTTGACCAAGCTTTCTTTCTATTCCGGGGATAGCAAAAATCACTACCTTGAACTGCAGCAAATAATAGTACCTATTTATTAAAAATATTTATTTAGTATTTTTGATAACAACGGCTATAGTATTATTATAAAGTCTTCTCTATTCAAAACACTAGCAAACAGTAGAGATACTTAGCCATTATTCGTAAAGTGAATCACTGCATAAACACAATCATAATAACATGCTTATTATCTAAATATACCCGTACTTATTTAAATTTCGCACGTCAAAACAATAAAAAACCAATGGTATGTTTTGTCGGGAACTCTGCAATAGCTTCCATGAAGCTATAGCACGAATTTGACACCGGACGGAGATAAGAGCGGACTTACATACATAATATTAATTTAATACTTACCAGACAATGCTTCAATAATGAGCTTTAAGCACAGATTAGTAAAGCTCTTTTACTAATCTGTGGCTTTAAGAATATACGTGACTCAAATATCATATGCAAGGATGCGCATGCTCCATTTGTCAGATGTTCTATCACGATTTGAATTTTAATACATTTTAAATTATTGAATGGAAGCAGGCGTTATTTTGCGGAAATCCATAATTAGCAGGACAGCATAGATTTATAATAGGTCCGACTAGATAGAGCCCTGCCTAACAACACAGCTCCGTGAGTGCGGTAACTTTTTTTTGTAGTGTGAGTGTGTCAATTAGTTTGTATGGAGTGGCGGATGCTAGTGTGCGTGAAAAATTGTGTAGCGGCTCGGGTTTGCCAATTTGGGCAAAGAATAACTTGCCGCACTTTTGAAGTTGAAGGCTCCCTCTTGAACCTTTGTGCAGGACAGATTAATTTTGGATTGCTATAATCGGCTACTTGACAACATTCTGAATGGTCCAATATACAGGAACACCGCCCACATGAAACACCACACACAGTTCTGACTCTCGACTCTAGAGAGACTCTACGATTCGCTGTGTGAAATTCTACATCTCCTGAGGATGGTGATGGATGATGGAGAATTGTGTGTGGTGTTTCATGTGGGCGGTGTTCCTGCATATTGGACCATACAGAATATTTTCAAGTACTTAGCTACTTATAGAAAAACAAATTAATCTGTCCTGCTAATCGATTTTGATTAAATTTCCCACTCAACGTTGTGAATATGTCAAATAATGCTCAAATTTCTTGGCATGTTTGAGAAAAAGGATTTACTAAGTACGTACCACATATTTTAGATTTTAAACCAAAAAACCATAATACAGGCCAACAGTCAGGTTTTATTAATTGAACAAGTTCAGTTGGAAGTTGGAACAAATTAGTAGCTATGGTAGCTATGTTAAGCACCGATATAACATCAGAGGTTCCACGAACTATAAAACCGCTTAAAAGTGCCGATTGTTCATAATGAAAACAAACAATCCTGGCTCATCTTCGTAGACATTATACATTCTCTGGAGCTCAAAGGATCTGAATCCTACACAAGCGATGCGACCCGCAAAATATCAAACATATTGGCTCCATTAGGCCATGTTTCCACAAAGACGAGGAGAGGAGACGAGATGTGTTTTAAAAAAAAAACCTATCAGATTTCGTCATTTCTACATCTCCTCTGTGCTCAGCTTACGTGGAATTCCGACTCATCTCCGTAGACATTATACATTCTCTGGAGCTAAAAGGATTTGAATCCTACCCAAGCGATGGATCGCGTCACGCGAGGCGACGCATATAATATATCAAACATATTGGCTCCGTTAGGTCTGGTTTCCACCAAAGCGGAGAGGAGACCAAATGTATTTTGAAAAACCAACCAGTGGCTTGTTCTGCCCGCGGCGCCTCGGACACTCAAAAACGTCATTCGATTGCTGCTACGAACAGCTCACGACACATAGCTCACATCTCCGCATTTGTGGAAATAACTAGACAGCTTCGGAGCACATCTCCGCTCATCTCTTCTCGTCTCCGCTTTGGTGGAAACCAGGCCTTACACGTGTTTCAGGCAAAAAACATTAGACGAACTCTTGTTCTAAGTGAACGACCAAGTGGTAGCGCGACATGGCGCGAAATACTTATTATTTATGAGATACGGACGCACACCAGGGCTATTCATAAATGCCACCTCGATATTGAACCTTCAAGCAATAATTGAGAGTGACAGTTACACTTAAAACAGACGTTAATGAGACTGAGATGAATTCCAAACTCAAGTTTAGTTAGGTATCTAAGCACTTAGCCTGTTCGAGTTTTACCTTCTCGGTTTAGTAGCAAACTCAGACAGGATTTTCTTTTGAAGGTAGGTAACAAGTATGTAGGCTGTAGGTAATTTATATTATTTGCAAAGAATCACCGGGCTACGGACAGCTACCATAGAAAGCGACTATACCTGGCGACATACAATACCCGGACTTTGAGAGCGGACGAACATCTAGCCGAAATTGAAGCGGAGCTGAGCAACATTAACTGGCATATTCTAGGTTTATCAGAAGTCCGAAGAGAGGGGGAGGACACGATAACTCTAGAGTCAGGCAACATGCTCTACTATAGACAAGGCGAGCAGGCATCCCAAGGCGGTATAGGATTTCTGGTCAATAAAGTCCTTACCAATAACATCGTCGAGGTCAGTAGTGTGTCGGCGAGGGTGGCATATATTATACTCAAATTAAACCAGAGATACTCTCTGAAGGTAGTACAAGTCTATGCACCCACGTCGACACACTCTGACGAAGAGGTTGAGGCCTTATACGAAGATATTGCGAAGGCTATGGAGAAGACCACCAAATCTCATTTCGTCGTTGTAATGGGGGACTTCAATGCTAAGGTGGGAGTGCGAGAACTTGGGGAATCGAAAGTGGGACCTCACGGTTTTGGGACTAGAAATCACAGGGGTCACATGCTTGTCCATTTCTTGGAGCAGAAAGGGCTCTTCTTGATGAATTCGTTCTTTAAAAAGAAGCCCTCTAGAAAGTGGACATGGCGTTGTCCCGATAATGTGACGAGGAACGAGATCGACTTTATTATGACGGATCGGAGGTGCATATTCGAGGATGTCTCAGTGATCAATAGGTTCTCAACAGGAAGTGATCACAGACTTGTCAGAGGCACCTTGAATATGGATCTACGACTAGAAAGAAACCGTCTAATGAAGTCGACCTTAAGAACAAAAACTTTACAAAATCATATTTCAGAGAGGTTCCAGATAGATTTAAAAAACCGGTTTGAAGCACTGGACACCGCCTCAGACATTGACCAGAAATTCGAAAACTTCGTGGATGTCGTTCGTGAAGTGGGTCGCAAATATTGCCAACCAGGACCAAAACGGGTATCTAGGATCTCCAAAGATACCCAGGATCTAATGGAGAAGAGACGGGAGACCCCGTTGACGTCGCAAGAATGGCATACTCTAAACAAGCGCGTAAAGAAGCGGATAAGATTTGACCTCCGGCGCTCCAATACCCGCAACATTCAAGAGGCGATTGAGCAGAACCGAGGTTCAAAAGTTTTCGCTAAGCGGCTTGGGAGGAGCCACCTAACGAGGTTGAAAACTCCTGAAGGCAATACGGTCACCTCACAATCAGAGGTTTTGAAGGAGATAGAAAGCTTTTACAGCCAACTATACTCTTCTCACGCTCCCAGGGCGACCCAAATCACGAACGACAAACGCGCCGCTTTAACGCGCCACTACACCGAGGACATCCCAGACATTGACATCGGCGAGATACGAATAGCCCTCGAACAACTCAATAACAACAAGGCGCCGGGTGATGACGGCATCACTTCAGAGCTCTTGCGCGCAGGAGGCACTCCGATCCTGGCTGAGCTCAGAGAGCTATTTAATGACGTCATCATGAATGGAACTACGCCAAAGGCATGGAGCAACAGTGTAGTGATCCTTTTCTTCAAGAAGGGTGACAAGGACCTATTGAAGAACTATAGGCCTATCTCACTGTTGAGCCATGTCTATAAGTTGTTTTCGAGGGTACTTACAAACCGCCTTTCTAGAAGACTTGACGAGTTTCAACCGCCGGAACAGGCTGGGTTTCGGAAAGGCTATAGCACCGTGGACCACATCCACACCTTGAGGCAGATTATACAGAAGACCGAAGAGTATAATCTGCCACTGTGCCTTGGATTTGTGGACTACGAGAAAGCCTTCGACACCATCGAAACTTGGGCTGTTCTGGAGTCTCTGCAGAGGTGCCAGGTCGATTGGCGGTATATCGAGGTGCTGCGATGTATCTACAACTCAGCGTCAATGACCGTCCAAGTACAGTCCCAGCGCACAAGTGCTATCAACTTGCGGAGAGGTGTTAGGCAGGGGGATGTAATATCTCCAAAACTGTTTAACAGTGCACTGGAAGACCTCTTTAAAACACTGGACTGGAAAGGACGAGGTCTTAACATCAATGGCGAATACATCTCACACCTTCGGTTCGCTGATGACGTGGTGATCTTGGCGGAGAGCCCACAAGACCTTGAAGAGATGCTGAACAGCCTTAGTCGTTCTTCCAGACGGGTCGGCCTCGGGATAAATGTTGACAAAACTAAAGTTATGTTCAATCAACACGTTGTCCCGAGGCCGGTGGTAGTCGAAAATGTTGGCATCGAAATTGTTTCCCAATACACTTATCTTGGTCAGACCGTACAATTGGGTAGAAACAATTTCGACGAAGAAGACAACAGAAGAATACGGCTGGGCTGGGCGGCTTTCGGTAAACTCAGTCAGGTCTTCTCTTCGTCAATTCCTCAATGCCTGAAAACGAAAGTGTTTAACCAGTGCGTCCTGCCGGTCCTCACCTATGGCGCTGAAACGTGGACACTAACAAGTGGCCTGATCCACAAGTTCAAGGTCGCTCAGCGTGCTATGGAGAGGGCTATGTTAGGGGTTTCCCTGCGTGATAGAATCAGAAATGATGAGATCCGCAGGAGAACCAAAGTCACCGACATAGCCAAAACCATTAGCAAGCTGAAGTGGCAATGGGCAGGTCATGCTTGTCGCAGGGGCGATGGCCGTTGGAGCCGGAAAGTCCTGGAGTGGAGACCGCGTACGAGTAAGCGTAGTGTGGGGCGACCTCCAGCCCGCTGGACCGACGATATAAAGCGGGTGGCGGGAAGCGGCTGGATGAGGAAGGCGGAGGACAGGGTGTGTTGGCGCGCGCTTGGGAAGGCCTATGTTCAACAGTGGACGTCCGCAGGCTGAGATGATGATGATGATGATGATGAGGTAATTTATACCTTTTACTCATCGCACGGTTGCCGCTTGCTTGTACGTTATCGTGCTGATCATTAATTATTTATCCAGTAGCGAAGCGATAGATCTCTCAGCGAAGCGATCCAGTCATTATAATAGGACAGCGGGTTAAAGACACGAAAAACTCGAGAGCACTTTCATTGTGGTTGAATTTTATTCCTTATCTATTTGGATCAACGTCGTAAATGGTTTGCAAAATGGGCTGAGTATGAATTTCATATTATGTTGACGTGTCAGATTTAGGCTTTTTCCGCCCTCAAACAGTCGTTCCTTCAGAATTTTCACGAGTATTCAAAGTGATGGAATATACTATAAGTACTACAAGAATCCTAGCAAAATATCTCGACACAAACTATTTAGTAGGCACCATTTATCACTACTTGAAAAGCTGACAGGCTTAAAAAATATCCAAATCATTTCTATACGCAGACGTATCTAATTGATATAACATTAGAGAGACAAAAACATATTAAAACCCCGAGTTAATTCACTAGGGCCGCCCAGTTCATCGATAAAGTTAAATGGGCTGGCAATTTTTTTTTGCTCCGACAGTTTTTATACGAGATTTTACGATCGCTCACAATATTTTACGACGCCCCGAGTGTATCGCAGCGAGGCGCATCGGTTTTATACTACTTTAATTCCACCGCCAGAAATCCATAAAAATATGCAAATGGACATAAAAATCGCTCGTGGGGTGACAATAAAATTCAATAATCTGTTGACGATAGGCAATGACAACTTGAGATTTAGACTCAGAGAGAAGATTTTGTGGAAAATGAAACGATTAAAGACAGTTTACGACCACATTTGACATGTTAGGCTTGTAATCCGATTATTGTTATAACGATGATGGTTTTTCTTAGAAGCTGTTTTTTTTACACACAACATTAAGAAAGTACTTGACTGCAATCTCGTGTCTCGTGTTTATTACCTCCAAAAAGGCTCGACCGATTGTTATTAAATTTTATGTGAATGTTAGGTAGGTCTGAGAATAGGTCGTAAGCTATTTTTTTATATCACTAATGACAAAACAACTTTTGCCGGATCAGCTAGTTTCTAATAAAATTAATGCGATTTTCTTATACAATCCCTGATTGTTATAAACTATTATGCAAGCTTAAAAAGTAAAAACTATTAATTTTACACAATCAGGGGGCCTAAACAATAATTACTTAATATTTTATGAAATGGTAATCGATAATCATAATTCCGATCATGAGTTAAAATTGATTTATCTAAAAGTGGAAGTTCTAAGTGGTGACATTGTAATAAGTACACTTTTTCAAGCACCCTCTATAGAGCTATCTCTCGTGTGATTGAAATCTAGTGGTATCCAGATTGTTATAGACTTTACTAGATTAGTAGTGGCAATTTAAAGACAACTAGCTATTCTATGTATCTAATTAACATTTATTTATAGAGTGTACCTTTATTTTTATAGACAGAAAATGCCTAACGCATACCCCTCCGTCGGGGGAAACGGATGGGTTATGTCGGGCTTGCACCCACTAAAAACTGTCTGTTTCCACGGCGGACCTGCTGGCGGGAGTACGGGATTCACTGTCGTATCCACCGAAAAATATTCATATTATGCCCGTAATATTTACTTACTTGTAGTAGCTTAACGACGTTGACGGAGTATTTAAGCGATTTTTAGTGATTTGCATTTAAAAAACTATAAAGACAATTAAACGTATTAGGTCCTTACATATGAAATTGGCGTTTTGTCGTACTGGCCACTTTGATCTCTAATATCTCTTCTTTGGTTTGGAATTCCAATTTCAAATTTATACAGCTATTTACTCATGCTTTTGTGTTTTGAAAATCGTAATTCATTTGTTTTTTTCTCTTTTGGTTTTTTTTTTGCGCCACTCTGTTTACAAAATGGAAAACTTGAAATATCGCGTTATTTACGAGTACGAGTTCCATCGTGGCACCAGTGCTGCAGAAACGGCTCGAAGGATTAATGATGTGTACGGCGAGGGTGTCGCAAAAGAAAACACTGTGCGTTTTTGGTTCCAACGTTTTCGTTCTGGAAATTTCGACCTGCAGAACAAGCCCCGTGGACGGCCGGAGACCCAAGTTGACAATGAAGAATTGAAGGTTATTGTGGAAGCGGATCCATCGCAAACCACGTCCGAGCTAGCTGCAGGCTGCGGTGTTAGTGATAAAACTGTTTTAGTTCACTTGAAGCAAATTGGGAAGGTGAAAAAGCTTGAAAGGTGGGTACCTCATGAATTGAGTGCAGCAAACCGACAAACGCGCGTAGACTGCTGTGTTACATTACTCAACCGGCACAGTAATGAAGGGATTTTAAATCGAATCATTACCTGTGATGAAAAATGGATCCTGTATGATAATCGGAAACGCTCATCGCAATGGTTGAACCCGGGCGAACCAGCCAAATCCTGCCCCAAACGAAAATTGACTCAAAAAAAATTACTTGTGAGCGTTTGGTGGACTAGCGCCGGCGTCGTTCACTACAGCTTTCTTAAATCTGGCCAGACGATTACGGTGGATATCTATTGTCAGCAACTGCAATCCATGATGGAAAAGCTAGCTGCTAAACAACCGAGGCTGGTCAATCGTTCTAGGCCACTGCTGCTTCAGGACAATGCTAGACCACACACTGCACAACAGACGGCTACCAAATTAGAGGAGCTTCAATTGGAATGCCTAAGACATCCACCTTACTCCCCGGACCTTGCTCCAACAGATTACCATTTTTTTCGAAATTTGGATAACTTCTTACAAGGGAAAAAATTTAACTCCGATGAGGCAGTCCAAAGCGCTATCAAAGATTTTATTGATTCCCGTTCGAATGGCTTTTTTAGTAAAGGGATCAATGAACTACCTATAAGGTGGCAAAAGTGCATAGATAGCAATGGTACATACTTTGATTAAATATATATATTATATTTTAAAAAAATCGACTTTATGTTCCTCCCATACAAAACGCCAATTTCATATGTAAGCACCTAATATTTTGGGTCTTTAATCTAAAATCGCCGTGAAGCAGAAACGTACGATTGGAGAAAATTTTCTCGTTAGAAACTTCTTCCAAAAGTTGCTCTAAAATCTTAATTTTTCTACTTCTATGTATGTGTTGCTATTATGTTGTTGGTCCTATATTAATGATCACTTGTAATTCTTTAATTGGCAAGTTTAATAGGTATTTGCATATAATAGTGTGGTTATTATTTCTTTTTTTATTTCTATACTAAGGGCTGCAATCATAGGTTAATTAGAACGGATAATAGCTCAAATGGCTCGTAGGTACAGCGAAGTACAGGCGACCTGCATGTGCTTCAACAATCAGCTCGCGGCATACACGGTCCTTCCTTTGAGCTCTTAAAACTCTCAACAAAAGTTACACATCCCGTAACCGGACATACGTGCTATTCGAAATACATTGCGTGCCAATAACCAGCGTAACTCCCGGCGCTGAGAACAGAAACAGAGATGAAACGCGAACAATAATATTTCACGGTTAAACTGCAAGTTAACACTTGCTAGTAGGGTAAACGTTTTGTACCGACTGACATGATATTTTGTACGCCGTTACTTGAAAGTTGAAAGTATTATAGGTATCTACTAAGGCCTACTTGCGTCGGCCTGGGTTAGTGTGTTAACTCAGAGTTAACGCGCAAAGTGAAGTTGACAAAATTGTCCAATGAGAGACGTTGATTCTTGGGTTAAAACATGTAACGTTTCGCGCAAGTGGACCTTATTATCTGTACAAAATACCATTCCAAGTAAGCCAAGATCTTCAGGAACGATGATTGTAGCCATCGATATAATGATTGTAGCACAGTATTAAGATCCGAATATCTTCAAACTGTGATTGTGGTCTAGTTATCTGATCTTGTAAAATTATTCCAATATGTATGTTGCTCTACTTATATGCTTTGAAAAGAAATAAGTTATATGTATAATCATAATGATTCATGAGTCATGACAGACGAGTAAGCTATAGGTACCCACTTTTCATCGCCTTTCCATTCGTCGTCTGTATTAATTGAGAGGGTATGCTGGGCGATGGTTGAGAGTCATATTAGTCAATTTATCGTCACTGTTATTTTGTCAGTCAAACTATCAAGATAATAAAAATTGGTCAAGTGCGAGTCTGGCTCTCGCACTGAGGGTTCCGTACCATCAAGACCAATTCTCAATAGTATTAAATTTAACTAAACACCCCTGCCCAGTAAATTCAAAACAAGCAAAAAAATCACGTTTGCTGTATGGGAGACCCCTTAAATATTTTCTTTTTTATTTTAATTTAACTATTTTCTTTAAAACAAATACCTATATAATTAAATATTCTGTGAACATTTGAATCGTCTTCCTTTTACCGTTATTCATATCGAGCAAAAACAAGCAAAAAACTCAAATTTGTTGTACTTAGGTATATTATATATATTAAATAAATATTTCCCTTAAATATTTATTTTATTTTATTTTTAGTGTTTGTTGTTATAGCAGCAAAAGAAATACATCATCTGTGAAAATTTCAAGTCTGTAGCTATCTCGGTTCAAGAGATACAGCCTGGTGACAGACAGACGGACGGACGGACGGACAGCGAAGTCTCCGTAAATCCGTTCCTTTTTTACCCTTCGGGTCCTAAACACATAAGAAAATAATAATCATCCAAAGAAATAAACGGTACCTGTCTCGTTGAATTAAGGGCGGATCGTTTGTGCAGCAGTACCAAGCAATGTCATGCTCAATCAAATTATCTACATTAAAATTATGATTTCGGTTATCTCTGCAGATTTACCGTTTAGTAACTGTAACCTTAACTTCGCTGCCTTACTTGCAACCTGACTTAAGATGAATGCAGTTAAAATAAAGCAAACTAATAAATGTAGTCATTACTCAGCGTTATTATAAAAAGTTTAGCCAACAAGTGGAAAATTAAAAAATTTTAAAACACCCACGACTTTTGCAGACTTGTAATTGAAAAAGGATTAAATAATTTTTTTGAAACTCCCCGACTTTAGTCGGGGAGTTTCTTGATAGGTTCTTAGTTCTTACTTTCCTTTAGGAAAGTAAGAAAGAGTTTCTTGATAGGTTCTTAGTTCTTACTTTCCTTTAGGAAAGTAAGAACTAAGAACCTATCAAGAAACTCCCCGACTAAAGTCGGGGAGTTTCAAAAAAATTATTTAATCCTTTTTCAATTACAAGTCTGCAAAAGTCGTGGGTGTTTTAAAATTTTTTAATTTTCCACTTGTTGGCTAAACTTTTTATAATAACGCTGAGTAATGACTACATTTATTAGTTTGCTTTATTTTAACTGCATTCATCTTAAGTCAGGTTGCAAGTAAGGCAGCGAAGTTAAGGTTACAGTTACTAAACGGTAAATCTGCAGAGATAACCGAAATCATAATTTTAATGTAGATAATTTGATTGAGCATGACATTGCTTGGTACTGCTGCACAAACGATCCGCCCTTAATTCAACGAGACAGGTACCGTTTATTTCTTTGGATGATTATTATTTTCTTATGTGTTTAGGACCCGAAGGGTAAAAAAGGAACGGATTTACGGAGACTTCGCTGTCCGTCCGTCCGTCCGTCTGTCTGTCACCAGGCTGTATCTCTTGAACCGAGATAGCTACAGACTTGAAATTTTCACAGATGATGTATTTCTTTTGCTGCTATAACAACAAACACTAAAAATAAAATAAAATAAATATTTAAGGGAAATATTTATTTAATATATATAATATACCTAAGTACAACAAATTTGAGTTTTTTGCTTGTTTTTGCTCGATATGAATAACGGTAAAAGGAAGACGATTCAAATGTTCACAGAATATTTAATTATATAGGTATTTGTTTTAAAGAAAATAGTTAAATTAAAATAAAAAAGAAAATATTTAAGGGGTCTCCCATACAGCAAACGTGATTTTTTTGCTTGTTTTGAATTTACTGGGCAGGGGTGTTTAGTTAAATTTAATACTATTGAGAATTGGTCTTGATGGTACGGAACCCTCAGTGCGAGAGCCAGACTCGCACTTGACCAATTTTTATTATCTTGATAGTTTGACTGACAAAATAACAGTGACGATAAATTGACTAATATGACTCTCAACCATCGCCCAGCATACCCTCTCAATTAATACAGACGACGAATGGAAAGGCGATGAAAAGTGGGTACCTATAGCTTACTCGTCTGTCATGACTCATGAATCATTATGATTATACATATAACTTATTTCTTTTCAAAGCATATAAGTAGAGCAACATACATATTGGAATAATTTTACAAGATCAGATAACTAGACCACAATCACAGTTTGAAGATATTCGGATCTTAATACTGTGCTACAATCATTATATCGATGGCTACAATCATCGTTCCTGAAGATCTTGGCTTACTTGGAATGGTATTTTGTACAGATAATAAGGTCCACTTGCGCGAAACGTTACATGTTTTAACCCAAGAATCAACGTCTCTCATTGGACAATTTTGTCAACTTCACTTTGCGCGTTAACTCTGAGTTAACACACTAACCCAGGCCGACGCAAGTAGGCCTTAGTAGATACCTATAATACTTTCAACTTTCAAGTAACGGCGTACAAAATATCATGTCAGTCGGTACAAAACGTTTACCCTACTAGCAAGTGTTAACTTGCAGTTTAACCGTGAAATATTATTGTTCGCGTTTCATCTCTGTTTCTGTTCTCAGCGCCGGGAGTTACGCTGGTTATTGGCACGCAATGTATTTCGAATAGCACGTATGTCCGGTTACGGGATGTGTAACTTTTGTTGAGAGTTTTAAGAGCTCAAAGGAAGGACCGTGTATGCCGCGAGCTGATTGTTGAAGCACATGCAGGTCGCCTGTACTTCGCTGTACCTACGAGCCATTTGAGCTATTATCCGTTCTAATTAACCTATGATTGCAGCCCTAAGTATAAAACAAGAAATAAAAAAAAAAAAATAACACCTGAGTTATCAATCACACGAGAGATAGCTCTATAGAGCTTGAAAAAATGTACTTATAACAACGTCACCACTTAGAACTTCCACTTTTAGATAAATCAATTTTAACTCATGATCGTGATTATGATTATCGATTACTATTTCATAAAATATTAAGTAATTATTGTTTAGTCCCCGTGATTGTGTAAAATTAATAGTTTTTAAGCTTGCATAATAAATATGTAGTTTATAACAATCAGGGATTGTATAAGAAAATCGCATTAATTTTATTATAAACTAGCTGACCCGGCAAAAGTTGTTTTGCCATTAGTGATATAAAAAAATAGCTTACGACCTATTCTCAGACCTACCTAACATACATTGAAAAATTCATAACAATCGGTCGAGCCTTTTTGGAGGCGTTTGGTAATAAACGCGAGACACGAGATTGCAGTCAAGTACTTTGGCGTGTGTAAAAAAACAGCTTCTTAGAAAAACCATCATCATTATAACAATAATCGGATTACAAGCCTAACGTGTCAAATGTGGTCGTAAACTCTCTCTGAGTCTAAATCTTAAGTTGTCATTGCCTATCGTCAACAGATTATTGAATTTTATTGTCACCCAACGAGCGATTTTTATGCGCATTTGCATATTTTTATGGATTTCTGGCGGTGGAATTAAAGTAGTATAAAACCGATGCGCCTCGCTGCGATACACTCGGGGCGTCGTAAAATATTGTGAGCGATCGTAAAATCTCGTATAAAAACTGTCGGAGCAAAAAAAAATTGCCAGCCCATTTAACTTTATCGATGAACTGGGCGGCCCTAGTGAATCAACTCGGGGTTTTAATATGTTTTTGTCTCTCTAATGTTATATCAATTAGATACGTCTGCGTATAGAAATGACTTGGATATTTTTTAAGCCTGTCAGCTTTTCAAGTAGTGATAAATGGTGCCTACTAAATAGTTTGTGTCGAGATATTTTGCTAGGATTCTTGTAGTACTTATAGTATATTCCATCACTTTGAATACTCGTGAAAATTCTGAAGGAACGACTGTTTGAGGGCGGAAAAAAGCCTGAATTCACACGTCAACATATGAAATTCATACTCAGCCCATTTTGAAAACCATTTACGACGTTGATCCAAATAGATAAGGAATAAAATTCAACCACAATGAAAGTGTTTTCGAGTTTTTCGTGTCTTTAACCCGCTGTCCTATTATAATGACTGGATCGCTTCGCTGAGAGATCTATCGCTTCGCTACTGGATAAATAATTAATGATCAGCACGATAACGTACAAGCAAGCGACAACCGTGCGATGAGTAAAAGGTATAAATTACCTACAGCCTACATACTTGTTACCTTCAAAAGAAAATCCTGTCTGAGTTTGCTACTAAATCGAGAAGGTAAAACTCGAACAGGCTAAGTGCTTAGATATTTAACTAAACTTGAGTTTGGAATTCATCTCAGTCTCATTAACGTCTGTTTTAAGAGTAACTGTCAATCTCAATTATTGCTTGAAGGTTCAATATCGAGGTGGAATTTATGAATAGCCCTGCTGTGCGACATGGCGCGAAATACTTATTATTTATGAGATACGGACATCTCATAAATAATAAATATTTCGATTTTCGCGCCATGTCGCGTTACCACTTGGTCGTTCACTTAGAACAAGAGTTCGTTTAATGTTTTTTGCCTGGAACACGTGTAAGGCCTGGTTTCCAACAAAGCGGAGACGAGGAGAGATGAGCGGAGATGTGCTCCGAAGCTGTTTAGTTATTTCCACCAATGCGGAGACGTGAGCTCGTGACGTGATGCTCGTAGCATCAATCGAATGACGTTTTTGAGTGTCCGAGGCGCCGCGGGCAGAACAAGCCACTGGTTGGTTTTTCAAAATACATTTGGTCTCCTCTCCGCTTTGGTGGAAACCAGACCTAACGGAGCCAATATGTTTGATATATTATATGCGTCGCCTCGCGTGACGCGATCCATCGCTTGGGTAGGATTCAAATCCTTTTAGCTCCAGAGAATGTATAATGTCGACGGAGATGAGTCGGAATTCCACGTAAGCTGAGCACAGAGGAGATGTAGAAATGACGAAATCTGATAGGTTTTTTTTTAAAAACACATAAGAAGGTCCTAAACACATAAGAAAATAATAATCATCCAAAGAAATAAACGGTACCTGTCTCGTTGAATTAAGGGCGGATCGTTTGTGCAGCAGTACCAAGCAATGTCATGCTCAATCAAATTATCTACATTAAAATTATGATTTCGGTTATCTCTGCAGATTTACCGTTTAGTAACTGTAACCTTAACTTCGCTGCCTTACTTGCAACCTGACTTAAGATGAATGCAGTTAAAATAAAGCAAACTAATAAATGTAGTCATTACTCAGCGTTATTATAAAAAGTTTAGCCAACAAGTGGAAAATTAAAAAATTTTAAAACACCCACGACTTTTGCAGACTTGTAATTGAAAAAGGATTAAATAATTTTTTTGAAACTCCCCGACTTTAGTCGGGGAGTTTCTTGATAGGTTCTTAGTTCTTACTTTCCTTTAGGAAAGTAAGAACTAAGAACCTATCAGTATAATTACAAATCCAAGAAAATCCGTCGGAGCTGCTGTGTTTTGCCTATGACGGTGTTGATGGTGCTGTTTACCAGTTGATGACTAATTCAATTTCTTCATACTTCTCATATACCGGCAGTTTATCAATACTTACTAATTACATTAATTGATATTGGAAACGAAAATAGCAACGGCAGCTCCGACGGATTTTCTTGGATTTGTAATTATACTGATAGGTTCTTAGTTCTTACTTTCCTTTAGTCGGGGAGTTTCAAAAAAATTATTTAATCCTTTTTCAATTACAAGTCTGCAAAAGTCGTGGGTGTTTTAAAATTTTTTAATTTTCCAATTGTTTTATAGTTTTTCGATTAATATATTAATGTAATTTAAATTATATTATTATTAAAAAATGAAAATTAATCTTCAAACTAGCCATTAGCTCCTCTAGCAGCGTTTGAAGGCATCATCCCTTCCAAGTCATAAAGAGACGTTTATTGTGGCGCCCCCTGCTGTTCAATCACAAGAACAATTATCTACGAACCATTGCCAATGACTCACTAATACTTTATACAAAACTGTATCCAAATCGGTTCAGTCGTTTTTGTAATAATTGAGAACATTCGTTTGCACTGTAAATGTTTTTTATGGCGCCCCCTGGTGATCGATGTTCGTAACAACTATCTAAGAACCATCGCCAATGAATACCAAACATTATATAGAAAACTGCATCTAAATCGGTCAAGCCGTTTTTGAAATAAATGGGAACATTCGTTTGCAATATAAATGTATTTTATGGCGCCCCCTGGTGATCGATGTTCGTAACAACTATCTAAGAACCATTGCCGCTGAACACCAAACATTATACAGGAAACCGCATCTAAATCGGTCAAGCCGTTTTTGAAATAAATGGGAACATTGATGTGCACACACAAACAAACAAACCAACAAACAAACAAACAAACACACAAAAATATTTTTCCATTATTGGTTTTTGTGAACAATTTAACATACAAACAAACATAACATCTCAATAATAAAGTAATGTACAAACGGTCTCTCACCCTAAACGCATATACCCGTACTCCGTTCCGTCGTGGGTAAAAAGAACTACTTTGACTTAGCTATTGTTTCTAATACCGGAGTAAAGAGTTGAAGGAATTTACAACGTATGTAACAATTTACGATGAATTTTGAACATAATGATTTTTCTTTGGAAAAATCGTCATTCTTCAGTCACATTGTCGACTTCTTCAAAAAATCCTTAACCAGAAAAAAACTAAAATAAAATAAATGTGTCGTCCAAACCAGAATCCGTGTCCAATGAGTTTTAACAAATCTTTGCTAAGTACAGACAAAAAACAAAACTCTTCTATGACTAAACTAAGCATTGACTCAGTATTAAGTAAGCTTCGAAGAAACTTTTTTACTTTTTATTTAAGGGAATAAAAAACCATGTTAGTTAAGACACATGATAACTTATTTGGTTAAGTCTTTGATTAGCAACGACTATTTATCTTGACGAAAAATTATGTACCTACTACCTATATAGCAATTACGAAAGCAGATATAGCGTAGGCACCAGGAAGTAAGTTTTTCGTTCTGAACACAAGTAAGAGTATACTTTCAGAGCAGGATAGTACAAAATTTTCTTCTCCGTCGCAGTAAAATGAAAAAAAGATTAATTGAGCTAAAGTATATTTGTTATCCTTACGACCGGTGCTTAGAAGATACAAATCAAACCATTTATTAGAATAGATATAGGTACGCCACAACTCCCTAATAAGATCACAAAATCACCTGTATCGCATACAACGGACAGCTAAGCAAGTTTCTGCCAATCAAATCTAAACTATAGTCTCTCGTCTTATGGTTGGTTATGATTTGCGCGTCCTGTGCAGGGATTTGTCTGTCCAGTCCCACCACAATTATACTGACCTAGTCACCAGTAACCTATTTGAAAGTAAATTGAGTTTGTCGAATTCCATCAAAATTCGATGTCTATTCTTGCATTGTAAAGTAGCCGGTCGGTGATGGGTGTATCCACACAGAATCCGTATTAGATATTAAAATTTGCACTGCACGGCTCTACTTACTAAATTACTGACATTTTGGTATATATTAACGGAAAATTAATTAAAATATAAATTTGATAAACTGCATGAACTACCTTACGATATTAGGTATATCTTTAATTTTTCAACCAACTTCAAAAAACCGGCCAAGTGCGAGTCGGACTCGCGCACCGAGGGTTCCGTACTCAAGAAGTACTGAAGCAAAACAATCAGGCATACTAATGTAGATGTAACACGACCAAAACTGTAACGACCAAAGATGTAAAACGGTAATAATTACCTTTGTTAATGAACCGCAAAACTAACTTTGTTTGTAGAGGTTTATTGTTAATATCAAAAAAACTATGCTAGTTAGAGCATTGGCTATAGTTTTCCTGTAAAATATACGTAAATTCCTATTGACCATAATTATTTGAGATTTTTCGATTGGTAAACTCCGGAGATAAGGGGGGGGAACGGTATTTTTTTAGACATTTTCCCCGATAAATCAAAAACTATCATGACTAAAAATAATTAATAACCTGACAAGTGCGAGTCGGACTCGCGCACTGAGGGTTCCGTACTACAACCGGAGGAATAAAACCATAAAAACCACTTTTCTTATCGAACCGCAAAACTAACTTTGTTTTTAGAGGTTTTATTGTAAATATCAAAAAACTACTTATTAGATCTTGTTCAAACCAATTTTCGGTGGAAGTTTGCATAGTAATGTACATCATATATTTTTTTTAGTTTTATCATACTCTTATTTTAGAAGTTACAGGGGGGGGACACACATTTTACCACTTTGGAAGTGTCTCTCGCGCAAGCTATTCATTTTAGAAAAAAATGATATTAGAAACCTTAGTATCATTTTTGAAGACCTATCCATAGATACCCCACACATATGGGTTTGATGAAAAAAAAATTTTTGAGTTTCAGTATGGGGCACCCCCAAAATTTATTACTTTTTTTAAAATTTTGTGTGAAAACCTTAATGCGGTTCACAGAATACATCTACTTACCAAGTTTCAACAGTATAGCTCTTATAGTTTCGGAAAAAAGTGGCTGTGACATACGGACGGACAGACGGACAGACGGACAGACGGACAGACGGACAGACGGACAGACGGACAGACGGACAGACAGACATGACGAATTTATAAGGGTTCCGTTTTTTGCCATTCGGCTACGGAAGCCTAAAAAGGAGGAGGTTCTCAATTCGACATGTATGTTTGTTTTCTCATAACTTTTGACTCACTTTGATTGAACTGTTTGATTACTTGATGAGAGTTGAAGTCGGTTTTTTTTGTTAATTAATTAACGTAGGTATTATACATTTCATAGATCGTTGTATTTTTTCTTCTTCTACTGAGTTTTGACTAGTAGATAAGTAGGTAGGCCTGAAACATTTCCGCGAAATTGTCCAAATAAATAAAACGCAAGGAAAAGGTAAGCAGAGTACAATAATTTATGTATAGGTAATGTTATTTAATGTTGCAAATACCTACATAAGTAAATTGTACATGGTACCTAGGTATACCAAATAATGAGTGCTTTGCTCTTACTAACATTAAGCAAGATAACTATGTTGGATGTTTATGTAACCAATTTATGAAAACATTGTGTGAACTGTAAGATAAATTTTATCGTTTTTTATGATGAACCGTAAGACCTACCTCAAACTGTATTAATTTGTCAACCTCAAACAAAATAGTAGGTTTAATAAAAATACTTTAATAATATTTTTAGTTTGTTTTAAGTAGTAAATAATTAGTTGTTGTGATTAGTAGTCGAAGGCAGGAACGCACTTTAAAAGTTACATATATTTTTTGTTAGTCTACTACACGGACCCAGGAATAACTTTATATTGGTGGTCTACTATAAAAACTACTTTAAAGTTCTGACAAAGCTATCTGTTATACTAACTAAAGCCACATGAGAAAGTACCTATTTCGCGAAAAAAATATGGACTGAACTAAGTACCTACTTCTTTAAATTGGATACAGGATTCAGTCTAGTTTTAATTAATCCAAACATTTATTAGGTCACAGGCAGTTTGATATAAGGCAGTACATAATCACCGTGGGCTTCTAATTGTGAACGGGTCTATAAAAAATTAATTAGTAAGCTTATCGCGGTTGTGACTTAATGTTGCAAATGACTTTTCGCTTCTTAGCGATTAATTAAACATCCAGATTTCGAAGGATTGTTGATTAAAATACACAGGTGTGGAATTTGAATCGGCGAGCATTATAACATTTTAAACGTATCTTGTGCTCTAGACATAGGTAATATTATGTCCCATGCACCGATATGAATCTGAGGATTAGCCCTGCGGAACATTTTACGTCAACCTTGTATGAAGATATACCTACAAGAGAAAAGTGGCGCCATTTATAAAAATTTCCACAAATACGCCGCAACATGGCGGAAATCGTCCCTGTGGAAACTAGCGTGCGGACTATTAACAAGTACCTATAATGATCTGTGGCGTGGACCGTGGTCCATAGACAATACTGCGGTCGGCTTACAACTGAAGCTGTTGGAGTCAAAACAAACATTTTTGACACCAGTGTCCATTTCAGACTTATTCTGATTCATCATGATTTTATACATTTTAGAATTTCGTTCCATTTCTATCTTTTTAGCGTCGCGCAAAAATGACATATGGCAAGAGATGCGAAACTGCTCAACGTCGCAGAAGAAATAACTATGTAAAATGGCTTTTGACGACCGAGGCTCTGTGAAAACGAAAGTGAATCCCCTCTAGCGGGTCCCACGCCGTAAATCCATCACAATCCATCCGCTCCCCCTGACGAAGGGGTACAATGCATGGGGCGTTTTCTGTGTATTAAAAAAGGCTCCTAAATAAAGCAAAAAGCTAAAAAAAAATAATTTGGTTAGAAAAATTAACGTGTCTGTTGTAACAGCTGATCCAATTGGCATGACGCTGCCGATTGGAATTTGGATCATGGGTCTGATAGCGTAAGAAACACGTATTCTTCGTTATCGTAATCGTTTACAAATTCTGCCCGCTGATTGGTTCCCTGAATTACGTCGGCCAATCGGCGGGCAGAATTTGCTAACGATTACGATAAATACGTTTTTCTTGTACAATCTAGGGGTAGCTGTTACAACTGACCGTTTGTGGGCGTGGTTGTCATGACAGGTAGGTTTTTTTTTTTTTTTATAATTGATAGGCTTGCGCTTGACTACAATCAAGTCTGATGAACAGAAATGATGAGGTCTAGGATGGAGCGCGCTTGCCTAGAAAATGCCTATTCACTCTTCTTTTGAAGGCACCCAGATTGTATTTGGCTGGGAACACGGAAGCTGGAAGGGTGTTCCACACCTTAGCGGTTCGTATCAGAAACGTAGAAGAAAAGCGTTTCGTACGAGTACGCTGGACATCAACCACATAAGGATGCCACTTCTCTCGACGTCTCGCGGTTCTATGGTAGAAAGGTGAAGGAGGCACAAGGTTGTGGAGTTCTTGAGCACACTCTCCAAAATATATCCTGTAAAAAACCGCTAAACAGGCAACACTGCGTCGGTGTTCTAAACTGAGCAGTTTCGCCCGTGTTAGCGATTCCTTGCCGATTATTCTGCGTGCGCGGCGATCAACCGAGTCTAATGCATCGAGCTGGTATTTGGCAGATCCATCCCATAGGTGACTGCAGTACTCCATGCCGGAACGAACTTGAGCTTCATACAGCGTCAAAAGCTGTTCGGGCTTGAAGTACCGCCTAACCTTGTTCAGGATGCCAAGTTTTTTGGCGGCTGTTTTTGCCTTTTCCTCGATGCATTTCCCAAAATTGGTATAATTCTCATGGAGATTGGGCGATGGGATCATACATTCTCATGGAGATTGGTGTATGACTGACAGTACACTGCCTGTGTAGACCCTGCTCACTACGAACGTTCGTTGTTGCAGCGCGTATTCTGCGAAAGCCTCAAGTTATAGCCCCACAAAACGCCAGACGAATCATCAATGCTCAAATCGTAATATATTGAAGCATTCGCAATTATCATATTTCATGCTTATTTACGACGTCTAGGCGTCCAACTGACATGTGTCCGACGCGATCGCTTGAGGTCATAAAATGTATAAACCTGGCTATAAATGTTTGTTTTATTTATGTATAATTAATGTGGTATACTTACATAGGTGAAATTTTGCTTTTAGTTTTTTTTCCATACTGTCGGCTGCACGGCATTTATGACCGTTCCGAGGTCGGAGGCTTCAGTATCATGGTTGTCGCTCGATCGCGAATAGGAAGTCCAGTTTATAAAGAAACGAGCAATTTGCAAAGTTTTGTCTGTCTGCTTTGGATCTACCATTACTGAGACTATAAGGTCACTATATATACTAACTTGGGTGCGGCTTTCGAAAATTGTGGTCACCACTGATCTCACATACATTAAATGTGAGATCAGTGGTGACCATAATTTTCGAAAATATGATTGAAATTTTTCTACGCATTCTCTGTAAAACGTGGTAAAACAGTGGACTGTAAACAAACCGTAGAAAAATTAGAAGTAACCAATATCAGATGTTCTCAGTGATTATGTACATTTTCTTGATTTGTACAATTGAGATATTTTGTACATACGTTATCATTCCCGATCACACACTCTTTGCGTCTCCATGCGCGAGATATGAATCTCTACTTTTGTCGTTGTCTTTTTTCTTTTTAATTCATATTGATAGACAGAGAAAAGAGAGTGACAAAAGTATAGAGATATATCTCAACGTGCGCATACTGCATAGGCTGCTCACCATTATCAACCAGATACATAATGAATAATGTATTTTTAAAATGTTAAACCAATGCCGGTACCTAATACTTATTACCATGATACATAATTATGTTAATCGTTTCTCCTTGAACATGGAAGAACGTTAAGCATTTTGTAATACAGGTGTTGTTACATGCGTTTTAACCTATCATGCGTTAATTCCAATACATCATTAATAAAGTCTTTCATAGCGCGCTTAGAATTGAAAATCTTATAAGCGACGAAGCTGATTTCTTACCGATTTATCAATCAAGAAAGATCATAGAATATGTTTGTGCAATGATATTACATTCAGTCTATTTTGGTCTGCGAGTGTTTTCAGGGTTTTGACAGCCGTTATCCACGTTCAGCTGTTTCTGACGTATCGTGCCTGTACATGCTTGTGTAGAATGCGTCCAGTGTAGATAATTCCAAGCAATTTTTGATTTTTGAAAAATAAAAAAAGAACGAGATTGTGAAATATCCGCAGAGATTTTATATAGCTTAGATTTTATAATAAAAAATTATGTTTTTGGAAATTATATCAATAATAAATAATAATTTAACTTAGGGCTGATATTTCAATCGCCAGATAATCGTTTACTAAGGAAATTTGACGGCATGACAGTTTTTGTATGGCATATGTTATTCCTCAGACAGTTTATCTGACGATTGAAAAATCAGCCCTGAGATGAAAATATTTTTTTAATACATTTGCTCAAAAAGTTGACATTTCCATGTGTGTTTAGCGTGCGCAAAGTTATTCTTTTCCGCACTAGTGCTTTTGTGTTTTCCTCCTACGCGGCACCGGAGCGGGCGTACCAGGAGCGCATGAACACGAACACGGCATGCAAACACGGAGCAGGCAAACACGTACAACCAATTTTTTTTTTTCGCAAATGTATTAAAAAACGTCGTTCAATGCACGTGCGGAATAGTCATTTCTACTCGTCTCTATAGTTGACCCGCGCCTTTGGCTTGGGTCAACAACCCGAGACTCGTAAAGAAATGACAAACTTTCCGCACTTATATCGAAATGTACTATTAACGAAATGAGGCTAACGCGTTAACGTAACCCCAAGCAAACGTTGCGTATCTATATCTAACTCTTATCTCATGGTTAATTAATATCTATTTACATGAATAAAATTAACGAAGATTAAAATAATTGTAATTTTTTTATGCATAAAAGGTATATATGTAACTAAGAGTTAGGTGGTATATTGAACAAGTATTCAATATACAAAGCGAGGCCGAAGCTATTATTTAGACATTTTTAATTATCCAACACTATACTTACGCGGTGATAGTGCCCAAACCCTTTTAGCCGGATGACTATTATCCTGGCAGTCGTAAAAAGCGTTTATGGACTATAAAACCAAGTGGAGATACACATCCAGACAGACCACGTCCAGGGATATCCAATTTTGCCGTATAACAATCCTTAATACACACGGATTAAGGGTTGAGGATTCCGTCGTGTGCGTGTGTATTATTTTTCGCATACTTGTTGCATTTTTATAACCAATATATTTCGGTTTGATTTGTAACTCCTGCACGAAGCGAAATGGTTTTTCGTTTTGTTTGATTTATAAAGTCTGGTATTTCTGTTTTATAAGAGCAAATATTGTAGATACGGGGTGATAAAATTATTGTTTACACAATGAATATAATATACCAAGTACAGAATTAGAATATACATATATAGCTGGTCCTAAGTATTTCTTAATCAAATACCTTTTAATTTATTGAGTGAGCGTAGTATTAACTTGGATGGATTTTCTCTTGTCCGTCTTTCTTGTCTGTCTGCAGTCTGCCGTCCGTCCGTCCATCTGTCAGAGTCTTATAACTTGTGAATTAATGAACAGACTTATTTCAAACTCAGCAATAATAATATGTAAAGTAACGGCCAAAATCCGAAAATTACATAAAAAGATTTTAAAATTTGCAAATGGGGGGCTTAAATATTAATATGACTTTACACAAGCTTTTCTTGCTATCATTGAAAAGAACATTTTAAGCAGAGTAGGTACAAAACTATTTTTATTTCACTAAAAATTATCGATTTTTGGGGTTAGGTACAAAGTCGCTGTTTTGGTCCCAATAGGCAAGGTCGCTGTTTTGGTCCCAATAGGTTGTACAAGGTCGCTGTTTTGGTCCCAATAGTTTGTACAAGGTCGCTGTTTTGGTCCCAACTCCCAATAGGTTGTACAAGGTCGCTGTTTTGGTCCCACTAGGTTGTACAAGGTCGCTGTTTTGGTCCCAATAGTTTGTACAAGGTCGCTGTTTTGGTCCCAACTCCCAATAGGTTGTACAAGGTCGCTGTTTTGGTCCCACTAGGTTGTACAAGGTCGCTGTTTTGGTCCCAACTCCCAATAGGTTGTACAAGGTCGCTGTTTTGGTCCCACTAGGTTGTACAAGGTCGCTGTTTTGGTCCCAATAGGTTGTACAAGGTCGCCGTTTTGGTCCCAATATATTGCGAGGCGAATACTTAGTTCGGGGCGAACACTAATATTAAAAGAGTTAATTAAGTTTTTCAAAATCTCTATATACGACCACTCCAAATTAATAAGCGCAGCACGGAAGCTCGTCTACGGGAAAATGCAGTTATTTGCAGCTTTGGCAGTAATAAAAAAACGCAAGGTGTGTACCCACTACCCACGCTCGCCGTATTTTACAACTTTTACGAGCTCGAGTAACAACCTGAAGCTAATTTCTTATCCTTCTTTAGACAGCGATAACTTACGAGCAAGCTCTAGGTAAGTCCTTAATAAATGCATTCTATATCATCGCCATATGAAAAATATTGGAATTTAATTGCAAACACTTCCCTGTGTAATGACAAAATGCTTTGAACTAAAGATCAAAACAATTTTCAGAGCATTAACATTTAAATAGTACATAATATGTAGGTACGTTCAGGGATAAAAGTGCATATTATAGAATTTGCAAACAAAATCCCTTGCTTATACTGTCCAGTCAGTACCAGTCCATTCAAACATATTATGGTGTAGTATTACATAAATATCACAGTGTTAAAATATATATTTAAACTGTGGAAATATTTTGAACCTAACGCTGTTATGTATGCATTATGACCACGACTGTACATACAATTTGCCAAAATGAAAGTATTCATCGCTTATTTAAAACACATTGTAAATAACTTTAAATTTAATTTAACTGAATTAATAATACACATAAATATTGCATGAAATTTATTCACTTTTAATGCGACGCTAATTATTATTGTCAAGTTGGCTCTTAGCCAACACTGTAAAGTTTCAGAAAACAGGATAATGTTAATCTTCTACATATCTTTTAATAAACTGGCGTAGCGGTAGCGAACCTGCCGTCTCCGTCGGAGGTCGGGTTCGATTTCCACTACTGGTAAATGTTTGTGTGATGAGCATGAATGTTTTCCAGTGTCTGGGTGTTTTTCAATATTATATTTATGTATATTAAGTATAAGTATGCATGTATATTTATCAGTTATCTAGTACCAATAACACAAGCTTTCGCTTACTTTGGGGCTAGATTGCAATGTGTGAAATGTCCTGATATAAAAATAACAAATAAAAACTTTCTGCATTTCGAGGAATATGAATAAATGTTTTTTTTTTTATGGATATAATAGTACTAGGATTCATTTTTAGAAAATGTCGTATTTACCAAAATCAAAAGTCATTATCCTTTGGTCATAAGATAAAGTTTATCTTTAACGGGAACATATTCCCTTCCAATATTTTTTTTTTAGTGTCCCGGAAGCTTTCCGAAATCTGTCCAGCCGAGTTGGATAAGTCTTATACGTACTGCTGAGATACTGACACCAAGTCACAACTTTGATATTGGTGCCCTTGCCCGCGAAAACCAGTGCCCGAAATACGGATGGACATAAAACGTGAAATTTCAATGTAGGGTTGCCACTTGCCGGTATAACTCAGACGATCAGACCACCAAGTAAGGTGCAAAAATATTTGCATTAACACTATTCAAAGAAATGTAAAAATAACACAATTGTGTAGAAACCTTCAGAGATAAAGGTTATTTAGTTGCATTTCCCGACGAACCGATAATTTTAAGAATCAGGGGTCGTCAAGAAAAACGTATTCATCGTTATCGTAATCGTTCGGTAACTCTGGCCTTCGATTGGCTGACGTAAATCAGAGACCCAATCAGGGGGCAGAATTAGTAAACGATTATGATAACGATGACTACGTTTTATCACACAATCTAGCGGCAGAATTCTAAAAATACGGATAATTTAACTGAAATTATATTCACAGTATCATAAAAATTGATACATCTATAGTCATCGGAATCTCATAGACTCACCACATCGCAAAAATACCAAAATTTTACCTATTATAGATAATTTTGGAATATCTATATTTTTACTAAACAGATGGAACATATTATAGACCGGGGTAGAAGCCTTTAAAAATAATAAAAAGTGAAAATAAACTATTTATTATTTTCATCCTACTATTATTTTTTTTTGTTTTAAAAATTATCGGCCCTGGTCTTATAATGAAAATTTGCAACCCTAAGAAATTTTGCCGAAACAGAGAAAGGGTGAAATGACGAGTGGTAGAGTCGTAAAATACGAAATGTCTTTTAGGGTTGTCACTTCGTAACAAAATTATATTTCAGATTTTAAATATCACTAAGATAAAAGGTTTTTAGTATTTACTTCATTTATACCGTAGGTGTAAGTTTTACATTTTAAATAATTATGATTTGATTAACTGCCTTTTAGCTTTGTTACGGACTACATACATACCACATAGAGACTTACCACTGTTAAAACTTTAATAGTATCAAAATTTTAATTATCAAGGCTATAGTTACGCTGATACTTTCAAAAACTTTCAGTACCACGACTTTCTTACTCTAAATCATATTATCATAAATAAGGTACCCACAAAGGCCGTGGGGACGTGGGCGGTGGGGTCAATTAAGAACTTTTTAATTTTATTCTAATCAAAGTCACAACTCGCAACCCTAAAAATCTACATGAGGAGTAGTAAGTAACCTGAACAAAACACTCCTATCTGAGTTTCCATAGAGCACAGACAAAACCAATGTTATTTACCCCTGCATCACTTTCCTATCAAAACTTGTATCACTTCTATCCACTTTATGTTGCCAGTTAAACTTTTATCCGCACAAAACTCGATTTATTTCCGCTGAAAACTTCTAAGCTTAAGGAAAACAGAATGAGGAGAATGAATACCTACATAGAAAACGAGAATCGAATAATTGGTCAAGTGCGAGTCGGGCTCGCGCACTGAGGGTTCCGTACTATCAAGATAATAGTATTAAAGTAAACTAAACACTCCTGTCCATCAAATTAAAAAAATACCATAAAATCACGTTTGTTGTATGGGAGGTCTGGTCCCCTTAAATATTTATTTTTTATTTTAATTTAACTCCATTTTTAAAGTCTATATATATATATATATATATATATATATATATATATATATATATATATATATATATATATATATATATAACTACTAAATATTCTGTGAAAATTTGAAGCATCCACCTATTACCGTTATTCATATCGAGCAAAAACAAGCAACAAAATCACGTTTGTTGTAAGGGACCCCCCTTAAATATTTTTATTGTGTTTTAATTTAACTATATATTTTAAAGTGAATACATATATATAACTAAATATTCTGTGAAAATTTGAAGCGTCCACCTTTTACCGTTATTCATATCGAGCAAAAACAAGCATTAAAAATCACGTTTATACAACAAACGGGAGCCAACTTAAATGTTATAGCGGCAAAAGAAATACCTACATCATCTGTGAAAATTTCAAGTCTGCAACTATCACAATTTGTGACAGACGGACGGAAGGACAGCGAAGTCTTAGTAATACAGTCACGTTTTTACTCTGGGTACGGAACTCGAAAAACAGAAACTAAGGAATTATCAGATACTTCGGAACCTCTTGCTTGGAGAGTTTAAGATTTCGATCGGAATTCGAATTTACAATGCAACACTAGACGCATCCGTGTAGAACTTTCTTAGTTTTAACAGAAACTTGGTAAAGCCAGTAGGTTTATCTAAGGTGAATGGATAAAACTAGCTCGCTAAAGGATAAAGACAATGGATGTATGGAATCCCGTACCAAACTGATTCAAATCCAAACTTTATTTTTTATAGACTACGGTCTCCACGTTAACTCCGACTTATTTTTATTTTTGACATCCAGATTCCAAACTTATAGAGCACATAAACAAGTCGTACTTCACATTAAAGGAAAGAACATTGAAAAGAAAGTAACATTTTGTATAGGTATGCAAAATTAAATTCCGGATATGAAAAAAGAAAATCCTAGTGCCGATGGTTCTTAAAAAGTTTTCTTATTTTATTTTCCTAGAGTATCTTGGTTTTGTTTCATAAGAAAACTTGATACCAAATGTGGTGTTTCTTTAAATTTTATTTAGTTTTCGAAAATAGTAGATTAATTACACATTAAAATAGGCTTATGGAAATCGTAATCGCGCAAATTACAGTGCCACATCTACAACATTTAAATAAAAATTTTCTCCTTAAAACCTCACTTGCCTCATATTGGTTCCTATATTTATTCCAAATCTCGGTAACACTAGCAGCATGAAATGCGCGTTCGGAATCGAACCAAAAAAAAGGTACGCGGTGTTTTTTTATTAGTTTTTTTATGAAAAACATGTAGCTGTGATAATATTATTTGCACAGTTATTGCCATGAATCCCACAATGTGCTTGTGCTCTTTTTATGCTATATCTTCCGAGGGAGAGGGCTGGCTATCCTTAACATAGATCCATAAAATCTAGCTAGGATAGTCAGTTCTTGATACCACTACATGACTTAAAGTTATACAACGAGCACAATGTGTGGTTAATCTATTTGCAAAAATTTAAAACAAAATTTGAATTTGACGAGCTACTTTTGGCGAACCCCGTTTAAACTTTAAAGTTAGTTATTTTTTTCCTATTCTACAACGGCCTACGCTGTTGCTAGATACGAATATGAGACCACCCATGACAGTATCAAGTGAAAGACATTAATGATTAAATGGTCTGTAGAACAAAGGTTCATAATCCAACCTATATTGTATTTCAGATGTTTAACTTGATACCTGCACGTAGGCTTATCGAAATGGTCACAAGAACAACTGGATGTATAATTGAATGTTACAAATATCAGTACCTACTTAATTTTAGTGTGTAAAAAATGTGTATAATTACATAGAAAGTAAGCAGCATGTCTTTGTAAAAATCTGTCAAAGCGGTACATTTATTCCTTAGTTAACGTTCATCTGGCGATTGAAAAATCAGCCCATAGAGCGAGATCTTCAATCGCCAGATAAACTATCTAAGGAATGAAACATATGCCATATAAAATCTGTCAAAACGTCTTATTTATTCCTTAGTTAACGTTTATCTGGCGATTGAAAAAATAGCCCTAAAAAGCTTCCAGACGATCGCGCATCGTCGATAATTTTTTTATTACTTTTAGGGCCGATTTTTCAATCGCCAGATAAACGTTAACTAAGGAATAAATATGACGTTTTGACAGATTTTGTATGGCATATGTTTCAAATTTATTCCTCAGATAGCTTATAGGAGATTGAAAAATCAGACCTAATGTAATTATAAAACATTCCTAGGTATTGTAGATAACGTTATAACAGACATAGCTATGAGTGACTAGCTAGACGAAATGATAATAATTATCAAGTATTAATAATGCAAATACGTATCAATCTCTTGTTAAACATGGTATGTAAGTAGATGCACATTGTACCTATTATGTACATGTAGGTTCATACTCCACGTGCAAATCTCAATTACATCATGAGTACTTATCTAACTGTATATTTAGATACAAATAGATATAAACATTCAAACACTTGAGATAAGACCATTTAAAACGGGTACGTGTCTGATGGGATTTTAATTAATCTATGGTATCGATGAGCTACCTACTGAAGTGGATAAAATTAGATGTTAACATTGAAAATTGGTCAAATCGAGTTGCGTAGTATCAAGACCTCAGTAGTATTAAAATAAAGTAAACACTGCCTACTAAATTCAACAATTGGTTCAAGTGATACAGCCTGGTGACAGACGGACGGATGGACGGACAGCGAAGTCTTAGTAATAGAGTCCATGTTTTTACCCTTTGGGTACGGATAATAACGAGCAAATAATCACGTTCGTTGTATGAGAGCACCCCTTAAATTTATTTTATTTCAATTGAACTGTTTATTATTAAAATAAATATTTATATATTTACATATTTATTAACTAAATATTCTGTAAATATCTTAAGCGTCTACTTGTTGCTGTTATCAATATCAATATCGTTGTAAGATTAAATAATTATTCAGTTTTTTTTTTACTCCATACAAGTTAGTACTTGACTGCGATCTCACCTGATGGTAAGTGATGATGCAGCCGAAGATGTTATCGTACTAACTTGAAAGGTAATTTTTTAGTATATTTTGTTGTTGTGCGGCAAGTGGCAACCTCTGTGAAAATTTCAAGTGCCTAACTATCACGGTTCTATAGAAATACAGCCTTGTCAGTGACAGATGGACGCACGGACGGCGAAGTCTTAATACTTAATATAGGGTTCCGTCTTTTAGCCTTTGGGTACGGAACCCTAAAAAATATGTAAATGTACCTTACGTGGCGGTATCTTATATAGTTTCCCGAGCTGCCGAAAAATATTTGACTCACAAAAATTTCGGCCCCTTGCCGTTACACGGAACGGTTTCACCCGCCTTCTGATAGGCTTGGCGTTTTATCGACTTCCCCTCTTTCCACCCCCGTGCCAACCGAAATGGCCCACCCCTTAGGATTGTGTTGAGCCCGGTCTTAAGGAACGAGCGAGACGGAAGGATAATGCAATGTAAGTGAGATAGAGTCTGTTCAATAAGTCACATAACATCAAAGACCTAGAAAGAATATAAACGGGTAAAAGTCAGAAATTTTAAAATTGTCATTGAATTGAATAAAGATTTTTGATTTATGTGTATATTTTTTAACAAAAATTAGCTAATAATTTTTTGTACAGTATCAAAATTATTCGATCCATATGTATTTTAAAAGTTAGAACTACCTTTTAATAAATTTATTTATTTATTGTTATAGGTAATCTGTTCAATAAGTCAGTTTACATACTGACTTATTGAACAAATTTTAACAATGTTAATCAAATAGTGTCTTCCTTATTTAAGTATGGAAAAACATAAGGCCGCGAAAATTCAAATTTTATTCAGTTTTTCGTAAATAGTAGGCTAAACATTATTAGGCTTATTGAAATGAGTTTTGCGGGCATGACGTACCTATATGCATCTACACGACCTATTCGACCTAGGTATTGAATGTAAACAAGAAATTTTATGAAAATCTGTAAAGTCGTTTCGGAGGAGTTTGGTTACAAACACTGTGACACGAGAATTTTATGAAGTAGATAATATATATATTATAATGGTATATATACCTAGTTATTAAAGGTGCATTTTGTAGGTACATAAATATATTTTTTACACGGATCTCGAAAACGCATGTAACGATTTTGGTGAAATTTTCCACTAAGATATAGTTTTTCTTTGTAAGTTAACCAGTGTAGTAAAATTTCTCATAAAAACGCAACTAATTACAAATTATAACAAAACAAAAGTTAAGTTATATACAGAGCGATAATTTTGGTTAAATAATAAACACACTAACTTTTTGTACTCAATTCACGCAAGGTTAAAAGGTTAAATTGGGTTATCAAAAGCAGCATTAAATTTGGATAAGATAAAATATAAAAGTAGTTATTTATGCATACCTAATATTTGGCTATAGATAAGAAGTCATTGCCTTGAATTTGGATATCTCCCTAAACAAATAAATAAGTACATGAAACTGATACAACGTACGTTGGGATAGGTCACGCAAGTGTAGCATAATTTGCTAAAAGTTTCGCAGAAATGTAGTTTTCTGAGTTGTAAATAAAAATATTTACAAAAAATATAAAAACTCGATGTTTAAAATCTCATTTAAAAATACGTAGGTATACGAATGAACTAGAGTAGGTTTAAACCTCGCAATTATTGGTTCCAAATATATAATACTACCCTGCAAGCACACCATATGACTAGAGAATACTAATATTATAAACGCGAAAGTTTGTAAGTGTGGATGGATGGATCTTTGTTATTCTTTCACACCGCAACTAATGAACCGATTTAGCTGATTTTTTTAACATAGGTAGCTTATAACCCGGATTAACACATAGGGTACTTTTTATCCCGGAAAATCTATCGCTTCCACGGAATTAGCGAAAAACCGAAATGCACTCGGGCGGAGACGCGGGCAACAGCTAGTTTATTGCAATAAAGATGACATGCCCTATACAAGACGCAGCATTGGTAAAGTCCTTTATTGTGTCTTTTTAAGACTGGTAATCACTAAAAGACTAAAACACAACTGCTTAAAACACCTCTCAGTAGCAGTATCATGGTGGAATATGGACGTCCAAATTACAGGACGTATTAGTGGACGTCTATAGGTGCGTATGTCGACAAAATTCATATATGCCAAAATTGTGTTTTCGTAGATATAAATTCACGTAAGGTGTCCTCTTTCACCCTTTTGATACCCAAGTTATCTTTAAATGGATTATTTTATCGGTCAAGTTCATAAGAAATAGGTTTCAATTGCATTTTTATTTATACTTCTCTTTCTTTGCTGGTTTCTTCCATGGCCCATGGTTGGAATAACCCCTCTACTTTTCTAAACTTTACGATGATCTATCCATTATAATGCATTTATATAGATCGGTGCAGAATAATTACAGCGTTAATATTTAATTTGGACTTATCATTTTGACTATTGGTATTTTTTTTATTTTATTATTTCAACATTGATGTAAAAAAATCTCATTGCTTTGCTTGCCACAATATGGCAATACACTGTGTCCAACCATGAACCATCTTTGTTACTTTGTATTTTGCAAATAAACATTATTATTAGGTATCTAACGATAATATTAATTTGGGCAATAATAAAAAATAACAATTTTTATACTGTCCGGAATTTTGGTTAAAAAGCGTGTAACCACGCCCTACGTCATGTATTTTAAAAAAGTGGTCAAGTGTGAGTCGGGCTCGCGCACTGAGGGTTCCGCACCATCAAGATCAATTATTATCAATAGTATTAAAGTAAACTCAACACCCCGTAAATTCAAACACAAGCAAAAAATCATGTTTTTTGTATGGGAGCCCTCCTTAAATATTTATCTTAATTTAACTATTTATTTTTAAAGCAAATATATAATTAAATATGCTGCGAACATTTGAAGCGTCTACCTTTTACCGTTAATATCGAGCAAAAAGAAGCAAAAAAAATCACGTTTGTTGTATGGGAGCTCCCTTAAACATTTATTTTATTCTATTTTTTAGTATTTATTGTTATAGCGGCAACAGAAATACATTATCTGTGAAAATTTCAAGTCGCTTCAAGAGATTCAGCATGGTGACAGACAGACGGACAGACGGACGGACAGCGAAGTCTCCGTAATAGGTTTCCTTTTTTACCCTTCGGGTACGGAACCCTAAAAAGGTACCTTGTCCATTTGTCCAGCTCTATCATATAAAATTTATAAACAGATCAGTAACGATACTATAGCGACAGATTACGTTCCTGACACTTCAAATAACGCATCACAAGGCGTAACTTTTACGAGCAACTAACTAACATTTAGAACTGGTTTGCTGACTGGACTGGTAGAATCCTCGGGATTTTTACAAAAAATGACGCACGGACGCAGACGTAAACCTCTACCACAGAAAACCTCTACGTACATATTAGGGTTCCGTATCGACTACAGAAATAGTAATATCGACGGATTACTAAGCAACCGGCGCGGGCGGCTGTCTGTCCGTCGGTCCGTCCATTTTAAACCCGAATATGAAATGTTACATACTGTGTATTCCTAGGTAAATACTTGCTAAGTTAAATACGTTTTCAATATATAAAATTCTAGTGTCTCGGGTTTGTTACCATACTCCTCCGAAACAGATCGTTATGAAATTCGGCTCGACCGATTATTATGAAATTTTCTGTGTATGTTTGGTAGGTCTAAGAGTAGGTTAAGTAAGCTATTATCATATCCTTCCCTAATGACAAAACAAAGTTTGCTGGGTCAGCTTTAAATACTTAAATAAAATTAAAAGGGGTGTCTATACAATAAAAGAAACGACATTTTCTAGTCTTGAATTTGTAATTGAAACTTGTAACCTCAAAAATGAGTACATTTAATATTACCAATAATCTATGTTTGTAAGTTTAGCAACAAATTACAAACATAAGTTTACAAATAAGAGAGGTGAAGTCCATACAATAAACCTTTAGTTGATGGTTGATAAGGAACCCTTCGTTTGCGAGTTCATCTCGAACTTGGCCGGTTTTATTTGTAATAATTAGTTTTTAAGATTAAGTAGTACTTAAGTAGGTATAGATTTATTGTGCACCGCTGCGACTTGCGACCAAAATAATTAGATAAGTACTGGTAGCAAATAATATAAATAATAATAACTCAATTCGCTTCATTGTAATAACTCAGTATGATATTGATATCACGCTGTTATCGCGATATAAATTGTTATTACTCCCACTATCAACGAAGATGCATTTTCGGGTTATCTAGTCGCTAACCAAAATCTGCTATTTAAGGGGGTGAGGGGTAATCTAACTAGAGCGCTGGTTGTTGGGATGTGTCAGTAGTTAGGTATCTAAACAAAAGTAGGACTTATATCTACTGAATTTATTTTTGTCCTCACTTTTACGTTTATTTGTCTTTTGAAAAGTAGGGTATTGCTTATACCTACGCCCTTCTGGCTTAAAGCCCGCGATATACATATAATAATTTGTGTAACGACGTCACATCGTAAATGTTTTATAAGAAAACTCTTTTTTAGAACACTCTTTTTTTAAATAGTTTACTTTCTTTTAATTTATTATTTAGATAACAGTAGAAGTAAAACATAATATTAAAAAACACAATTTTTTTATATTTATGTATTACTTAATTATTACTGAGAAAAATATGTTTGCCAATCGTCGTCGTTTCGTTTCCGCAGTAAAATTTAGGTATTTAGGTAGTAAAGTAGTTAGGTACTACTTAAACTAACTAAAATAAATGACCATATGAGTACTACTAAATTGCATACTTATTAGGCAGGCACTGGATACATTTAGCGCGAATACTGCATCAAGATATACCTACTAGTCCAAGATCCGAACCTAAGTCGACCTTCACCGGGCTGATAAATAATAATAGAATGAGACCTATTTTAATAATAAATTCAGTATATTAGAAAATATATTTTGCTGGAAAAATCCTGGATAGAATATTTTAAATTATTTAAACAAAAAATAATTTTTATAAAATTTAATAAAGAAAATTTTACACTAGATTTGAAGTATGAAACATTTAGAATGTGCCGATATAGAGTTGTGTATTTGTACAATTTTCTTATAATCTTAATATTACAAAATTTTGTGAAAATCATTTTGTAAAAAATAATTAAAAATATTCTGTCCAAGATTTTTCCAGTAAACCTATTTTTAATATAATTTCTAATAGACTAAATTTATTGTAAAATAAAATAGGTCTCATTCTAAGTATTATCAGCCCGGTGAACGTTGACTTAGGTTCGGATCTTATGCCATACTAGAACTAGTACTCGAATCACGCCGATTCTGTCACGTGCAACATATCAATCATGCGAACTCTATACATATTAAAATGTATTCAAATCGGGAGCATCACTTATGTGTCGACTCACTTTGTCATCAGCATCGCGCTGCGTAACCTATTTTCTGAAACGGCTCAAATGTCAAGGACAATCGATCTTTACAATCGACAAGCTTGTAACCATGGTTTTTTATCCTGGAAAAAGCCATGGTTTATTTATTTATTTAATTTTTATTGCACACAATAAATCACGGTACAATAGCAGCGCTTAATCCAAATGGATTTTCTTCGGCTTTAGATATTAGACAGTATTTGGGTATAGTGCGCATGGATAGGGAGTAGGGAAGATATATAGGGAAAAAATTAACACATTTTGGTAGACACATACAAAATATTAAATAGATACAGATAAATCTATATAATTAAAATTAATTTAATTATGGTTTACACAGAATTTGCGGAAGTTCAAAATGTAAGCGGGCTAACTTTGGTCTAAAGTGATAATATTATGTAACACCTATTTTAAAAGCGAGTATGTGAGTGTGTGAATGTATATGTATGTGTTTGTTATTCCTTCGCGCCGCAACTACTGAACCGATTTGGCTCAAATTTGGAATGGAGATAGATTATATTCTGGATTAAAACATATTTTTTATCCCGGAAAAAGTATGTACCATTGCTATTTATGCACTTTTGCCATCTCATAGGTAGTTCATTGATCCCTTTACTAAAAAAACATTCGGATAAATAGCTGTATAAATTTGAAATTGGAATTCCTAACCAAAGAGGAGATATTTGAGATCAAAGTGGTCAGTACGACAAAACGCCAATTTCATATGCAAGGACCTAATATTATCAAAGTCACCGTTTACATGATATATAGTTATTTTTGCATGAAAATACGAGGTTAAAAGTATCTACACCTTTAGAGAGACCTTGTAACTCGGGACAAGCTCATAAATTATCATTAGTTAGTAAGTATAAGTACCTAGCGACACTACTAGAGTTTCCTACCCAAAGGGTAAAACGGGAATCTATTACTAAGACATCGCCGTCCGTCCGTTATTCTGTCCGTCTTTCAGTCTGTGACCAGGCTGTATCTCTTGAACCATGATACATTTGAAATTTTTACAGATGATGTATTTCCGTTGCGTGTTTAACAACAAATATGTACTAAAAAAACAGAATAAAATGAAGGTTTTTTTGCCGTTTTTTTAGATAAATAAATGGATGGTACGGAATAAATGAATAAGGGATGGTACGGAACCATTCGTGCACTTGTCCGACTCTTACTTGGCTGTCCGATTTTTTCATTTCATAATATTCAGAATTCATGCCATGACGTTGACCACTTTAATTTTTCAATCCTTTAAACTTTTAAAGACATATTGAGCTAGCTGTACCTACCTTAGATATGTACGAGTATTTCAAGATAATTTTTTCGGGTGTTGTACCACCTACTTTTGCAAGAGTTTTGGGTCTTCAATTAAAATTAGAAATATTTTTGTACGAGTAACTGACTCGGTTATGATTAATAGAAAACAACATTCGTTATCAGATATTTTAAAACATTAAATCGCTATAAATGCCTGACCTAAAATTACCTATGTAGTATTACCTAGGTAATTAATTTATAACCTTTGAAATTCATGGAATTTTTCTTTATATAATAATAATTAATAATCTCTTATTTTAATTATCTTTTGGTTTAGGTAGACATGTTACGAAAATAGTCAACTCAATTAATTTGTCAATTATAAATTAATTTGAATCAAAATAAATTTAAATATAAGTATTCCAAGGTTCCCATGGTTAAACGTTTGATTTTTCGGAATAAAATAGTCACTAGTCAGCATATAGTTACCCATTTGTATTTAAAATTATCTCCTTTAATATTTATAGGTAATAATAATTGGTTAATGAATTAAATAGATACAAGTTCATAGGCTAGTATTAAATAGGCCTACAGTTATAGGTAGGTAGTAAAATGAAAACCCGTTATCCAAAAGCCATAATATTAATTGCCTTTTTGAAAGTTCATTGAACAAATTAGTGCTTAACTAAATAATTACAAACATTTTAGTTAGAAAATACCTAATAATATAATGTAGGTACTATGTAAGAGAATTATGAGATAACACTGAAAGAACGCTGGTGTGATGAATTGCCTAATGTCTATAAATGGTAAGGGTAATAGGTACAACCTTCTTAGAAAAACAAAATTGTGGAAAATTGTCGAAACATGTTTTGGCTAAAGTTTGGTAAGCAAAGCTAAAATTATTCAACCTATTTAATCATTTTAAGGGCCAATTTTTCGATCGCCAGATAAACGTTAACTAAGGAATAAATATGACGCTTTGAGAGATTTTGTATGGCAGATGTTTCAAATTTATTCCTCAGATAGTTTATCTGACGATTGAAAAATCGGCCCTAAACGAAGCAAAGTTTAAGTATTATCATTCATTTCCTGTATGTACCTACCTACCTTACTCTACTTTTTTATTTTGTTTATTTTACAATCTGAACCCTGATTTGTTTTCAATTTAGATTATTTAGATAATTTAGACTACCTATGCTCGACTTTCGAAAAAAAAAATATTTTCAAATGCTGCTTAGTGTTTGAGTGATCTGAGACTGCTTACAATAGGTACACTCCATTGGAATTATAGACACCTAATCTGAAATTTACACGATTTCCAGTTTGGGTGACCGAATACCTACTCTGAATGACTTCCACTAAAAATAAAGTAGAGAGTTCGTCTGTTCAAAATCGATTTTTTTTTTACCTACTTATTAAGTTTTGAATTACATCTCTATTATTATTAAAGAGCGATTATTAGGTCCTACAATAGGTAAACTTTATTTTTTTAACTTTATCAATCTCAAACTCTTTTATATGTTGGATTTTATTAAAAAAATATATGTATATTGTTTTTTTTATATGTTTGTTATAGTAAACCTACTTTTGTATGAAACATGCCACCGGAAAGAATTTACTAAATTATAGCTGACAAACTAAAATTGTGAGATAGGATTCTACTACCTACTTATCTAGTCGTTTGCGCGATTGGCGATAATGTACTCTCATGATTCTCATACAAAATTATATTATAATAGCGTGATTGTTTACATTACAATACACAGCCTGAAAATTATACTTTCCATCATTTAACACCATCACTCATGCTGTCTCTTGGGTATTTTGTAATTATATGAAAATGGGATTAAGCATATTCGACATACATAACTGACGCGAGGTGTGAAATCACGGACATAATTATTATCGGTGACAATAATATAATTGACGATTGTGCCGATTAGCTGCTGAGGCCGAGCTCGCGTGCTCTGCTTACATCGCAACGAATGCACGCTGCGCTCTATCGTCGACCTGATAAGACTGAGTCGCGGTTATCACTTATCACTAACAGATGAAGAAGAATGATGAAGAAGATGAAGGAAGTGCGTCATAGTAGAGTCTGCCCCAGAAAGGGGAGAGTGACATAAGGGACAAGGAGACAGAGATAAATAACTTGTAGGGAGCTCAAGAAGGCACCCGAACTGGGAAAAGCGCCGAGAGCAAGTACCGCTCGGGTGTCCTCCCGCGTTTCGGCCCAAGAGTCCGTGAGGGCGGTGGGGCCATGGGAAGGTGGAGGGTTATCACTAACAGATAGATGCACTAACCGGGCTGTTGCGGCGGCAGCAGCGGCGGCATGGGCTGCTGCGGCGGCGCGGACGGCGCGGGCGGCGCGTACGGCGACACGGCGGGCGAGGCGGGCAGCGAGTCGCAGCTGGGCGAGCCGAAGGAGCGTGGCGGCGGCGGCGGCACGGGGCTGCGCGGCGCCTTGACCGCGGGCGGCTCGGGCCGGTCCAGCTCCACGCGCGGGTCCTGCGCGCCCGCCTCGATGGCCCGCGCGCGCGCCTCGTCCTGCGCCTGGGCACGCCGCAGCGCCGTCTGCAGCGCCATGACGCGCTGGCGGTCGGCCGTGAGGCGGCACTTCTCGCAGGTGCAGTAGCGGTACTTGCAGTAGCGCTTGTGGCCCTTCAGCTCGATCTTGAGCCGGTGGTTGCGGCAGCGCGCGCAGTTGGGCGGCGCGCGCGGCACGCCCGAGCTGGAGGCGCCGGGGTCGGAGCGCTCGTCGCACTCGTCGGGCGTGCGACGCCGCCACGAGCCCACGGACACCATGGCGAGGCTGTCGCTGTCGGAGTCGGCCGTGGTCGGTGTTGGCGCGGGGACTGCGGACTGCGGACACACGCAGCGCGACGCACGGTCACGATGCGACTGATTGCCGGCCGCCGGCTGCACCGCCCCGCCCCGCGCCCGCCCCCCGCGCTACTGCATTTATTGCACGGTGCAAGTATGCACTGTGCAGTTCCTGGCTCTATGAAATATACTGGATGTGACACAGATACGAACGAAACTAAAAGGTTGTAATAACTTTTCATGCGAATACCACAGATATTATAATTATTATTGTTAGTACTTACTTCAGTCTCCACAGCGACTGCGTTTATAACTACAGTGTAGGCGTACTGAAATTCAGTTTTATTTATCCAAGTAGTGAATAATGTAGAGCGATAGTCGTTCTACTTTTTTACTTTGTTGAAAGAAAAAGTACGAGTACGAGTCGGCACGCACCGATTTATGGCGAAAAAATGCCATTCACCGGATTTTATGCAAATTTTATATATCTCTACCACATCTCTACGCTAAGCTCTTAGACTCTGAAGAAGCATTAGTCCGGTCAAGTTAGACCAAAAAATAAGAGTAAGGTTACATAAATTCCCATCAAGCTGAAAATCGGTAAGATTGTTTAAAATATCATTAAAAATAAAATTTGAAAATTCCCCATATTTCCCCTGTAAGGAAAAAATTTTATTCAAGGTCAAAGGTAAAAAAAATGAGTTTTTCGCGATTTTCAGAAAAACAGTAAGTTTTATCATAAAAATATCTCAGACAAAAATTGTAAATCATAAAATTATCTACAAAAAATTTATTAATATTTTTTTTTCTACGAGCCACCGTTTTTGTGATATAACGATTTAAAAAGTTGTAAAAGATATGCACACGTTTCCTCGCCACCCGCCGGAAAAACCACGTTTCTTAACTTAACTTCGAATGTCTAAATTGACTGGACTAAATAGTTTGTTCATGTTTTGTTATCAACAATAAATCTCTACGAACAAAATTAATTTTGCTGTTCATTAACAAAAGTGAAAATGACTTGGATCGGTTTTTAGTAACTCTGCAATTGTTACTCAGCACCCACTTAAATCCACCTTAAATCATAACGCATCTTATTTCAAAGCACAAACAAAACATTAATGAATAGAGCTAAAAAAGATAATATTATCACGATTAGAAAAGAAAATTGAGAAAGTATTTTCTACATTTAATTTGGATGCGTTCAAAAATAACAATAGGATTCAGATATTAATACCTATACGAGATTAGGATTAGATAGATTAGATTAGTCATTCTTGAATTTGGAAATGCTTTTATGCCCCGGAATATTGAAAATGGTTTAACGCGGAGAAATGAAAATGATATTGCGGCCTAGGGTAATATAGGGTATAATAATAGCATTTCCCGTCCGTATTTTGGGCATCAAAGATCTCTTTTCCGGGCGAGTGAGATGAAAACTCTTTTATTTCTCACATACGTGTAGGTATGTGTGAGAAATAAAACAGAAATTTAAAACCTCCTTACAGGGAATTAGGAAAAGTCAAAACTATACCTCCACATTCAGGAATTGATAAAGGTGTGGGCAAACAGGCACCGGCAGGACGGTGACCGTTGCCCGGGGGTGTCCATAGCGTTTCCATCGGCGTTGGTTGCCACTGTGTTACCCTTCCACAGCTCGTTTTTAGCCCAGACCTTATCACGCGTGCTTCTCGTTTTGGATCTGTCAAAGCGTGACGCGTCACCCGGCGGAGTGCATAGCGTTTCTATCGGCGTTGGTTGCCACTGTCTTACCCTTCCACAGCTCGTTTTTAGCCCAGACCTTATCACGCGTGCTTCTCGTTTTGCATCTGTCAAAGCGTGACGCGTCGCCCGGCGGAGTGCATAGCGTTTCTATCGGCGTTGGTTGCCACTGTCTTACCCTTCCACAGCTCGTTTTTAGCCCAGACCTTATCACGCGTGCTTCTCATTTTGCATCTGCCATAGCGTGACGCGTCGCCCGGCGGTTTGCATAGCGTTTCTATCGGCGTTGGTTGCCACTGTCTTACCCTTCCACAGCTCGTTTTTAGCCCAGATCTTACCATGCGTGCTTCTCGTTTTGCATCTGCCAAAGCGTGACGCGTCGCCCGGCGGTGTGCCTATCGTTTCTATCGGCATTGGTTGCCACTGTCTTACCCTTCCACAGCTCGTTTTTAGCCCAGACCTTATCACGCGTGCTTCTCGTTTTGCATCTGCCAAAGCGTGACGCGTCCGCCGGCGGTGTCCATAGCGTTTCCATAAAATCGCGTGCAACGTACGCTCGTGCGACTCTCGCGAGCCCCTGTGTGCGCGCCACTTGCAGATGTAGGTGTGAGTGGCATTCAAGACGCCGGTGGATGCGTGCGTTACGTCACAGAGGATTGGAACGTGTGTGGTTTCATTCCCTGCTTTGAGCTAATGACACCAATTTTTAAACACTTACCCAAAAGCTCGCATTGAGTACCGAAAAGTCTGCAGCAATCAGATCTCGCAAGTACTACTGGGGCTTTACCACCATCTCTTAAAGCAGTAAATTGCTGCAGTATTGTTTTGATAATTTCAAACAAACATACAATAGTATGAATATGTCAAAACAATACTGCAGCATTATTGCTTTAAAAGATGGTCGTACGGACTACGGCCCCTGATCATTACAGATGCCTAAAAGTCTTAACTTTAAAATACCCAAAGTCTGAAGACATCCTCATTAGATCTTCATCATTTTTTTTGAGATCTGAGACTAGCATAATCTAGTAACACGCCGCAAATTCCTGCACGTGTAGCCACTTGCAGAGGTAGGTGTGAGTGGCATGCGAGATTGGAACGAGTGTGGTTTGATTCCCAGGGCAATATTTTTTTTAATACTTGCCTAAAAGCTCGAATTACTGAAGTCGAAAACTTTGAAATACGGTAAAGAACAAGCAGATCTCACATTAGCCATACTGATCATTGCAGAAGCCTAGTGGGTGATTCTGATTCTTTATCATTAGATAGCAACTCGCACTGGGTTATTAACTAAGGCTCTGTTGCTTGAGTTGACTTTAACCGAAACATTATAGTTAAATATGGCGGCCTGATTCTTATGATTTCCAAATTAGGGTAGGGCCGGAATATTTGATAATAACGATTCGGTTAAAGTCAAGTCAAGCAACCCAGCCTAAGAAAACGGTGGCAAAAATCCTATTCTTTTATTATTCTTGCACTATTTAGCAACTAGTATGTTGACATGATAGGTTGGTAATTTGTCCAAAAATAATACAAAAAAGTTTGCCTCCGTTTTCTTTAATAACCCAGTGAGCCAGTTAAGCCCATTGAAGTACTTAAAGGGTAAGTAAAACACAGTAAATCAGAGTCTAAGAGCGAAGATCCTTATTATATTATCTTCAACAATTTTTTTTGAGATCTAAATCAAGCTCTTGTAACAGATGTAATTAAGAATGGTATTCCAGAAAGGAAAGCCCACGTCCGTGGGTGCATGCGCTACGTCACAGAGAATTGTGGTTTTGTTCCCAGCTTTGAGATAATGACACCAATTTTTTAAACACTTACTCACAGAAATACATCGTGCATTTACCTTATGATCGACGCTTTATTTAATCTAAGGTCTGAGAACGATGAATGGGATGCAGTGCATCTTGAAACAATAAACTAATTTTAATATCCAACCAATATTTTATACAAAAATGAAACAGTGCCCAAACTCAAAAGACATACGGTCTATAATAAATAAATATATACGGGACATTTAACACATCGCTATCTAGCCCCAAAGTAAGCGATAGCTTGTGATATGGGTACTAGATAACTGATAAATATACATACATACTAATATACATAAATATAATATATTGAAAAACACCCAGACACTGGAAAACACTCATGCTCATCACACAAACATTTACCAGTAGTGGGAATCGAACCCACGACCTCCGACGCAGACGGCAGGTTCGCTACCGCTACGCCATTCGGTCGTCATACCTATACACGCAGGACCCGACAACACTGTTTATTGGCATAGATAATACATATATACTTGGTTTATTGGTGTCAAAAATGTTTGTTTTGTAAGGTGTTGTTCGCTAAGCAGCAAATTATAGCCGTAGTCGGTAGTTCGCAGGAATTTTAGCAAATCACTACAACTACTATTAATTGCTTGTTATGAAAAAGGTTATAATGTAAAACATTCCGATGACCACATCCGCAGTTACATATCGGTGCCGGTATTCCAAAGTAGACGGCGCTAATCTTGGTATCATTCATTTAAGTTATGAACGGTTGGCAAGCATGAACTGCAGACATTTTAAAGGTCATGCATTTTAAAGGTGTCTGTAGATGACATTACAATGCAAAGACCTGGGATGCACTACATCTGACATTGGCAAGGCATATCACTGAATATCATGGTGGACATAATTATGACTCTTCACTCTTTGGTAAAAAAAGTGGCCACTATTCGAGATCGTATATAAAAAGTTTTGATCAATGACCCATTGACCAAAACTCCCGCTTCGACGTTTCTATTTGTAACACTGGCTAAGATCCAGGTGCTATTGACCTGATCGGTACATGAATGCGGGTGTGATAAACATATGGTACATAGGTCCCTTCGCGACTCAAATAAGTCTTCATCATCATCGTCACAATCAACGGCGCTTCAGCCCTTTGTGGGCGGAGGCCTGGCTCCAAAAAAATCCTCTATCGGTCTCTGTCCATTGCATTCGTTTCTATAGCCTTTGCATCCTGCTTCATTCCATCCAGCCAACGAACACGAAGTTTTGGCTGACCAACGTAACCTTAAATTTAATCACTGATCATGCGCTGTACATTTCCAGCCCATTGCAATCTTGAGATCTTTATGTGCTGGACCATGTTTGGCTCACCAAAGATCGCATAGAGGAAGGCCCGAAAGTAAAATCAGGTAGGTGTCCAGGCCTGAAGGTAGCAGCCCTAGTAGGACTAAGACACGAAGGGCTGATAACCATTTTGTCTGACCCTCTCAAACTAAAATAAGTACCCATATAATTTTCTGGTGACTCTTTCACTGTGGAAGATCGCGGACCGAGATATCAGGCCAAGAACTACACCCTCTAACGGCTACATGGCAGTCGGCGAAAGGCTTTCTATAGCTGTTGCCTAAGACTTTTGTTTTCCTGAGATAAAAGTAGCATAAAATGTTAGAAATGGACTGTGTTGGTGTAGCTTTCTCTTGGAAGTTGGAATTTTCAAGGGATTTAAAAATCATTTCAGAATTCAATTGCGTACCTATGAAGTCGTTAGTTCAGTCTTCTCCACAAGTTGGGCAAGTGTCCTCTGTTTTACTCCTCCCAAGGCCTTGAAGCCATTTAAATAACCATATTACGAAATGAACGAATGACATATTAGCCATATTAAGAAATGATGATAAGTACATATTTGTCTCTTGGAAGACTTTTATTCGAGAGTACGGAACCTCTTACCGGATACCTATCAAGTACCTACCCGTAATTATCCGGGATATTTATGCTCTTTAGAGGCATAGGGATTTCATAATATCCTAATTGATTTTTAACCAACTTCGTAAAACAAAAGAGGAGAAGAGGAGTTTCTCCCTTATATTTTTTACTTAACGTGATTAATGATCATCAATATTAATAATTCATTAGATAGACATGAAATATGTATCTACATAAATCTCCATATTATTTAAAGCATCTGTCAGTAGTTACTAGTTAGCTGTTAAGTCTAGCGGTAGATTGTAATCAAGAGGTCAGATAATCGTCGTTTTCAAAGCCATCAGTCATCTGCGCGTAGCAAGGCGTGCGGTGTGACATACGGTGTGTTGCCGTGAAACAGTAATTGCCTGACGGCGACACACGATATATCTTTATCCAGCTGAAGGTAGAAAATTGATCCGATGAACTGAGAAATTAGCAATTACACGATATTTTTTTTAATAAGTATAACTTGTAACTAATGGTTACAACTCTAGGTAGTTAGTAGAATCTGTGATACTTACCTATATCTGTGCTACTGTGTATAGTAAACATATTATTTATTCAGTCATCGTGTAAAGGTGGTGTTTCATTAAAAAGTTTAGCTTCCCCGAACAAAATAAAAATTCAGAAATTAGATTAATTTTCAGTATTCTCAAAATAACGGTTTAGAAGCCGTATTTAAGCGATTTTGAATGAAGTTTTATTAAAAAACTATAAAGACATTTACTTTCAAATTTACACGTCATGTATTTTGGGTCTTTAATCTAAAATCGCTAAGAAGCAGAAACACGATTGGATAAAATTTTCTCGATGGAATGTTCTCCCAAAAATTGCTCCAAAATCTCAGTTTTTCTACTTTTTACCGGAAACTACATTGGATGTAATTGTAATTTTTTTTTAAAGTGCCGGTAATAATAATGTCCAGAAAGCTGAGAAACAGATTTTTGATAACTAGCTTAGTTTTTGAGTAATTAGGAAAAAGGTCGTTTTTCTGTTATATTCTTCCGCGACGCTGCATGTCGCACTTACCACAACGTATCCGTGAGAGTGAGAAAGACAAAAATAAATTCAATAAATCCCCTTAACAGAAATCCCCAATTACAGAGATAAATATTTCCTAAAGTCATTTTTATCAAAATTTATGTAAATATGGGCATTTTCATTTTTCATGTTACTTGAATATATACCTGACTAAAGACTTACTAAAGACCTTCCTAATTATGTATATTATGAAGTTTACTAAGTACTATGTACCTACCAAGCTACAGTTTCCGTGGTGTACTATTACTCTTCAAGTACTAGCAAGTAGCAACGCGTAGAAGTGGCGTTGAGTGCTTTCGGTGCCTTGGGTCAAGATCCTCTACTTCACTTTGAAATGACGCATGTAGCCAGTAGGTTAGCTACTTTACTCATCATCAGGATGCTCGAAAAGTAAATTATCACGACTTAAGGCTTGAAGAGATGGCAAACTGGCTCTTTTTTATGATGTTTAAGTCAAATTGTTTTAATAACTGATCATCGAATCCTTACAGAAAAAATATGCAACGGAAAATAAGGTTTAAATGAACAATCAATGAAGGTTTTAATGAATGTTTTAATGAATGAATTTTCTCAAACCCTCTTTAAGAAAGAATTCCCAAAAAGCATCTAATTTTGTCATACTTTCAAAATTGTCTGCAAAACGGCGCAAGCTTTTTAATGAATTCTTGCACACAAAAAAGTACATAAAAATTACAATAACTTTGATAGAGAGTTTTATTTTTAGGCCTTCTAACAATCGTGTACAGTAATAATTTCCCCGAAATTTAAGTAACACTGATTGTGAACTTTAAGTGACTGTGTGACTGAAATTTAAGTGATTGTGTGAACGCGGCTGCTCCGTCCCCTTGTAAACTGTCATTCGGCCTTCGTAAAGCCTTAAAATAAAACGCATTAAAATTAAGTACCATTTAAATTAATTTTATTTTATTATTATTTTCTTTTAATTTATTAAAATTAAAATTTTAGATAGTGTTGTAACTTGTACTACGTCTTTATGTACCTACTTATTGTCAGCAGGAGTAAGTATATTATCCTAACTATATCCGCCGGATAACTACAAGTAGGTAGGTACCTATACTTACATCAAATTCGGTTCAAGCGCTAATGAGTTCCAGTGAAATAAAGCTACTCCATAATATGTAACCATGAACCTATTTTCCTTTACACTTCTTTGGGCATGTCGTGAAAAATGTACATACTTACATACCCTATTTAACTTGATTAGGTTACTGGTTAGATACCACTTAACTATCATGCGATATAATTACCTTATCTAGAAGACTATATTATTATAGTATCTCCTAGAGTCAGCACGAGCATTAATTGTTATACTTCTATATTTACTTTATCTCTCATTGTTTCTATTTAATTACATGATGGCACTGCAAATTGCAACTTTATACAATTACTATTTCTTCATCTTTGTGTAAGCCTTCACCCTCGCTAGACTTCCAAGGGTGGCTAATAGTGTTCGTGGATTGCATAGGTTCCTATTACCTACTCTTACTTGACATACTTAATAGGTAGATATAATTACCGAGGCATAATAGTAGGTACATAGTTTTTTATTGAGTGTGAGTACTGTTTTTTTGCCACTTAGGTATTTTGTGAAAAAATTTACCTTGCCTAATAAAAATCTATAACAGTCTGTGTTTCAAAAACAATAATATTTGACACTAAAGTACACTGGTAGTCGGATTTGAAGACCGCTTAGCAATTCTCGATACGATTATATTTTTGGAGCAAACGCATTGATTTTTTTAATTAAGTGGATATATACCGCCAAGTTGTACCTACTCCTAAGTTTGTGTTTTGATTATTTCTTTTTTTACACTTTTATTCTGTGGTATGCAATAAAGCATATATCTATCTATCTATCTATACCTACGATAATATCCCATAGTTGACGATACGCCTAAATAAAGAAGATGCAATGAAAGCTATATTGCGGCAATTTCATTTTGAATAATATTAAAGCTAAAACATATTTAATTTAGTTGTTCTTCACAAAGTAACTAAATAAAGACCAGAATAAATCGCATGTTAGTTATCAAGTGAAATGGGTTGTTACGTCATTAAGGCACGCCGGTACGGCCGCAAACGACGTACCTAATAAGGTGTGAAGAATTCGGCAAAAACACTGGACAGATCGCACTTAGTTTTATTGATCTTGTTAGACGATGATTTATTTAAAACTTAACGGCGTAGAAGGAAGAATCAATAGGAGCGAAGTATCAATTAGAAATGTTGCTTTTTTACTCTATACAAGTTACGGTATAGGTATGACTGCGATCTCACCTGGTGGTAAGTGAAGATGCAGCCTAAGATTACTACTAGACCGTACTAACTTGGAAGGGTAAGTAAATTTACCCCCAACGGTTTCTACACAGCATCGCACCGGAACGCTAAATCGCTTGGAGGTGAGTCTTTGCTGGTTTTACTAAAACGGGGAAAAAAATCGCCTAGGTATCTACCAATTTTATGATAGGTATGCACGCAATCTATAAATTTTTAAAAAGAGCGAGTAATTTCCAGTGTGCACCGCTTTTCCCGAAAGTAGTGGTTCCTACTTAGAGTTTTTACTAATCATAACTAATTGTTACCTGTAAGTTAGTTTACTATACCAATATTTTTAAATTTAGATATTGCATATCCTTATAAGACACTACCATAATACTTTGTCACGCCAATATAATGTGTCCCAAGCTGAAACTCACTCGCCAATAAAATTAAATAAGGTTAGTATCGTCGTCGAGAAGGAAATCAATTTGGTCGTTTTGCAGCTGTCTCTTTGACTAATAAGCGTTGAATTTAGTGCCTATTCTAAGCTCCTACCACGGTACTTGTGTTTACACTAGATTGATTCTCGTTAATGCATACGCATGTGTTTAGTCAATTTTGTATAAAAAAGCTCTTTTTATTTTCATCTATGAAAATGAAGTACTTTAGTTATATTTCTCGAATTACTCACATAATACATTATTGTAAAATTATTGAACGTAACCATTATTAAGGATTCAGTCCCAAGTCAGTCAAAAATTAGGTAGGTACTAGGTAGATATATTTTATGAGTATTTTAGAAAAACTATCGATTTGCTGACCACTGCATTGGCTGGTATCCGTATCCATCACTTTTCTCGCGGATATTTTACGTATCTTTTATTAATTTTCAAAAAATATAATAAAAAAATCCATTCCGAGTAAGTGTATTTTATTTCTTTAATTCATATACTTGGCACATTCAATTGTAACCATATATTCTATAGTAAGTTATCATACCAATGGTTAATAATATATCAAAGATTTTATTGCCATCAAGTATTTCGTATGAGATAATATTACACAAAGAAAGTATTATTAAGGTCGCGCCGCGCGCGCCGATACCAATTGAGTGAGAAAATAAAGATCCGTATCTGGATCTATATCCGGATCCGGATCCGTATCCACCGACATACATTTTTGACGATCCAGCACATTAATCATTACAATTCACAACATTACAGACTGTAGACCCCTAATCACGATTTTAGTACGCAATAAGTTAAATGTTTTACGTTACAGGCATTTTCTGTCTGCAGTTCTGCAGTTTACGGTTATATTTTATTGCCAATTAGTAGTTAGGATGAAATAGTTTCCATTATTTTTCGAATGTTATATTAGGTGGGTATAATGGCTTATATACAAATAATAATATTAAAAATATTTAAGTTAATTAATTAATATATTTGAATGTAGGAAAAAATCACAATCTATTTAAGAATGTAGGTAGAAAAATGATAAGTCTGCAACTTCCTTTGAAATTTCGAAGTCCCCCATTAATTGAACTATGTAAATATTGTTGAAATTTTTCTATTAATTAATTGAAGTAGTGCAGTAAAATAATGTGCTATGGAATAAAAAATATTTTTCAAGAAGTGACACCCTAAAAAAATTACATTCTGAATATTTATGTAAAAACGAGTTCGAAATTCCAATATCACAACAAATATAATTTTCCTATTTCAATCATGATGTTGAGCCACTGCTGTACACGACTTTAATGGCTTCAATTAACTATTGAATGCTGAAATTGAACTTGATCGCTAAAATTTATGATGATGGTTGCACCATAAGGATTCCATTTTTTACCATTTTGTCACGGAACCCTAAATACAGAAAGGGATGGTTTTGCTGTCATGTGAACAGTAAACCGAGCCTTTAAGGTGTTTCGGCCCTACCAGCCAGTGAAATTTAAATTTTATTTAGTTTTTTGCAAATATTAGACTGACTATTACTAAACATTACTAAATATTAGACAATGTGGTCGATTCTGTTGTGCAAAATCTCTAAAGTAAACTTTAATTTAAAATAGTGCCGTCCTTTACCATCGGGAGCAGTTTGAAAATGATAGCGCTATTTTAAATTAGTTTAGTTTAGAAATTTTGCACAACAGAATTGACCACACTGTAGGTTTATGGAAATGAATTTTGCGGGCATAATGTTTATGCATCTACAAGTTTTAATAGAAACTTTGCTCGAAAATTCCTACTCACCTCATATCTATTGGTTCCCGAAAGAAAATTGTATGGAGTTTTCCATATGTCGAGCTATCGGGAACCTATATGAAGTAAATGAGTATTATTGAGCAGAGTTTTTATTAAAAACATGTAGATGCATAATTGTTGTGCCCTCAAAACTAATTGTCATAAGCTTACGATGTATAAATTAGTCCACTAATAGCGAAAAACTAAATACAATTTATATTTTAGCTCCCGGATGGTACCCATCCGCCTTAATATAAAATTATATCCTTAACATACATACTAATTTACTAATTCCTACTAGTACAACCGATTAGCCGTTGAACTACATAGTTAGATTGCATGTAGAGGTAAAAGTGTAGCGTGTTGATTAATTACAATACGTGTTCTTTAATTTTTGATGACACGGGCGCATACTTGACTTAATAACTATTTGCCATGCGATGTACCTACCTGCTAGTCTGTGGCTGCTTTAGAAATCCGTTATAAAGTAACCAAAACGATACAAACATAAATTACGGACCTCTTGCAAGAACTAAAGTCTTTGCAAGAGAAGCAGCACATATTTAAACCGTGTACTACTTCATAACTTCAAAAAATTGGAGACATTCCATTGATGATGTATGCGCCTGATTATATCACAGGCAGTACATCCCAGGACCCAGGAAAATGAATTACAATGCACTGTTCTGCGTTCATCATATACTGGGACATCAAATCTTAATTCTTAAGTCTCATTATGACCACTAATATATAGCACCCTTTTTTATAGTCATCGCGAGCAAACGAGCGGGTAACCCGATGTTAAGTAATCACCGCCGCCCATGGACATTTGCAGCACCATAGGAACTGCAAATGCGTGGCCGGCTCTTGCTTATCCGCCCCTTGAATTTTTTTTATAATTGATAGGCTTGCGCTTGACTATAATCATTTCTAATGGACAGAAATGATGAGGTCTAGGTTGGAGCGCGCTTGCCTCGAAAAATATAACCCCAACTTATAGTTTTGAGGGAGCACCGTTGCTGGTAGCTGGTTCCAAAGTTTGCAAGTGCGCGGTAAGAAAGATCTGGCATACCAGGTGGTCGTGGATTGCCAGCCATCCAGGTGGAACGGATGGACCAATTTTCAACGCCGCCGCAGTATGTACAGCAGAGAAAGTGAACGGAAGAATCACTTCAAACAGCTTCTCAGAGCACTACCTGCATTGAACAACCGATAGAACACACATAGAGAGCTGATGTCTCTACGGTGTTCTAAGGATTCCAGTTTGTTACTGAGACTGTCGTCAACAAGTCGTACTGCCCGCCTTTGGATCCGGTCAAATGGAAGTAGTTGGTAATTAGGCTGCTCCAGTCCAAATGTGGGAGCAGTACTCCATATGCGGCCGTACTTGCTTTTTATAAAGTTGAAGCCTGTGTTTTGGCCTTCAAATGGAAACTCCGTAATGAGTCGCAGTTACTACTCCACAGCAGCGGGGCTCGACAAAGTAACAGTCGTTTGGTGTTAACGCTAGTAGACAAAAATGTATGGACAAACCACGTGACTGTAGAGAAACCATGACCGAATAGAACTAAACACGCTGTGTTTGATACTGTCGGCTGTCGATTGTCAAGCGAAGTACGCTAAAGTTATCTACAAGGTCTGCGAGAACGCCAGGGAGCATTCAAATTGTCGTAGTCGATTATCAAACACTGTGGTATCATCCAGAAATCGTTTCCATGTATCTATAGGGATTAATGTATATTTCATAGGAAAAATAAAATCAACTCTCTATCTAGTATCCTTTAACCTCAACGGACAAAGTTAGTTTGCTGTTCGATAAGAAAAATTATTCTTTAGGTTACTTTTTCTGTAGTACAGAACCTTGGGTGCACGAGTCCAGCTCGCACTTGCCTGGTTTTGTTTATAACAGGAAGCCTCTATGTGGAATCATAGCATAGATAATTTCTCGGACATCATTTTAATTTACACACGTGGCAATTTATTTAAAGTGTCAGTCGCATAAATGCACTCCACTGTAATGGTCGTATTGGGCTCATATCAAAATCATGAAAAGTACCCGCAAGCAAAGTGTATGGTGGCAGGAGCACAGGAAAAGGTTATACAAACCTAACGTGAGAAACATGAGTATCGAGACAGTTTTACGGATGAATTTCAAGAAGACTTCAAGAGAATACCTTGAAAACTGCTCTCTGGCGGGTCTTCAGCGGATATCTGACAAAAACCAAACTATCAAACAAAGGTTCGTCGAATACGCTTGAAAATTTAAAATTAAATCGAGGAATACCAAATTAGTGAGCATACTTGATATGACAGATACTGAGTTTAACCTTCCCATACGGAACATATTTCACAATATTTTTACATACAATATCCCAGAATAGCGCAAATTTCAGGAAAATTACCGAGTAACCTTGGAAAGTTCACTCGTACAGTACAAGATGTATCTATATGAAAAAGTCCTTTTTCTCAAACATGCTTGGGGGGAGCATTATTGGGTTGGTTGTACCAAACAAAAAGTGGACATTTCTGTCTTCTTCTTTAAACCCATCTAAAGCTGTAGCTAGGTTCTACTTCTTAAATCTTATGAAAAGAATGATTTAAAGATGAACTTATGAATGAATTCATAAGTAAGAAATGAAGTGAAATCGAAAATTAAATACAATTAATTGCTTAATGATCTATAAAAATAATTCGCCCGACTTTGTCATCAGTCTCCTAACCATCTGATTTAATGTAGAAATTCATTATAATGCAGTTGATGTGATAAAAACCTCGTCTCGGGTGTCGGGAGCTATCGCTATAACCGGTATCCCTACTTCAATACTTAAAGTATAATAAATGTAACACCAATATGAACCTAAGGATGAGACCATCTGAACATTTTACCGCAAAGCTACTTCATATAAGAAAAAATTGGTCAAGTGCGAGTCGGGCTCGCGCACTGAGGGTTCCGTACCATCAAGACAAGTTGTAATTAAATAAATGGGAGATACAAATATTATTTTGAAATTGGACTCGTTGCAAGCAGTTGAGTTGAAATGCCTAAATCTGCCGCAACATCAACGATAGAGTCTCTCATAAAACAGCTGTTATGAAAGCTATACCTAATGTTGCATGCACCTACGGTAGACGAATCACAAGTGGATACGTCATAGAGATGTAAGGGGTAGGCACATAAAATACAGAGTACAGGCTTAAAGGTCAATTTAAACAGCCGCGGAATGGAATGGAAGCTACTTTTGCAACGAAATTCTACATATTGTTTCATACATAACTGGTGTTTATGTCAATTGAATAACATACAAATTAAATAAAGATCGCGCGTCTTCCGGGGAATCCTCGCGCATTTTCGAGAATACCCCTAGCTACTGTCGGCGCCACCTGTGGAACCGGTGGAGGTCGGTTGGGTCGGTCACAGCAGTGCGGTGCTAAGCGTTTACGAAACAATTCGCTGGAAAACTCGAGCATTCCAGCAAGTTCTCGCGTCAAGAGGCGAAATTGACGCTTCCATTCCATTCCATTCCGCCGCGGTGTAAATTGACCCTAACTCGTTTTCTTCCAGGATTGTAAGAATAGTACTGTTCTGTGTTATGTTGGCTCTCATTGTCCTGTTTCTCCGAAATCTGTGGTTTGAGAATCTCGTAAGGCCCTTGATAGTCACCATGGAGTCATCGACCTATCCCATATCCAACATAGAGTTCCCGGCTGTCACTTTATGCAATTTTAACAGGATTAGCAAGAAAGCTCTTATGGAATATGTACAAAAGAAGTAAGTACCAACATTGATATATTTTTTGATACGTGATTATTAAGGGAGTTTTATCTGTACCACATATTATGTAACTGCCACCCGCGCTCGTGTGTTATCAGACGTCCGCGGGTTGTAGTCGTATGAAATAGGAGGGGAAGTCATCGGCAAAGCTTCTGCGTATCTATATCTATAATCAATCGTCTACTATAATTTTTTTTAGGATATTACATACATCGCAGTCTAGCCCCAAAGTAAGCGTTAGCTTGTGTTATGAGTACTAGATTACTGATAAATATACATACATTTTAATATGTACATAATTATTATAATATATTGAAAAATACCCAGACACTGGAAAACATTCATGCTCATCACACAAACATTTACCAGTAGTGGGAATCGAACCCACCCACCCGAAGCATGGATTTTTCCGGGATAAAAATTAGCTTATGATTTAATTCCGGGTATAATCTGTCTACATTCCAAATTTCATCAAAATCAGTTCAGCAGTTGCGACGTGAAGGAGTAACTTATACTTGATAAATGCCTCTGGAGTTTAGGTACGAGTAACATAGTGCAAGAGCGCGGGTAAAGATTTACTATAAATACACTAATATTATTTTGTTTTGACGTTTTAGTCAAGGTTCCTTATTGAAAAATGAAGAGCATGTCGAAGATGTTATATCACTTCTGGGAAAGCAGTTGGGAAGACTGGTCGACTACTCTTATAACAAAACCTTGCAATCGGAACCTTTGCTGTTATCTTTCGCCGACCATCTCGGCGACAGTCGTAATATTGTTGGTTTGATGGAGAAGGTACGTCCATTATCTTTTATTTCATGATATACCTATTATCAATAGGAACTGAATAGAGTGTATCTACTTATTTATCAGACAAAATGAAAGAAATGTCATTTAAGAAGGTTCAGGAGCCATGTTTTCAATCGCCTATATTATGACGTGGATTAATTGGGACGCATTTAACTATTATTTTTGAAATAAGTATTTTTTTTCTAACATTCATTATTATATAATTATTAATGTGACGAATTGTATTTAGTGGTTTTATTATTAATTATTTACCTACCAAACCTTTGTGACATTTCTTGAGATTTATAACTTCAAACATACCAAGCTTGTCTGGTACTTTTTGCGCGCCATTTTGGCGGGATAATATTATGTTGAACTTGTATTATGTATACCTATAGATCTAAATTATTATGCACCATATTCATGCAAAAATTAATTATTTATGCACGAATACTATTGGGTAGTCATTACTTACGGCCGAGGTCTCTATGAATTTAGGTGATTTTAACTTTAACACGGGAAAACTTTGGGCATAAAAACAATTAGATATTATCCAATTCAACCATAATGTACCTATTTAGGACCTTTGCTTATAATCTAAATTCGCGAAGGAGAAATACGATTGGAAAATGTCCTTCATAGAAAGTACCTACTCGCAAAAGTTGCTCCAATTGTTTTTTTAATTTTATTAGAAACTACAATGGATGGACAATATGTATGTAATGGATTAATAAATTTCTTAAGAGGCGGCAACGCATTTGCAGTTTCTATGGTGCTGCTAAGTGCTAATGTCCATGGGCGGCGGACCAGCGGTGATCACTTAACTTTCACTTGCGGACTCGGCGAAAAAAAATTAATAATCTTCTTCTAATTAGTAGTCTTTAAATTGGTGTCAGTAATAAGTTTTAAAAACACTGAGATTTTTCTTGATTGAGATTTTTCTTGAGAAACACTGAGATTGCTTTGTTTTTTAGTAATTAGGTAAAACGTCGTTTACTGTGATATTTTCCCGTAACGCCTGCCTGTCGCACCAATGTGTTATCAAAAATCTGTTTCTTACGTTTTTGGATATTATTATTACTGACACTTTAAAACAAAAATTACAATTACATCCAATGTATATAGTGTCCGATAAAAACTAGAAAAACTGAGATTTTGGAGCAACTTTTGGGAGAACTTTCTATCGAGAAAATTTTATCCAATCGTGTTTCTGCTTCTTAGCGAGACCCAAAATACATGACGTGTGAAAGTAATTGTCTATATAGTTTTTGCATAAAACTTCATTCAAATGAATGGAGCAATAACCGGAGGGCGCGCGAAGCTTTGTGAATGCGAATTTTAAAACAATGGGTCATTGGTGAGATCACGATACGCAGTGAAAAATCGACAAATTCCAATAAGACATTTAATATTATCGATCCCGTTAAATATTGTTTTGGAAGATCGCTTAGGGGCATTATTAAACAATATACAGGGTTATATAAAAAAATACCAAAACGCTTTCGGCCTGTAGTTGTTTACTTTAACACTAACAACTTTTGTTCAACGACTTTTTGAAATTCAGTATTAATTTATTTCATACAAAAAAATGTTATTTCTGTAAAGTGACATTACACTGTTGCGGTCACGCGCCGCGAGTTTGCGCGCCAGCCGACACGCCGTTGCCACTTGCCGACGTTACATTACAGAGTAGGAACAAGTAGAGTATCTCTATAAAATTTTGAATATTGATATTTCTCAAAATATCGAGTAAAAAAAGAAGTCGTAAAACAAAAGTTCTTAGTTTTAAAGTAAACAAATACAGGCCCAGAGCGTTTTGGTATTTTTTATATAACCCTGTATAGTTTATTTTATATTAGGTAACTACGACCGGTCTCCATTCAGAATTACTATAGTATAGCATTTCATTCGAACGTTATCAATTCACAGTTAGGTATTTAGACCTAGGTGTTAAAACTTATTTTCATTATTATTTGGACATTACCCAAATACCTTGGGTATACGGGTATAGTCTGTTAAATAAGTCAGTTTACTTGGGTATATTAAAAGGTAGTTGAAAAGTGGTATAGAGCAACACTGTTAAGTGGTATCGATGGATCGAATAATTTTGATACTTTGCATAAAAATGTAGGTACTTGCTAATTTTTCTTACAAAATACACACAAAAATTAGAATTTTTTATTTTTCCCTCTTTATTTTTATTTATATTTTTGTGCAAATTTTCCTTACTGCAAATTAGATTTATGGCGCCCGTGACTCGCAAAGTTTCACTTGTTTCGTTGTTTCATAAAACCACACAATGTTAGTTTTATTTTTATTGTTTATTTACATTCAGTTCACGACAAAAACAGAAATTAAGTAATAATCAAAATTACCCAAGTAAACTGACTTATTTAACAGACTATAAACCTAAGTTTATTTCAACTTCCAACTTTAACCAATTGTTTTTACAAATATTTGTTCAGTTAGCGCCACCGTGCGTGGATATGCTGGTGCGCTGCGCCTGGGCAGGCGAAATTGTGGATTGCAACAAAGTATTCAGTGTCCAACGCACGGTGCACGGACACTGTTGCGCTTTCAACCTAGCTATCGGAGACTGGAACACCACTGAAGGGTATGCTCATTATTACTACTTTCCTTACTTTAGCCTATAGACGTCCTCGGCTGGCCATAGGCCTTTCCGTGAGCGCGACACCATACACGGTCGTCCGCCTTTCTCATCCAGCCCCTTCCTTTCTCAGGACTTATCCGTGACCTTTTCCTTCTTGTTTCTCCCCTGGAACTTTTCCGCGAGTAAGCGATATTTCGCCCGTTGCGCGTGAAGTCGTTGATGCGGGTCCTCGCCGGATCACTCCAGCCAGCCGAGCTCACTCCAGAATCCGAAGAGGCCTCCCAGGTCGCACAGGATATCTTGGAGTGTTGCTGAGGAACCCAAGTAGGTCTCGCGTTGGTCCGACACTCCAGTGCATCTTAGTAGCACGTGTGCCGGTGATTCGTCCTCGTCCATGCAGACTCTGCACAGAGGGCTGTCCGTGATTTCTGGGGTGGAAAAATGTTTATTTAGTGAGCAATGCCCTGTAATCATGCCTACGACTAGCCTTAGTTTGTCTTTACTAAGTCGTAGAAGTTCGATCCGTGACCTTTTTCAGGTTGTCGGTCCAGCGGACAGACGGTTGTCTTGCTGCTTCCTTCTATGAATGTCCTCGTTGTGGATTCTATACATTAGAGGCTTAGAAAAACACCCTGAACAGCCTTCTCCATATTATAATCTTCATTATACCTACAAGCTTTTTAAATTCAATTTTTGAGGACAGGAACCTTGAATTTTTTCGGGTTAAAAATAGCGTATTCGTATGCGTATCCATGGGTGTAATCTCACCCCTCAATTTCGATGCCAAATCACCAAATTGATTCAGTAAAAGCGGCGTGAAGGAGTATTTTATACACACATACAAATTGTCTAAATACTTTATAATACCTATTAGTTTGCTCTCAAAATGCTCCTCATATAGAAAAGGATAGCGCTATTTTTAGACGCGTCAAATTAGTTTAGTTTAGAAATTTGGCACCACAAAATTAGCACTAGTGTTGTTCTAGGTATCTAATGCTTTGATGCTCTAAACTTCATAATTCCGCTTAGGTACCGCTTCGGTAGAAGTATCTACACGATAAAAAGGCAACACCGGCCAGGTCAGTCGCAGGGCCTTAATGTTATCTTGGACGCCATGATCGATGACTATACCTACACTACGTTCAACATGTTGGGATTCGAAGTAAGAATGCTTTTTACCAGTTGTGGGCCTTATAATAGCGCACACAACTTTTTACGGCCCACGGGTCTCTCAGAATGAATAGGGTGTGGCCATTGCATAAATCGCGCCTGATAGACAGCAATGATGAGGTCTAGGTTGGAGCGCGCTTACTGATGGCTATTCACTCTCCTCTTGATGGCCCCCAAATTTTACTTAGGCGGGAACACGGAGGCTTTCCATACCTTAACGGTTCGTATCATAATTCATGATTACCAGCTCGTGATTAGGTACTTGCTAATAATATATCAAATGCAGCCTTTAAAACAATCACCATTGTATTAGTATAAATAATACCCCGTATAAGTATTTTTTATGGTTGATTCCATAGATTTATAATAGGTTGTCACTCGCGCTCCGACTAGATAGAGCACAGCTCCGAGAGTGCGGCAACTTTTTCTTGTAGTGTGTGTCAATTTGAAACTTGTATGGTGTGCGGATACTAGTGTGCGTGAAAAATTGGGTAGGGACGGCTCGGGTTTGCCAATTTGGGCAAAGTATTTTTTGCCACACTTTTGAGGTCGTTCCTCTTGGACCTCTATGATCCATTGGTGTTATTTTTGAACTATCATGCCCTCCCTCAAGTACCTACTTAAAACGCCAGCTCCAGTCCAATATTTCCCTGATGTTGAGTGCCAGCTCCAATCCAATATTTCGCAGGTGCTGATCTATGACGCCACCCACTTCGCGGACCACACAGGCGGCAGTATGATACAGCGTACTGCTCAACCCGGTCAGGCGGTGTTTTTTGAAATCCAGGCCACTAAGCAAGTCGCAACACCAGAGGTCCGGAAATATCCTCCGCATACGGTATTCATTTATTTAAAAAAATAAAAGATTATTTTGTTTTGCTGTAATAATCCGATACCTGAAGGAATCTGTATGGTCGAATATGCAGGGACAAGTGAAGCACCTCCCGCCACTCAAGCACAAAAGCAAAGTTCCCTAGCGAGCAATGCCGTTTTGTCCCGACACCGAGACATCCTCAGGAGATGTTAACTTCACAATGCGAAATTGAAATTGTTCTTTTTTTGATAAATGTTAGGAGGTGCGTAGGTACTTGATTGCAATCTCACCATGCTTCAAACCCATTGACGATACTCGTAGAGTACCTAATAATGGGAAGTCTGAAGAAGTATAGAACTTCTGTATCGGTTGCTAAAAAGTACACGCAGCATGTTTTTTAAATCGCTTTGAAACATTTTTTCCCCGAGAACCCTGATTTACCAACCACTTTAGCAAACTACGCAACGGACCAGAGTTGAGCCAATTTAGAAATTATTACTTACATTTTAAAAATGAAACATTTCGAATATCCAGTTTTATACAGTCGTATTTTCTTTTATCCTTTTAGTAAGTGTATTCATCAGAATTACCTATAGATAACGCTTTATGCCCGATGCCTTTAGAAGGTATCCACTTTCAATAATACACAGATCAATAATACTATAGGTCTATACCTACTAACTTACCTATTTTACTGTGCATTACCAAATTACACACCGATGGGCAGCGGCGACAAAACGTGAGACGTGAGTGCGTAGCAAAAGGATTTTTATATTTACACAGACGACGCGTAAATGGGACCCTCATTATCTTTGAATAGAACTATGCCTCTAATTGCACAGTCGGCTTTTCTTTAGCGCTACGCATGACTGTATTTACTTATTTCTTATTTTAGAGAAAATGTCTCTTCCGTGACGAGATGAAGGACCAGTTTTTTAACTTCTACTCGTACAGCGCCTGCATAGTGAGGTGTCGGATCAGGACTGTGAAGTCGCTGTGCAAATGCACGCCTTATTACTTCCCTTCCGTTAATCAAGACGATCCTATTTGCACTTTAGACCATTTGAAGTGCCTTAATAGATATAAAGGTAAGACCATCCTTTCACAACCTCAATAGGGGCACAGAAAAACACATTTCGTGCTCACATTTCAGTATTCTTGTAGTAACAATAACGATACGGCTAAGCCACATATTTTGACTAAAGTGTAAAGATGGTGAAGTTAGGGGTTGCATAGTGTTAGAAGCTTGGCTCTATTTGAGATCTGAAGCTCTAGACAACATTTTGTGAAAGATTATTTATTTTGATTATACTATATTACGAGTACGAGTAAGCGTAGTGTAGGACGACCCCCAGCTCGTTGGACTGATGATATAAAGCGGGTGGCGGGAAGCGGCTGGATGAGGAAGGCTGAGGACAGGGTGTGGTGGCGCGCGCTTGGGAAGGCCTATGTCCAACAGTGGACGTCCGCAGGCTGAGATAATGATGATGATGATGATGATACTATATTCATCCACATTATGAATGATTTTGGGGGATTTGTTATTTCTAGAAAAGCCGTAGTAATTTAAATGGCTGTGAGTTGTGATTATTTTTATCCCTTATTTTGTAGAGAAGCTGTTCTACCTGTTCCCCAAAGACGCTGTCAACACCGAAGGTCTCGAGGCAGAGCTCCAGGACGCACTGTACTGCGCGGAGTGCCTGCCCGACTGCGAGCTGACGCGGCACCACTCCAAGCACTCCAAGATACCGCTCCTCTACCACGCTGACCGATATAAAGAGCACCAGCATTTCTTCTTGTGAGTTTCTTTGTTCTACCTGTTACCCAAAGACACTATCAGCACTGAAGGTCTCGAAACAGAGCCCAAGGACGCACTGTACTGCGCGGAGTGCCTGCCCGACTGCGAGCTGACGCGGCACCACTCCAAGCACTCCAAGATACCGTTCCTCTACCACGCTGACCGATATAAAGAGCACCAGCATTTCTTCTTGTGAGTTTCTACCTGTTACCCAAAGACACTATCAGCACTGAAGGTCTCGAGACAGAGCCCAAGGACGCACTGTACTGCGCGGAGTGCCTGCCCGACTGCGAGCTGACGCGGCACCACTCCAAGCACTTCAAGATACCGCTCCTCTACCACGCTGACCGATATAAAGAGCACCAGCATTTCTTCTTGTGAGTTTCTACCTGTTACCCAAAGACACTATCAGCACTGAAAGTCTCGAGACAGAGCCCAAGGACGCACTGTACTGCGCGGAGTGCCTGCCCGACTGCGAGCTGACGCGGCACCACTCCAAGCACTCCAAGATACCGCTCCTCTACCACGCTGACCGATATAAAGAGCACCAGCATTTCTTCTTGTGAGTTTCTTTGTTCTACCTGTTACCCAAAGACACTATCAGCACTGAAGGTCTCGAAACAGAGCCCAAGGACGCACTGTACTGCGCGGAGTGCCTGCCCGACTGCGAGCTGACGCGGCACCACTCCAAGCACTCCAAGATACCGTTCCTCTACCACGCTGACCGATATAAAGAGCACCAGCATTTCTTCTTGTGAGTTTCTACCTGTTACCCAAAGACACTATCAACACTGAAGGTCTCGAGACAGAGCCCAAGGACGCACTGTACTGCGCGGAGTGCCTGCCCGACTGCGAGCTGACGCGGCACCACTCCAAGCACTCCAAGATACCGCTCCTCTACCACGCTGACCGATATAAAGAGCACCAGCATTTCTTCTTGTGAGTTTCTACCTGTTACCCAAAGACACTATCAGCACTGAAAGTCTCGAGACAGAGCCCAAGGACGCACTGTACTGCGCGGAGTGCCTGCCCGACTGCGAGCTGACGCGGCACCACTCCAAGCACTCCAAGATACCGCTCCTCTACCACGCTGACCGATATAAAGAGCACCAGCATTTCTTCTTGTGAGTTTCTTTGTTCTACCTGTTACCCAAAGACACTATCAGCACTGAAGGTCTCGAAACAGAGCCCAAGGACGCACTGTACTGCGCGGAGTGCCTGCCCGACTGCGAGCTGACGCGGCACCACTCCAAGCACTCCAAGATACCGTTCCTCTACCACGCTGACCGATATAAAGAGCACCAGCATTTCTTCTTGTGAGTTTCTACCTGTTACCCAAAGACACTATCAGCACTGAAGGTCTCGAGACAGAGCCCAAGGACGCACTGTACTGCGCGGAGTGCCTGCCCGACTGCGAGCTGACGCGGCACCACTCCAAGCACTCCAAGATACCGCTCCTCTACCACGCTGACCGATATAAAGAGCACCAGCATTTCTTCTTGTGAGTTTCTACCTGTTACCCAAAGACACTATCAGCACTGAAAGTCTCGAGACAGAGCCCAAGGACGCACTGTACTGCGCGGAGTGCCTGCCCGACTGCGAGCTGACGCGGCACCACTCCAAGCACTCCAAGATACCGCTCCTCTACCACGCTGACCGATATAAAGAGCACCAGCATTTCTTCTTGTGAGTTTCTTTGTTCTACCTGTTACCCAAAGACACTATCAGCACTGAAGGTCTCGAAACAGAGCCCAAGGACGCACTGTACTGCGCGGAGTGCCTGCCCGACTGCGAGCTGACGCGGCACCACTCCAAGCACTCCAAGATACCGCTCCTCTACCACGCTGACCGATATAAAGAGCACCAGCATTTCTTCTTGTGAGTTTCTTTGTTCTACCTGTTACCCAAAGACACTATCAGCACTGAAGGTCTCGAGACAGAGCCCAAGGACGCACTGTACTGCGCGGAGTGCCTGCCCGACTGCGAGCTGACGCGGCACCACTCCAAGCACTCCAAGATACCGCTCCTCTACCACGCTGACCGATATAAAGAGCACCAGCATTTCTTCTTGTGAGTTTCTACCTGTTACCCAAAGACACTATCAGCACTGAAGGTCTCGAGACAGAGCCCAAGGACGCACTGTACTACGCGGAGTGCCTGCCCGACTGCGAGCTGACGCGGCACCACTCCAAGCACTCCAAGATACCGCTCCTCTACCACGCTGACCGATATAAAGAGCACCAGCATTTCTTCTTGTGAGTTTCTTTGTTCTACCTGTTACCCAAAGACACTATCAGCACTGAAGGTCTCGAAACAGAGCCCAAGGACGCACTGTACTGCGCGGAGTGCCTGCCCGACTGCGAGCTGACGCGGCACCACTCCAAGCACTCCAAGATACCGTTCCTCTACCACGCTGACCGATATAAAGAGCACCAGCATTTCTTCTTGTGAGTTTCTACCTGTTACCCAAAGACACTATCAGCACTGAAGGTCTCGAGACAGAGCCCAAGGACGCACTGTACTGCGCGGAGTGCCTGCCCGACTGCGAGCTGACGCGGCACCACTCCAAGCACTCCAAGATACCGCTCCTCTACCACGCTGACCGATATAAAGAGCACCAGCATTTCTTCTTGTGAGTTTCTACCTGTTACCCAAAGACACTATCAGCACTGAAAGTCTCGAGACAGAGCCCAAGGACGCACTGTACTGCGCGGAGTGCCTGCCCGACTGCGAGCTGACGCGGCACCACTCCAAGCACTCCAAGATACCGCTCCTCTACCACGCTGACCGATATAAAGAGCACCAGCATTTCTTCTTGTGAGTTTCTTTGTTCTACCTGTTACCCAAAGACACTATCAGCACTGAAGGTCTCGAAACAGAGCCCAAGGACGCACTGTACTGCGCGGAGTGCCTGCCCGACTGCGAGCTGACGCGGCACCACTCCAAGCACTCCAAGATACCGCTCCTCTACCACGCTGACCGATATAAAGAGCACCAGCATTTCTTCTTGTGAGTTTCTTTGTTCTACCTGTTACCCAAAGACACTATCAGCACTGAAGGTCTCGAGACAGAGCCCAAGGACGCACTGTACTGCGCGGAGTGCCTGCCCGACTGCGAGCTGACGCGGCACCACTCCAAGCACTCCAAGATACCGCTCCTCTACCACGCTGACCGATATAAAGAGCACCAGCATTTCTTCTTGTGAGTTTCTTTGTTCTACCTGTTACCCAAAGACACTATCAGCACTGAAGGTCTCGAGACAGAGCCCAAGGACGCACTGTACTGCGCGGAGTGTCTGCCCGACTGCGAGCTGACGCGGCACCACTCCAAGCACTCCAAGATACCGCTCCTCTGCCACGCTGACCGATATAAAGAGCACCAGCATTTCTTCTTGTGAGTTTCTTTGTTCTACATGTTACCCAAAGACACTATCAGCACTGAAGGTCTCGAGACAGAGCCCAAGGACGCACTGTACTGCGCGGAGTGCCTGCCCGACTGCGAGCTGACGCGGCACCACTCCAAGCACTCCAAGATACCGCTCCTCTACCACGCTGACCGATATAAAGAGCACCAGAACTTCTTCTTGTGAGTTTCTTTGTTCTACCTGTTACCCAAAGACACTATCAGCACTGAAGGTCTCGAGACAGAGCCCAAGGACGTACTGTACTGCGCGGAGTGCCTGCCCGACTGCGAGCAGACGCGGTACATCTCCAAGCACTCCAAGATACCGCTCATCTACCACGCTGACCGATATAAAGAGCACCAGCATTTCTTCTTGTGAGTTTCTTTGTTCTACCTGTTACCCAAAGACACTATCAGCACTGAATGTCTCGAGACAGAGCCCAAGGATGTACTGTACTGCGCGAAGTGCCTGCCCGACTGCGAGCAGACGCGGTACATCTCCAAGCACTCCAAAATACCGCTCATCTACCACGCTGACCGATATATTCTTGTGAATTTATTTGGTCTACCTGTTTCCCAAAGACGCTCTCAACACCGAAGGTCTACTTAATTCCCCACGAATGCACTCGCAAGGATTTATATATGGGATACATATGAAGAGATGATGTAAGCCATTTATATGAGACGTATTAAGGACGATTGGGAGAGGCAAAAAACAATCAAGACATGAAAAGAAACAGATTTCTATCGAAAGAAATGCAACAACAGTTACTAGCAGGTATCCAATGGCATCCTCCTCACCCTATTTAGAAAAATCGTGGTGACGGTAATTTATGCCCAGGACCAAGAGTTTTTCTATTTACTTATTCTGTATTATGCAAATGATGGGTCCCCCGGAAGAGATTTTTGTTTTCCCGGTCAAGCTGTGCCCCTGAACGCCTATACCTACCTCTATGCTCAAATTCTTACACGTAACTCAACTCAAAAAAATTTTTTTTATTCCATTTAGTACCATAGTAATATAATTAGTACCTTAAACTAGATAACATAGTTTTTGGATGGAACTTTCTTGTAAGGGCACTAAAATTGCCCCTGTGTTAGAAAGTCCAACTTAAGACCGCTGCTCATTTGACACGTCATATTTCTCATCCATAAAATAAGATTCGCTACAAAATCTAGTTTTCGTACCTAATTATCAACTCGAGTGATACGTAAAATAAGATGACTGAGTGACTCCTCAAAGCAGAATGAAAGTAGATAAGAATAACGAACTATAGAAAAAACCAAGTGGGTTTCATTTGGTAATGATACCTGTAACCTGAGTTATATTGCCTAACCCTGAAAAACTGAGATACTTTTTTTTTGTCGAGGAGGATAAATCCCTAACGGTATTCTGCCTATGGCAGGGTATGTCCGACTCGCATGGACTAAAACAACCTCCCCGTCTTCCAGGTCTTCAGCACGGAACCGCAAAGCATTACTTCATGCCGGACCTCTATTTCCACTTCTCCTTTTCTTCCTTTTCTCTCTTTCTCTTCTCCTCATTATGCCCTTCAGCATTTGGCTGTAACGCTGCCATGCCTTTTCGCTTGACAGCATGCGAGTAATCAGGTTATGGGCTTCTACGTTAGTATCTGCTTCCTATGCCGTTGACCTTAAGTCTGCACAAGCGTAGCACTCGAAAATCGCATGTCTTGGGGTGTCCATTTCTCCGCAAAGGTAGCACAATTCTGTTGGGGCTTTTCCAATTGCGAAAAGGTAGGTGTTAAATACCCCATGACCGCTTAACGCCTGCGTAAGCCACCGGTCCACCTCTCCGTGCCTTCTGTTGTGCCACGCTTTCAGGTCTTTAATGAGCTCTCGTGTCCAAGAACCTTTTCCAACTGTTGACCATTCTGTGCTCCATTCTGATAGTATCTTATCGCGCACTTCGCGAGGTGTCTTGTCTTTACTAGCGAAAAGCTCAGCGAGCTCTTTGACCAGCTTTTCTATGGGAACTAGTCCAGCAAGCGTCCGTGGAGATCATGCGATATGCTGCGCAGATGCCTATCGCCATACGCTTTTGTACTGTTTCTAGTTTTTTACGGTAAAGCTCTACCTTCATAGCTCCGTTAAATATTGGTGCCCCGTACAAAATAATGGAATGCGCTACCGATGCCATTACTCTTCTCTTGCTTGATCGAGGACCTCCCGTTGTCGGCATCAGTCTATTCAGCGCCTCCGTCAGTATTTGCGCTTTCTTGGCCGTTTCTTCGATGTGTTTTTTGAAGTTTAGGTTTTTATCAAGCCAAACCCCGAGGTACTTAATACACTCTTTCGGATAAATTATAGCTTCCTGTACCACAAATTTAATAGGGTCAAGCTTCCGTCTTCCACTAAAAATGATTGCTTCTGTTTTTTCCGGTGCTAGAAACAACCGTTTTTCTTGCATCCAACTGTTTATTAGTTTAAGCGCCTTGTTTGCCTTTGTCACGAGGGAAAACAGAGATGTTTTCGCAACCACAACTAATGCCAGATCGTCGGCAAAGCCCACCAGCTGTACCCCTTTTTCTTGTTTTATACGAAAGACCCCATCGTATAGAATGTTCCAAAGGGTCGGTCCAAGAATTGGTCCCTGAGGTACTCCGCTACTAACTTTTATAATGTTTTCTCTTCCTTTAAATTTTTTTATTTTTATACTGTCCTCCAAATAAAAATCACTCTTGCGCGCAATCAAGGTCATAAGTACCCAAGAAGTTTACTGTGTACTCATTGTTTTAGAGCACAAAAAGTATGTAGGTACTTAGTTATGGCCTAGGGAACTAGATATTTATACATAATATGATGAATAGCCGCGAGGTTTAGTTGATATAATCTATTCTGAATTAGGTTTATTTTACAGTGATCGTGTTAACATGACCGACAAATGTGTACTCAGCATTTATCAAGCCACAACAGACGGAGTTTTGAATCGCCTTGACATCGTACTCTATTGGTTTGAGATCGTTAGTAAGTGTCAGTAGCTACTTACTCTATTAATAACAACCTACCTTTAATAATTTATCCTATTAATATTATAGTAACTGAAAGTTTTACTCAATCACACCGCAAATGTTACGCCAATTTGACTGAGAATAGAGATAAATTAGATTCTACCCAGCCCCCAGGAGTCATATACTAGCCATGGGCTAATTTTTATCCGCATCTTACTTTTTATCAAGCTACGGGAAATAGGTACCTACCTATTACAGGTTACAGTTCGCTCATGATTTACTCTCTTTGCAGGTAACGTAGGCGGTTTCTGCGGTATCCTGATAGGATTCTCATTGATAAGCATTCTTGAGTTTTTGTATTTTTTTGTTTTCCGATATTTATGGAATTTGTATCACTTATATTATGACAATTACTGAATGTCATTGCCGATCGTTGTTCTTTTATAAACCTTGATTTAAAACCAAAAAATAGTGATAATTTTGTGTTTTAATGAAATGATTAATGTATGCTATTCCTTTTCACTTTCCCGCCTCAGATATTGATTATTCTGCGATTCCCGCATTTTTCATTTTGAACAAGTTCTGCACATAATGTTTGACAGATTACAATTTACAGCTCTATGGATTACAGATTGCATTTCATCCATAGACACAATATCTAGCCACCTGACATTGGTTAACCCTTTACCGCATATCGTGTCAAATTTGGAACACTTCATAATTTCGTTAAATTAAATAACTAGCAACATTTGTTTGCCTTGATTCAAATTATAATTGTTAACAAGTGTTTATGCTAACGTAAAAAGTAAATGGTGAACCCATAAACTGTCAACCTTTCAATATTTCAGTGTCAGAAGTTGTCTGAAAGCCATTTTGAACGAAAGTTCAAATTGAGTTATTTGTTTCGCCGTTTTTAATTGTATAAGTGAAAATTAAAATATAAAATTAGTGTTATTAGCAAGAAAAATGGATCCTGGACGATTTTATGTTGTAACACGTAAGTAAAATTAATCGCATCCCAGTAAAAAATAGACACAAACTATGTTCCTAATATGGAACTCCATGCAACAATGACAAAATCATCCAGACCAATATGGAACAATATGCAGTAAGGGTTCTATTTAACGTTTGGCAAATATGGAACTACATGCACAAAGTACATCATTACTTTTTTATGTTCAGAAGTATGTATTAGTATTTATTTGGCTTATATACCTATTTGTTATGTTTACTTTGTATTTCTTTTTATCACAGGTAAAAATACGAACAATCATATTTTAGCACTTCCCAGTGACTCAGATGATGAAAACCTATCAGACGAAGATGAGTATCAGTTACCGAGCAAAACGATTGAAGAAAGTGATTTGGAATCTGATTCTGAAGTAATGGAAACTGAAGTCGTATATCTGGAAGATACAGATTTGGAAGATACAGAGGTCATGTTCGAAGTCAAATAAATAAACCTTATTGTGGAATTGATGCTTGATTTTAAATCTACTTAAATCCTAACCTGAATTAAAAATATATATATAATATATCGCATTATCTTATCTTATTATCGGCTCTTTCTTACCTTGATTGCATATTGTACCAAATATGGAATAATTTTTTAAGTTACCTATAATGCATGTTGTTCCAAATATGGAACAGGGGAGTTTTCTCGAATTTTCTCCGTTTTTCATGAGTTTTTATTTTTTTCGCTATTTTTAGAGAGTACTTTTCGGGGTAAGAAATATCATAAATTAATTTGAGCGAATTTAAAAAATCCATGCGGTAAAGGGTTAATCTGTGTCAAGCCTGAAAGGAAAAAAGATTTCACCTTATCTTTCGTGTCATAAAACTTCTACCCTTGGTTTTAGGTGAGGGCTCAGGATATAGTCTTCATTGATCTGAGGTTTTCTGTAGAGGTTTTAGATTGAAATCGTATTGAAATCATATATCGATGTAGTCATCTTAAGACCAAATCATGCAACTAATAAATACTACGTACTATGCACCAAATAAGATCTTTGGGCTCTATCAAGTAGTATCTACTATCTATTACGATCTATGAGTAGTATATTCCTTGTGCTCTATGTAGAGAGAGGAAAATGGGAATCATATTAATTGCTTTTAAGCTTTCTGGCAACACTGCCGTCTGCCACCGTGCATTTAATTTTATCCAAAGGCATTTACAACGATCACTGATCACTATATTGGTTACTAACAAAGATCGCCAATTTTGCCAATATGTACCTATTATGTATATTTTACAGTTTACTGAGTTCTTGCCAATAATATTTAATTCAAGAATTATGTATAGTTACAGTATATAAATTATACACGTGACGGATTTAATATGCTCTGTGATTCGTCCAAGTGACGGAATGAGAGCAAATATACTCTATGGAGAGTCTAAGATGGAGAGCAATCCATGAGCAAGTTTATCATAGAGTCATGGACCTATTAAACTATAATAATATTAGGTCCATGCATTATGCATAGAGTATAATGAAGTATAGCAAGTTGGTGTCAAGTTGCAATTACACCTCAGAACAAGAGAGTAGGTAGTATATTCCTTGCCTCAGAATTACACAGAGCCATTTCCAAGAATGCGCGTCATTTATTTGTCAAAGTCAAACTGTCCGAGTCGGAATTGGACAAAGGTTTGGTTTTGGAATCGCAATTTTAGCAAATCCCGAAAAATGTCGGCAAATTCGCCTCCAGGAAAAAGTGACGGTAAGTTCCAAAAACTATTTCTACGAACAATTTAATTTTCGAGAATTACAAGTACCTACTCTGAATGTTGACTTTTAGGGGAAGCGGCGGAGGACCAAGTAGTCCCGCCAAATCCGATTGAACCTATGGGTGCTAGGAGTCGAGACTTGGATGTGGACTCAATCAGAAGATACTTAGCCCAGAAGCTCGGCTTTTACGAACGTTGCGAACCTCCTGAGCAAGTAATTAAAGTTTTGGAAGAAGTCAACTTGGATGGTATTGTAAAATGGATGAAGAGTGAGCAATGCCAAAATGTTATTACAATGTCTGGAGCGGGAATATCTACGTGTAAGTTGCTTACTTGCAGTGCAGTGATAGGCTGCCTGTGAATACCATAATCTAATTTTTTTTGTATGTTTTACAAAACATACAAAAACTACTTTTTATAATGTCTATGGGTGCAATAGTGTTTTTCCCCAATACGTCTTAAATCTTATCTATTTTTCTTGACAGCTGCTGGTATACCCGACTTCCGTAGTCCTGAAACAGGACTGTACCACAATCTACAGAAGTACAACTTACCTGAACCTCAAGCTATATTTGAAATCAACTTCTTCCGGCAAAATCCTAAACCGTTTTTCACGTTGGCAAAAGAATTGTTTCCTGGAAAGTTTAAGCCCACTGTATCACATTATTTTATAAGGCTTTTAAATGAAAAAGGTGAGGTATTAAGTATTTGCTGTTTTAGCTGGCTATATTCATAATACAATAATATTTCAATTAGTACATTTCTTGGATGTTCAAAATTTGTAGTTTATGCCAAAAAAAGTCAAAACACATTTTCAAACTTATAATACATATTACAGTCAACCCTGGTTAAGTGATAGCTCAAATACTCCTACTGATAGAGTTTTCTCGCTTACCCAGTTCTCACTTACTCTGCTGTATTAGTTATTAATTAGAAAGGGTGAGGTCATTTTAAGGACAAAACATCCTAAAAAAATGTAGAAAACTAAAAAATATGTATAATATAATAATCCATGTAGCATAATTGTTGATCAAAAGAATGAAAGGAAATATGTAAATATCACTCCTGAAGTTTGAGCAATTTTAATGTGTTGCTTGGCATACACAAAAATATTTTTACTTTTTTATTTTTATTTTTGTCCACACTACTCAAATCACCATAATAGTAGGAACCTTACAACGCCTGCCTGTCTGTAAGAGAATGCTCTAGCAAAAAGGCCGTCTTTGTGCTCACTGTTTTCCCTCATATTGTGTTCCTCTATCTGTATTTTTCTGTATGTGTGCAATAAAGCTATATATAAATATATATTTTTCAGGACTCCTTCTACGTCACTATACACAAAACATAGACACACTGGAGCGAGGGGCTGGAATACCGGAGGACAAGATTGTGGAGGCTCATGGCACGTTCTACACTTCACATTGCCTGACTTGCCGGAAGCAGTACTCCTTAGAGTTCATTAAAGGTTAGTTACTTAAATGCAGTCCAGGGGCCGTACCACCATCCCGTATAGCAGTATTATTGTATACATACTGACATTGTCAAAACAATATTATAATGATACTGCAGTGCTATAAGACATAGTGGTACGTCCCCAGTAAATACTTATTCATATTTTATATAAAACACAAGAAGATTCTCTAAAAAACACAATTATTAAGCACCAAGTTTTGATAACTGTGGTGCGAATTGTGTTCTTTAGAGATATCTTAACTAATTTTACCTGTCTAAAATAGTAGCAATATTTTTAGACAGGAAGTTTTATGCAAAAGCTATAAAGAAAATTACTTTCAAATTTACACGTCATGTATTTTGGGTCTTTAATCTAAAATCGCTAAGAAGCAGAAACACGATTGGATAAAATTTTCTCGATAGAAAGTTCTCACAAAAGTTGCTCCAAAATCTCAGTTTTTCTATATTTTATCGGAAACTACAATGGATTTAATTGTAATTTTTGTTTTAATGTATCGGTAAAAATAATATCCTAAAACACTTAGAACGGATTTTTGATAACCAGCTTAGTTTTTGAGTAATTAGGTAAAATGTCGTTTTTCTGCTATATTCTTCCGCGACGCTGCATGTCGCACCTACCAAATCTCAGTGAGAGTGAGAAAGACAAAAATAAATTCAATCAATCCCTTAAGAGATTATGTGCAACAGAATTAGCACCATTATTTGCATTCTTACCTCTAAATGTTCTAAAATAAACATAAATAGTTGACTCTACTGTTCTTGTCCATTCAATATTTTCAAAACTTGCAATGTATGTTAGTCTGAGTGGAATTTTGCAACTCAACTTTGAAGCAGATATCTACAACAGATTGTCATCCAAACTAAATGCTGTATGAAGTCACTCAATATGCAACATAGTGCAACTTGTTATTTTTAATTCCCTAGCTTTATGTTATGTGTATCATATGAAAGGATTTGCAGAAGAATACAGATATCTTTACGTTACAAACAAAAGTTTGTTTTTAAAATTTTTTTTTTTAAAGATGCCTTAGTCTTTAGTGCAATTTCTAGTACAATATAATAAAAAGTATAATTTGTATTTTCTTTTCCAGAGAGGATCTTCGCAGATGAAATTCCCATATGTACAGAGTGTCCGGGTGTTGTTAAGCCAGATATAGTTTTCTTTGGGGAAAATCTTCCAATGAGATTCAGGAAATGCCTCCAAGAGGACTTTCAGAAATGTGACATGCTGATTATCATGGGATCGTCATTAGAAGTTCAACCGTTCGCATCCTTGATTGATATGTGAGTTAAGGTGCAAAAATACTATGTATGAAAATTCTATTTAGAATCCCTTTGGACTTGGAGGCTAAAAACACGAAATTATCATAATTTGGTTTTTAATTCTATAATATCCGTCGAATGGGTCTTAGTACAAAAAATAATTGTATAGTAGAAACTAGATTAACCTTACTAATTTATTGTGATGACACAAGGCATTTGGATAAGTTTTAATCCAGACAATCTAATGTATTAAGAAAAGCGGGTTTTGAGCGTATGTCGTAAATAATGTTGTGTTAGTAGAACAAATACATAATTATCAATGAAAACATAAAGATATTGGTTGTCCAGTTGATCGTTTTTGCAAAACTAGCAATAGAAGCGCCTTCTAAAACTTCTTTTTTCAATTTCTTCATGATTTTTTATTTTCATTTACAAAGGTTGGTAGTCTGGATAATGGAGTTCCTACTGTATCTGAAAAACAAAAATTCTGAAAATCTAAAAATTATTCAAAATTGCTTTAAAATAAATCAAATTACTGAAAAGGAGAATTTTCCATAGGGTGCCAGAATGTTGTCCAAGATTACTAATCAATCGTGAGAGGGCTGGCGTGCAGTCTCCGTTGTTTAGACTCTGGGGTGTGACCGGGGGGTTGCAGTTAGAAGAGGATGCTACGAGGGATGTGGCCTGGCTTGGTGATTGTGATGACGGCTGCCTGGTGTTAGCTGATAAACTTGGATGGGGGGTAAGTTGAAGTAGTACATTTCAATATAAGTGCGGAAAGTTTGTCATTTCTTTACGAGTCCCGGTTTATTGACCCAAGCCGAAGGCGAGGGTCAACTATAAAGACGAGTAAAAATGACAATTCCGCACGTGCATTGAACGACGTTTTTTAATACATTTGCGAAAAAAAATATTTTTTTTACGTGTTTGCCTGCTCCGTGTTTGCATGCCGTGTTTGTGTTCATGCGCTCCTGGTGCCTCCGCTCCGGTGCCGCGTAGGAGTAAAACACAAAAGCACTAGTGCGGAAAAGAATAACTTTGCGCACGCTAAACACACATGGAAATGTCAACTTTTTGAGCAAATGTATTAAAAAAGACTTTTTATTTCTTTGGGGCCTGACAGGAGAGGGTTTGCAAATAGGAGATGATGCTGTGAGGGATGTGGCCTGGTTCGATGATTGTGATGACGGCCGCCTGGTGTTAGCTGATAAACTTTGTTGGGGGGTACGTTGTAAAAGCCCAGTGTTAATTCTCTGGGGCCTGACCAGAGGAAAGTTGCAGTTAGGAGCTGATGCTGTGAGGGATGTGGCCTGGCTTGGTGATTGTGATGACGGCTGCCTGGTGTGAGCTGATAAACTTGGATGAGGTGTATGTTGTAAAAGCCCAGTGTTAACTCTCTGGATCCTGACCAGAGGGGGGTTGCAGTTAAAAGATGATACTGTGAGCCTGTGAGGGATGTGGCCTGGCTTGGTGACTGTGATGATGGCTTCCTGATGTTATCTGATAAACTTTGTTAGGGGGTAAGTTGTAAAAGATTAGTGTTAACTCTCTGGGTCCTGACCGGAGGGGGGCTGCAGATAAAATATGCTGTGAGGGATGTGGCCTGACTCGGTGATTGTGATGATGGCTGCATGATGTTATATCTTGCATAATATAATGTGCATATTTCGACCTGTTTAGTGCATATTTGCATGCTTATTTCAGCATTTTGATAGTGCATATAATGTCTAGTAATAACAGTATTATGATTATTCCAGGAGGAACTGCGTGCGCTCGTCGCCAGGGAACACGAGAGGCTCGAGCGCGAGGGCGCGCTGGCCAATCCCCATGGACCCGCCCCCCCTCTTCCCCCCACCCCGGATGACCCCCTACCTGAGCAGATTACAGCTACCACAGAACCCAAGCCATAAGGACAACCTGCACCCTTCAACATAATATGGCTTTCCACATGGGGAATTTGTATACTGGGTTATATTATAATAATACCAAATCGCACTCGGCCTGTATTTGTTTACATAAAACCTAACAACTTTTGTTCTACGACTTTTTACTCGATATTTTGAGAAATGTAAAATATACAATATTTTATACAGATACTCTACTTGTTCCTACTCTGTAATGTAACATCGACAAGTGGCAACAGCGCGACGCGCGAACTTGTCACTTAACAGAAATAACATTTTTTTGTAATAATATAACAATAACATTTTGTAAAGTCGTAGAACAAAAGGTGTTTGTGTTAATGTAAACAACTACAGGCCGAGAGCGGTTTGATATTTTTATATGACCCTGTATAAATAGCGATTAGAGTAAGAGATATGAATAGAAAGAGTTTTATTCCTATACTTAATGGATTGCAATTATAGCGATATATATTCCTTACTAGATTAAAAATCAATGTTATAATTAATTCACCTCTTAAGTCTCACGTAAGCTTGTGTTTTACATAGTTTTGCTTCAGTTCAGAAACTGCATAGGAAACTCGAGCTGAAATGAGACACCTTGAATAGCGTGCGAATTTTTTTATGTTTAAATTATATCAGGTTATGATTTCAATCATTTTCTCTGAACGAACTGTTTTAATCAGCTTTTTACAGTTATTAAAAATAATACCTAATAATTAAAATTATGAATTAATAGGTGTTCGTGCAGATACACTATGATAAATAAGTATACCCACAACATGTAAAGAAATTTCGCAATATTATTGATGGGTACCATAAACGTTCTTTGATAAAGAATCAACCTGTAAAAAAATATCAGATAATTTCTTTACACGTTGTATAAGAAATTTATATGTATTCCACGTTTTACTTCCGAACACAATTGTATCGGGTCTCAAAAATCAAATCTCGCGAGATCTCACGAAAATAATACGAGAGTATTGAATGGAAGCAGGCGTTATTTTGTGGAAATCCATAATTAGCAGAATTTGTTTTCCTATAATCCGCTACTTGAAAAGAATCTGTATGGTTCAATACGCAGGAACACCACCCACATGAAACACCACACATAAATCTTTCAACAATTTCTTCGCCGCGCGTTTCGTCCCGACACCGGGACAACCTCAGAAGATGTTGACTTCACAATGCGAAACGTGCGTCGAAAAATTGGAAGAATTGTGTGTGGTGTTTCATGTGGGCGGTGTTCCTGCATATTGGACCATACAGATTATTTTCAAGTAGCGGATTATAACAAATTAATCTGTCCTCCTAATTACACAAGAATCAAGTCTCGTGAAATATAAATAAGATCTCGCGGGATTGAGATTGCATTTCCTATAGCGATAAATTTAGGTCTAAGAAATTATGGATTTTGTTCACACAAATTGTAAGCAGTTCATATAGAAGCAATCTTGAAATAATTCCTAAAATATTGACAAATTAAAATTATGAGAATATAAAATATTGATAGTGTGTTAAGTAATATACTTATTTATTATTAGATAGGGGAATATTTTTTAAGAAAGTTGCCTGTTGACGAAAATTATTTACTTGCATAGCTGAAATATAAATAAGTTTCGATGCGCTAATTGAATGTAGGTTGTACAGGGTTATATAAAAAATACTAAATCGCTCTCGGCCTGTAGTTGTTTTCTTCTATGACTTTTTTTTAACTCGATATTTTGAGAAATATCTAATATTCGATATTTAACGCTCTGTAATGTAATTAAATGCATCGGCAAGTGGCAACGGCGGCGGCGCGAGAACTCGCGGCGATTGGTTGCACAGTATAATGTCACTTTACAGAGATAACATGATTTTTAAATTTTTTGGTATGAACTAAATTAATACTAAATTTTGAAAAGTCGTAGAACAAAAGTTAGTTTCAAGATGAACATCAACAGGAGATATTTGGTGTTTTTATATGACCATGTATATAGATATTTCAATCCACGATGACGCGCCCCACTCTGTCAAACTCCATATAAATCGAAAGAAACATAAGTGACAGAGTGGAGCGCGATTTCGTGGATTGAAATATCTATACAATTGCTCGGAGTTCAAAACCGCGCGCCTACCATATATTATGAAGGGTTGTAACTTATAATATAGTTGTAAGAGTTTTCAAAATAAACTTTTATTTAACCTATTTATATTGAATCATGTAATTTTCGTCAATAGTACACCGAATAGATTAATTTAACTATACATTATGCAAACTATATTGCAATAATAAATTTTATCGATTAATTCTATAGCTTTCTACTTTAGCGATGTTATGGTATGCTACCCACTGTTTCGCTTTTGTGAATTTTGGGTTTTAACATAATTATATTGGGATAGAAAGTAGCGTGGGTATATAACAGTAATCTAGATTCTAGAGTGTAGTCTACCTCCATCCAAATTTTCACCCAAATCGGTACAGTGGTTGTGGCGTGAGGAGTAACAGTAAGTGCTGATCCTTTATATGTTTAATTAATGGGGACCAGGCACTCGTGGGTAGTCGTGACGTGCTACCCCGTCCCACCACTGTCTCTAACCCTGCAGGACTAAATCGCGCACTGTAGCAGTGTTGTTATCTCGCTGCAGACTCGGTCATAAATCATTCAAGTGTTTTGCTTTTGTTGAGTTGTACATTATGCACAGCAGTCTGCAGCGAGATAATAAGATCACGGACAAATCATGTGTCCCATTTCAGCTGCCTGAGCCAAGTGACAAATAGCGTTACTTCGCGACCTATAGAAATGGAATTCAAAAAATGCATGCAATTTGACGTTCACTAAATGTCGCGCTCAGCTGAGCGTCACCAAACGTCAAAACAGCGATAGTTCGCATACATTTTTTGAATTTTGTTCCATTTCTATACGTCGCGACGTAACGCTATTTGCTCATGGGGCTGCTCATCTGAATAATTTACTTTTGTGCTCTGTAGCAATAATTAGGTATGATAAAATGAATATTATCATTAAACTAGCTTTTGCCCGCGGCTTCGCCCGCGTGAATTTCGGTGAAAATTAGGGTTTTTAAATATCCCATGGGAAGTATGGATTGTTCCGGGATAAAAAGTAGCCTATGTTTTGATCCGGGTTATAAGCTATCTATGTTCCAAATTTCAGCCAAATCGGTTCAGTAGTTGCGGCGTGAAGGAGTAACAAACACACACACTTACACACACAAACTTTCGCCTTTATAATATTAGTGTGATACCTACACACATGTACGAAGACTGCTTCCGAAAACAAAGACATGACAGTACCTACGATCATTAACAAGAAACCATACATTAAAACGCTATTACTTAAATTTGTACTTTAGGACGGTATTTTATGCGGACGCCGCCACGATCAGCTGAGCTGCCTTGACCTTTATTGTCAGATTTTTTGTGTGAAGTATTTTTGATTTCTTTTTTGAAAAAAAAAAATCTATTCTATTATTCTAGTTTTTGCAGCTTTACTATGCTACTGCAGCATTTGGTTTTGTTTATTTGAGAAAATCAACCGTTTTTATGTATCTATCTTATTAGCGATCATGAATACCCCATCCCTGTTTTCGGAAGCGATCTAGTTACACCCTGTATATGATAAAAGATCATGGATTATTGGATGGTTGCATAGCCTAAATTGTCTCTCGGCCTCTGGCTGACTTATACAGACATTTCAATGTGCTTAATATATTGTAATGAAGTAATGAATAATGAAGTAATAAATTTTATTATAATGAAATAAATGTTTTTTTGATGCAGTGATGTGTATTTTATTTACGTAGCTACATCAGGGCTTGTTTCACAATAACCGGATAAACTTTATTAGCGAGTATATTTGATGTTGTGACAATTTTTATATTTGGAATCTGTCAAAATATCAAGTTTATTCCTAAGATAAAGCCCTTTGGCGGTTGTGAAACAGGCTGTTAGAGTATTGAAAAATTAAATAAGCCTTCGTAAGTGCCTGTAAACTGTAATGTAAGACACTTTGATAAGATAGATAGGCCTACTTACTTGAAAAAAAAAGCAAATTGAACTACAGTTAGAACTCTGGCGGTGCAAACTCTGCCTAAATATTCTGTTTTAGTTTGATGCAGTAAAATGACGTTTTTAAATGTCATTAGGTAAATATAAATTAAAATAATTCATTTACTAATAAATCAAAGTAATTCACATAGTTAATTATTATTTAGCTTTGAAAGTCACTTCTCTTAATTTATAATACTTATTCTAAATTATTTCGGTGAATTATAGGAGGATCATTAAAATACGAAACGTCATTATCGAATCGGCAACATAGACTTAAAAGTCGGAGGATGCATGAAATCTGTTGCGTTGATATTTCTTCTCACGAAACACAAAAATCATGAGCCAAACCCGACAAATGAAACAAAGTTTTATTTCATTATTACTATTTTTTATTCAAATTTACAAAAAAAAATAAGTAATAAAATGACTTAAAGCTAAAACCTGACCACGAAAATAAATAACACCACATCTATGCATCTAGTACAATGCAGTGTGCACGTAGATATATTTTTTCCATCTTATTGTCTTTGTTCATCTCATCTCCGTCTTTGTATATGAATTAGAAAGAGAAAATAGATCGACAAAGTCACACCTGACCGCATATCCTAGCCTCGCAAGTTGCCGAAAAACTGGAACAAAATTCTCATGATGAATACTATACTGGTTCCAAGTCTGTTATACGAAATGAAGACGCGCCCCACTTTGTCAAAATCGATTAACTGTCATTCGATTCGTATGAAGTTTGACAGAGTGGGGCGCGTCATCGTGGATTGAAATATCTATAATACTAATGAACCTTTGTGTTGTTTTTTAATTAGGTATATTATATCACGGATACGGTGGGTGGTTGAAATAGAAGCATATTACGCACCTTGCTTGAATGAGTACCTATTCAATTTACTCATGCTAATTTAATGCCCAAATAACCAACGTGAGACTCGAGTAATGTGCATTAAATATTAATTCTTGGTTCACGCGCTGCGAGCGCCTGATTACGAGGCAGCCCTAGTACGTTTTTTTTTTTATTCTATACAAGTTAGTACTTGACTGCGATCTCACCTGATGGTAAATTTAGTGATGATGCAGTCTAAGATGTTATCGTACTAAGTTGGAAGGGTAAGTTTTACCCCAACGGTTTCTACAAGCATCGCACCGGAACGCTAAATCGCTTGGCGGTGCGTCTTTGCTGGTAGGGTGGTAACTAGCCACGGCCGAAGCCTCCCACCAGACCAGACCTGAGCCAATTTAGAAATTATAAAATCCCAAAGTAGCCCATGGCGGGAATCGAACCCGCTACCTCCCACTCGAATCCGAGCGCGCCGCCACTGCGCCAGAATGGTCGTCGAAAGAAAGAAATTTACGAGATAAAAAGAGACGAGACCACAACTTAAGATGCATAGCGGAGGCGGAGCCAGGCGCTATTGCGAACTGAATTGCACTTTTTTGTGTCAGCGCTAGAGTCGCTATTTCTTTAAATCATCTTGCGGAGTGAACCTTCTGTACTGTTAGCTACCATTATGTATGCCGTGACTGTGTCAAATGTACACTGTACACTTGTACAGCCAAGTGAATGTGGTTCCAGAGCATTTCAGAGTGATTTTAGTTTTCGCGGTCAGGCTTTAACTACAATATGAACGAATTAAACCTAGAGTCACTCCTTGGCGTCAGTGATGCCCTCTGTGCTGATGGCGAACATCGCCTCTGTCTCGGGCAGGCACGGGCTGTCGTATATCTTGCACACGCGGTTGTCGCCTCGCCCCTGCAACAAATACCAAACAAGAATGACCAAAGGTGGTATTAGTCTTGCTATCTTATCTTATTTTTCCAATAGTCTAAAATTAAGTTTGTACAGTTTAAGTATTCGATGGATCCAAGGGAAGGCTATGGTGCCCGTAACACAGGTTTTCCTAGTACGGACGCCAAAGCACTCCATCAGGTTAAACATCTTTTTTGTATCTACCTATTCTGTGCACTAGATTTAAGGAGATTTTTGTACTGTGCAACATTTTCCTGGTTCAATTATAAATAAATGAAATTGAAATAAACTGAATTAGTTTTCTCATGAACCAAAACCAAAATATTCTAGGAAAATTTGACGACCAAATGGCGTAGCGGTAGCAAACCTGCCGTCTGCGTCAGAGGTCGTGGGTTCGATTCCCACTACTGGTAAATAATTGTGTGATGAGCCTGAATGTTTTCCAGTGTCTGGGTGTTTTTCAATATATTATATTTAGTTAAGCTGAATCAAATCCAAACTTTATTTTTTGTAGACTACAGTCTCCTACAATTTTTTTTTTAATTAACGTCCGGACTCCAAAGTTATACCCAAATAAACAAGATGTACTTCTTAATAAAATCTGTATGACAGGAAATGTGCATTGAATATAAAGTAACTTTTAGTACCTATGGAAAATATGAAAAACCAATTCCTAATGCCAATGGTTCTTACAAAACACTATTTTTTATATAAATATATATCAAGACATTACACACATCGCAATCTAGCCCCAAAGTAAGCGATAGCTTGTGTTATGGGTACTAGATGACTGATAATATACATAAATATATAATATTTTAAAAACACCCAGACACTGGAAAATATTCATGCTCATCACACAAACATTTACCAGTAGTGGGAATCGAACCCACGAGCTCCGGCGCAGACAGCAGGTTCGCTACCACTACGCCATTCAGTCGTCAATTGGTCTTGATGGTACGGAACACTCAGTGCGCGAGCACGACTCGCACCTGACCAATTTATTTTTTAAATGGCAGTTTATATTACGAAGTATATTTTTTAAATGGCAGTTTATATTTCGAAGTATATTTTTTAAATGGCAGTTTATATTTCGAAGTATATTTTTTAAATGGCAGTTTATATTTCGAAGTATATTTTTTAAATGGCAGTTTATATTTCGAAGTATATTTTTTAATTGGCAATTTATACTTTGAAGTATATTTTTATTACCTTTCGCAGGTAGAGACGGGTCGTGGAGGCGTGGGCCATGATGTGCCCACCGATGGGCTTCTTTGTGTCCGCGTTGAACACGCCCACGGCGTCCACTTGCGCCACCACTTGGTTCGTTATTATCACCGCGACACCAAACTGAAAAATACGCATGATCTCGGCAAGACAGAATATTTTAAAAAACTGAAAAATTGGTTGCCTGTAAAGTCGGTTTACGGACGATAGATTTACGTGATAACGTCATAATCATTATTTTATGTAATACAATTTGTTTTATCGTGCCTCTCTATCGCTTGTTCCGCGCTCTCGCTTGCACGCACAGGCTCAGGTGGAAGGTTACGCGGAACGTTACTATTTTTCATGTGTGCTGCTGGTGTTCATCAATTTATAAAACGTTATCACGTCAAAAATGATTTTCACAAAATATTGCTGTATTAAGATAATAAGAAAATTGCCCTATTTATAATGTAATGTAATAAAATCGCCTCTAAAAAAAAATCTACATTTCAGTCTGTATATCATACAGATTAAGTTGAATTTTATTACAAGCTTTTATTTAGTTTTCACTTGGCAGTTAATCGACACAACCCCATCGAGTTTGGACTTGTTTAATAACTTGTTGCATTTATAATTTCGGACTCATCCACTAACTACAGAGTAACTCCTGCAGAATTCACAAAACCACTATTTTTTAAGTGGGAATGGCCATAGTAGTTCGCGACTTTCAAATTTTATTTAATTTTCCGTAAACAGGTCAAAAATACTCATTTACTTCATATTGGTTCCCGATAACTCCAAATCAGGGAAACTGCAGAAAATGGTCTTGAATTTCGCAAGCTGCTATGGCCGATCCCACTTAATATAATAATATCTGGGTGACCGAGCTTTGCTCGGTAGTATTACAGCTACTCACCAATAGATGGCAGCAGGAGTTCACTGTAATAGTTTTACTTTATCGCCAATAGATGTCAGGTATATATATATATATATATATATATATATTTTGGTAAATACGACATTTTCTAAAAATGAATCCTAGCTAGATCAATTTATCGCCCCCAAAACCCCTTGTATACTAAATTTCATGAAAATCGTTCGAGCCGTTTCCGAGATTCAGATTATATAGAAATATATATATTTATATATATATACAAGAATAGCTCGTTTAAAGGTATAGGATAGGATAGGATAGGATTTCCAATTAAGTAAAATGACGTTACCTCGTCGGCTAATCTAAGCAGCATCCTCATGAAGCGGCCGAGGTGCAGCTGCCTCGCATTGAGCTCGCCTCGCCCGGAGTAGTCGGTCCGGTACAGTGCCGTCGCGCTGTCCACTATTATAAGGGAGTACCTGCAAGAACGCGCTAGTTTAGTCACAAAGAAGAAGAACTACTCATAAGCTCAGTATCTGTCACAAAGAAGAACTACTCATATGCTCAGTATCTGAGTAAATCCGAAAACTTAGATTGCTGCATATGATGGCATCAGATAAATAAGACAATTCGCCTATTTTCACAGTGGCATGTCCTGTGGCATTAACTATGGGGGCAATGCTGCTGATAATTAAATGCCGAAGCGCTGCGCCACCGCCAGCAGGCGCTGCTGTATAACTACACTGTAGTATCACCTGGACTCGGTCATCATGGCGCAGGCCTGCACCAGCAGCTGCGACTGGTGGTCGGTGTTGTAGGCGCGCGCGTACGCCACGTTGTCGAGCACCGCGGCGCCCTCCATGCCGAAGCGCTGCGCCACCGCCAGCAGGCGCTGCTGTATAACTACACTGTAGTATCACCTGGACTCGGTCATCATGGCGCAGGCCTGCACCAGCAGCTGCGACTGGTGGTCGGTGTTGTAGGCGCGCGCGTACGCCACGTTGTCGAGCACCGCGGCGCCCTCCATGCCGAAGCGCTGCGCCACCGCCAGCAGGCGCTGCTGTATAACTACACTGTAGTATCACCTGGACTCGGTCATCATGGCGCAGGCCTGCACCAGCAGCTGCGACTGGTGGTCGGTGTTGTAGGCGCGCGCGTACGCCACGTTGTCGAGCACCGCGGCGCCCTCCATGCCGAAGCGCTGCGCCACCGCCAGCAGGCGCTGCTGTATAACTACACTGTAGTATCACCTGGACTCGGTCATCATGGCGCAGGCCTGCACCAGCAGCTGCGACTGGTGGTCGGTGTTGTAGGCGCGCGCGTACGCCACGTTGTCGAGCACCGCGGCGCCCTCCATGCCGAAGCGCTGCGCCACCGCCAGCAGGCGCTGCTGTATAACTACACTGTAGTATCACCTGGACTCGGTCATCATGGCGCAGGCCTGCACCAGCAGCTGCGACTGGTGGTCGGTGTTGTAGGCGCGCGCGTACGCCACGTTGTCGAGCACCGCGGCGCCCTCCATGCCGAAGCGCTGCGCCACCGCCAGCAGGCGCTGCTGTATAACTACACTGTAGTATCACCTGGACTCGGTCATCATGGCGCAGGCCTGCACCAGCAGCTGCGACTGGTGGTCGGTGTTGTAGGCGCGCGCGTACGCCACGTTGTCGAGCACCGCGGCGCCCTCCATGCCGAAGCGCTGCGCCACCGCCAGCAGGCGCTGCTGTATAACTACACTGTAGTATCACCTGGACTCGGTCATCATGGCGCAGGCCTGCACCAGCAGCTGCGACTGGTGGTCGGTGTTGGAGGCGCGCGCGTACGCCACGTTGTCGAGCACCGCGGCGCCCTCCATGCCGAAGCGCTGCGCCACCGCCAGCAGGCGCTGCTGTATAACTACACTGTAGTATCACCTGGACTCGGTCATCATGGCGCAGGCCTGCACCAGCAGCTGCGACTGGTGGTCGGTGTTGTAGGCGCGCGCGTACGCCACGTTGTCGAGCACCGCGGCGCCCTCCATGCCGAAGCGCTGCGCCACCGCCAGCAGGCGCTGCTGTATAACTACACTGTAGTATCAACTGGACTCGGTCATCATGGCGCAGGCCTGCACCAGCAGCTGCGACTGGTGGTCGGTGTTGTAGGCGCGCGCGTACGCCACGTTGTCGAGCACCGCGGCGCCCTCCATGCCGAAGCGCTGCGCCACCGCCAGCAGGCGCTGCTGTATAACTACACTGTAGTATCACCTGGACTCGGTCATCATGGCGCAGGCCTGCACCAGCAGCTGCGACTGGTGGTCGGTGTTGTAGGCGCGCGCGTACGCCACGTTGTCGAGCACCGCGGCGCCCTCCATGCCGAAGCGCTGCGCCACCGCCAGCAGGCGCTGCTGTATAACTACACTGTAGTATCACCTGGACTCGGTCATCATGGCGCAGGCCTGCACCAGCAGCTGCGACTGGTGGTCGGTGTTGTAGGCGCGCGCGTACGCCACGTTGTCGAGCACCGCGGCGCCCTCCATGCCGAAGCGCTGCGCCACCGCCAGCAGGCGCTGCTGTATAACTACACTGTAGTATCACCTGGACTCGGTCATCATGGCGCAGGCCTGCACCAGCAGCTGCGACTGGTGGTCGGTGTTGTAGGCGCGCGCGTACGCCACGTTGTCGAGCACCGCGGCGCCCTCCATGCCGAAGCGCTGCGCCACCGCCAGCAGGCGCTGCTGTATAACTACACTGTAGTATCACCTGGACTCGGTCATCATGGCGCAGGCCTGCACCAGCAGCTGCGACTGGTGGTCGGTGTTGTAGGCGCGCGCGTACGCCACGTTGTCGAGCACCGCGGCGCCCTCCATGCCGAAGCGCTGCGCCACCGCCAGCAGGCGCTGCTGTATAACTACACTGTAGTATCACCTGGACTCGGTCATCATGGCGCAGGCCTGCACCAGCAGCTGCGACTGGTGGTCGGTGTTGTAGGCGCGCGCGTACGCCACGTTGTCGAGCACCGCGGCGCCCTCCATGCCGAAGCGCTGCGCCACCGCCAGCAGGCGCTGCTGTATAACTACACTGTAGTATCACCTGGACTCGGTCATCATGGCGCAGGCCTGCACCAGCAGCTGCGACTGGTGGTCGGTGTTGTAGGCGCGCGCGTACGCCACGTTGTCGAGCACCGCGGCGCCCTCCATGCCGAAGCGCTGCGCCACCGCCAGCAGGCGCTGCTGTATAACTACACTGTAGTATCACCTGGACTCGGTCATCATGGCGCAGGCCTGCACCAGCAGCTGCGACTGGTGGTCGGTGTTGTAGGCGCGCGCGTACGCCACGTTGTCGAGCACCGCGGCGCCCTCCATGCCGAAGCGCTGCGCCACCGCCAGCAGGCGCTGCTGTATAACTACACTGTAGTATCACCTGGACTCGGTCATCATGGCGCAGGCCTGCACCAGCAGCTGCGACTGGTGGTCGGTGTTGTAGGCGCGCGCGTACGCCACGTTGTCGAGCACCGCGGCGCCCTCCATGCCGAAGCGCTGCGCCACCGCCAGCAGGCGCTGCTGTATAACTACACTGTAGTATCACCTGGACTCGGTCATCATGGCGCAGGCCTGCACCAGCAGCTGCGACTGGTGGTCGGTGTTGTAGGCGCGCGCGTACGCCACGTTGTCGAGCACCGCGGCGCCCTCCATGCCGAAGCGCTGCGCCACCGCCAGCAGGCGCTGCTGTATAACTACACTGTAGTATCACCTGGACTCGGTCATCATGGCGCAGGCCTGCACCAGCAGCTGCGACTGGTGGTCGGTGTTGTAGGCGCGCGCGTACGCCACGTTGTCGAGCACCGCGGCGCCCTCCATGCCGAAGCGCTGCGCCACCGCCAGCAGGCGCTGCTGTATAACTACACTGTAGTATCACCTGGACTCGGTCATCATGGCGCAGGCCTGCACCAGCAGCTGCGACTGGTGGTCGGTGTTGTAGGCGCGCGCGTACGCCACGTTGTCGAGCACCGCGGCGCCCTCCATGCCGAAGCGCTGCGCCACCGCCAGCAGGCGCTGCTGTATAACTACACTGTAGTATCACCTGGACTCGGTCATCATGGCGCAGGCCTGCACCAGCAGCTGCGACTGGTGGTCGGTGTTGTAGGCGCGCGCGTACGCCACGTTGTCGAGCACCGCGGCGCCCTCCATGCCGAAGCGCTGCGCCACCGCCAGCAGGCGCTGCTGTATAACTACACTGTAGTATCACCTGGACTCGGTCATCATGGCGCAGGCCTGCACCAGCAGCTGCGACTGGTGGTCGGTGTTGTAGGCGCGCGCGTACGCCACGTTGTCGAGCACCGCGGCGCCCTCCATGCCGAAGCGCTGCGCCACCGCCAGCAGGCGCTGCTGTATAACTACACTGTAGTATCACCTGGACTCGGTCATCATGGCGCAGGCCTGCACCAGCAGCTGCGACTGGTGGTCGGTGTTGTAGGCGCGCGCGTACGCCACGTTGTCGAGCACCGCGGCGCCCTCCATGCCGAAGCGCTGCGCCACCGCCAGCAGGCGCTGCTGTATAACTACACTGTAGTATCACCTGGACTCGGTCATCATGGCGCAGGCCTGCACCAGCAGCTGCGACTGGTGGTCGGTGTTGTAGGCGCGCGCGTACGCCACGTTGTCGAGCACCGCGGCGCCCTCCATGCCGAAGCGCTGCGCCACCGCCAGCAGGCGCTGCTGTATAACTACACTGTAGTATCACCTGGACTCGGTCATCATGGCGCAGGCCTGCACCAGCAGCTGCGACTGGTGGTCGGTGTTGTAGGCGCGCGCGTACGCCACGTTGTCGAGCACCGCGGCGCCCTCCATGCCGAAGCGCTGCGCCACCGCCAGCAGGCGCTGCTGTATAACTACACTGTAGTATCACCTGGACTCGGTCATCATGGCGCAGGCCTGCACCAGCAGCTGCGACTGGTGGTCGGTGTTGTAGGCGCGCGCGTACGCCACGTTGTCGAGCACCGCGGCGCCCTCCATGCCGAAGCGCTGCGCCACCGCCAGCAGGCGCTGCTGTATAACTACACTGTAGTATCACCTGGACTCGGTCATCATGGCGCAGGCCTGCACCAGCAGCTGCGACTGGTGGTCGGTGTTGTAGGCGCGCGCGTACGCCACGTTGTCGAGCACCGCGGCGCCCTCCATGCCGAAGCGCTGCGCCACCGCCAGCAGGCGCTGCTGTATAACTACACTGTAGTATCACCTGGACTCGGTCATCATGGCGCAGGCCTGCACCAGCAGCTGCGACTGGTGGTCGGTGTTGTAGGCGCGCGCGTACGCCACGTTGTCGAGCACCGCGGCGCCCTCCATGCCGAAGCGCTGCGCCACCGCCAGCAGGCGCTCCGGCCGGAACGTGCCCTCCGTGTCAATGTACATGCACTTGCCTTCCCCTCCGGACTGCTCCACTGGCAACTGGGAAATTAGCAACGTATTTTTTTTAACCAACGAGACCCCTGGCGCAATGGCCTTGGGAACGGTATTTTGTATATTATTTTTTCTTTTATATATATTCGTTTTAACTTACGCCGTGTAAGGGAAGGATAAGTGTGCTAAAGGAGCAGATTATAGAAAGAAAAACAATTTTATCTGTCCTGCTAATCGGATTTCTGAAAAATAATGCTTGCTTTCGTTCAATATATGTAGCATGATCAAAAACTGACTAACATTGTATGAGTTATTGTATACATGAGATCAAGCGAGTTGCTATTAAGTTATCTTCAGAAGTATAGTGTGCCAAAAGTTTCTTGCTCTAGCTGGATTTTGTGGATCTGTGTTAAGGGCAGCCAGACCTGCGGGGCTAGACAAAGTAACAGTCGTTTAGCATTCACGACAGAGATTAGATAAGAAGAAGTTAGATAAAAATGTATGGACAAAACAAGTGACTGTAGAAAAACCACGTGACCGTATAGAGGAAGACACGCTTTTTTTGTAAATCGACTACGACAATTTGAACGCTCCCTGGCGTTCTCGCAGATGTTGTAGATAACTTTAGCGTACTTCGTATGACAATTGACAGCCGACAGTGAACAACGCTAAAAATAAAGTAAATACTGCTTTCATTTGTCATGTGTTCTGTCCATACATTTTTATCTACTGTCGTGAACGCTAAATGACTGTTACTTTGTCTAGCCCCGCTGGACAGACAGCACTTTGTTTCATTTATCTTGACCTCTGACTGTGTGCCCAGCCCACTTCCATTTCAGTTTCTGATAATATAATTACATTTGCATTATTACACATCTTACCTGACATGTGACAGCAAGTGTATGGCACAGTTGGGTCTTTCCAGTACGGAACTCTCCAAAAATCTCAGTGATCGACCCAGTCTCAATGCCCCCGCCAAGTAATCTGTCCAACTCCTTTGAACCTGTTGTCAACTGTATGATTTCTGCTCTGAAAGTTCAGAATTTCATTAACTTTAGAAATACATACAGAAGTAATATGGAACTCTATGATGTTTTTTATATCACACTCCCAGACCAGATAATATTATAAGAGAAAAAGCATGCATATAATGTGTGCGTCCGTTCTTTAGACAAAAAATTGTCGCTCGTTCCGCGCTCGCGAGGTAACGCCGGTAACGCCGCATGAGCGAGGTAACGCCGGATGAGTCATGTTTTTTCGTGCGTGCAACCGGCTCTATCGATTTATAGGACGTTGTCGTCCGTAAACCGACTTTACAGACAACCAATATATATTTTTTTAAGTTATCCACAACCCTCAGTTTCATGCTCTGTGATTTCATTTCTTTATTGACAAATCCTGTGAACAGTGAATTTTTGATCTTTGTATTAACTGAAGGTATGTGGGATTTAAAATGAAACTGTAATATAGTTACTGTTGTGGTAGACCATCTCTGCTGTTAGAGAGTAAAGTGAACAATAATGAAGATTCTGGACTTGGAAGGGCCTGGAAGAATGCAGTGAAGAGTCTACTTTTCTTTTAATTGGTTGCAGTAGCCTTAGAAAAGTCTTAACAAATATTCAAACTTTCACATTTGCAATAGGTATTCATAAGATAGCATTTTTACCTTCTGTTTTCTGTTTTTAGTCTACAGCACTCACCTTTTCTGGTGAAACTCAGTGGCAGTAGTAAATCCCATGGGCACTAATTTTGATGCTTCTGCCAGAATTTTATCAGCCTTCGCTTCGGATATGCCCTTTATTGTGATTAACCATTTCTTAGGAGCATATGCCACCGACTCCACTGTGTGATAACCAGCCTCTTCCAACTTTTTAATATCACCAGATGTGATTCCATTGCCCTTGAAACCAAACAAAGCAATATTTTCAATGATTTAACACTGTGAACTTTTATAGCCTTTAAGGTTTTATTATATTTTTAGTACATATAGGATCCCACTATATAACGACCTTCACTGAGCTGTTAAATGGATGAAAACTAGTTTTAAATCCAATAAAATGTGTCAGTAAATATAATGCAAATGGGTTGCCTAAAAAATTTCAATCCACAATAATATGATTAATTATAAAAAAAAAAACCATTGCAACATGAACTCCTATTTGGAGTTTTGTTGTTAATGTAGTTCAAATTAGTTTGCGTTTGCAATATTGTAGTGCAATCAAGGTGGCACATTGCAACTGTGCTTATTATTACCTATGATTTAATTATCGTATCACTTTCTTTTGCATAACAACATAGAGCAGAAATACTTTCATCACCCAGAAAAGTATTTCTGGAAAAAACACAATTACATCCAATCCAATTTGAACTATGATACCTTCACAATAATAAAGGCCAAGATTTGATTTTATTTATTAAATATCTGGAGCTTTGCTCAGTAGTATTACAGCTACTCACCAATAGATGGCAGCAGGAGTTTACTATAATAGTTTTACTTTGTGGGGTTAAAATGTAATGTTCTCACACCAATCACACAATGTCGCCACAACTTTATCGTCAATTTATATATTTTTTTTGGTAAATACAACATTTTCTAAAAATGAATCCTAGCTAAATCAATTTATCGCCCCCAAAACCCCTTGTATACTAAATTTCATGAAAATCGTTCGAGCCGTTTCCGAGATTCAGATTATATAGAAATATATATATATACACAATAATTGCTTGTTTAAAGGTATAGGATTTTATCGTTTTTATAATAAAATAGGGGTGGTCTTTAGTACCTGCCCCGTAGCGGACGGGGGTGGGAGGCGGAAGGGGTTGCAAGGGGGGAGTCTAACCCCCCAAGCCAAACCATAGTATGCGTAAAAGTTTTTGAGAAATAATTTTTAAAATGAAAAAATTCTTCACAGTCATCTAAGGTACTGTTGATCTATGACAGCTCTAAAATAGGGACCAATTCGGAACTGTCGTCTCCAGCGCTGCAGCCCCTTCGCCTTAGCGTAGCAAAGCACAGGCCACCCATGCTCACATATCCCTACTACAAGCCGTCTATAGAATGCCTAGTACTTCTACCTACGGACCCTACGGTTATAGACCATTGCTCTTGAGCAAAAGAACAAAGCTTACCTCTAATTTGTTGATCAGCTGGGGCCCACTATCTTCTAGGTCTTCGTCGACGGTTACTGTTGCAGCTGATGAAGTAGTAGCAGTCATTTGTTGTTAATTAACGCACCCAGATTGTAAATTATTACTTAACATGAGTTTTTTAGAAAGATATACAAGTTAGAACAAGTTATGTCTCTTTTCTCCATCCAAAATTTCAGATCCATAGAAATTAAAATAAAAGTAGATCTTTACAACAGCAATAATTCACTTTGTACTATGTAAATAAATAAAGAACACATATATATAAAAGTTTATTTTTCTTTCATGCATGGGGAACATGTACTTTCCGGATGTTTTGTTTTACGTTACGTCAGTGTCACACACAATTTTTATTTAGATTTCCCTCCATTTTCATCAGCATCAGCCAGTGGTACCTACCTACCTAGCAGTGTTAAATGTCTATGGTACCTAGGTTACTAGAGTGTTACATACACTTCACTTTTCTCAGTTATTGTTCTGTGGATGTGCTCTTTTTTTTTCATCACCAAGTTGCACCCAACTTCTACAAATATCTTCTATAAATATAGAACAAAAATATAATACAATTTTCTCAATTTTAGTTAATAATAAACCAAAATGACACAAAGTACTTACAACATACCTAACGACAGATATAAATAAATAATAAATAAATAAATAAATATTTTCTTTATTAAGGTATGGACCCAAAAAGTACAAAAGTACAATACAAATTACAATATATAAAATATTTTCTTTATTAAGGTATGGACCCAAAAAGTACAAAAGTACAATACAAATTACAATATATAAAATAAGTTAATAATAGTAATAAGGACAAATATAATGTAATATTAAAATTATAATTCAAATAATCACTGTGTGCCAGATATGCCGATGGAGTGAACTATGGAACAGTTTCACAAGATAGCTGCGTTAGTTCCGATTTTGACCACGCGCCAAGATAGCCTTGTCGCACTGTATCCAAGTGTTAGTAGTCTATGGCCACATGTCACTCAAGTCTAGGCTAGGCCTTAAAGGACTGGTATCCAGAGCCGTAAAATAAATTAAAAAAAAAAACAAGTAGGCTAGAATTAATGATAGGGCATCTCCATAGTTTTTAAAACAAGGAATACCTTTATTCAATACCTATATAGTCCTTTTCACGAAAGAAGTCCCATAGGTGCGGCGCTAGTAGTCGTATGTCTAGGCAATTATTGTATGTAAAATCTATTAGTTCCACTGATTACCGCGGAACTTCTTTCTTGAAAAGGACTATACTCTATGCACTACTCTCTACCAAAGATATTGTACACTAACAAGATTGAGTACTAACCACTGTTGCTAAGCTAAATTGACACTTATTTCTATCAATTTAGACGAGCTATTATCTTACAAGCAGTAGCTAGCTGAAAGCGGTCCTGAGCGAGACGGATAGATTTGGTCGTCGTGTCCTTGTCTGACATCTTGCCATCTCAATTAGGTTTGGTAGAAACGGTAGATTTTTTTATTTTTGTTTTTTATAATATACCAAAACGAAACATCTATAAACTCTGAAACTTATTTTAATAAGTTTCTACAGTTATTATAATTATTTTAAATGATAATTATTTCGTTGTATTAAAAAAATATATTATTATTGAGTTAAAGTAGTATTTATGTCCTTGGGACTGGTATTACTAAAAGTAAGATGGCGGTTTGTTCACTGCTGTTCTGTAGGGTAACCATGAATTACGTAGATCAAAGATTTTTCTTGTAGTAGGACTTTCATTGCAGATGTATAATAATAGTCTACTATTATAATAAAAACAAATCTCCCATGTTTATGTGTAAGCACACACCTACCTTAACTTCCGATCGACTGCACCAAATTGGATATTTCATTTTTTTATTGTTTATGATGGTGATATTGTGTAAAAAATATTATTCGAAATTCCCGGGCGAAGTGATAAATGAGTCAGCAGTCAATCAGTGGGTAAATCAGCACAAGCATCTAGATACATGTTATATTAATATAATATACACAATCGTTTTTAAAAATAATTTGTCCTGTGAATTTTTTTTTCATCATGGTCACCTTAAATTAGAAAGGGACGCTCTACCTGAGGTGCCCTCTCACGCAGACCGTTTATTTCATCATAGTGCTCAGTCTAACGTCTTTGCTCTCTAACGAGAGTTAAAACCACAGAACACAATACTCTGGTTAACATAGACAACCAAACAATACGGATAAGCGGGATAACCTCAACATTTGTTTATTTTGTTTGCTTTTGTCTGTTTTTGTTGAGAATGTATTAAATCTATTTCATAAAAGTTGTAAATAAGTTTCTTTAGATTTAATAAGTAGTAACTTCCAGACCTACATTGATTTATTGTTTGTGAATTAAGAAAAAATGGATGAGGTTGTATTACGAATTGGTGATACAGTTTTTAAAGCGAAAAAGGAGCTTTTGTGTGAATATAGCGATTACTTTAGGGCTATGTTCAGTGGATTTTACGTTGAGAGTAAAAAACAAGAAATAAATATAGATGTAAGTTATTTGTATGTTTGTACGAGCCTAACGAAAGTTCCAAACTATGTTCTAAATTCAAACCTCTTCCTACGTCCTAAACTTTCTTGCATTTGCCCGCTCATCATGTTACTTACTTTATTCATATATCTTTTTATCTTTGTCCTACATCTACTTGTATTACCATAATGCCCCTCCCTGTACAATGACTTTGGAAGGTCTTGGCTTACCGCTCCAAATTTGTCCAAATGTATATAACCTTTGGACAAAGTAGGTCCCAAGAGAGTGGGTTGCAGCTTCTCATTATAAGGTGATGGCTGATATATAAATAAAAGCCTTCTCACCAGTTTGTCCGTTCATCTTGCAGTATTTGTGTACAAAATATGATAAGATTAGAGAGCTAGAACAGTCATTAGTGGGTATTAAATATTAAAGGCTTTAAACCAGGTGTGGGTAAGCAATAGTGTGTCTACCAAACACATATTTTTTTTTGTCTCCAGAAAAGTAGGGGTATTGCTTAAACTTTTCTGGTTTGAAGCTTGCAATATGTAGTTTAAGTAGGAAATAATTTGTTTTTCAGATGCTTGATCCTGATATAATGGCTATTATACTTCAATACATGCAAATGGGCATGATACTCCTGTCAGAATATCCACTCTCAAAGATTGGTGAAATTGCGGTAGCTGCTAATTTTCTTCAAATAACAGAACTGTCGAAGCAGATTGAGTATGTCTTAGATATTCAACTGAGCGAGTGTAACTGGATGGAAACAATGGCCATTGCTCAGAATGCATCCTTTTCGGAGTTAGAACAGTATTCAGCTGCTTATGGATTGTATTCTTTCAGTACAATGACAGTAGACCACATTCCTACAATACAAAAATTAGTATGGTATTTGTCACACCCCTATTTAGATGCCCGAAATGAATTGGAAGTTTTCTTATTCGGTTTCAATTGGCTGTGTAAGCACAATAAATTGGATGATGCCTTACTAATTCTCGCTTGTTTAGATATGACAAGAGTTACCTATCATAATTTGGTGGAAATAAAGACACTAATGCACACCTGTCCGTTATCAGACAGTTTGTTTTTAGAAATTACAGATTGCTTATTATATTTAACTAGTAAGGATCTCAAAATATCAGAATCTAGTATGCATGAGCATAAAATGGAGTTACACGAGAAGTTCTCTGAGAGAGTTTGGTCTGAAACTGTTAAAATAATTAACAGCAGTAGACCTCGGTGTATAAAGTATGTTCCTGTGGTGCCTTTGTGGGTTTTGAAAGACGCAAGGCCAGCACTGTTGCCGCATAACTTTTACACTTTTGACGAGGACAAAGGTTTTGAACAGTACCTGGAAGTTGCGGAGAAGAGCCTTTGGGGTTGGAATGTAGCAGCATGGGGTCTTACCAAACTAGTGATTGTTGGTGGTGAACACGGATGGGGTAGTGGAGTTTTTAACAGAGATGTGAAAGTGTATGACACTTTGAGGAAGAAATGGACACAGTTTGGAGTGCAGTTGCCTCCGAGAAGACTTGCTGGTGTCACTGTTGTGGGCGATCTTTTGTATATAATTGGTGGCGTAGGTGAGTGTAGGTTAGTATTTTCTAAAAAGTCCATCACAGTCATACTCACACACTTAAAAATATACAAATATAAAAGTGTGGATGTAATTTATTTTTATTCGCCATGTAGTTAAACAATTTAAATTAATACATAATACATTTAATAGCAAGTAAAATCAAACTTATTTTACGTATATAAAGTTGCAGACAAGCTCCTCAACTCTAAATATTTTTTGTTTTAAGTCTAAATGTTGTGTGAAAATTCTTTACAGGATAGAATTAGATACAGCAGTTATATACGACTTGAAAGAGAGAAGCTGTAGAAGCATAGCAAACTTTCCTGATTGCTTACAGAGTCCAGCAGTTTGCACTCACAACAACAGAGTGTATGCAGTGGGATACAAAAACATTTACGTCTATAAAACAGTCGGCGATAGAGATAGCTGGGAGATGGTCGTCAGTACACTAATAAGAATGACTTCACTTATTTCATACGACGGCTATGTATACTGTTCACCGAGCTATTTGAGAAGGTTTTATAGATTCAAACCTTACGAAGATAAAGAGACTGCACTTGGAAGAACGTTATGTGACTTAGAAGTTGTAGGATCGTTTAGTAATCTTCCATCAGAAATGTGCAATTTAGGTAAGCATTTATGCTGACAAGAAGTATCAATTAGAATCCTTTACCTTTTTTTAGTACAATAATTAATATAGAATTATGATAAAAGATTTGTTGATGGTTTTGTCTCGTGACAAACTTGATTAACAAAACAAGAAAACTTGCACATTAATTTAGACTTAAACATTTAGAACTTAAACATTTAGAATGAAATCAAATCCTTTTTTTTTTTATTGAAAGTGCTTTAGTTGCATTGGGCATTTCTTTAGATGGAAAAAATCATTGAACTCGCGACATCGTTACCGTAACCGACACCACATTGTTACCGTATAGTACCATATCTCACGTTTTTACTTCTGTATTGCCATGCTGGAGTGCGATGACATTTTTGTCTTGCGAAAATTGTTGTTAATTTAATTCTAAACTATATGACTACAGTCAAACCTGAGTAAGTGAGAACTGGGTAAGGGAGTGAACTCTATTAGTGAAAGTATTTGCCAGGTCCCATCATTTTGCCCTCCTAACTTTGAGACTTAGGTTACTGAGAAACCCACTATAAGAGAAAAAGAAATCTCGGTCCCTTGAGCTCTCACTTAATCAGGTTTGACTGTACTTTTTAAACCTCAATATTTGATAACATTTTAGGTAATCGTCTCATGGTCTTCACTCATACAGAGTTTGATGAACTGACAGTGGAGGAGTACAGACGGGAGGGAGCTGAAGAGATATTTAGAGTAGTGTTGTCAGTGCCGATAACCATGAGGGTTAACGAGGCAGCTGGTTCCTGTTCCGTGGTTACGACGGTGCCCCCGCTTTGCACAGAGCTGCCTCAGTATCACACGGAATATCTTACACAACATACAAAAACATAGTGGTTATGAATGTTTTTTAAGGAAGGTATAGTACGATTCACGAAAGATGACCACAAATGGCGGGCCTATTTTAGGTCTCTTTGGACTTATCTAACTAATATTATGGTCTTATTTATTTTAACTAATATATATGGTCTTATTTAACTAATATATGGTAATTATTTTGGCTTGAGTCCCGCCATTTGTGGTCATCTTTCGTGAATCGTACTATAATAATGATAATGGTCGTAACCAAATTCCAATAGTCGTAATCAAACGACGAAGCGAAGATAATAGTAAAAAATGGTCAAGTGCGGTTCGAGCTCGCGCACCTAGGGTTCCGTACCATCAAGACCAATCGAACCAAAACACCAAGTTAATAAAACGAGCGAAAAATCACGTTTGTTTTATGGGAGGGAAATATTTATTTATTTTAATTTAAGCACTTATTTTCAAACTGAGTATAGAACTAAATATTCTGTGAATATAAGTGTCTACCTGTTGCCGTTATCAATATCGAGCAAAAACAAGCAAATAAATCACGTTTGAGGTATAAGAGCCCCCTTAAATATGTATTTTATTGTTTTTTAGTATTTTTGTTTATAGCAGCAACAGAAATACATCTGTGAAAATTTAATGTTTCTAACTATCACGGTTCCAGAGATACTGGGGACATAGGGATGGACGAACGGCGAAGTCTTAGCAATAGGGTTCCGTTTTTACCCTTTGGCTACGAAACTCTTAGAGCGTAAAGTTGAATGTAGTTCCTGCGAACGCAACATTGTCGATAACCGTGAAATTAATTTTACACCCTAAACCAAAAGGCGTGAAGTAAATTTTTCAGTGTTATTTTTTATTTTATTTCTTGATTCACAGTTTATGAAAATGTTACGTAAGTAAATAACCCCCCCTGATCTTGTATAAGCATTTTTTGTTTTTATTTAGTGTAGGTATTTAATACTGTATTTTACTCATTTTTAATTCAGTGTAAATTAAGATGGAAATAATGACATACATTGAAAACGTAGCTTTCTAATACGACAAAGAAGTACGATTTTACATTTGAATTTTTGGAGTAGGTAGGTATGTAGAAAATTCGTAAAGAGGTTCTATGGCATTCCAATATGATGACGTCAGGGCGACCTCCCTGGCGCAGTGGCGGCGCACTCGGGTTCGAGTGGGAGGTCGCGGGTTCGATTCCCGCCACGGGCCACTTTGGAATATTCTAATTTCTAAATTGGCTCAGGTCTGGGCTGGTGGGAGGCTTTGGCCGTGGCTAGTTACCACCCTACCAGCAAAGACGTACCGCCAAGCGATTTAGCGTTCCGGTGCGATGCTTGTAGAAACCGTTGGGGTAAATTCACTTAACTTCCAAGTTAGTACGGTAACATTTTAGGCTGCATCATCACTTACCATCAGGTGAGATCGCAGTCAAGTACCAACTTGTATTGAGTAAAAAAAACGCATTCTTCTGAAGCTATCTCAGTAATCAGTATAATGAGAAATATTAAATAAGTACTTTTAACTTTTCGTTACTTCATAAATATTATGATATTTTGTATTCAGTCAATAGTTTAGTTAAAACAAGCCAGTTTTGAAATATGTAGTTATTTCTAAGTTTTAGAAAAAATAAATAAACCAAAACAAGAAATAAAATAAGATTGTTGTTATTCATTTACATTTATTTTGATATTCATTTACAAACATACTGTGTAATTTGTTTTAATATTTGCGTACACATTACATTTTTTTTGTACAATAAATCTATAGTAAAATTTACGTTGTTATATTGTTAAATACAAAACTACGATATTAACGTGTCGGCATTTCATGCGATTTCAATGTGACTAGTAAAGTCAACTCTATAAGATTAATTTTTGCATTGTTTGGTTTTTAATTTTAACATTATTGCGTATGATCGTGCGTTTCATACATGCGGCAAGGCACTGCCTACTTTCCTAACTTTTTAAATAATGTCAAAAATATATTTATTTATAAGTCAAATTGAAAAACAGATTTAAAAAAATATGCAATTTCACAGGTGTTATCCCAACAAAATATATAAGATGTATAATGTTATTTACAATTTGTAAAACAGAAAAGCAAACAATACTAATCTTCTGTAAAAATTAAGGCCACTCAAAATATTGTTATTATTCTAAATACTATATTATATTACCGTAAAGCACCTCATTAATTATTTATTGTTGAAGTTACCTGATTACCTAAAACTGTTATGTGATGGCATTTTGTATTACACATACATCATACATGTTATCTTATATGAACAATAATTCTTAATTATAATAATTCATTCACGTTAAAAAGGTTGTCCCTTGTTCCTTTAATAAATGCTACATTAGATGACCAAGAGTCTTCCCAAAAAGCATTTTGATGATTGCATTGGAGACAGCAATTTTCTGCCTAAGAACTTCAACATTACGAATCTGAATTTCATCACGGAAATGTTGGCTCGTATAAACTAGGGTTGTAACGGAGGCCTACTTAGCGGAGGCGGAGGCGGATGCGGAGGTGAAGAGGTTCGCCTCCGCGGATGCGAAGGTTAACGGAGGCGGAGGCGGAGGTGAAATTTGTTGGGAAAATATAAATAAATTTATGATTAATATTTAATACTTTAATAGAGTCAGCAACATTTATTTATATTATATATAATATAATGTGTACAATTGTACATACATGTTCATGATTCATCTTAGTATATGTAATCAAAATTGACAAGATTCAAATTATATTTTACGAACAAAAGCTTTGCGGCTTTTTTGCCTTCTAAGCGGTTTCTCAAGGGTTCGTAAATTAAATCAGCAGCACTAAATAACTGTTCGCTTGGCACTGAACTTGGTGGCGCCGATAAGTAAATGCGAACTATGGGAGCAAAAACTTTATATTTAATGTTATATCTCCACCACACTAAGGGATCTTCATTTAGTTGGAGTCTATTTTCTTTATTATATTCATTAATTAGTGTTTTCCATATCATGACGTTGCTGTTGGTATCCATGCTGTCATTTTCCGATTCCTCTTCATCACTGCAATTCTTCAACATATCAGCCAGGTTGGAATGCACACTTTGTATTGGTGACAAAATCTCAAAACTTGTGCTTGGGTCAACATTACTTGCATTTGATGCTAATCTCGCTCTCTTGGCCACAGAAGGTTCATCATCGTCAACTCGGCTTGCAACATTCGAGTCATAAAGGGTTAGCAAACGTATTAGTTCGGACTGAACTTGCTCTTTAATTACGTCATTAAAAAACTTTAATTTGTACCTTGGGTCCAAATATGTAGCAAGCGAATACAGGCCGAGCGGCCGCGTCGCCTAGCGTCGCTCCGTGCGCGTTGTTTGTGATCGTAAATGAACTTCCGATATGACTCCGCATAAATTTTGCGGAGGCGGATGCGGAGGCGGAGGTTAAATTCTTTGCGGAAGTTCCGCAGTAACGGAGGCGGAGGCGGAGTTCCGTTACAACCCTAGTATAAACGAGGCTCAGTGGTAAAAGCACCCAGCCGCGATAGCTGGGGAACGCGGGGTAAAAAAATATACTTAATAATAACAATTAAAAAATACAATATTCTGTTATGTCCTGTGTAAGTCTGTCACAAAAAAAAATATCGATATTTTACTTCGATATTAAAGATCTAGTTAAAATAATCTAGGAGCCTACATTTTATTTACATGTACCAAATTGAGGTCGGATTTATTGTGTAAGGCCTCTAATTCCAGTTTACGTTTCCCTATAATGTAAAATTCACATATTTATAACGGTGTTAAACAATTTTTGGCTCAACTATAGCAACGCTACCCAAGGTATTTTCCGGACAATCTTTCACATTTTCACCAAAGTTTTATCACGTAACCTTTTATACTGTCTCCAACTTTCGTATTATCACATAAATTAGACGAAAATTTTAAGAAAAAATTATTACTGAAAATTCACAACATTGGAGTAAAATTCAAGACAATTAACTGACCATAGCATCTGACAACTAGAAAAATGACGTTTCATATGTCATTACGCAATTTGACATGTGTTTCGTCAAAACGTTTCGTTTTACGTTACGATTTGTTTATACTATGAAATACAAACGATAGAAAAACATTAATAGTTAAAAATAAATACATTTAATTAGCATTTGGTTAGTTTTCCTACAAAAGTATACTTCATTAGCATTAATATTTGAGTTATATTAAAGTAAATTATAATTTAGTGAAATATATTTCACTTGAAATATTGAAATGAAAACGAAACGTTTGACATTAAAAAAAAAAGTGGTCTCTCTGCTGTGGTTGTCTATGGTCGTTACTTGTTTTCGTACCTACGTAATTTCGTACGATTTTTGTCTCAAACGAGTTAGGGTCCAAGAGCGAGCGAAGCGAGCTCGGGACTATAGGGCGCCCCGACTCGGATAATTTAGGTGACGAAGAGGATGGCGGGGCCTGCAAGGCCCCGCCATCCTCTGAGTGGTTATTTTCTTTTATGACCACCCAGAAATTAGGAGCCCCGCGAAGCGGGGCTCCGTCGACCTGCCCTTGGAGGTGGTAAGTGGGAGAAGGTGATGGCTAAGGGTGTTTCTTCCCTTCCTCCCTCCCCCCTCTCATCTCCCTTCACCACGGCACTTCATAATTTTCATAATGCACTTCGTAATTTTCATAATTCATAGTAAAAATAACCTCGAAATTTTTAAATTTAAAAAATTTATTTCTCGGCAACTATTACGTTCCTACAAATATGGCTTGGGGGGAGGGTTACCCCCCTCCCCCCCTCCCCACCCACCCCCCTCCCACCCCCCTCCGTAACGGTAGCGTTGCTATAGTTGAACCCAATTTTTTGTGGTAGAGCCTCGGTATATATGTATTATCTATGGCCTCGGTAGAGCAGATGACTGCAATGTTACCAGTGTTGCCAAATGGTGGTAGAAAATTAAAAATTCTTTCAAAGTGGATTTCAGAAAATCCAAGGCACATTTATAAAGGCATCCTAATATACAGGGTTATATAAACAAATACCAAAACGCTCTCGGCCTCTAGTTGTTTACATTAACACTAACAACTTTGTTCTACGATTTTTTTAACTCGATACTTTGAGAAATATCAAGCAATATTCAACAGAGATACTCTAATTGCTTCTACTTTGTTATGTAACACGGCAAATGGCAACAACAGCGGCGCGAAGCCGGTTACGCTGATCCATTGTATTTGTATTTGGTGTTTGGTGTAATGTCACTACAGAATTATCATGATTTATTGATTTTTTGTATGAAATAAATCAATACTGAATTTTGAACTCGTACAACAAAAGCTCTTTCCATTCGTTTATTTTCCCTTTGACACATGAAACACGTAATGTAGCAATAGCGAGGAACCAGAAAGAGATCTCTCTCTGGTCCTTCGCTATTGCTATATTATCTGTTGTTTCACATGAAACAGATAATATAGCAATAGCGAGGGCCAGAAAGAGATCTCTCTCTGGTCCTTCGCTACTGCTATATTTTATCTGTTTCATGTGCGTAAACTACAGCTGGCCGAGAGCGATTTGGTATTTTTTATGTAACCCTGTATTAATTCACTTAACAGTGTTACCAGTTATCTATACATAAATAGTTATATTTTGTGCGTTGTTTTTTACGTCCACCCACCAGTCAGTTTGTGGAACAGCTCCTCGTCGAGGGTCTGGTTGGCGTCCTTGGCGCGCATGGAGAGGAAGATGTACCCGCCGATGAACTCTTGCACCACCTTGCAGTCCGCGGACTGCACCGAGAAGATGATGTTGCCCTCCTCGAATTGCACCATCATGTGTTTTATTTCCCAGTTCACGTTCCATGCCTGAAAGTTACACAACAAATTAAAATTAGTTCCGGCGCGAAAATTCAAATTTTGTTTAGTTTTTCACTAATAGTGGGCTAATTGAAAAAATGAAAATGAAAAATGAAAATATTTATTTTCACATAGGCCTAAATACAGGCTCTTATGAAAAGTCAAAACTCTACCGCCAGGTTCGGAAAGCAGGTTTGCACCGAGAAGAACTGACAAGAAACTCGGCACTAGCTCTTTTCAAAATGTCATTGCTACAGTACAAAATTGCTTATAAGGTATGAAAATTATAACAAATGTTTAAGATATCTTGTGAGGAGATGGAAGCATATTTCTATCATTCCAAGAATCTTTGTCGTGTATAAAGTGATTAAGATTTCGATTTTGAAAGAATTCGGTCCAATAACAAAAAAGTTCAAAATGGCGGCCACATTTCTTCAATTTTGACACCAGATTCTTACTCAATGCTTGCTGCCACGGTCAGATTTCGATTTTGAAAGAATTCGGTCCAATAACAAAAAAGTTCAAAATGGCGGCCACTTTTTTCAATTTTGACACCAGATTCTTACTCAATGCTTGCCGCCACGGTCAGATTTCGATTTTGAAAGAATTCGGTCCAATAACAAAAAAGTTCAAAAGGGCGGCCACTTTTTTTAAATTTTGACCACGGTTCTTTCTCCAACACAGACCGTCACCTACCAGTTATAGTACAATCAAAAGAAATGACTGTCTTCAATATGTATGATGCAGATAATAATTATTATAAATTCAAATGGAACCGAAGACTGTCACTCACCATCAAAAACAAATACCGTCTTCAATCTGCAGAACAACAGACGACGCCGTTCCCCGTTTTATTTCATCGCGGGCAGCGAGACGGCGTCGAAGGTTAAAAATATTATACTTAGGTACTAATCATTCTTCACTAAGGAAATTGTACCTATAATACTATATTGTAGTGGGAGTTTTTTCCTTAAGCCACTTAGGCTAGCAACATTATCAGGCTTGAGGACAGCATAGAGTAGGTTGGTAATTAGGGTATTAGACAGCATAGAGTATATTGAATATTTAGACAGTGTTCGGACCGATAGCTGTGTGTGTGCACGCACACATACATAAATATCGTGCGTCACTTGATGCTTCCGAAGTGTTAATCTGTAGTATATTCAATATACTCTATGATCTGTAGTAATCTGTGGCTTTTGTCTGTTTTTGTTGGTAGAGAATGTACCTATCGATTTCATAAAGTTGAAAATAAGTTTCTTTAAATTTAATAAGTTGTAACTTCCAGACCTACATTGATTTATTGTTTGTGAATTAAGAAAAAATGGATGAGGTTGTATTAAGAATTGGTGATACCGTTTTTAAAGCGAAAAAGGAGCTTTTGTGTCAATATAGCGATTACTTTAGGGCTATGTTCAGTGGATTTTACGTTGAGAGTGAAAAACAAGAAATAAATATAGATGTAAGTAATTTGTATGTTTGTACGAGCCTAACGAAAGTTCCAAACTATGTTCTAAATTCAAACCTCTTCCTACGTCCTAAACTTTCTTGCATTTGCCCGCTCATCATGTTACTTACTTTATTCATATATCTTTTTATCTTTGTCGTACATCTAGTTACTTGTATTATAACCATAATGCCCCTCCCTGTACAATGACTAATCAAAAAACTCGTCTTTGGAAGGTCTTGGCTTACCACTCCAAAGTTGTCCAAATGTATATAACCTTTGGACAAAGTAGGTCCCAAGAGAGTGGGTTGCAGCTTCTCATCATAAGATGATGGCTGATATATAAATAAAAGCCTTCTCACCAGTTTGTCTGTTCATCTTGCAGTATTTGTGTACAAAATATGATAACATTAGAGAGCTAGAACAGTCATTATTGAGTATTAAATATTAAAGGCTTTAAACCAGGTGTGGGTAAGCAATAGTGTGTCTACCAAACACGTAATTTTTTTTATCTCCAGAAAAGTAGGGGTACTTATTGCTTAAACGCTTTTCTGGTTTGAAGCTTGCAACATGTAGTTTAAGTAAGAAATAATTTGTTTTTCAGATGCTTGATCCTGATATAATGGCTATTATACTTCAATACATGCAAATGGGCATGATACTCCTGTCAGAATATCCACTCTCAAAGATTGGTGAAATTGCGGTAGCTGCTAATTTTCTTCAAATAACAGAACTGTCGAAGCAGATTGAGTATGTCTTAGATATTCAACTGAGCGAGTGTAACTGGATGGAAACAATGGCCATTGCTCAGAATGCATCCTTTTCGGAGTTAGAACAGTATTCAGCTGCTTATGGATTGTATTCTTTCAGTACAATGACAGTAGACCACATTCCTACAATACAAAAATTAGTATGGTATTTGTCACACCCCTATTTAGATGCCCGAAATGAATTGGAAGTTTTCTTATTCGGTTTCAATTGGCTGTGTAAGCACAATAAATTGGATGATGCCTTACTAATTCTCGCTTGTTTAGATATGACAAGAGTTACCTATCATAATTTGGTGGAAATAAAGACATTAATGCACACCTGTCCGTTATCAGACAGTTTGTTTTTAGAAATTACAGATTGCTTATTATATTTAACTAGTAAGGATCTCAAAATATCAGAATCTAGTATGCATGAGCATAAAATGGAGTTACACGAGAAGTTCTCTGAGAGAGTTTGGTCTGAAACTGTTAAAATAATTAACAGCAGTAGACCTCGGTGTATAAAGTATGTTCCTGTGGTGCCTTTGTGGGTTTTGAAAGACGCCAGGCCAGCACTGTTGCCGCATAACTTTTACACTTTTGACAAGGAAAAAGGTTTTGAACAGTACCTGGAAGTTGCGGAAAAGAGTCTTTGGGGTTGGAATGTAGCCTCTTGGGGTCTTACCAAACTAGTGATTGTTGGTGGTGAACACGGCTGGGGTAGTGGAGTTTTTAACAGAGATGTGAAGGTGTATGACACTTTGAGGAAGAAATGGACACAGTTTGGAGTGCAGTTGCCTCCGAGAAGACATGCTGGTGTCACTGTTGTGGGCGATCTTTTGTATATAATTGGTGGCGTAGGTGAGTTTAGGTTAGTATTTTCTAAAAAGTCCGTCACAGTCATACATACACACCTAAAAATATACAAATATAAAAGTGTGTATGGAATTTATTTTTATTCGCCATGTAGTTAATCAATTTAAATTAATACATAATACATGTAATAGCAAGTAAAATCAAACTTATTTTACATAATATATAAAGTTGCAGAAAAGCTCCTCAACTCTAAATATTTTTTGTTTTAAGTCTAAATGTTGTGTGAAAATTCTTTACAGGGTAGTATTAGATACAGCAGTTATATACAACTTGAAAGAGAGAAGCTGTAGAAGCATAGAAAACTTTCCCGATTGCTTACAGAGTCCAGCAGTTTGCACTCACAACAACAGAGTGTATGCAGCGGGATACAAAAACATTTACGTCTATAAAACAGTCGGCGATAGAGATAGCTGGGAGATGGTCGTCAGTACACAAATAAGAATGACTTCACTTATTTCATACGACGGCCATGTATACTGTTCACAGAGCTATTTCAGAAGGTTTTATAGATTCAAACCTTACGAAGATAAAGAGACTGAACTTGGAAGAACGTTATGTGACTTAGAAGTTGTAGGATCGTTTAGTAATCTTCCATCGGAAATGTGCAATTTAGGTAAGCATTTATGCTGACAAGAAGTTGATACTTAATCCTTTACCTTTTTTAGTACAATTAATATAGAATTATGATATAAGATTTGTTGATGGTTTTGTCTCGTGACAAACTTGATTTACATAACAAGAAAACTTGCACATTAATCTCTTTAATATTAAAAAGAACATTTAGATTCAAATCAAATCCTTGTTTTTTTTTATTGAAAGTTCTTTAGTTGCATTGGGCATTTCTTTAGATGAGAAAAACCATTGAACTCGCGACATCGATACCGTAACCGACACCACATTTTTACCGTATTGTACCATATCTCACGTTTTCACTACTGTCTGCGCTGCTGGAGTGCCATGACATTTTTATGTCTTGCGAAAATTGTTGTTAATTTAATTCTAAACTATATGACTACAGTCAAACCTGAGTAAGTGAGGACTGGGTAAGCGAGTGAACTCTATTAGTGAAAGTATTTGCCAGAGCCCATCATTTTGCCCTCCTAACTCTGAGACTTTGGTTAGTGAGAAACCCCCTATAAGAGAAAAAGAAATCTCAGTCCCTTGAGCTCTCACTTAATCAGGTTTGACTGTACTTTTTCAACCTCAATATTTGATAACATTTTAGGTAATCGTCTCATGGTCTTCACTCATACAGAGTTTGATGAACTGACAGTGGAGGAGTACAGACAGGAGGAGGCTGAACAGATATTTAGGGTTATCTTGTCTGTGCCAATAACCATGAGGGTAAACAAGGCAGCTGGTTCCTGTTCCGTGGTTATGACGGTGCCCCCGCTGTGCACAGAACTGCCTCAGTATCATATGGAATATCTCACACAACATACAAAAACATAGTGGTTATGAATGTTTTTTAAGGAGGGTAATAATGATAATGGTCGTAACCAAATTCCAATAGTCGTAACCACACGAAAAAGCGAAAGGATAATAGTAAAAATTAGTCAAGTGCGGTTCGGGCTCGCTCACCTAGGGTTCCGTACCATCAAGACCAATCAAACCAAAACACCTTAAATAAATAAAACGAGCGAAAAATCACGTTTGTTTTATTAAATATTTATTTATGTTAATTTAAGCAATATTCTGTGAATATTTTAAGCGTCTACGTCATTCCGTTATCAATATCGAGCAAAAACAAGCAAATAAATCACGTTTGTTGTATAGGAGATATTTTATTCTGTATTCTAGTATTTGTTGTAGCAGCAACAGAAATACATCGTCTGTGAAAATTTAATTTTAGTATTTGTTGTAGCAGCAACACAAATACATAGTCTGTGAAAATTTCACGTTTCTAACTATTACGGTTCCAGAGATACTGGGGACATGCGGACGGACGAACGGCGAAGTCTTAGTAATAGGGTCCCGTTTTTACCCTTTGGGTAGGAAATCTTGGAGCGTAAGATTGAATGTAGTTCCTGCAAACGCAACTGTCGATAACCGTGAAATTAAATCTATTTTGCACGATAAGGTTGACATTCAATTTTACACTCTAAACCAAAAGGCGTAAAGTAAATTTTTCAGTGTTATTTTTTATTTTATTTCTTGATTCACAGTCTACGAAAACGTTACGTAAATACAAATAGCCCCCCTGATCTTTAAGAATTTTTTGTTTTTATTTAGTATAGGTATTTTACTCATATTTTTAATTCAGTGTAAATTAAGATGGAAATAATGACATACATTGAAAACGTAGCTTCTAATACTAGGAAGTACGATTTTACATTTGAATTTTTGGAGTAGGTAGGTAGGTAGAAAATTCGTAATGAGCTTCTATGGCATTCCAATATGACGTCCTGACGACCTCCCTGGCGCAGTAGCGGCGCACTCGGCTTCGAGTGGGAGGTCGCGGGTTCGATTCCCGCCACGGGCCACTTTGGAATATTATAATTTCTAAATTGGCTCAGGTCTGGTTTAATGGGAGGCTTTGGCTGTGGCTAGTTACCACCCTACCAGCAAAGACCTACCGCCAAGCGATTTAGCGTTCCGGTGCGATGCCGTTGGGGTAAATTTACTTACCCTGCCAGGTTAGTACGATACCATCTTAGGCTGCATCATCACTTACCATCAGGTGAGATCGCAGTCAAGTACTAACTTGTATAGAGTAAAAAAAAAGTCGCATTCTTCTGAAGCTATCTCAGTATAATGAGAAATATTAAAATAAGTACTTTTAACTTTTTGTTACTTCATAAATATTTTGATATTTTGTATTCAGTCAATAGTTAAGCCAGTTTTGAAATAGTTATTTCTAAGTTTTAGAAAAAGAAATATACAGAAATAAAATAAGATTGTTGTTATTCATTTACATTTATTTTGATATTCATTTACAAACATACTGTGTAATTTGTTTTAATAATTGCGTACACATTACATTTTTTTTGTACAATAAATCTATAGTAAAATTTACGTTGTTATATTGTTAAATACAAAACTACGATATTAACGTGTCAGCATTTCATGCGATTTCAATGTGACTAGTAAAAGGCCTGATACACGGTTTCAAACGGCGGTTTGAAACTGAGGTTTCAAACCGTGTAGATAGTTGTTTTATGCCAAATTTCGTTTGACCTTTAAACGCCCTTGGTAGCGAGGCTTGCGTTTGAAACCACTGGTTCAAGCGTTGGTTTGAAACCGTCTAGCCGCTGGTTTGAAACCTCGCGTACGACAGTCGTGTTGCAGCGCCGTGCGCAGGCAGACGCACGCGGCGACAAAATGGCGCGAGAAGAAATGAAAAAAAAAAAGTTATGTATGTTATCTACGTCCAGTAGGTAAATTAAATTCATATGACTAATGGTTAATCTCTCTTTTAACCATTGCTTCATCAATATTCATTTTTTATTATTTTTTTCGTGATTTGCACACAAAAGAGCAAGACACGCCAATTATATTGGACGACCGAATGGCCTAGCGGTAGCAAACCTGCCGTCTGCGTCGGGGGTCGTGGGTTCGATTCCCACTACTGGTACATGTTTCTGTGATGAGCATGAATATTTTCCAGTGTCTGGGTGTTTTCCAATATATTCTATTTATGTACTTATATTAGTATGTATATATAATTATCAGTTATCTAGTACCCATAACACAAGCTATCGCTTACTTTGGGGCTAGATTGCGAGTTCTGTGATGTCCTTATATATATACATATTTGTTATTTAAAAAAAAATTCTTTGTTCTTTAGATAGGTTAGGCGCCATAACGCCTTTTTAGTGAACATAGGTGCGAGCGAAGAGACGTCCTATTCACGCAACCTTCTATAAATACTGATGGTTTTGAACCGTGTAGCCGGCAAAGCGCAAATCTGTTTTTTCTGTTTCAAACCGCCGTTTGAAACCGTGTATCAGGCCTTTAAGTCATCAATTTATGGGGGGCTGGCCAAGCAACCTCCTAGTGTGCCCGAGTGCTACGGTGCCCCTCTGTAGCGCACGGGCCGGTGCTCCCCGGTAACGTCGGTTAATAACCGACGGCTAATAGCTTGGCCCGGTGGATAGGTGACGTTTCTTCGCGTGTCCCTCTGGGTCCCAGCAGAGGGCACAGTGTCGAAACGTCTACACCTAAATCGGAGGAGGAAGAAAACCTCATTAAAAAATTACAGGTGGGGGCGGAAACGCCCACAAGTCCCTTCGGGGCACTACGAGGAAGACAACCTTGTAAAAAAAAATCACCGAAGTGGGCGGGAACGCCCGTCGAGAGGGATAATTACGGCGGCATATCCCTCTCGCAGGAGACGCACCGGTTGCTGGAGGACGAACATCTTTCTTCGGCTTCCGTGTGCGCCGGCCTGCGGGTGACGGACGTAAGGGGCTATGGCGTCCGTTGCCCGAATTCCATCAACAGGCCGAGGAGGTGGCGCGCCCTGTTCAGGACGCGCCTCCCAGGAGGAGCCGGCGGCGGCCAGGCTGCCGGCAGCAGCGACGGGACCTGCCGCTCAGGTGGCGGGTCGGGGCCTGGCGGGAGCGCGGTGAATACGCAAGTGAATCCCGTACTCCCGCCAACGAGGTCCGTCGTGGCAAGCGACAGGTTTTAGTGGGTGCAAGCCCCACATAACCCCTCCGTTTCCCCTGACGGAGGGGTATGCGTTAGGCATTTCCTGTCATTAAAAAAAAAAAAAAAAAAAAAAAAAGTCATCAATTTATAAGATTAATTTTTGCATTGTTTGGTTTTTAATTTTAACATTGTTGCGTATGATCGTGCGTTTCACACATGCAGCAAGGCACTGCCTACTCTCCTTACTTTTTAAATACATAATGTCAAAAATACATTTATTTATAAATCAAATTGAAAAACTGATTAAAAAAATATGCAATTTAACACTGGTGTTATGCCAACATATATTTAAGATTTATAATATTATTTACAATTTGTAAATATGTAAAACAGAAAAGCGAACAATACTAATCTTCTGTAAAAAATTAAGGCCACTCAAAATATTGTTATTATTCTAAATACTATATTATATTACCGTAAAGCACCTCATTTAATTATTTATTGTTGAAGTTACCTGATTACCTAAAACTGTTATGTGATGGCACTTTGTATTAAAGATACATGTTATCTTGTATCAACAATAATTCTTAATTAGGTATAATAATTGATTAACGTTAAAAAAAAGTTTGTCCTTTGTTCCTTTAATAAATGCTACATTAGATGACCAAGACTTACAAGTCTGGCCAAAAAGCATTTTGACGAATGCATTGGAGACAGCAATTTTCTGCCTAAGAATTATGAGAATATAGAATTATGCCTCGTATAGCTCAGTGGTAAAAACACCCAGCCGCGATAGCTGGGGAACGCGGGTTCAAATCCCGCTGCAAGTGAAATTTTGATTCGTATTTAAATTTATAGGACAACAATTTTCTTAACAGGTACGGAAAGTGGCTGTTTAGCTAAAAAATGTCAATATCTAAAAATATAAAAGCTCATTTCTATCAAAATTATTTTATTATATTTATTTATAATTGACATTCATAATATTATATTATATTTAATAATTATTATATTATAACATAAAGTTATTTTATAAAGATCTTGCAACTCTATTATATTTGGCAATGGTATAAACACATACATGGAAGCACTTAAATTAAAATGTACTGAGTCATTAATTAAAAAAATATACTTAATAATAACAATTAAAAAATACAATATTCTGTTACGTCCTGTGTAAGTCTGTCACAAAAAAAATATCGATATTTTAATTCGATATTAAAGATCTAGTTTTAATAAAATCTAGGAGCCTAACATTTTATTTACATGTACCAAAGTGAGGTCGGATTAATTGTGTAAGGCCTCTAATTCCAGTTTACGTTTCCATATAATGAAAATTCACATATTTATAAAGGTGTTAGAAAATTTTTTGTGGTAGAACAGATGACTGTAATGTTACCAGTGTTGCCAAATGGTGGTAGAAAATAAAAATTCCATCAAAGTGGATTTCAGAAAATCCAAGGCACATTTATAAAGGCATCCTAATATACAGGGTTATATAAAAAATACCAAAACGCTCTCGGCCTCTAGTTGTTTACATTAAAACTAACAACTTTTGTTCTACGATTTTTTTAAGTAACTAGATATTTCCCATTTTACTCAGACCTATCCCATTTTTCTCTTCACCTTACTCACACTTAAGGTAGCAGGAAGAAATCTCTTCTTTATATAGAGATAAGCTATCCTATGCATTTATTTTTCTTCTTTCTATTTTCTTATATGTTGGTGCATAAAAATAAAAATAAATACATAAATAAAATATTTTGAGAAATATCAAGCAATATTCAACAGAGATACTCTAATTGCTTCTACTCTGTAATGTAACACGGCAAGTGGCAACGACGGCGGCGCTAAACCGATTTCGCTGATCCATTGTATTTGGTGTCACAGTGTAATGTCACTACAGAATTATCATGATTTATTAATTTTTTGTATGAAATAAATCAATACTGAATTTTGAAAAGTCGTACAACAAAAACTGTTATTACTCTTTCCATTCGTTTATTTTCTCTTTGACACATGAAACAGCTAAAGCAATAGCGAGGGACCAGAAAGAGATCTCTCTCTGGTCCTTCGCTATTGCTACGAGTATATTATCTGTTGTTTCACATGAAACAGATAATATAGCAATAGCGAGGGACCAGAAAGAGATCTCTCTCTGGTCCTACGCTATTGCTACGAGTATATTATCTGTTGTTTCACATGAAACAGATAATATAGCAATAGCGAGGGACCAGAAAGAGATCTCTCTCTGGTCCTTCGGTATTGCTATATTATCTGTTTCATGTGCGTAAACAACTACAGGCCGAGAGCGATTTGGTATTTTTTATGTAACCCTGTATTAGTTCACTTAACAGTGTTACCAGTTATCTATACATAAATATTTTGTGCGTTGTTTCTTACGTCCACCCACCAGTCAGTTTGTGGAACAGCTCCTCGTCGAGGGTCTGGTTGGCGTCCTTGGCGCGCATGGAGAGGAAGATGTACCCGCCGATGAACTCGTGCACCACCTTGCAGTCCGCGGACTGCACCGAGAAGATGATGTTGCCCTCCTCGAATTGCACCATCATGTGTTTTATTTCCCAGTTCACGTTCCACGCCTGAAAATTACACAACAAATTAAATGTTTTTTAATTGCCAATGTTGTGCTCACTATAGATATACATGTAATTAAAAGAGTGTGTACTTTAAAAAATACGTTGTAAAACATGTAATACGTGTGTATTGTTTGTGTACTAAATAAATAAATAAAATAAATAAATTAGTTCCGGCGCGAAAATTCAAATTTTGTTTAGTTTTTCGCTAATAGTGGGCTAATTAAACATCGTAGGCTTATGGGACAACATTTATGCATCTACATGTTTTAGCGGGCACAACATTTATGCATCTACATGTTTTTAATAAAAACTCTTTACTCTACCATACTCATTTACTTCATATTGGTTCCCGATAACTTGAAATCGGGGAAACTGCAAAAAAATAATTATATTTCGGGAACCAATGAGTGAGTGGGAATAGAAGCATAAACATATTGCCTGCAAAATTCGTTGCCATCCTACAATGTGTGGTTAGTCTAATATTTGCAAAATACTAAATAAAATTTGAAATTCGCGGTCTGGTAGGGCCGAAACACCTTAATTTATTTTTGTGTGAACCATGTATCTAACGCACGGGAAAGCGCAGTGTTGGCAGACCTCCGACCAGATGGACTGACGACATTAAAGGAGTCGCGGGAAGGCGCTGGATACAAATGGCGCAGGACCGCGCGGGCTGGAAAGCATTGCAGGAGGCCTTTGTCCAGCAGCGGACGTCCGTCGGCTGAAACGAACGAACGAACGTCATCGGAAGAGGAGGAGGCTGGGAGTGGCGGCGGAAGGCACGTATAGTAGAGTCTGCCCCAGAAAGGGGAGAGTGATAAAAGGGACAAGGAAGTGAGAGAAATAACTTGTAGGGAGCTCAAGAAGGCACCCGAACTGGGAAAAGCGCCGAGAGCAAGTACCGCTCGGGTGTCCTCCCGCGTTTCGGCCCAAGAGTCCGAGAGGGCGGTGGGGCCATGGGAAGGTGGAGGGTTGTGTCCTGTTAAATTGGAAGAAACACAAACCTTCATAGTGCTAAACCGCCAGGTCTTGATGTGGTCGCCGGTGCTGGGGTCGAGCCGCATGATGCGGTTGTTGGCGATGCTGATGATCTCGTCCTTGCGGTGGCCCATGAAGCGCACCACGAACAGCGTCTGCCCGTAGTCGGGCAGGTTCTGCCACGTCTTGATGTACTGCAGCTTGGCCTCCAGCAGCGGCAGGTCCTTCACGTTCGCGTGGCTCTCCAGCACTCGCTGCGTGAACTGTGCCCACAATGTCACTTATGTTATAGAAAAGGATATTTTCACAGCCAACCAAATAAACTGCTTTTCACTTCAATTTCGAGGAAAGGTCGAGGATATGGGTTCGGTTCCGGTTTGGTCGAATAATAATACTCGTATGATAAAAGACCGGTGGCGCCATCTATAGACTGGTGACGCCATCCATCGGAGATCGCTACAACCTTGCTCTTCAGCTTTGTGCCTTGTTTTTATTAGCTGTGCTTCTGCAGCGCCGCCTCGGGCTGCGGCCGCTGCAGCGCGAGCAGCGTCTTCACCGCCGCCGCCTCCGTGCTGAACGCCGAGTGACTGTTGAAGCCTCACCTTGCTCTTCAGCTTCTTGAGGAAGCGCGGCGCGAGGTAGTTCTCGGGCTGCAGGTGGTCGAGGTGCGGCACGCTGTGCTTCTGCAGCGCCGCCTCGGGCTGCGGCCGCTGCAGCGCGAGCAGCGTCTTCACCGCCGCCGCCTCCGTGCTGAACGCCGAGTGACTGTTGAAGCCTCACCTTGCTCTTCAGCTTCTTGAGGAAGCGCGGCGCGAGGTAGTTCTCGGGCTGCAGGTGGTCGAGGTGCGGCACGCTGTGCTTCTGCAGCGCCGCCTCGGGCTGCGGCCGCTGCAGCGCGAGCAGCGTCTTCACCGCCGCCGCCTCCGTGCTGAACGCCGAGTGACTGTTGAAGCCTCACCTTGCTCTTCAGCTTCTTGAGGAAGCGCGGCGCGAGGTAGTTCTCGGGCTGCAGGTGGTCGAGGTGCGGCACGCTGTGCTTCTGCAGCGCCGCCTCGGGCTGCGGCCGCTGCAGCGCGAGCAGCGTCTTCACCGCCGCCGCCTCCGTGCTGAACGCCGAGTGACTGTTGAAGCCTCACCTTGCTCTTCAGCTTCTTGAGGAAGCGCGGCGCGAGGTAGTTCTCGGGCTGCAGGTGGTCGAGGTGCGGCACGCTGTGCTTCTGCAGCGCCGCCTCGGGCTGCGGCCGCTGCAGCGCGAGCAGCGTCTTCACCGCCGCCGCCTCCGTGCTGAACGCCGAGTGACTGTTGAAGCCTCACCTTGCTCTTCAGCTTCTTGAGGAAGCGCGGCGCGAGGTAGTTCTCGGGCTGCAGGTGGTCGAGGTGCGGCACGCTGTGCTTCTGCAGCGCCGCCTCGGGCTGCGGCCGCTGCAGCGCGAGCAGCGTCTTCACCGCCGCCGCCTCCGTGCTGAACGCCGAGTGACTGTTGAAGCCTCACCTTGCTCTTCAGCTTCTTGAGGAAGCGCGGCGCGAGGTAGTTCTCGGGCTGCAGGTGGTCGAGGTGCGGCACGCTGTGCTTCTGCAGCGCCGCCTCGGGCTGCGGCCGCTGCAGCGCGAGCAGCGTCTTCACCGCCGCCGCCTCCGTGCTGAACGCCGAGTGACTGTTGAAGCCTCACCTTGCTCTTCAGCTTCTTGAGGAAGCGCGGCGCGAGGTAGTTCTCGGGCTGCAGGTGGTCGAGGTGCGGCACGCTGTGCTTCTGCAGCGCCGCCTCGGGCTGCGGCCGCTGCAGCGCGAGCAGCGTCTTCACCGCCGCCGCCTCCGTGCTGAACGCCGAGTGACTGTTGAAGCCTCACCTTGCTCTTCAGCTTCTTGAGGAAGCGCGGCGCGAGGTAGTTCTCGGGCTGCAGGTGGTCGAGGTGCGGCACGCTGTGCTTCTGCAGCGCCGCCTCGGGCTGCGGCCGCTGCAGCGCGAGCAGCGTCTTCACCGCCGCCGCCTCCGTGCTGAACGCCGAGTGACTGTTGAAGCCTCACCTTGCTCTTCAGCTTCTTGAGGAAGCGCGGCGCGAGGTAGTTCTCGGGCTGCAGGTGGTCGAGGTGCGGCACGCTGTGCTTCTGCAGCGCCGCCTCGGGCTGCGGCCGCTGCAGCGCGAGCAGCGTCTTCACCGCCGCCGCCTCCGTGCTGAACGCCGAGTGACTGTTGAAGCCTCACCTTGCTCTTCAGCTTCTTGAGGAAGCGCGGCGCGAGGTAGTTCTCGGGCTGCAGGTGGTCGAGGTGCGGCACGCTGTGCTTCTGCAGCGCCGCCTCGGGCTGCGGCCGCTGCAGCGCGAGCAGCGTCTTCACCGCCGCCGCCTCCGTGCTGAACGCCGAGTGACTGTTGAAGCCTCACCTTGCTCTTCAGCTTCTTGAGGAAGCGCGGCGCGAGGTAGTTCTCGGGCTGCAGGTGGTCGAGGTGCGGCACGCTGTGCTTCTGCAGCGCCGCCTCGGGCTGCGGCCGCTGCAGCGCGAGCAGCGTCTTCACCGCCGCCGCCTCCGTGCTGAACGCCGAGTGACTGTTGAAGCCTCACCTTGCTCTTCAGCTTCTTGAGGAAGCGCGGCGCGAGGTAGTTCTCGGGCTGCAGGTGGTCGAGGTGCGGCACGCTGTGCTTCTGCAGCGCCGCCTCGGGCTGCGGCCGCTGCAGCGCGAGCAGCGTCTTCACCGCCGCCGCCTCCGTGCTGAACGCCGAGTGACTGTTGAAGCCTCACCTTGCTCTTCAGCTTCTTGAGGAAGCGCGGCGCGAGGTAGTTCTCGGGCTGCAGGTGGTCGAGGTGCGGCACGCTGTGCTTCTGCAGCGCCGCCTCGGGCTGCGGCCGCTGCAGCGCGAGCAGCGTCTTCACCGCCGCCGCCTCCGTGCTGAACGCCGAGTGACTGTTGAAGCCTCACCTTGCTCTTCAGCTTCTTGAGGAAGCGCGGCGCGAGGTAGTTCTCGGGCTGCAGGTGGTCGAGGTGCGGCACGCTGTGCTTCTGCAGCGCCGCCTCGGGCTGCGGCCGCTGCAGCGCGAGCAGCGTCTTCACCGCCGCCGCCTCCGTGCTGAACGCCGAGTGACTGTTGAAGCCTCACCTTGCTCTTCAGCTTCTTGAGGAAGCGCGGCGCGAGGTAGTTCTCGGGCTGCAGGTGGTCGAGGTGCGGCACGCTGTGCTTCTGCAGCGCCGCCTCGGGCTGCGGCCGCTGCAGCGCGAGCAGCGTCTTCACCGCCGCCGCCTCCGTGCTGAACGCCGAGTGACTGTTGAAGCCTCACCTTGCTCTTCAGCTTCTTGAGGAAGCGCGGCGCGAGGTAGTTCTCGGGCTGCAGGTGGTCGAGGTGCGGCACGCTGTGCTTCTGCAGCGCCGCCTCGGGCTGCGGCCGCTGCAGCGCGAGCAGCGTCTTCACCGCCGCCGCCTCCGTGCTGAACGCCGAGTGACTGTTGAAGCCTCACCTTGCTCTTCAGCTTCTTGAGGAAGCGCGGCGCGAGGTAGTTCTCGGGCTGCAGGTGGTCGAGGTGCGGCACGCTGTGCTTCTGCAGCGCCGCCTCGGGCTGCGGCCGCTGCAGCGCGAGCAGCGTCTTCACCGCCGCCGCCTCCGTGCTGAACGCCGAGTGACTGTTGAAGCCTCACCTTGCTCTTCAGCTTCTTGAGGAAGCGCGGCGCGAGGTAGTTCTCGGGCTGCAGGTGGTCGAGGTGCGGCACGCTGTGCTTCTGCAGCGCCGCCTCGGGCTGCGGCCGCTGCAGCGCGAGCAGCGTCTTCACCGCCGCCGCCTCCGTGCTGAACGCCGAGTGACTGTTGAAGCCTCACCTTGCTCTTCAGCTTCTTGAGGAAGCGCGGCGCGAGGTAGTTCTCGGGCTGCAGGTGGTCGAGGTGCGGCACGCTGTGCTTCTGCAGCGCCGCCTCGGGCTGCGGCCGCTGCAGCGCGAGCAGCGTCTTCACCGCCGCCGCCTCCGTGCTGAACGCCGAGTGACTGTTGAAGCCTCACCTTGCTCTTCAGCTTCTTGAGGAAGCGCGGCGCGAGGTAGTTCTCGGGCTGCAGGTGGTCGAGGTGCGGCACGCTGTGCTTCTGCAGCGCCGCCTCGGGCTGCGGCCGCTGCAGCGCGAGCAGCGTCTTCACCGCCGCCGCCTCCGTGCTGAACGCCGAGTGACTGTTGAAGCCTCACCTTGCTCTTCAGCTTCTTGAGGAAGCGCGGCGCGAGGTAGTTCTCGGGCTGCAGGTGGTCGAGGTGCGGCACGCTGTGCTTCTGCAGCGCCGCCTCGGGCTGCGGCCGCTGCAGCGCGAGCAGCGTCTTCACCGCCGCCGCCTCCGTGCTGAACGCCGAGTGACTGTTGAAGCCTCACCTTGCTCTTCAGCTTCTTGAGGAAGCGCGGCGCGAGGTAGTTCTCGGGCTGCAGGTGGTCGAGGTGCGGCACGCTGTGCTTCTGCAGCGCCGCCTCGGGCTGCGGCCGCTGCAGCGCGAGCAGCGTCTTCACCGCCGCCGCCTCCGTGCTGAACGCCGAGTGACTGTTGAAGCCTCACCTTGCTCTTCAGCTTCTTGAGGAAGCGCGGCGCGAGGTAGTTCTCGGGCTGCAGGTGGTCGAGGTGCGGCACGCTGTGCTTCTGCAGCGCCGCCTCGGGCTGCGGCCGCTGCAGCGCGAGCAGCGTCTTCACCGCCGCCGCCTCCGTGCTGAACGCCGAGTGACTGTTGAAGCCTCACCTTGCTCTTCAGCTTCTTGAGGAAGCGCGGCGCGAGGTAGTTCTCGGGCTGCAGGTGGTCGAGGTGCGGCACGCTGTGCTTCTGCAGCGCCGCCTCGGGCTGCGGCCGCTGCAGCGCGAGCAGCGTCTTCACCGCCGCCGCCTCCGTGCTGAACGCCGAGTGACTGTTGAAGCCTCACCTTGCTCTTCAGCTTCTTGAGGAAGCGCGGCGCGAGGTAGTTCTCGGGCTGCAGGTGGTCGAGGTGCGGCACGCTGTGCTTCTGCAGCGCCGCCTCGGGCTGCGGCCGCTGCAGCGCGAGCAGCGTCTTCACCGCCGCCGCCTCCGTGCTGAACGCCGAGTGACTGTTGAAGCCTCACCTTGCTCTTCAGCTTCTTGAGGAAGCGCGGCGCGAGGTAGTTCTCGGGCTGCAGGTGGTCGAGGTGCGGCACGCTGTGCTTCTGCAGCGCCGCCTCGGGCTGCGGCCGCTGCAGCGCGAGCAGCGTCTTCACCGCCGCCGCCTCCGTGCTGAACGCCGAGTGACTGTTGAAGCCTCACCTTGCTCTTCAGCTTCTTGAGGAAGCGCGGCGCGAGGTAGTTCTCGGGCTGCAGGTGGTCGAGGTGCGGCACGCTGTGCTTCTGCAGCGCCGCCTCGGGCTGCGGCCGCTGCAGCGCGAGCAGCGTCTTCACCGCCGCCGCCTCCGTGCTGAACGCCGAGTGACTGTTGAAGCCTCACCTTGCTCTTCAGCTTCTTGAGGAAGCGCGGCGCGAGGTAGTTCTCGGGCTGCAGGTGGTCGAGGTGCGGCACGCTGTGCTTCTGCAGCGCCGCCTCGGGCTGCGGCCGCTGCAGCGCGAGCAGCGTCTTCACCGCCGCCGCCTCCGTGCTGAACGCCGAGTGACTGTTGAAGCCTCACCTTGCTCTTCAGCTTCTTGAGGAAGCGCGGCGCGAGGTAGTTCTCGGGCTGCAGGTGGTCGAGGTGCGGCACGCTGTGCTTCTGCAGCGCCGCCTCGGGCTGCGGCCGCTGCAGCGCGAGCAGCGTCTTCACCGCCGCCGCCTCCGTGCTGAACGCCGAGTGACTGTTGAAGCCTCACCTTGCTCTTCAGCTTCTTGAGGAAGCGCGGCGCGAGGTAGTTCTCGGGCTGCAGGTGGTCGAGGTGCGGCACGCTGTGCTTCTGCAGCGCCGCCTCGGGCTGCGGCCGCTGCAGCGCGAGCAGCGTCTTCACCGCCGCCGCCTCCGTGCTGAACGCCGAGTGACTGTTGAAGCCTCACCTTGCTCTTCAGCTTCTTGAGGAAGCGCGGCGCGAGGTAGTTCTCGGGCTGCAGGTGGTCGAGGTGCGGCACGCTGTGCTTCTGCAGCGCCGCCTCGGGCTGCGGCCGCTGCAGCGCGAGCAGCGTCTTCACCGCCGCCGCCTCCGTGCTGAACGCCGAGTGACTGTTGAAGCCTCACCTTGCTCTTCAGCTTCTTGAGGAAGCGCGGCGCGAGGTAGTTCTCGGGCTGCAGGTGGTCGAGGTGCGGCACGCTGTGCTTCTGCAGCGCCGCCTCGGGCTGCGGCCGCTGCAGCGCGAGCAGCGTCTTCACCGCCGCCGCCTCCGTGCTGAACGCCGAGTGACTGTTGAAGCCTCACCTTGCTCTTCAGCTTCTTGAGGAAGCGCGGCGCGAGGTAGTTCTCGGGCTGCAGGTGGTCGAGGTGCGGCACGCTGTGCTTCTGCAGCGCCGCCTCGGGCTGCGGCCGCTGCAGCGCGAGCAGCGTCTTCACCGCCGCCGCCTCCGTGCTGAACGCCGAGTGACTGTTGAAGCCTCACCTTGCTCTTCAGCTTCTTGAGGAAGCGCGGCGCGAGGTAGTTCTCGGGCTGCAGGTGGTCGAGGTGCGGCACGCTGTGCTTCTGCAGCGCCGCCTCGGGCTGCGGCCGCTGCAGCGCGAGCAGCGTCTTCACCGCCGCCGCCTCCGTGCTGAACGCCGAGTGACTGTTGAAGCCTCACCTTGCTCTTCAGCTTCTTGAGGAAGCGCGGCGCGAGGTAGTTCTCGGGCTGCAGGTGGTCGAGGTGCGGCACGCTGTGCTTCTGCAGCGCCGCCTCGGGCTGCGGCCGCTGCAGCGCGAGCAGCGTCTTCACCGCCGCCGCCTCCGTGCTGAACGCCGAGTGACTGTTGAAGCCTCACCTTGCTCTTCAGCTTCTTGAGGAAGCGCGGCGCGAGGTAGTTCTCGGGCTGCAGGTGGTCGAGGTGCGGCACGCTGTGCTTCTGCAGCGCCGCCTCGGGCTGCGGCCGCTGCAGCGCGAGCAGCGTCTTCACCGCCGCCGCCTCCGTGCTGAACGCCGAGTGACTGTTGAAGCCTCACCTTGCTCTTCAGCTTCTTGAGGAAGCGCGGCGCGAGGTAGTTCTCGGGCTGCAGGTGGTCGAGGTGCGGCACGCTGTGCTTCTGCAGCGCCGCCTCGGGCTGCGGCCGCTGCAGCGCGAGCAGCGTCTTCACCGCCGCCGCCTCCGTGCTGAACGCCGAGTGACTGTTGAAGCCTCACCTTGCTCTTCAGCTTCTTGAGGAAGCGCGGCGCGAGGTAGTTCTCGGGCTGCAGGTGGTCGAGGTGCGGCACGCTGTGCTTCTGCAGCGCCGCCTCGGGCTGCGGCCGCTGCAGCGCGAGCAGCGTCTTCACCGCCGCCGCCTCCGTGCTGAACGCCGAGTGACTGTTGAAGCCTCACCTTGCTCTTCAGCTTCTTGAGGAAGCGCGGCGCGAGGTAGTTCTCGGGCTGCAGGTGGTCGAGGTGCGGCACGCTGTGCTTCTGCAGCGCCGCCTCGGGCTGCGGCCGCTGCAGCGCGAGCAGCGTCTTCACCGCCGCCGCCTCCGTGCTGAACGCCGAGTGACTGTTGAAGCCTCACCTTGCTCTTCAGCTTCTTGAGGAAGCGCGGCGCGAGGTAGTTCTCGGGCTGCAGGTGGTCGAGGTGCGGCACGCTGTGCTTCTGCAGCGCCGCCTCGGGCTGCGGCCGCTGCAGCGCGAGCAGCGTCTTCACCGCCGCCGCCTCCGTGCTGAACGCCGAGTGACTGTTGAAGCCTCACCTTGCTCTTCAGCTTCTTGAGGAAGCGCGGCGCGAGGTAGTTCTCGGGCTGCAGGTGGTCGAGGTGCGGCACGCTGTGCTTCTGCAGCGCCGCCTCGGGCTGCGGCCGCTGCAGCGCGAGCAGCGTCTTCACCGCCGCCGCCTCCGTGCTGAACGCCGAGTGACTGTTGAAGCCTCACCTTGCTCTTCAGCTTCTTGAGGAAGCGCGGCGCGAGGTAGTTCTCGGGCTGCAGGTGGTCGAGGTGCGGCACGCTGTGCTTCTGCAGCGCCGCCTCGGGCTGCGGCCGCTGCAGCGCGAGCAGCGTCTTCACCGCCGCCGCCTCCGTGCTGAACGCCGAGTGACTGTTGAAGCCTCACCTTGCTCTTCAGCTTCTTGAGGAAGCGCGGCGCGAGGTAGTTCTCGGGCTGCAGGTGGTCGAAGTGCGGCACGCTGTGCTTCTGCAGCGCCGCCTCGGGCTGCGGCCGCTGCAGCGCGAGCAGCGTCTTCACCGCCGCCGCCTCCGTGCTGAACGCCGAGTGACTGTTGAAGCCTCACCTTGCTCTTCAGCTTCTTGAGGAAGCGCGGCGCGAGGTAGTTCTCGGGCTGCAGGTGGTCGAGGTGCGGCACGCTGTGCTTCTGCAGCGCCGCCTCGGGCTGCGGCCGCTGCAGCGCGAGCAGCGTCTTCACCGCCGCCGCCTCCGTGCTGAACGCCGAGTGACTGTTGAAGCCTCACCTTGCTCTTCAGCTTCTTGAGGAAGCGCGGCGCGAGGTAGTTCTCGGGCTGCAGGTGGTCGAGGTGCGGCACGCTGTGCTTCTGCAGCGCCGCCTCGGGCTGCGGCCGCTGCAGCGCGAGCAGCGTCTTCACCGCCGCCGCCTCCGTGCTGAACGCCGAGTGACTGTTGAAGCCTCACCTTGCTCTTCAGCTTCTTGAGGAAGCGCGGCGCGAGGTAGTTCTCGGGCTGCAGGTGGTCGAGGTGCGGCACGCTGTGCTTCTGCAGCGCCGCCTCGGGCTGCGGCCGCTGCAGCGCGAGCAGCGTCTTCACCGCCGCCGCCTCCGTGCTGAACGCCGAGTGACTGTTGAAGCCTCACCTTGCTCTTCAGCTTCTTGAGGAAGCGCGGCGCGAGGTAGTTCTCGGGCTGCAGGTGGTCGAGGTGCGGCACGCTGTGCTTCTGCAGCGCCGCCTCGGGCTGCGGCCGCTGCAGCGCGAGCAGCGTCTTCACCGCCGCCGCCTCCGTGCTGAACGCCGAGTGACTGTTGAAGCCTCACCTTGCTCTTCAGCTTCTTGAGGAAGCGCGGCGCGAGGTAGTTCTCGGGCTGCAGGTGGTCGAGGTGCGGCACGCTGTGCTTCTGCAGCGCCGCCTCGGGCTGCGGCCGCTGCAGCGCGAGCAGCGTCTTCACCGCCGCCGCCTCCGTGCTGAACGCCGAGTGACTGTTGAAGCCTCACCTTGCTCTTCAGCTTCTTGAGGAAGCGCGGCGCGAGGTAGTTCTCGGGCTGCAGGTGGTCGAGGTGCGGCACGCTGTGCTTCTGCAGCGCCGCCTCGGGCTGCGGCCGCTGCAGCGCGAGCAGCGTCTTCACCGCCGCCGCCTCCGTGCTGAACGCCGAGTGACTGTTGAAGCCTCACCTTGCTCTTCAGCTTCTTGAGGAAGCGCGGCGCGAGGTAGTTCTCGGGCTGCAGGTGGTCGAGGTGCGGCACGCTGTGCTTCTGCAGCGCCGCCTCGGGCTGCGGCCGCTGCAGCGCGAGCAGCGTCTTCACCGCCGCCGCCTCCGTGCTGAACGCCGAGTGACTGTTGAAGCCTCACCTTGCTCTTCAGCTTCTTGAGGAAGCGCGGCGCGAGGTAGTTCTCGGGCTGCAGGTGGTCGAGGTGCGGCACGCTGTGCTTCTGCAGCGCCGCCTCGGGCTGCGGCCGCTGCAGCGCGAGCAGCGTCTTCACCGCCGCCGCCTCCGTGCTGAACGCCGAGTGACTGTTGAAGCCTCACCTTGCTCTTCAGCTTCTTGAGGAAGCGCGGCGCGAGGTAGTTCTCGGGCTGCAGGTGGTCGAGGTGCGGCACGCTGTGCTTCTGCAGCGCCGCCTCGGGCTGCGGCCGCTGCAGCGCGAGCAGCGTCTTCACCGCCGCCGCCTCCGTGCTGAACGCCGAGTCGGCGAGGGAGCGACCGCGCGCGCCGAGCCGGCACGCTGCCACCCAGTCCGCGTACTGCTCCTCCTGCCAACATCAATATAAAAAGGATTTAAGGCATGCTAAGTAGACCTGAACGGGTAATTTGTAAACAAAAAAAGACGTGTGGCACTCAGAGACTGCCGCCGTAAAGCTATTGCGTAGCTGTTTTTATCAACTTATGCAATTATAATTATACAACCAATGCCACCCAGAGACGAGTTGCTGAACTAAAGAGACAAGCGTGATATTTCAAAAAGTCATTAAAAGTTCTGCTATTCACCGATAGATGGCAAAACTAAAAAGTGTTAGGTTATTTTCGTTACGGAATTTCTGGTTTCGGTCTCCACTCTCCACGCTCTAGGCCCGCGATAGAAGCTATGCAATAGCTTAAAATTGCACATCGTAAGCTTATGTCAGTAAAATTACGAAAATGGCAGTATCGCCTTCACACGTTTTTCAATAAATTAGTCTGATTAACAACTATTTTGTGAATAAATCACGTCTATTTTGATTCTGAATTCTACAAGTGGATACTGACTCGAAGACTGAAGTGAAGATAATACTGCCATTTCTAATCTAGATCTAATTTCTCTCCATCGTTCTCGTTTCGTGCCGATGCTGTCGTCCCATCGGACCATGAGACAAAAAAATAGAGAGTCAAACATGTGTTAACCGCACTTGCGCCCTTATAATATCTACAAACCTCTGTAGAAATTGTTATTGAACTAGAACTGACTGTGAATCAAGATGGAATCAAGTGAACTTTCAAATTCATTTTACTGTATAAAAATTAAGTTCTGATGTCAACTTACATTCTCGCATTTGAGCCACATCTCGTGCATGGTGTCCTCTGATGGAATTTCCAATTTTATGCCATATCTGCCCGAGGCAGGGTGCGCATCTGGTGTTACCTGAAACAAAAATGGTTCATCAATTAAATCATATCTCATTTTTGGAAAATTGGGGATCCATATCCGGGCAGCGGGTGAAAATGCTACAATCACCCTACAACAAGTAATTAAAAAAAGGAATTGTGATTGCCACAAATCATCCCACTTCATATGACCACCAGCGGCGCAGACCTGTTATCAGACGAGCGCAGGTTGCGATCAGTTGAAATGGGAGGGGAAGTCACCGGCAAAGCTTGTGCGAACAACGGGGGCTAGACAAATTAATTTTTATCTACTGTCGTCAACGCTAAACGACTGTTCGTTTAGCGTTGACGACAGTAGATAAAAATGTATGTAAAACAAGTGACTGTAGAAAAACCACGTGACCGTATAGAGGGTCACACGCTTTTTTTGAAATTCGACTACGACAATTTGAACGCTGCCTGGTGTTCTCGTAGAAGGTATACGAGAACGCCAGGGAGCGTCGACTCGAGCGGAGAACGCCTTCTTTCTTTTCTTGCTTTATGGCTTTCTGTAGTGCCAAAACAGCACAATGCACTTCGCCAATGTCGAGTAGCTTGAGGGAGGCATAAAGGAGATTGGCCAGTTTAAAAACCTTGTAGATAACTAAGGCGTACTTTGCGTGACAATTGACAGCCGACAGTGAACAACGCTAAGCATAAAGTAGATTCTGCTTTCATTTGTTTTCATTCGTCACGTGGTTTGTCCATACATTTTTAACACGCTTTTATTAGCTTCACCTGTATGTTTGTAACCGACTCCTTTGAGCTCGATTTTGTCCTACTTTGAACGATCAGATTTAATTCAAACTTTGCACACCCGTCAAAGACCGATGACAATGCAATAATTCGATTAAAATATCCAATTAAGTATCTATTATTAATTAGATTAGCCAGGATTAATTAATTTCTTTCCGCATCCTTTGCATGCGAGTAAGAGAGATAGAGCGTGTTTTTTTAGTTTTTGACGTGACAACGTCTTATAAATTGGTTTGCCGGGTGACACTTCAAGAAATTGCGTTACGCTCCGCTCACGTTATGCGCTCACAATGAGAGCGAGTGAGAGGCACGCGTCCCTTCCACTCGGGCATGGTTAGCCCGCCTAAGAGCGAGAGAGACAGACATAAAAAGTGAAAGGCACGCGTCCCTTCCACTCGAGCACTTTGTATAAATAAATGTTTTAAATTGTTACTATTATTTCATCCTTCTTCCTACTATACGAATGAATATTCACATTAAAATTATTTTACCACTCTAAGTCGTTGTCACGTAAAACTTTCGCCCGTATACCGACTTTACAGGCAACCACACAGGTTTTTTTTTTTTACTATTATTATTGTCTAGTGTCGTTAACGACAAACGACTGTTACTTGGTCTAGCCCCGCTGGTTACAACTGTCGTCGTACCTCAGCGCCGCGCAGCTCGACGGCGTAGGAGGGCGCGTCGCCGCGCGCGGCCGCGTCGCGCGAGCTGTGGACGCGCAGCACGCCGTCGCGGCACGACACCCAGCCGCGCTTGTACGTTATAACTGTCGTCGTACCTCAGCGCCGCGCAGCTCGACGGCGTAGGAGGGCGCGTCGCCGCGCGCGGCCGCGTCGCGCGAGCTGTGGACGCGCAGCACGCCGTCGCGGCACGACACCCAGCCGCGCTTGTACGTTATAACTGTCGTCGTACCTCAGCGCCGCGCAGCTCGACGGCGTAGGAGGGCGCGTCGCCGCGCGCGGCCGCGTCGCGCGAGCTGTGGACGCGCAGCACGCCGTCGCGGCACGACACCCAGCCGCGCTTGTACGTTATAACTGTCGTCGTACCTCAGCGCCGCGCAGCTCGACGGCGTAGGAGGGCGCGTCGCCGCGCGCGGCCGCGTCGCGCGAGCTGTGGACGCGCAGCACGCCGTCGCGGCACGACACCCAGCCGCGCTTGTACGTTATAACTGTCGTCGTACCTCAGCGCCGCGCAGCTCGACGGCGTAGGAGGGCGCGTCGCCGCGCGCGGCCGCGTCGCGCGAGCTGTGGACGCGCAGCACGCCGTCGCGGCACGACACCCAGCCGCGCTTGTACGTTATAACTGTCGTCGTACCTCAGCGCCGCGCAGCTCGACGGCGTAGGAGGGCGCGTCGCCGCGCGCGGCCGCGTCGCGCGAGCTGTGGACGCGCAGCACGCCGTCGCGGCACGACACCCAGCCGCGCTTGTACGTTATAACTGTCGTCGTACCTCAGCGCCGCGCAGCTCGACGGCGTAGGAGGGCGCGTCGCCGCGCGCGGCCGCGTCGCGCGAGCTGTGGACGCGCAGCACGCCGTCGCGGCACGACACCCAGCCGCGCTTGTACGTTATAACTGTCGTCGTACCTCAGCGCCGCGCAGCTCGACGGCGTAGGAGGGCGCGTCGCCGCGCGCGGCCGCGTCGCGCGAGCTGTGGACGCGCAGCACGCCGTCGCGGCACGACACCCAGCCGCGCTTGTACGTTATAACTGTCGTCGTACCTCAGCGCCGCGCAGCTCGACGGCGTAGGAGGGCGCGTCGCCGCGCGCGGCCGCGTCGCGCGAGCTGTGGACGCGCAGCACGCCGTCGCGGCACGACACCCAGCCGCGCTTGTACGTTATAACTGTCGTCGTACCTCAGCGCCGCGCAGCTCGACGGCGTAGGAGGGCGCGTCGCCGCGCGCGGCCGCGTCGCGCGAGCTGTGGACGCGCAGCACGCCGTCGCGGCACGACACCCAGCCGCGCTTGTACGTTATAACTGTCGTCGTACCTCAGCGCCGCGCAGCTCGACGGCGTAGGAGGGCGCGTCGCCGCGCGCGGCCGCGTCGCGCGAGCTGTGGACGCGCAGCACGCCGTCGCGGCACGACACCCAGCCGCGCTTGTACGTTATAACTGTCGTCGTACCTCAGCGCCGCGCAGCTCGACGGCGTAGGAGGGCGCGTCGCCGCGCGCGGCCGCGTCGCGCGAGCTGTGGACGCGCAGCACGCCGTCGCGGCACGACACCCAGCCGCGCTTGTACGTTATAACTGTCGTCGTACCTCAGCGCCGCGCAGCTCGACGGCGTAGGAGGGCGCGTCGCCGCGCGCGGCCGCGTCGCACGAGCTGTGGACGCGCAGCACGCCGTCGCGGCACGACACCCAGCCGCGCTTGTACGTTATAACTGTCGTCGTACCTCAGCGCCGCGCAGCTCGACGGCGTAGGAGGGCGCGTCGCCGCGCGCGGCCGCGTCGCGCGAGCTGTGGACGCGCAGCACGCCGTCGCGGCACGACACCCAGCCGCGCTTGTACGTTATAACTGTCGTCGTACCTCAGCGCCGCGCAGCTCGACGGCGTAGGAGGGCGCGTCGCCGCGCGCGGCCGCGTCGCGCGAGCTGTGGACGCGCAGCACGCCGTCGCGGCACGACACCCAGCCGCGCTTGTACGTTATAACTGTCGTCGTACCTCAGCGCCGCGCAGCTCGACGGCGTAGGAGGGCGCGTCGCCGCGCGCGGCCGCGTCGCGCGAGCTGTGGACGCGCAGCACGCCGTCGCGGCACGACACCCAGCCGCGCTTGTACGTTATAACTGTCGTCGTACCTCAGCGCCGCGCAGCTCGACGGCGTAGGAGGGCGCGTCGCCGCGCGCGGCCGCGTCGCGCGAGCTGTGGACGCGCAGCACGCCGTCGCGGCACGACACCCAGCCGCGCTTGTACGTTATAACTGTCGTCGTACCTCAGCGCCGCGCAGCTCGACGGCGTAGGAGGGCGCGTCGCCGCGCGCGGCCGCGTCGCGCGAGCTGTGGACGCGCAGCACGCCGTCGCGGCACGACACCCAGCCGCGCTTGTACGTTATAACTGTCGTCGTACCTCAGCGCCGCGCAGCTCGACGGCGTAGGAGGGCGCGTCGCCGCGCGCGGCCGCGTCGCGCGAGCTGTGGACGCGCAGCACGCCGTCGCGGCACGACACCCAGCCGCGCTTGTACGTTATAACTGTCGTCGTACCTCAGCGCCGCGCAGCTCGACGGCGTAGGAGGGCGCGTCGCCGCGCGCGGCCGCGTCGCGCGAGCTGTGGACGCGCAGCACGCCGTCGCGGCACGACACCCAGCCGCGCTTGTACGTTATAACTGTCGTCGTACCTCAGCGCCGCGCAGCTCGACGGCGTAGGAGGGCGCGTCGCCGCGCGCGGCCGCGTCGCGCGAGCTGTGGACGCGCAGCACGCCGTCGCGGCACGACACCCAGCCGCGCTTGTACGTTATAACTGTCGTCGTACCTCAGCGCCGCGCAGCTCGACGGCGTAGGAGGGCGCGTCGCCGCGCGCGGCCGCGTCGCGCGAGCTGTGGACGCGCAGCACGCCGTCGCGGCACGACACCCAGCCGCGCTTGTACGTTATAACTGTCGTCGTACCTCAGCGCCGCGCAGCTCGACGGCGTAGGAGGGCGCGTCGCCGCGCGCGGCCGCGTCGCGCGAGCTGTGGACGCGCAGCACGCCGTCGCGGCACGACACCCAGCCGCGCTTGTACGTTATAACTGTCGTCGTACCTCAGCGCCGCGCAGCTCGACGGCGTAGGAGGGCGCGTCGCCGCGCGCGGCCGCGTCGCGCGAGCTGTGGACGCGCAGCACGCCGTCGCGGCACGACACCCAGCCGCGCTTGTACGTTATAACTGTCGTCGTACCTCAGCGCCGCGCAGCTCGACGGCGTAGGAGGGCGCGTCGCCGCGCGCGGCCGCGTCGCGCGAGCTGTGGACGCGCAGCACGCCGTCGCGGCACGACACCCAGCCGCGCTTGTACGTTATAACTGTCGTCGTACCTCAGCGCCGCGCAGCTCGACGGCGTAGGAGGGCGCGTCGCCGCGCGCGGCCGCGTCGCGCGAGCTGTGGACGCGCAGCACGCCGTCGCGGCACGACACCCAGCCGCGCTTGTACGTTATAACTGTCGTCGTACCTCAGCGCCGCGCAGCTCGACGGCGTAGGAGGGCGCGTCGCCGCGCGCGGCCGCGTCGCACGAGCTGTGGACGCGCAGCACGCCGTCGCGGCACGACACCCAGCCGCGCTTGTACGTTATAACTGTCGTCGTACCTCAGCGCCGCGCAGCTCGACGGCGTAGGAGGGCGCGTCGCCGCGCGCGGCCGCGTCGCGCGAGCTGTGGACGCGCAGCACGCCGTCGCGGCACGACACCCAGCCGCGCTTGTACGTTATAACTGTCGTCGTACCTCAGCGCCGCGCAGCTCGACGGCGTAGGAGGGCGCGTCGCCGCGCGCGGCCGCGTCGCGCGAGCTGTGGACGCGCAGCACGCCGTCGCGGCACGACACCCAGCCGCGCTTGTACGTTATAACTGTCGTCGTACCTCAGCGCCGCGCAGCTCGACGGCGTAGGAGGGCGCGTCGCCGCGCGCGGCCGCGTCGCGCGAGCTGTGGACGCGCAGCACGCCGTCGCGGCACGACACCCAGCCGCGCTTGTACGTTATAACTGTCGTCGTACCTCAGCGCCGCGCAGCTCGACGGCGTAGGAGGGCGCGTCGCCGCGCGCGGCCGCGTCGCGCGAGCTGTGGACGCGCAGCACGCCGTCGCGGCACGACACCCAGCCGCGCTTGTACGTTATAACTGTCGTCGTACCTCAGCGCCGCGCAGCTCGACGGCGTAGGAGGGCGCGTCGCCGCGCGCGGCCGCGTCGCGCGAGCTGTGGACGCGCAGCACGCCGTCGCGGCACGACACCCAGCCGCGCTTGTACGTTATAACTGTCGTCGTACCTCAGCGCCGCGCAGCTCGACGGCGTAGGAGGGCGCGTCGCCGCGCGCGGCCGCGTCGCGCGAGCTGTGGACGCGCAGCACGCCGTCGCGGCACGACACCCAGCCGCGCTTGTACGTTATAACTGTCGTCGTACCTCAGCGCCGCGCAGCTCGACGGCGTAGGAGGGCGCGTCGCCGCGCGCGGCCGCGTCGCGCGAGCTGTGGACGCGCAGCACGCCGTCGCGGCACGACACCCAGCCGCGCTTGTACGTTATAACTGTCGTCGTACCTCAGCGCCGCGCAGCTCGACGGCGTAGGAGGGCGCGTCGCCGCGCGCGGCCGCGTCGCGCGAGCTGTGGACGCGCAGCACGCCGTCGCGGCACGACACCCAGCCGCGCTTGTACGTTATAACTGTCGTCGTACCTCAGCGCCGCGCAGCTCGACGGCGTAGGAGGGCGCGTCGCCGCGCGCGGCCGCGTCGCGCGAGCTGTGGACGCGCAGCACGCCGTCGCGGCACGACACCCAGCCGCGCTTGTACGTTATAACTGTCGTCGTACCTCAGCGCCGCGCAGCTCGACGGCGTAGGAGGGCGCGTCGCCGCGCGCGGCCGCGTCGCGCGAGCTGTGGACGCGCAGCACGCCGTCGCGGCACGACACCCAGCCGCGCTTGTACGTTATAACTGTCGTCGTACCTCAGCGCCGCGCAGCTCGACGGCGTAGGAGGGCGCGTCGCCGCGCGCGGCCGCGTCGCGCGAGCTGTGGACGCGCAGCACGCCGTCGCGGCACGACACCCAGCCGCGCTTGTACGTTATAACTGTCGTCGTACCTCAGCGCCGCGCAGCTCGACGGCGTAGGAGGGCGCGTCGCCGCGCGCGGCCGCGTCGCGCGAGCTGTGGACGCGCAGCACGCCGTCGCGGCACGACACCCAGCCGCGCTTGTACGTTATAACTGTCGTCGTACCTCAGCGCCGCGCAGCTCGACGGCGTAGGAGGGCGCGTCGCCGCGCGCGGCCGCGTCGCGCGAGCTGTGGACGCGCAGCACGCCGTCGCGGCACGACACCCAGCCGCGCTTGTACGTTATAACTGTCGTCGTACCTCAGCGCCGCGCAGCTCGACGGCGTAGGAGGGCGCGTCGCCGCGCGCGGCCGCGTCGCGCGAGCTGTGGACGCGCAGCACGCCGTCGCGGCACGACACCCAGCCGCGCTTGTACGCGCGCAGCGTGAACCGCTGCCGTCTGCGCAAACCACAATAGTACATTTAAATATAAGTGCGGAAAGTTCGAGTCCCGGTTTGTTGACCCAAGCCGAAGGCGAGGGTCAACTATGAGGACGAGTAAAAATGACAATTCCGCGCGTGCATTGAACGACGTTTTTTAATACATTTGCGAAAAAAGCATTGGTTTTACTTGTTTGCCTGCTCCGTGTTTGCATAACGTGTTTGTGTTTATGCGCTCCTGGTACGCCAGCTCCGGTGCCGCGTAGGAGGAAAACACAAAAGCACTAGTACGGAAAAGAATAACTTTGCGCACGCTAAACATACATGGAAATGTCAACTTTGAACTTTGTATTAAAAAGATAAAGCTATGAAGATGCCCAATTCATCCATTCTAACCTAGACCACGGAACCCTAAATAGGTACAGAAGGCCCACTCTGCACGATGATGTGAGACTGGCCTGGCCTGCCTAGACTTGCGTGACATGCGGCGCCATGATGAGCGCCAAGATTTCTTGACAAATGTTCATGTACTGAGTTACTACCCTCGGTGATGCCATCTTATACGCCACTTGACAAATTAAAAATAGTCACGCTAATTTTGTAGACGGGGCCAGTCCATATTGTTTCCTTGGTCTGTGGCGCAAACGTATTATACTAACAACAGTGCCACCAATCTGTCGGTTAATAAGTACACACATACATATAACATAAAACAAATATAATACAATAGACAAACATACAATTATAAATTTTAAGCAATAAAGATATTTAAATAAATAAATAAATAAATAAAAATACAATACAAGAATTATAATAAATATTTACATAATACACAAATATAATTTTTTAAGTGAGTAGGAACTCATTAAAAACAATCTTCGAGAGACAACAGATTTTATTCATGTATGGTCTATCTGGACAAGCAGTTAGGTACATCAAGGTTGTTAGCCTGAATTAATTTTCTACTACCCGTTCGCAGAAGCCTTGCCCCTCCCACTTCATACTACCGCGACCCGCGCTCGTCCGTTATCAGACGAATGCGGGCCGCGGTATTATGAGGTGGGAGGGGAAGTCACCGGCAAAGCTTCTTCGAACGGGTTATGTTATTGTAATAAGTAGGGTTAGTAGAAGTTTTTGTACAAATTTTTAGTCGAAGAGCTTCGCACAAACGAGCTGAATTCCTCCATACATATACAGCCAACGCCACCTATTGACATGTCAACGGCTGTCCATAGATGGCGCTGGCTGTAAATGTATGGAGAGATTTTGTTGTTCGTTTGAGCGCAGAGCGACCTCGAAATGTGTACAAAAACCTGTGTTAAACCTACAGGTAATAACACATTATAATTACAAATTGGAAAACTATACAAAAAAAAAACCTTAAGTAAGTATAAAAGGTTGGCATGCTTTGCTGGGGTAAATAAGACTGTCCTTACGAGAGTATGCAGCTATCGCCGCGAAACGTCCTTTGAACGCCGTCGGAAATAAAATAAATATTACTTATTTTAAAATTAAATAATATTTATATTAAATAAGTAATTTTAGTATAGGATCCCGATATACAACGACCTTCACCGAGATGCTTATTTGATGAAACATATTTTATATTTAATTTAGTATATCAATAAGTATATTGCATATGGGTTGTCAAACAAATTTCAGTCCAGGATATGATTAATTAATAATTAAAAAAAAAATTTTTTTTCAACATTTTACCGGTTTGCTTATTGGACAAATCCTATACCAATCGAAAGTCTGAAGCCCATAGAATATGAAAACGTTGGGTTGTTTATTCTTTTCCTGTCACAACTCTCGGGTAGCCAGGTATAAACAGGTGCATAAATTTAGCATTTTGCACCGGTCTGATTATTGAATTAAAATTAAATGAAAATAAAGATTATTTCATTCTGAACACGATGGTATAAAGCTGCCTGCGAAAAATCAGTCCAGAATTCCGGTTGTCGAATTTTGAAAAGTGAAATATAGTCCATTGAAATGTTACATTTTTTAGGCCTAACCTTGCGTTTTTTAGAGGACGCAATATTTGATGTGTAGTGGGGGTCAGTGTAAAGCTAAAACCAAGTTTGTGGGGTCGCCACCCTTGTCCACCACGGCCGCCATCTTGAAAATATGGGTTGAAATGGTTTTTACGATATATTTCTTAAACTATTTGTTTGATTAAAAAAAATTGTTAACATTTTTTGTTACAAATTAAATTCTCTACAACTTTGATCCAGTAACTTTTGGTCCAGTAACTATAAATAAAAAAGTTATAAGTGAAAATGATCAGAAATTCGAGATATTTTTATATAACTTTTTTTTAATCATTTTACGAAAAAATCATACCAGACCATTTTTGTAGATCGTTTTTTGAGGAACAACTTTTATTCACAACATTTTTTCATTAAGTCAATAACTAAGGTTTTACAGCGCTCCGCAGTGAGTACTATTTTTCAGTACTCTTAACTATACGTATATTATACGTGTACGTACTAATAATGTGTCATCAGTTGTTTTTTTTGTTATTATAATTTTTTTAATCACAAATTTTGCAATATTATTAATATTATTAATAATAATTACTTATTGACTTTTCCACTCCATTAAAGGATTTTACATTTATTGATTTTTAAAATAATTTTAAATCTGACGGCCGTTACCGAGAATCCAGTTCAGGTAGAAAATACCCAAGTGACCATGAGGGAACAAAAGAACAGCTGCCTGCTATTTATATTAATAATATTGCAAAATTTGTGATTAAAAAAAATATAATAACAAAAAAAAAAAACAACTGATGACACATTATTAGTACGTACACGTATAATATACGTATAGTTAAGAGTACTGAAAAATAGTACTCACTTCGGAGCGCTGTAAAACCTTAGCTATTGACTTAATGAAAAAATGTTGTGAATAAAAGTTGTTCCTCAAAAAACGATCTACAAAAATGGTCTGGTATGATTTTTTCGTAAAATGATTAAAAAAAAGTTATATAAAAATCTCGAATTTCTGATCATTTTCACTTATAACTTTTTTATTTATAGTTACTGGACCAAAAGTTACTGGATCAAAGTTATAGAGAATTTAATTTGTAACAAAAAATGTTAACAATTTTTTTAATCAAACAAATAGTTTAAGAGATATATCGTAAAAACCATTTCAACCCCTATTTTCAAGATGGCGGCCGTGGTGGACAAGGGTGGCGACCCCACAAACTTGGTTTTAGCTTTACACTGACCCCCACTACACATCAAAAATTGCGTCCTCTAAAAAACGCAAGGTTAGGCCTAAAAAATGTAACATTTCAATGGACTATATTTCACTTTTCAAAATTCGACAACCGGAATTCTGGACTGATTTTTCGCAGGCAGCTTTATACCATCGTGTTCAGAATGAAATAATCTTTATTTTCATTTAATTTTAATTCAATAATCAGACCGGTGCAAAATGCTAAATTTATGCACATGTTTATACCTGGCTACCCGAGAGTTGTGACAGGAAAAGAATAAACAACCCAACGTTTTCATATTCTATGGGCTTCAGACTTTCGATTGGTATAGAATTTGTCTAATAAGCAAACCGGTGAAATGTTGAAAAAAAAAATTTTTTTTTAATTATTAATTAATCATATCCTGGACTGAAATTTGTTTGACAACCCATATGCAATATACTTATTAATATACTAAATTAAATATAAAATATGTTTCATCAAATAAGCATCTCGGTGAAGGTCGTTGTATATCGGGATCTTAGGCTATTTAATATATCTACACACATAAGTATAAAGGTGTACAAAAACTAAATATGAATATATTTTTTTATCATCGAGACTTAGTGCGTGTACAAAACAACAATGTATTTGAGGTCAAATTCTTTAGACCGAGTGGTCGATCGCCTTCTCCCCCCCCCCTCTCCCCCTCACTGAGCAAACTGTGCAAAAATGTTGGTCTTCTAGAACCAAGGGGGTTGGCAATAATAAGTAAGAACTTTTCTATATTAAAACGTTCGTAGGTCTTGAAGTAAGTATACAAATTAATTCAATAAAAAATACCAAAACACTCTCGGCATGTAATTTCTTTCATTTAAACCTTTAACTTTTGTTCTACAACTTTTCGAAATTCGATATTTATTTTCATTGAATTTTGTGAATGTTGTGAATTGAAGTGACAAAATACATGCGAGCGCCGGGTAAGTGACCTTTCACTGCTAGACAGGGCAACAGAACGCAATAGTACCTTATATATAGGCGATAAGAGCTACAGGATAACACACTGCACGTATACAGTGTGAGTCTTCATAATGTGCACATATTGAAATGAGGGAAACTATGCTTAATTTTATCGACGGAAAACGTATTAAAAAAAATCTAAAAAATTTTTTAATATTTTTTTGGAATTTTTAAAATTTTTGTTCGCTACTATGACCTTTGTGTAAACAAAACGGTGTAACTTTTAAACTAAATGATCTATCACGATGAATCAAACTTATTAATGATTGGAAATAATGGTCCGTCCTCATGAAATGAAAATTGTCGAAAAAAATTACCCTCAATGGAAAATACACGTGTTTTTAATAAAACTTCTTGTTTTTTTTTTCACTAATTTTTACAATAATCGTAAAATTTCTCAATAAAATGCCCCCATTGTGTGCCTTTTTTATTACTTTAAATTATTCCTCATTGTATTAGCTACCTAACGGTAAAAATTGCATGTTTGTAACTTAATCCTAACATTTCTTTTTAACTGTTCAAAAATAGCACTCCAAACGCGCAAGTTATTGTTTTCCTAAGGAGGGTTCTACGTGATATCTACAATCTCAATAATTAGTGCGTAGCCGTGTGCTAGGCCTTTCTTTAACACTTGATAATATCATCCAATCAAACCAAACATCCAATTTTTTCTTGGTATAAGTAAAAAATCGAATCTAACGCGGGCGGAGCTGCGGGCAAAAGCTAGTATATAAATATTGCACAAAATACTAAGTTACAAAGAAAGTCGTAGAAAAAAAGTTGTTAGTTTTAATGTAAACAACTATAAGCCGAGAGCGATTTGGTATTTTTTATCACCCTGTATAATATAACAAGATAGATACAGTTGTTATAGTCGAGTTGGACTCACCCGCGGTACTTCAAGTAGCCGGCCAGCTCGGGCACGTGCGTGATGTCGGGGCGCGCGGGCGGGCCGCCCTCCAGCTGCACCTGCAGCTCGCTGAGCGCGGCGTTGTTATAGTCGAGTTGGACTCACCCGCGGTACTTCAAGTAGCCGGCCAGCTCGGGCACGTGCGTGATGTCGGGGCGCGCGGGCGGGCCGCCCTCCAGCTGCACCTGCAGCTCGCTGAGCGCGGCGTTGTTATAGTCGAGTTGGACTCACCCGCGGTACTTCAAGTAGCCGGCCAGCTCGGGCACGTGCGTGATGTCGGGGCGCGCGGGCGGGCCGCCCTCCAGCTGCACCTGCAGCTCGCTGAGCGCGGCGTTGTTATAGTCGAGTTGGACTCACCCGCGGTACTTCAAGTAGCCGGCCAGCTCGGGCACGTGCGTGATGTCGGGGCGCGCGGGCGGGCCGCCCTCCAGCTGCACCTGCAGCTCGCTGAGCGCGGCGTTGTTATAGTCGAGTTGGACTCACCCGCGGTACTTCAAGTAGCCGGCCAGCTCGGGCACGTGCGTGATGTCGGGGCGCGCGGGCGGGCCGCCCTCCAGCTGCACCTGCAGCTCGCTGAGCGCGGCGTTGTTATAGTCGAGTTGGACTCACCCGCGGTACTTCAAGTAGCCGGCCAGCTCGGGCACGTGCGTGATGTCGGGGCGCGCGGGCGGGCCGCCCTCCAGCTGCACCTGCAGCTCGCTGAGCGCGGCGTTGTTATAGTCGAGTTGGACTCACCCGCGGTACTTCAAGTAGCCGGCCAGCTCGGGCACGTGCGTGATGTCGGGGCGCGCGGGCGGGCCGCCCTCCAGCTGCACCTGCAGCTCGCTGAGCGCGGCGTTGTTATAGTCGAGTTGGACTCACCCGCGGTACTTCAAGTAGCCGGCCAGCTCGGGCACGTGCGTGATGTCGGGGCGCGCGGGCGGGCCGCCCTCCAGCTGCACCTGCAGCTCGCTGAGCGCGGCGTTGTTATAGTCGAGTTGGACTCACCCGCGGTACTTCAAGTAGCCGGCCAGCTCGGGCACGTGCGTGATGTCGGGGCGCGCGGGCGGGCCGCCCTCCAGCTGCACCTGCAGCTCGCTGAGCGCGGCGTTGTTATAGTCGAGTTGGACTCACCCGCGGTACTTCAAGTAGCCGGCCAGCTCGGGCACGTGCGTGATGTCGGGGCGCGCGGGCGGGCCGCCCTCCAGCTGCACCTGCAGCTCGCTGAGCGCGGCGTTGTTATAGTCGAGTTGGACTCACCCGCGGTACTTCAAGTAGCCGGCCAGCTCGGGCACGTGCGTGATGTCGGGGCGCGCGGGCGGGCCGCCCTCCAGCTGCACCTGCAGCTCGCTGAGCGCGGCGTTGTTATAGTCGAGTTGGACTCACCCGCGGTACTTCAAGTAGCCGGCCAGCTCGGGCACGTGCGTGATGTCGGGGCGCGCGGGCGGGCCGCCCTCCAGCTGCACCTGCAGCTCGCTGAGCGCGGCGTTGTTATAGTCGAGTTGGACTCACCCGCGGTACTTCAAGTAGCCGGCCAGCTCGGGCACGTGCGTGATGTCGGGGCGCGCGGGCGGGCCGCCCTCCAGCTGCACCTGCAGCTCGCTGAGCGCGGCGTTGTTATAGTCGAGTTGGACTCACCCGCGGTACTTCAAGTAGCCGGCCAGCTCGGGCACGTGCGTGATGTCGGGGCGCGCGGGCGGGCCGCCCTCCAGCTGCACCTGCAGCTCGCTGAGCGCGGCGTTGTTATAGTCGAGTTGGACTCACCCGCGGTACTTCAAGTAGCCGGCCAGCTCGGGCACGTGCGTGATGTCGGGGCGCGCGGGCGGGCCGCCCTCCAGCTGCACCTGCAGCTCGCTGAGCGCGGCGTTGTTATAGTCGAGTTGGACTCACCCGCGGTACTTCAAGTAGCCGGCCAGCTCGGGCACGTGCGTGATGTCGGGGCGCGCGGGCGGGCCGCCCTCCAGCTGCACCTGCAGCTCGCTGAGCGCGGCGTCGATCTCGTCCTCGGGCGCGGCCGCGGACCCCGCGCCTCCCGACCCGTCGTTCGCGTCCACGCCGCCGCCCGCGAGCGTTTGCAGCTCGATTTGCAACTGCGAATTACAAGAATACTGTTGTAGCGGTCTTCGATAGCTGACGATAGATGGCGTAACCAGTACCCTAGCACACGCTGACGGAGCTTTCGACGAGCGTGCTATATATAGAAGCTCTGACGTCACACGCTCGGATCACAAGCGGTCCCCAGGCATAACACCTGCCTGGAGGGAAATTTCCCTATTGCGCTAACAACCGGCAAACTGTTATAAAACGTAGATGCCCGAAATCAGCAAGCATCTTTCAGAGAAATGAAAAAAGAACAATCGAAGACATTTGTGATGGTATAACCACTGTTCAGGCACTTGATATGCCTCCGTTCACCAACGGAAAATGTTGGTTTCATGAAAATTAAATTATCAACGTCAATTTACTGCCGCGAACTGGTGAATTGGCAGACGCCAGACACGCAGTCCAGTGGAATTTCCTCCAAGTTTAAGTTAGAAATTGCACGCTGTGCCAACAGTTACAAGAGGGCAACTGAAAGAGAAAATCGATGCTGCTGCCACAAAAATATCAGAAAACCTTGCTGTATTACAATAAACTACCATAACGATGTCATTCAGAGCTAGTAAATAAAGAAGACATAATTACAAAAACTGTAAAAACAAAAGTAATAATTCAAAAAAAAAGCGTAGCAAGTAAAACATCTCTGTAAAAATTTTTTTTCGATAATTTTGTCCAAATATTCAATAAACTCGAGCGGTCACTTAGCCCTGGGGCACATTGTATAATATTCCAAACATATCTATATATATAAAAGAATGAGGCATTTTGGTTGTTTTGGTTGTTCCACGGATTCCGCCAAAACTATAGGTCGTAGAGATCTGAAATTTGGTACCTAGGTAGATATTAGGTCATGAATTCGTACTAAGACGGGGATTCCAGAAATTCCAATTGGAAGGGGTAAAAACCGTTGGTTTTTTGGATTTCCCCATACAAAAGTGAAATTTTTTTCGTTGTTCCAGGAATTCCCGAAAAGCTACAAGTTGTAGGGATCTGAAATTTGGTACCTAGGTAGATATTAGGTCATGAATTCGTACTAAGACGGGGATTCCGGAAATTCAAATTTTAAGGGGTAAAAACCGTTGGTTTTTTGGATTTCCCCATACAAAAGTGAAATTTTTTTCGTTGTTCCAGGAATTCCCGAAAAGCTACAAGTCGTAGCGATCTGAAATTTGGTGCCTAGGTAGATATTAGGTCATGAATTCGTACTAAGACAGGGATTTCAGAAATTCAAATTTTAAGGGGTAAAACCCGTTGGTTTTATGGATTTCCCCATACAAAAGTGAAATTTTTTTCGTTGTTCCAGGAATTCCCGAAAAGCTACAAGTCGTAGAGATCTGAAATTTGGTACCTAGGTTGATATTAGGTCATGAATTCGTACTAAGACGGGGATTCCAGAAATTCAAAGTTTAAGGGCTAAAAACCGTTGGTTTTTTGGATTTCCCCATACAAAAGTGAAATTTTTTTCGTTGTTCCAGGAATTCCCGAAAAGCTACAAGTCGTAGGGATCTGAAATTTGGTAAACAGGTAGATATTAGGTCATGAATTCGTACTAAGACGGGGATTCCTTAAATTCAAATTTAAAGGGGTAAAAACCGTTGGTTTTTTGGATTTCCCCATACAAAAGTGAAATTTTTTTCGTTGTTCCAGGAATTCCCGAAAAGCTACAAGTCGTAGAGATCTGAAATTTGGTACCTAGGTTGATATTAGGTCATGAATTCGTACTAAGACGGGGATTCCAGAAATTCAAAGTTTAAGGGCTAAAAACCGTTGGTTTTTTGGATTTCCCCATACAAAAGTGAAATTTTTTCGTTGTTCCAGGAATTCCCGAAAAGCTACAAGTCGTAGGGATCTGAAATTTCGTAAACAGGTAGATATTAGGTCATGAATTCGTACTAAGACGGGGATTCCAGAAATTCAAATTTTAAGGGGTGAAAACCGTTGGTTTTATGGATTTCTCCATACAAAAGTGTACTTTTTTTCGTTGTTCCAGGAATTCCCGAAAAGCTACAAGTCGTAGAGATCTGAAATTTGGTACCTAGGTTGGAATTATATCATGAATTCGTATTCAGAAAGGGATTTTCGAGATCCAAATTTTGAGGAGGAAAAATTTTGAACTTTTTGGCCGCCATTTTGAACTTTTTTGTTACTCGGCCGATTGCTTTGAAAATCGACTTTTGACTATGGCAGCAAGCATTGAGAAGGAATTTGTGGTCAAAATTTAAAAAAAGTGGCCACCATTTTGAACTTTTTTGTTACTGGGCCGATTGCTTTGAAAATCGATATCTGACTATGGCAGCAAGCATAGAGAAGGAATTTGTGGTCAAAATTTAAAAAAGTGACCGCCATTTTGAACTTTTTTGTTACTGGGCCGATTGCTTTGAAAATCGATATTTGACTGTGGCAGCAAGCATAGAAAAGGAATTTGTGGTCAAAATTTAAAAAAGTGGCCGCCATTTTGAACTTTTTTGTTACTGGGCCGATTGCTTTGAAAATCGATATTTGACTATGGCAGCAAGCATAGAGAAGGAATTTGTGGTCAAAATTTAAAAAAGTGGGCGCCATTTTGAACTTTTTTGTTACTGGGCCGATTACTTTGGAAATCGATATCTGACTATGGCAGTAAGCATAGAGAAGGAATTTGTGGTCAAAATTTTAAAAAGTGGCCGCCATGTTGAACTTTTTTGTTACTGGACCGATTGCTTTGAAAATCGATATTTGACTATGGCAGCTGGCATAGAGAAGGAATTTGTGGTCAAAATTTAAAAAAGTGGCCGCCATTTTGAACTTTTTTGTTACTGGACCGATTGCTTTGAAAATCGATATTTGACTATGACAGCAAGCATAGAGAAGGAATTTGTGGTCAAAATTTAAAAAAGTGGCCGCCATTTTGAACTTTTTTGTTACTGGACCGATTGCTTTGAAAATCGATATTTGACTATGGCAGCTAGCTTAGAGAAGGAATTTGTGGTCAAAATTTAAAAAAGTGGCCGCCATTTTGAACTATTTTGTTACTGGACCGATTGCTTTGAAAATCGATATTTGACTATGGCAGCAAGCATAGAGAAGAAATTTGTGGTCAAAATTTAAAAAAGTGGCCGCCATTTTGAACTTTTTTGTTACTGGGCCGATTACTTTAGAAATCGATATCTGACTATGGCAGTTAGCATAGAGAAGGAATTTGTGGTCAAAATTTAAAAAAGTGGCCGCCATTTTGAACTTTTTTGTTACTGGACCGATTGCTTTGAAAATCGATATTTGACTATGGCAGCTAGCTTAGAGAAGGAATTTGTGGTCAAAATTTAAAAAAGTGGCCGCCATTTTGAACTTTTTTGTTACTGGACCGATTGCTTTGAAAATCGATATTTGACTATGGCAGCTAGCTTAGAGAAGGAATTGGTGGTCAAAATTTAAAAAAGTGGCCGCCATTTTGAACTTTTTTGTTACTGGACCGATTGCTTTGAAAATCGATATTTGACTATCGCAGCAAGCATAGAGAAGGAATTTGTGGTCAAGATAAAAATATGATGAACTTTTTGGCCGCCATTTTGAACTTTTTTGTTACTGGGCCGATTGCTTTAAAAATCGACGTCTGACTATAACCAGCAAGCATTAGGAAATATTTAGTGGTCAAAATTAAATTAAATGACGGTTAATACAAGAAGTTTGGAAACTTAACGCCTGAGGGAGTAAAGCAGAAGATCAACGTGAGCGAAGCCGCGGGCGTTTGCTAGTAAACTATAACTGGCATTTTTTTAACGTTAATCAAGAGTAATTTTTATGATATTTATTGCTCTGCTTACGATGATAATTTTAGAGATCACTGTCATCACTGTAACCTTCATAAATTGATCACTGCACTATTCCACACATATATAACATAATATAACAAAGGTCAATTAAATATGCAGAAAATGCTATACCTGCAGTGCCGCGAACAGCAACATTTCCTCTTCAGTACAATGGACCTCTTGGTTCAAGATCTGCCAGCGCGCCTGTTGATACATCTGGTTGAGTCTAGGCGCGTCCTGGGCCCGCGGGGTCAGGTCGAAGAAGGAGTAGAACTTGAAACGAAGTTGCAGCGTGTCCCACTCGCGCACGTATTGCTCCATGATCGACAGCGATGAGTCTAGCCATCTACGACAGAAAAATTAGACATGGTGATGGAATGTGACATAACTGAAGCTAATCCCTTCGCTGACGCTCCTATTCCAACTATTCTATCCTAAAGTTTACCTTTATAAGTGACTAACATGAATTCGACTGTATTTCTTTGTTTAACCGACTTAAAAAAGGAGAAAGAAAGAAAGAAAGTATTTATTTCTTAGTATGCCACACACCACACAACGTACACACTTATGTACTAGAACGATGCCTGAAGCTTCCCCCACCTGGGCAATTGAAACCAATAATATTACCCAAGGGACGGAAGCACCAGACACCGCTTGTCATGTGTGGCGCACCCAGAAATAGGCCTCAACTCAGCATGGTGCTGTGTGCCCCCATACTTATACGCACGGAAGCACACAGCGCTGATTTTCAGTACTATTACAGTACAGTACAGTATTAGGAGGTACTCAATTCGTCGGAATCTTCTTTATGTATGTTACCTCATAACTTTTGATTGTGTGAATCGATTTTAATGATTATTTTTTTATTAGAAACCTGACGCTTCCCAAGTGGCTCCTATTGGTCATAATAGCGTGAATTTATGTAGCCTATAGCCTTCCTTCATAAATGGACTGTCCCACAGAAAGGCTTTTTTGAATCGGACCAGTAGTTCCTTAGATTAGCGCGTTCACTTCAAACAAACCGCAAACTCTTCAGCTTTAAAATATTAGTGATTTCTGGTCTGTACTGCCAGTGCCTACTATTTCGTTGCAAATGCGTTTTTAAACGGTCATCGCAGCATAAATTTCTCGTACATTAGTAATTCACTCCAGAAATTATAAAGAACCTGTAACAATTGAAAAGAGCATGTGAAGAGATCAGGGGCCGTACCACCTACTCTTATAGCAGTATTATTGTAATATTGTTTTGTCATTTTCATACAATGTCAGTATGAAAATTTTAAAACAATATTACAATAATACTGCTATAAGAGTTGGTGGTACGGCCCCAGGAGAGAATTTTATAGATGCTTACCCAACATTCATTCTGGCGCGTTCCATCAAGGACTTTGGCGTAAGGAGTGATTCCCGCGACTGACTGTCAGGCTCAAGGGGTGAATCGGCCAGGGAAAGGTCTGCCAGAGAGTCAAGCGCGTCTAGGGACGCCGCTCTTGGAGGGGTTCCGCAATAGCCTCCATCGCTTGAACCATCGCTCTGTGTGCTATGAATGTGACCGCCGTAACGCCTGAGGGTGCCATTCTGAAACAACAATTCCGTATGCGTTCATAAAAGTGGATTATCTAAAATTTTTGGAAGATTTTTTGATTCGCGTAGTCGAATCACGAATGAGAACATAGGTGATCGACATAGCTCAATGTGTCACTAAGTTAAATGGCAAACTATAGTCATGGGATGGACACATAGCTCGTATGACTGATGGACGTTAGAAACCCGAGGTACTCGGCTTCAGATGGGTCGAAATCGTGGCGTGAAGTGGCAACATTTATGGTAAAACGGGCGCAGGGCGGGGCCGACGGTGGAAAAGTGGAAACCACAGATAGTTGGCTTCAGACGGCGCGAATTTGTGTTTGGCGTTCACATCAGGAGGCCCCTATGTCCATCAGCTAAAATGACGACACCAAAAGATTTTTTAAACTCGACTCAAGCTCAGAGAAAGGTATACCTAAGGTTATATGGTTAGGTATGTATTAGAGTATTTCATGTGGGCGGTGTTCCTGCATATTGTACCATACAGAATCTTACCAAGTAGCGGATTATAGCAAAACAAATTAATCTGCTCTGCTAATTATGGATTTCGGCAAAGTAACGCCTGCTTCCATTCAGTATGTATTAGAGAATCTGTCTGTGTTGTACTGGCATTTAGAAGAAATACAGTATCAATATACCTGATGTGAAGCCACTGGCGTTGCGGACAAGGAGCGCGGCGGCGGCGGTGTGGCGGGGCAGGCTATGGATCTGTCCAAGCTGTTCGAAGACCCTCGAGTGGCCGCTATAAACGTATTTGTGTCTGGAGGTGCTTGGGAAGACTTTAGCTTCTTTGCTTCTTTCAGATTTTGGTAGTTCTGCTTTAAATGTGACGGCTCAAGAGGATAGCACAGCGATAGCTCTTCTGGATGTCTTATACCTGAAAATAACAGAAAAGAGCCAATGAAGAGTACGTTCGAAAAGAGTTCAAAGTTCAGGAGATGGAAGCCATTTGAACTGGATTACGATTTACGATAAGGAACTTTATTGAAATTTCTGGTAATGATCAATATGCTAAATTCATTCGTTCGTCGTTTGTTTCAGCCGACGGACGTCTACTGCTAGACAAAGGCCTTCTGCAATGATTTCCAGCCCACACGATCCTGCACTAATTGTGTATGCTAAATTAATCGATCGTAATTTGAATCAGTCATATTTCCGACCGATACGCAAACACATACATTAAAGGCATCGATTTCTAGCGTACCTACAGTGTTACCTGGATAAGTGAGGGGTCAAAGGACCGAGATCTCTTTTTCTCTTACAGAGGTTTCTCACTTACCCGAGTTAGAAGAGCAAAATGACGGGACCTGGCAAACACTCTCATTAATAGAGTTTTCTCGCTTACCCAGTTCCCACTTACTCAGGCTTTTGACTGTACGAATTATATTTTCAAATATGGAAGAGTTCTGGAATGAAATGACGGGACCTGGCAAACACTCACATTAATAGAGTTTTCTCGCTTACTCAGTTCCCACTTCCTCAGGCTTGACTGTACGAATTATATTTTAAATTATGGAAGAGTTCTAGAACAAAATGACGGGACCTGGCATGCACTCTCATTAATAGTTTTCTCGCTTACTCACTTACTAAGGCTTGACTGTAAGAATTATATTTTCAATTATGGAAGAGTTCTGGAATGAAATGACGGGACCTGGCAAACACTCACATTAATAGAGTTTTCTCGCTTACTCAGTTCCCACTTCCTCAGGCTTGACTGTACGAATTATATTTTAAATTATGGAAGAGTTCTAGAACAAAATGACGGGACCTGGCAAACACTCTCATTAATAGAGTTTTCTCGCTTACTCAGTTCCCACTTCCTCAGGCTTGACTGTACGAATTATATTTTAAATTATGGAAGAGTTCTAGAACAAAATGACGGGACTTGGCAGACACTCATTAATAGAGTTGTCTCACTTAAGCTTTGACTGTATCAATTACGTTTCCAATTATGGAAGAGTTCTGGAAGCATATTCTCACCAAGACTTTTGCACAGCTGCACGACCGCGCTGAACGTGTCGATGGAGAAGTCGATCTTGCAGTCGATGTATCTCAGATCTGGCAGCTGTATTCTCAAAGGCTTGTGCATCGGCGTGAAGTGCAGCGCCGCGTCCGCGTGCACGCCGTACTGGTCGAGTGTGTGCTTTGGTCTGGACAGCCATTTGTTGCGCGTGGGCCACCACAGCGCGTGATCTGACCAGTCCTTTTTGAAATCTGGAAAAATAATATATTAAATTAAAACTCGTCAAGTGCGAGTCGGGCTCGCGCACTGCGGGTTCCGTACTATCAAAACCAATTCTCAATAGTGTTAAAGTAAACTAAAGACCCTCGTCCCTCGCCCACCAAATTCAAAAACAAGCAAAAAATCACGTTTGTTGTATGAGAGCATATTTATTGTATTCTGTTTTTCAGTATTTCTTGTTAAAGCGGCAATAGAAATAGACATCTGTGAAAATTTCAAGTACGTAGCTAATTAGCTATCACGATTTAAGAGACACAGCCTGGTGACAGACGGATGGACGGACGGACAGCAAAGTTTTGGTAATAGGGTCCCGTTTTTACCATTTGCACACTATTTCATGTGCGATGATTCATGCTGCTACCAAGAGCAAGGGACCATTGTTCATCCCCTGCCTTCCCTATAACATGGGTAGGGGAAACGATATTTTTAATACATTTGCTCAAAAAGTTGACATTTCCATGTGTGTTTAGCGTGCGCAAAGTTATTCTTTTACGCACTAGTGCTTTTGTGTTTTTCTCCTACGCGGCACCGGAGCGGGCGCATCAGGAGCGCATGAACACGAACACGGCATCCAAACACGGAGCAGGCAAATACGTAAAACCAATATTTTTTTTTCGCAAATGTATTAAAAAACGTTGTTCAATGCACGTGCGGAATTGTCATTTTTACTCGTCCTTATAGTTGACCCTCGCCTTCGGCTTGGGTCAACAAACCGGGACTCGTAAATAAATGACAAACTTTCCGCACTTATATTGAAATGTACTATTTTTCCACCGGTCAAAGCACGGCAAAACAAGAAACGAAAAGGTTTTGATAATTTTATCCAGGTGGGATAATATTATCTACAACGGTGCATCTATGCTCAAAGGCCCACTTGCGCCAACCCGGGTTCTGGGTTAGTGTGTTAACCCAGAGTTAACACGGTAACCCAGAGTAAGTTGTCAAAATTGGCCAGTGAGAAACGTTGACTCTTAGGCTTAAAACCGGACAAGTGCGAGTCGGACTCGCGCACCGAGGGTTCCGTACCTACTACTACCGGAGGAATAAAACCATAAAAACCACTTTTCTTGAACCGCATAACCACCTTATTCAACATTAAACAACTTCACCGCGAGTTAAATACGTGCAACGCCATCTGTCGTCATCAAAGTTAAACAAAATATTAGACTTGTTGAATATCAATTCAGACATGGCACTCACGGTGGATCACGCCGAGAACCAGGCGAAGGCCGCCGTGTCGATGTTGCGCCAAGTCCTGACCTCCAGACTCACACCGAGGACCAAGCTCCGTGTCTACGGGGCGTATGTCCGTTCTCGCCTGACGTATGCGGCACCTGCCTGGTACGCACTATGTTCAGCCACCCAGAGGCGCCGGCTGCAGGTTGTGCAGAACAAATGCCTGCGCCTGATCGTTGAAGCTCCGAGGTACGTCAGAAATGACGTCATTCATCGGGACACTAAGACGCCCATCGTGGAGGAGTTTGTCCGCGCCCTTGCGAGAAGCTTGTTCGCCCGCGCGGACAACGGACCCTACGAACACCTCCACGGTATCGCACCGCTAGAAGAACGACCACCAACGGGGCGTCCACTACCTCGCGAGCTCCTGCGGTCCCCGTCCCCTGCGCACATCCGCGCGGCCGTCGGCGAAGACGAGGACGACGACGCGGGGTTAACACAATCGGACCCCATCATCCCCGCGCAGGGCGGCGACACGATCGCTGACCGCGCGGGACAACCAGCTCTTCCACACCAACAGGCCTCAAGCCAGGAAGGCGAAGCCTTAGCCCCTTACCGGGGCTAAAAGAACAATACCGGGGGATCAAGGGTCCCCTGCGACACATCGCCCGGGTAAGGAGGCAAGCCTCGAGGCCCGTACCCCCGAAGAGACTCGTTCCCTTCGGAGAAGACCACGCTGGGGGAATATCAATTCAACACGTATTAAAAAAACTACTCACTAGATCTCGTTCAAACCAATTTTCGGTGGAAGTTTGCATGGTAATGTACATCATATATTTTTTTAGTTTTATCATACTCTTATTTTAGAAGTAACAGGGGGGGGGGACACACACATAGTGGTAAACACTTTGGAAGTGTCTCTCGCGCAAGCTATTCATTTTAGAAAAATAGTAGTTTATGTAACGGTTACATAATACCTAATTATGTAGAGTTTCATATACTACTTTATCTACGCTCATATTATTATCATAAATCCAAATCATAAAATCTTGCTAACGTTTGTCGTAAATCATTGCAACTACTAAGATGCCAGGTGGAGTGAAATTTTCTTTAGTAGGTTTCACTGCTAGACATTTTTCAGCGCAAAGTTTTGACTAAGTAACAAAAAAAATTGGTTGTCTGTAAAGTCGGTTTACGGACGATAGATTTACGAGATAACGTCATAATCGTTATCGTAATCGTAATCATAATCGTAATCGTTATCGTAATCGTTATCGTTATCGTAATAGTAATCGTAGTCGTAATCGTAATCATAATCACAGGCCCAGGTGGAACATCACGCGGAACGTTAGACATTGTGTTGTTGTCTATGGTCAATCATGGCCCATCCATACTCTCGGTAATGACTACCAACTATATGTTGTCTGTGGATTCACTTAAAAAAATATTACATAAAAAATATTACCCCAGATACAAATACAGGAATCCAGAGCCTTGTATCGCAATGGAAATTAAACAACTTTCTTTAAATATTTCCATAGTAGAGCGATGTTATAATGAATAACTTTTTAATAATTATAGAAGTCTGTGAATAAAGTAGGTAATTATTTGACACATTTCGATTTCATAATTCGAACTTTAAGTAATGAGCGTAGATAAAATGATATTAGAAACCTTAGTATCATTTGTAAAGACCTATCCTTAAATACCCCACACATATGGGTTTGATGAAAAAATAAATTTTTGAGTTTCAGTTCTAAGTATGGGGCACCCCCAAAATTTATTACTTTATTTAAAATTTTGTGTGAAAACCTTAATGCGGTTCACAGAATACATCTACTTACCAAGTTTCGACAGTATAGCTCTTATAGTTTCGGAAAAAAGTGGCTGTGACATACGGACGGACAGACGGACAGACGGACAGACAGACATGACGAATTTATAAGGGTTCCGTTTTTTGCCATTCGGCTACGGAACCCTAAAAATGTGAATATTTAAGCCCCGTTTCGCGCAAGTGGGCCTAAGAGAGTAGATATAAAACTGCAGCAGGGGGGAAAACAAATTATTTTCTACCTGTGGAGGAATTGTCCCCAGCCTTCAAAAAGCCTTAATTTGCGGCTTATTTTTCGTGCGTAAAATACAAGACGTGTTTATTTCTTTGCTCTGTTCTGTTCCAAAATGAAAGTAAGTAAGTACAAATAAAGTACTTAGTTCAACTAAAGGGACTCAAACACAGGATAATGGAGTCTGGAGTCTGGACTTAATTTTCCCAAGAGTTTGTGTAAGCTTTGATGAGTCACTTTGAAACTATGAACCTTGTAACTACTACTTGTAAGAAGTCGTCAAAGAGCTCATTAGGTATTTAGGTTAGGTGCGTACAATTAACAGTAACAAAGCAACTTATAAATAGTTTTATAAGTGAATGAGTCAAGAAAAGTTATAAAGGTTATCGTAAGCTTCTTTTTTTATAAGAAATAATTTTTGAGAATATATTTGTTAATGTTTGATAGAAAGAAAGAAGTCTTAATTTTTGAGTAGTGAAGATCCAAAATGCGCTACCATTTCAGTTATTTGCTACAATCTATAAGATTTAGTATTAATTGAATTTTAGACGTGACTGTACCTACTTAAGAAGACGCCGGTTATGAGTCATAGCGCAATGAACTAAAACCTTTGGAAGATACTCATAGAAGTAATCAGTTCGTAGCAACATCTTAAATGGTTTCTGATTTATCGCCTACTCCACTTTGTCTCTGACAAAGAAATCTATATCCTATACATAATGTTCCATATGAGTTTAATGATATAGTAAAGTAAGTACTCTTAAGCAAGGCTTAGACAAGTTAACTTCTGAAAGCAATGTAAACATTCAGGCAAGCTACTAAATAAAGGAGGAATAGCTTGCAGAAGTAAACTCTGCAAGTTTTGTTGCTAATCTATACCTCGCTTATAAGGCACACTTGCGCCAACCCGTTTTAAGTGTTAACTCAAAGTTACCACACTAAACCGAAACTAAACTTTGGGGTTAAAAAAGTTAATAGTTAAGCAACCCGCCGCCCGTTTCGGGTACTGTGTACATGAACGCAACATTCAACCCTTTACTTTGACTCAAAAATTACTAATTAGTTGAACTTTCAAAATTATAGGCAATTGGCCAAGATATAAATAAATAAATAAACGTTTATTTCACATGTTTCCTTCCATATGTTGTTAGTAGGTATGTCAATAGTACCTAGGTACTACAGAATAAATCACAACAACCTCTGAGGTCCTCCGGAAGATCTATCGTCCTTAACTTGGTGTGACAAAGATCGTGATACAAGTTAATCTGTTGTGGAGACCGATATCCCCATGTGACACGGTTAACAGTTTTCATTATTACCGGCTCCGCAACCTTAGGCTTAAGTTTACTCATATAAACAGATCTAGTGATGAAGTGTGTGCGGTGTAACTGTCACGTAATAGACAATTCCCTATGGTTTTAACATAACTATGTAAAATATATTATGTTTTTACAGTGACCAACCGCTGCGGCCGCGTCTTTTCACTTGAAAGTTATCTGTGTGTGAAGCGCATACATGCACATTTATGAGTTACATTGATTTGTCATAATATCATAACGTCTCATTTGGGTATATCCAGTGACGGCATCACAGAGCAAGGAATAACTTTACATCAAGTATCATGATACATGATATACTTGTTTTTGAATAGTTTTTATATAATTAACAATAATATATTCATTTACCTATTAAAAACAAGAAACAGTTTAAGGAAAAATACCTCCTAAATAATATGTTATTTTTTTCCTTTTATACGATTATTTCAATAATTATTTCTGCGTAATTACGTTTTAGCGTAAACGACACAAATACTTCTAACACAGGGCCACATTAGTAAACTGTGAACCATAACGTCACGGATAACTGAAACCTTTAACGCGAATTAATCAAAACTCACATTTCTGAGAACACGAAACTGTGGCCTCGAGATGTTTACAAACCGTAACAGTGAGTCAGCGGCCTGAGGGCTGATTCTGTAACGTACAGTTTGTTAGTTAGTAACTCTGACTGAGTTATTAACTAAGAAAACGGAGGCAAAAATCCTATTTTTGCATTAGTTACCAACCTAGGTTGGTTGGGTATCATGTCAACATACCATGCTAACTGCTAACTTGTGCAAAAAGAATACAAAAATAGGATTTTTGCCTCCGTTTTCTTAGTTAATAACTCAGTCAGGGTTACTAACTAACAAACTGTACGTTACAGAATATTAACTAAGAAAACGGAGGCAAAAATCCTATTTTTGCATTAGTTACCAACCTAGGTTGGTTGGGTATCATGTCAACATACCATGCTAACTGCTAACTTGTGCAAAAAGAATACAAAAATAGGATTTTTGCCTCCGTTTTCTTAGTTAATAACTCAGTCAGGGTGAATAAAACATAATCATAAATATATCTATATATATATTTTTAAAGAAACGAAAGTTAATTCTTAGTATTAGCTTGATTATAAAAAATAAGCTTTCAATTCATCTAGTTATGATCAAGAATGTATAAATTCGATAGATATTCTATCTATTTATAATTTGTAATTGTTGAATTTATAATTGGCCTGTTGTAAAAAGTCGGCGAACGCTGCGGATTGATCAGACCAACCGGCTGTTTTTCAACATCGACGGCTGTTTTTCGATTTCGATACATCGGCAGGTATAACCAGCACGAAAAAAAGTCACGGTAGATGCAAGCCTTGTGCTGTGAGCACTATCTAAATATAAGAAGGTGTATGCCACTTGCAAAGTCTGCTTGATCCAGCGTTATAAGGTCTGAGAGGAAGCAGCTCTATAAGGCTTTTTACAGGTCAATATTAAACTATCTTCGTTTCTATGTCTAATATTATAAGTTGAAGCCAAGTATAAGCTGTATGAGTACAAGCTAAAGTGGCACCTGGGCAAACACATGGTTTATGATGGAAATATGGAAGATTAATTACAAGTTGGGTTCGACCAATACCGGAAGATACTAAGCAACAACTATGCGATCCTGCAGAGCTAAAAACCTTACTAGTTTTTTTTTTTTTTTTTTTTTTTTTTTTTTTTTTTTTTAATAATTGTTAAAATGTTGTTTGAAAAAATTCGCCAAATAATGTTATACAATACTGGCATCCCCCCACGTAACATTATAACATTATAATGAGGAAACACAGGATTCATTTAAAAAATACATTTAAAATGATCCATGAATATTTCATTGTGACCAATTTTTTAACACAAAATTAAAGAAATAGTTGATCTATGATTGTTAAGTGTTCCTTAGGATGAACCTGATTCATAGCATTCCGTAAGAAAGTCTAGTAATAAACTAATATACGAACATTATAAATATCACTATTATTCTTATTGCAATAATCTACTTTTTTAATTGGAATTATATTGTGTCAGATAATTCCGTGATAAAGAAGAGAACGAAATATTTAATTCTAAAACCGCTTTGCCTTGTTTGAGAAAGCCTTCCCGGATAACACACCCCCTGCCAAGGGAAGTTGCTGATGCAGCGGGTGTGTTAATCTGAAAGGAGATGTGATAAGATACTTAACAGGTGGTAAAATATAAATTTCAGACAGAATCATGAGTGACATGGCCATTGTGGTACAACTACTACTCTTGTACCACCGTCGACGATAATTTTATTCAATATGTTTAATATTAAAGCAAAGGGAAGAAGAAAGGGACCCAATGTATGCGTCAATATTTTGGGCATCGGGATCTCTCTTCCATGAAATGTACTTGTTACATTTGACCCGAGAGGACAAAAAGTCGATGTCCGGATTATCAAATGTATTTATGATCATTGAGAATTCATATGCCGCCAATTCCCATTCCATTAAATCATTAATTCCCATTCCATATCAATTATCAGAGAGATAAATCTAGCCCTGTCGAAAGACTTAATGTATAGCCAACCGAAGGACATGCAGCAGTAAGCGCAAGTGTAGCGTAAATGGCGCGTACGAGAAGAGAAGTACGAGCACGAACATATTCAAACATGTCCGCAGACGAAGCGGTGTTGCAGCGAATCGTAGGAGGCGTAATTTTACATATTGTCATGCGTAGCGTCATAACGATACGCCTACGCCCACGAGTCGTGTGTGATGGGGCTAAGAGAACCAAGCACACGTTCAAGGTCACGAATGCGTATAGATTTTGTTAACAACAACTTATCATCAGCAACCAAAATACGAATTATTTTCCATTCCGGTAACCTTAAGGTCATTGACTCGGAATCGATAACAAAACCTAAGAAACTGCTTTACGTTTTTGGTTCCAAACAACTCTTTTTGTAATTAATCCCAAAAACTAGGTTAGTTAAGCATATATTTCCTATTAAAGTTATCCTAGTAACATATATCATTTAATAACAAACATATTTTAGACACGTGTCCTTAAATGTATTATAACTGATTTTTAAATCAATAAAAATGTAAGGTGCCAAACATAGCAAAATGAAAGGGCATTAAACGCTAAAAAACCCTCGAAATAAAATCGTAGGTATTTTCTATGGTTACTATATAATATCAAGAACTAAAAAATAAGCTTCGTGCAAGACAGGTAAAAGGCACAAAACCTGACCTGGTGGCCTGTATCCACATCAGGAAAATGACAACAAATGATACTCATTCACAATGACAATTTGAGAAAAAAGAACTTCCACAAAATATTTAAGAAGGCGACACAAACTTGTGTTCCCAGGATTAGAACCTCAGAAAACAAAAGACAAGTTATTCCTTGCTCTGTGATAATTGCGGAAAAAGACAATCTTTTTTGAGGGAGTTCTGTTGTATAGTAAATTACCGGACAGAATTAAAAAGATTTTTCAAACGACTTACTTAAGTACCGAATATATTATCCGCTTCGCTTGTGTTACCTGTTTACTATGTAACAATTTGTATTGTATTTATTATAACGAATAAAATTGTCCGTAACGTTTTCTTCTGTTACTAACTATTAACTACTGACAAAATTTTGTACTTGAATCGTCAATTGTGTGACACTAGCCCAATATAACCAGTGTACCAATATAACTAATATGTTTAGTACCTAATAAGTTAATATAAGTTTCTCAATAATATTAAGTGAACTATTGTGTTCATTTTGAGAAAATAAATGTCTTTAAACCGAAAGCAACCTTCCGTTACTAATATGATTGCAGTTCTGATATCTTCCATCTTAAAATGCTCCATATCAGTTTCATATATTTTTAAGATTCAAAATAAATCTCAAACTCCCATCTTTTCTTAAGGGATATTTAATAGTAAAGATTCGCCTACAGAAAATAATGTTAAGGATATCCTTCCAGGCACTGGTTTGGTACAGTAATGGATGGAATGAAGTAACCGTATAGAGTTTCTAAATTATACTCGTCGTCTGTGATAGCGCGCTATGCGTGTATACAATATTTGTGACGGCCGGCGTGTACCTGAGCGGGCGTAGCAACTTTTCAAGTACGTGGTCCGCTGCCGGACTCGTTGAAGTGTGTAGGGTTGTCCTACTCACTGATACTTCGGCCTGCGGCACTGCGATAGGCCTCTATAATTTAAACCTCTCCTAATAGGGGTAACAACTGTCCCCGAAACTATCTATCAATGAATTATCCACTTAAGGAATGAAGACTGTCCGACGCGTATCCGTTTCTGTACAGTGACAATCGGCGATAAGATTTCCTGCATCATAAAGCGCTCGGACGATCTCGATCGAATCTCAGGTTTCTATTTTAGAAGTCCTGTCATGGCCCTTCCCAGGGCTAACACTTTGTTTTCGTTTATTAAGCAAACACATATCTCTAAATCGACAGGTCTCCACTAGCATCGCCTCAAGCTCTGGGTTTAGAGTAGGAGATTTCAAGTACGGAACATTTTCGAAAAAGGATAAATATATATTTATTTTATTTAGTTAGTTCCTCTGAATATTCGCCGGCTAACACACACACCGCCAGTGTTCTTAACATCGACGTCTCCAGATTCAAGATGTTCCGTCATTTAATTATAATACTGCAGGAACGCTTTATTTTTCTTTAGTTTTGTTTTTAATGACTATATAAATTGAATAATATGTAAGTAAATATTCCATCCAAGTAGATACTAGCGTATGTTTAAGTACCTACCCTCAAAAAAGGTAATATTATGTCGGATAATGCTATAAAGCAACTAAAAACACCAAAATTAATTATAACGAATTAATTGTGTAGATCGGGCTAATTAGCAAACGATCAAAATCCTGTCCCGAAGAATACAACGGGTTTAAAAATTAAAATAATTAATTTATTTTCTCGAAGAATTCAACGAGAAAAAAAAATAAAACTGCACCAGTCTTTGTGTTGCACGTCGCGACATAATTGCTGAATAAATGTAATGTAGGTATACATAAATTATTTTCTCGAAGAATACAACGAGAAAAAATAAAACTGCACCAGTCTTCGTGTTGCACGTCGCGACATGATTGCTGAATAAATGTAATGTAGGTATATATAAATTATTTTCTCGAAGAATACAACGAGAAAAAATAAAACTGCACCAGTCTTCGTGTTGCACGTCGCGACATGATTGCTGAATAAATGTAATGTAGGTATACATAAATTATTTTCTCGAAGAATACAACGAGAAAATACAAAGTGGCAGTAATAATTGTTCACATCATCTTCATCGCTGGAGTAATTTACGCAATGCATTACGGCGTCGTTTCTGTAGTTTTGTTTCATATATCCTTGTTTCATCACCCATCGTTCTTCTTTTGTCTCATGCTTTGGCATGATGACACACTTCCTCTCTTTGACTCCCTAACGGTTATAAATCTCTTCGATGAAGTCAAGATAATCAAGATCGAACTTCACTTCAGGTAAGTTCGTTTGATCATTGAATTATACACACCAAAGGAAGCACAAAATATTAAGAGGATCGTCTAGCTGTATGTTTTCATACAAAAAGCGATAACGGTCTCCTACCCGTAATCTTTTTTGCTTTAAGAAATATGGCTTAAGTTATCTTAAAAATTAAAAGCGTCGAAATCTTCATATTTTTAACTTAAAATTTCCTCAAGTATTTTTTTGGTTTAACTAAATTAAAATAGTATGTAATGAAATAAAACGTACGAGCCTAGATTAAGGTTTACTGAATCCAATAAGACAAAAAATTGTCCAATTCGGTAAACGTTTGTTCTTGTAATATTGCTTCGGATGATAATGTTAAAAATTAACAAGCTATATTTCAAGATCAAAATGTTGCCTAGCTCTCTATACGGGCATAAATGTAATTTTTGAAACCTACTTACTTGCGTTGCGCTTGATCACTAAACGATAGTCTTGAAATGAAAATTTTGCTTCCAATCTCACAAAAACTTCATTTTGCTTTTCAATCTTGCTTTATCTTTGCTTTGATTTTGTAATATATAATGGAATCTACTTTTCAGTTTGCATTAAACTATAGCATAGAAGTGGTAACATTAAAATAAACACCATGTATAGCACATGCGTACAGTAGTTGTAGTCAAAGCGGTAGCTGCCATATTTGTCCTCTGAATGGACATGTTCGCTACGCGTGTTCACAGAACTCATGTCGAGCTACTAAAAAAGTCTTTGGGAGTAAATAAAACAGACATTACTTTCGATAAAATAAGGGTATTTAAAACAATTACACGGATAAACTTTTAAAGTTCTCATCAGTAAGGTATGCTAGTTTCTAAACAGTTTTTTTGATGGATGCCTCCCATACAGGCATCCGACTAGTAGTAGTGGTAGTCCGATCTCTTGTCAGGATAGACGTTAATTAAATTAAAACTCCAATCGTTATTCCACGTATACTGGAACAATCATTGAACAATAAACAAATACATTAGGTGCTATTCACAGTTATGAATGAAATCCCCAGTAATTGAGTTTATCATTTTTAATGCGCAATGTCACTGAATGAACGTGACCTACTGCATGTTATGCACTAGGTATAGGAAAACGCATAGTTAGGAAACCCCTATTATATTATACTAGCTTTTGCGCGCGGCTTCGCCCGCGTTAAGGGGATTTATTGAATTTATTTTTGTCTTTCTCACTCTCACGGAGATTTGGTAGGTGCGACATGCAGCGTCGCGGAAGAATATAGCAGAAAAACGACGTTTTACCTAATTACTCAAAAACTAAGCCAGTTATCAAAAATCTGTTCTAAGCGTTTTAGGATATTATTATTACCGATACATTAAAACAAAAAATAACCTGACAAGTGCGAGTCGGACTCGCGCACTGAGGGTTCCGTACTACAACCGGAGGAATAAAACCATAAAAACCACTTTTCTTATCGAACCGCAAAACTAACTTTGTTTTTAGAGGTTTTATTGTAAATATCAAAAAAACTACTTATTAGATCTCGTTCAAACCAATTTTCGGTGGAAGTTTGCATGGTAATGTACATCATATATTTTTTTTAGTTTTATCATACTCTTATTTTAGAAGTTACAGGGGGGGGACACACATTTTACCACTTTGGAAGTGTCTCTCGCGCAAGCTATTCATTTTAGAAAAAAATGATATTAGAAACCTTAGTATCATTTTTGAAGACCTATCCATAGATACCCCACATATATGGGTTTGATGAAAAAAAATTTTTGAGTTTCAGTTCTAAGTATAGGGCACCCCCAAAATTTATTACTTTTTTTAAATTTTGTGTGAAAACCTTAAGGCTGTCCTATGCGCGAATGACTTTGAGCATGTGACCTTCACTGCTGCAAAGCGTCGTTATCGCGAAGCGCGAGAGGTCGTTGACGCCAAGACGACGTACTGCACCAAGGAGAATCAATATTACAGACAGGACAAGTGTCAAGTGGACAAAAGTTTGACTGATTTTTTTTGGCTTTTACTGTAATCAGAGTGATGAATTACTATTAATAAAGCCGTACTTCGTCTACTTAACTACATAAATAATTAATAAATATACCGGGTGTCCCACGGCGAAGCCACATGGAGGGGAAGTATCTTAAATATTGTAGATGGAACATTTTACTGAAAGGAGGCTGCATTTTAAATTTAAAAGTAATTTAAACTGCATTCATAGATTTTTCAATAATTGCATGGTTGAACCGGGAATCGAACCCGCTCTACGAGAAAAATAACCCGGTAATTTTATCATACCTATCGAAAGGAGATATCATTAGGATTATTTTTTGCTAAATAGCATAGGGTCAAAAATAAACGGAAGACCAGGAATTTTAACATTTTATTCCAAATTATAATTAGATGAGATTATACATTTTTTTAATTTTATTTATATTAAAAGAATAATAATTCAATCTAAATCTCGCTAAAACTGGAGAACGGCTGGACCGATTTGGTGGATTTTGGTTTTGAATTATTCGTGGGAAGGTTTAAACGGTGGGAAATATATACATTATGGCAAAACAACTCATCGCTTCCAGTCACTCCACCAAGTTTCTTTAATACTTTTTTTTTTTAATCTTTTTTTCTATGGCCTCTTGGATACTTTTACGTACAGAATTTTCATTTCCCACATTAGATTGACAGCTTTCGTTTTGCATATTAACATCCTCGTCCAAACTGAAAAAAAAAACTCATAAAGATAGAACCCAGGATAAACTGACCTTACTTATTTTCTGGGAAACAAAATATTGTTTTGTACGCATATCTGCTAGCTTGTACTGACGACGGTGAGTTAAAAAATTCAACAACTGTGTCTATAGTTTTGCCTAATTAAGGTGGGCTAGAAAGGGTTATTTTTCAAATGCGCACAATCTGCTACAGAAAGTCTCTATGCATCAAAGTAAATAACTTTTGTTCCACGACTTTTTAACTCATCAGAAAAAAAATAAGTTTATGTCTGTCATGTTTTTACTCTATGGTAAAACAAAACTTATTCGAACACTGTAGTAGGTACCTATTCGATTATTGAGCGACAGCGCATGCGACCAAAGCGATTGGCAGAAGTGCGATGTAATACTAGATTGAGATGTGTTTATAAATGTCCTTACATATATATATATATATAAGGTGTTGTCAAATTATCTGCCACCGTTCCAGGAGGTGTATGTGCCATACATATACACTTCAAAAGTGAAGAAATCTCAGTCCCCGGGCTCAATTTTTTTAACTAAACATTATTAACATATCGCATCATGTTGCATAAACACGACCATCAGTCAAACTTGAGTACATGTTTAGTACAGTTATCGCCTCGTAACGGAAATCAGCTGTTCGGGCGCGGCGTGAGAGCGTTGACCTTGGGTTGCGACGTAATGTTTAACTAAAAATAAAAAAGAATATTGAGCCTGGGGACTGAGATTTCTTCACTATTGAAGTGTATACGTATGGCACATTCATCTCCTGGAACGGTGGCAGACAATTTGACAACACCTTATATATTAAAAAAAAATTTGGTTGTCTGTAAAGTCAGTTTACGGACGATAGATTTACGTGATAACGTCATAATCATAATCATTATGATAATCGTAATCGTAATCATAATCAGAATCGTAATCGTAACCGTAATCATAATCATGATCATAGTCATAATCATAATAATTATTTTATGTATTTTTATCGTGCCTCTCTATCGCTTGTTGCGCGCTCTCGCTTGCACGCACCGGCTCAGGTGGAACGTTACGCGGAACGGTACACTTTTTCATGAGTGTTGCTGGTGTTCATAAATTTATTAAACGTTATCACGTCAAAAACCATGACAAATTAACCCTTAGCAATTACACCTGGTGGTAAGTGATATTGTAGTCTGAATGTACTTTCATCATGTCCATTCGTCGCTCTATTGCGGCCTGAAGGAAGGACAAACCAACAAACAAACACACTTTCGCATTTATAATATGGATGGTGATCATCACGGTCGTACTTATCAGACGAGCGCGGGTTGCGGTCGTATGAAGTGGGAGGGGAAGTCACCGGTAAAGTTTCTGTAAACGGGTAGTAGGTATGTATTAGGTTGGTAGGTAGGTACTTACCACTAAAAAAATAATCGGTATGTAACTAAGTACTTTTTTTGACGACCACCCTGGCGCAGTGGCAGCGCGCTCGGATTCGAGTGGGAGATCGCGGGTTCGATTCCCGCCACGGGCCACTTTGGGATTTTATAATTTCTAAATTGGCTCAGGTCTGGTCTGGTGGGAGGCTTCCGCCGTGGCTAGTTACCACCCTACCAGCAAAGACGCACCGCCAAACGATTTAGCGTTCCGGTGCTATGCTGGTAGAAACCGTTGGGGTAAATTTACTTACCCTTCCAAGTTAGTACGATAACATCTTAGACTGACTTACCATCAGGTGAGATCGCAGTCAAGTACTAACTTGTATAGAATACAAAATATTAAAAAAAAACTTACGTAATGGTCGTATTCCCAAGTTCGGATTGTCCGATCTGTGATACGGTATCTGGATGTATTGGTACTACAATAAAATTACCTACCTACTCGAAATAAATATTTTTCGTAAAACGAGAGCGTTTGGCGGGAAAAATTGCGCACATCCACCCCGTCTGAAGGCCAGCAGCCGTATGCGTTTCGACGCCCGCGCTAGATTCTCTATGATTATTTGGCCCAAATATAAAGTTTTCATATAAAATGGTCGAAATAAAATAAAATAAAACTTGAGAGTGAAGCATATATATATTCTCTATAATTAAATGTAAGATTTACTTTCATGGTTGCAAAGGCAAAGGAGTTGATACACGATTTCATATGAAGCTACTCTTGTAAAACACTCTTGTTTTTATCGTAATAAACATTTTTTTTTTATTTTTCAAAACTACAGAATTAAAGACCATGAATCAATGTGTATCATAGAATTTTTTGAAAATTTTGTGATGTCATTTGACGGAGCTGATAGCTGTTGAATAACAGTATTTTCAAAGGAATAACGTCGGTGCAGCCTTAATGCGGTTCACAGAATACATCTACTTACCAAGTTTCAACAGTATAGCTCTTATAGTTTCGGAAAAAAGTGGCTGTGACATACGGACGGACAGACGGACAGACGGACAGACGGACAGACGGACAGACGGACAGACAGACATGACGAATTTATAAGGGTTCCGTTTTTTGCCATTCGGCTACGAAACCCTAAAAATTACAATTACATCCACTGTAGTTTCTGATACAACATAGAAAAACTGAGATTTTGGAGCAACTTTTGGGAGAACTTTCTATCGAGAAAATTTTATCCAATCGTGTTTCTGCTTCTAAGCGATTTTAGATTAAAGACCCAAAATACATGACGTGTAAATTTGAAAGTAATTGTCTTTATAGTTTCTGCATAAAACTTCATTCAAAATCACCTAAATACGGCTTGTAGGCCGTTAATTTCGATTTTTCACAAACCCAGAGATTCAGATTTTTCATAAACCTGAATTTTCTTATCAACAACCTTTATACCTACTTTCAAGAAAGCAGCTGACGGTATCGATTGCTTTGGAAAATTGGGTATTTTTAATTTATGTTTTAAGAATGTATATTGTGTGAAGGAGTATTTTCCAGCGTAAAATTCGACTTTTCACAAACTCCGCGGTGAACATGGATTTTCCGAGACAAAAAGTAACCTTTGTGTTCATCCAGGATATAAGCTAGCTCCATTCCAAAATATCTACGAAATCGGTTCTGTATTTGCGGAATGCAGGATAATTTCTTCCACGTGAATTTCGTTTTTCACACATCCCGCGGAAATCATGGATTTTTTCGTCATAAAAATTAGCCTATATGTTAATCCGGGATATAATCTACCTCTATTCCAAATTACATCCAAGTCGGTTCAGTAATTGCGGCGTGAAGGATTTTTCTCTCGCGTGGAATTCGATTTTACAAATAACCCGCAAAAACCATGTAATTTTCCGAGATAAAAAGTAACCTAAGTGCTAGATCATTATATAATCTGCCTCTTATCCAAATTTCAGCCTGATCGTTTCAGTAGTTGCGGCGTAAAGGAGTTTTTCTTCCGCAGGAATTTTGGTTTTTCACACACCCCGCGGAAACCATGGATTTTTTCGGGATAAAAATTAACGTATAATATGTTAATCCGGGATATAATCTACCTCTATTCCAAATGTTGGCTGTAGCCAAGTCGGTTCAGTAATTGCGGCGTGAACGATTTTTCTCCCACAGGAATTTTGGTTTTCACACATCCCGCGGAAAGCATGGATTTTTTCGGGATAAAAAGTAGCCTATGTACTAAACCGGGATATAATCTACCAATATTCTAAATTTTAGACAAGTCGATTCAGAAATTGCGACGTGAAGGAGCATTTCCCCCGCGCGTATTTCTATTTTTTACAAATTTCGCGGGAACCATAGATTTTTGTGGGATAAAAAGTAGTCTATTTATTAATCCAGAATATAATTTAACTCTTATTCAAATTTCAGCCAATTCCGATCAGTAACTGCGGCGTGAAGGAGCATTTCTTCGTAATGTATTTGGACCCCCGTTTCACCCCCCTAGGAGGTAGTCTCGTTAGTAGGTGTGGAATCAAAAAATCGAGGAACTTTGTTATTTTTATCCAAAAGCCTACTTACCGATTTTAATGATCATAACTTGAAATTTGACGGATTTCCATGTATGTAAAATAAATTCTTTATTTAACACCCTTAACTGTAGAATTTCAAAAAATCCTTTCTTAGTACACATCTAGGGTGTTAAAAGAATATTCCCTGAAAATTTCATGTTTCTACGTTCAACCGTTTGGGCAGTAGCTTGTCCAAAAGCCAGCCGGCCGGGACCTAGCGTTTTCTAGTTTCAACCCCCCTTTTTAGAGAGTTAGGGGTGAAATTTACAAAATCCCTCGGACACCCATTTTCTTAATTTTATTCGAAAGTCTATATACCAATTTTCATGAATCTAACTTGAAAAATGAGGGACTTTCATACAAACGTAAATCCCTTATTTAACCCCCTTAGGGGTAGAATTTCAAAAAAACCCTTTCTTAGCGAGCGGTTTGGGTTCACAAAGAATCTTCCCTGAAAATTTCAAGTTCCTACGTTCAGCCGTTTGGGCTGTAGCTTGTCTGTCAGTCAGTCACTCAGGACAAAGTTTTTTATAGTTATAGTTATAGATTATTATTGGTATAAACCAATCTTCTATACTTCTATCAACTCTATATGTTGATACTTTGAAAAGCTCTTAAACAAACAACTATAATGCAAATATCTGTCAGTCCATTGTGCACTCTACTCTTGTGGCATTGAATTCATGTGGCAAACTACCAACTAAAATGGAATATTATTTATGTACTTGAGAGGTAGGGTTCAAATCAACGTAATATCTTTCATTTAAAAATCTGCCCCTTGATTCTGCAAAAATACTTAAAGCAGCGACGAGCTTACATCTATGCGCTGATTGGTTAATGCTTGCATCAATTATGCAGCCTAGGCCACAATTGACTGGTGATGCTTGCTTTGTTTTGGTTACCGTCGATGGTTGGCCGATGTACAACTTTCGAGAATCACACCCCTGATAGATTTATTTTCGATGATAAGCAGTCACTCATAACGATAACAGAGATAAACATTTATGAGGGTAACGCAGTTAAGTAGTTCATTAGCGAAACGGTTGACGAACTTCAAGATTAACATCATGCGAAAGGTTAAGATCAGTTTCATACAAATGCTGTTAATAAATTAAATGAGAAATAAAGCAATTACATTAATGTTATAATTATATTCAAGTCAGATGAAAAAATGCTGCAAGACACGAGAGTTTTTGCATCGTCCTCATCTTCAAAGTCACATCTGACTGTGTTTTAGCAGCAACCGTCTCTCAGACTAAAGATAACGCGACGCGATAAGCATAACCCGATAATCCAAACACGAATACTTCTACTGCAAGTCCTTGAGATACGCATCCAAGTATTTTAATTAGTCGTTATGTAATTGATGTTGTTGTTGACTTTGGATTAATTAATTATTCCAACAGTCATTTAACTGTACCTTAAATGGTGGCGCCGCCAATGTTGAGGTGCAAACAAGTCTTATCTATTTAAACGAAACAGGCGTTGAATTGTCAACCTTAAGTATTTTAGGTTTAAAGATATTTTTTTCAATAATGTACTTTTGCACTAGTGGCAGCTTGTGTGCGTAAGTGGCATAACCTTACGCGAATCGAATTTTTATGCATATTGAATTGATAAAGACGCTTGGCGACTATAATTTGATAGCGAATGGTTTCTGCGAAAACGAGGGGACGAGATGATAACAAAACATGGTATTAAGTTACGGTTCGCGACAGTTGTCAGCATTAAGAGGATCGTCGATCGAATCGAACTACTCGTATGTTCGTATGTTTTGTTTTTTAAGAAATACCCATTGTTTATCTTAAAAGTTATTAGCATCTTAGTAAAATAAAATACTAAAAAAAACGTACGAGCCTAGATTAGGATGTATTGAATCTAATGAGACTAAAATTGTCCAATTCGGTAAACGTTTAGTGTAGGGTTTAAAAAAGTTATCACCCGAAGCAATATTTCAAGCATAAAATGTAGGTCTACCTTTGGACTTGTTTTATATTAGGTTTGAAAATACCTACTCGTGTCACTCTTCGTCTCTCTTTCTATTTGTTTATTTTCTCTTTGACACATGAAACAGATATAGCAATAGCGAGGTAGGTACCAGAAAGAGACCACTTTACATAAATATAACTGTTTCATGTAATTTCATGTGTCAAAAAGAAAATAAATGAATGGAAATAGTATAGACAGTTTAAATATTTCATCGAATCTAGTCTTACAAACATTGCATGAATGCATTTCTGGAGATTCCTATGAAATTTAACAGGCCTAACAAGAGTTTTAAATAGAGAGAGTTCAGAAAACTCATAATTTATCGAGATGAAACAAAGTGCAGACAGGCTAACGGGACTGTATGTATTTTCAGCGCCTTTCCGATATGCAGTGTTTATAGCTGCACCTATTTACGTAAATAGAGTAATAAACTAATGTTAAAATGAAGCCTGCATGATTTTCCGTGTTAGTTAAGTTCTAAGTAAGATCTCTTTATGTCTAGTCAGTATACGAGATACATATACTAGCACAAGAAAGTCATATTTTCCGCAAAAAAATTTCAACCGACTTTAATCTTTTTGACACAGCTCTGTAATCTGTGGTTACATCCAAATTTATATGGGACCACCTTGGGAGTAGGTACACCTTTTCGGACCAAAAAAGAATTGCAAAAATCAGTCTAATCTGTAAAAAGTTATGCGTGATCACTGATCATAAATAAAAAAAATATATATGCGTCGACTTGAGAACCTCTTCCGTTTTATAAATACAAGATACTTTTTATCTTCCATAAATATCATCATGTCAATAATGACTTCTCGCATAGCTGAAATGCAGAAATAATAACCATCAGCAACCTTAGATTGGATTCCTGTAAATATAAATCAATTATCAATACTAACGATTCCAATTTTCTCGTAGTCTCGTAATTTTCCACTAATTACAAGTATACTCGAGTTTATCGACAGTTAAGTGGGACAAGACGGTCTATTTCTGTCGCTTCCTGCACAGGCGGCGTCTCGGCGACATATTTCATTGATATTGTCTAGGCATTTATTGTAAATTATGTTGAATTTAATGACATGTTGCTATCAAGGCATGATATAAACAACGTTACATCAGAACTATAATACATAACGTAAAATAGATACAATACTTACCTACTAAGGATTATAAGTTATAACATACTTGCTCCTGAGATAATTTGGAATATTATTTGAAATAAGTGTACTAAGTATTATATAGTTAGTATGATATACTGTCATGTCATGTCAACATCACAGATGGCATCCCAAAGAGCTTCTGAAATTTTGAAGAAAGCAGAAGCTTTGAACTTGGAAGGTGTCCGTGTGATATTGCAAATATCAAGCAAAACAACTTAAAATGCGCTTTAATTCTAACATTTAACAACATGTTTCTTAGGAATGAGAATTAAGGTAAATAAAACGTGTGTGAAAATTAATGACTTCATGGAGTCATTAATTTTCACACACGCAAAAATAATACCTTTGTACTACTTTGTACGTGTTAGTCAAATCGAATATACGAGTACTGATCTAAACAAATCATAAACAACGTTGATTATTTTTGATCACTGGAAAGAGCTTATGTCTTTGTAACTTTTACATCACGTTTCTCTCACGAAGCAAACTCGCACTAAAGTGGAATCGATGCAAGCAGACGTTGCACACACGAGAGCGTTATCGTGATAAATATAAAACAGACAAAGTAATTAAACAGAACCGTTATCAGTTTTAAGTAAACAGTTCTTCAAGAAGTTAGCGGTTAAACAAACAAGAGCAAATCAAGCATTCCATGGATGTCGTGTTGTTTTGTTTGAACCGTAGATAATTTGTTGTTAAAGCAAAAAGTAAACAGAGAGCCAGTCCTCGTCGAATCTCAACTCCAACGTTGCCTATCGAATATCCAAATCCATATAAATGTATAAGTACCTACTTTGTAGATGATAAATCAATGGAAAGACAAGGGACCATATAAGAGCCTTTACTTTCTATTGCATAAATACATTGTCATTAACAAAAATGGAATTTGGTCCTCCTAGGTATCTCCGAAGAAATATACTACACGCCTGATAATAATAATAACGAACCTGACTACACTGTAACTTTACTCGTACATTTAATTTGTATAAAATAGTTATTTATGAGGTAAAGAAAGTTACCTAGCTGACTAAAATCTACACAAGGCAACATTTTAGTAGATTTGAGGGCGACATATACGCTGCAAGAAAATTAATAGGAACATAAAATATCGGCTAAAGCAAACAGAGTTGTAGGTATTTGAGAGTTTAACAACTTGGAAAATCGTAAATGTAATGCAGTTAAAATAAATAAAATCAATAGCCACATTCACCACCTACTCGTAGTTACTCAAGCAACTTTCCCTAAAAATCATCCTTACATAATGAAGTTTGGAGAAAGTACGAATAGATAAAGGAAAAAAGTTAAAGATGTTTTTATACTAAGCTAACAAAAATATAACATAGACGTGAAAAGAAAAAGTTTTGAGCATAAAAACTGTCGAATGAACATCAAACAACTCAAGCTGCAAAAATATAAAGCAAAGTTTATTGATGAAAGAAGTATTGAAGGTGAAGACATGGTTTTTTCTCTCATCAAACAGTGAAGTCGGCTGTGTCGAACCAACGCAATACAATATGTTACAGAAATTGCTTATTATGATCCAGGCCAAATGTTCGTGTTTCAGAAAATACTTACTAAAAGACAGGAGTATCGTCGAACACTCGGTAGAAACAACGTTTGGAATAACACCTAAAACAAAACTATTTTTTTTTCATGTTTCACCCATCGCTCGATAGATGGCGTTGTTTTCAGTTAGCTAGCGCTTACGAGTTTGTCATACCAAACCCTATACGTGATTTCATGTGTGCGGCGTGAAACTTTGTTGACTAGTAGGAGAAACTTTCATTCTAGATTTTCGACGATTTTCGTCACGCAAAGAGCCCATTTGCTTTCGCCTAGCCCCATGCGCGGTACCGTCCGAAAATAAACTTTGTTTCAATAAACACTTTTAGCTAACAAAGCCTGATAAGTGTACACTGCCGTGGAATTCCGCACAGCTGTCCATATATGACGAGGTACCTACCGGTGACATAAGCGCTGAGTGGGCGCACGATCGACGCCCACCGCTTCCGCCGTGGAGGCGGCCACCACCTGATTGTGAAGTTAACTTTGTATTTAGCACAAACAACAACCAGGTGATAAACAAAATAGGTACCACCGATAAGAAACCTGTAGGGCGATCGGCTAAACATGTATCAATCATTAAAGAGCTGTCTGTATCAATGCCAAAACATCGGTTTTGACCAATCACAGCATTTGAAAATCACGTTTTGACATTGATACATATCCCCTGCTGAGCTGATATGGACATCCGAACGATTTACGTATACCTATTTCGTACAAGTAAACAGTAACGCCATCTGTCGAAATTCTACAGGTGACTGCTGAGCGAACTAAGCCGGTAAAATGGCGACATTTTTTCGCGCCCTCTGGCTCTGCCCTGTCCAGGATATGTCTATTGTTACAACGGAATCTGAGATGATATTACCTACTCCTTGAACCCCAAAAATAATAATCTAAGTTTTGTTTAGTTTTTGAATAAGTTTAATTAAATATTGACGCACATATAAATTTCGTAACGACATAATTATGCACCCATTAGAACGTTTATTAGCGTTTGCATTACTCATTGTTACATTTAGATAAGTGACCTTTAGCCAGCCACGACTATTATTATCAATTGTGTAGTCAATGCAGCATTGCCGGGATGAACGATTTGTATTACTTTACATGGTTAAATCAATAATTCATTTTCCTTAGTGTCGTGTTTGACGTCATGCTAAAACTGGTTGTATTTTTGCGCTTGCGCAACATGCAGTGCCACACCAGGGTCTATGCAATTCAGACATCGGTTTAGGTGACAAAAGGTATGGGCAGAGAATAGTGATAAAACCAAAGATGGTATCAAGATTTCTCATGAACCAAAACCAAAATATTCTAGGATAGTAAAAAAGTGTTTTTAAGAACCATTGGCAGTAGGAATTTGTTATTCATATCCGGAATTTAATTTTGGATTTGTAACAGCTTGGTACTGGATTACGTGGTCATTATCCTTTGATGCACTCGTGTGACAATTATTATTGCATTTCCTTTTCAATGAAACATCAAAGGACTGTTCAGCTGAAACGCCAATGAAATTAATTCATGTTTCACGGAGAGTCGGTTAAATAGAGTTGATGCTATATGCGTCGCTAACTGCTCTGAGATCAAAGATGTAGGATCTAGGCCACGACTGACGGGTGAAGACTCACACGGGATGCTCATTAAGAAGGACAAAGCCGGCAAAGAGTTATCACAAGTTAAATATAAAACAATAAAGACGAAACAATTAGGAACATTGATAGACGTTTAATGTTTGTATCCGGCTCGAGGGACCAGAATGATTTCGAACAAATAATGGTAGAGATATCACAACACTTAAGAAATGGTGGAGATTATAGGCTAGTAAACTAATGTATTTTTAACGATATAAAACCATTGCGCAAATTATCTTAAGCTACGAACACGTGGGCTCTATCTACATTAGGAAATCTTTTTGTCAACACCTACAAGGCTATTAATGTCTAACGTGCAAGAAAATAATATGATCTGTAATTATTTAAACACTGCACTTAAACATCTAGTACAGCTCTAAGAATTTATAAGCTTACCCTTCGCTCAACAACAATATGAAGTCATTAGTCATGTAAGATGAAAGTAATGATAAGGTGATTAAAATAAACGATGCAAATGAGTAAAACCTCCAGTGTTTCGTAATGTCTTATTACGAGTCATGGAACAATCAGACACGTTGACGTGTGTTGAAACGGAAAAACAATAATTATTGTACAGGAAACTCGTTCTCGATTTATAAAAATAAAGAATTAAGTAAATGCTTGGCATTTATATGCCACACCACACGCATTTGAAAACTTTATGTTGGAATCTCATTCTTATTCTTATCATTGTTTTGAAGACAAGTAATGCGGTAGTGGTTTAACTGATATAAAATCTAAGTTTCGTAATAATTAAGAAAGGCGCAATCGAATAATGAATGAGAAAGCCAAGTCTGAAGTATCAGAGAAACTAACCTAATACCTCTTATTAAAAATACGGAGAATTGATGAACGTCTGAAAAGGTATAACAATGGCAATCCATAAACTTAGAAACTACGTTGAGAAACGCATCAAAATAAAGATTGCGTAGGTATGGATGACATTAATAGAGTCTCAGTCATAGGAAGTCGCAAAAAATAATCAAGACTATTTCAAAGTTTGAAGCAACGTGAAGAATCGTGATGATTGGTGATCCTTTGAGGTGATGAACGAGGTGAAAACAGGAAAATGAATCAAGAAATTTATTACAAAGGTTGAATTTTAGAAGATTTAAAAGTAAAGTTTTTGAACATTGCTACAACAAAGCCAAAAAGGTTGTGAAAAGTTATTGAATGTAGAGACATCAGACGTATTATTCTGAGTCATTTCGTCAATAAAATATGTAGATTGTATAGCAGCGTAATGTCACGTGCGACATGGGGTTCCTGGGTCATAAAAAGATGGTTCTAAAAAGATTGTTGTAAGTACTAAAATAAAAGTGATTCATCAAAACCGCCTACTAAGCACTAATCAAAGGGATAGTAATGAGTAATGACTAATGACCATTCATTCAGACGCTCCAGCTGCTACATGAATTCCATGGTAATTTAAAACCATATGGATTTAATCAGTTAATAATTCAATCTTGGTTTGTGCTATAAATTAGCATACGGTTTGATTTAACTTGTCAATTCTTAATCTATTACGATACATATTATTCTATTTAGTGTTGTTTAGTGAATATAAATATTAAAGTTTGCGTAAATACCTAAACATCGTCTAATTTAAAAGTAAACGCGTATTCACTACATAATTCTTTTAACTGGAGGGTCATTCATTTTTAGATCACACTTAACCAAAATATTTGTTGACTTAAAACTAAAACTATTTTTGATTACCAAATTAGATGCCGGTATCAATGATGTTCTTAGCTGACGACATTTTAATCCTTTTTTACCTTTACCTGAAACAAATGAAAAGAAATCAATAAACAAATGGTAATCTCAAATTGGGATAATGTTGTACACTGAGAAATTTGAAACAAACAAAAAAAACCGGACAAGTGCGAGTCGGACTCGCGCACTGAGGGTTCCGTACCTACTACTACCGGAGGAATAAAACCATAAAAACCACTTTTCTTGAACCGCATAACCAACTTATTCAACATTAAACAACTTCACCGCGAGTTAAATACGTGCAACGCCATCTGTCGTCATCAAAGTTAAACAAAATATTAGACTTGTTGAATATCAATTTAACACGTATTAAAAAAACTACTCACTAGATCTCGTTCAAACCAATTTTCGGTGGAAGTTTGCATGGTAATGTACATCACATATTTTTTTAGTTTTATCATACTCTTATTTTAGAAGTTACAGGGGGGACACACATTTTACCACTTTGGAAGTGTCTCTCGCGCAAGCTATTCATTTTAGAAAAAAATGATATTAGAAACCTTAGTATCATTTTTGAAGACCATAACAATTGATGAAAAAAAATTTTTGAGTTTCAGTTCTAAGTATGGGGCACCCCCAAAATTTATTACTTTTTTTAAAATTTTGTGTGAAAACCTTAATGCGGTTCACAGAATACATCTACTTACCAAGTTTCAACAGTATAGCTCTTATAGTTTCGGAAAAAAGTGGCTGTGACTTACGGACGGACGGACAGACGGACAGACAGACATGACGAATTTATAAGGGTTCCGTTTTTTGCCATTCGGCTACGGAACCCTAAAAACAGTACCGTTATGACTGAAATATACGATCTATTTCGAGTTGGTTTAGTTTTGATTTGACACAATTATTGCAAAAGTTCTTGCAACCAAGCCAACAAGCACCCACTCCCGAAAAGTGAAATTCTAGTGGGCGAAAAGTGAAAGGTTGCCCAAAAGTGGAACCCATCGCCCATTCATACGATTATATTGTTAACAAAACAATAGTGAAGCAGATTGCAACAAAATTAGCTATGCATTTTGCAACACCACTTTGCAGAATTCTAATGAATGATTTTAATGAGTTAATGATATTTTGGTTTCCGGTTGTGTAGAAAGACATATTTATTAAATTGACGATTTGTAAGATGGATTGTTTACGAAAAAAGTAGTCATTGTAATCGTAAACAAATTCTATTACTGAAAAAACGGCTAAAACTCACTAGGACTTGGTCAGGATCGCCCGACCAGTTTCGGACCCATCAGGGGTCCTTCTTCAGGGGCATAGTAGACCCCCTAGGGGGTCTACTATGCCCCTATGGGGGGGGGGGTATAGGGGGGGGGAAGGACCCCTGATGGGTCCGAAACTGGTCGGGCGATCCTGACCAAGTCATAGTGAGTTTAAGCCGTTTTTCCAGTAATATTATGTCCACTCACGGAAGTCTTAATTCTAGTAAACAAATTCTGCCCATTGATGGAAAAAAATGTAAACATCGGTCGGGTCAATCAGCGAGCAGAATTTGTTTACGATTAGAATAACGATGAATACGTTTTTTTACGCAATTGCCCCCGAGTTATGCATGCACCTTATATAATACCAAAAGATTGTGAGAGATAAGATTGTATAAAATCAATTTTACATTACTTTACTTTTGAGTATATCTGTTCTCAAATCTTATTAAAGAAAAAGAAAAAAACTCAATGCTCGTTCTTTTGAGCACAAATTAGACCCTGTCTATACAGTGCTGCAATTAACAATTTCAGAGCAATTATCAATTGAAGCGAGATATTTCGTAGTCATCAATTAGAGTGTTCTGGATAACATTCATTGTACACAGCGATACCTCAAAATCGGTTTCATACGAATATCTTGGCCAATGTTAAAGGACTTTGTATACTAAAAGGTCGAACGAACACTCCACCCATCAAAAAAGGCACCAATCACAACTCCCTTGGATATGTCACAAGAAAATCTCGGTTGTGTAAATGTTTACCAGATAAAACGACTAGTTGAGAGAAAAAGTTGCGTAGCGAAATACTTCTTGCGTTGATAACGACTATCTTATCTTCATAGGTACATGCCGTACATAGGTAACGCATGTTGTTGATTTGAAATAGATTTCAGAGCTACGGATGTGACTACCTTGATTTTGAATCGGAAGCTGCTATAAGTTTAAATAAAGTTGATTATAGTCTCCGAATAGCCGATACCCTAAAAATAGTCAGTCAATATTTTAGAGCCAGCAGAAGCGCAAATGGCAAGACAGTACAACATTAAAGTTGATAGGAGTAGAGACTGTCATCATCCACTTAGCACATTTGCCGATCGCCATCTTGTGTAATCAAGTAGTTAACCTATGACTGCCACCCGTTACAAAGTTCTTCTAAAATGCCGAGCGAAGAAAGTTAGTAACGGTAATTATTTTGTACTACTTGGAACATTTGAAATTTTGAAAATAATGCGAAGTATTTAGAAGCAAATCATACATTTTCATAAGCATTTCAATTGAGTCTTTTTAGAACCAAAATAAATAAAAACAATGTAGCGCTTTAAAGCGAGTTCCTTAGCATCTTCAATAGATAAACTTTCAGTTTGGAATCACTGGATTTAAACTAGTGACTTTTAAGATATTATAATCATGAATGTTGATTTATCCTTGGTGACTTCAATCACGAATCACCACGACTTCATTTGAAGGTTGTCATTTCAGGGGTCTGATTTTCGAAAACATAAAATTGTACATCGGCCAACCATCGCCGGTAACTATAGCAACGCAGCCATCACCAGTCAGTTGGGGCCTTGGCCGCATAATTGATGCAAGCATTAACCAATCGACTTCATACTTGTAAGCCCGTTACTGCTACAAATATAATTGTTTTTGCAGAATGAAGGGGTTCGACATCAACGTACAAATATCACCATTAAGTCGAGGACTATTAAAATGCTAAAAAAGAAATATAAAATTAATTGTTTTTGCAGAATGAAGGGGTTCGACATCAACGTACAAATATCACCATTAAGTCGAGGACTATTAAAATGCTAAAAAAGAAATATAAAATTTAGACTACTGTAATCAATTCGTTCAGATAAAGTCCAACTACCTAATCACAAATAACATGATAAGAGCGATGTGACATAATAAGTCATGAGAAGTCACAATCGAATCAATGGAATGTACGCACATGCTGACGTCATTAGCTCATTAATATGGTAACCAGCTGATGCTACAGCTGCTATTGTCATTCGTAAGGGTGACAGACTAATTATAGATGCTAGAGATTCAAACGCTAATGAACTTGGTTAATCCTGAACGGATGTGAAATGCTGGAGCATTTATAATTAATGCGTGAGGTTTAAATTCCACTTCTCAATGTTGTTTGTAGTGAACAAATCTAAATTTGCCAATACCGATGATCAATTAGGTAAAGCATACTGAGCCACCAGTGTCACAGGTTTAGAAGGTAACTACTGCGACGAAAGAGGCAATGGACAAGCTTTCTCCGTCTTTAAGAGAGAGGTCAGTTAAAAAAGTTTTCTAAAACCGGACAACGCATTAAGCGAAAAAAATGTCCAGTTTGCGTGAGAAGCTTGAAATGAGAAAACCATCGAACATTATTAGGAATATACTGTGGATCATAATAATATAGATTACTAGATAACTGGGCGAACCTTGTGTTGCCATTCAGGGGTATGAAAAATATCTTACGTTACGATTTTTTCTTAGACCTACCGAGTTGTAGACATAAAATTTCATAAAAATCAGTCAAGCGGTTTCGGAGGAGTTTGGTTACAAACACTGTGACACGGCCTTACTGGATCTAACACCTAGATATTAAAATTTAATATCTAGGTGTTAGATTCAGAATGGTAAGTCCCGGTTGAGTTAAGGCTTCCAGTTGCAAGAAATTTACGGGGTTCTACAACAAAACTCGCATTACGCTTTGGGTTTTTATATCGATGATACATTTTGCAGCATGTGACGCATAAACATGGTGTAAAGGTTACAGACATGAGCCAAAACCAGATTCACTGTGGACCATGACCCAGATAGCGTGTTTGTTAAGACGAATCAAGTGAACATGTTGTTAAGGAAACTATTTATAATCGTACGAATGTCAACAACTACACTTGATAAAGGACATTCGATGTTACGAGTACGTGACGAGCCATAACGTGCCTTAATAAAACTGTTTGTATTTAATGATCTTTCAAATCATCAACACTAGCGTATGTTTAATGTCACTGTATTAGCTTAGTGTAACTTTTTAAGTGCTCTAAATATAGACACGCCATAATGTCCCTGAGGTTACATAACAACCAGGCGTGTTGTGTCTGTTTTAGTTGATATTAACTTTAACATCTAGTGCTGAACGCGTTAAGATAGAGTAACCACTGAACATACATAATTTGTTGTAGGTCTATAGAATATAGATGATCTAGATGTCTAGGGTGATTAAAGAAAATATGAATATGTTCAAGGCAAATAATAATATGTAATAAGGAAATCGCTCAGACAGGGAAGACGTGGTATATACTACTGGAGAGTTATTAGATCCGTGACTCGTGAGACTTAGTAGTCTAGTTAATAGCCATGGAAGTTGTAAATCACAAGACATGCACATTGCACGTGAGATGGTACTCAGAAGGCTTAAATATGAATAGCTAATAGTTTTTACACTATGACCAAAATTAGCTTATGGTAGTGAGTGCTGGACGAAAAAGTCGTCGCAATAATCGAAAGGAAGGTGTTGCGGACCATATTTGGTGCAGTAGAAGTGGACGGTCTGTGGCGTATCAGATACAACCACGAACTTAACAATATCTTTGGTGAGCCAAACATTCTCACATTCTCCAGCACATAAAGATCGCAAGATTGCAGTGGGCTGGGCATGTACAGCGCATGAGTGACCAGAGGCCACCAAAACTACTGACCTCACAGCAATATGGCCGTAAAAATGTTGGACGGCCAAAGCTTCATTGGCTGGATGGAGTGAAGCACGAAAAGCTGTAGGAATAAAAAATTGGGAAACGAAAGCAATGGACAGAGACCGATGGAGGAATTTTTTGGAGCAGACCCGGGCCCACAAAGGGATGCAGCGCCCTTGATGATGATGATTTAAACTATGATTTTGTTTTTCCTAGATTAAAAAAGAATGAGTATAAATATAGGTTTAACTTCCTATAAAACTATGAGCTTGTATATTTCAATGTTGTAGCGTTTGTAATGGACAATATCTCATAAAAATACATCACGCATAAACCGCTCAAATTTTAGATTTATAGGGCATTATAAATTTTGTTACGGTTTTCGGCTGTCGGGTCAACAAAGCCTCCCAGAAGCATGGGAAAGGTGTGGGCGGTTCAACGTATTATGGGTTTCGCCATCGCATTTATAGTTTAACCATGATTGATGGTGTTGCATCCGCTTTCACTGAAAGCCTTTTTGGACTATTACTTTCATGATCCACTATTTTAATTCAGCGCGGCGCTACAGAATATAACCATTAATGGATTAAAAAAACAAAACTAATGTTAATCTGTAGTAAAGAAAAGAACTGACTGGATAAAACTTTGTCCAGTGTTCAGAAGTAGTCAGTGGTAGCTCCCAAAAATTGCTCCAAAGTATCTGTTTTTTTTCTCATTTTTATCGGAAACTACAATGGTTCTAAATGTATTTTTTATTTTTAATGTGTCGTGTCGGTTATAAATATATCCAAAACGCTTAGAAACAGATTTGTCAAAACTGGCTTAGTCTTTTAGTATTAATTAGGTAAAATGTAGTTTTTCTGTTATATTCTTCCGCGACTCTGCATGTCGCACTCACCAACGTACCTATTCTTGAGCGTGAGAAAGACAAAAATAAATTCAATATGTATATCCTCTTAACGTTAGTTTATGAATTTAGCTTTACAGCTAATGTTTTCTGAGGTGACGAATATTGTAAATCGGCGCCATGTTTACGCGGACGCCATGAATGCGCGGGCGCAGCGGCAGCGCGCGTGCGTCGGGCGGATACACGCCAGTATAAATAGCAACTTGTCTATTTTCGTCAGGACACAACGCCCAGAGCAGGCCATGTGCCACTGGATACGTCTGGGTGTTCGTTCCTACTTGTCGAAACTCGAAATTGATGAAATTCTTACTGCAATGACTCATATGATCTAGTGCTAATCAAAGAATCCTATTCATCATCTAGCCGTTGCATCGTTGCTTTAATTTAAACTATCTTCTTAATATATATAAATCTCGTGTTACAATGTTTGTCCTCAATGGACTCCTAAACCACTTAACCGATTATAATAAAATTCGCACACCATGTGCAGTTCGATCCAACTTGAGAGATAGGATAGTTTAAATCTCAAATTATAGTCGCAATTTTAATTTATTAATATAACAAAAACTTTAGCCACAGCAACGCGTGGCCGGGTCAGCTAGTTCATTATAATTATATTAGAAGTTAGAACGTCTATGAATCTCGGCAATTCATCCACCAGCACCTCAGATTCTGCTGCGGGAAGAGGGATGGGTTTAATAATGGAAAATGAGAAAGTATTTGAAAATGATGCAGGTGAAAATTATATTTTTGCTAATCCTAGGTATTTTTATTCTTTATGGCTAAATACCCACCGAGATCTAGATCGTATATAAGTCTGTGCTATTTGTATGTCACTTGTCTAGCGTACGCGGCGACTGGCGAGGTCAGGGGCTAATGCTTGTGTTTACAAATATTTATCTGGTCACTTACCACCACCCAAACATTTCGCGTGGGAACATACGGTTGTCGTTCACGGCAAAGCCCTTATTACAAACACGATAAAGACGAGAATATAAACACTAAACTTCCAAATCTGAGAATGCACGGTACATTCTTTCCCAGACGAAATTTTAGCGTTTTCTTGTGATTTTAAAAAGTTAATACCTACGTCTATTTTCATTTTTCACAGAAATGCGTTTCTGTGTTTAGGTGTTTTATGTAACATTTGAAACTATAAAATTTTAACGTAGGTACATACTAGATCGGGCTATGTGCCAAACATTGTGATGTAAAGGCGCTTAAAGACACCTTGGCGGAAGTAGGCCATCTATTACTTTAGCCTACTTTTAAGAGCTAAGGAAAAACAAATTATATATTGAATGGAAGCAGGCGTTTTTTTGCGAAAATCCATAATAAGCTGGACAGATTAATTTGTTGTGCTATAATCTGCTACTTGAAAAGATTCTGTATGCTACAAAATGCAGGATCACTGCCCACATGAAACACCACACACAATTTTCCAACACTTTCTTCGACGCACGTTTCGTCCCGACACCGGGACATCCTCAGAAGATGTTGACTTCACAATGCAAAATCGTAGAGATTTCGTAGAGATAGGAAAATTGTGTGTGGTGTTTCATGTGGGCAGTGTTCCTGCATATTGTACCATACAGAATCTTTTCAAGTAGCGGATTATAGCAAACAAATTAATCTGTCCTGCTAAAATAAATTATATTGTATAGGTACTAAGATTAGACCATAGAGTTTCAAGTAAGGATACAGCTCTTGCCACTGAGTTGTGATAATCCGCCAATTTTTTAGAGCAACAAATAACTTCATTAAACCGTTTAAACATTACCTAATGATAGAACGTACTAATTACACAAATGGAAATTCTACTGATTGTTTCTCGGCATCAGTTTTTTTTTTATTATTAGAAACAATAGTTATTCATCAAAATGGTTACAAAGGCAAGTTAATTTCGCAAATTAATATTATCATGAGTTATTAAAGCAGTGGGTGTTAGACAATGCGGGTGGTCAAGTAATAAGGTTAACTGTTTAGAACCCGATTCAATTTAGTTACTATAACCCTATCTCCAATCATTATGGGAATGACTTGCATTCGCCGGCTATTTAATAAATGCACGAGGCTGGGGCGGCGTTCAATGAAACTTTTAAGTGAAGGTTGCAACATAGCGTACAATACTGCATTTAAGAATAAATTCTGTCAGGCAGTTGAAAATGACCTAACCCAAAATTTACTACTTGTAGATCTTTCTATTTACAAAACTTTATCTAAATACATTCATATCTAGTGTATCTGTTTAGAATTTTATAAATTTATAGCTGTTCTCTACCTGGAATATAGATAGTGATAAATATTCTAAATTGCAAACGATTACGATAACGATAAATACGTTTTCCTTACGCAATCAGACCTCTGAGATGAACTGCACCTGACATGGGCACATGATATAAAAGCCTATCACATACCAACAAGTGTACTTCTTGCTTGTCTCCTCATTCTTGGCTATAAAAAAGCACATACTGAACACGTTTACACTTAGAATATTTGGCTAATTCAGTCACTCCCTATAACATCGTCTGGTGTACTAAACTTCCCATTGTTATTTAAAAAGCGGGTATCTTGCAATCACACTTTCAATAAAATACTGGAACGCAATTACATCTGATTTCTTAGTTAGACCACTTTAACGTTGATCGCTACAGTTATGATATCTGATTTTTAAGCGCGTCATTCTATGCCTTGAATCTTGATTGTGATTTCATTAATAAATTCTATGTTGCCTAACTGTATAAAATTATAAAAATATCATGTCCTCGTATGTAGCTCTATTCTTTTACAAAGCAACCACAAGTTTACATAAGGATGACACTCTTGAATTAAGAGTGCTTATCTATATATATAAAAGAATGAGGCATTTTGGTTGTTCCACGGATTCCGCCAAAACTATAGGTCGTAGAGATCTGAAATTTGGTACCTAGGTAGATATTAGGTCATGAATTCGTACTAAGACGGGGATTCCAGAAATTCAAATTTTAAGGGGTAAAAACCGTTGGTTTTTTGGATTTCCCCATACAAAAGTGAAATTTTTTTCGTTGTTCCAGAGATTCCCGAAAAGCTAGAAGTGGTAGGGATCTGAAATTTGGTACCTAGGTAGATATTAGGTCATGAATTCGTACTAAGACGGGGATTCCAGAAATTCAAATTTTAAGGGGTAAAAACCGTTGGTTTTAGGGTTTTCTCCATACAAAAGTGTAATTTTTTTCGTTGTTCCAGAGATTCCCGAAAAACTACAAGTCGTAGAGGTCTAAAATTTGATACCTAGGTAGATATTAGGTCATGAATTCGTACTAAGACGGGGATTCCAGAAATTCCATGTTTAAGGGGTAAAAACCGTTGGTTTTCGGGATTTCTCCATACAAAAGTGTAAATTTTTTCGTTGTTCCAGGGATTCCCGAAAAACTAAAAGTCGTAGATATCTCAAATTTGGTACCAAGGTAAATATTAGGTCATGAATTCGTACTAAGACGGGGATTCCAGAAATTCCATGTTTAAGGGGTAAAAACCGTTGGTTTTCGGGATTTCTCCATACAAAAGTGTAAATTTTTTCGTTGTTCCAGGGATTCCCGAAAAACTAAAAGTCGTAGATATCTCAAATTTGGTACATAGGTAGATATTAGGTCATGAATTCGTACTAAGACGGGGATTCCAGAAATTCAAATTTTAAGGGGTAAAAACCGTTGGTTTTAGGGTTTTCTCCATACAAAAGTGTAATTTTTTTCGTTGTTCCAGAGATTCCCGAAAAACTACAAGTCGTAGAGGTCTAAAATTTGATACCTAGGTAGATATTAGGTCATGAATTCGTACTAAGACGGGGATTCCAGAAATTCCATGTTTAAGGGGTAAAAACCGTTGGTTTTAGGGATTTCTCCATACAAAAGTGTAATTTTTTCGATTCCGACAAAATTTTGATTCGTACTAATCAGGGTACCTAGGTTGTTGAATTTGTATTGCGACGGGGATATTCGAATTTCAAATTTAAGGATGGGAACATTTGCGAACTTCTTTGATTTTGGAATAAATTTTTTCATTCTTTTTCTCATATGACAGCAAACCTAGAAAAGGAATCTGTGGTCAAAATTTAACTAATTGGACGCCATTTTAAACTTTTTCGTTATTGGACCGATTTATTTCAAAATTAATATCCAACCGTTGCAGCGAGCATAGAAAAAGAATATGTACTCAATATTCAAAAAAATGGCCGCCATTTTGAACTTTTTCGTTATTGGACCGAATTCTTTCAAAATGGATATCTGACCATTGCAGCAAGCATAGAATAAGAATCTGAGGTCAAAATTTAAAAAATTGGCCGCCATTTTGAACTTTTTTGTTACTGGGCCGAATGATTTGAAAATCAATATGTGACTGTTAAAGCAAGCAAAGAGAAGGATTTTGTGGTCAAAATTGAAAAAAATGGCCGCCATTTTAAACTTTTTTGTTACTGGGCCGAATGATTTGCAAATCAATATGGGACTATAGAAGCAAGCATAGAGATGGAATTTGTGGTCAAAATTGAAAAAAATGGCCGCCATTTTGAACTTTTTTGTTGCTGGGCCGAATGATTTGAAAATCAATATGTGACTATTAAAGCAAGCATAGAGAAGGAATTTGTGGTCAAAATTGAAAAAAATGGCCGCCATTTTGAACTTTTTTGTAACTGGGCCGAATGATTTGAAAATCAATATGTGACTATAGAAGCAGGCATAGAGAAGGAATTTGTGGTCAAAATTGAAAAAAATAGCCGCCATTTTGAACTTTTTTGTTACTGGGCCAAATGATTTGAAAATCAATATGTGACTATAGAAGCCAGCATAGAAAAGGAATTTGTGGTCAAAATTGACAAAAATGGCCGCCATTTTGAACTTTTTTGTTATTCGACCGAATTCTTTCAAAATGGATATCTGACCATTGCATAGAGATGGAATTTGTGGTCGAAATTGAAAAAAAGGGCGCCATTTTGAACTTTTTTGTTACTGGGCCGAATGATTTGAAAATCAATATCTGACTATAGAATCAGGCATAGAGAAGGAATTTGTGGTCAAAATTGAAAAAATTGGCCGCCATTTTGAACTTTTTTGTTATTGGGCCGAACGATTTGAAAATCAATATGTGACTGTTAAAGCAAGCAAAGAGAAGGATTTTGTGGTCAAAATTGAAAAAAATGGCCGCCATTTTGAACTTTTTTGTTACTGGGCCGAATGATTTGAAAATCAATATGGGACTATAAAAGCAAGCATAGAGATGGAATTTGTGGTCAAAATTGAAAAAAATGGCCGCCATTTTGAACTTTTTTGTTATTGGACCGAATTCTTTTAAAATGGATATCTGACCATTGCATCAAGCATAGAATAAGAATCTGAGGTCAAAATTTAAAAAATTGGCCGCCATTTTGAACTTTTTTGTTATTGGACCGAATCCTTTCAAAATGGAGATCTGACCATTGCAGCAAGCATAGAAAAAGAAAATGTAGTCAAAACTTAAAAAATTGGCCGCCATTTTGAACTTTTTTGTTACTGGGCCGAATGATTTGAAAATCAATATGTGACTGTTAAAGCAAGCAAAGAGAAGGATTTTGTGGTCAAAATTGAAAAAAAATGGCCGCCATTTTGAACTTTTTTGTTACTGGGCCGAATGATTTGAAAATCAATATGGAACTATAGAAGCAAGCATAGAGATGGAATTTGTGGTCAAAATTGAAAAAAATGGCCGCCATTTTGAACTTTTTTGTTACTTGGCCGAATGATTTGAAAATCAATATGTGACTATAGAAGCAAGCATAGAGAAGGATTTTGTGGTCAAAATTGAAAAAAATGGCCGCCATTTTGAACTTTTTTGTTACTGGGCCGAATGATTTGAAAATCAATATGTGACTATAGAAGCAGGCATAGAGAAGGAATTTGTGGTCAAAATTGAAAAAAATGGCCGCCATTTTGAACTTTTTTGTTACTGGGCCGAATGATTTGAAAATCAATATGTGACTATAGAAGCAGGCATAGAGAAGGAATTTGTGGTCAAAATTGAAAAAAATAGCCGCCATTTTGAACTTTTTTGTTACTGGGCCAAATGATTTGAAAATCAATATGTGACTATTAAAGCAAGCATAGAGAAGGATTTTGTGGTCAAAATTGAAAAAAATGGCCGCCATTTTGAACTTTTTTGTTACTGGGCCGAATAATTTGAAAATCAATATGTGACTATAGAAGCAGGCATAGAGAAGGAATTTGTGGTCAAAATTGAAAAAAATGGCCGCCATTTTGAACTTTTTTGTTACTGGGCCGAATGATTTGAAAATCAATATGTGACTATAGAAGCAGGCATAGAGAAAGAATTTGTGGTCAAAATTGAAAAAAATAGCCGCCATTTTGAACTTTTTTGTTACTGGGCCAAATGATTTGCAAATCAATATGTGACTATAGAAGCCAGCATAGAAAAGGAATTTGTGGTCAAAACTGACAAAAATGGCCGCCATTTTGAACTTTTTTGTTATTCGACCGAATTCTTTCAAAATGGATATCTGACCATTGCATCAAGCATAGAATAAGAATCTGAGGTCAAAATTTAAAAAATTGGTCGCTATTTTGAACTTTTTTGTTATTGGACCGAATCCTTTCAAAATGGAGATCTGACCATTGCAGCAAGCATAGAAAAAAAAATGTAGTCAAAACTTAAAAAATTGGCCGCCATTTTGAACTTTTTTGTTACTGGGCCGAATGATTTGAAAATCGATATGTGACTGTTAAAGCAAGCAAAGAGAAGGATTATGTGGTCGAAATTGAAAAAAATGGCCGCCATTTTGAACTTTTTTGTTACTGGGCCGAATGATTTGAAAATCAATATCTGACTATAGAATCAGGCATAGAGAAGGAATTTGTGGTCAAAATTGAAAAAATTGGCCGCCATTTTGAACTTTTTTGTTATTGGGCCGAACGATTTGAAAATCAATATGTGACTGTTAAAGCAAGCAAAGAGAAGGATTTTGTGGTCAAAATTTAAAATAATGGCCGCCATTTTGAACTTTTTTGTTACTGGGCCGAATGATTTGAAAATCAATATGTGACTATAGAAGCAGGCATAGAGAAGGAATTTGTGGTCAAAATTGAAAAAAATGGCCGCCATTTTGAACTTTTTTATTACTGGGCCGAATGATTTGAAAATCAATATGTGACTATAGAAGCAGGCATAGAGAAGGAATTTGTGGTCAAAATTGAAAAAAATAGCCGCCATTTTGAACTTTTTTGTTACTGGGCCAAATGATTTGAAAATCAATATGTGACTATAGAAGCCAGCATAGAAAAGGAATTTGTGGTCAAAATTGACAAAAATGGCCGCCATTTTGAACTTTTTTGTTATTCGACCGAATTCTTTCAAAATGGATATCTGACCATTGCATCAAGCATAGAATAAGAATCTGAGGTCAAAATTTTAAAAATTGGTCGCTTTTTTGAACTTTTTTGTTATTGGACCGAATCCTTTCAAAATGGAGATCTGACCATTGCAGCAAGCATAGAAAAAAAAATGTAGTCAAAACTTAAAAAATTGGCCGCCATTTTGAACTTTTTTGTTACTGGGCCGAATGATTTGAAAATCGATATTTGACTATTATCAGCAAGGTAGTGAAAAATTGTGATCCTAATCAAAATAAATGGCGACGACAGAAATTTTGAAAATTAAACGCTTGAGGGAGTAAAGCAGAAGTTCAACGTGAGCGAAGCCGCGGGCGTTTGCTAGTTGAATATAATACTTTGTTAACATTCGATCACAATGAATTAGTTTCAAATCTCGCCCGTAGGAAAAATAAAACAGGATAAAAGTATGAAGGGATGTTGCCTCTATTAAACAATTTTATTCGGCTAGAGGTTTTTAATTTTTTATCCTTCCCAATTCCCAAAGTTCTATAATACGAGATTACGTGTAGTAACCTATATGGTTGGAAGTGGACGAAGAGAAATTCCGAAAAGAGCTTTCTTCAATCTTCGTGCTATTAATAAACCGAATTCCAGAGATTCCTTAGCCACAAGTGCTGAAAAAAGAAAAGCAGGTCTGACGACTTTTAATAACGTGACGTCGTGCCACAGGACTGAAGTATTCGAATATTTTCAGATCGTTGACCTGATCGTCGACCCCCTACTCGAGACGGCTTCCTTGCGTATTGTACGGGGGAACCGGATTTAATGGCTAAATTTGGAACAAAAGTGTTTGAGGATCACATCCACCAAGTGCCAACGTGGTAAGAATAGTTTCCAGTCCTATTGAATATTCAATTCTATTGAACCCGAGCTTTAAGTTTAGAAGCATGGGGGCGGATTTAAATCGTGGACCGAATGAAAAGCGAGGTAATGAAGGTGTCTGAAGATCGTGAAATACACCTGATATTATGATCAAGCGTAATCGAATCAACAATAAAAAAACCCTCATTTTTAGGAGACTTGACAATTCAAAATGAACGTGCAGTAGATTTTACACGTTCGATACGCGATGTTACGGCGAAGTACGTAGTAGTTTTTTTAATCACTGGGCCCAGACAATTTGACGGAGTCCGCGTTATACTAATTCTAACCCGTGCAACATTTTTGGTGCACTTTTGCCATTTTTGTGACATTTTTGCAACGTAATATAAATACGCTTTCTCACATTGATATTTTCTTACAGCAAGCATGCAGATTTCACATTGAGCAGATGCTTGCAATGCGTTATGAAAAATAAACAATTTCAAGAAACCGATCGCTGTGAGATGTGTGATAAAATATGAAGGGATCCAATATAATAAGACAGCTGTTTTGATGATATTTGTGGGTCAATTTAGTAAAAACCCTTATACATTCATGTAGAGCGCAGACTACAGAAGGGACTTGCATAGTATACGAGACTTACGAGTAGATAACACGAATTAATACCATCATTACGTTCAAACGGCATTTGTGATAAGATAATGACCACAATGACAGGCCGTTTAATAAGGAAGTCTTTAAAGAAAACCAACGACAGAAAAAAACATTTGTTTATTGTGGAACAAAGAGTAGGTACGTGGGCAAACAATTTGCGCTTAATGGATCGGTAAATAAAAGGAGCGGTGATACAACGAACCTTGACCTACTGAATTACAGAAAACACCCTTTTTATTATGACAACAGCTCTGAAAGGCCAGACGCATTAAAAGGTTTTAATATGAGTGATGAAAATGGTAATATCGCATGTCATGCTTCAAAATTTAGACACGCAAAAATATGTATTACTTATTACCATATATATCAACTATTAAGTTAGTTCAATGTTATTTACATGATGATATAATATGTAATATGTTTACCAAATAAAAAAGGCTATGAGCTGCCTAAGTACATGGACTCAAGCTATTTGTATGCTTAGAAAGTTCATTCTCTAGTTTTTTATCTCTAGCAGAATGTCCTTGAATTCAAATTTTTTCTAGCGAGATCATCAGAACATTATAATACACGTGTTTGGCTCTTGAACCACCCAAATTGTGTTAAGCTTGTCCTTTACGACGTTTTTTGGCAATAAATTAAGATGAATATGTCGTAAGCGTATGTTATCTTTTTATTAGGCTGTAAAACTTAATATAGGTACTATGATATAACTTGAAGATGTAGCTGTTATAAATAAAATATAAGCCTTTAAACCCATTCCAGGATTTACTACTTAAAGGAGGCAAACACAGTTTTATTTTCACTTTCAAATTTTGTTATACCTTACGAAATATTCACCAGATGTTTATCAAATCTATGGAACGTGGTATGGCCATGGTGGTTTGAGGTACCTACTCATATCCAGAGTTATTGGCAGCTATTCAAATACTTGGTATTTGGTGTTTAAAAACGTGTCAGAATAGTTCTCTTTGTTTTTCGGTTAATAGTGGTTCGACCATGCCATCGATTTTGCTCGTGAAGAATCTTGTAATGTTGAAACAAAAAAAACTGTTAGAGTTTTAAAATTAAACATCTCCGTTTGTGTTTTGCGTTTTGCCAAAGTGCTGATTTATTTCTTGAAGATGTGTTTTCATCATACTTTTTCGAGTATCTTTATGGGCAAGAGATTATATAGCCCTTAGTAACTTAAGATAAATCTGTAGCGTAAATAACTCACTGTTGATCTGATCCCATGCACTTAAGTACTCGTAAGTACGAGTACTCGTAGGGGGAAGCACTTTAAATAAATATTTACTAAAGCATGTGAGCCATAGGCGCCCAGAATCAATGTTATGGCAAAGTAGGCGCCAATACGTAAAACGAACATAAATAAGCGAATGAAATCAACCGAGTATAAATAGAAATTTGAAACTAAACGCAACCAGTTTAAGAGTTGATGGCGCGATTTTAGATTTATAGCAGTACTAACTGTACCAATTCGAATGAAACCGAACTGCTTGATTACAACATTCTGATTTTTCCTTTTACCTGTATAGTACGATTCACGAAAGATGACCACAAATGGCGGGTCTTTTCTTCTTGTACACTCATGAAGAAAAGACTTAAGACAAAATAATTACCATATATTAGTTAAATAAGACCATATATGTATATTAGTTAAAATAAATAAGACCATAATATTAGTTAGATAAGTCCAAAGAGACCTAAAATAGGCCCGCCATTTGTGGTCATCTTTCGTGAATCGTACTATACTATAAGACCTTGCGCATAATTTTTGGATCTGTCTGAGTAGGTAGGACTTGATTTTTGATGTCCAAAATGGCCCCAACTTTTGATTGGGCTGACTTAGGTCTGAGAGGTCGGTATTTTTAAACACATTTCAGTGTTTGATATCAATTTCAACTTGATAGCTCTACCACAGTGCTAAAAGATTCGCTCTACCCTAGTTGGTAGCTAGAGTACAACAACAAAACCCGGCTGAGTTTGTTGTGGGCTTCTTCTCAGTGCAGGGCGCGTTTGAACCCTCATAAACTTAGTTTTAAGTCGACTTGTAGTTATAACCATACATATGCGACAAATATCATTGACGTTTTACAAGAGCCTGTACGTTAGGCCTGTGTGAAATAAAGATATTATTGAGTTTTGAGTTTGAGTACGAGCACTTTATACAAATGATACTACAAAAATTGGTCAAGTGCGAGTCGGGCTCGCGCACTGAGGGTTTCGTACCTATCAAGACCAATTTCAATCACCCGCTGCCCACCAGTTTTAAGACGATGAAAAAATCACGTTTGTTGTATTTAATATTAATTTTATTTTATTTTTTAGTATTTGTTGTTATAGCAGCAACAGAAATGAAATCTGAAATAGGTACATCATCTGTGAAAATTTCAAGTATCTAACTAATCACGGTTCAAGAGATACCGCCTGGCGACAGACGGACAGACAGACAGAGAAGTCTTAGTAATAGGGTCCCGTTTTACCCTTTAGGTACGGAACCCTGTACTGTGTTCTGTGACGGAACCCTAAAAAAGGTACCTAACTATTAAAAGCTTTTCGTGAATATTTGTCATATGTTATTTCGAAATTGTACATACTCAATTACGTCACAACCTTTGCTGATTATTTTTCTTATGAACAGCATCATCGCCGCGACAAGGCTATGAACGACGGTGCTTATGGTGCAGTGACGTCATCCGTGGTTGAGGCAAAACCGGTCGCAATCATGCATGACCGCTACAGTCATACTGAATCATCCGGCGTAGTTTGCAGCTATCGATTCGCGTATACGCCACCGCCACCGCAACCACCGCGTTTGACGTTCTACTACAATAGTATATTATTTAGTAAGCAATCCACTATCAACTCTTTTGACCGCGTTTGACGTTCTACTATTTTTAGGGTTCCGTAGTCCGTACCCAAAGGCGACCTCCCTGGCGCAGTGGATTCGAGTGGGAGGTCGCGGTTCGATTCCCGCCACGGGCCACTTTGGAATTTTATAATTTCTAAATTGGCTCAGGTCTGGTCTGGTGGGAGGCTTCGGCCGTGGCTAGTTACTACCCTACCAGCAAAGACGCACCGCCAAGCGATTTGGTGCGATGCGAAAATTAATGTGCAAAAATGTTGTAGATGTAAACACAGATGCTTCTTCCATAACTTCACTCTTGTGGTCCATGATGGATACATTATTGGTATACCTTTAACTGACTGAAAAATAATCACAATAGCTAAGTAAACAGCTAAGACAGCAGCAACAGCTGTTATGTATTAGTTAGGCTAGAAACAATGGTTACAGTTCTAAAATAAGTATTAGTTATAGGCTTAAAAACAGTAGCTACAGTTCTGAAACAGTCAAGAATAGGTAATACCATGTTACATTGTATGGATAAACAATCTGTAGAAGCGTGTGCTATTTGCATAACAGGAAAAACGGTTAGCGATGTCTACTTCGCTTAAATGTTGAAAACACCAAAAGACTGGCATACTTCGTGTTTAATTTAGCTCTACTTTAATTTATCGTTTCTTTTAATTTAGGTGCTCCGTCTTAGACTCATTTTAACACAAGCCCAGCTATTTTAATGTCTTAATTCTGTCAAAACCTTTTAAATCCACTCTAATTTTAGGGATAGAATTTTTAGGTTGACGCCTTTTTTACTGTTTGCAGGGTTGAGTTTCTCATTGTATGTAAAAAAAAACTAAAATACGATTTTTACGTTGAATATAGCATTTTTCAAAACTTGGTATTCTTACGTAGTGTTTAGGTAACTCTGATTACATACAACAATGTAGGACACAAAAGATAAATTTAATAGCCAAGAAATGAACATTCGAAATGTTAGAGGCATAAAATATGGTTTTATGGGCAAGCTAAATTATACTATAACGAATACGAAAATCGCGAATCTATATATTATCGGAAGGTAGACAACAAACATAATGCACAACATAACTAATATATTATGGAAACGCAATGATTATAATATATTACACATGTGTAGACATAGCACATTCCATTAAATACAGTGGAGAACAGAAATAGCATCGGCGACCGCAATCTATCTATATACTTATAATAAATCTGTAACAGGTCAAATTCTGTACATTAAAGATATTTTGAAAATTTTTTTTCGAGGGCACTCTAAAATCGGTTCTGAACCCAAAACTGTATTTTTTTTCATTTTTGTCTGTCTGTCTGTCTGTCTGTCTTTCTGTATCACGGCCGCGCATCACGCCGAAACTACTGAATGAATTCCAATGAAACTTGGTATGACTAGAGTTCATACTACGAGGAAGGACATAGGATACTTTTTATCCCGAAATTCAGCATGGTTCCCTTAGGAGAGGGGATAAAAGTTAAAATGTATACTGAGTTGTAAATCATTAACGCGTGGTCCGATTTCATTCATTCTTTTTTGTTAGAAAGGGGATACATTAAAGATTGTTCTGTAAATATTTCAAAGTCATCGGTTTTGTAGTTTAGAAAAAATAGACTTAATAACCCTCAGTATTTGTCCAAATAGCTTGAAACACGGAATATGCAGAAAACTTTGAACGTACGGCTCATCTTAAGCTGGCGTACCCTGTTGTGAATATTAGACCCTTCCAAAGGAATGCCAAATGATCATTATACACAGTACGGACGTCCAAAATAAGTGATGCTGAAGGCTGAAGGGTTAATATTCCCCACAAAGAAAATTATAACTCAAGAACGGCTTTACCGATATGGTTGAAAATTGGTAAGGAGGTAGCTTAGAGCCAGGAAACGGCTATAGGATACATTTGATGTCCCTAAAAGCAGAGGAACGATTGCACTGGCTGATTTAATTTTCCCATACAAATACCTAAGGTCATACAGCTGTATGGTGGAATCAAACGAATCGCACATAAAATGAAAGAGCGTAAAAAAATACTCGATCCGAGTCGACGACTTATATGTGGCGAATTAGGATTATCGAGTATTTTCAAAATAAAAATAAAATTAATAAATTGATTTAATGGCGTTGCTAATAAGTAAACATTTCATTGCTGTCAAATTTTTTCACGTTTTTTTTTAATAATTATTATACGTCAGGTTTTTCCATAGATTTACTGTAGTGTAAGGTCCGACCTCTTTGGTCCATTTAATTTATTAGCCCAAAGTTTATTTGTTAAGCAAATAACATAAGATGCGATCAGTCCGATTGTAGGTTTCGGAGAAAATCGAACATTACGTCGATGTATTTGTTCAAGAAAGGGTTAACGCTGAAACAGATTAATAAAGTAGAATCTCTCCATCGTATACAATCGTTTAAAAATTGGCAGAAGAATTGACGCACTGAAGATCAGAGAAGCTAAACATAATACGGCATTGCTTCAATGCCATATGTTTAGCTTCTCTGATCTTCAGTGCGTCAATTCTTCTGACCATTTTTTAACGATTGTAGACGATGGAGAGATTCTACTTTATTAATTTGTTTCATTGATACTGGGGGCCGTTGAGATAGCTGAAATCATAGGTATATCATATCAAAAAACTCGAAATATTATTATATATAATTGTCACAATGAATTGGTTCTTCGCAGAAAGCTTAATAAGTGAGACATAATCAATAAGGCAAAACAACGTTTGCCGGGTCAGCTAGTCATGAATATAGTTCTAGAACCTATCATGTCAGTTAATGCTTATCGTCTCAATTCATACTATAGGTACCTATTACTTACTTGATGACTGAGATATTAATAGTTTATAGTGCTTACTTATCTTAGTTAGTTAGTGTTTAAATATCTTTTACTATAGTTTTGCTTCACAACACTACTAATAGCAATGCAATTTGTTTTAAAAGATAGGAATGCTGTTTAGGATAGCTGTATCCTAAACGCAATGCAGAATTGTAATGTCAAATTATTTATGCGCATATTATGTATTTAAATTTTAATTACTAACACAGTAACGTGGAGTAAGGCACAATTAAAGATTACAATTAAAGGTAATATTATTCTTTTATTTTTTCAACAAAATCTTATTAATATGGTTTTAAGGTACGAGTGGGTAAAAATTTGAACTCACACAGGTTTCCACAAAACCAGCAAACTAACTGGTACCTCAGAAGCTTTAAGCTATTAAAATATGCGTTAGTTGAACGCAGTTAGTGATAAGTTGTACAAACAATTCGCACAAAGTGTCTTTGACAAAGTGAACATTTGCGCATAAGAAGCAATTAACTTGTGTTGGGAGGAAAGAGGGAAGGAATGCGCGCGACCGTTAGCGTCCGGCAGCGAGCCATAGTTGGTGTTGGTGACACTACACCACCAAGTCTTGATAAAGTTCGATTGCACTTAACTTTACATTACGATTTCGAACTTTTTCTTCCAATTGAATTAACTGAGTAATTATTACTCAGCAAATTCGATTGGAAGAAAAAGGTAATTGATACAAGACCAATTTTTGTTCCATAGTAAACTCCACCACCTCCACCTGGTGAAATTCCACCAGGACTGCGTCTTGATAAAGATCGATTGCTCGTAACTTTACATTACCATTTCAATCTTTTAATTACAATCTAATTTACTTAGAAATAATTAGGTAATTGAGAGTACCACCAGAACAACTTTTGTTTTCAAAAGTAAGGCTGTTTACAACAAAAATATAATATAGGTAAGTACTAGGTAGGTACTATTTTACTTTATTCTTATAACTTAAAAAGGTCTTAAGGAGTCTCCCTGGAGTCGGACCCTGACAATGTACGTATTAACGAGGTTTTGTTATGTCAAATGCGGGCGAGCTGTGCAAACAAGGAGCGTTGTCAGAAAGGTCTTGAATTTATTTTTGTCTTTCTCACTCTCACGGAGATTTGGTAGGTGCGACATGCAGCGTCGCGGAAGAATAGAGCAGAAAAACGACGTTTTACCTAATTACTTAAAAACTAAGCCAGTTATCAAAAATCTGTTCTAAGCGTTTTAGGATATTATTATTACCGATACATTAAAACAAAAATTACAATTACATCCATTGTAGTTTCCGATAAAATATAGAAAAACTGAGATTTTGGAGCAACTTTTGGGAGAACTTTCTATCGAGAAAATTTTATCCAATCGTGTTTCTGCTTCTAAGCGATTTTAGATTATAGACCCAAAATACATGACGTGTAAATTTGAAATTAATTGTCTTTATAGTTTTTGCATAAAACTTCATTCAAAATCACCTAAATCAGGCTTGTAGGCCGTTAACTCTTTTGATAAAGTGGTGTGCCGTCCATTTAGAGATAGCTTAACATGCCCTCTCTAGTTATTGACACACGATAATCAACATCACGATAATAGCAAAAGCTTCCTGGGATAATTGCAGCGCATGTAAATAATCCAGCCAGCACCATAGTAGGCCTTAAATCACAGTGCGCTAATACTTGTAAATAAAGCCTCAATGCCTTGCGTATGCTTACAATGGCGCAGCGTTTCCATTTTAGTAAATGTCACCGAAATGGGAAATACAAGTTGTGTATTATCCTGTGTTTACCTAAAATGAACCACAATAATGAATAAATTAACCATGAAATACATATTCACCGTACGACCTCACTGCAGAATCGCTTGAACTATATTTAATGTACAGGTATTAAATATTCATATGGTATACCAAAATTATAGCTTTAGTTCAGACTTCACAATCATTTTTTTTCTGGCGTATAACAACCTATGTTTGTTATACGCCAGAAAAAAATCACATTAGTTTGAGATATAATATAAATTATAGATTGGACGCAGTAACTTAATAAACGGATTTAAATATTACGAATACATGAAAAAATTAGATACATTTTCATGTAGTATATAGATACTAGACTGGCGCTTAGAATTATTATAAGATCGAAAAATAAGTAAAAGCGAAAGTAGAGTTTAATGCACAGGTTTAAGAAGTACAACTAAGAAGACCTTGGGAAGATCTACAGGACGTTGACTTGGCTATTCGTTTTGGGAAAACTAATAGCCAAGTCAACGTCCTGTAGCAATTAGGTACCTCAACAACATTGAGGAACAATGAGCGGATGATAACGCCTTATCTACGCCGGCTGGCGGGGCAGAGGCGCCGGATACATGCGCCAACATGGCGGCTCCTTCGAACATGTGCGCGTGTGTAGCGCAAACATACATCACTTGAAGACATCCTCACTGAACAGGCTTTCCATTTATTTTTAGCTTACCTAAAGGTTGGCAAATAATTTACGAGCCACTATCTATACAACGCTATACAACACTATCTAACAAGTAAATTAAATTGCATAAAATGCAAAGATAGTAATAATTAAATGTTTCAAATTATTTAATGAAATAATGGCTAAGAAATGTAAAAGTTTTATTAAGTGTACATCATATCTTCCGTTTCAAGACATTTTTGGCAAGCTATAAAAGAACTGCAAATTCTGTGAATCAAACGAAATTATAGGTTGCGATATAGTGCTGAAATCAATCGAGGCTAACGAATGTGTCTCTTGAGAAACAATGTCAAGGTAGAGTCCAAAGAAACTTTTGCCATGTTCGGAGGAGAGACGTTTTAGATTATCTACTCGTGTCTCGTAAATACGAATAAATTTTTTCCTCCCCCCCTAATGAATACCTATATTGGTACTTACAGATCTGAGCCACTTCAATTTGGCGAAAGGTGGCAAACCTGATTGATATTCATCGCACTCGCGTTAAATAGATAACGTCCCTGAGGAAATCCCAGCATTTTAACGGCTGTTAAGGCGAGTCATCGCGCATAAAGCGGGGAAAACAGTTTTTTTGAACGAATAATTAAGGTGTTTAATCGTCATTCCCGATCTTACAAAAAATACACAATACACATGAAGATATCATCTAAAGAATGTGCTAATTTGTAACACGATAGGATTTACTTTACTCGATCATATAAAATCTTGAAATTGACTTAAATAAAATTTTTAAACGAATGATTTCAAAAGAAAATTTCTAAATATGCACATAATTTTTATATAGAAATATTTGTCTTGAAGTACTACAGAGAACCTGCTAAATTTTGGTGTTCAATTGAAGTCCTATATCCAGCAAATTCAAATTTATCCCAAAACTGGAATAATAACCAGCGTTTTCAGGACATGCCGCGCCGCCCGCTACCCCGCCAGTATCAATTCGGCGCTTGCCAACGTCGGGTGTGTGTCAAATTTTGTACGCCTGATCTTTCGTTCGCGCAACGGTTAAATAATTAAAAATGGGGGATAAAATAATAAAATAAGGAACAAATCAGTCTTAAAATCCAAGAGACGTACAGGAAAAGAGAACTATAAGAAAAGGTATGTAAATTACTCTCTTAGTAAAGTTATGTTGATTTGATTTCGTTATTACGTTATGACATATAGAACACAGATTAGAAAATTTGTACAGAATGACTAAACAGCTAAATCTATAAGTACGAGAACTCTCGACCGTTCAAGCGTTCGCGGTCGAGTAAGTGATAATATTAAAAGATAAAAATTAAATATGTTTAACTTCTTAGGATTTGAACATTTAGGAATTTCAATAAAACATGAGCTTATTTGTACTTCGAATTTTGATTCGGTGCAGTAAAAAGTGACTTTCAAAGTGATTTATGTGATGGCGGCAGTATACTCTCGTCGAGGGACCGCGAGGCTTGACGAATGCGAGAGTGTACATGTATCACTCGTTTCATCCCGCTAAGCTTCGCCTCGCCTCGTGTGCTCTCCGCTCCGAGTCGGTTTTGTGCGCGAGTCAAAGGACCTCGCTAACCCTCGCGAGGCGACGCGATTACATTTCTGTACACTCTCGCGTGACGCGTCGTTCGGCTTCTCGCGCGAGGGCATTCGGTAAAACATGGCGAGAAAACTCGCGGAGAGTGTACTTCCCCATAAAATACTTTGATTATTTATTATATTTTTTTTTGTTGTATTTATTTACCAAATGACACTAAAAACGTCATTTTACTGAATCCAATTAAAAGTCGTAGTATATACAATAAATAAAGTATCGATATATAAATAAACGTATCCCACCAAAAACATTTTCATGTAAAATGTTGCCAAGACGAGATATGGCTCACACTGTCGAAAAGTTATCAAATTTCTTATAGAGCAAGACTTCAAACTCTATACAACCTAACATACAAGTTCTAACTTCATAAACGCTACACTTTAGTTACAATAATGTCTTGGCCGTTACGCTGCCGTCACATGGGCGTAAAGCGAAAAATTGATCCCACCTAAAACATGTTCCTGATTTCAAATTTTGATATTGCAGGTGCTGCTACTTCGTGTCTAATGTTGAAAATCATTAAAGTACTATGGCCGCTACTTTCAAAGTACTGGCCCGATTGCTTTCAAAATCGACATCTGACCTTGGCAGCAAGCATAAAGAAGGAATTTGTGGTCAAAATTAAAAAATGATGAAATTTTTGGCCGCCATTCTGAACTTTTTTGTTACTGGGCCGACTGCTTTAAAAATCGATATCTGACTATCGCAGCAAGCATAGAGAAGGAATTTGTGGTCAAAATAAAAATATGGCCGCCATTTTGAACTTTTTTTTTTACTGGGCCGATCGCTTCGAAAATCGACGTCTGACTATGGCAGCAAGCAAAGAGAAGGAATTTGTGGTCAAAATTAAAAAATGATGAAATTTTTGGCCGCCATTCTGAACTTTTTTGTTACTGGGCCGACTGCTTTAAAAATCGATATCTGACTATCGCAGCAAGCATAGAGAAGGAATTTGTGGTCAAAATAAAAATATGGCCGCCATTTTGAACTTTTTTGTTACTGAGCCGATTACTTTGAAAATCGATATCTGACTATGGCAGCAAGCATAGAGAAGAAATTTGTGGTCAAAATTTTCAACTTTTTTATTACTGAGCCGATTGCTTTTATTATCTGGAACAGTAATCAAATTTCTCGGGACATGATGTCGACAGTCGAATTCTGGTCGAAGTTATAAGGGTTAAAAAATACGGCGAAACACTTCGAGAAAAGGTAGTGCCCTCGCGCTTCGCTTGGCTCGTCTTAGCGAGAACACTGCCGTATCCCCAGATTCGTATGAACATGTTCCTGATTTAAAATTTTGATTTTACAGGTGCTGCGACTTCGTGTCTAATATTGAAAATCATGAAAGCACAATGGCCGCCATTTGGAACTTTTTTGTAACTGGGCCGATTGCTTTCAAAATCGACATCTGACCTTTGCAGCAAGCATAGAGAAGAAATTTGTGGTCAAAATTTAAAAAGTGGCCGCCATTTTGAACTTTTTTGTTACTGGGCCGATTACTTTGAAAATCGATATCTGACTATGGCAGCAAGTATAGAGAAGGAATTTGTAGTCAAAATTATTTTGAACTTTTTTGTTACTGAGCCGATTGCTTTTATTATCTGGAACAGTAATCAAATTTCTCGGGACATGATGTCGACAGTCGAATTCTGGCCTAAGTTATAAGGGTTAAAAATACGGCGAAACACTTCGAGAAAAGGTAGTGCCCTCGCGCTTCGCTTGGCTCGTCTTGGCGGGGACACTACCGTATCCCCAGATTCGTATGAGATAAATTACGGTCTGGGGGCTATTCACGTTACGTGTCGGCTACACTTCGTCGTTCGATGTGAAATGTTTAAAAAGCTGATGGCATATACGTAAATAAGCAGACGATATTAAAATCAAAACATATTTTGCGAATACTGGAAAATTAATTTTAAGACAATTGACATACAGCGTAAAATTGAATGTATTTCAAATGTTATGTTGGTCGACAGCTCTGAGAATGAAATTACTTAATCGCGTCAAAGTAGAGCATTGTATTTCCTGTGTTGAAATACATTCAACGACGAATAGTGAATATAAATTTTCTTATGCTCCAATTGCAGGAAAAATCCTACCATTGCTATTTATTTGACTGCAAAACTGGGTATTATCAGCTGATTGGTGAAAAATGGAGCTTTAAATTTAAATAAAAAAAAATTAATTAAAAAATAATAATTAATTACTGTATTTGTTTTTTTTTATACATAAAATCAAACCAAAAACATCCGCATTAAAAATAATCTATCGTTTACAAAAAGTTGATCATACCTACTTGAAGTTCTGAAATATTTTATTCTATGCCACAGCGCTAACATCGTGACGCACGAAACGAGAGTCGTTGCATCTTACGTACGAAGTGGGAGACGCGCGGGCGGCACCCCACACCTCACCTCCTAAAATCTTGCTTCGCGCGGAAGAGACTCGCCTTAAGCCGTTTTAACGGTAATATTGTTTACATAGTAGTTAGTAGAGTACTTAGGTACTTACCTTCATAAGAAAAACTATTCTTCATAGTGATTTTTTTAACTCCATGTTAGGAAATTAATTATTCTTTCGTTATTTTGGGCTTTTAACTAATTTTTTCTAGGCTACCTTAATTCAATATCCTGAACTATTCTTACCTATTTGCTGCTCAAAATTGGTTGTGTTTTTTTTGATAAGACGTAACTAATTTACTTGTGATTAATTGGCGTAGTTCTCATATGCATCTTTTGGAGTTTCAAATGTAGTGACGTGCAATAAAGTTTCAACCTGTTCATGTACCAATCCATTAGGGCGTAAATATGCAGGCGAAACCAGATTTTACAACATAATTACTCGTAAATCGTAATTGCATAGATCACTCAATTTCCTTTCTCCTAAATCAAGAACTTGACTAAAGCCAAGAGTTTTATAAACGTCGCCGTAAGAAAGAGCTGTAATGTCATTTAAAGTTTCAAGAAGGTTCACTTAAAACCCTCGAGAAATATACCTACCTGTTGATCGGATAGGTATGAGTGACTGCTTGCAACTCAATTTTGAAACAGATAATATTTTCAACCGTTTTAGCTGAAATTTTGTAATACACGTTCAGTTATTCTAAATGCAATATGGCGGGAACATATTATGACGGATCAATGATATAAGTATTGGTGGACTTTTTAAAGCACTCCTGCAATATGAGTACCAAATGATTTGCCTAGAAGAATAGGTATAAATTGCTATAGAAAAGCTTGTTTTTAAAAATATTTTTGAATGATAACTTATTATAATTTTGCTCCTATTTATTGCACTCCAAAAAAAATATTGATACAACACCAAACGTTTGCGTTATATGTATATTATATTGAAATGAACAGATACTGAATTATTCATAGTTACCAATGGATAACTGTGGGCGATTATCCAATGGCTGTTTTGAAAGTTTATTTCATTCCCATACTTGCGTCGGTACCTACCTAAATACTGTTTGCGTAGGTGCAAATGTTATGGTTACGCCAATATTTTACAAACACAATCAAATATTTCGTTCCCACGTTGTTATTGTGAAATAAATTCTTAAGAGAACTTATACAATTTCATATTTCAATAAGTACATACTTAATGATATTTTGATATCATATAAGTGTGAGATATGAAATTGTTAGAAAGAATCATACATTTTGGAAACTAGATGAGTGCCAGAGTAACCCGTTTGCAGAAACTTTGCCGATGACTACCCTTCTCACTCTTTACGACCGCAACCCGCGCTCGTCTGATAACAGAGATTATTAGGGAGGGGGAAAAATTATTATCAAAAACTATTATGCTATATGCATAAAAATATCCGTTTCACATGAAATCCCACTTTGTATCGTTATCTCACTTTGAAACTTGCCTTAAAAGGAATGATTTCCTAATACTTATTAGCCTACCATCAATTTATACGTACCTAAACTTTAACTTAATTGATATTAATTAAAAACTATCTAAAAGTCTCTATCATGATCTACTAAACGATTTTTTAAAGGGGAGGCCAAAAGTTATTATTCTTTGTGGAAATTGGGTCCAAAAGGTAGGGGACATGTATAATTTATTTCCATTCTAGTTGCAGAAAAGATCATATGGATAGATAGCTCTTTAAAAAAACTAGCCAGGCATAACATATCGTTCGCGAAGGACGCGTGCCTGCGGCCTGCGTGCGCGAATTTCACCTCTCGCTCGCACAAATTATCACCCCGCACCGCGAATCAGGTACAGCTTTTATTGCTATCAAAACCAGTTTCGCAATTATTCGCATAACTACTGGGGAGTAATGGATGCTGATAAAATGCAAATATCGGAAATTCTTGATATACCTAGTTTGCTAAATTGCTTGCGAGGTTGTAGAGCCCAGTTAGCATATAAAAAAGTGAACATTTTATAATACAGATGTTCACTTTATTTATATGAACTTTCTATGAGTATACTTCTTAGTTGCTAGAGTTGTTAAGAATTTCACAGAATTGAAATATTACACTTAAAACTCTTCAAATGGGTGGGGTGAATGGATAAAGACAACATGTTAACTTATTCTAGACTATAACAGTAGTACCTACCTCTCTATATGGAACTATTGTTATTGACATATTTGTTATTGACAGAAAGGCAGCCTTCAGGACTGATATTACAAGCATATTAGACCAGGGTAGATAGCTTTAAAAATAATAAAAAAAGAAATTAAATAATAGTAGGATGAAACCCATTATAAAAGGAGGAGAATATTATAAAAATTAAAGGAAAAATAATTTACGGTCGATCCGAGTTCGGGAACAGGGGGGAGGGGGGGTTAAAGTGTAAAAAATGGTTTTCCTTGATTTCCGGCAAAACTACAAGTCCTATGAAAAAAGTTAAATGGCAAAGTTGTAGTTAATAAAACGATCTACAACTTATATATTTGCAATTTTTTCACATAACCTCAAAATTTAGGTGAAAAATTCAAAAAACCAAGTTTTTGGTCTTTTATTTATATCTTTTACAAAAAAAATTTTTTTTTCACGAAATTTGGTGAAAACTTACCTTTTTATATCCCAAATACCTTGTAATTTATTTGACTAAAAATATTTATTTTTTCAGCTTATTTTGAATTAATATCGAAAAAGCACCCTCATTTTCAATCGAAAATTCACCCGTCAAAATATCAGCTTTTTTCAAAAAGTTGGTATGTTTTCTATTCGTTGAAATCTCTACTTTCTGATGGTGAAAAAAAAATATATGTTACTTTAGTAAATCTTCTTACGTAATCGCACGAATTTAGAAATGTTCTGGCTGCATAAACCGCAGCCTCACATCCTCCTCTGACCCCAAAACCGAGCTGCTTGGGTTTAAGGATGGCCGATATTTTATCTTTTAGCGATCGGCAGCAGATCCTGGACGTTAATCTACGTAGCGTGCTGCCGACCGCAATAGGTCGGATACCACCATCCTTTTTGGTAAGGGCTATTAAATTACCACCATAAATAACTTTAGCAATTTGTGGTGGTACCCGTCCAGACAACATCAGATTGATGGATCGGTCAACTCCTTTACCAGTGATTTACATTCATCAAAATCTTTCATTTCAAAGGAGGACCGATCAAATCTTTTAGGTGTTGTGGTGATAGGCCATCTAAACCCCCAGCAGAACCATTGGGAAAACCGAATATCCCAGACCTATTTATATTAAGGGCATTACTTGTATATTCTAAAACAGATTTTTATTTATTTTTGTACTTGATAGTTTATGATTTGTATGCACTGGCAACTGTCAAAAAAAATACAAAATCTGAAATAATTACGGTCAATAGAAATAAATGTATATTTTACAGGAAAAATAAAATCAACTCTCTTACTAGTATACCTTTTTTGATAATTACAATAAAATGCCAAAAGCAAAGTTAGGTTTGCGGTTTACCAACAATAGTAACTACGTGTAAATTATACTTGTAAATTCATGAACAAAAGTGATTCTTTTAACGTCTTACTTCTTTAATAGTATGGTCCAACTCGCACTTGGCCGGTTTTTTTAAATTTTATAAACACATTTGAACCCAAGGAATCAAGTTGAACAACGTGTATTTTGAGGGAAAACTTTAGAGAGCCTCTTAATTGATATGCTTGCCAACCTAAGATGTAAGATTTTGCTTTGCAATGTTTAAATTAATATGGATATTATGATGCATTGCACTACACATCACTAATTGTCCTGAGTCAGTGGTTCTTAGGTCACATTGTGCCATGTAATTTTATTCATTACAGTGTCCTACAAATTAAAATTCAGTAGTACAAGCTCTAAGCCATATAGGGATCTAAAATACCTATAAGGGTTAGAGCTCAGGTCTCATATCTCATAACATATCTACTACATTTTAAAATAAACTAAATAAAATTTGAATTTTGCGGGCTAATTTGGCTGAACCACTGTGATATTGTTACCCGTTCGCAGAAGCTTTGCTGATGACTTCCCCTCCTACTTCATACCGCCCGTATTCGACGGACGAGCGCGGGTCGCGGTAGTATGAAGTGGGAGGGGAAGTCATCGGCAAAGTTTCTGCGAACGGGTAGTACTTTCTTACTATAAACTAATATGGATGAATTATTTGTAAATAAGGATACTATGTTTGACTTACGTCTTAGGTCAGTAAACAAAATTCCAGTTTAGGTATCATACCACTAAGGCAGATGAAACTAAAAATAGATAAGCAAAGGTTTGTTAAATAGTTAGAACAGGCTTGAGGAAAGCTGACCTAAATTAAAAGTAATTAAAAATTGAACTGCCAATCAAAAACTACTACAACCATGAGTCAGCGGCGATACAAACTGTACGTGTACATTAACAGCTGCAACGTTACAAATATGCAATGAAGTATGAACTCATCCGCTAATGATAGCTTACCGAAGCTCTCAGTCAGTTTCAACATTACACCGCCGATGTGCATGTCTCCCTTCACCACCATCGTGCGCTTTTCGTTCATATCCGTCACGTAGATCGTGAGGTTCCATGATCCGTCACCAACTATTTCACCGTCCGCGAGCATTTTGTATGTTTTTGTGTTCACTTCGCACTGTAAAGTCACTTCCGACAGCGCATCGCGCGGAATAATAAATAAACAAATGTTTCTGACGACCACCGAACACGCTGAATGACATTCGACTGGGCTGGACTGGGCCTATATTCATTCCTTGCTCTGTGTTCATACCCCTATGGTGAAATTCGCGGGGATCGGGGGGTGGCGGCAGGCGGATGAAGGTTTAGTCCTTGAGTCAAAAGGTCTGTCATCTGTTGCGGACTTTGTTCATTGTCTTTGGCTATCTGATTTGACAGTGACATGCCTGCTTGGAATTTTTTTATTTTTATTAGCTGGCTTTACGGCCGATATTACACTATCATATATATAGGATCATAGAAATGTGAGTCATTTTTATATGAGGAACATATGACAGTGTAATATGTAGATTTGTCTATAATCATAGTTCTAGGATCCTATTTGATAGCATGCGCACAGATAGGATCATATGTCTCTACTCTCTACTCTCGTCTGTGTAACCAAAAAAATGGCATCTTCCAAAACGAATTTCGACTGGAATATTGCAAGTACAAAAAAGCTAATTAGCCTTTACGAAGAAAATGAGCGTTTGTACAATAATCTGGTTCCAGATTATAAAAATCGTGACAAACGATTGTCAATAATGGTAGTCATTGCAGAAACATTATCGGATTTATCGGGAAGAGTATGCCTCGTTGCAGATGTACGAAAAATAAATAGCCTCAGATCTCAATATCAACGAATACACGGCTAAATCGTTATCCATCTTGATAGTATATGACGTTTATATGATCATTGTAGTGTAATATGTAAAAATGAAGAACTGGATCATTTAAAAATGATCCTAGAATTTGACAGATATGACATCATATAAATATGATGAATATATGATAGTGTAATATCGGCCTACGGCTCTGGTGCCTGCTTGGACTAAATAATGGACCACAGAGCAAGGAATGACTTTTATATTAATGGACAGAGATAAAAAAATATGGAGATGCCACATTCATGAATTCCAATGAATTCTAACCTAGACTGGCATGACATGCGGCGCCATGATGAGTGCCAAGATTTGTTGTCAAATGTTCTGAGTTACTACCCTAGGGGATAGTCTGTTAATATGTAAGTCAGTTTACTTGGGTAAATTAAAAGGTACCTAGTTGAAAAGTAGTAATATGTAGAGCAACACTGTAAAATAATTATCGATGGATTGAATAATTTTGATACTTTGCCTAAAAAATTTACTTGCTAATATTTCTTACAAAATACACTCAAATATTAAAATTTCTTACTTTTCCCTCTTTATATTTTTTTCTGCAAATTTTCCGTTTCTTTTTACTCCAAATTTGATGTATGGCGCCCGTGACTCGCAAAGTTTCTCTTGGTTCGTTATTTTATAAAACCACACAATATTAATTTTATTTTTAATGTTTACTTATCTATATACATTCAATTCAATAGTGCTAACTTTTAACATACTATTCTTAATACTAATAATATGTACTGACAAAAAGAGAAATGAAGTAATAATCAAGTACCAATTAACAAGGTTCGACGTTCTACAGAAACAGGTAGTATAGTGTTGCCCGATTGCGATTTTTGAATTTCCCCAAAATTATCAAAGTAAACTGACATAAATAACAGACTATAGACACCATCTTATATGCAACTTAACAGATTAAAAATAGTCGCGCCTATAGAGAGTGCCTAGAGTATTTTTTTACAGTTTTATGTGGTCGTTTACATCGTAATAGCAAAGAAAAAAATTATAATTATTAGCACGACAGAATAATTTGTTTTGTTATAATCCTCTAAATTAATTAACGTTCGTTCGTTCGTTTTAGCCGACGGACGTCCACTGCTGGACAAAGGCCTCCTGTAATGCTTTCCAGCCCGCACGGTCCTGCGCCATTTGTATCCAGCGCCTTCCCGCGACTCTCTTAATGTCATCAGTCCATCTGGTCGGAGGTCTGCCAACACTGCGCTTTCCCGTGCGGGGTCGCCACTCCAGCACTTTGGGTCCCCAACGTCCGTCGGTTCTACGAGCTATGTGCCCCGCCCATTGCCACTTCAGCTTCGCGATACGTTGAGCTATGTCGGTGACTCTGGTTCGTCTACGGATCTCCTCATTTCTGATTTGATCACGCAGAGAAACTCCGAGCATAGCTCTCTCCATCGCTCGCTGAGTGACTCTGAGCCTTCTTATGAGGCCCATAGTAAAAGACCAAGTCTCGGATCCATATGAAAGCACTGGTAACACGCACTGTTCGAAGACCTTAGTCTTCAGGCACTGAGGGATATTGGACGAGAAGACATCACGAAGCTTCCCGAACGCTGCCCAACCGAGCTGGATTCGGCGGTTCACCTCTTTCTCGAAATTGGACCTACCTAGCTGGACCGTATGTCCCAGGTATATGTATTCGTCCACAATTTCGAGTGCAGAGTTCTCAACTACTACTGGGTGGAGCGGAACGTGAGAGTTGGACATGATTTTCGTCTTGCTCATGTTCATTTTAAGGCCCACCTGTTGGGAAACTCTGCTGAGGTCATTGAGCATCGTGTTGAGGTCTTCCAGAGTCTGTGCTATGACTACGATATCGTCGGCAAACCGGAGGTGAGTGATGTACTCGCCATTGACGTTGATGCCATATCCGTTCCAATTCAGAAGCTTAAAGACGTCGTCCAATGCAGCGGTAAACAGCTTCGGGGAGATTACATTACCTGTCGCATTCCTCGCTGCAATTGAATCGGTCTCGTAGTCTGATCTTGGATACGGACTGACATGGTGGCGCTTTCGTACAAGCACTTCAACACTTCGATGTATCGATAGTCAATTCGGCATCTCTGCAACGCCCTCAACACGGCCCACGTCTCCACCGAATCGAAGGCTTTCTCATAGTCCACAAACGCTAGGCATAGTGGCAAGTTATATTCCTCAGTTTTTTTGTATAACTTGCCGAAGCGTGAAGATGTGGTCTATGGTACTATAGCCTTTTCGGAACCCGGCTTGTTCGGGAGGCTGGAGGTTGTGAATTGATGCAATTCAGAACGTTCGTTTTGCGAATACGATTCGCTACCGCTTACGAAATCGGTAACGACAAAAACATTGAGTTAAAACGTCATGAGCATTCACAAAAAAAAATATATTTTGCTATCGTAAGATAACTTACCGAATCGTACGATAACGTTATCGAATGGTTCTGAATCGACCCGCAGTTCATATTGTTTCCTGAGTCTGTGATATAATATATCCCCAACACAGAGAAACAAACAAACATACAAACTTATATGGACTATGTAGCCTGGTGAGGGTGTCGCTGTCGACGATTGTGGTGAGGCAATTTTCACGCATCTCTTGTTATTGCTATAAAGTATGGGGAACCCTAAAATTTTTTTGTTTTTTTTTCTATTTTTGGGTGAAAATCTTAATGCGGTTCACGGAATACTTCTACTTACCAAGTTTCAGCAATATAGTACTTTTAGTTTCGGAAAAAAGTGGCTGTGACATACGGACGAACAGACAGACAGACAGACATGACGAATCTATAAGGGTTCCGTTTTTTGCCATTTGGCTACGGAACCCTTAAAACGGCCAAGTGTGAGTCATTTTTACAAAACTACGTTTGTTTTTGCTATAGATTCTCACGCGTTTTCATTGTCAGTTCCTTTTTAAAGATAGTGACTGACGGGGGTACCGAATTCACTAACCAATTATTTGCAGAATTTTGTAATCTGCATAAGATTGCTCACCACCAAACTTCGCCTCATGCTCCAAACGAAAATGGCAACATTGAAAGATTTCATTCCACCATCTTAGAACATCTACGAATTCTAAGATTACGAAAACGTGATGAACCAGTGACCAATATTATGCCATATGCTTTGTTAGCCTTTAACAGCTCAATCCATAGCTTTACAAAATGTAGACCATATGATTTAATTATTGGACATACAGACCCACGTGACCCGTTAGAATTTAATCTATCAGAACATTTATTCCAAATGTATATCCAGAATCATAAAGAACAAATGAAAAAGGTATATGATATTGTTAATGCAGCCTCACTTTCTGATCGTACACAGATTATAGAGCGTCAGAATAGAAGTAGAGAACCTGCAGTAAAAGCACCCCACCAACAAGTGTTCATTAATAACCCTACAGCTTCTAGGCAAAAAGTAGCTCCCCGCTTCACTAAAGATACAGTAGAAACTAACTTACCTATCCACATCTATACCTCTAGAAAACGGCAACCTATTGCAAAATCACGTTTAAAACGAGTTCCAAAAAGCGCTAACTTATTCAAAAGTAATAATCAATGATAACGTAGATGAAGTTGCACTAGCACTTCGAAAAATAAAAGATATATTAGCATTTACGCGGACTTCTACCGCTCATCATATAATGATAGGGATAGATGTTTTAAGAAGTTTGATGTTTTAAGATGTTTGATAAGTAGATTAAGTACAATATATAGTAAGGATCAATTATTAGGGTTAGAACTTCATGAATATTATAACAATATACGTTCAGGCTCATTTTATTCAGAAAAAAGAATAGGTTCTGTACTAAGATTTCCGATAGTATCTACGCACACCTATAACCTATACAAATTATCCATATTACCAAATAATAAAAACCAAATCCTTATCCCTCCATTTCCCTTCATTGCTACCAGTGAGTTTGAGCATGTGTACATAGAGGCTGAATGCCCGAAGATCAGCAACACAGCCGGATATCTATGCGAAGAAAAGTTAAACCACCGGATTAGAACTACACCGGACTGCATCTCAACGCTCATTACTTGCCAGCAGATAGACAAGTCATGCAGAATAACTACAATTTCAATATCAAGGGAAGGCACGGAAAAATTGGATGACCGTCATTACACAGCTATATTCCCAAGAGAAACTAAAGTATCAATTTCATTTGGAAGAAACGACTTTATAACTCTAATTGGTAGCTATTTAATCACCATACCGCAGAACTGTGTGCTCCGCTCTGATGAATTCACGCTGGGCAATGTAAATGACGAACTTCGTGGCGAGCCTATGAAGATTCTACTTAATGAATTAAACTCTACAATGAATGCAGCCACAGAAGGTCAAGGACACCCACTATCAACAGGCGATGCTGCGACATCTCATCCTGCAACTTTTTCACTGAACGTCCTGAAATAGTTGAGGATCTGCGGGTGGAGGTGTTACAGTAGCTGAGTGAACATTTGTCAACCCTACTTACTAACTTCTTAGTGCAGTGAAGTGATAACCCTGAACGTTTTACTATCGTAAGCGTAACACAAGCGGTGTCGTGTAACTAGATGGGATTGAAGAAAAGGACTGTTTCCCACAGTCGTCTGCCTAACTTCGGAGACGAACTGACGTTTAGTTTATAGTTAATTTTAGTAATGTAAAAGTAGTTAATAAAGTTTAATTTTAGAACAATCCGGGTATTATTTGTCACCGCCTGGCGACCTTCGTATTTAACATAAAAATAATAACATTGGTAAATAATAAAAGAGTAGACAGGACACTGAATAGGAACAAAACAACAGCGACGATAGTTCGTGGCCGGTCAATCTGTGGTTCCCTCGTGGTTCCTTATGTCACTTGTCAGTTGTCTGTCAGGAGTTGTCATATGTCAAGTCACAAGTGTCAACGCGGAATTTCGTACGCGAATTTTAACACTAAAGTTTTTATCGCGTCAAATAATTTGATGATTTTCTTCCTTTAATTCCGGTATTGTAAATGCAATGTAGCGTTTTGCTTTATCTGGTCTTACTTGATACCACGCATGTAATAACTTCAGTCGCCAGGTTCTGGCCAAGTTTTCATGAACAGCAATAGAGTAACATCAAAAGAAATGGTCGCCAAAAGTAAGAATAAAGGTATCATATAATATTCGGGTGCCTGCTTTTCATTTATGATAGTCTAATAGAGTTTCTCTAATGACAAATACATTTTACAGCTATTTCATGTTCGACGCCTGAACATAGGCTCGATTCACCTTCGCGAGACAGCGATTCCATATGTGACTCCGAATCGGCCAGTCCGGTGCCATTTCTGTGCACACAAGACGGAGCCGAGGGCGAAACAGATGTCGTTTGGAACTTCTATACACCTAAATCTGAAACGGCCAAATCGCGGCTCAAAAACACCACACCAGTAAGTAGACGGGTGAAAAAACCCATAAGGTCAATTCCAATCGAAAACCCCTTACCCAGACGTAGGGCGGTGCGACCTTCCCAGAAGAAAACTGAACTATTCCAAGAACTTATGGAACTGAATCAAAATTTGCATGAATACATCTCCAAGAAGACTACTGTCCCCACTGTGACTAGTAAACCGCAGTCCGAGGAAGATATATTTAGCGATACAAGCGACTGTTCACCAAGAAGTGGTGTGAGGAGCAAGAATCGATGTCTCAGAAAAAATGTTCTGAGTTCAAAATTTAGTAGGGCCGAAACAGAAAGTGGGCTGGAATCAGATGATTCAATGAATGAGTGTTTATTAAAAGCGAGTCAAGTTGTTGAAGATAATTTATTAAACATACTTCCTAAACCAGCAAAAAGGCCATGTTTTGAGCCAATCACAGAAAGTATTAAGCCAGGCTTAAATGTAAACTTAGATCAAGACTCGATGGATGCTATTATGAGAAATATCAAGTTAGAATCACCATCTGTAAATAAAATAAAAAAGTGTGATTCACCCCGATTGAATAATGATTCCTTTGATTGTTTAATTGAAAATTTAAATGACAGTGCCTTAGAAAAACTCTCACAGATGCCAGTGGAAAGTAAATCTAAAAGTAAATCGAGTAACTCAAGAGAAAGTAGCTGGATGTTAAAGGAATTGGTTGTTTGCGACGGAAGCCCATCATCCAAGTCAATATTTGGGAGACATAATTCGATGCCAGCGTCTCCGTCAATCAATAACAGTAACAAGCCTTCCACTAGTGGCATGGCATTTGGAAGGTACAGTACAATGCCATTAAACAAAAGTGATGACAAAATAACAGGTGTGTACAACATTATTTTGTCCTATTTGACTCATTCCCATCTTCCAACCTAGCCTTCTACCCTAGGTTCGGATGTTGGGAATTGTGCAATCTTCCAACCTCTGCCAAGTTGGATAGTGGGAGTACAAACTGACAATACATTAATCGACAACTTTATTTTACATTTTACAAATTTTTACTAATTGGTATAAGTAATATCTTACTAGGTAAAAATTTAGAATCCTTTGGCAGGAGTATGGGGGAGGGAAGGGGTGAGGGGGAGCAGAAGGGTGTCCTCTACCCCCCGGTACCACTCCCATGAAAAGGTAATGCACCATTCTTGAGAAAAATTAAAAAGATGAAAATAATTCAAATGACGATGATAGAGTCGTTTCGTCGCGGAGATAAGCGAAAGGGGAAGGGGTGAGAAGAAAAAAAAGAGGGTTTTTTCCCCCCTCCCAAGCTAAAACTTTCCACACGTAGTAATATTTAAGAAATAAATTTTTTAAGTTATGAAATTTTGAACTCAATTTTGCTATTACAATTACTGACATACATGTTTTGTAATGGGAATGGTAGCCTCAAGAAGAAGTAAAGGAGCTAGCTAATTACCAAAAAGTACCCTAATTACCAACCTACTCTATGCTTCAGTCTTTCCCTTATCCTTTTCAAGGCTGGATCGCTTCGCGGGGCTCCTATTTCTGGGTGGTCATAAAAGAAAATAACCACTCAGAAGGATCCTCTCGTCACCTATCCGTTTTCCGAGTCCCTCTCAGTAGGATGCCCTCGAGTACCAAACTCCGATTTTTTTGTTGGTACAACAAAATATATGTGTGCTGTTTCATCTTTCATCTCATCACGTTCCTACTGTATCTCCCGAAAGCCATCCTAACATCGAAAAAGACCGCCCGATATATACTGACCACCATATAGATTGAATTATTATTTTTTGAAAATCTCGAAAACAGTGCATTGCCTTGTAATGTGAATAGTATTGTTATAATCAGGGACCAAACCTCTACCAAATACAACACCTTTCTCCCCCGAACTCCTTACAAAGGAAAGTAAATCCAACCCTCTTACTATAGGGATTTGGTATTTCAATTTCCTTTTCGTAAACTCAGGCATAACATATTCAAAGGTTTTAATAAACATAAACAAATCAAAACTTCATTACATGATTTATAAGTGTTTGTTATGGTAACAGGGGTCTGTCGTAATGGTGCAGCAAGTTCAATGGTTTTTTCTTATTTTAAAAATGTCCATAGCACCTAAAATTTACTCTCTGAAAATCGGCCCACTCCACACTCAAGTGTGACAAACAACATGACCACAAGTGTGTGATCAACACTACTATAACTATAGAAATGTTAATCTTCCCTTAATAACATCTTGTTGATATAACTACATGTATCTGCAGTATACTGCAAATAGCTATAGCAACAAGTGGACTTTATGAATAACTAGCTTTTGCCCGCGGCTTCGCCCGCATGAATTTCGGTGAAAATTAGGGTTTTTTTTAAACATATTTTTTTAGAACACCGACGCAGTGTTGCCTGTTTAGCGGTTTTTTACAGGATATATTTTGGAGAGTGTGCTCAAGAACTCCACAACCTTGTGCCACCTTCACCTTTCTACCATAGAACCGCGAGACGTCGAGAGAATTGGCATCCTTATGTGGTTGATGTCCAGCGTACTCGGACGAAACGCTTTTCTTCTACGTTTCTGATTCGAACCGCTAAGGTGTGGAACACCCTTCCAGCTTCCGTGTTCCCAGCCAAATACAATCTGGGTGCCTTCAAGAGAAGAGTGAATAGGCATTTTCTAGGCAAGCGCGCTCCATCCTAGACCTCATCATTTCTGTACATCGGACTTGATTGTAGTCAAGCGCAAGCCTATCAATTATAAAAAAAAAAAAAAAAAAAACATCCCATGGGAAGTATGGATTTTTCCAGGATAAAAAGTAGCCTATGTTTCAATCCGTTTTATAAGCTATCTATGTTCCAAATTTCAGCCAAATCGGTTCAGTAGTTGCGGCGTGAAGGAGTAACAAACATACACACTTACACACAAACTTTCGCCTTTATAATATTAGTGTGTGATAGTGTGAATAACTTGTTATTGATGATAGTGGCTTTGGTTAGATACTTTATTTTTTAAAGTTTTGTAAGCCTTATTTATGACTGCTTTTTAGTTCCAGGTGATTCTCCAATAAGATGCACTCCAGATGAAATAAAGCAGAAACACAAACAGGCAAGAGAAAAGCTTTTGGCCAAAAGGCAACTGCCTTTTACTGCTCCACAACAATCCAATCCAACTTTATCACAACAAATTAAACCAGCAGTCAAAAAAACAAGTTTCCAACTCAAGATTCCTAGTAATATTAATAGGGTTAATAATTCAGCAAGAGCAAACAATCCTACACAGAAAACCAATTCAGATATTGATATAAAATTGATTATTGAAAGAAAAAGGCAGGAAGCTTTATTGAAACTTAGGAAAAGGCTACCTTTAAATAAATAACGTTAATCATAAGAAGACTTCATATAATATTACAACTTGAAGGTGACAACATTTAAGTTTATATTCCACTCCTATATCTAATCTACTTATCCTTTTCTAATGATATGATAATTATAAATATGGGTAGAGTGTGTTTATGTCTCTGGTAAATGCTTCTGTATAAACTTATTTATGATTAAATTATGTTATACATTATTATGAAATGAGAATTGCAACTTTTTGCCATTGTGTAAAATAGCCGTCTCACACAACCTTTATAAACAAAATACAAAACAAACAAGCTTTGTATGATTATCCTAAAATACTTCAATACCTAGATATATCTAAAAAATGACAACACTTTACTTAATAAATAGTTTGTATAGAATATTGCTAGGATGCTGTAATTTTCTTTGTAAATTTTTGTTTATTATACTCAGTAATTATATTGTAATCCTTCTATGGACTGTTATTCATATTTTGAATGCCTTTTTGCAAATTATGTGTGAATTGATATGTACCAAGGTGATTGTGATTTTGTTAGCTAAGTAATAAGTATACCTACCTACATTGATTATAATTTTACGAGATTCATAAAAAGTTTCATTATTAATCAATTGAAGATATAATTAATAATAAGGTTCGATACAAGGGTCTGCCTGCCAAATTCAGCAATTTTTATTATAGTATTTTTAAATAAACAAGTGAAGATGGAAAACCCTTTTGCAATGTAACTGTAAGCCTACAAAAGTAGCAATTCCGTTGATTCCGTTGAGTACCTAAGTATAAAAGCGAGTCAAAAATCCACGGCACTATCTAAATAGATGCGCCAAGGACATTCGAAAACCGAATCCATAGAGTAAGTATATTGAATACTAGCAAACCCGGCGAACTCCGTTTCGCCACCAGATGGCTTTCCCGCTAAAAAGATTTTCCCGCGTTTCTGTTGAAATTTTTCCTGAATTTTCTTTGCTATAAACCTCACGGAGCCCGAGACCTTTCCAAAGAATGCAAAACCGTGGAAATCGGTTCGTGCGTTCTGGAGTTATATCGTCAGGGAGGAAAACCCGACTTATTTTTATATAGGTAAGTAGTACTTAGATTCTAGAAAAGAGGTGACACAATAAGAAGGAATTTTAAGCGTCAAAGTATTCCTCCGAATCTTGGAGAGTGACTTGGTCGATTTCCAGCCAATCAAAAGGCAAAAAATTTGCTAAGATTCAAAGCTGTATGGCTAAGGTATAGATGACGTACCGTTACGGAGGGGGGTGGGAGGGGGAGGGGGGGAGGGGGGTAACCCTCCCCCTAAGCCATATTTGTAGGAACGTAATAGTTGCCGAGAAATAAATTTTTTAAATTTAAAAATTTCGAGGTTATTTTTACTATGAAAGGGCGACGTATTGTTACGGAGGGGGGTGGGAGGGGGGGGAGGGCGGTAACCCTCTCCCCAAGTCATATTTGTTGGAATGTAATAGTTGCTGAGAAATAAATTTTTTAAATTTAAAAATTTCGAAGTTATTTTTACTATGAAAGGGCTGGTCGACGGAGCCCCGCTTCGCGGGGCTCCTAATTTCTGAGTGGTCATAAAAGAAAATAACCACTCAGAAGGATGGCGGGGCCTTGCAGGCCCCGCCATCCTCTTCGTCACCTAAATTATCCGAGTCGGGGCGCCCTATAGTCCCGAGCTCGCTTCGCTCGCTCTTGGACCCTAAATAGTTGCTGAGAAATACATTTTTTAAATTTAAAAATTTCGAAGTTATTTTTACTACAAAAGGGCTGGTCGACGGAGCCCCGCTTCGCGGGGCTCCTAATTTCTGCGTGGTCATAAAAGAAAATAACCACTCAGAGGATGACGGGGCCTTGCAGGCCCCGCCATCCTCTTCGTCACCTAAATTATCCGAGTCGGGGCGCCCTATAGTCCCGAGCTCGCTGCGCTCGCTCTTGGACCTTAAACTCGTTTAACAGTAGCAATATACGTTTTGGAAAGAAAAATAACGACCATAGACAACGACAGCAGAGAGACCACTTTTTTTTTTAATGTCAAACGTTTCGTTTTCGTTTCAATATTTCAAGTGAAATATATTTTACTAAATTATAATTATTTACTTTAACATAACTCAAATATTAATACATAATAATAAAGTATACTTTTGTGGGAAAACTAACCAAATGCTAATTAAATGTATTTATTTTTAACTATTAATGTTTTTCTATCGTTTGTATTTCATAGTATATACAAATCGTAACGTAAGACGAAACATTTTGACGAAACAAATATGTCAAATTGCGTAATGACATATGAAACGTCATTTTTCTAGTTGTCAGATGCCATAGACTACTGTCAGATGCTATGGTCAGATGCTTAACTTGAATTTTACTCCGATATTGTGAATATTCAGTAATAATTTTTTCTTAAAATTTTCGTCTAATTTAAGTGATAATACGAAAGTTAGAAGCAGTATAAAAGGTTACGTGATAAAACTTTGGTGAAAATGTGAATAGATTGTCCGGAAAACAACGGTACGTCATCTATACCTGAGCCAAGCTCTATTCCATCGAAGCCATGGTTCTCAAGTTTGAAGTTGAGCAGGAGAGTGACGTGTATCTTGACGCGTATGCGTCTGGGCCACGTTTGCTCTCCAGTTCATCTGGCTAGATTTCGTATTGTGAACAGTGATTTGTGCGAGTGTGGTGAGGTGGGTGACCTGAATCATATATTTTTATCTTGCCCAAAATATAATCGGGATCCATTTTATCAGGGTCTTATTCAGTGTAATATACCACTTCCTACTTCCGTTGACATCCTCTTGTCCTCCGATATATCCTGTGTATATAAACTGTTTTCTTCATTCATTCTAAATGATATTATGTTGTAAATATGTAGTATAAGTCTTAAATAAGTATTCCATTATATTTTTATCTATCCTTTTCTGATCCTTTTCTAAATTCCGTTGTATATTTCAAAATTTTGGTTTAAATTTATAAGTTTCCTCGTTTTATTAATAAAAGAAAAAGAAAATAACAAAAATTTGACAATGGGTCAATCGCTCAACGCGCGGAGCCAATTCCTCAAAAAAAGAAAAGAGGTACTGTGTGTCAAGACCAAGAGCATAGACATATAACACCACAGAACACATATACTCTTTAACACTAATCACCTAATCACTATCCAAGAGTTTGTTGTGACTTGTGTCAAATCTACAAAATTCCTTCAGCCTCGATCCTTCTCTAAAATATTTTATTTTTGAAAAACAAAGGTGAAGTCGAGAGATAGTTACAAATTGCAATTATTTGAAATCTACTCTAGATCGTGGTAAAGTGCTGTAGATAATACTATAATAAATGGATTGCATCCTTGCACCAAGAAAATAATTGTTCAACAGAAACAAAGTTTTTGACAAAACTCAACATGGCAGTAAATTACGTTCGTCAATTTACCAGAGCCGTCTTTTGTGGCCGAAAAACAAGGATGGTGTACAACAGAGCAATACATACTAGTGAGTCCGCAAGACTTGGCATGATACCCATTGTGGTGGAACAAACCGGCAGGGGAGAGAGGGCTTACGATATATACTCCAGGCTTCTACGCGAGCGAATTATTTGCCTAATGGGACCGATCAACGACGATGTTAGTTCCGTTGTAGTCGCTCAACTGTTATTCCTACAGTCCGAATCCAGTAAAAAGCCTGTACATCTATACATTAACTCTCCAGGTGGGAACGTGACTGCCGGTCTCGGTATATACGACACCATGCAGTACATCACACCTCCTGTAGCGACGTGGTGCGTTGGACAAGCGTGCAGTATGGCATCACTGTTACTAGCAGCCGGAGCGCCAGGTATGCGCCACGCTCTACCCAACTCCCGTATTATGATACATCAGCCATCCGGCGGTGTTAGGGGTCAAGCTACTGACATTCAAATACAAGCTGAAGAGATCCTAAAGCTGAAGGCACAGATCAACAATCTCTATGTTCGGCACACTGGTCTGCCGCTAGAGAAAGTGCAAAACTCCATGGAGCGTGATAACTTTATGTCACCAACTGAGGCTAAGGCATTTGGTATAATTGACAACATATTGGAGCACCCGCCATCACATGCTTTGGAAACTGAATGCTCCACACCACCTACAAGTCCAACGAACGCAACTGCTACTGATTAATTAAATAGATAGTTATTTGTAACAAATCCAATTTTATTGTTAAGTAAGTGGGAATAGCAAAATATATGAGTTTCATTTTTTAAGCATTTCTTTCTTGTGGTAATGGATCCAGTTCTAGTAACAAGAATCATTTGTATTTCAAAATTATAAACTGCCAGAGCTGGCAATTTTATCAAGCTTCAATGATAGGAGTCTCATGTGTTGATAGATTTCATCTATAAGACCACTGCTGATTTCCACTATGAAACAAGTTCAACTGTAGTAAAATAACTAAAAACAGTGTCTTAAATTGTAACTTGGTAATACTTGAAGCTTTAGGTTTAGCCATAGAATATAGAATACCATAGAACCTGTTAAGCACTGAACAGACAGCCCACACAGGCTTGGCTCGGCTAGCGAACTCGGGGCTCTGTACTACTAAGTCCAATTCTCAATAGTATTACAGAAATTAAAAAACCCCTGCCCACCAAATTCAAAAACGAGCAAAAAAAGATGTTGGTTGTATGGGAGACCCCCTTAAATGTTTATTTTAATTTTAATTTAACTTTTTATTTTTAAAGTGAAAAAATGTATAATTAAATATTCTGTGAACATTTGAAACGTCTACCTGTTAACATTATCAATTTTGAGCAAAAACTAGCAAAAAAATCACGTTTGCTAATATGAGAAGCCTTAAATATTTAACTTAATCTATTTTTTAGTATTTTATGTTATAGCGGCAACAGAAATTAATCTAAAAATTTCAAGTCTGTAGCTATCACGTTTCAAGAGATTTAGACAGCCTGGCACAAATTACTCTATGCAGCCTGGTGACTTCAAAAATCGCAATCGGGCAACACTCCTGAACTCCTCCTCCTCCTGATCGGGGAACTTCCTGTTCCTATAGAGCGTCGAACCTTGTTTGATACTTGATTATTTTATTTCTGTTTTTGTCAGTACATAGTAATAATATTATGAATAGTACCTATGTTATAAGTTAATATTTTTGAATTGAATGTATATAAATAAGTGAACTCCAGAATTTGTGCATCCGTTTTATTTTCGGACTGCACAAATTCGATCACATCTCAGAATTCCGACGTCAATTGAAGTGGATCGCTTTCGCCGGAATGTTCATATTCTTACAATGCTCTTCAAAATTTTAAAATCGTCATCCCTACGTCTACTTGCGTGAGCGTTTTCAGGTCGCACTTCCCCGAGCCAGACCAACGCGATCCTGTGTTGCAGTGAAAGCTCTGGAGGTGCCCCCGTATAACACCAGCTTCTACTCGAAATCATTTGCAGTGCTTGCAGCGCAACTGTGGAACTCGCTCCCAAGCCATATTCTCTGTGACAATCTTTCTATTAGATTTACATTCAAGGCTAGACTGAAACAGCACTATCTCTCGATCCAGGATTAATAATAATTGTGTGGTTTTATGAAATAACGAAACAAGAGAAACTTTGCGAGTCACGGGCGCCATAAATCTAATTTGGAGTTAAAAGAAAAGGAAAATTTGCAGAAAAAAATACAAAGAGGGAAAGTAAGAAATTCTAATTTTTGAATGTATTTTGTAAGAAAAATTAGCAAGTAAATTTTCTAGGCAAAGTATCAAAATCATTCGATCCATCGATAACTATTTTACAGTGTTGCTCTACACCACTTTTCAACTACCTTTTATTAATTTACCCAGGTAAACTGACTTACTTAACAGACTATACAAGGGCGAGAGTGCACAATATGTATCGCTCACTTCGGCTTGCTTCGCCTAGTAATTTCTACTCTCCTCGCAGACCACCACCAATGAGTTATTATTATAGCTTACAAACTGTGGAAAATTAATAATATTTTGAATTTAGGAATTTAGCGAGCATGTACATTTTTTGTCTATGAGCTGTCAATGTCACGTTTTGTTTTCCTGACTTCTGTCAGCACTCCTCAAGGCTCAGCAGCTTACTCAGCAGCTGTCATTCGTGGATCTTGTGGTAAAGGTTAGCTAAAATCAAATTTACTACAATTATTTGCTTGCAATTACCCTGAATTGCCGAAAAATATAGTTCAATTTAAGTAATAATTCACAAATATTTTGAAATTTATTATAAACATAGTCAAAATAAGTTACAAAAAAGTGGACGAGATTATTACATAATTTTGTTTGGTTTTGCTCATCAGCACACCAGTCAGAATGTCGGACGCTCCGGGCCGCCCCATGAAGTACCCGTACACCATCAGCGCCAAGATCGCGCAGTTCCCCTTCAAGTACTACATACAGAACCAGTGGATCTGGCGCTACTGGATGATCGGGATCGCCGTCGCTACTCCAGTGTTCTACAAGATTCACAAACTGGGTAGGTAACTTTATTATCACTGTATTTAGCCTGCGGTTAATACGCACGGTCTTGCCGTCCTTTGGAGGCAAGCACGGATCCACCGTTGTGAGCACTATGGACATGCCCACAACCAAAATTCCCAATAGACAATGGGCATGCGCACGACCCTAATTCCTAATGGACCCATGACATCACACTTATGGAGTTTATATAAATTTGAGGTAGATATTAAAAAAAATGTTTTCTGAATGCAGAAATCTCCTACTCTCACTTAGAGCCGATTTTGGGGGCACAACGTTTTTTGATTGTTGGATCTGTATCTGCGTTCCAATGCAATACCAGAGCTAAACTAACTTTTTAGGGTCCCGTACCCAAAGGGTAAAACAGGATCTTATTACTAAGAATGCAGTCTGTCTGTTATAGATAAATCAACTCAGTTGTGCGGCCCTATGTGTGCGTGGGCTTGTAAATATACAACTCTATGTATGTATTGCTCGGACGACGACTGCCGCGTCACTGCCACACGAATGAAAGTTGTATAGTTACAAGCCCACGCACACATAGGGTAGTGCGCACAACTGAGTTGAACTAGCTGTATCTTTGAACTGTGATATACAATTGAAATTTTCACAGATGACATATTTCTGTTGCCACTATAACAACAAATACAAGCCTGCACAATAAATGGGGGCAACCATACAACAAATTAGTTTTTGCTAAATATTGATAAGTATTACATAGAACATAAGGACATTAGATAGAAAAAATTGGCAGAATCTAGAGGAAGCCTATGTCCAGCCCGATCAGTAAATTTATTTATAATTTATAAACTGCTGGTGTTGATCGGAGAAATAAAGGCAATTTTTTTTTTATTATTTAAATATTGATAATAACAACACAAACAACATAAAATGAGAATTTTATATATTAAAGATAGGCATGAGAAGAAGAAGGTAGATCGGACTCAGTGTGATAGTATCTTAAACACTTGCTGTCATTAACAGGGGACTGTGATGAACGTTTCGAGTTCACTAAGATCTTTTGGTGGGATCTTTTCGTCTAGGCCTAGGGGATCCTGTTGGACCCTTTTCATTATGAGCAAGTTTTCTGTTTTCAACTTGTTTCTGTATTTTTCAGCAAACTCTCCCGAGAATGTGAGCAAATGGGCTGAGATTAGAAAGAAAGAGGCAGCGTCACACCACCATTAAATCTTAACATTCTTTTATAGAAGTTGAAGTAGAAGGTATATTGCAAGATTAAATAAAATCATGTCCTAGTTAAATTGCATACGACTTTTATTTTTTTTCAAAATCACTATCTGACAGGTCCAAGGTCCTGGGTAAGAAATTATTTAACAGCATTTTATTGTTAAACTAGCTGACCCGGCAAACTTTGTTTTGTCATATAATTTTTTTCTCACTTAGGGACAAAAAATAGATAAAAAACTGCTCCCAGACCCAGAGAATAAACACTGAAAATTTCATAACGATCGGTCCAGCCCTTTCGGAGGAGTTTGGTAACAAAGAAAATTGAGAGAATTTTATATATTGTTAAATAACATATACATACAATGTGTTTTAATTATATATTTTAAATTAAGTAAGTATAAGGAAAAATATTTCTTGGAATATTAATGACTAGCTGTTGCCCGAGGCGTCGCCCGCGTGAATGGCGGGTTTTTTACAAATCCTTGATTTTTCATGGGATAAATCAGTGAAAGTCGATTCGACGGGCCAGTAAGGGAGTCTTCTTCCATTCTCTCTCTGAGAAGAAACTCAATTAGGTTTGATCCGGTAAGAGGCCGCAGTTAGTTACCATCGTACGTCTATAGACGTTCCGTTAAGAGATTTAGCGTTCTGGTGCTATGCTGTGTAGCAACCGAAAGGGGGTTCCCAGGGGGAAAAACTCCTGAGGTAGAAAGGTCTAGATACATAGATAGATAAACTCTTTATTGCACACCACAGAATAAAACTACAAAAAAGAAATAATCAAAATACAAACAACTTTGGAGCACAATCTGGCGGCCTTATCGCTACATAGCTATTTCTACCAGGCAACCAATGGCATAAGGAATATTTAAAGCTAAATACACGGTAGGTGGTGCCAGAATAAATAAATACAATAAACTACTTGCAACTACTACTACTTTTGTAGTAAGTACTATATGGAAAACTTTTAATGTTAGGTACTGTAGGTAACATCTTCGGCTGTTATTTATTCACCATCAGGCGAGATTGCAATCAAATTATTAGTGGTAATAATATAATAGTCTACTCTGATGGTACGCTTCGGTCGTGGCTAGTTGGATATTAAATATAATATTATAGTTAAAACCGTTATTTTACCCCTTCCAAACTGTGGATGATAATGATAAAAAAGACGCACCCCGGGAATATCGTCAGAAGTAATAAAAACAATTCGTGTGTAAGTAAGGTAAGTGAGGTGTAATTCGGTAGTCTAAGGCTATGACGACTTAAAAATTTAATATAAAAAAATCTAAACCTGATTCCTGTTTGAAAGTTTTTTTAATAAAACATTGGTCTTTTTCCAGCTAACACGTGGCTGAATTAAGTGGTTTCTGTTAAAACTTGCTTTTTTATTAATTTATTTGTAGACCTCCTTTTTGCCTCTTATTTCGTGATAAAATTTGGCTCAACTTTTTAATTCGTGTATTCAGGGTTCTTATTTCGGGATAAAGTTTTGTATAATAATTTATGATATTATACTAAAACATTTTAAATAAAAATATAAGAGGAGTTTAATACTTAATATAGCAATAAAAATATTCAATATTTAAAGGTAAAACATGTAACATTAAGCTTAAATTAAGTTTTAATTACAAACTGTCCCATAATCATAACATTTTCCCGCGCTATCGCTTGCATACCTTAGGAACAGTAGATTTTTCTGGGATAAAAAGTAGCCTATATCCATCCAAAATAGTGTAGCTTTGCATTAGTAACAAAAAATCAAAATCGGTTCGTTAAATTTCAAGATAAAAAATAATAAAAAAATACCTAAAAAGTAGTGGTAATTACTAGTAACAACACTCTTCATTGTTAATACCTAACCATATTATATTGTAGAGATTACTCAAATATCTCTTACGGCATACATTGGCATCTCCATAACTCGAATACCAATTTCTTGAAGAAAAAATGTAGTTAACGAGTTTAATTTAACATGGATTTTTCGATACAAAGGATTTTGTTGCTATTATTTCAACTTGAAAAATCGGAATTTCTGATTATATATATTTTCGTGTTATAGTTTTAGTTTAAAAATAACTTCTTTTACTATTTAAAAAAAAACTACAAATTTTGAAAAACTTTACCAACTTTAATAGTACGTAATTTAAGCAAGTTTGAAGCCTTGTGAGCTCGGTTCAATTAATTCAGATTACTTAAGATATTAAGAGATTAATAACTTTAATTTTTTCCTACTAATCTTATAAAATATAAAAATAGCTGCAGGCATTACTTTGTGAAGGTTTGAACCTTCACAAAGTAACGCCTGCAGCTATCTGATGGGAATAGTTACTTTATTTATGTTACGGAGAATTTTGAGTTGAGTTAGTGAGGTTTGTACTGAAACTTGAAATTTTGAACTTCATATTTACTAACCAAGATCTCGAAAGACTTATTTCATCGATAAAACTCATAAAATGATAGACTTTCATGCATGCATTTATACTTAGTTTAAGTTCCTTAGAGGGTTTACTTATCACGAAATTAAAATTGAGGGCTAAAATAAAAGCATATTATTATTTCGTGACACTTATTTTGGAAAAGCCCTGCACTTTATTTTGTTAATCATTTAAAAACCATTTAAAGTAACTATTAAATACTCTAAATATAAAGATAATATATGAAAATAAATGACGCAAGACAATCTATAAATAAAACCACGCTGCTAGTACTTACGCAAGTTCACCTTAAAAATATAAATTTAGGTCTAGTTCAAACTCATATTTAAGGAATTTTATTGAAAAAATCATAATATACCGAATTTAGCTCATAAGAAACTTCATTACTTTCATATTATGATTTTGATTTCATATTTAAAATATCTTAATCAATAAATTAATACACAAGCTTTAAAAAAGAAACTCGAAAATTCTTAATTCGGTAGTGTCACGAACTACGCAACCTAAGTAAGATGTCGGCTATTTCGTGAGTCGATTAATTGCAATTTTAAGTAAATTTAGTAATTGGATTTATCTCGGTCCTATATTATATTAATTGTCAAGAAACACACATTAATACTATAAAAATTTTTATTCAAATAGACTTACCTTTGTCTTTTTATAAGCTTATGAAATTTGATGATAAGTAAAGCTTACGGTAAACACAAGCGCGCAGGTGTCATACAGTAGTTTGCGGCCCACCTAGGTTTTAAAAATTCGTATTGGTCTGAGCTTTTTCACTAAAATTCTCATACTCAATTTTTTGACGGGTAATATGAAGAAGATTTAGAATTTACGTTTAATTTATTTATCTGATATCTTTATTGCTTATTTTTACGCCAGAAGCAAAAACTACCGAAGTTACCAAACATACCGAATTATACCTTAATGTCAAAAAAAAATTACCTTATCAATTAATCTGTCCTGTCTTTACAGTGCTATCTCATAACAAAGATAACAGTAAGTAGGTAGGGAAATTACAACAGAAAATCTAAAATGAGACAAATATATTTGTTTGCTAAGGCTATTATTTTATAATATTTGCGGCGAGAAGGGTACACCAGTCTAAGTTGACCCCTACGTTAGAAGGTCGTTTGTACGTTCGGGTTATTTGGTCTTGACTAATCAATGATAATTAAATACCTACACATTTTGACTTTGAACGTCTCTCCCAAAGTTAACTACGCTGAATTTTCGGATAAAAATCTAGTGGATTAGCCGTGATTTGCGACCATGATACAGACAGACAGACAGGTGAAATGAAACAAAGTACTTAGGTACAGTTTTGGCTTCAGGAGGTATTGAGTATCGACTAAAGAGTGCCCTCCAACAAAAAATTACAAAATATCTTCAATGTACAGAATTCAACCTGTTAGATACAGTTAAATCACAGAGTTAAATATAATAATTAAGGTAGATACCTACGTAGATTATATATATTTTCCTTTTCCAGCCTAGAGAACATATAATATTTTGAAAATTAAAGATCTTTTTTCCGAGCGGGTGAGATGAAAAATAAGTTGTAAGTACCTAAGTAGGTACCTACTTAACACAAACGAGTTCAGGCTATTCAGGCGCATTTAACCTTAGAATGTAGATCCTATCACAACAGAGTGTCTAAAGACTGAAGAGTTTCATTAGCATCGCTGTAGAACAAGGTCAACCGACCGTGGCCACGAATGTAGGTTGTTACTTGTTACATTCAGCGGCGCTCATGGTGTCCGCTCCTTTCATTATCTGCGAAAAGGCTTTGGGCAGTCCGCGCCTGCGTGGTCGCCGGGTCGATATTAATGACGTCAGCAGAGCTTCGGCTTCAGTCAGCCGCCGGTGGCCACAGAGAAACCATGTGGCTGCAATGCTTCGCTGCGACGATTCTGCTTGCCGCCGTCGCCTCGCGCGAAGTCTTCACAAACACCTTCCTGGTGCGTTTCAAGCGCTCGCTGGGCAGAGAGGAGGCCCGCGAGGTCGCGCTCCGCCATGGCTTCGACAACCTGGGCCCGGTAAGCCGCCACGTGATTCAATGTAAACATAACATGTAGCCATAATACAAGCTCATATTATATTTATGAGCGTACCTATCACGATTTCGGTCGGAAATTGACAAACGCGCTACATTCGGCTAATTCAATTTCATCGACTCTCATATCGGAGTTAGATTGTGTGACATTTCTACGAATGGCTTTTTTCGGATTGCGTAGATTGTATTTTAATACCATGACAGTAGGTAGAGGTTCGTTCGTTCGTTCGTTCGTTTCAGCCAACGGACGTCCACTGCTGGACAAAGGCCTCCTGCAATGCTTTCCAGCCCGCACGGTCCTGCGCCATTTGTATCCAGCGCCTTCCCGCGACTCTTTTAATGTCGTGGCTCCACCTGGTCGGAGGTCTGCCAACACTGCGCTTTCCCGTGCGGGGTCGCCATTCCAGCACTTTGGTAGGTAGAGGTACCTACTCGTATTTTCCCCGGTGAATTAAGTTTAAATCACTACTTACTGAAAGAAGTTTCATATACGAGTAGATCGTTAGTGCTGTCTTTGTTAGTTTAGAAGTCTAGCTGTTGCCCGCGGCTCCGCTCGCGTGAAGTTAGTTTTTTTACAAATCCCATGAAATTCCTAGATTTTTCGCAGGAAAGTTCCCGGGTTCGACGGGCCAGTACTGGGGTCTTCCTCTTTGATAGGCTGTAAACGTGCAATATTCTTTCACACAATCCATCAGTAAGTAATCTGTGAATCCATCCATCTTTTCTTTGGTCTTCCTCTACTTACGGACCAAACTTCTCTTATTCTGAGAGGAAACCCACGCCCAGCTATTGTGGGGTTGAAAAGAAATTCAATTGAGTACGTCTGATCCCAGGAGGCTTCGGCCGCGGCAAGTTACCTACCATCCTTTCCTACAGACGTTCCGCCAAGAAATTAAGCGTTCTATTGCGATGTGTAGCAACCGAAAGGGGGTTAACTAAGTATGTCTTTCCAAGTTAGTACTATCAGGACGGTAGTAACTTTTTCTGTACTATCAACGTCTTCGGCTATCACTTACCATCAGGCGAGATTGCAATCAAGTTTTAAATTATGTTAATAATAATCTGGTCTGATTGCTTGATTTATTGGTCTGGTCTGTGTGGTCTGTGTGAGTGATTTACAGCAAAATCTCCAAGTGTTCCTCTGCGATGCTGTGTGCCAACCGTTAAGAATATTGGTAAACCGTTACTTTACTTCTTCTATGTTGCGGATGATAAAAAAGACGTGGCACTCCGGGAATGACGTCAGAAGTGAAAACATTAATTTGTTCATGTCTTAACAGTGCCATCTTAATACAAAGTCATACAACAGTAGATGCCAATATTATTATGACAATTAATTATTATATAACAAAAATTCTGTACTAAATTCACATTTAAGTTTGTTGACTGTACATACCTAAAAACTGACTGAAAGCTGCTCTTATTCTATTGCAGTGGAGTCCAGTGGTTTCACGATTTACGAGTATTCTCTAACGAGAAAAGCTTTTAAGTTTACGAGAAATAAGAAGAGCAAGAAAACCTCGGATAACAATATCGTAACCATGTTTTTAGAACTTTTGTTGGATAGATAATTAACTAACTAAGTTTGTTCGTACGCGTTGTGCTTGTTTTTCTCGCAAATCTACTTAGGTAATTATTTTACGTATAGGTTGGTTATCCACAAATGTATAAGAGTTTTCAGCCAGTTGGGCTAAATTTAAATTATTAGGAATTCCTTTGAAACTTTCAGGTAGGCAAGGTTGGGTAGATAGAAGAATCGAAGTCATATGGGAAACGGCTAAGGTTAGGGTCAGTATGAAAAGCTATTTCTTTCGTTCAGAAATCAACGACACCCATTTTCTTTTATCCACAATGCCGAGAAAATAAATACGAGCCTACTCGTAAGTGTAGCGACACACCTGCCGAAAGTTCGGTTCAATACGCTCGCAATGGGTTTTTAAGTTGCCTATGACACATCTACTAAATAAGGTGTTTCACTCCGTTTTTTTATTGCTTTACTTAAATTTGGTTAGAAATACATAAGTGCCTACATTGAAAACAAAATTCTTATCGGACAAGGAAATCAAAAGTTACAAGCATTTGAATTTTTCTTTTGTCCCTTTCTCGCGAAACGAAAATTTTTATGGAGTTACGTGGAGTTATTATAGTTTGACTGATACCTAGTGATGTCCTTATCCGATAAAGTTAACTCTGTTTAATTAGGATTATTAAATTGCTTATAACTTTTTAGTAATTTTCTCTATTTCATTGTATTTTTTCAAAATTTTAATTAATATTGTTTCAAAAATGAGTTGAATAGATCAATATTTTTATTTAAAATACCCTATTTCTACCGCGTTCGGCGTAGCGCCATACCTTCCGTTGGGCGATAATTTCGGCTAGAACGCATGCCACATATTATTGCTGCAAACGACTATCACGTGACGCAAAAGTGAACACGTTGTCGTCGGCGTGTTTAGTGTGTCACGCCCACAGAAAAAATAAAAATGTTGCTCTGTGGCCAACCGAAAACTACGCCCGATAATTCAGTTGCGTGTACTTTTTTGCGTGTACTTTTTTCACAGCGTGAAGGAGTACTTTTTTATACACTAGACTAAAGCACGGTCGCGGAGCACGAAGAATTTCGTACATTAACCTGTTACTACCTGTCTCTGTCACTCCCGCGTCAAAAGAATGCGGTCACGCTCGCACAGGACGGGGTCATTGCATCTGTCCACAGGCCAGACCTAAATTTGAAATTATGAAATGGCGGGATCGAACCCGCGATCTCCCACTCGAATCTGAGCGCGCACCACTGCGCCGTATTGAGATCAACTTTCTCCCTGGTGTGTCTTTGCACTGAGCGCTAACAATGAAAGACTTACATTCAGCGGTAGGTATAGCATTTCACAAAAGCGTGACTGTGTTTCAGAACGTTTGAACAATGACTTGGTATAAGCTTTGTATGTTTATATTTCACAGCGTCAAAGTGGGGATAGGGTTGCTCTTTGTTTACGTAGATTTTTTGTATTAAAAGTTCCAGATCAGAGGAGTAAGTGTTATAGTAGTGTTATTATCTCGCTGCAGACTCGGTAATAAATCATCCGAGTGTTTCGCTTTTGTATTTCACTGCTGAGATTCAATGCTGCTTTTGTATTTTAGTGAACAACAAAAGCGAAACACTCGAATGATTTATGGCCAAGTCTGCAGCGAGATAATAACACTACTATAGTGTAATGTAACTACAACTAAGAGTGGCATCTAAAGTTTTGGCCATAGGCATAATTTGTAAAATAAAGTAAACAACTGTATCTTTACAATTATAGTTTGATATAAATAAGGATGTTTGTTCATGTATTTATTTTCGTCGTCAAAGTAATATTTATTCTATTTCATGATGATTATTCCATCGCGCAGACATATTTTGCACTGTCACGTATTTCTTCATAGTTTGCTTGTCGATATTGAGGTTGCAGGCCAATGATTGAAATCGGTAGCCTATGTGTATTTAAGTGATTTTGTTACTATCAAACTAAAACTTCATGTATTTTGGGTCTTCAATCTAAAATCACTTAGAATCAGAAACACGATTGGATAAAATTTTCTCGACAGAAAGTTCTCCCAAAAGTTGCTCCAAAATCTCAGTTTTCCTGTTTTTTATCAGAAACTACAATGGATGTAATTGTAATTTTTGTTTTAATGTGTCGGTAATAACAATGTCCAGAAACGGTTAGAAACCGATTTTTGATAACTGGCTTAGTTTTTGAGTAATTAGGTAAAAGGTTGCTTTTCTGTTATGTTCTTCCGCGAGAGTGAGAAAGACGAAAATAAATTCAATTAATCCGCTTAAGTACAGGTAAGGAAGTCAAATCGGTTCAGCGGTGCTAGACAAAGTCACAAGCGTTTGGCGTTAACGCTAGTCGACAAAAATGTATGGACAAAACAAATGACTGTAGAAAAACCACGATAATAATTACTAAACATGCTGTGTTTGAATAATTAACTACGCTAACTTGAACGCTCGCTGGCGTTCTCGCGGACCTTGTAGATAACTTTAGCGTACTTCGCTTGACAATTGACAGCCGACAGTATCAAACACAGCGTGTTTAGTAATTATTATCGTGGTTTTTCTACAGTCATTTGTTTTGTCCATACATTTTTGTCGACTAGCGTTAACGCCAAACGCTTGTGACTTTGTCTAGCCCCGCTGTTATTGTAGCAGTAGTGTGAAGGAATATCAAACATCCAAATTTACATAATTATTATATTGAGGTTGGTTAAGATCTACGTAAGGCCTACGCCGTAGACGATCTACGACGCTGACGTAGAACAGTGTGTTCTACGTCAGCGTCGAGTGTTGCCGAACAAATCAAAGCTGCCTTGTAGTTACATGTCCATATTGTACTCTAGCATGAAGCGCGCAACGACGACAAGAAACTTGAAACTTGTTTAAAAATTAAAATTGTTATATCTGCGTGTTGTCACAGCATTTGATGGCTATTCCGGATTATATCCGACGACGGTAGCATTGTATATACATGATGGCGACCCTTTTATCAAATTCTGATTAAATGGGTGACGTCAGATGTGAATGCGTACGAACCGCCTTTACTGGCCCACTTTTTTGTTTTTTTTTTTCGGACTTTACCCATACTTACCTAGGTCTACTCAACTCAGGCTGAATAATGTTCTAAAAGTTAAAAGGCAAAATGACTCCAACTTTGGTTATCAGCTTGAAATAGTCACAGAAACGAACTTCCTAACCCCGACACCATGCAATCTTGTTTGTCCTACTCCTAGAGTGTTTTCACGGAGGGAGATTTGTCCCGCCCGCCGCTGTAGCAAGCCTGGCAGCCGGAGCGGCCGAGAATGTTGGCTCACTAAGTATAAACTTATATTACGGCCACAATGGAGCATTGGTTCAACGTTTTTTTTTTTTTGCAGAGTCGCACAAGCTTCTTTTTATTCCTAAAAATGAATTCCCATGGGAAAAACGGATGGACGGAGAGACGGACAGACGGAGAAAGTCTCACCATAAGGGTTCCATTTTACCATTTTGGTATGGAGTCCTATTAAACGTGAAATGAATAGGTACTTCAAACCAACGACGCGGGTTGCATACAGGACCTGAGTACAGTACACCTCATCAACAGGCACTAGGCAGGCTTTATGCGTCCGATTACATCTGATAGTCGGGTACTGATAGCGTGCAGTTGGTAGCAGGATACCCCTGACATTTGATAAGGTGCGCTCGCATCGGATCAACGTTGTTTATTGCAGTCGCACAAGCTGTTTTTTATCCCAAAAGATCAATGAATACCACGGGATTGGTGAAGATCCCTAAAATAAACGTGAAATGAAAAGGTAGGTACCTACTTCCTATCAACGACGCGGATTGCATACACGAGTACAGTACACCTCATCAACAGGCACTAGGCAGGCTTTATGCGTTCGATTACATCTGATAGTCGGGTACTGATAGCGTGCAGTTGGTAGCAGGATACCCCTGACATTTGATAAGGTGCGCTCGCATCGGATCAACGTTGTTTTTTGCAGTCGCACAAGCTGTTTTTTATCCCAAAAGATCAATGAATACCACGGGATTGGTGAAGATCCCTAAAATAAACGTGAAATGAAAAGGTAGGTACCTACTTCCTATCAACGACGCGGATTGCATACACGAGTACAGTACACCTCATCAACAGGCACTAGGCAGGCTTTATGCGTTCGATTACAGATAGTCGGGTACTGATAGCGTGCAGTTGGTAGCAGGATACCCCTGACATTGATAAAGGCGCGCGCAGCAATGCGGGCCGGTTCAACGGACACACACGTGGTAAACGTGGCTAATTTTAACACGCTCAAAATAGCTTTAACTTTCCTGCAACTAAAATAACTATAGATAATAATAATAGATATTGTTGAAAAAAGGGGTTATGATAAACAAACTACGAGTATTTAAGAGCCATTAACGATTACCCTGGTGCTGCAAAAATTGTCCATGGGCGGCAGTGTTCGCTTAACATCAGCTGATCCACCTGCTCCTTTGCTTGCGTTCATTATAAAAAAGTTTATTTTCGGACGGCAGGGGCTAGGAAAGTAGATTTTTTCCACGGAAAAATCCCATCATATTGTATGCATTTTATTTCTTTCTGTGTAACCAGCACATTCAATTTGCAAATATAATTATATTAATTGGTCATTTCATACAAATTAAAATGTCCAAAAAAGATATTCTTATATTAGACTTAGATTTGTATCAGGCGCAAAACCGCTACGCCAATGCTGCATACTGACTAACTAATTTTTCTATCTGTCTAATGAACGCCTTTTGAAACTACGTGCCACTCTTTAAAATATGTGATTTTTCACTCTTTTCGGATATGTGATTTTAAAAAAGGAAAGTCAAAGCAAACTGAAGATAATAATAGGTAGGGATATTAGGTAGGTATATCAATATCTGAGCCACTTAGCCTAAGGTGTAGGTTTTTAGTTTCTTATGTGAAAGTTTCTAATATCAGTGAAATTGAAAGTAATGCGTAGATATATATGTTTGTTGGTCACTGGGTAACCTACATGTATTGACCTACTTCCGAGTATATGATGGTTCAGCATCCCACCGGGATTTGTAACTTGAGAGAGGCGTCAAATACTTTTTATGATGCTCGTATTAGGAAGTTTAATATAGGCTTTTGGGCTAGAATAAATCAAGATATTTATAATAACTTTATGGTTGGACAAATGGGCCATTACTGATAGATTACTGGTAACTCCATCGGAATCCTAGTTACAAGATGTCCAACCGTTTCCCACCCAATGGAATAGTAAAATAGTTTTAGAAACTACAGATACTGAAGGGGAACTAAACATACAAACTTTTGTAATCTTGTAGCGAGTGCTCTTTAATAGAACAGGATTATATTAACACGTATTAAAGTAGGTATGATTAATTTTTTTGGTCGCAATTTTCCCTTAAAACTTTTCAACTTTCTCCGAGTTCTAATTCAATATGTAAAAAAAAACTATGCATACCTATAAAGTGGTTGTTGACTATTAATGAGCCTCAGAAATGAATAGTTCCGCAACTCAACGTGTCGCAAAACTGAAATAGCAAAAGGCGAGGAACACGGCTTGTAGGACCGGTGGACGTTGGGGACTCAAGGTGCTGACTGCAAGGTAGGCTGCTACAAACCAGGAATGGACCACATAAAAAACCAGGTGGATGGACGACATAAAAAGCCGCGGGGAGTCGCTGGCGCCAGACAGCGCAAAATCGTGGTGTTTTTGGCGGCCATTTCAAAAGGACGTCCATCGGCTGAAACGATGGCATAAAAATAAGCTCCTTTGAATCCGTCCCTTGCCCTTTAGTTGAAAGCCTTTCATATCTCATACGTTTAATATGATATATCTAGATATAAATAATATCTTCGAAGGCTTTCATAAAAGGAACGTAATAAGTCAGTAATATGAGAGGCAGATAATTGGCCAATTTCGCCGCCTTTCTGTGAGAGGGGTTGGACCTGTTATAGAAATCCTATTTCTAAATATCTATTTACGTACTTCTATGTATTTATAAATAAATAAAATAAAACACACTTGAAGTGATTTGGGTATTGTTTGAAAGAGTAATTATTTCCAGGTAGTCTTATGGTCATCAGGTCGGGATCTGATGATGGGATCTTGGTAAAATCGAGGGAACTCTTCAAATTTTGCTAGTATACTTGAAGCGATTTAGGTATTTTTTATAGTTACTATTGCATTTCCTTGCAGTCATCAAGTAATGAGTGTATTCATCAAGTAAGGATCTGATGATGGGATCTTGGAGAAATTGAGGGAACTCTTCAGATTTTAGAAGCATACTTCAAGCTATGTGGGCATTTTTTCCAATACCTTGCCTTGCGCATTAGTTGTTTTCCACTAAAAAGTATAAAATAAAATGGAAAATTCTTTCCAAAAAACCAACTTCAAATGCGACTACAAAGAATGAAATAACTTTTATTGTACACCAATTCGAAGTCGGGCAATGTTTCGTTCATTCACTAATAGTCCTTCGTATTGTCGATAATTTTGTCGTTTCTTGCACATCAAGTTTTATAATAAGAAAGGACTATTAATGATTGAACAATACATTGCCCGACTTCGAATTGGTGTACAATAAAAATTATTTCATTCTTTGTAGTGGCATTTGAAGTTGGTTTTTTTGAAAGAATTTTCTATTTTCATGACAAAGATTCTTGGAATGATAGGGATATGGGGAATGGGGATATCTCCTTATGAGATATCTTAAAAACGATAATAATTTTTCGTACTCTATAAGAAATAAGAATACTTGTATGTAACGACATTTTTGAAAAGACCAAGTGCCGATTATTTTTAGGTGCAAATCTGCTGTCAGAAGTCCGAACATGGCGATAGATTTTTGACTTTTCGTAAGAGCCTATTATTGAGGCCTAGTATGAAAAATAAAGATATCCATTTTCCTTTTCAATTACTATTAACTCGGGCTTGACATACTGCCTTGCCTAAAAGTAAAATTCCCTTACAAACAAAGACCCAAGCAGGTCTCTGTTAGTAGAAAAGGTACTAGTTGTTAGTAGAAAATACCGAAGCTCGTCCGAACTTAGCCAATTTTAAAGTTTCGCAGATGTTGTCAACCCCGTGCATGTATTATACCTATATTAGTAACTTGTCTGCGAAAAATGTTTTCCACGCATCGAGAGTGGAGCGGATTATCGACAATCGAGTTCAAGAATATATTTTATTAATGGGTACAGAGCGTTCATGCGGCACGGTGTGAATCGCGTTTCGCTCCATACTAAAAAGGAATTCGTTCCCACTGACGCAATTTTGCGCGGAAAATGGTATTACAAAAAAATTTATAGTAAAATAAATATACAACTTATTAAAATAGTAAATAGCCAGTGACATTGAATATTAATTGAATTAAATTACTATAATTCAGAAATAACAAAATATCTTGGATTTTATCCTAAAATAATACGTTTAATTTATCGAAAAATGCTAAAAATGACACTTTTCGGTTTATGGTTTTTGAATGAAAATCTAGGAAAATCGTGTTTTTTTTGAGACATTTTTTAGTACTTAAATGTTATTAATTTTCTAAATATGCCATTGTTATTAGTTTGTGTTATGAATGGCAAATATCTTGCATCAAAATAGAGCTTCCACCGCTAAGTGAGTAATTAGCCTTTACCTTAAACTTTCTAATGAGAAAGTTATACATTCAAATATTTTTGAGACAAAAACTAGATTATGAAATGCCAAATATCAATAATTGAACCTCAGAATTGAACACATGACACTCTTATGTTACATCGAAAATTGTCAATTTTGACTCAAGCATAATACTAACGCATGAATGGTCTTAATATGTAACTGAAAAATATACGTATATTTCTTTTTTCATGTGTTAGATATAGGATGTACTTTTAGTCCCAGCGGTTAGCGATCAATAAGAACACCAACTTTTTTCATCACTAACTTTCTTCGTCGTTCACAAAATGTCGGAAACCTGCAAAAGGAATGAGTTTGATGGCGACTGGAATAGGCTTATATATATGTAGACAACCTATATATTATGTAGGTTATTTTGGAATGAAAAGGTATATGTAAGGATTGCAGACGTACCTATTTGGCAGCTTTATTCTTCGGACATTAACATAATCTAAGTTGTTTAGACAAAACACTACTTGAATATTATGTGTCTTTACATCCTCCATCCTTTAGTACTTTCCATCATTTTGTATCTACGGATACAGCAATTTACCTAGCTCAACCCGCCATCATAATATTGCTAAAACATTGTACCCCTATTTATTATGTTTATGGACTGTAAAAGCTTTGATGTTGTATAGTAAACTATTTAAATACCTTTGGAGTGTTTAGTTTAGATTCAAAGCCCGTGGCCTTTCCTTAATAACATTTACATAAACAAAGAGGGCCTTTGGAGATTTTGTGTATTCAGAATATATAATTCAAACTCCATAAACCTACAAAATATCTGTACTCTACACTAAATAAGCTTCAAATGTTTTGAATAGTTCAACTTTATAATATGTGTCGTGGTACAGTTGAGTGTTTTATTACATTTTGATAGTTTGATCCCTTAGCTCTTAGGTGGTATAGTTTAAGTGGTGGTTTTGGATGAAGATAAATTAAATTTATTTAGCTGCATCATAGATATATAATAGTATAATACTATCCATCAAATACACAAAAAATGTATCCCCCGTTATTGATATCATATTTTTTTTATTTGCCGCTCATCGAGTTCAATTTACATGGATCCCAGCCAAAAAGGGACAGCATTACAATATTTAACTAGACGGGAGTTAAATCCTTTTTTAGAGCTATAGAAAACCTTATGTATAACCTGAGTACCAAAAGAGCTCGCTTGATTGTTAGTTATTCACTTTAAAATTACCTACTTTTCATTTATTATTATTTAACTAGCTCTTGCCCACTTGATGTTTGGTTCTTTACAAATCCCGTGGGAATCGTGGATTTCCCCGTTCCCACTCCCTTTTTTAACCGTCATACCTACGTTCAAAGAAATTTGCTATAATAAGCTCTAGCTCTATGTATATTGCTATAGCAAGTTTTTGATTTTTTCGAAATCCCACGGGAACCGTGGTATTTTTCGGTATAAAAAGTAGCCTGTGTCTTAACCCAACCTCTAGTCTATCTACGTTCCAAATCGCATCAAGATTGGTTCAGTAGTTTAGGCGTGAAAGCGTAACAGATAGACAGACAGAGTTACTTTCGCATTTATAATATTAGTAGGGATTTTAAAACACGTTTTAAACAAAGTAGGCACGTACAATGCCACGCGACGATAAAGATATACTTTACGCCAATATTGTGACAAAACACGACCAGGGTCATGATGCGATTGAGTTTTATCAAAAGTAACGAGTAACGTAACGACTAACGATACGAAAGTAACGAGTCGGTACTAATTCGGTCGATGTAACACGTGGTTCAATAAGTCCCGAGACTAAGTACTAAAAAAAGGTCTTTTTTATAAAATTAATTTTTATTCATCAACATAGTCTCCTCTAAGAGCGATACAGTCCCTCCAACGCTTTTCTAACTTTTCTATCCCATGTGTGTAGAACGATTTGTCTTTGGCTTCAAAATAAGCCTCCGTTGCTAGGATAACTTCACTATTTGAGTCAAATTTCTTACCCTGAAGCATTTTTTTGAGGTCTGCAAACAGCCAGTAATCGCTGGGGGCCAAGTCTGGCGAATAAGGGGGATGAGGAAGCAATTCGAAGCCCAATTCGTTAATTTTGGCCATCGTTCTCACGGACTTGTGACAAGGCGCGTTGTCCTGGTGAAACACCACTTTCTTTTTGTTCATGTGAGGCCGTTTATCCGCAATTTCGTACTTCAATCGCTCCAATAAGCACATGTAATAGTCACTATTTATATTTTGCCCCTTTTCAAGGTAGTCGATGAAAAGTATTCCATGCGCATCCCAAAATATAGACGCCATAACCTTACCGGCCGATTTCTCAGTCTTTGGACGCTTCGGGCGGCTTTCACCAGCCGCTCTCCACTCCGCTGCCTGCCGATTGGATTCCGGAGTGAAATGGTGTATCCAGGTTTCATCCATTGTTACATACCGACGTAAAAAATCCTTTTTATTATGGTTCATCAGCGCCAAACATCGCTCTGAATCATTGATACGTTGTTCCTTTTGATCAGTTGTAAGCAAACGCGGCACCCACTTAGAAAAAACCTTTTTCATGGCCAAATTTTTATGTAAAATAGTGAAAACACTACCAGCTGAAATCTTCACTATCTCGGCTATCTCTCGCACTTTTACCTTCCGATCTTCCAATACGATTTTGAGGATTTGGTTAATATTTTGTTGAGTCACTGCTTCATTTGAACGACCTGAGCGTTCCCCATCATTGGTGTCCATGCGACCGCGTTTGAAGTCGGCATACCACCGACAAATGGTTGCTTTAGAGGGAGCTGATCCTGCATAACATTTTATAAGCCATTGCTGTGCTTCAACGGTATTTTTTCCCCTTAAAAAACAATGTTTTATCAACACGCGAAACTCGTTCTTTCCATTGTATCGAAATTACAACCGTAGCGTCACTTAAATGTTTCAAAATCAATAATTTTATTGTTCCATTTTTAAAAATTTGACACATTCTTGTATTGATAGCCAGTACTTTTTAAAAATCAAAAGAGTTTTTAATATATGCGCAATTTCCAGGTTAGTCTCGGGACTTATTGAACGATCTAGTAGTAACGAATGTATACGTGTATGCGATTTGCCGTTTCTTTTACACCCCGAACGCTTATTGAACTGATGGGTTGAATAATCTCGCCTAAAGTACCTACTCTGTAATCTCATCCTCTATCTTTAGGTGTATATAAGCTGAACTTGTTATCAAAGGCGGTGGTCTGCAACAGACGCGTTATGGTACGGGAGCTAGCAACGTTTGAAAAGTAAGAATTTTAGGAGAGCTGATTTTGTGATCATGTCGTCCTTCTTGCACTTTCGGTTAGAGTCTCGGCCATCTGGCTGCCGGTAGCCGTTGCGTTCATTAATGCGCATCCTACGTCTGTCCAGGTGTTGCAGCTTACGCCTCCATAATGTTTATACCAATGTTGTCGGGGCTACTAATTGCCCTTAAATTATTTTAGGCGCACTTGTATTATTTATGATGACCCAATTAGTAGCCTCGACAACATTGGTATAAACATTATGGAGGCGTAAGCTGCAACACCTGGACAGACGTAGAATGCGCATTAATGAACGCAACGGCCAGATGGCCCAGACTCTAACCGAAAGTGCAAGAAAGACGACATATCACAAAATCAGCTCTCCTAAAATTCTTTCTCGAAAACGTTGCTAGCTCCTATACCATTAGGTCGCGTCGACATGACGCTGTACGCGGCCTATGAATGCTTTGGGAAATGTATAATAGTGTGGTCGGTCTGACACGCCTAGACGTCACGGGAACGTCACGCGGCGTTCATTCAGAATTGTTTGTCCCCTAATTTATCATTGCGGCGACCTTCAGCCCCCTTCAGCCTCCTTGATCTCCGTCCCACGGCGAAGTCTGCGATTATGATAAGATCGTCTGATGTGCGTGGGCGGGCGCAAATCTCGAGTCTGATTAAAAATACATAAAGAAGCCCACACCCTTGAACGGACGCAGTCGCCTAAATATATCTTGATGGTTGGCATGGCAACCGTAATGTGACCATTTTATTTTCGTGGCAAAGCGGGACGCTTTCGAAATGTACCCATATAAATAAAAAAGAAAATTTATACATAATTTCTCGACAAAAGCATTGCTTAACAAATCTGCGTATATTCGGTGTGTCTGAGTATAGGTCGTATTTTTTTTATATCCCTGATGGCCAAGCAACGTTTGCCCGGTCAGCTAGAAATAGATAAGTTTATGAAAAATAAAGGACTGATTTATTCAAATATAAGGACTATCTTATCTTTTCCTTAAATTAAAACAATTAAGTATATAAAGATTCAACTTGGTGAAGCGGGACTTTTTCGCTCTCGCTGTGGACAGATAGCCTGAAAACGGGACAATCCCGCCCAAAGCGGGACGTTAGGTAACCAGCAGTCAGAGATCGATAACAGAATAAGTAATTCTAAACAAATAATTAAATATTTACCTATTACATGTTTATATTTATTGATACACCTTGCCCGTGGCTCCACCCGCTTTTATTTCGGTTTTTCATGAATCCGAAGGAAACCGCAGATTTTTCGGGCGTAAAAAGTGATTTGTGTTATAAATTCTAGCAAAATCGGTTCAGTACTTTTGGCGTTTAAGAATAACAAGCACACATACATACACTAGTACATATACAAACTTTCGCCTTTATAATATAGTGTGATTTTATAATAATAATGAATTAATGAAATATTGGTTTCAAACTTTTTGTTATTTGATCTTTTGGAGTATAAACTTATGTAAGTTTCTAGGGCACACTAAAGTTTCTTTGTGTTTGTAATTAAAGTTCATCCGATATTATGAAGTCTTCAATGTATATTTAGGTCTCAGAATACTGTATTCTGAGATTTAGGTACATATCATGAACTTTGAAATATCTTTACATTTTAATCATTAAAAAATATCTACAGAACGTTGGACCTTGTATGAAAATGAATAATGTAAAATTTATATCAATTCGTAGTATTATCATAAAGTTACTATTTACTCGATTGATGAGTATAATATGAACGGTAATAAAATTGGTACCCCGACCATTCATCATAATAATACGTTAATTACTTAACAAAAAAACCGACTTCAACTCTCATCAAACTACTGTTGAACTTTCCAAGTAAAAATTTAAAACTTGTAAGGTTTTCTCATGGATAACATTGTCAGAATTGGACTAAATTGAATTGGGACTAAGCGCCAAAACTTAGGTATACGGATGACGTTTTTTTTAGTTGTAGTCAACTTGAGAACCTTTTTTAAAGTCGATTAAAAGTCTACTGTTTAGTAAACTTTTATACTGATCGCAAGCGATTTACTCTTATGAGGAGTTCCGTTCCGTATCTCCGAAGATATTCATGAGATCTTTACCAAATTGAAATGGGACCACCTCTGAAGTATGCCCTACTAAACAAAAAAAGAATCATCAAAATCGGATTAGAATTGACGGAGAAATCGCGTAACAAACATACAAAAAAATTTATAAAAAAAAAACATACAGTCGAAATGAGAACCTCCTCCTTTTTTTGAAGTCTGTTAAAAACAGCAACGCCCTAACAGGGTCTCATGTATATAATTAAGAATAATATATTGTACATGAAAGCTGATGATAAATGTAATGAAATGAACTAGAATTTCCAATTGCCAAGAGGTAATTATCGGGCTCTATCGTAAGGAAAAGGTTTATGATGGAGGTACGCGATTACCTACAGTTCTGTAGAGTTAATTGAATTTCTCCTGTGACCATTTCAATTAGTTGTTTTAACTTTGTACTACAGCGTTACGAAAAATTATCGTCATTATTATCCATTGTGCATTCACTGTTAAGTATATACAATAGGTATGTATACCTACGTGTTATTAAAGATTTACAACACACATATATTTTACAATTTTAGTGAACAACAAAAGCGAAACACTCGAATGATTTATGGCCGAGTCTGCAGCGAATTTGTATGAAGACCCAACTTTTGTGACCAAGTTCAATTGAATTGAGATAATAACACTACTATAACTGCATTTGATACTTTTAAGTTTTATCCTACTTTTAATTGGGTTTACACAGAGGCAGAAATATCTTACAACTCTGATGGGCCATAGACTATCGTATTAGATATTTGACCAAGAAACAGTGTTTTAACTATGTTGATGTTGATGTCACAAAGTTACCATATAGGTACGGGCTCCATTATTTATAATTGAAAAAAACCTACGAAATCTGGTGCTAGGTAGGATCTCAGTTTCGCAAAAAGAAACTTTTAAAGCGAAAATAAAATCACTTTACACAATGCTTTCGGTACGTATGATCGTTAGCAACAATGCTCAACTATACCATATACTTAATCTTTTCTAATACATAAAATTCTCGTGCCAAATTTCGGTACCAAACTCCTCCGAAACGGTTCGACCGATTGTTATGAAATTTTTGTGTATGTTTGGTAGGTCTCAGAGTAGGTCGTAAGGTATTTTTTATATCCCTAATGGCAAACAACGTTTGCTGTGTCAGCTAGTACTATTATTATTAAATAGATTTCATCCTCCAGTGCCTATTTCTTAAATGATCAAGAATGTTGCTAAGCAGACCGTTTCAAGTAACCCAATAACTTTTACACACCGTTACTTTTTGATTTATTCGGTATTATTGAACGTTTAGGACACAAGGCCAGCACACGTTAGATGCAAACTGAATGAACCGCAATATACCTAGAACGAGATTGCCCGGATACAAGCGGCACTAAGCTGATAGCGCTCGAACGTGATTCCCCGACCTCAACAGGTATTTTCATTGTGTAGACCGCAAGTATAATCTGTATACTATCGAACTTCAAACGTATTTGTGGTGAAATCTGTAAATACCTACGTCAGAACACCTACTCGTATTTACATCAACATTATAGATATGAAGGGGCTTTTAGCTCAGCGTTGCCAGATTTTATTTTTGCCAAATCGGGATTTTGGTACTTTTTGAGTACAAAAAGCGGGATTTTTTCGTCGTAAGCGGGACATAGTAATAAACTTAAGTAGGTAATCAGAATTTTTTTAAATATTTATCTTTTTATTCGAATTCAAATTGCGTTTACGTGAAAATGCACATAGAAAATATATTTAAAACATATTTATTATTTTAAGTTAGATTTAGGTAGGTACCCTATCGTTAAATAGTTGAGTCTTATTCTTCTGAATAAAAAAAAACAAATCGCCAGCCCACACTTGTACATTTTTCAACCCACGATGACGCGCCCCACTCTGTAACTCAATACGAATCGAATGAAACGCAAGCGATTTTGACAGAGTCGAGCTATCCCCGAAAAGCGGGACACTTAATTTTGCTTAAAAAAATCGGGACGTCTGGCAACGCTGATTAAAGCTTGAGGTAGCTTTTGCGTCTTTCTCACAAGCATAATTTTTTTTACTTTTGTCAAATGTTGGTGGTACCACATTTTTAAGCCTTGTGTCGTAGTGTCAGATTATACGATCGCGGCTTTCGCAATAAATGTGCCGTATAGAATAAAAGCTACGATAAAAAGCTTTTATTAACGCAATGCGATGAAGCCTGAGATAAAACTCTTTCGCTGTATCCGGCAAATAAGAAAATTTATTACAGTTCAGTATTTACAAACGTAATCTCTAAAGTCGAACAGGAAAAATGGAGAGGTAAAAGCTCTTCTTTACAGCGACCACTGAAACTCATTAAAAATCGGTTTCTCAAAAGTTTAATCAAAACCTTAATGAGCACGAAACCTTTCAGGCACTTATCGTAGCTTTTCTGTTGCGGCGTTCTTAATAAAAACTTTTCCTCGACTATAAAGCTACATGAAATTATTGCTCTTATAGAAGTGGCAACTTTATTAAAAAGTTTTGTTCTTAAATTCATATTTTAATAGCCACAGCGTTTCAGAAAGGAGGTTTTACTGCCAAAAATATATTAATCTACTAACTTGATACCCTAAGAATGTGTTTGTTTAGTGAAATAATAGCATTTTTTTAATGAAACTGGAAATAGAGGTTTTATGGGGTTTAAGGTTCTAACGTGTTTTTCAGCGACGGAAATTATAATTTTTTTCGTGCCTCACCGCCATTAGATTTTTCTTCCGGAGATCGTGCTTATAAAGGAAAAAGTTTTAGATGATAATATAAGAAAAGGCGTGGGGAAAAAATAAACAAAAGCTCATTGTCCTTAGAATATCAGCAAATTGGCTTAAACAAAATATCCTGTTATTATTTGCCACATGGCAACGTTTGAAGATGAATAATGTCTCGACCTTTCTCACTTTGCCTAACTGACAGTTGACCGTGAACTTGACTAGATACTCGTAAAAAGAGCTCTGACTCTGAGGATTTCCTTTCTTAACGTAATACCTTGGCAAGAACGTAATACTCGTAGGTAATAAAGATTTTCCACAAAGGAAGAGGATTTTTATCACGATGCCGGCGAAAAGTTTGAAATTAAATAAGGTTTTGTGTAAAATATTCACCTGCATTTGGCGTTATCAGTAGTCTAAGCTTTTCTATAGGTATAACAAGAGTAGGAATTGTGCACCCAGGGTTCCGCTTCCGTACTACTATAGAGAAAGTAAAACCATATCACTTTTCTTACCGAACAACAACCGTCTGTCTGACTGTATGTGTGTCACGACCCCTTATTTCAGTAACTATTAAAGATATCGACATGAAAGTTGGAACAGTTGTGGGTATTATTACCCACAACTGTTGTCCCGATGTCATTGCAAACATGAAAATTGAAAATTGTTTTTATTTTTTTTTTAAAAGAAAAACCGGGGCTTCGAAATTTCAAAATGAGATAACAATATTGAGTGGGGTATCAAAATATGAAAGAGAGTAACTTTTATTGTGTATTGTTAAACAGATTTTTAATTATGCCTGATAGTTTTTGATTTACTGGGCAAAATGTCGAAAAAAACAACGTCCCCCCCTTATCTCCTAGGTTTACCTAATTGAAAAACAGTTAAGTTTGCGATTCGGTAATAAAAAGTGATTCTTATAGTTTTTTCTACCATATTAGTACGGAACCCACGGTGCGCGAAGTTTTTTTTTTGAGGTACATAACCCTTAAATCAACCAACGTAACGGGTAACCCTCGTTTAGTAATCTGTGCCCTCGTACAATAATAAATTACTCCGCGCTTGATGAAACAATCTACTATTTACATACAAAAAGAAAACGAACAATTTCACTCTAACCTTCTCACGAAATACCCCAATTGGTGTAAATAATATAAATATACGAGTAGATACGAAAATAAACGGTCTCGCTATCTCTTTATCTGAAAAACCTTTTGTTGAAAAACGTATATTTTAATTCAACCTCCAAACCTCAGAACGGTAATAGGATCGCGCATCTCGCTAAACACAGAAAACAATTTGTATGTACGAGTATTTTCGACCGAAATTTTCTCTCTTGCCTTTTATAAATGGAACAAAAGGAAAATGTTTTTCTGCGATGTCGCGAGAATTCTCGATGGTCTTTAATTGTTATTCTGACGCTCGACGGAGCGGTATTATCCTTACGAAAGAAAGGTGAATAAGTAAATGATAAAAAAGAAAAATAATTTTTATTTGCGCAACTCGCAATGCCAATGCCGGTTCGAAGTGTTCTTCTTGTTATTTTTATAAAAAAATTATAAATATAAATATATAAATATATACGGGACATTTGACACATCGCAATCTAGCCCCAAAGTAAGCGATAGCTTGTGTTATGGGTACTAGATAACTGATAAATATACATACATACTAATATACATACATATAATATATTGAACACCCAGACACTGGAAAACATTCATGCTCATCACACAAACATTTACCAGTAGTGGTAATCGAACCCACGACCTCCGACGCAGACGGCAGGTTCGCTACCACTACGCCATTCGGTCCGGGTCGTCATTTTCCTCGCTGTGGTGAGATGAATAGGCAGTTTTGTGTTATGTACAGCCGCAAATTTTTTTGGGTCTCGTGTTTTGAATGCCTCGCTACGCTCAGGATTCTATTCCAACCTAGAATCCTTCGCTGCTCAGCACTCAAAAACACTCGGAACAAAAATCTACTTTGCGGCCTTGTATAACAAACAACTATTTTGCGATCAATATTAATACAGTCAAAAATAAATAAAGATTTCCTTCAACTGAGCCACTGAGATTATGCGTCATATTGTAGGCACAAATTATTCAGTGTAGGCAGAATCCCCGGCGACGAAATCTCAATTAAGTACGTCCGTCTCAATTTATCTTAATTATCCAAATCTATATAAAGCCTTCCCCAAACTAAATCCTTGTTATTTCTTCAGGCTATTTGTATTCAGTCCGTGTAAAAATATTCGTCAAAACAAAGTTTATGATAAGCGTTTGCACAATTTCAGCTATGTGCGCGTATTGGCTATAAAAGTAAGAGCCACTTGGACTTAACGACTTGGTAATAAAGTTTCTATTCGCTTGTACTGTCACCAGAGGTGTAGGCATTGTGTTTAGTTAATTAGAAGGAATTGCTCGAGATGGAAGAATACGTTTAAGCTGAAACACGATTGAAAGCTGTAATATACTCGTATATCCGCGAAGCTTTCGTCCCACGTTCCCTAAATTTTATGACAACGCAATTTTATGACATCGGCATTTAGCAGGGTTAAGCTCAATTTATTGAGAGAAACGATATTATTACATATTGGATTCTGAATTATACAGGATAAAATCCTTTTTGTAAACCTGACGAATATTCAATGAGGTTGAGTATTTTTTTAGATAAATTATATATAAATGTTCAAAAGCCAGCACAGCATGTGGAATGAAAAACCAAAAAGATCAAGTTATCTGGATATGTCGATAGCTCAGATCTCAGTATTTATGTAATAGAGTTTGCTTGGAGAACAGACTCGTATCGTAAAACAAAATCATATTTTTTATACTGAAGAGAATTCATGAGATCAAAAACTTTACATAGTCTGGGTTGCTTGACTTGAGTTTAACCGAAACGTTATAGTTAAATATGGTCGTCTGACTCTTATTTCGAAAGACATAAGAGTCAGGCTGCCATATTTAACTATAACGTTTCTGTTAAAGTCAAGTTAAGCAACCGAGCCTTAGTTGTTTAAAACAAAAAAAGCTATATAAACTTTTGCGGTACTCCAAAGAAACAAAGTAGTTCAGTTCACAAGATACCTACTTAGGTACCCTGCTCCATAGATGCAATTTCACCCGCAGCTAACTTAGTTTTAAACTATCTTATTAAAACGTAGTTGTTGGCGCGCTTCTGGGACCTAGCATTTTCTTCACGGAAAATCGAGTTTTATTATCTTTCCTTGTTTCCATGTCCTTTCTTAACAATCCAAGGCCAACCCTTTTAAAACTAACTGTAACAGTAATATTATTAACGTGAAAGTTAGAAGAGCTTCTGATGTTGTTAGTTTGGATGGCTTCTGAGTTTGTTAGGAAAGTACAATCATGCTACAACAACAAACAGTACAATTATTGAACTGATTTTGATAGTTGGAACAGGTAAAACTTCCCTGGATTAGGTAACACAGGCTACTTTTTATACCGAAAAAATCCACGTTTCCTGCAGGATTTGTGAAAACCCGAAATTTACACTTTTATTAATATTAGTCGTATAAAAGCGAAAGGTTGTGTTTGCGAATGTAAGTTACTCATTCACGCTGTAACTACAGCGTGACTACCGATTTAGCTGAAATTCGAAATGGCTGTAGATTATAGCCTAGATTAACAAATAGGTTCCTTTTTTTACCCCGGAAAAATCTATGGTTTTCGCGGCATTAATAAAAAACCGAAATTCAAGCGGGCGGAGCCCTATAATAGGTATTTGTTTAAATAAGCGTATTATATAAAAAATTAAAAAAAACTAAAGCAAAATGGTTCATACGTGCGGTTCAAATTCCTAATTCGAAAATGCTGGGAATGTCGATATATTTGTAGTGTTACAATAGAATAGAGTCTTGCTCTGGGAAATCGCACGAATTCTTCCAGTGGAATTTAGAAATGTACCGACAATTTTGCCTTTTTCTGCAAAAGTGTTAAACATTATACCACATATTATTTACTACTCTATTTCTTATGCGAAAAGAAGTATTTGCTCGTTCAGCCCATGCCTCAACTTGAGCTCGGATCAATCGTATCGATAACTATGTTTTACACTCGACTTCGTTTTTTAATAACCCTTTAAAATAAGTGGTTAACAATTCGTACAGTATTAATTTATTCAAAACCTCCTTTTACATATTACTGTAAAACGCTGACCCAGCAAACTTTGTTCGCCGTCCGTCCGTCCGTCTGTCTGTTACCAGGCTGTATCTCCTGAACCGTGATAGCTACAGACTTGAAAATTTCACAGATGATGTACTAGAAGTTGCCGCTATTACAACAAATACTACAAATTGAATATAACAATAAATATTTAAGGGGGCTCCCTTTACAAAATACAACAGACTTGATTGTTTTGGTTGTTGTTGCTTGATATTGATATCGGTAACAGGTAGAGGCTTCAAATATTCACAGAATATTTACTTTAACAATAAATACCTAGATCATTTAAAATGAATATTTAAGGCTATCCAACAAACGTGATTTTATGCTCTTTTTGGAAATTGGTGGGCAGAGTGAGAGGTGCTTTGGTTGGAATGGAATTGGTCTTGATGGTACGGAACCCTAAGTGCGCGAGCCCGACTCGCACTTGACCAATTTTAAGGTGTATATTCTTGTCGCAGGTCCTCGGCTCTGATACGGAGTGGCACTTCGCGCACCGCGGCCTGCCGCCGGCCCGGCCCCGCAGATCCATCGCGCATACACGCCTGCTTAAAAAGCACCCTTTGGTAAGCTTAACTATAGGTACCATTAGTCAAGCGCGTATCCACCGTTGTGGGTACTTTGGACAAGCCCGTAAACCTAATAGACCTGTGACTCCACACTTACAGCCTATTTAGATTTGAGGTCGATTTTAATAAAAAAAATAAAGAAAGACACCCATCTCAAAATTGCCCACCGCGATTAAAGAAGTTTTCATTTCCATAAAAATCACGAATTATGGGTGATTCAGAAGCCGCTTTTCCGGTAGCTATGCACAATGCACATAGCTGCTTTTGAATACTGCGGGGCTAGACAAAGTCAAGCGTTTGGCGTTAACGCTAGTCGACAAAAATGTATGGACAAAACAAATGACTGTAGAAAACCACGATAATAATTACTAAACACGCTGTGTTTGAATAATTAACTACGCTAACTTGAACGCTCGCTGGCGTTCTCGCGGACCTTGTAGATAACTTTAGCGTACTTCGCTTGACAATTGACAGCCGACAGTATCAAACACAGCGTGCTTAGTACTATTATTATCGTGGTTTTTCTACAGTCATTTGTTTTGTCCATACATTTTTATCGACTAGCGTTAACGCCAAACGCTTGTGACTTTGTCTAGCCCCGCTGGATCCGTATATGGCATTACATAGTTAAACTGTCGAAAAGAGGTAGACAAGTTTGGAATTCACGGACTCTCTTGCCACAGGAGCGCCGGTAGGCTTTTTCGGCATGGTTCCCTCAACGATGTTATAAAAAGAGCTCTTGCCACCATTGATATTCCTGCCCTATTGGAGCCAGCAGGAATTAGTCGTGATGATGGCAAGAGACCTGATGGATTGACGCTGGTCAATCCATCAGGCCTCTTGCCCTGGGAACGGGGTCGGGCACTGATGTGGGACGCAACATGCGTTGACACATTGGCTTCGATTCATATCAGGGAGACAGAATCAAAGCCGGGAGCCGCAGCTGAAACTGCTGAATCAGGTAAACGTCGCAAATATGCCTCTCTATTAGAGAGTTACGTATTTGTCCCGTTTGCCGTGGAGACCCTGGGGGCATGGAGTCATAGTGCCAAAAAATTCATTCGAGAGCATTGATCATTACTAAGGATAGGCCTGTTCGAACATTTTGCCAAAGCCTTTTTCATACAAGGAAATTTAGCGCCATCTATCAAACATCCTGCGAAATACTTGTTTTAGAAATGTACGTATACGTTCATAATAATTAAATCCCATCTAACTCATGTAATATTTCTTGATGTTACTTACCGATGATACGTTATCCCATGCTTCTTTTTAAATTTCTTGGTGTAATTTTTGCAGTCTTTTATCGCACAATCAGGCATTTTTATCTTTTAGAGTTAAATTTTCCACTATTCTCTCGCTACTAAGCGTACTTACTAAAATGGCGGGAACCGTCTCCATGGAAACGTGCGTGCGGAGCGTCGTGAGCTGAGGCGGGGACCGCGGCATAGACAATAGTGCGCGTACAATGGGGACATTTCCCCATTGAACTGGCGACATTTTTTCGCGCGGTTCGCCCTGTCTCTATATAGAGGTCAATGTTCGATAGTTTTCCCCGCGTTTAATAATTTCAACTGGTGACAGAAGAGCTGGCTCATTTTTTGCGTAACGTATCAGCCTAGCTGTTCAACGCGGAAATGCAGCCAGTATTCTTGCCACCATTCCACGCGGGCAAGACTTGTATAATATTAATTAGAATAAGCTAGTGATAAGTTTTATTGTAAATATAAAAAAAAAAACTGTCGACAAATGTATTATAATAGGTAACCAATATGTGATAAACTAGGAACCTTATTTGTAGCCTGGTTTTATCAAATAATTTATACGTATTTCATTTTTAAAATAAAATGAAAACAACTCTAAACACGTTGAGCACGTGTGAAGATTATTTTTTTTTTGACAATTCACACATGTACAAGCACCTGTTTTTTTTACTATAAACATTAGGTAATATTATGAATTCCGTGCTATAACGATAATAATATCTATGTAAAATGATCATTAACCCCTTTCTACGCCACACAACGCACATTACTTCGAACACAAAATAGCTTTGAATCCATTTCCATCGAGCTCACAGAACTAAATACGAACTAAGATAGTTAACTAAGTTGTAGTAGGTATTCCCTAAACAGGATGCGCCTAAAGTTTCACAATTAATGGTATTGAATATGTGCTTCAAGCAAGTTATACTCTTGTGCAACTCACTTTAAAGTATATATATTCAAAGAGCAGCTTACTCCGAGACATAGAAGAAGTTTTAATCCGATTACAAGCACATTAGCGGATTAGTTTTCTATTTGAAATTCTGGCCGGGACGTGGCGCGTCTAATCCATTTTCTATTTTACTTGAACAATGTGTAATGGATGTACAATAATATTGACTTATTTTATCCTGCGATGTTATTTCTATGGTGACATTACTTTAAAAGATCAATGATGACCTTTTATTCGTCGATAGAATGTAATTTATGTTAGTAACATGTAAATGTACCTGAGTTTGTGTAGTCTATATATTAGTTTAGTTTTGAGATTTTAAACAGCAGAATTGCGTCATTGACTTCTATCATGTACCTACCTAGTTGTGAATGGCAATGGCTTTCATTGCCTTTGTAGGCGATCATATAAATGAACGTAACTATGTTTTTGTAAACGATTTACGAAAAAATAAACTATTTATATTTTTTATTGTTACGTTCATCTGGCTATTATGTCACGATTTGGTCCTTCAATCACGTAAAACTTGACAATTGTGAAAGATCGTCTCCGGGGCACTTAAGGTACTATTACGGTATACTGTGGTAGAGTGTATAGTAGTATGCACTGACCTTATACTAGTACGCTGGACTAACTATTCTATACAATTGACAGTTCCTTTTTTGTGACGATTTGAAGCACAGATCAAGGAATGACTTTTGTGTCTTTTGTTTTCTGTGATTTGAAGCGCCCCAATTGAAGGTACACGATACTAAAATTACAATTACCGTAGCTTTGAAAGTCATTTTATTTTAGTTCTATGGACGCTCACGCCAGCAACAATCAGCGCCAAACTGGCAAAAATTAAGTGTCTTCAATTATGCGCTGACGCAGTCTGAGGTCCAGCGTTTTTTTTTCAGGACATTACACACATGGCAATCCTAGCCCCAAAGTTTATTCTGTATTCTGAGCCCCAAAGTAAGCGATAGCTTGTGTTATGGGTACTAGATAACTGATAAGTATACATACATACTAAGTTACATAAATATAATATATTGAAGAACACCCAGACACTGAAAAACGTTCATGCTCATCACACAATTACCAGTAGTGGGAGTCGAAACCACGACCTCCGACGCACACAGCAGGTTCGCTGCCGCTATGCCATTCGGTCGTCAAATAATAGGGGTCAGTGATAGTCCTAACTAGAGTGTTACTAACTCAGGTCCACACAGCAGTCCAGCAGACGGGATTCAAGCGCGTCAAACGAGGGTACCGGCCGCTCCGCCTGCCCGAGACCGTGCCGGCCTCCGAGCCGCGCGATCCGTACTTCCCGCTGCAGTGGTACTTGAAGAACACCGGCCAAAACGGTGGCAAGCCCAAGTTGGATCTGAACGTGGAGGCTGCCTGGGCGCAGGGCTACACCGGCGTCAACGTCACCACGGCTATCATGGACGATGGTAACTTGGAACTCTTGGATTTATAAATCTATATATATAAAAGAATGAGGCATTTTGGTTGTTCCACGGATTCCGCCAAAACTATAGGTCGTAGAGATCTGAAATTTGGTACCTAGGTAGATATTAGGTCCTGAATTCGTACTAAGACGGGGATTCCAGAAATTCAAATTTTAAGGGGTAAAAACCGTTGGTTTTTTGGATTTCCCCATACAAAAGTGAATTTTTTTTCGTTGTTCCAGGAATTCCCGAAAAGCTACAAGTCGTAGAGATCTGAAATTCGGTACCTAGGTTGATATTAGGTCATGAATTCGTACTAAGACGGGGATTCCAGAAATTCAAATTTAAAGGGGTGAAAACCGTTGGTTTTTTGGATTTTCCCATACAAAAGTGAAATTTCTTTCGTTGTTCCAGGAATTCCCGAAAACCTACAAGTCGTAGGGATCTGAAATTTGGTAACTAGGTAGATATTAGGTCATGAATTCGTACTAAGACGGGGATTCCAGAAATTCAAATTTTAAAGGGTAAAAACCGTTGGTTTTTTGGATTTCCCCATACAAAAGTTAAATTTTTTTCGTTGTTCCAGGAATTCCCGAAAAGCTACAAGTCGTAGAGATCTGAAATTTGGTACCTAGGTTGATATTAGGTCGTGAATTCGTACTAAGACGGGGATTCCAGAAATTCAAATTTAAAGGGGTATAAACCGTTGGTTTTTTGGATTTCCCCATACAAAAGTGAAATTTCTTTCGTTGTTCCAGGAATTCCCGAAAAGCTACAAGTCGTAGGGATCTGAAATTTGGTAACTAGGTAGATATTAGGTCATGAATTCGTACTAAGACGGGGATTCCAGAAATTCAAATTTTAAGGGGTAAAAGCCGTTGGTTTTAAGGATTTCCCCATACAAAAGTGAAATTTTTTTCGTTTTTCCAGGATTTCCCGAAAAGCTACAAGTCGAAGAGATCTGAAATTTAGTACCTAGGTTGATATTAGGTCATCAATTCGTACTAAGACGGGGATTCCAGAAATTCAAATTTTAAGGGGTGAAAACCGTTGGTTTTATGGATTTCTCCATACAAAAGTGTAATTTTTTTCGTCGTTCCAGGAATTCCCGAAAAGCTACAAGTCGTAGAGATCTGAAATTTGGTACCTAGGTTGGTATTATATCATGAATTCGTATTCAGAAAGGGATTTTCGAGATCCAAATTTTGTGGAGAAAAAAATTTTGAACTTTTTGGCCGCCATTTTGAACATTTTTGTTACTGGGCCGATTGCTTTGAAAATCGACTTTTGACTATGGCAGCAAGCATAAAGAAGGAATTTGTTGCCAAAATTTAAAAAAAGTGGCCGCCATTTTGAACTTTTTTGTTACTGGGTCGATTGCTTTGAAAATCGATATTTGACTATGGCAGCAAGCATAGAGAAGGAATTTGTGGTCAAAATTTAAAAAAATGGCCGCCATTTTGAACTTTTTTGTTACTGGACCGATTGCTTTGAAAATCGATATTTGACTATTGCAGTAAGCATAGAGAAGGAATTTGTGGTCAAAATTAAAAAATGATGAACTTTTTGGCCGCCATTTTGAACTTTTTTGTTACTGGCCCGATTGCTTTGAAAGTCGACTTTTGACTATGGCAGCAAGCATAGAGAAGGAATTTGTTGCCAAAATTTAAAAAAGTGGCCGCCATTTTGAACTTTTTTGTTACTGGACCGATTGCTTTGAAAATCGATATTTGACTATGGCAGTAAGCATAGAGAAGGAATTTGTGGTCAAATTTAAAAAAGTGGCCGCCATTTTGAACTCTTTTGTTACTGGGCCGATTGCTTTGAAAATCGATATTTGCCTATGGCAGCAAGCATAGAGAAGGAATTTGTGGCCAAAATTTAAAAAGTGGCCGCCATTTTGAACTCTTTTGTTACTGGGCCGATTGCTTTGAAAATCGATATTTGACTATGGCAGCAAGCATAGAGAAGGAATTTGTGGCCAAAATTTAAAAAGTGGCCGCCATCTTGGACTTTTTTGTTACTGGGTCGATTGCTTTGAAAATCGATATTTGACTATGGCAGCAAGAATAGAGAAGGAATTTGTGGTCAAAATTTAAAAAAGTGGCCGCCATTTTGAACTTTTTTGTTACTGGACCGATTGCTTTGAAAATCGATATTTGACTATGGCAGCTGGCATAGAGAAGGAATTTGTGGTCAAAATTTAAAAAAGTGGCCGCCATTTTGAACTTTTTTGTTACTGGACCGATTTCTTTGAAAATCGATATTTGACTATGACAGCAAGCATAGAAAAGGAATTTGTGGTCAAAATTTAAAAAAGTGGCCGCCATTTTGAACTTTTTTGTTACTGGATCGATTGCTTTGAAAATCGATATTTGACTATGGCAGCTAGCTTAGAGAAGGAATTTGTGGTCAAAATTTAAAAAAAAGGCCGCCATTTTGAACTTTTTTGTTACTGGACCGATTGCTTCGAAAATCGATATTTGACTATGGCAGCAAGCATAGAGAAGGAAGTTGTGGTCAAAATTTTAAAAAAGTGGCCGCCATTTTGAATTTTTTGGTCAGTGGGCCGATTGCTTTAAAAATCGACGTCTCACTATGGCAGCAAAGCATAGAGAAGGAATTTGTGGTCAGAGTTAAAAAAGTGGCCGCCATTTTGAACTTTTTTGTTACTGGGCCGATTGCTTTAAAAATCGATATTTGACTATGGCAGCAAGCATAGAGAAGGAATTTGTGGTCAGAATTTAAAAAGTGGCCGCCATTTTGAACTCTTTTGTTACTGGGCCGATTGCTTTGAAAATCGATATTTGACTATGGCAGCAAGCATAGAGAAGGAATTTGTGGCCAAAATTTAAAAAGTGGCCGCCATCTTGGACTTTTTTGTTACTGGGTCGATTGCTTTGAAAATCGATATTTGACTATGGCAGCAAGAATAGAGAAGGAATTTGTGGTCAAAATTTAAAAAAGTGGCCGCCATTTTGAACTTTTTTGTTACTGGACCGATTGCTTTGAAAATCGATATTTGACTATGGCAGCTGGCATAGAGAAGGAATTTGTGGTCAAAATTTAAAAAAGTGGCCGCCATTTTGAACTTTTTTGTTACTGGACCGATTTCTTTGAAAATCGATATTTGACTATGACAGCAAGCATAGAAAAGGAATTTGTGGTCAAAATTTAAAAAAGTGGCCGCCATTTTGAACTTTTTTGTTACTGGATCGATTGCTTTGAAAATCGATATTTGACTATGGCAGCTAGCTTAGAGAAGGAATTTGTGGTCAAAATTTAAAAAAAAGGCCGCCATTTTGAACTTTTTTGTTACTGGACCGATTGCTTCGAAAATCGATATTTGACTATGGCAGCAAGCATAGAGAAGGAAGTTGTGGTCAAAATTTTAAAAAAGTGGCCGCCATTTTGAATTTTTTGGTCAGTGGGCCGATTGCTTTAAAAATCGACGTCTCACTATGGCAGCAAAGCATAGAGAAGGAATTTGTGGTCAGAGTTAAAAAAGTGGCCGCCATTTTGAACTTTTTTGTTACTGGGCCGATTGCTTTAAAAATCGATATTTGACTATGGCAGCAAGCATAGAGAAGGAATTTGTGGTCAGAATTGAAAACGTGGCCGCCATTTTGAACTTTTTTGTTACTGGGCCGATTGCTTTGAAAATCGACGTCTGACTATGGCAGCAAGCATAGAAAAGCAATTTGTGGTCAAAATAAAAAAATATGAACTTTTTGCCCGCCATTTTGAACTTTTTTGTTACTGGGCCGATTGCTTTGAAAATCGATATCTGACTATCGCAGCAAGCATAGAGAAGGAATTTGCGGTCAAGATAAAAAAATGAAGAACTTGTTGGCCGCCATTTTGAACTTTTTTGTTACTGGGCCGATTGCTTTGAAAATCGACGTCTGACTATAACCAGCAAGCATTAGGAAATACCTATTTAGTGGTCAAAATTAAATTAAATGATGGTTAATACAAGAATTTTGGAAACTTAACGCCTGAGGGAGTAAAGCAGAAGATCAACGTGAGCGAAGCCGCGGGCGTTTGCTAGTTAGATATAAAATTCTCATGTCTCGTGTTTGTTACCAAACTCCTCCGAAACGGCTTGACCGATTGTTATGAAATTTTCTGAGTTTTCGTGTAGGTCGTAAGTTATTTTTTGACGTGACAACGTCTTATAAATCGATAGAGCCGGCTGCACGCACAAAAAATTGGTTGTCTGTAAAGTCGGTTTACTGACGATAGTTGAACGTGACAACGTCTTCTTTGTCGCTAGTTCCGCGCTCGCGAGGTAACGCCGGATGAGTCATGTTTTTTCGTGCGTGCAACCGGCTCCATCGAATTATAAGACGTTGTCACGTCAAAAAACATGACTCATCCGGTGTTACCGGCGTTACCTCGCTCGCGTTACCTCGCTCTGAGGCGTTCCATGTAAGGCTTGAAGTGCAAGCGAGAGTTGTCACGTTCAACTATCGTCAGTAAACCGACTTTACAGACAACCAAATTTTTTATGCCTAATGGCAAGACAACGTTTTCCAGGTCAATTGAGGTAATAGAATAGTAGCTGACCAGGCGAACGTTGTTTTGCCATTTAGGTGTATGCGTAATAGCTTACGGCCTATTCTCAGACCTACCGAATGTAGACAAAAATTACATAAAAATCGGTCTTGTAATTTCTGGGGAGTTTCGTTACGAGTACAAGCAAATACTGTGGCATGAGAATTTCATACTTATATATTGCGAGTAAATTAATAAATAATAATAAATATTAATCAGAGCTAATTGGGGTGCATTTAATTTAATTATTATTATGATATCGTTTTTATAAATTACGAAACCTAAACAGTATATTTTTTACAGGTGTTGATTACATGCATCCGGACCTAAAATACAACTATGTAAGTATTATGTTATTCATGCTATTTAAATAGGTATGTAGTAGTAGTATGAAAATGGCAGAAACTAACGTAGAAAGAAATGTAAGAAGTAAATTGTTCACGCTAGAAAGCGTTTCGTATATTGGCAATATAAATTTCATAAAGTATTAATTTATTCTGTAAGAGAATTCATGAGTTAACTAATTTTGTGTTTGAATTTTCGTGGGCTCCAACTAGGTAATTAGATATATCGTTCGCATGGGAAAATAAATTTCTTTCAGAAGTTCCTTTTTAAGAATTCCCCTTTTAAAATTCTTGAAAGTTACCACCCTACCAGCAAAGACGCACTGCCAAGCGATTTAGTGATCCGGCGCGATGCTTTGTAGAAACCGTTAGGGGTGAGTTTACTTAACCCTTCCAAGTTCGTGCGATAACATCTTCGTCTGCATCATCACTTACCATCAGGTGAGATCGCAGTCAAGTAAGTACTATCTTGTATAATGTAAAAAAGTTCCTTTTGAAAATTTTAAATACCTTGGAATGCTACTGACAACAGCCTTTCCTTCCAAGACCAATTCTTGGAAGAAAAATTATAGTTTTCGCTTTAGTTATAATTACTATGGTTGTATATTGAAAGCTTTTCTCACTAATAGGATTCTTGAGGAGGTCTTAAATAAGTGTAATACAAAAGCAGTTAAAGATATTCATAGCAATTAGTCTCGCACAAATACCCGTATATCAAGTGGGTTGTTTAAGGCGAACCTGTTGACCCAAATGATGTTAATAAACTGTGTCGGTAATAAAGTTTGCGGAAAGTTATTATAGGAAGGGATCGTTCCCAATTATACCTCTAGTAAAAGATTAGGTATAAATATTTTTGATAATAACACTTCATTTTGCTGTCTATATAAGTACATACAGATTCTCTAGCAAATGTCGTTTTTCCTTTTAATCCGGCTGGAACCGTGGATTTTCTAAGATAAGAAAATTGGACGATCCTATGTTATCCTGGGTACTTATAGAGTCTACTAGAATCAACATTAAGTAAAAAAATACAATCATACAAAACTTAGAATTTTTTTATTATTAATAATGAGGTGAGATTGTGGATAGTGTTAGGTCTGATAGATATAGAGTTAAGATCAACCACGTTACTCCGATGAGGGTAGGCGGACTGGGGTGTTATTCTCGAAAAAATAAAATTGTACAGCGGCCAACCATCGACGGTAACCATAGCAACGCAGCCATCAGCAGCCAATTGTCGGCTTGGCTGCATAACTGACGGAAGCATTAACTACGCTATAATATATAGCATATAGCATATAGTTCATAGCACAACAATATCGCGCACCATACAATACCAATCATATATATTACAGTGAAGTGTGAACGTGTCCATAATAATGTATGGTAGGTACACGATATTGTTGTGCTATGAACTATATGCTATATACTATTATATTATAGCGTAGTCTGAAAAGAGCCTCAGCGCATAGCTGTTAGCTCGTCGCTGCTATAAGTATTTTTTGCAGAATAGCACAGCAGTTTGCGTAAATAACATCTGGCACACCTAAATTTTACATTTACCCGTAAAGGAAATACTTACAAAAAGGTCAGGTACACAATTCCCTCAAAATTTCCATCTAAATTATACTTGAACCTTATTTTTCCGGTCGAAAGTCCTGTCGTACCGCGCTGAGATTATTTCGCCCCCGAATTTTAAATGAAAATGCTTTCATCTCCGTCGCCACTAGGCGAATGAGAGTCCCTAAGGTGTTATTTAAGAGGAAAGTACCTTGTTTTAATAGCCATACCGTTAAGATAAAAGATATTGTAATTGTTGCCTCTATTTACCTTCAAGAGTTATTTACGAAAGTCTTTAAGAATGGCCCTTTTATCGTAATAGAATCAAAAATTTAGTAAAAAAATATAAGAAAAGAATAAAAACAGTTCCTTTTAATCTTTATATTTTAACCTTTTTATTTACAAAGTTTAATCCTGTCCGCCAACACGACAAACGTGATTTTTTGGCTGCTTTTTTTTTAATTTGGCGCGCAGAGATGTTTACTTGAATACTATTGAGGATTGGTCTTTATAGTAATTAGTACGCAACGCTCAGTGCGTGAGCTCGACTCACACTTGACCTATGTTTTAGAAAATTGAAACTTAGCGATAGAAAGTTTTATTATTACAGTAAATTAGAAATGATTTATTTACGAGTATTTTGTATAATATTCATTGAATTAATTTTGTAGCTCAATGGAAATTTCAAACTTTGAGTATCTTTTGTACACGTAAAGCTTAATTAAAGGTAGAAAATAATTCCACGAATACTTTATTTATTAATAGCTTCAGGCAACACAGTGGGTGAGGCTTGGTCTCGTAGGTTCGTAGCAACCGACTACGTCCGTAGCAACACACGTAGGCGTTAGCGTAGAACAATAATATTTTTAATACATTTGCTCAAAAAGTTGACATTTCCATGTGTGTTTAGCGTGCGCAAAGTTATTCTTTTCCGCACTAGTGCTTTTGTGTTTTCCTCCTACGCGGCACCGGAGCGGGCGCACCAGGAGCGCATAAACACGAACACGGCATGCAAACACGGAGCAGGCAAACACGTAAAACCAATATTTTTTTTCGCAAATGTATTAAAAAACGTCGTTCAATGCACGTGCGAAATTGTCATTTTTACTCGTCCTTATAGTTGACCCTCGACTTCGGCTTGGGTCAACAAACCGGGACTCGTAAAGAAATGACAAACTTTCCGCACTTATATTGAAATGTACTATTTCATATTCTATGCGAAAATAAATAATGCAAGTGTTCATATCAGGTACTTAAATAAAATCACTATCAGTAAAATAACAGTCAATTCAGCATTAAAATATGAATTTGTTAGGTAGGTACACTCGATTATGATGGACAGCCGCTGACATGCGATTGTTTATAGAAGCGAGTTGACTTGAAACTTGTACAAAAACCTGTACTAACCCTTCAGAAGATACGAAGAGCCACGTAATTGCAACACAGTGTGTAGATTCTACAAATTCTATCTCATGGATGAAAAACTAGACACTACGTAAAACAGCAGTCAATTTCCCGCAATAATTGCCTTATCCCGCCGGGCGCGACAATACGTAATTTATAGCAGTCAATTTGTCAATTTTTCATATTTCGTCTTACTAAATTTTCTTTGTATAAAAATATATGGAGTAAAAATATTCTACATTAACTCCACTCGTCTATATTGGATTACGATATTCGTGCACCGAGTCACGCGTCGTCGCACACCATTACGTGTGCCGCTGACTCGACAAATTTCTCTTTACTTTGTTATCGTCTTTATACGTACAGAATAAGCTCTGTAAGCAGCTTCAGCCAAATAGGGCCTGCTAAGTTGAAATGACGCGCTCGACTATTTAACTAGTTGATTTAGAATTTAGATGTATGTAACTAGGTAAAGTGCAAAAATTTCAAGAAACAACGCTTCTTCAAGATGACTGAATAACCAATTCAGTGGCTTCTTTAAAGTGTATTGGGTCAGTATTTTATAATATTGCTAGTGTTCGTGGGGTTCTAGGGCGTGTCATTTAAGCTTAGACAAGCTTCTACATCTATCTACGATTTGGCCCGCCTGACGATGAGACATAATCATGGCTCCAAACCAGTTAGGTGTATTTTCTCTAGGGTGGCAAACCACGGATAGATATTGAGAAGTACCGTTAGACCGTATTTGGCAATTTTTGAATTTTTTCCAATAGTGTACCAAAATCAAGCGTAGAAAATAAATCAGTCATATGCCTCATCTCTTTCGTAACACTCTTGTCAGAGCGGTCGTGGTCATCACTTTTTAGTGACACGCTTGACAATTCGTCTCCATTCCTCCCGGACAGCTGCTTTCCTGGTGCAGACATGTAAGGGGACGTCCACTGCAGCCTTAACTTGGTCCTTCCATCTCATAGGCGATCTGCCGCGAGGTCTGGTTCCGTCTACTTTTCCTTGGACGACTAGACGTTCGATGGAGATATTGTGGTCGATTCTGTTGTGCAAAATCTCTAAGCTAAACTAATTTAAAATAGAGCTATCCTTTTCCATAGGGAGCAGTTTGAAAAGGATAGCACTAATCTAAATTAGTTTAGTTTAGAGATTTTGCACAACAGAATCGATCTAAGTGTCACGTCTAGTCACGTGACCAAAGAAAGTGAGAATTCGAGCCTGAACGATGGAAGACAGACGCTGCTTGATGCCGAGTTCTGACGTCTGATGCCTACGGTGTCAGATTTCCGCGCTTATGACAATCCATTAAAGGTGATGAAAACATCAACAATAACAGTTCTCTTCAAGTTTTTAAAGACCTCCTCTTTCTTCGACTTCTCTAAACGCCTCTAAAGAATTGCACTTGAACAAAGTCTCTTCATTGTTATAGAGCTAACCTGTTATATTGGGTGCCCGCTAAGGGTGCCCGTGTGTGAACTTTTGGTAGAAGTGGGACGAAAATGGGCTAGAGCTTATGATGAAGATGTCATATGTGAAATAATGATATGACTATATTATATCATGTCAACGGAAGATAGTAAATGCCGTTTAATCCATTTCAAATTCGGACTGAACGTCTGACATTAGACTAATCAGCGCGCGAAGATCATGCCATTTCACAATTCTACGGCTTCACTTCGATAGATATCTACCGAACCTACTGAACGTGAATGGTTAAATTAATTTTTTTTTAATACGTAAATAGGTAGAAGCTATTTAAATACGTCCCAAAAAGGAATGAAAGTTTACAATCTCGCGAGATAGATTATAATCTGTAGAGTTTACAATCTCCCGGTGACATGTACAAAGTTTAACTTGGCTATAGTTAGACTATACTTATGTACGTATTAATAAAGTGAGTTTTGTTTCAGAATGCCGAAGCGTCGTATGACTTTAGCAGTAACGACCCGTTCCCGTACCCTCGATACACAGACGATTGGTTCAATAGGTCAGTGTCGTTTCAGTAGCTTAAGCTGGATTTTCCCGCCGCTTCGTCCGCGTATATTTGAGTTTTATATAGGGTTATATAAAAAATACCAAATCTCTCTCGGCCTGTAGTTGTTAACATTAACACTAACAACTTTTGTTCTACGACTTTTCAAAATTCAATATTATTGTATTAAATTTAATACAAAAAATGTTATTTCTGTAAAGTAACATTACACTGTTGCGGTTTCGCGGCGAGAGCTCGCGCGCCGCGCCGTTGCCACTTGCCGATGTAACATTACAGAGTAGGAACAATCAAGGTATCTCTGTAAAATATTGAATAATTGATATTTCTCAAAATATCGAGGAAAAAAGCCTTAGAACAAAAGTTGAACAATCAAAGTAGGTATCTCTGTAAAATATTGAATAATTGATATTTCTCAAAATATCGAGGGAAAAAAGCCTCAGAACAAAAGTTGTTAGTTTTAATGTAAACAAATACAGGCCGAGAGCAATTTGGGTTTTTTATAACCCTGTGTATATCTAGTGATAAAAAGCAGCATAATTATGTGCTATGCCGTTCTGTAATTTCCAACTGAACCGGTTCATTAAATTACTGCGTGCAGGAGTAACAAACATACATCCACACATGATCGTAGATAATATAAGCAACATTTAAATACATGTAAGTATTAGTTTTCAAATCACATTCTCGTTTCTTTTGTTGGATTGAAGCTTTTAGTTACTTTTCTGAAATTAATTTTGTCATTGAACCACAATCATTTTTTGTCCTGAGCAGCTGCTAACCTTAGTATAAGATAGGTACAATTATGCTAAGAATTTGATATCATTATACATTCTCTAGCACTCACCGCATATAAATTATGTATAATATTATGGTGAAACTGAGTCAGGATTCGAATCTAAATATCTATATCCAATAACTTTACTAACTCCCTAGAGCTCGGTTACCACAAGCGACGAACTAAATTAACGAAGTTTACATAAACCCCCAGACATGTTCTGAAAGGGAAAATACCGGCAGTTTGTTTACCTATCATTATTGCGCAACGTAATGAGTGTTATTATACAATATTGTATTGCGTATTACACCTGAAACCCCAAAGAGAAACTGGTTAATGGCTAGCAATGTCAAATTGTTATGACATGGAGCTGATCTGATGATGGAAAGAGAAGGTGGCCATCGGAACTCGGTAATTCGACACAATACCTTCTTCGCCTTGATGAGTACTTTGGTAATATATGATAACCAGGGTCTGGACTCTGGATGCAGTGAAGAATACGGAGTATATAAGGTTTTAAAAATACTTTTTAAAATTATAACTTTTATCATTTTAGCACGGAACACTAAAAATGTCGTGCGACTTTAATCTTAGTGTCAAGGCCAATTAGAAGCAGGTAATTGCCACTTATTTCTCTCTTCTCCATCTTTATAATTAAAAACAACGTTAAGAGATCTTCAACAATCTTCAAAATTAAAGAGTTTACCAACTTGTTAGGTACGTTCAGTGATATAATATTTTTATTACGAGTTACGAACTTTTTTTTCTTATTTTTTGTAGTACACACGTACTTTGATTTTTTCTCAAAAACTTTGGTTTATTATCGTGAGAAGCCTAACCCCCTTCGTAGGCGCGAGCAGTGTGCGAAGGGGGTTAGGCTTAAACCAAAGTTTTTGAGAAAAACCTCTTAGTAGTTAAGCTCAATGGAAATTTCAAACTTTTAGTATCTTTTGCACACCTAAAATCTTAATTAAAGGTAGAAAATAATTCCACGAATACTTAATTAATCAGCTTCAAGCAACATCACAGTGGGTGTTTGGCTTGGTCTCGTAGGTTCGTAGCAACCTACTACGTCCGTAGCAACACACGTAGGCGTTGGCGTAGAACAATAATATTTTTCAATATTCTATGCGAAAATAAATAATGCAAGTGTTCATATCCGGTACTTACATAAAATCATTATCAGTAAAATAACAGTCAATTCAGCATTAAAACATGAATTTGTTAGGTAGGGTACACTCGATAAATACTATTAATAAAGAATGATGGCCATGCGATTGTTTATAGAAGCGAGTCGACTTGAAACGCCTGCGCCTTCGTAGGCGCAGCGTAAGCGCATCGTTATGACGCTACGCGCAGTATGACAAACGCCTCCTACGATTCGCTGCTAACACCGCTTCGTCTGCGGACATGTTTGAACATGTTACGCTACGCCTACGCTTACGAACCGTGTGTGAAGGATCTAAGTTAAGCCCAATAAACAATAAGCTATCTCTAGCTTATTCTAATTACTATACAAGTCTTGCCCGCGTGGAATTGTGGCAAGAATACTGGCTGCATTTTCGAGTTGAACAGCTAGGCTGATACGTTGTGCAAAAATGAGCCAGCCCTTCTGTCACCGGTTGAGGCTATTAAACGCGGGGAAAGCTCTCGAAGGAGCTATCTCCATTTCAAATATCATAGTAGCCATATCGCAGTTAGGTACTAAATAGGTATATTCATAATATAATATTAGTTGACATATATTTTGCAAACCATATTGAAAACCTTATATTTGAATGTACATTTACCTGAAACATGAACACATGAAAGTTCATGAAAAACATGAACTGATACATCACATTGGAGGGAACTCCGGTAAACTAAACTTGACTAGGTATATGAAAGAATTATCAATGTTTACCTACATATAAACAAACAAATGATTAGAAGCCGTTATGATGGCTGAATACTAAACCTTTTTTCCTAGGACATTTTATAAACCTTTCACGAAATCTTCACGAAATCATCACTCAACGTCTAGTAGAAAATAGCTAATAAGTTTCGTTGTTTACGTAAGGGAATTTGCGTTTTGTTATCATTATCAAAGTGATGAATTCATGAAGTTTAATCGCGACCTATTTCCAACTTTATTGGCATTTAGGCCGTTATGTAATGAACTTTATTAGCCATTATTTGAACAAGTTACATCAACAGAATACAAAATTTGTAACAGTATTTATTCTTAACCGACTTCGAAGTAGGAGTTCGTCAATTTGACACGTATGTAAATGTTTTTATTCAAACTGCAATAAGTAATATAATTATATTCCCCATCCAATGATCCCATGACGATAAGTAGTTTCGATGAAATTCTCGGTTAAACGTACATACATATTCGAACATAATATTATATTGATATCTACAGCTAGAGATACAAACAAAATACTTAACACGATTAAGTAGTTTGTGCAATAAAAGCAAACAATTGGGCAATAAAAATAAAAGCCACGTTTCAATTGTCTTAATGTGTTGGAACTTACCTAAATACATTTTCTTCGACTGAAGTCTGACATATTTATTGTATGTATTACATTACATTGTATTACCAGTTACCTACATTACATTGTAATACATGACAATATTTATTGTATTAGAAACGAAACTACGCGAGACTAACTCAATAGTAGCTTCCAACAGTTTTACTAATAAGGTTTATTTCTACTATCTCTATTTAGCTTTAATTTCTACGATTGTTTGAACACGTAATTATGGCCTATTTTATTATTTATTACTCAATTTTGACATGATTTTCTTATTTTAGCCCTAGTGGTTTTGCTGTGTTTCTTTTAATCTTGACTACAAAAAAGTTGGAAAGTTGTTGTTGTTTTCAATTTGTCGTAGGTACCATCTCGTATACATTAAGTATTTGTTAGGTATTAACACAGTGTTTGTGTTCAACTACAATGATTTATGATTCTGCGTGCAATATGACATATTATTCAAATAAATGTCTAATTGCATCAATAAATTAGTATGACGGTTAGTGGGTTGTTGTAGCATTTTTAACAATTTTACTTCTAAACTAAGACGAGACAGCCGAGGTACAGGTTTTCTTATCGATTTACACGATTTTCGTAGCTATATTTAATATATATCCTGTGGCGCTACAACCCCTTGTGGGCCCTGGACTCCTCCACAATATTCCACCACTTCTCGCGGTTCTCCGACTCCCTGCGCCAGTTGGTTTATTTACCCATGCCCCTTAGGTCTTCCTCCACGCCATCGGCCCAACGCTTTTTTGGTCTGCCTTTTGGTCTTTTTTGTTGGTGGGTCCACTTGGTCATGATTTTCCCGCCAGGTGACCCTCCCATCTCAAGCGTTGTGACTTACAGATTTTCGTAGCTATGCTTTACTAAAGAAAGAAATAATCCAATATACCTCTGCTATAATCGAAACGCTATAAAACAAACACCAAGTAGAAATTCGAAAACTCGACAAATCATTTATTAATTCCTCGCGACTTGTCTTGATAAATTTCATTAAAACTTTGCTTTTAGGTAAATTGCAATTCCTTTTGTGGAGTAGGTAAGCCGTAAGAAGTAGATACCATAGTTTTTTTTATCTGTGCTAGTTTTTCAAATTAAATATGAAATAAGTAACTATTTTCAATGCAATTCCGAGTTTTTGGCTACTTTAAGCAATCTTCGCTCGGATGTTAATTTAATCGCCTCTATGTTACTATCAGTTACCTATTTCATTAACTTTTTGTCTGGTGGGAGGCTTCGGCCGTGGCTAGTTACCACCCTACCAGCAAAGACGCACCGCCAAGCGATTTAGCGTTCCGGTGCGATGCTTTTAGAAACCGCTGGCGTAAATTTACTTACCCTTCCAAGTTAGTACGATAACATCTTAGGCTGCATCATCACTTACTATCAGGTGAGATCGCAGTCAAGTACTAACTTGTACCTTTAGAATAAAAAAAGAACTACAATATTTTCATGAAGTGGTCATTTCTGAGATTTGGATATTGAATGAATACGGAAATGCTGTGTCATGTCTCACGTCATGTTGTGAGTTGTGACGAATGTGTGAAACAAAAAAACACTTTCATTTTATTTGAACCGCTGCATGTGGCTCGATTGCGTCAGTAGGTACCTATACCTATTATATTGGCTGTATAGAAAACAGTGGAAAATACAGAGAGCTTTGATCCGAGCAATATAGGTTAGATAAGATAAGATTTTCCAATCTGGTTTGTGGTATTCAATTTCAGTATTGTTGTCGGATGCTATATAAGTACTTATTGAAAATTTTTTTATATGAGACTGTGTACTTATCAAATATTTCTTGATATTAATTATAAAAAAATTACTATTATTATATTCCTCGTTCAATATTTTGTGAAGAATTATTTAAGTATTGTTTATTCCTTAGAAAGTCTTAAACAAATCGATACGATCGATCCGTTTATTCCGAGCTTGTTTAAACTTACTTGAATTTTTTTAACCCACTTGTTATATATAGTGTTGTTGTATATAGTGATCTGTGACGTGGACAGCGGTCCATAGACAATACTGCGGTCGGGTTGCAACTGACGCTGTTGGTGTCAAAACCAACATTTTTGACACCAGTAAACTGGCGACATTTTTTCGCGCGGGTCCAGTGTCTACGTCTATTGTATTAGTTTATTTTTGCCTGTAGCCACGGCACGAGATGCGCGGGCGAGGTGGCGGCAGCGCGCGACAATGGGGTCTGTGGAGTTGGAGTCGCCTACCATTCCAAAGTGGCAGGTAAGTAACGCCATTAACACTAGCCTGGTACTGACAGCTCAATCTTTTTCTCAAAAAATCTTGCAAACAGCATTATTTTGACAACCTTCTTCGAGACAAATGGAACTTGCTTCTTGTACTGGTCAAGCAAAGGCCGGCAAAAGCTGTATGAAAATTGATATCTGTCGTCATTTAGCGGTGAAATAAAATACACACTAAATTCATATCTTTCGAGTAATTTAAACACGTGACAATCTTTCACTCGTACACAATATGGCACTAAAGGACTCACGTATGTGTGCCTCGGCGCTGCCTCGGCTCACATTTACACATTCTTCCGTCAATGCCTTTTAGCTTCTGAAGCAATATACTATTTATGTTCTATTGGCAGACAAACGTAATGATCGGACATTGATCGAAGCTCTTTTGTTGCTTATTAAAAAGTGAGTTTGCGGTGAAGTTAGGTAAATGCGACCGTAGACCACAATACCTGACAATACCAGACATGGATCGTTCGGATACCTCACACACTTTTTTATAGATAGTTAGCATGACTACCTTTATGTGTTGGGAGAGAATCTTAGAACAAAACTATGAGCCTTATGTTAAAACCTAAGAAACCTCAATCAAACCCACAGAATACCAAAATAGTAGCTTACATTACGAGTTTCGTCAAATGTTTTGTACCTACTTTCGAGAACAACATAATAGGAAATACTTTTGTCATGAATATGCATGACGCCACTCAAGCTTGTAATTAATTACACTGAGCTTATCATAGAACTCCTCATCTCAGCCATGTTATTCGATTAAGGAGCGAATGAAAACCATTCTTCCCTGAGCATTTTGTTCACGTTACAGCATTGAATACTGAGTTACAGGTAGGTAAGTAATCCCATAATCAAACGACATAATTACTTACTTATTCATATAAAGCTCTAATGATATAAGTGTGCACGAATCTGGAATCCTATTTATATTATTCATCTGAAAATATTCGTGAGTTTGTATGTTTTGATGTTTGTTATTTAATTCTTTTCAGTTCAAGGTACGTAGAAATCCTCGTAAACCGCAAATGCTAATCTATTTGGCTGGGAATATAGTCAGCTTTAAATACCTATACCCTAAATGGCTCTTTGCGCGATCGAATCAGAAATGAGGAGATCCGCAAAAGAACCAAAGTAACCGACATAGCTCAACGTGTCGCAAAGCTGAAGTGGCAATGGGCGGGGCACATAGCTTGCAGGACCGATGGACGTTGGGGACCCAAGGTGCTGGAATGGCGGCCACGCACCGCGAAGCGCAGTGTCGGTCGACCCCCCACCAGGTGGACGGACGACAGTAAGAGGGTCGCGGGGAGTCGCTGGCGCCAGGCGGCGCAAGATCGTGGTGTTTGGCGGTCATTTTCAGGAGGCCTATGTCCAGCAGTGGACGTCCATCGGCTGAAACGACGACGACGACGACGACCCTAAATGGACACAAAGACAAATCCAAGCTATAATTTGAAAAAAAAATCAAAATACAGTTTAGAATTTCGTCGTGACACGGCCACTTTAGAATTTTATAACTTTAAAATTGAATTTCAAAGCTCAATCGCTGCTTTACTTTTTACGTTAATATACTCCCCACTATTGGTGAAAAAGCAGCCTTATCTTTACGACCCTGGTACTGACAGCTCAATTTCAGTAGGTATAATATACGTAACCTTTACTAACTTCTTTTACGATATTTATCTTACAATCGTTCGAATAATGGCTTTCTACGATATACGAATACCATACATACCCTTTTACGGTCCCATTTGACGTAATTGAGATAACGCTGAATTTCCTAATATCTTTTAGGTTTTATCCTATTATCTTTCAATAACATTACATTACCAACTTTTTTCCTTTTCGGGTTTCGGGAGTAGCGATCGAAAATGGATTTTTTCCGTTATGAAAATCCTGTTACGAAGTAAATTCACGAACATCATTTTATTCTTTTCTATGTAACCAGCACACTTTGCAAACACTTACGATATTACATTTAATTTATAAGTATCTGCCATTTTTAAGAAATTAAACTTTCGAAGAAAGATGTTTTGTTCAGCAATGAGATTTAAATCAAGACTTCAAAAATTCGTACCTGCAGGCGCTCGAACCGCTACATCAACGCAAGATACTGAGAAGCTAAGAATTTTGCAATCTATAATATTTATTGAAGGGCTTTTCAAATCACGTGTCATTCTTATAATATTACTAAAACGAGAAAAGAACTTCGTTCCAACCGAGTGTTCCACGATACTTACGTATTCTTTTTTACCAATTTACGACGACCAACTAATATGGAATATTTCTTCGCCAGGTATAAGGATGCTCGACCAGCCGTACATGACAGATCTGATCGAGGCGAACTCCATGGGCCACGAACCCCATAAGATACATATCTACAGCGCTTCGTGGGGTCCCACGGACGACGGGCGGACTGTTGATGGCCCAAGAAACGCTACAATGAGGGCTATTGTCAGAGGAGTTAACGAAGTAAGCCGATACAAAGTTTTAACTATAAGTAGGTTTGCCATCACCTAAATTGACACCGGACACAATCTTCAAAAACGGATGTTTCGGAGAAATTGAGTAATTTTCCGGACCGTAATTGTGGCGAGTGAAGGAGCGAGCGACATTCGGATATCTTTTTATTAACCATTATCGGCTATTTGGCAGTGGCGGAGTTATAGCTTAGACTACGAATTAATTTTTTACTTCTTTTTTCGTAAAACTTATCACTAGCTTATTCTAATTACTAACTAGGTATACAAGTCTTGCCCGCGGGGAATGGTGGCAAGAATACTGGCTGCATTTCCGCGTTGAACAGCTAGGCTGATACGTTGCGCAAAAAATGAGCCAGCCCTTCTGTCACCAGTTGAGGTTATTTTTGACTTAGATTTGTTTTAATAATTTATCGCTTATCTTCCACTTGATTGGAAATCCTATCGGACGTTTCGTCGACCTTCCGACCTTCCTTCGCATTTGGACGACCCGCGGACGCCCTCTAAACTAGAGCGAAGCCAGGGAAAATCCGCGTGACTAGCAATACAAACTACGTGAATAATAAATAATCATATTATATAAATGATATATCATAAATAGTACCTACTTTATTGCGATCTAATGTCATGGTAATAATTCAATGTTTGATTTTACAATTCCTAGAGAATTAGTGTTGTCTGTTGAATTAGCAGTTCTTACAGGATATATTTTGGAGAGTGTGCTCAAGAAGTCCACAACCTTTTACCTCCTTCACCTTTCTAGCATAGAATCGCGAGACGTCGAGAGAAGCATCCTTATGTGGTTGATGTGCGTACTCGAAGGAAACGTTTTTCTTCTACGTTTCTGATACGAACCGCTAAGGTGTGGAACACCCTTCCAGCTTCCGCTAAGTACATGGGTGCCTTCAAGAAATAAGTGAATACGCATTTTTTAGGCAAGCGCGCTCCATCCTAGACCTCATCATTTCTGTCCATCAGACATGATTGTAGTCAAGCGCAAGCCTTTCAATTATAAAAAAAAAGAATGTTTACAAAGGCAACCCCTTTAAATACCTACGCTGTTTACTGTTTGCTGAGACGACAAAGGTTTGAGAGCGACTGCAGATGAATTCCTGTCGTTGCTCGCGAATTCCCCGCGTGCCACGAGTATTTGCGCAGACATATTTCAGATTCAACCTTTGATCCTTTATTTAATGTAGTCTGAGCCTTTGATACTCTACAGGTATACGGTACTTCTTTGCGTCCAATTTAGAATTCAAATATTTCCATGAGTCGCAAGTCGAAATGCTTTTTATATCAACAAGTTTTGATCCCTATCATAAAAAATTTCATCGAACACAAATTGCCAACACTATTAGATACCTAAATTTCATACAATTATTGTATTAAACTTTAAACAAATACAAATTACTTATACGAACTTAAACAAAACCCGGCTGAGTTTGTTGTGGACTTCTTCTCAGTGCAGGGCGGGGTTCAAACCCTCGTAAACTTAGTTTTAAGTCGACTTGTAGTTATCACCATACATATAATATTGACGTTTTACAAGAGCCTGTACGTTAGGCCTATGTGAAATAAAGTTATTTTGAGTTTGAGTTTACGTAGTTAGCGAATAGAATCCTCTAGAAGGCTAAACTCATACCTAACCTCTAGAAGAGTAGGTAGCATATACTCGTCGATAGATACTCGTTGATAGAGTTAATATGAATAGGGGTTCCTACTTTCATAATATTAGGTCCTTACATATGAAATTGGCGTTTTGTATGGGAGGAACATAAAGTCAATTTTTTTTAAATATAATATATATATTTAATGAAAGTATGTACCATTGCTATCTATGCACTTTTGCCACCTTACAGGTAGTTCATTGATCCCTTTACTAAAAAAGCCATTCGGACGGGAATCAATAAAATCTTTGAAAGCGCTTTGGACTGCCTCATCGGAGTTAAATTTTTTCCCTTGTAAGAAGTTATCCAAATTTCGAAAAAAATGGTAATCTGTTGGAGCAAGGTCCGGGGAGTAAGGTGGATGTCTTAGGCATTCCAATTGAAGCTCCTCTAATTTGGTAGCCGTCTGTTGTGCAGTGTGTGGTCTAGCGTTGTCCTGAAGCAGCAGTGGCCTAGAACGATTGACCAGCCTCGGTTGTTTAGCAGCTAGCTTTTCCATCATGGATTGCAGTTGCTGACAATAGATATCCGCCGTAATCGTCTGGCCAGATTTAAGAAAGCTGTAGTGAACGACGCCGGCGCTAGTCCACCAAACGCTCACAAGTAATTTTTTTTGAGTCAATTTTCTTTTGGGGCAGGATTTGACTGATTCGCCAGGGTTCAACCATTGCGATGAGCATTTCCGATTATCATACAGGATCCATTTTTCATCACAGGTAATGATTCGATTTAAAATCCCTTCATTACTGTGCCGGTTGAGTAATGTAACACAGGCCACAGCAGTCTACGCGCGTTTGTCGGCTTGCTGCACTCAATTCATGAGGTACCCACCTTTCAAGCTTTTTTACATTCCCAATTTGCTTCAAGTGAACTAAAACAGTTTTATCACTAACACCGCAGCCTGCAGCTAGCTCGGACGTGGTTTGCGATGGATCCGCTTCCACAATAACCTTCAATTCTTCATTGTCAACTTTGGTCTCCGGCCGTCCACGGGGCTTGTTCTGCAGGTCGAAATTTCCAGAACGAAAACGTTGGAACCAAAAACGCACTGTGTTTTCTTTTGCGACACCCTCGCCGTACACATCATTAATCCTTCGAGCCGTTTCTGCAGCACTGGTGCCACAATGGAACTCGTACTCGTAAATAACGCGATATTTCAAGTTTTCCACTTTGTAAACAGAGTGGCGCAAAAAAAAAACCAAAAGAGAAAAAAACAAATGAATTACGATTTTCAAAACACAAAAGCATGAGTAAATAGCTGTATAAATTTGAAATTGGAATTTCTAACCAAAGAAGAGATATTTGAGATCAAAGTGGCCAGTACGACAAAACGCCAATTTCATATGTAAGGACCTAATATTTAGCTTCCAAACGATCTCAGTTGCGTCGTATTAATTATTATTTATTTTCCATTAGTAAACGTTTGCTGTCCTTATGTCTAACAAAATGGCAAACAATAAAATTAATTGCTCGAACATCGTGCCGATGCCTGTAGTTTGTTTAACGACTTTGGTTCGTTTTATGTTTTCTAGATAGATCCGCTAAATTAATTTCATATTTACTACGCCCTTAAGTTTTCATAATCTCTTTCTAATCTTCGTTTAATATTATATATATAAAATTCTCGTGCCAATGTTTGTTACCAAAATCCTCCGCAACGGCTTGACCGATTGTAATGAAATTTTCTGTACCTACCAGACCTGTTTTCTGTTTCAGACCTACCGAACATACCTATGTTCGGTAGGTCTGAGAGTATGTCGAAAGCTATTTTTTATATCCCTACGTAATGGCAAAATAACGTTTGCCGAGTCAGCTAGTAAAATATATATATATATAGTTATAATGGCATCCTTATGTGGTTGATGTCCAGCGTACTCGGACGAAACGCTTTTCTTTTACGTTTCTGAAACGAACCGCTAAGATGTGGAACACCCTTTCAGCTTCCGTGTTTCCAGCCAAATACAATCTGGGTGCCTTCAAGAGAATAGTGAATAGGCATTTTCTAGGCAAGCGCGCTCCATCCTAGACCTCATCATTTCTGTTCATCGGACTTGATTGTAGTCAAGCGCAAGCCTATCAATTATAAAAAAAAAATAATACTCGTGTCGTGTTTTTTTTTTTTTTTTTGTATAGGACATTTGACACATCGCAATCTAGCCTCAAAGTAAGCGATAGCTTGTGTTATGGGTACTAGATGACTGATAATATACATACATACTAATATACATAAATATAATATATTGAAAAACACCCAGACACTGGAAAACATTCATGCTCATCACACAAACATTTACCAGTAGTGGGAATCGAACCCACGACCTCTGGCGCAGACGGCAGGTTCGCTACCACTACGCCATTCGGTCGTCAAGTCGTTTGTAACAAAACTTCTTCGAAACAACTTGACTGATTTTTATGGTTTTTTTTTTTTGTAATTTTGGTAGGTCTGAGAAGACGTTAGTAATTCTTGAAACATCATTTCACTTCTTTTTTATTTTCTTTTTTTAAACACTTTCTCTTCTTTTCTATTTTGAGATGTCCTATTATTAAACATGGGATATTATGTAGATTTTAACTATAGACGCGACTTGTTTACCTTAGCATTCGACATTTGCATATTATGTTTATGTATGAATCTATTTACGTTACGCTCAAGAGGGTGCGAGGGTGTACGTGGGTAAGGTAGGTATATCTACGTCGTCTTTATTATATAGTAGGGGATCCCACGATGCTAAATCGGTAGTTACTATCTATTCTATTAGATCTATTCATTGATATAAGCCATTGGATCTATTGCATTGTAAATATTAAGTGCTAAAATGAAAAAGAGGTTATATGAAATTTGCTATTCCAGTGGTGGGGGAAGCTAATACAAGCAAAAAAATAATTTAAAGAAATCTGTCCATGAAAGTATTACACGAGCGCATCAGATTTTTTTTATACAGACGCTCCTTCTTTTTTTTCATCCTCCACCACTGATATAGCATACATCATAATATATCCTATATTTTAGCAACTTATATTTAATCCAATATGTCCTCATGACGCTCGAATAAATTATACCAAAATCCCCCTCTTGGGCTCCCCTACTAATAGCTTTTTAATCGATTTTTATCTTTTTTATATAAGTACTTATTATTGTGCCTAATATAAATCTGATAATAATATTTTTTTTTTATATTTGTGTAAATATTTGCCGTAATAAGGAGAAAGGTAAAAATTTAAAACATAAAAAATATTTACCGATTTAAAACGGGCTTAGGTACATTACATACCATTTCTATTTCCATAAATCCATATGTATGAACCGATTTACATATAGAGTGTACTGAGAAAATAAATGCACGATATTTGCCCATGTAAATTGAGTTTTTGGATGCTGTATTTTTATTTCTGTAGGTCCTAACTACTAGGACCTACTACTTATAGGGATTTCGCAAATCCTCTCCCATATTTACCACTTCATTTTCAGCTGTCTATTTTTCTTTTCTTGAAAACTTTCAGATAATGTCATGCTGATTGTATTTCTACCTATATCTACTGTATATAAAAGGAAAAGTAATGAACGTCAGTCAGTTGAAAAGTTTCAGTTCATATCATGCTGATCTAACTACTGCCTATACCTACTGTATATACAAGGAAAAGTAATGGACTAAAAATCAATCAGTCATCGTCAAACCATGAGACTGAACCGGGCTAAAATTTGTTGTTAGTTTTCAAACAATAATTCAATCCATAAGGGGGGCAAATAGAGTTTAAATCTAAATCATGAAAATATAAAATATCTAAAAATATGTTTTCTTACCACGCTTTTACAGCAATTTTGGCGTAGGTACCTATGTAGCTTATTTCTGCCAGTCAAAAGCTTACGATCGAAAGCACTCTCTCTGAAATGTTCGAGGTATTCGATGTGGTCTGTGAAATTGGATTTTATTAAAATAAGTTTTCAATAGATAATTTTGTTAAATAAACAGCTGCAGCCGAAAGCAAAATTGCGTGGTTGCTACATTGCGCCAGTTTGTATTTTGTATGTAAATGATTGCGTTACCTAAACGTTTCGTAAATAGGGATTTACGTTACCTACTTGTATTGTACGATATTTTCTGACATTATATAAGGATTATAATATCCTTAAGGGGATTTATTGAATTTATTTTTGTCTTCCTCACTCTCACGGGTACGTTGGTAGGTGCGACATGCAGCGTCGCGGAAGAATATAAGAGAAAAACGACCTTTTACCTAATTACTCAAAAACTAAGCTAGTTATCAAAAATCTGTTTCTTAGCGTTTTTGGATATCATTATTACCAACACTTTAAAACAAAAATTACAATTACATCCAATGTAGTGTCTGATAAAAACTAGAAAAACTTAGATCTTGGAGCAACTTTTGGGAGAACTTTCTATCGAGAAAATTTTATCCAATCGTGTTTCTGCTTCTTAGCGATTTTAGATTAAAGACCCAAAATACATGACATGTAAATTTGAAAGTAATTGTCTTTATAGTTTTTGAATCGCTTAAATACGGCTTCTACGCCGTTAAGGCTCGGTTTCTTGACTTGACTTTAAGCGAAACGTTATAAGTAAGTAGTTAAATATTGCGGTCTGACCCTTATTTCGATAGACATAAGAGTCAAGCTGCCATATTTAACTATAACGTTTCGGTTATAGTCAAGTCAAGCAACCGAGCCTTAGTCTAAAACCGAGACTAGATTAAAAGGGAGGCCTCAGCTTCGCTGTCGTGACCTCTATTGACCTCCGAAACCTCTTTCGTAGCGGATGTCGTAATCATAATAGCTATATTATTATGTAAAGCAATGGCTTGAGCTGTGCCTTGATTAATCAGGACACTCATTCAGCCTATGTTTGCTCTATTGTTATTACCTTTTATTCGCCGTAAAGACTGGGGTTTATTTCTCTACGCTTTTGCGGTATCCTTATTTCAGATAAATAAAGCAAAAGTAACTCGCATCATAGTATTTTGTTTCATAAATGTAACTTTAAAAATATTGTCATAAATAACAATACCTAACACATAACAACATGTTTCAGAGAACAATGAAACCAACCAATGTTTCGAAATAAACTCGTTACAATGTAAACAAATAAACTTTACACAATAAATATTGTGAGCAAGTTGATGTTTATTTAAGGAGGTTAATTTGAAACTCTCTTTTCGGGGAATAATGTACCTTTGAAATTAAATTACTCGTATCTTGTTTACATAAAACTAGATAGGTAAATTAAATATACGGGTAAAATTTTAGCTACCCAAAATCATAGAGGCAGTGAATATAACATTGAAACATTATTTTTATTTTAGAAAATGATAAGGAACTTGCATAAAATTATTATATTTAATCTGGGATACCCTCCCAGGCAGTGTCTTTCCTGCCACTTACAATCCGGGCGCCTTCAAATCAAGAGTGAATAGACATCTTCTAGGCAAGCGCGTTCCGTTCCACCTTAGACTGTATCATCACTTTCCATCAGGTGTGATCACAGTCAAGAGCTAGCCTATATAGTATAAAAAAAACTTACTTTTTTTGGCGCCAGATGGCAAAGCAAAGAGAGATTATTGGAAAACCGTTATCATTAGGGCGCTGTGCTATTGCAGCGCACAAATACGTTGTGCATATTGTATGTACGTAGCTTTGTTGACTACATCCATTGAAATCCTTGGTCCCTACAACTAGGATGATAGTATTTAATATTACAAAATTATATACTTATTTATTTATTAACAATAAAATTCAACTCATCTAACTACCCTTGAATTAAAGTACAACCCTTCCAATAAAAAAAGAATCCTCGAAATCGGTTAGCGTAACATTGACTTATTTGTCCATTAGTCGCTCAAATTTAAGTCTTAGGTATATGATTTTGTCATGGAAACCATTGTCAGAACAGGACCACATTGAAATGGAATATCATTAAAAGAACCAGCTTCTTTTAATTATTAAAATCGTTTAACCCAGTCGAAAGATCTCTATCATAAAAAACTACATTAAAAAAATACAGTCGAACAAAACCTCCTCCTTTTTTGAATTGGTTAATAGCCGTATAGCGTTATATTGTAAAGAATAATTCATTGACCCGGTCTGGCCTAATGGGCCACATAATATGAAGTGCTTCTCGCTGTTTCTACTAGGCTTAATGGCTAAAGGTTTTGGTTTCGGGTGACTGGGTGGAAATTCAAGCATCCAAGAAATCATACACTCCTTATATCTATCCTATACCTTTAAACGAGCAATTCTTGTATATATATATATTTCTATATAATCTGAATCTCGGAAACGGCTCGATCGATTTTCATGAAATTTAGTATACAGGGGGTTTTGGGGGCGATAAATCGATCTAGCTAGGATTTATTTTTTGAAAATGTCGAATTTACCAAAAAAAAATATGAACCCTGCTGCCATCTATTGGCAACCGAGCAAAGCTCGGTCACCCAGATATCTATATATATAAAAGAATGAGGCATTTTGGTTGTTCCACGGATTCCGCCAAAACTATTGGTCGTAGAGATCTGAAATTTGGTACCTAGGTAGATATTAGGTCATGAATTCGTACTAAGACGGGGATTCCAGAAATTCAAATTTTAAGGGGTAAAAACCGTTGGTTTTATGGATTTCCCCATACAAAAGTGAAATTTTTTTCGTTGTTCCAGGAATTCCCAAAAGGCTACAAGTCGTAGGGATCTGAAATTTGGTGCCTAGGTTGATATTAGGTCATGAATTCGTACTAAGACGGGGATTCCAGAAATTCAAATTTTAAGGGGTAAAAACCGTTGGTTTTTTGGATTTCCCCATACAAAAGTAAAATTTTTTTCGTTGTTCCAGGAATTCCCGAAAAGCTACAAGTCGTAGGGATCTGAAATTTGGTACCTGGGTAGATATTAGGTCATGAATTCGTACTAAGACGGGGATTCCAGAATATCAAATTTTAAGGGGTAAAAACCGTTGGTTTTTTGGATTTCCCCATACAAAAGTGAAATTTTTTTCGTTGTTCCAGGAATTCCCGAAAACCTACAAGTCGTAGGGATCTGAAATTTGGTAACTAGGTAGATATAAGGTCATGAATTCGTACTAAGACGGGGATTCCAGAAATTCAAATTTAAAGGGGTAAAAACCGTTGGTTTTTTGGATTTCCCCATACAAAAGTGAAATTTTTTTCGTTGTTCCAGGAATTCCCGAAAACCTACAAGTCGTAGGGATCTGAAATTTAGTACCTGGGTAGATATTAGGTCATGAATTCGTACTAAGACGGGGATTCCAGAAATTCAAATTTTAAGGGGTGAAAACCGTTGGTTTTATGGATTTCTCCATACAATAGTGTAATTTTTTTCGTTGTTCCAGGAATTCCCGAAAAGCTACAAGTCGTAGAGATCTGAAATTTGGTACCTAGGTTGGTATTATATCATGAATTCGTATTCAGAAAGGGATTTTCGAGATCCAAATTTTAATGGAGGAAAAATTTTGAACTTTTTGGCCGCCATTTTGAAATTTTTTGTTACAGGGCCGATTGCTTTGAAAATCGACGTCTGACTATGGCAGCAAGCATAGAGAAGGGATTTGTGGTCAAAATTTAAAAAAGTGGCCGCCATTTTGAACTTTTTTGTTACTGGACCGATTGCTTCGAAAATCGATATTTGACTATGGCAGCAAGCATTGAGAAGGAATTTGTGGTCAAAATTTTAAAAAATTGGCCGCCATTTTGAATTTTTTTGTCAGTGGGCCGATTGCTTTGAAAATCGATATTTGACTATGACAGCAAGCATAGAAAAGGAATTTGTGGTCAAAATTTTAAAAAGTGGCCGCCATTTTGAACTTTTTTGTTACTGGACCGATTGCTTTGAAAATCGATATTTGACTATGGCAGCTAGCTTAGAGAAGGAATTTGTGGTCAAAATTTAAAAAAGTGGCCGCCATTTTGATCATTTTTGTTACTGGACCGATTGCTTCGAAAATCGATATTTGACTATGGCAGCAAGCATAGAGAAGGAATTTGTGGTCAGAATTAAAAAAGTGGCCGCCATTTTAAACTTTTTTTTTACTGGGCCGATTGCTTTAAAATCGATATTTGACTATGGCAGCAAGCATAGAGAAGGAATTTGTGGTCAGAATTAAAAAAGTGGCCGCCATTTTGAACTTTTTTGTTACTAGGCCAATTGCTTTGAAAATCGATATTTGACTATGGCGGCTGGCATAGAGAAGGAATTTGTGGTCAAAATTTAAAAAAGTGGCCGCCATTTTGAACTTTTTTGTTACTGGACCGATTGCTTTGAAAATTGATATTTGACTATGGCAGCTAGCTTAGAGAAGGAATTTGTGGTCAAAATTTAAAAAAGTGGCCGCCATTTTGATCATTTTTGTTACTGGACCGATTGCTTCGAAAATCGATATTTGACTATGGCAGCAAGCATAGAGATGGAATTTGTGGCCAGAATTAAAAAAGTGGCCGCCATTTTAAACTTTTTGTTACTGGGCCGATTGCTTTAAAAATTAATATTTGACTATGGCAGCAAGCATAGAGAAGGAATTTGTGGTCAGAATTAAAAAAGTGGCTGCCATTTTGAACTTTTTTGTTACTGGGCCGATGGCTTTAAAAATCGATATTTGACTATGGCAGCAAGCATAGAGAAGGAATTTGTGGTCAGAATTAAAAAAGTGGCCGCCATTTTGAAATTTTTTGTTACAGGGCCGATTGCTTTGAAAATCGACGTCTGACTATGGCAGCAAGCATAGAGAAGGGATTTGTGGTCAAAATTTAAAAAAGTGGCCGCCATTTTGAACTTTTTTGTTACTGGACCGATTGCTTCGAAAATCGATATTTGACTATGGCAGCAAGCATAGAGATGGAATTTGTGGTCAGAATTAAAAAAGTGGCCGCCATTTTAAACTTTTTGTTACTGGGCCGATTGCTTTAAAAATTAATATTTGACTATGGCAGCAAGCATAGAGAAGGAATTTGTGGTCAGAATTAAAAAAGTGGCTGCCATTTTGAACTTTTTTGTTACTGGGCCGATGGCTTTAAAAATCGATATTTGACTATGGCAGCAAGCATAGAGAAGGAATTTGTGGTCAGAATTAAAAAAGTGGCCGCCATTTTGAAATTTATTGTTACTTGGCCGATTGCTTTGAAAATCGACGTCTGACTATGGCAGCAAGCATAGAGAAGGAATTTGTGGTCGAAATTTAAAAATTTTGAACTTATTGGCCGCCATTTTGAACTTTTTTGTTACTGGACCAATTGCTTTGAAAATTGATATCGGACTATCGGAGCAAGCATAGCGAAGGAATTTGTGGTCAAAATTTAAAAATTTTGATCTTTTTGGCCGCCATTTTGAACTTTTTTGTTACTAGGCCGATTGCTTTGAAAATCGATATCTGACTATCGCAGCAAGCATAGAGAAGGAATATGTGGTCAAAATTAAAAAATTATGAACTTTTTGGCCGCCATTTTGAACTTTTTTGTTACTAGGCCGATTGCTTTGAAAATCGATATCTGACTATCGCAGCAAGCATAGAGAAGGAATATGTGGTTAAGATAAAAAAATGATGAACTTTTTGGTGGCCATTTTGAACTTTTTTGTTACTGGGCCGATTCCTTTGAAATCGACGTCTGACTATAACCAGCAAGCATTAGGAAATAATATTTAGTGGTCAAAATTAAACTAAATGACAAACATGGTTGGAAACTTAATGCCTGAGGGAGTAAAGCAGAAGATCAACGTGAGCGAAGCCGCGGGCGTTTGCTAGTTATATATAAAAGAATGAGGTATTTTGGTTGTTCCACGGATTCCGCCAAAACTATAGGTCGTAGAGATCTGAAATTTGGTACTAAGGTAGATATTAGCTCATGAATTCGTACTAAGACGGGGATTCCAGAAATTCCATGTTTAAGGGGTAGAAATAGTACATTAAAGGGATTTCTCCATACAAAATTGTAATTTTTTCGTTGTTCCAGGCATTCCAGAAAAACTAAAAGTCGTAGAGATCTGAAATTTGGTATCTAGGTAGATAATAAGTCATGAATTCGTACTAAGACGGAGATTCCAGAAATTCCATGTTTAAGGGGTAAAAATCATACATTTAAGGGTATTTCCCATACAAAAGTAAAATTTTTTCGTTGTTCCAGGAATTCCCGAAAAACTAAAAGTCGTAGAGATCTCAAATTTGGTACCTAGGAAGATATTAGGTCATGAATTCGTACTAAGACGGGGATTCCAGAAATTCCATGTTTAAGGGGTAGAAATAGTACATTAAAGGGATTTCTCCATACAAAATTGTAATTTTTTCGTTGTTCCAGGCATTCCAGAAAAACTAAAAGTCGTAGAGATCTGAAATTTGGTATCTAGGTAGATAATAAGTCATGAATTCGTACTAAGACGGAGATTCCAGAAATTCCATGTTTAAGGGGTAAAAATCATACATTTAAGGGTATTTCCCATACAAAAGTAAAATTTTTTCGTTGTTCCAGGAATTCCCGAAAAACTAAAAGTCGTAGAGATCTCAAATTTGGTACCTAGGAAGATATTAGGTCATGAATTCGTACTAAGACGGGGATTCCAGAAATTCCATGTTTAAGGGGTAGAAATAGTATATTAAAGGGATTTCTCCATACAAAATTGTAATTTTTTTCGTTGTTCCAGGCATTCCAGAAAAACTAAAAGTCGTAGAGATCTGAAATTTGGTATCTAGGTAGATATTAGGTCATGAATTCGTACTCAGACGGGGATTCCAGAAATTCCATGTTTAAGGGGTAGAAATAGTACATTAAAGGGATTTCTCCATACAAAATTGTAATTTTTTTTGTTGTTCCAGGAATTCCCGAAAAACTACAAGTCGTAGAGATCTGAAAATTAGTACCTACATTGACATTAGGTCATGAATTCGTACTAAGACGGGGATTCCAGAAATTCAAATTGGAAGGGATAAAAATCCTACTTTTAAGGGATTTTCCCATACAAAAGTGTAATTTTTGCGTTGTTCCAGGGATTCCAGCGAAATTAAAAGTCGTAGAGATCTGAAATTTAGTACCTAGGTTGGTATTAGGTATATCATGAATTCGTATTCAGAAAGGGATTTTCGAGATTCAAATTTTGAGGAGGAAAAATTTTGAATTTTTTGGCCGCCATTTTGAACTTTTTTGTTACTGGGCCGATTGCTTTGAAAATCGATATTTGACTATGGCAGCAAGCATAGAGACGGAATTTGTGGTCAAAATTTAAAAAATAGGCCGCCATTTTGAACTTTTTTGTTACTGGGCCGATTGCTTTGAAAATCGATATTTGACTATGGCAGCAAGCATAGAGAAGGAATTTGTGGTCAAAATTTAAAAAAGTGGCCGCCATTTTGAACTTTTTAGTTACTGGGCCGATTGCTTTGAAAATCAATATTTGACTATGGCAGCAAGCATAGAGAAGGAATTTGTGGTCAAAATTTAAAAAAGTGGCCGCCATTTTGAACTTTTTTGTTACTGGGCCGATTGCTTTGAAAATCGATATTTGACTATGGCAGCAAGCATAGAGAAGGAATTTGTGATCAAAATTTAAAAAAGTGGCCGCCATTTTGAACTTTTTTGTTACTGGGCCGATTGCTTTTAAAATCGATATTTGACTATGGCAGCTAGCATAGAGAAGGAATTTGTGGTCAATATTTAAAAAAGTGGCCGCCATTTTGAACTTTTTAGTTACTGGGCCGATTGCTTTGAAAATCAATATTTGACTATGGCAGCAAGCATAGAGAAGGAATTTGTGGTCAAAATTTAAAAAAGTGGCCGCCATTTTGAACTTTTATGTTACTGGGCCGATTGCTTTAAAAATCGATATTTGACTATGGCAGCAAGCATAGAGACGGAATTTGTGGTCAAAATGTAAAAAAGTGGCCGCCATTTTGAACTTTTTTGTTACTGGGCCGATTGCTTTGAAAATCGATATTTGACTATGGCAGCAAGCATAGAGAAGGAATTTGTGGTCAAAATTTAAAAAAGTGGCCGCCATTTTGAACTTTTTTGTTACTGGGCCGATTGCTTTGAAAATCGATATTTGACTATGGCAGCAAGCATAGAGACGGAATTTGTGGTCAAAATTTAAAAAGTGGCCGCCATTTTGAACTTTTTTGTTACTGGGCAGATTGCTTTGAAAATCGATATTTGACTATGGCAGCAAGCATAGAGAAGGAATTTGTGGTCAAAATTTAAAAAAGTGGCCGCCATTTTGAACTTTTTTGTTACTGGGCCGATTGCTTTAAAAACCGATATCTGACTATCGCAGCAAGCATAGAGAAGGAATTTGTGCTCAAAATAAAAAAATGGCCGCCATTTTAAACTTTTTTATTACTGGGCCGATTGCATTGAAAATCGACGTCTGACTATGGCAGCAAGCATAGAGAAGGAATTTGTAGTTGAAATTAAAAAATGATGAACTTTTGGCCGCCATTTTGAACTTTTTTGTTACTGGGCCGATTGCTTTGAAAATCGACGTCTGACTATCGCAGCAAGCATAAAGAAGGAATTTGTGGTCAAAATAAAAAAATGGCCGCCATTTTGAACTTTTTTTTACTTGGCCGATTGCTTGGGTACCTTTTTACACTTTGGGTATGGAACCCTAAATATGGCCACAATATTGAGCTTTTATGTGACGATCGATTTTTTCAAAATCAATATATAACTATAACCAGCAAGCATAAGGAAATATTTAGTGATCAAAATTAAATTAAATGGCATAACAATGGTTAATACAAGAATTTTGGAAACGCCTGAGGGAGTAAAGCAGAAGTTCAACGTGAGCGAAGCCGCGGGCGTTTGCTAGTTACTATATATATAGCTACTCGTGCTGATTCACTGACTGACTGACTCATTGATCACCTCTCCTGAACAATTTTGTATGAAAAATTTTTTTTTCAATGCCCATTTCGTATAGAAGGGAAAAATTCATTCGGAGGAAAAATACGGAGAGAGCTGATGATTGAGGATTTCGGAGACGGGTGAAGAGCACGGCCAGGGTATCGAAGATAGGTGGGAGGTGCTCGACCAAATGTCATTTGAAACGTCATCCAATTGGCATTGAGCTGAAAAAAAATTCAAAATGGCGGATTAAAAATGGCCGCCATTCGAATTTCGTCGATATCTCGGAAAGTATAAAAGATGGAAGAACGGTTTCTTGACAAGAGTTGATCAGAATCCGAAGGTCTATACGATTGAAAGAAAAAAAAAATTCAAAATGGCGGACTTTAATTTTTTCATAGAAAATGAAAGGGGAATTTTAAAGGGATTTTTTTATAGGCGGGAAGACAGCACGCGGGCCACATGTGGCCCGCGCCTCCACGCACCCTACTAGTTAATATATATATAGCTACTCGTGCTGATTCACTCATTGATCACCTCTCCTGAACAATTTTGTATGAAAAATTTTTTTTTCAAGGGTGATGTCGTATAGTAGGAAAAATTCATGAGGAGGAAAAATACGGAGAGAGCTGATGATTGAGGATTTCGAAGACGGGTGAAGAGTACAGCCAGGGTATTAAAGATAGGTGGGGGGTGTTCGACCAAATGTCATTCGAAACGTCATCCAATTGGCAATGAGCTGAAAAAAAATTCAAAATGGCGGATTCAAAATGGCCGCCATTCGAATTTCGTCGATATCTCGGAAAGTATAAAAGATGGAAGAACGGTTTCTTGACAAGAGTTGATCAGGATCCGAAGGCCTATACGATTGATAGAAAAAAAATTCAAAATGGCGGACTTTATTTTTTTCATACAAATGTATAGTGAATAATGAAGAAACTATTGAAAAGTTGTGAAACATGTAGTAGTTTGATGCGGTTTTTTGGAGGACTCTCAGAGAAAAATATGGAATGAGATGATGATTGAGGGTTTTGAAGACTGTCGAGGAGCACAGGCAAGGTATTATAGTTAGGTGGGGACTGCTCAAACAAAAAATACTCGGAACTTTATGAAATTGGCAGTGAGCTGAAAAAAAATCCAAAATGGCGGATTCAAGATGGCCGCCATACAAATGTCGTGTTTGTTCTATCTCGGAAAGTATAAAAGATAACAGAGTGGTTTCTTAGCAAGAGGTAATCAGGACCCGAAGGTGTTATTGATGGGTAGAAAAATAATCAAAATGGCGGAATTTATTTTTTCATAGAATATTTACATTTCGAATATAATTATGCAAAGCATTGATGCAGTTTTTCGGTGAATTGCTAAAGAAAAATGTGAAAAGAGATGATGATCTAGGATTAGGTTGATGATTGAGGAGCACGGTCATGGTTTTAAAGATAGTTAAGGACTGTTTGAACAAAAAATACGCTGAACCTTATCCGATGAGGTTCAGCGTATTTGTTTGTTCGAACAGTAGTTAACTATCTTTAAAACCATGACCGTGCTACTAGGTAATTTTTTCAGCCCACTGCCAATCGGGTTCCAATTGTTAGATGACGGCGATAGGGTTATGGGCGGGAAGACCGCACGCGGGCCACATGTGGCCCGCGCACTCACGTGCCCTACTAGTTAATTATGTACTTACAAAAGGCTACGTGTCGGTTTACGGTCTGCTAAGAAAAACAAACAACTGAAACACAGATTAGAACATAATTGTTAACATGTGTGTGTCTTATGAACTAGTGGCTTTAACAGAATCCGTGTTTACGAATCAATGTATTACTAAATAAATAGTAGTTAAATCCGAAATGAGTACGTATACGTAATACGTATGCAATGGGACATGGATAAGCGGCTTTAACACAGGGCCTTTCTTTACGAAGCATAAAGTTTAAGTGGAAATCCATTACAGTCTGAACATGACTGTGCCATCAGCGCATAAAAAGTCACGTGGTTGTCATATTGACATGGTGATAATTACATAGCGTGCGCAGCAATGAAACAGCGGCGTTATGAAAGATAAGCGCAAATATTAAGATCGAAGCATAGAATTTAAGTGGGAATCCATTACAATCTTAACGTGATTGTGACATCGAGTCACGTGGTTGTCATTTAAGTTGACATGATGATAATTGTGTAGCGTGCGCAGCAATGAAACAGCGGCGTTATGAGAGATAAACGCAAATGTTATGATCGTAGCCCCGAGGGCGGGGTCTCATCATAAGTTTGGTAGGTCGTAAATTTCCCTCGGGCACCGAACAATTTCAAGAACGCCGTAACTTTTCGGAGGTATTTATTTTATGAGATTAGAAGAAGGAGCTGGATTTGGAGACCCCTGTGACGTAGATTATGATTTGTAGTACGTTAGCGAGATATCCTGGGTTCCATTCTTTGAACGGGCAAAAAACAAACCATCAAATAATTGGGACCTTATTAATTCGTCATTATAGATATTTCAATCCACGAAGACGCGCCCCACTCTGTCAAAATCGCTTAATATGTTTCATTCGATTCGCATGGAGTTTAACAGAGTGGGGCACGTCATCCTGGATTGAAATAGGTACGAGTTAAATGTACTCCTATAAGTGATAATACACATGGAGAAAGTCTGCTTTAGACCTAGTCTGTATTAAAAAGGATGTTTCTTCATTCATTCGAGTGCTTAGCTCTCCTATCCAGACACGCTATTTTCAACTCGACTCGTTTTTCATTCAGTGAATGTTTGCTAGGAAAGCTATTGTTAGATCATACAGGAGTGAGTTGAACTAAGAATAACCTCCGCTGATTTTATTATTTATCTCCTTTATGTAACCGATATCGATATAGCGAATCCCCGGAAATCCGGCTCCTACATAATCCGTCGCCCCTTGTAATCCACTGTACTGTTTTTTTGAATTAAAAAAAAAATATTTTGGCAAATCTTCACTGCGCTTGAAGATTTGCTACAAGTGTTCGATTATTGTGCTTGAAATGCGTTCTTTTGATTCTGATTTCTGGTTCGTCAATACGAATATGACTACATGTGATATACTTACACCAAATTATGGTGAATTGGTGTAGTTTACTAAATTCTATATACCTTCATAATATTAGTTATATGATTTGTAGGAAAGGATCATTTTGATAAGTTATTTGTCGGATTATTCGGCACAGGCTCTCTGTGCTCCTTTTCAAAAAAATTCGGACTATAGGTTTTTTAGGCACTAGGCAGTACTCTCTACTACTACGATAAATTCGATAGTCCGACACTGCCCAGCAAACATTTTGTCGGATTACCGGGGGTTCACTGTATTTGTCTCTGTTGTTTAAGGGTCGGAATGGACTGGGTAATATCTACGTGTGGGCGAGCGGGGACGGCGGCGAGGACGACGACTGCAACTGTGATGGCTACGCAGCTTCCATGTGGACCGTGTCTATAAACAGGTACGCAATATACCTAATATTATAAACAGTCTATAATCATCATCTCAGTCTGCGGCCGTCCACTGTTGAACATAGGCCTTTCCAAGCGCGCACCACCACATGGTCAAACGAATCGAGATTCGAGCCGATCCAATACCTACCCTGAACTGACGGGCAAATGCTGTATCATTATTATGTTGTGAGTAGGTTCTCTCTGATTCAGCGCAATAAACGACGGCCAGAACGCGCACTACGACGAATCCTGCTCGTCGACCCTCGCGAGTACTTTCAGCAACGGCGCGCGAGACCCCAGCACCGGGGTCGCAACCACCGACCTGTACGGGAAGTGCACCGCCACACACTCGGGGACGTCGGCGGCGGCGCCAGAAGCGGCCGGCGTCTTCGCTTTGGCGCTACATGCTAAGTAAGTGCGGATTAATAATTAATAGACACCCTGGACAGGGCGACGTCGCCAGTTTATCGATGCCAAACATGCTTGTTTTCTCACCAACAGTAAGGCCACGTCGTAATTCGCTCAGCAGCCACCTATTTATGAATTTTGACCGATGGCGCTACTAAAGATATCAAGTAAATAAAATAGTGCTTTGAGCTTTCTAAGAGCCATTGACACTAGGAATTTAATTTTGCATAAAAAGTTACTTTCTTTTCAATGCACATTTCCTGCCATACCTACAGATTTTATTGAGAAGTACAACTCGTTTATTTGGCTATAATTTTGGAATCCGGGTGTTAGTTAAAAAAATATTAATTGTAGGAGTCAATGTGGGGGACCGTAGTCTATAAAAAATAAAGTTTGGATTTGAATCAGCTTGGTACGGGATTTGGGGGTCATTATCCTTTGTCAGAATGTATAGTGTTATACTAGTCAAATCTTTTATTTGGTACATATGTATATTGTAATCCGCCATTTTGTAACGGCAGCCATCTTGGACCAATTTTCGTCAAACTGAGAAAACTCCCGAAACTAATTCACCTTTCAAACCATTATTTAATGTAGTCTGAGCTTTCAAACTAAAATAAAAACAAACACAAAATCGATTCAAAGAAGCATGAAGATGCAACAATAGGTATTCAACGGACTTTTCTGCATACGGTATCTACAAAGAATATTTTTCCATAGAGGTGCTGACTTTACATAGAGTAAATTAGCATATAGGTAAAAGGATTTAGAGTACCTCTTCTTTACCCAAGGACAATATTTACGTCCACGCCGCCTCAAGCTGTGCTGAAAGCTTTTTCAACTAAACATAACGAAGTGGAACATCGTATTGTATGCAAAATGTTATTATATTTCATGATGGATGTATATGACATCATCCACACAACCTCCTAATTAATATTTTCGATGTCATCGTAGTTTGCCCAAAGTTACATCAATAATTTTTGGGTCATCTTATTATTTATTCTATCAGTAAAGCTTTCTTAATAAGTTATTATTTTAAAAAGTATAACAGACAAGTTCCAGTCTCTTGAATTAATAAGTATTTGTTACTAGCTGCCTGTAGTGAAATAATAAGCGAATGAGGCCAAATCTTCCCTTCATAGGTACTTAGGTCATAGCTCGCCTAATAAGTACATAATATTTACTTAGATCATGTGTGCGGTCATATAATGGAACTAATTATATTTATAATTATATTTATATGAAGATTTGTTATCCAAATAAGTACTTATTTTATTGTAGGTATATTTTTTGGAAATATTCTTTCATACAGACCTTCTAGGCGATTGTGTAAGAATTCTGCTAGCTGATTGGTTCCCTGATTTATGTTACCCAAGTGGGGGATAGAATTTGCTTCCGATTACGATAACTATGAATACGTTTTACTTATGCAATCATACCCGTTGTCCTGACAAACACAACACAACAGACAAGAAAAGAATAAGTAAGATAATTACAGCCTTTCTGAAGTCGATCTCTTCTCTGGGAAATTAATGGGACAACTTACTTATTGTCTATTTATAGTATTAATTTTATTATCAACTAGGTTATCAGAACACTCATTACTTGATATGGACATCAACACGACAGCTGCTTTTGATTTTACTGATATTTTACCTCGGGATGTAGAGCAAGAGTAAATGTCTACCTACTTAATAAATGTCTTTCTCCGTCATCAGTAATTTGAAATTCGAAGGAAAAAGACAAAACAGAAATAACTATTCCACCTCTATTCCACGTTTATTTGTATGGGGGCTAGAGTACAGAGCGCGTACCGCGTAGGTTATGCAAAAAAGTAGGTGCCAGTTGATATTAAAAGTGTTCTAGAGGACGGACTATTGAACAGATCTAATAATATCTAACGTAACGTTCCATAGGATCACCTATATTTACCTATGGAGACGTATAAACGTCTGAATGTCTGGAAACTAAACGTGCGTAGGCGGCCGGCTGAGCAAATACGTCATACTCGTATTTGTCAGAGCTCAGAGTGGGAGTGACAGAGTGGATGCGAAATTAATATTGTTTAAGCCCACTCTTCATTATCTATGATGCATCGAATTATTTTTAGTGTTCGGGCAGTAAATTCTCTCAGCCCCACCCGCGATTGTGAAGGAATGGGGTGGAACGCGTTTTCGTAGATTGAACTACCTATAACTCTGAAAGGAAGTCTGTCGATAGGAATCTATTTGTTCTTTTAAGATTGTGGTTCTGTTGTACATAGGCCGAACCTCGTAACCCAGATAACGCAATCTTCAATCTGTTCTTAAAATATTTTCAACTGATGCAAACATTAATTGATCATTTTTGTTTACATTTTTGAGAATAACATGAACCCAAGATGGTTTGATAAAATTAAGCTAAGTAACTCCTTTTGAATATATGTATATTTTTATTTTTCAGCCCTAAACTAACTTGGCGTGACATACAACATCTGACGGTATTGACTTCGAAGAGGAACTCTTTGTACGACGCAAAGGTATGAATGAGAACAAATTTAACATCCTAAGGATTTTACACTTACAGCGGTACTTATCTCCTCTAAAGATTCAAAAAATGTTTTAAATTATAGCGGGTATGAACGTTTTGCAGTATCCGATAACGAACTTTTCATATCATCATCATCATATCAGTAACGGATAATGTCGGATATCATGTCGGATCTCATTAATCATGGAAGGAAATTCAAAAAGATATGAGAATAATAATTAAGTCATTGCAAGAATGGCTATGGGCCTCATAAGAAGTCACTCAGCTAACGATGGAGAGAGCCATGCTCGGAGTTTCTCTGCGTGATCAAATCAGGAATGAGGAGATCCGTAGACGAACAAGAGTCACCGACATAGCTCAACGTATCGCGAAGCTGAAGTGGCAATGGGCAAGGCACTTAGCTCGAAGAACCGTTGTTTTTTTTCTTTTGAGGTACGGAACTCTAAACACAGAGCTTAGCGCTGTGGCCTGTGGATGACAATCATGTAGCGGCCGTGGTTCAGCGGGGCTAGACAAAGTAACAGTCGTTTAGCGTTCACGACAGTAGATAAAAATGTATGACAAAACAAGTGACTGAAGAAAAACCACGTGACCGTATAGATTAAAACACGCTTTTTTTTTGAAAATCGACTACGACAATTTGAACGCTCCCTGGCGTTCTCACGGACCTCGTAGATAACTTTAGCGTAGTTCGCATGATAATTGACAGCCGACAGTGAACAACGCTAAGCATAAAGTAGATTCTGCTTTCATTTGTTTTCATTCGTCCATACATTTTTATCTACTGTCGTGAACGCTAAACGACTGTTACTTTGTCTAGCCCCGCTGAAAATCGGTGCATAAACCCTTATCGATGTAAACAGTATCGGCTTAGCACGACGAGCTTTTGAACACGGCTAGCGACAGGCATGATAGCGGATACAGCGTTTATGACATCCATAGGTTGTTGCTACTACGTGTTACAGGCCTTATCATTATGTAGGTATTACACCGCAATTGATAGATAAGATTTTCACTACACTTCATGCTTGTATTACAAGAAGATAACATATTATATGTTAACGACGGAATAATAATGACGACGTTTTGGACTCGTATATCTACCTCACGTATACTAACTATACTATGGGTATGTTCTGAAACACGGGTTTTGTTATCTCTGTGAATGAATGTTAGTAGTTTTAGGGTTTTGTACCCAAAAGGTAACAAACAGGGCCCTATTACTAAAACTCCGCTGTCCGTCTGTTCATCTTCTACTATGTATGTACTAATATTTTTATATACATGTTTTTACAGATCATTGTACGGAACCCTTCGTTTGCGAGACCGACTCGCATTAGGCCGTTTTTTAATTACTTTTAGATATGATAGACTTTTGCTTGATGCTCATTTCCCTTTACTTGGCTGAATAGAGACAACCCTCCACCACCCATGGCCCAATCAACCTTGCGGGGCCGAAACGCGGGAGGGCGCCCGTTCAGTAGGTACTTGCTCTTGGAGTGTTCCCGGGGCGCCTTCTTGACTCCCTACAAGTTGTTTCCCCTCGCTCCTTGTCCCTATGGGCTCACTATACCCACTGTCCCTATGGGCTCACTCTCCGTCCATGGGGCAGGACGATACAAATGACGGACTCGCCGCGCCGTCGCTGTCGGCAGCATAAATTCTCTGTGTCACTCCAAGCCGCTTCGCCTCTTATACCACGCGTGCGCGAACTCCCGTAGCTTTCCGAAGTTGGCCGCCGAACCCACGAGATCCTGATAATAAACTGGGCCAGAAACTTCGATCCCATTCAGCAGCAAGCACCGGAGGTCCTCATATAAGGAGCACTCCCACAAGACATGGTGGAGGTTCTCCTCCGCCAGTCCGCAGAAGCACTCGCCACTCTCGACCAGACACATATCATGCAGGCGCTTCCGAAAGCGACCGTGCCCCGTCAGCATCAGCGTCTGAACGTCCGTCAGCAACTTGGCTGAATAGGTTGGATATGTTGAAATTATTATAGCGCTGAATTCCAGGGTCGCTTCCACTGGACGATGAACGGCGTGGGGCTGGAGTTCAACCACCTGTTCGGATTCGGGGTTCTGGATGCCGGCGCCATGACAGCTCTCGCGGCGAACTGGCGGTCGGTGCCGCCTCGCTACCACTGCGAAGCCGGCTCTGTCAACACTCACACGTAAGTACAGTATGAACCGTCTTTCTTTTTATGTGGTAGCGACAACCCTCCACCACAATGCCCCAATCAACCTTGCGGTTATGGGGGCTGAATCGAGAGAAGGCACCCGTTCGGTACACTAGACGGGACGCCTTCTTGACTCCCTACAAATTGTTTCCTCTTGCTCCGTTCCTATGTGTTCGCTCTCCCTATTTGGGGCAGGAGTACGATACAATAACAGACTCGCCTAGCGCCGTAGCTGTGATCCGCAGCAAGGATTCTCTGTCCTATCGCTATGTTGCGACAATGTTATCAACTATTAAGTAAATGTTGTTGAAAGGATGATGTCTTCGGAATAACTACGTCTACCTCGAACAAGCCTCTCGAGCGGTGTGTCCCGGTGGTGTGTGTGTGTGTGGGCTAGGGTCTCGTTGAAACAATTTTTTCCCTTTTTTTAGCGAGATTCCGCCAGAGGGCAGTGTGACTCTGCACATAGAGACGACAGCGTGCGCGGACACCCCCAGCGAAGTGCGCTACTTGGAGCACGTGCAGGCCGTCGTCAGCGCCAACGCGACGCGACGAGGCGACCTGGAGGTCTTCCTCACCAGCCCTATGGGCACTAGGTAGTTCACCCTTACTTGCAGAGAGATCCAATCCCGTAAAAGGGCAGCGTAGCTCACTAAAGAAGATATCCTTCTGTGAACTGACAGTTCCCCTTAAATTCCCTTTAGTTGCAGTCTTGTCTGTCTGTCTTGCACTTGTCTTCAGTGAACGAAAAATTGCGAGGCAACCTGAATGCCTGAAAATTACACTTCGGCGTAGAAATATGTTCCATCCCTACTTACTTACCACATGGATGGCTGGCAAATCACGACACTCCGGTAGCCAGATCCTTCTTTCCGCGCCCTAAGCTAACATGGGCTATTCAAGGTGCAAGGGATAAACGTTCTTTTGCTGCAAATGTCCATGTGCGGCGGTGACCGCTTAACCTCAGGTAACCCGCCCGCACATTTACTCGCAATAACCATACAAATAATTAATCTCCTTTCGCATGTGGTTCCACAGATCAATGATACTAAGTCGGCGCGCCAACGACGACGACAGTCGCGACGGGTTCACCAAGTGGCCCTTCATGACCACGCACACGTGGGGCGAGTACCCGCAGGGCACGTGGACTTTAGAGGTCAGAGCTCTCATCATTTTCTCCTAGTATGCAGAAAAAGGTAGAAAAAGTAACCAAGAGTGTTCTGAATATTTATTACATCGCAAGGGATGTACGATGTCACTGAAATTGACATGATAAAGCGTACACTGATTAGCGACTAACTGACACATCAACGCACAGTCGCACAGCCCAAAGCACTGGGTCCAGAGACTCCAAGGGCACTTAGCCCTTATGAGGTCTAAGGGTACAATAAGAAAGGATTTTTTCAAAACTCAGAGGTGAAATGGGGGTCCAAATCTTGTATGGAGAAGTACTCCTTCACCGATTAATGAACCGATTTGGCTGAAATTTGGAGTAGGTATATAACTAACTAGTAGGGCGCGTGGGTGCGCGGGCCACATGTGGCCCGCGTGCTGTCTTCCCGCCCATAAAAAATCCTTTCAAAATTCCCCATACATTTTCTATGAAAAAAAAATTCCGCCATTTTGAATTTTTTTCTATCCACCTAATAGACCTTCGGGTCCTGATCATTTCTTGTCACGAAACCGTTTTTCCATCTTTTATACTCTTCGAGATATCGAGGAAATTCGTATTGCAGCCATTTTGAATCCGCCATTTGAACTTTTTTGGGCATCAGATTGGCAGCGGGCTGAAAAAGTTACCTAGGAGCACGGTCATGGTTTTGAAGCTAGTTAAGGGCAGTTCGAACAATAAATACGCTGAACCTCATCGGATGAGGTTCAGCGTATTTTTGTTCGAGCAGCCCTTAACTATCTTTAAAACCAAGACCGCGCTCCTCAATCATCAACCAAATCCTAGATCATCTCTTTTCATATTATTCTCTGGTGGTTCTAGAACTGTGTCAATGCCTTGAATACTTCCCTACTTATTGTAGCATACGTACATTTTCCACGAAAAAATAAATTTCGCCATTTTCCCATTCATCCCGTTAACCTTGAGATCCTGATGACCTCTTGCTAAGAAACCACTCTCTTATCTTTTATACTTTCCGAGATAGAACAACACGAAATTTGTATGGCGGCCATCTTGAATCCGCCATCTTGGATTTTTTTTTCAGCTCACTGCCAATTGCATGAGGTTCCGAGTATTTTTTTTTTGAGCAGTCCCCACATAACTACAATACCTTGCCCGTGCTCCTCGACAGTCTTCAAAACCCTCAATCATCATCTCATTCCATATTTTTCTCTGAGAGTCCTCCAAAAAACCGCTTCAAAGTACTACATGTTTCACAACTTTTCAATAGTCTCTTTAAAAATTCCCCATACATTTTTTCTATGAAAAAAATAAAGTCCGCCATTTTAAATTTTTTTTCTATCAATCGTATAGACCTTCGGATCCTGATCAACTCTTGTCAAGGAACCGTTCTTCCATCTTTTATACTTTCCGAGATATCGACGAAATTCGAATGGCGGCCATTTTGAATCCGCCATTTTGAATTTTTTTTCAGCTCACTGCCAATTGGATGACGTTTCAAATGACATTTGGTCGAGCACCCCCCACCTGTCTTCGATACCCTGGCCGTGCTCTTCACCCGTGTCCGATATCCTCACTCATCAGCTCTCTCCGTATTTTTCCTCCGAATGAATTTTTTTCTTCTATATGACCTCATTCACGAAAAAAAAATTTTTCATACAAAATTGTTCAGGAGAGGTGATCAATCAGTCAGTCAATCAGTCAGTGAATCAGCACGAGCAGCTATATATATAGTAACTAGTAGGGCGCGTGGATGCGCGGGCCACATGTGGCCCGCGTGCAGTCTTCCCGCCCATAAAACTATAGCCGTCATCTCCATCGCCAATTGGAATCCGATTGGCAGTGGGCTAAAAAAATTACCTAGGAGCACGGTCCTGGTTTTAAAGATAGTTAAGGGCTGTTCCAACAAAAAATACCGCTGAACCTCATCGGATGAGGTTCAGCGTATTTTTGTTCGAGCAGCCCTTAACTATCTTTAAAACCAAGACCGTGCTCCTCAATCATCATCCAAATCCTAGATCATCATCTTTTCTGATATTTTTCTCTGGTGGTTCTCCGTAGAACTGCGTCAATGACTTGCATAGTTCCCTACTTAATGTGGCATGTACATTTTCCATCGAAAAATAAATTCCACCACTTTGAATTTTTTTCCATTCATCCCGTAAACCTTGAGATCCTGATCACCTCTTGCTAAGAAACCACTCTCGTATCTTTTTAGCAACACGAAAAATGTATGGCGGCCATCTGGAATCCGCCATTTTGGATTTTTTTTTCAGCTCCCTGCCAATTGCATTAGGTTTCGAGTTACATTTGGTCGAGCACTCCCCACCTATCTTCGATACCCTAGCTGTGCTCTTCGACCGTCTCCAAAATCCTCAATCATCATCTCATTCCATATTTTTTTCTGGTAGTTCTCCGAAAACCCGCATCAAAATACTGCGTGTTTCACAACTTGTGAACATTTCATTTCCAACATTTCCCACACATTTTCTATGGAAAAATAAATTCCGCCATTTTGAATTTTTTTTGTTTCCATCGAATATACCTTAAAATCCTGATCACTTCTTGTCAAGGAACCGTTCTTCCATCTTTTATACTCTTCGAGATATTGACGAAATTCGTTTGGCGGCCATTTTGAATCCGCCATTTTGAAAAATTTTCCAGCTCACTGCCAATTGGATGACGTTTCGAATGACATTTGGTCGAGCACCCCCCACCTATCTTTGATACCCTGGCTGTGCTCTTCACCTGTCTCCGAAATCCTCACTCATCAGCTCTCTCCGTATTTTTCCTGCGAATGAATTTTTTTCTTTTATACGACACCATCCTTGAAAAAAATTTTTTTCATACAAAATTGTTCAGGAGATGTGATCAATGAGTGAGTCAGTCAGTGAATCAGCACGAGTAGCTATATATATAGTAACTAGTTTTTCGCGTGGGGGCGCGGCCCGCTAAAGCGGACCGCGTAACTGCTTGTAGCAATTTACGTGGTCGGTCATACTCGGATTTAGCAAAAATTAGTAGGTAGGTCGCCATAAAATTTAGTATGAAAAAAAAATTCCGCCATTTTGAATTTTTTTTCTTGTCACTAAATAGATATCCCCATTTCGATCATCTTTTGCTATGAAACCACTTTTCCAACTGTCATACCCTCCGAGATAGAGACCAACAAAATTTGTATGGCGGCCATGTTTTTTCCGCCATTTTGAATTTTTTTTCAGCTCATTGGTAATTGGACGAGGTTTCAAATGACATTTGGTCGAGCACCCCCCACCTATCTCCAATACCTTTAGCGTGCTCTTCACCCGTCTCCAAGATCCTCAATCATCAGCTCTCTCCATACTGTCCCCGAAAGAAATAGTTCTCCTCTTTACGAAAGTGTTTGTGAAAAAAAAATTTTTCATACAAAATTTTACAGGAGAAAATTTTGCGAAAATCTCGGCCGCCATCTTGTTTTTCCAAAATTTTCCATTTTTTCTATTAATCGTTTACTAATATCTACAATCGTTGCGAGTTTGAACGAAATCGGTCGGAAAACAAAAAAGTTACAGAAATCACGTCGGCCGCCATCTTGTTTTTCGGAAATGTCAGATTTTTTCCATACTCGAATCCCCCACCCGAACACATCCCCCATACATCATTATATCGTTTTCAGTCTCCTTCTGGGAGAACAATTGTATCAATCAGTCAGTGAGTCAGTGAGTCAGTGGTAATCGAGCTATATATATTATAACTAGGTTTTCGCGTGGGGGCGCGGCCCGCTAAAGCGGACCGCGTAACTGCTTGTAGCAATTTACGTGGTCGGCCATACTCGGATTTAGCAAAAATTAGTAGGTAGGTACCCAATCGCCATACAATTTAGTATGAAAAAGAAATGTTCCGCCATTTTGAATTTTTTTTCTCTTCAATAAATAGAACTTTTCGTCCTGATCATCTCTTGCTAAGTAACCACTTTTCCATCTTTAATACTTTCTGAGATAAACACCCACGAAATTTGTATGGCGGCCATCTTTTCTTCGCCATTTTGAAATTTTTTTCAGAGCATTGGCAATTGCACAAGGTTTCAAATGACATTTGGTCGAGCACCCCCCACCTATCTTCAATACCCTGGCTGAGCCCTTCACCCGTCTCCGAAATCCTCAATCATCAGCTCTCTCCATTCTATCCCCGAAAGAAATAATTTTCCTCTTTATGAAAGTGTTTGTGAATAAAAATTTTTTCGTACAAAATTTTACAGGAGAGAATTTTGCGAAAATATCGGCCGCCATTTTGTTTTCCCAAATTTTTCCACATTTTCTGTTAATCGTTTACCAAGTCCTACATTTCTTGCGAGTTTGAACGAAATTGATTCGAAAACAAAAAAGTTACAGAAATCACGTCGGCCGCCATCTTGTTTTTTGGAAATGTTATATTTTCCCCCTACTCGAATCCCGTACCCAAACACATCCCATAAACATCATATTATCGTTTTCCGTCTCCTTCTAGGTCTCTTCCATACATTTTTTATGAAAAAAAATTCCGCCATTTTGAATTTTTTTTCTTATCACTAAATAGATATCCCCATTTCAATCATCTTTTGCTATGAAACCACTTTTCCAACTGTCATACCCTCCGAGATAGAGACCAACAAAATTTGTATGGCGGCCATGTTTTTTCCGCCATTTTGAATTTTTTTTCAGCTCATTGGTAATTGGACGAGGTTTCAAATGACATTTGGTCGAGCACCCCCCACCTATCTCCAATACCTTAAGCGTGCTCTTCACCCGTCTCCAAGATCCTCAATCATCAGCTCTCTCCATACTGTCCCCGAAAGAAATAGTTGTCCTCTTTACGAAAGTGTTTGTGAAAAAAAAATTTTTCATACAAAATTTTACAGGAGAAAATTTTGCGAAAATCTCGGCCGCCATCTTGTTTTTCCAAAATTTTCCATTTTTTCTATTAATCGTTTACTAATATCTACAATCGTTGCGAGTTTGAACGAAATCGGTCGGAAAACAAAAAAGTTACAGAAATCACGTGGGCCGCCATCTTGTTTTTCTGAAATGTCATAATTTTTCCCTACTCGAATCCCGCACCCAAACACATCCTCCATACATCATTATATCGTTTTCAGTCTCCTTCTGGGAGAACAATTATGTCAATGAGTGAGTCAGTGAGTCAGTGGTAATCGAGCTATATATATTATAATAATAATATAACTAGTTTTTCGCGTGGAGGCGCGGCGCGCTAAAGCGGACCGCGTAACTGCTTGTAGCAATTTACGTGGTCGCTCATACTCGGATTTAGCAAAAAACTTTGGATTTTCTTATAGTAGGCACCCAATCGCCATACAATTTAGTATGAAAAAAAAAGTTCCGCCATTTTGAATTTTTTTTCTCTTCTATAAATAGAACTCTTCGTCCTCATCATCTCTTGCTAAGAAACCACTTTTCTATCTTTTATACTTTCTGAGATAGACACCCACGAAATTTGTATGGCGGCCATCTTTTTTTCACCATTTTGAATTTTTTTTCGGCGCATTGGCAATTGCACGAGGTTTCGAATGACATTTGGTCGAGCACCCCCCACCTATCTTTAATACCCTGGCTGAGCCCTTCACCCGTCTGCGAAATCCTCAATCATCAGCTCTCTCCATATTTTTCACCAAGTCATTTCTTGACTTCTATACGAAGCCACAAGTGAAAAAAAAATAGTTCATACAAAATTTTACAGGAGGACATTTTGGGGAAAATCTCGAAAACTACCCCAAATGTGGCAACACTGCTTATTTACTTCAATACTGCTCGTCGAGTTACATAATCGGTTCATACATGTCGACTTTCCGAAATGTTGGCAAGTGCCTCAAAAACACGATCAAAATATTCAAAAAAATTAAATGAATACAAAATGGCCGCCAACGCATTTCACATAAATATTTTACATAGTTTAGTACTTTTCCTAGTAACTACAGGATATGCCGCTTCGTATTACATTTAAATTTTTCATCTCGCTCGCACCCAGGCGACATGATTGCCCCTGAAAAGTGACCATGTCGAAAATCACTTTTACTCTGATAAATTCCAGTGTTGCCAGTGCCAGGCAACAAAAATACTCAAACGTCATTTGTACGAGTAAGACACGTGATCGCTCATACTCGGATTTCGCAAAAAGTCCGTATTTCGATTTTTTACTTTTTGGGGAAAATCTCGAAATTTCCCGCGAAATGGGGTAATTTTTTTTTCCCCACTCAATACTTCGAGTCTGTACTCACGATCGCCCCATAGAAGTCGAAACGCTCCGATGTAGCCAAGTGTGTGAAATTTGAATTTTAAAATTGCGTTTTTTCGTACCTCAGACTGATTGGCCGCCAGAACAGCCGCCATCTTGGATTTTGAAAAATTACTCCCGTTCTGTCAAAATTCAGGATAATTGGGGGCGAAACAAGAAAAAATCATCATCCTCGAGTACCCCGTTTAGAATCTGTGGCGCCGCGGTTTGGGGTCGAAAAATGAAAAATTTTAAAAAACCACAGCTCGGCCGCCATCTTGTTTTTCCAAAATTTTCTATTTTTTCTATTAATCGTTTACTAATATCTACAATCGTTGCGAGTTTGAACGAAATCGGTCGAAAAACAAAAAAGTTACAGAAATCACGTCGGCCGCCATCTTGTTTTTCTGAAATGTCATAATTTTTCCCTACTCGAATCCCGCACCCAAACACATTCCCCATACATCATTATATCGTTTTCAGTCTCCTTCTAGGAGAACAATTATGTCAATGAGTGAGTCAGTCAGTGAGTGAGTGGTAATCGAGCTATATATAGTATAACTAGTTTTTCGCGTGGGGGCGCGGCCCGCTAAAGCGGACCGCGTAACTGCTTGTAGCAATTTACGTGGTCGGTCATACTCGGATTTAGCAAAAATTAGTAGGTACCCAATCGCAATACAATTTAGTATGAAAAAAAAATCCACCATTTTGAATTTTTTTTCTTTTCAATAAATAGACCTCTTCATCCAGATCATGTTTTGCTAAGAAACCACTTTTCTATCGTTCATACATTCTGAGATAGACATCGACGAAATTTGTATGGCGGCCATCTTTTTTTCGCCATTTTGAAATTTTTTTCAGCGCATTGGCAATTGCACGAGATTTCGAATGACATTTGGTCGAGCACCCCCCATCTATCTTCGATACCCTGGCTGAGCCCTTCACCCGTCTCCGAAATCCTCAATCATCAGCTCTCTCCATACTGTCCCCGAAAGAAATAGTTCTGCTCTTTACGAAAGTGTTTTGGAAAAAAAAAATTTTCATACAAAATTTTACAGGAGAGAATTTTGTGAAAATATCGGCCGCCATTTTGTTTTCCCAAATTTTTCCACATTTTCTGTTAATCGTTTACCAAGTCCTACATTCCTTGCGAGTTTGAACGAAATTGATTGGAAAACAAAAAAGTTACAGAAATCACGTCGGCCGCCATCTTGTTTTTCGGAAATGTTATATTTTCCCCCTACTCGAATCCCGTACCCAAACACATCCCGTAAACATCATATTATCGTTTTCCGTCTCCTTCTAGGTCTCTCCATACATTTTTTATGAAAAAAAAAATTCCGCCATTTTGATTTTTTTTTCTTGTCACTAAATAGATATCCCCATTTCGATCATCTTTTGCTATGAAACCACTTTTCCAACTGTCGTACCCTCCGAGATAGAGACCAACAAAATTTGTATGGCGGCCATGTTTTTTCCGCCATTTTGAATTTTTTTTCAGCTCATTGGTAATTGGACGAGGTTTCAAATGACATTTGGTCGAGCACCCCCCACCTATCTCCAATACCTTTAGCGTGCTCTTCACCCGTCTCCAAGATCCTCAATCATCAGCTCTCTCCATACTGTCCCGGAAAGAATTAGTTCTCCTCTTTACGAAAGTGATTGTGAAAAAAAATTTTTTCATGCAAAATTTTACAGGAGAAAATTTTGCGAAAATCGCGGCCGCCATCTTGTTTTTCCAAAATTTTCCATTTTTTCTATTAATTGTTTGCTAATATCTACAATCGTTACGAGGTTGAACGAAATCGGTCGGAAAACAAAAAAGTTACAGAAATCACGTCGGCCGCCATCTTGTTTTTCGGAAATGTCAGATTTTTCCCATACTCGAATCCCCCACCCGAACACACCCCCCATACATCATTATATCGTTTTCAGACTCCTTCTGGGAGAACAATTGTATATGTCAGTGAGTGAGTCAGTGGTAATCGAGCTATATATAGTATAACTAGTAGGGCGCGTGGATGCGCGGGCCACATGTGGCCCGCGTGCAGTCTTCCCGCCCATAAAACTATAGCCGTCATCTCCATCGCCAATTGGAATCCGATTGGCAGTGGGCTGAAAAAATTACCTAGGAGCACGGTCCTGGTTTTAAAGATAGTTAAGGGCTGTTCCAACAAAAAATACCGCTGAACCTCATCGGATGAGGTTCAGCGTATTTTTGTTCGAGCAGCCCTTAACTATCTTTAAAACCAAGACCGTGCTCCTCAATCATCATCCAAATCCTAGATCATCATCTTTTCTGATATTTTTCTCTGGTGGTTCTCCGTAGAACTGCGTCAATGACTTGCATAGTTCCCTACTTAATGTGGCATGTACATTTTCCATCGAAAAATAAATTCCACCACTTTGAATTTTTTTCCATTCATCCCGTAAACCTTGAGATCCTGATCACCTCTTGCTAAGAAACCACTCTCGTATCTTTTTAGCAACACGAAAAATGTATGGCGGCCATCTGGAATCCGCCATTTTGGATTTTTTTTTCAGCTCCCTGCCAATTGCATTAGGTTTCGAGTTACATTTGGTCGAGCACTCCCCACCTATCTTCGATACCCTAGCTGTGCTCTTCGACCGTCTCCAAAATCCTCAATCATCATCTCATTCCATATTTTTTTCTGGTAGTTCTCCGAAAACCCGCATCAAAATACTGCGTGTTTCACAACTTGTGAACATTTCATTTCCAACATTTCCCACACATTTTCTATGGAAAAATAAATTCCGCCATTTTGAATTTTTTTTGTTTCCATCGAATATACCTTAAAATCCTGATCACTTCTTGTCAAGGAACCGTTCTTCCATCTTTTATACTCTTCGAGATATTGACGAAATTCGTTTGGCGGCCATTTTGAATCCGCCATTTTGAAAAATTTTCCAGCTCACTGCCAATTGGATGACGTTTCGAATGACATTTGGTCGAGCACCCCCCACCTATCTTTGATACCCTGGCTGTGCTCTTCACCTGTCTCCGAAATCCTCACTCATCAGCTCTCTCCGTATTTTTCCTGCGAATGAATTTTTTTCTTTTATACGACACCATCCTTGAAAAAAATTTTTTTCATACAAAATTGTTCAGGAGATGTGATCAATGAGTGAGTCAGTCAGTGAATCAGCACGAGTAGCTATATATATAGTAACTAGTTTTTCGCGTGGGGGCGCGGCCCGCTAAAGCGGACCGCGTAACTGCTTGTAGCAATTTACGTGGTCGGTCATACTCGGATTTAGCAAAAATTAGTAGGTAGGTCGCCATAAAATTTAGTATGAAAAAAAAATTCCGCCATTTTGAATTTTTTTTCTTGTCACTAAATAGATATCCCCATTTCGATCATCTTTTGCTATGAAACCACTTTTCCAACTGTCATACCCTCCGAGATAGAGACCAACAAAATTTGTATGGCGGCCATGTTTTTTCCGCCATTTTGAATTTTTTTTCAGCTCATTGGTAATTGGACGAGGTTTCAAATGACATTTGGTCGAGCACCCCCCACCTATCTCCAATACCTTTAGCGTGCTCTTCACCCGTCTCCAAGATCCTCAATCATCAGCTCTCTCCATACTGTCCCCGAAAGAAATAGTTCTCCTCTTTACGAAAGTGTTTGTGAAAAAAAAATTTTTCATACAAAATTTTACAGGAGAAAATTTTGCGAAAATCTCGGCCGCCATCTTGTTTTTCCAAAATTTTCCATTTTTTCTATTAATCGTTTACTAATATCTACAATCGTTGCGAGTTTGAACGAAATCGGTCGGAAAACAAAAAAGTTACAGAAATCACGTCGGCCGCCATCTTGTTTTTCGGAAATGTCAGATTTTTTCCATACTCGAATCCCCCACCCGAACACATCCCCCATACATCATTATATCGTTTTCAGTCTCCTTCTGGGAGAACAATTGTATCAATCAGTCAGTGAGTCAGTGAGTCAGTGGTAATCGAGCTATATATATTATAATAATAACTAGTAGGTTGCGTGGGGGCGCGGGCCACATGTGGCCCGCGTGCTGTCTTCCCCCCTATTTGCCTTACAACTTTAGCACCTTCAATATTCCCCATACATTTTCTATGAAAAAAATAAATTGCGCCATTTTGAATTTTTTTTTCTTTCCGTCGAATAAACCTTCGGGTCCTGATCACTTCTTGTCAAGAAACCGTTCTTCCATCTTTTATACTTTCCGAGATATCGACAAAATTCGAACGGCGGCCATTTTGAATCCGCCATTTTGAAATTTTTTTCAGCTCACTGCCAATTGGATGACGTTTCGAATGACATTTGGTCGAGCATCCCCCACCTAGCTTTGATACCCTGGCCGTGCTCTTCACCTGTCTCCGAAATCCTCACTCATCAGCTCTTTCCGTATTTTTCCTCCGAATGAATTTTTCCCTTCTATTCGAAATGGTTATTGAAAAAAAAATTTTTCATACAAAATTGTTCAGGAGAGGTGATCAATGAGTCAGTCAGTCAGTGAATCAGCACGAGTAGCTATATATATAGTAACTAGTTTTTCGCGTGGAGGCGCGGCCCGCTAAAGCGGACCGCGTAACATCTTGTAGCAATTTACGTTGTCGCTCATACTCGGATTTAGCAAAAATTAGAAGGTAGGTACCCAATCGCCAAACAATTTAGTATGAAAAAAAAATTCCGCCATTTTGAATTTTTTTTCTGGTCACTAAATAGATATCCCCATTTCGATCATCTTTTGCTATGAAACCACTTTTTCAACTGTCATACCCTCCGAGATAGAGACCAACAAAATTTGTATGGCGGCCATGTTTTTTCCGCCATTTTAAATTTTTTTCAGCTCATTGGTAATTGGACGAGGTTTCAAATGACATTTGGTCGAGCACCCCCCACCTATCTCCAATACCTTTAGCGTGCTCTTCACCCGTCTCCAAGATCCTCAATCATCAGCTCTCTCCATACTGTCCTCGAAAGAAATAGTTCTCCTCTTTACGAAAGTGTTTGTGAAAAAAAATTTTTTCATACAAAATTTTACAGGAGAGAATTTTGCGAAAATATCGGCCGCCATCTTGTTTTTCCAAAATTTTCCATTATTTATATTAATCGTTTACTAATATCTACAATCGTTGCGAGTTTGAACGAAATTGATTGGAAAACAAAAAAATTACAGAAATCACGTCGGCCGCCATCTTGTTTTTCGGAAATATTATATTTTCCCCCTACTCGAATCCCGTACCCAAACACATCCCATAAACATCATATTATCGTTTTCCGTCTCCTTCTAGGTCTCTTCCATACATTTTTTATGAAAAAAAAAATCCGCCATTTTCAATTTTTTTTCTTGTCACTAAATAGATATCCCCATCTCGATCATCTTTTGCTATGAAACCACTTTTCCAACTGTCATACCCTCCGAGATAGAGACCAACAAAATTTGTATGGCGGCCATGTTTTTTCCGCCATTTTGAATTTTTTTTCAGCTCATTGGTAATTGGACGAGGTTTCAAATGACATTTGGTCGAGCACCCCCCACCTATCTTCGATAACCTGGCTGTGCTCTTCACCTGTCTCCGAAATCCTCACTCGTCAGCTCTCTACGTATTTTTCCTCCTCATGAATTTTTCCCCTTTATACGATTACATCATTATTTTTTTTTTTTATACAAAATTGTTCAGGAGAGGTGATCAATCAGTCAGTCAGTGGCCAATCAGCACGAGTAGCTATATATATAGTAACTAGTGTTTCGCGTGGGGGCGCGGCCCGCTAAAGCGGACCGCGTAACTGCTTGTAGCAATTTACGTGGTCGCTCATACTCGGATTTAGCAAAAACTTTGGATTTTCTTATAGTAGGTACCCAATCGCCGTACAATTTAGTATGAAAAAAAAAATGTTCCGCCATTTTGAATTTTTTTTCTCTTCAATAAATAGAACTCTTCTCCCTGATCATCTGTTGCTAAGAAACCACTTTTCTATCTTTTATATTTTTTGAGATAGACACCCACGAACTTTGTATGGCGGCCATCTTTTTTTCGCCATTTTGAATTTTTTTTTCAGCGCATTGGCAATTGCACGAGGTTTTGAATGACATTTGGTCGAGCACTCCCCACCTATCTTTTACACCTGAAGCGGGCTCTTAACGCGTCTCCAAAATCCTCAATCATCAGCTCTCTCCATACTGTCCCCGAAAGAAATAGTTCTCCTCTTTACGAAAGTGTTTGTGAAAAAAAATTTTTTCATACAAAATTTTACAGGAGAAAATTTTGCGAAAATCTCGGCCGCCATCTTGTTTTTCCAAAATTTTCCATTTTTTCTATTAATCGTTTACTAATATCTACAATCGTTGCGAGTTTGAACGAAATCGGTCGGAAAACAAAAAAGTTACAAAAATCACGTCGGCCGCCATCTTGTTTTTCTGAAATATCATAATTTTTCCCTACTCGACTCCCGCACCCGAACACATCCCCCATACATCATTATATCGTTTTCCGTCCCCTTCAAGGTCTGCCATACATTTTTTTTGAAAAAACAATTCCGCCATTTTGAATTTTTTTTCTTGTCACTAAATAGATATCCCCATTTCGATCATCTTTTGCTATGAAACCACTTTTCCAACTGTCATACCCTCCGAGATAGAGACCAACAAAATTTGTATGGCGGCCATGTTTTTTCCGCCATTTTGAATTTTTTTTCAGCTCATTGGTAATTGGACGAGGTTTCAAATGACATTTGGTCGAGCACCCCCCACCTATCTCCAATACCTTTAGCGTGCTCTTCACCCGTCTCCAAGATCCTCAATCATCAGCTCTCTCCATACTGTCCCCGAAAGAAATAGTTCTCCTCTTTACGAAAGTGTTTGTGAAAAAAAAATTTTTCATACAAAATTTTACAGGAGAAAATTTTGCGAAAATCTCGGCCGCCATCTTGTTTTTCCAAAATTTTCCATTTTTTCTATTAATCGTTTACTAATATCTACAATCGTTGCGAGTTTGAACGAAATCGGTCGGAAAACAAAAAAGTTACAGAAATCACGTCGGCCGCCATCTTGTTTTTCGGAAATGTCAGATTTTTTCCATACTCGAATCCCCCACCCGAACACATCCCCCATACATCATTATATCGTTTTCAGTCTCCTTCTGGGAGAACAATTGTATCAATCAGTCAGTGAGTCAGTGAGTCAGTGGTAATCGAGCTATATATATTATAATAAAATACTACTACTACTAATACTGGATTAATAATACTGTATACTAATACTGGATTAATACTGTTACTTTTTATCCCGGCGCAATCTTATAGTAGGGGATCCCCCAAGAGGGGATTTTTGAAGTGACTCGAGCGTGTCAGAGAATTATATAGGGAGAATCCTTGCACCCTTTAAAGTACCTCTACCAAGTATGAACCCTCCATATGGTAAGGTGTGTTGAGGGCAACCCGAACGGGGAGGGGGTCTACGATTCTACTAACCACCCATGAAAACTGTCAGATTACTAGTTCTTTGTAATTCTAATTGTAATCCTTCAAAATAAAAAAAAATTGAAACGCGCTCGAGTATTTCAAGGTGACTTTTTTTTAAATTCGAGACTCGCGAGTTTAAAAAAAAAGTCACCTTTTCGAATTCAATTTGAGATTCAATTTGAAATCACGCTCAAATTGAATTCGAGAAATTGTCAGATTATTGAGATATACAATCTTCTCAATGTAATTAATCAACTTTCTCTTAATCTGACGCGCTCGAGTTTTTCTAAGAATCGATTTTTTGTTTTTACTAATCAGACGGGTTCCCCTCAACACATCCCACCATATGGAGTGTTCATACTTTGTAGCACTGTAGAGGTACATGATAGGGTGCAAGGATTCTCCCTATATAATTTTCTGACACGCTTGAGTCACTTCAAAAATCCCCTCTTGGGCTTCCTTACTTAGGATTTGTGAAAAATCTCAATTCATGCGGGTGGAAATAATATTTTTAACACATTTGCTCAAAAAGTTGTCATTTCCATGTATGTATAGCGTGCGCAAAGTTATTCTTTTACGCACTAGTACTTTTTTGTTTTCCTCCTGCTTAAGTAGATACAACCACAGAATACCATTATAACCACAGAATATCAAATGCATGGAGGTTATTAATCAAAAAGTTTTATAGGCAAAATTATTGCTCGAAATGAATATTTTACAGCGTAAATCTATTAATCAATGAATTAAATTTAAAATAAATTTATTCCTAAAATATATACGTAGAGTATAAATTAATAACACAATTAAAATTAAATTGAATTTCGATAAATTATTGCCATTGATGGCTCCTTTCACAAGAGCCATTACCCTACCAAAACAAAAAAAGTCTTGTCCCTAAAAAAAAAACTTGCCCGCGCCATTTTTAAAATTCTTTACGATTGTAATGTGAAAAAATGAGTTCAATTAAGTAGTTATTGTGATGAATTTAATATGGAATTATCACCGCCAGATATATATATGACAAAGCCGAAGTTGAAGTCAAATTGCCGCCGAGTCGCTTTTACCGGGAAAATCTAAAGAAAAATATGTACATGTATGTGTACGAGCAATATATGGATTGGAAGAGCAAAAATAAAGTGAATTCGCTGTCGGAGAATGTTATAATGGCTTATTTTTTGAAATTATCCAGCCATCTACGTTATGGTGTTAAAATACATTAAATTTGCCGGCCAACACGTTTAAAATTACTTAGAACAATTGTGCCAATTGTAATGTCAATTATTATATGTCCATTAAGTAATAATTAAACTATTTTTCAATGATTTTTCCTTTTATTTTTTCGCAAATGTATTAAAAAAGTCGTTCGATGCACGTGCGGAATTGTCATTTCACTCGTCCCTATAGTTGACCCGCGCCTTCGGCTTGGGTCAACAACCCGGGACTCGTAAAGAAATGACATACTTTCCGCACTTGTATCGAAATATACTATAGTGAATATAGGTAAGCCTACATAGGTGAATGTTTGTAGGCTCGGTTCAGCGGCGGCGCGGGCGCGAGCTCGGCGGCGGGCTGGCTGCGCGGCTGGTCGCTGGTGCTGCACGGCACGCGCGCGCCGCCCTACGCGCAGCTGCAGCCGCTGGACCCGCACTCCAAGCTCGCCGTCGTCAAGAAGGCGCACGAGGACAACGCGACACCCAACTAGACTCCGATGCAACGATCTAGAAATGAGACGCTCCCACTTCTGATGTTCTTTTTTTTTTCGTTCCCAAGCCGCTTTGCAAACAGCTCGTGAGCGTTTACAGCCCGTTCACACTAGTCGTAAGTCGCATATGACTAAAAGTCGAATGCTCTGGTCACCATACACTTTATATGGAGCTGTTCACATTGGATGAGACGCGATTTTTAGTCTAATACGACTCAAAAAACCATGCGACGGGCCAGCGCCCGTTGTAAGACTAAAAATCGCGTCGAATCGTGCTAGCATAGGTGCCTGCTTGTTGCTGTTCACACTAGTCGTGCATCTAATCGACTTGGTCGTTAAAAGTTGCTTGTGACATTCTAAAATAATTAAAGAATTTTCGTTCGTCATTTTTTAATTCATGTATTAAATTTTTATAACTTCCTAAAGTCGATCTTTCTGTTAGGATTGGGTGCATCCAGTATTTTCGTGGAATTGACTTTTTTTCAACTTTTTTAATTTTCTTCGTAAGTAGTAGAGCACAACAAGTTCTTCGTCGGCGTCCATCTCGCGAGTTCGCTACGTACCAAATGGCGCGAAACTACGACCTATACGACTCGCGACGCAGTGTGAACAGGTACATCAGACTTTCGACTTTTAGTAATATGCGACTTACGACTAGTGTGAACGGGCTGTAAGCGTTTCGTTATGATGCTACTCATAAGCGCAGCGTAATCCCCGCGTACGACGAGAGCAGTACGAGCATGAACATTTTCAAACATGTCCGCAGACGAAGCGTTATTGCAGCGAATCGGAGGAGGCGTAATTGTCATATTGTTATGCGTAGCGTCATAACGATACGCTTACGCTTACGAGCCGTGTATCAAGGGTCTAACTCAGACCATGGCACCTATATGAGCCCATAAAAAGTAGTGTCAACATTTCCGCTTATACGCCGCAACATTCCGGAAATCGTCCCTGTGGAAACTTGGACTGCGGACTGCGGACGAATAATAATTATCTTAGGCGTGGACCGCGGTCCATAGACAGTACTGCGGTCAGCGTACAACTGACACTATTGGTGCCAAAACAATCATTTTTGACACCAGTAAACTGTCGACATTTTTTCGCAAGATCCGCTGGATTCTTTGTATGAATCTATTGACTATGGTGATGTTCAGAGGTTGCTTGATTAGATTGGGGTACTTTATATTATGAAGCTACTATTCTTTTGATTGGATGGACCCTTAAGTACCTATTTTTCAGACTTAATTGAACGTAAAATCGATACCATGGTGGGTAAATACACTCCTGGATGCCTTTTTTTCATAATAATTGTATGTCTCATGTAAGTGAAATGTGATGTAAATCCATATTGGAGCAGCAAGCGCTAAAAACTTCCGAAATGTGGTTTGCATCATTGAAAGCAGTTAGAAAAATTGATACGCGCGTGCCTTCAATATAGAATTAATTTATCTACCTCGTAGATGGATGTCACTTGTCACTGAACATCTTCTCATTTCTAGATCCATGACGATAGGCTGCAGATATTAATATCTCTAAAGTACTTCTATTCCTATAACTCATCTTTTCTACACCTTCGTAACTTATAACGTTTTCTAAATTATATTGAAATCGATGCATCAGTCATACAGCAAAATATAGACCAATCCTTTGATATTTGGATGACGGATAAACTTTTCTCGACTTTAAAATCGATAGTATATATATATCGATATTTAAAGTTTAGTCTTTGTCGACTTCATTATATAACCTTATAGCACACACTGATCTTATTCTTTTATGTATCCTTAGAAAATAACACAAAATCAATCGCCGGGCCGCTAGCATCTACAAGAAACAAGAAGTTTTATCGAAAACGGCTCCACCGATTTCGATAAAACTTCTTGTTTGTTAATAGAGCCATCTGCTGTACGATCCTGAGCACTGATTGGTTAACTTTTGCATTAGTTGTACAGCGTAAGCGCCGATTGGCTGTTGATGGTTGTATTGCCATGCCCGGCGATGTTTGGGCGATGTCCAATTTTACAAGAATCACCCATAACAACATGGAGTGTGTGGAAGGTACTTCCTGTATATTTCATTTGTAGTAATATAAAATTACTCGTTAAATCAAACGATTAAATACCTAATGAAATTAATTAGTTGAGCAGGGGCCATGAAAAAAGTGGAAAAACTATAAAATATTTTCAACTAGGTACATAAAATAAGTTTCTAGAAAAAACATACTTTTCAATAGATAATAATTTTAAACAAATATTTTTATTGCAAACATAATATTGTTTATTTATGAAATATACGATTAAAGTATAAAAAAGCTTAAAATTTAATAGCGGATTTTTTTGTATCAATATATAAATATCCATATTACGGGTATGTTATTTCTAGTCATTACACTGCATTTAATTTTAAATGAACAGATGGGTTTGACACAAATTAATATGTAAGTTTATAAAATAATAAAAATGTTTTAAATTTTGTTCATCTTCTCTACATAATAGATATTATTAGCATTGATCATAATATTGTCCGAAACATATCAGAAATGAAAAACTGCAAGACGGTTATTTAAAAAACGCTATAATGCTTATATAATAATAAATATTACTTATAGCCATTTTATATACCTGATGGTTTATTGTAAAACTACGAAGTTGAACAAGATTTATCAATACATAAGTATTTTTATTTCGATATAAGTTATTTAAGTCAAGTTTTGAGGTCACCAAGTAGAAGAATCAATGTTTATATTAATAAGTATATACTTACATATTGTTATGTAGGTAAATTACTTTGGATTCCCTATGATAATAACTTTGCTATGTTTTCAGGCCAGATGTACCTAATTTATATACAGATTTTCTTCTATTTGGTGTATAATATAAAGCACCGATTACACTGGTCTTTTTCGCGCTTCGATTTTATCAGGGGTTTCAAGAAACCTGGTGTTAGGCCAATTTGATCGTAGCTAGAGTCATTCATCTGTTGTGTTTACGATTGTGTTTTTATAATTATTTAAATAATATGTTACTAGGAATTTTAAAAATTATCGTCGAAACTTCAAATGGCCTTTATTAACCCAGCTAATTGAAGGACATTTGAATAATTATTATTATTTTCAAAGCTAATACCCCAGCTTTGGGTATATGCGTTGAAGATATTATAGACTATTAGCACAATTAAAAAAATCACTCATCAAGGACCTTACTCTGTATGGTATTGACAGGTGCGGAAACCATTTTTGACGACAAATTATAAAAAAAAACTGTGATTTTCTTTCGCATAATTATTATGAATTCAGTTTTCGAATGTCATAACATATTGAATAATGAGTAAATACCTACGTAGGGGACGTGACAAAGTCGAAAGTCATACAGTGCAATCAATATTTAATTACATTTGTTTAAAATTACTTTACCTTTCAAATACATGTGGTAAACTGTTGCGTAATAATACTAAATGTCCTATAGTACTTCACTACAGTGTCTCTTTGGGTAAAATAGGCTTGAAGACTACACTAAACCTCGAGAAGCTAAAAAGTTTATACTATTTCTAAAACGTATGCCAAAAGGTAATAAAGATCAGATCGTGGTTCAGTGTAGCCTCAGCTTTACGATAAAATCCATCTAAGTATAAAAAGCTGAATAAAATCCACTTTGAGAGCCAACTTAAGAGCGGGCTCTTTAATATATATTTTCTTAAATAAATATTAAAATTTGATGAACTTAAGTGTTTTGTTCCAATATATCCAAAATGCTATAAATTAACTAATATAGTTTTGTAAAGGCATGCATTCGTAGTTTTATTGAAGAGTAGAAGAGACTAGTTTAAGTCAAATCATATAAAGAGAAAAATCTATTAATGTAATAACTATTATAGAAAATATAATGTGATTCGGTGTTGTATTTGAATTAAACGTACGTTTTTGTAATTGATCATCCTTTCCCTTTATTAATCTTACATAATATTTACCTCTAAACCAAAACAAACCGCCATAGTAATATGACCGATTAAGAGTGGGCTTTAAATCCTTTTTTTCAATACAATTTTTAATTGTTAATATGCTTATATTATATGCTAAATCAATGATCATGGCGCACTTTCAGAGGCTGTCATTAGGATTCGAAAATAAAATCTTACGCACAGGCATCTTTCTTTTACGTGGTCGTGACTTTTTCTTCTATCGCGGGCCTTGAGCGTGGAGACCGAATCCAGAAATTCCGTAACGAAAATAACCTAACACTTTTTAGTTTTGCCATCTATCGATGAATAGCAGAACTTTTAATGACTTTTTGAAATATCACGCTTGTCTCTTTAGTTCAGCTACTCGTCTCTAGGTGGCATTGGTTGTATAATTATAATTGCATAAGTTGATAAAAACAGCTATGCAATAGCTTTACCGCGGCAGTCTCCGAGTGCCACACGTCTTTTTTATTATTACGAGTTCGATCATGACTTTTATAATACATTTGCTCAATAATTTGACATTTCCATGTGTGTTTAGCGTGCGGAAAGTTATTTGGAATATGGAATTAACTCCACCGATATTGTATATAAGACAAAAACTGCATAAGATGGAATTTCGCCCCCGAGAAAACTGATTTGTTTTTTACTAATTCCCATGTAGTAAAACCCTCGCCTTCGGCTTGGGCTTGGTAATGACAGCTCGTTTGCAAAATCCTGCTTACTACCATCGTATCGCAGTGTACTATTTTTTTCTGCTTGACAAGTCACGCGTAGGCTGCATTTCGTGAAATGAAATGTTTAATGAGCTCTCCACACTCACGCGCGAATTCAGGGAAAGCTTTGTTCGCGACGGATTCGCGCGTGAGTGTGGGGAGCCCATAAAAACGTCGCGGCATTCGCGTCTTTCTTGCAGACTACGTGAACCCAACCCCGCTCACGTCTATTACGTCACGCATACGTGAAGTGTGTGGTGAAATTGAGTGATTTCACACACTGTGTCACCAATACGCAAATCGCTTGGCTTGTTGCATATTTTTTTGCAATATGGTCATCAACTAAAACACTGAGATATAAATAAAAATTTATTTCATTAAAAAATATTATAACAATTTAATTCTATTTCTATTAATTAACAAATTAAACCGCATTATCCGATGTAATCATTTACATTTCTTACGTATTTTAACTAGGTAACTTATAATTTCTAATTAATTATCAAAGTGCATTTTGTATTTTATCATCATACCTACACTACTTAAGATGAGTATTAGGTCCCTCAAGTAATAATTATTAAGTATGTATGTATTTATATAGCTTCGCTAATGATGAGATTAATAAAGTGTGGATTGGCAATCAATATGGTTTAATAAGGCTTTACTCAAACGTTGCTAATGAGGTAAGATGTATTGTAATAATCGTCTATCTATTTAAATTGGGACGACTTTTTGGTCATCGAAATAACAACTAACTTTGTGGCCTATCCGTAGATTGAAACTATTTTCTGTGTGTTTTATCAAGTAATTTAAGAATTAAGTGAATTTCGGTTTTTCATTAATCCCGCGGAAACCGTGGATTTTTCCAGGCTAAACACAACCTATGTTTAAATACTAGGTATAATCTATCTCCTTTCCAAATTTCAGACAAATCGGTTCAGTAGTTGCGGCGTGAAGGAGTAACAAACACACACACACACTTAAAACACAAACTTTCGCCTTTATAATAATAATATTAGTGTGATATAACTTACTAATATTTTTAATGTAAGTATTTTAACTAATATTTTTGTTCGTTTTAAGCTCTTTTAATAATTTACAGCTCTGCGGTTAAGTCATCTGCCATTTTTAACCGACTTCGAAAAACAAAAGAAAGAGGAGGTTCTCAATTCAGCGCGTACGTTTTTACTGCAATCTTTTTTCCCCATTGCCCTATGCCTAACTACTTAAACTTCAAAATATGAGTTGTTATTCGTGAAATCCAAGTAAAGCCTTGGCATCTCAAAGCATACTTTATAAATATCATCCTTGGCCTTTAAAGAAGCAACAGTGTCGTAGTTGCCTCAAAAGTGGGCACCAGTCTTACTTATAAAATAATATATCCTTAACTTTAATATCAACATTATATACAACAATATTATGCAATAAGGCACACATTATACAGATAACTATCAACTGACCCAAGAAACGAATACCTACTAGTAAATCGTACTGGATTTTTCTTTAGCTTATTTATGAATTAATTCGTCCCTGTCATTTTAAAACCCCGTTTTGTTCATAATTAATGCGTTTTTATTTCATCTAGACACCCATTTCATTGTATGGCCGGCCATTTTGAGTGTCCACACGTTCAGTGGTCCCGTTGAGCCCGTTCACGTGCCCACGGGAACTTAATTGTCAAAGATCTGAAACAAAATAATACACATATCAAACCCACTTACGGCTTACCTATACACACAGGTTTAAATAAAAAATCCTAATTCTAAATATCGTAGAAACTAAGAACGAACTACGAATAGGACTCTACAAATTTTTGTAAAAACAAATTAATAATTTATTATCTCTAATATATGATTATTCTGTGTAACCAAAATACGGCACACTGAAACAGTGTAATGTGTGAGTATATCTTTTCATTGTTTGAACCAACTTTGACAGACACCTTATCGTTAAAATACTATGATTGCTTGATCATCTTTGAGAGACACTTTATCGTTAAATACGGCGGTCTCAGCTTTGTCTTTCGTCTTAAGACAAGGGTCAAACCGCCGTATTTAACGATAAAGTATTTGTGACAGTTAGTTTAAGCAACAGTGTTACTGGTCTCGTCGATGGCTGTGAACACCGATGGCTAGTCCCGAAGTATTTAATTGATAACTCTTACCCATAGTTTCCTGCTGCAACTCTAGTTTGTAGGCGGGGTTGTCGTACGGTGGCAGAGACGACTCCCGGGGCGCTGTTGGCACAGCTGAAACGACACCATCTAGTAAGCGACACTACGGAACGGACTTTTCTCTTATATACTATCTACTCTTTATTTAATCGCGGATAATAATTCAAGCTAGACTACTAATCTAGCAAAAATTCGATACGCCATGTTAGATGCAAGAAGTCTCATGTTATATCTTTCCTTGTTCTTTAACAGGCTTTCTCAAAGTTTTGGTTCCGCGTACCCCCATTGAAGATTCCATGTGAGAGCGAACCCCTAATCCTTTCACCCCCAAAACACAACTTTTTGTAACAAGAAACGATGAGGCAAGCAAACCGTTAATCTGATGTTAAATGATTGATACGCATGCCCATGCCAGATGCAATGCCAAGTCCTATAATTTTGCATTGCGATACCAAACGACACACTGCACTGCGTTCATCACCCTGAGAGTCTTGAGACATAATAGTCCAGTCAATTTAGACATTCGAAGTTACTTAAATTCCCACCAAGCTGAAAATCGGTACGATTGTTTAAAATATCATTTAAAATAAAATTTGAAAGTTCCCCATATTTCCCCTGTAAGGAAAATTTTTTATTCAAGGTCAAAGGTCAAAAAAATGAGTTTTTCGCGATTTTCAGCAAAACAGTAAGTTTTATCATAAAAATACCTTAGACAAAAATTGTAGATCATAAAATTATCTACAAATAATTTATTTATACTTTTTTTTCTACGAGCCACCGTTTTTGAGATATAACTATTCAAAAAGTTGTAAAAGTTGTAATCGTCATAATATGCACACGTTTCCTCGCCACCGCCGGAAAAACCACGTTTCGCGCCGGTTTCCATTCCACCACGGTTCGCCATTTTTTTTTACCTTTGACCTTGAAGAACAATTTTTTCCTTACAGGGGAAATATGGGGAACGTTCAAATTTTATTTTTAATGATATTTTAAACAATCTTACCGATTTACAGCTTGGTGGGAATTTATGTAACCTTACTCTTATTTTTTGGTCTAATTTGACCGGACTATAAGTTCTTTGGCCTCTTTTTCCTCAGTAACTACGTCGGCGTACAGCGCACTTCAAACCAAAACATAGCATAGTGCTACGTAGTGCTTTTATGGGGCACACAACACCATTCTGAGTTGGGGCCCATTCCTGGGTTGTGCCACACATGACAAGCGGTGTCTGGTGCTGCCATCACCCGGGCGTAATTGGTCTTTATTGCCCAGGTGCGGGAAGCTTCAGGTATGGTTTTAGTATAGTCACGGAATGAAAAGGTTCGTCACCTTAGTGTCACGGGTTTCGCTTGCAATTTAGTGCAAGCAAAAACATACTAGTGCAATCGACCAGTGCAAACGAATCACTTTGTAAATCGACGAACCTTTTCATTCCGTGTCTGTACATAAGTGCGTACATTTTTGTAATGTGTGTTATAATTGGTAATAAAGCATCTCTCTTTCTCTCTTTCTTTGCTTGGTCTTAGAAGAATTCCTTTCCTAAATAAGATTTTTTTTTTATAATAAATATTAATAATATTTTTTAATAATAATAATAATAAATAATATTTTTTTTTTAATAATACGGGACATTTTACACGTCGCAATCTAGCCCCAAAGTAAGCGATAGCTTGTGTTATGGGTGCTAGATGACTGATAAATATACATACATACTAATATACATGAATATAATATATTGAAAAACACCCAGACACTGCAAAACATTCATGCTCATTGCTCATCACACAAACATTTACCAGTTGTGGGAATCGAACCCACGACCTCCGGCGCAGACGGCAGGTTCGCTACAACTACGCCATTCGGTCCTCAAAAAAAAAATAGCGCGTATCCTCAAAGTTGCTCACACGTGATCGGCACAGACCGCGGGCGATGTCGGCGCACCACAACTAGCAGCAGCAGCACGGCAGCAAGGGCGGCAAGCGCGGCCACCACGCCGACCACCACCAGCGCCCCGTAGTAGTCGCCTCGGGGGGGACTGCGGCTGCCGGCCACCGACGACGCTTCTATTACATCTGCGGAATAGTACATTTCGATGCAAGTGTGGAAATTATGTCATTTCTGTACAAGTCCTGACGACCTCCCTAGCGCAGTGGCGGCGCGCTCGGATTCGAGTGGGAGGTCGCGGGTTAGATTCCCGCCACGGGCCACTTTGGAATTTTATAATTCCTAAATTGGCTCAGGTCTGGTCTGGTTGGAGGCTTTGACAGTGGCTAGTTACCACCCTACAAGCAACGACGCACCGCCAAGCGATTTAGCGTTCCGGTGCGATGCTTGTAGAAACCGTTGGGGTAAATTTACTTTCCCTCCCAAGTTAGTACGATAACATCGCTGCATCATCACTTACCATCAGGTGAGATCGCAGTCAAGTACTAACTTGTATAGAGTAAAAAAAGAAGTCCTGTGTGCTGATTTGTATCGTTCAGTTTTTTAGTTAGTAACCCTCACTGGGCTATTAACTAAGAAGACGGAGGTAAAAATCCTACTTTTGTATTCTTTTTGCACAAGTTAGCAACTAGCATGGCATGGTATGTTGACATGATACTTGGTAACTTGTGCAAAAAGAATCCAAAAATAGGGTTTTTGTCTCCGTTTGAATAATGCAGAATTAGCCCGCTAGTTTATTGTCCCATTTGATCTCCACAGCACATGGGATCTTAGTGTGGAGATCACAGGCTTCAATTATTGTGCTTATTTTGTACCTATGTAAAAAAATAATAAATAAAAAGTAAAAATATATTGATAAGTACGAGTGGAAATGACACTACCGCATTCCGCAAGTGCATTGAACGAAGTTTTTAATACATTCTTATATTTAACGACCTCCTTGGATCAGTGGCGCGCCCTCGGATGTGAGTGGGAGGTCGCGGGTTCGATTCCCTCCACGGGCCACTTTATAAATTAACTCGGTAGACTTCGTACAGTTAGTTACCCCCCTACCAGGGAAGACGCACCGTCAAGAGATATAGCGTGACGGCACGATGCTTTGTAGAAAACCGTTAGGAATTGCTTAGTTACTCTACCAAGTTAATACGATAACATCATCGACTGCATCGTCACTAACCATCAGGTGAGATCGCACTCAAGTACTACTTATGTAAATAATTTGATCATTAAAGTACTCGCAAGTCACTTGATATGTCAAGATCTTTAATATTTTCGTCTGTCAATATTTGCTTATGAAGTGGGATAAATCACATTTTTCGGGGAAATGCCCTAAGCACTAACAAAAATCGCATATGAGTGTATTGAATTTAGAGAAAAGTTACTTACTGTCAATGGATTCATGCGAGCCGATTGGTTTAGTATGAATATCCAAGACGTTACTGGTCTTCACTTTTCCATTTGTCAGGAAAAGTTCTAGCCACACACGGCATCTGAAATAAATATCCACAATTAAATCCACGTTTCTAGTAGTTATTTCTATGAGACTCAAGATTGTGAAAACTTATCAAGCACATTTACAAGATCATTCACTTCTGAGTGCTTCACAATTCTGCTAACAGGAGCCGATAGAGAGTAATCGGCTTGCTAAAGCAGCTGTGGCTGATCATTCAATTCTACCAAGACTGAATGAGTAAGAAGAAGAACCTGTCTCACTGCGACTTCCTAAGAGAGAGATTGTTGTACTGAGTGGTAAATTAAGCGCCTAACTTACTTTGAGTCAGGCGTAAGTCCAGTCAATGTGATAGCTGGAGGCGAATCTCTTCCAGCGAGGCGGAAAGCATCGTGTTCCTTCCTGCTCTCCCCACAGGCGTGTGCCGCTCGATACACTCGCACCCAGCGCTCCGCTGGCACGGGTATACCTCGCCACGTGATCTCTACCGCTTCCGAGCCCACTTCCTTCACTTCTACTGTCACAGACCAATTGTAAGGATCTGGAATGGCATTAAAAGAAGGTTAGACGTACTCGTATATATTGATACGGCCCGGAGTTAGGAAATTGGCGGTGTAAATCCGCATGCCTCAGAAAGCACGTCGTTTCTACGCCTGGTCACGTTGAGCTATCGTCTTAGATTACGACAGTGAATAGTGAGTGCACCTGTGCCCAACACACCCTTATCAGATAGAAAACCTCTACAGATATTGACTGCTGGGTAGGTTGGGAGGTCAATATTTTTTTTCATCTCATGTTTATCAAGGGTCAGTGACTATATGTGCCCAAAAGCTGCCACTATTCAAATTGAGTTACTTGTAGACCTTCCTTCTGAAAAGACAAGACTTACTTCCTTGGCACAGAAAAGAAGAAGAGAGGATTTGGTTTCTTGATCAATGGAGGGAATGCTTTAACTTTAATGGAGGGAATAATCATTTCATCAACCATTATGGTTGACTTGGGTTTACATTGTTTTCATCTGCAATCCCATAGCTCCAAAGTGACTCACCGACATACGGTGCAGTAGTGAACTCTACATTCCCAGGGTCGAAGAGTTCAGTGGTCGCTCGCGGCGGGGGTATCAACACAAGCGAGGCCTCGTATCTGCTGCCCGGTCGCAGGTCGTGAAGGTCGGCAGCCGACCGGCCGTGGTGGAGGAGCTCTGTCATGCTGAATATCGGAGTACCGGTTGGACGGTATCTGTAACATAAAAATCCAAGTACAGTTCAACAAACTTATTTAGCCCCGTGAAGGTGTCGCTGTTGACGATTGTGGTGGAAAAATACTACTTTCGAGGAGCTACACCACAGGACATGCTATGGACTTGAGTACAGCTGCACAGGGGGCACACACCGACGAAGGAGTACATAACCTGATAGCTCCCATGCTGTTTCCCTGCTCCCATTTTGAGAGTGATCATGAGGAAAAGATAAGAAAGGAAAAAGGGAGAAAAGGAAAAGGACAGAAACTAAGGGGAACGCGAAAGTAATGCTAGGCAGTTCCGAGCTGACTTAGGTGACGGGGGAAAGAATGGAACATTCTGACTCACCTCACTTGAATGCCGTCAATGAATTGCAGTTCTTCTTCAGTGAAGTGCCTCCAACTAACGTGTGCTGTTGTGTCGTTTACATCCACGACTGTCAGCTTAGCATCGATCTTCCTTCGCTTCTCTTCAGGTGGAAGCACCTGAAATTAATGTTTATCAGAATTTGGTAAAGGTTATATTACGTAGTAACAAGCCGCGGTCAAAACCCCCATACAGCTAGATATAACTTAAGCCAATCTAGAAAATATAGGCAACCTACAGACTTAAATTGGATTATGCCACTTCCAAACCATTTCACCTTCAAAACAATTTCAAATGCATTCTGCCGGTTTTGCTTATTGTATTGTAATTATTAGCGTTCAAAAACACTAACTGTTACTTACCGTAGGTAAATCTTGTGTGCGCACAGTATAAATATCACTTTCAGGTTCCACAGGAAGATTGTGCAGGTAAAGCTTTCCTCTGATCTTGTAAGTGGTCGAGGGTTTCAAGCCTCCTAGGCGGAACTCTAATCGTGGCGTAGTCAAGACTTCGTCTGCTGGTGCAAACACTTGTGAATACCATTGGGATATATCTTCTTCCCTACAAAGAAAGTATACATTTGATTATCTGTAAAAATGGACAGTAAATGAAATGGTAGTAAAACCAAAAAAAGTGTTTCGGTTGGTCAAACCTTCATAAGCAGATATGGATGGTTTCTTGAAAGATTCGTAAAAACTGATTAGCCAAATTTACTGTTTGCATTTATTGAGGCACTCAAGGCACAGATTTTTCTGCCGATTTTACTACGGTTTTACGCAATCAAACCTGAGTTCAGAGCTTAGATCGGCTTAACCTTTCCCCCGTCAAACGCTTAGGGCTTGTGCCCCAGATTTTCGTAGCTCGCCGCGTCAAGCGCACAAACCCTGTGCTCGGGTAGTTTCTTGTCATTGGCCGATTAATACTTAAATGGCCGTTTTATATTTTTAGAGACGGCTATTGGTAGCTTGTGAGTGTATGATTTTTGAATGAAATGACGTTTAGAATGTTGGTACAAGTATCAGAACTATTTCACAATAAATTATTTTTGGAACGTTAGTCATGCGCGTTGCGGCGCAAAATGGCGGACGCGCGGTTACTTGTTGTTTGTAAAATGGTTTATTATAGTGAAACAAATGAGTTTTGAATCAAACAAATGAAGTTTATTGATAATGGTAGTATGTATTTAGTGTTTAGTGTGGCCTTGTTCGTAAATATTATCAAACAATTAGTGAAATGAGACGAAATATTTGCAGCCTACGAAATTTTTGCAGTCTTCATGTAAGTTTTACCTACACTATATTTACATTTCGGAAATAACTTTTTTGGTGTTTTTACAGACATAAACAAATATATATTCAAGTAAATCATTTCGTAACGAACAAAACTGTAGAAGATCATGTCAAAACCTATAAGCATAATTGAGATATATAGAATTAACTAAATGCATGCGCAAATTTTTTTATTGTTTTTGCAACAAGACAACAAACGCCAAAACTTTTTGAGTCACAAATGATGGAAATATAACTTAAAACAGGTTAGGACTCACGAAAGATTATGATGATAAATGAGACATTTTTTTATTTCAAAGTATGATATCAGCATGAACGAAACTTACGCAGTATCAGTATATCTCAAGTCTATACTGCCACGTAGACCAACTAATACAGGTGGGAGCCCAAACAACATCTTAATGCTCGTTGGCGAGTCTCCTTGTAAGGATAGCACAGCAAGCTTTTTATTCTCATCGCCATAGCTCGGTACGGGTAAACCTGGAGGAAGCCCGTTTAAACCCGGTTCCAGAGGGTGCACAGGACGATGGATGTTGTTCTGCTCGTAATCAGGAATCTCTTCTGGAGGATATCGATTCTCAGGAGGTATGGTCGGCAGGAATGGAGGTGATTGTAAATGTGGTGGAAGCTTTGCGGGGAATCCTGGTGAAATCTGACCTGCAATTTAAATACGACATTAAAAATTTTATGCTTGTTAATGTTGATACAAATCCACAAAGGGGAAGTGAAGTGCCAAGCGTGGCGATTATATCTAATAAAAGTAATAATGTAAATGGTGTGAAAGAAGCAGGGTATAATTTGAATTTGTGGTTAGTTAGTTACTGTTAATCTACAGACATGGATGTTTACAGTATACGTAAAGATGAAAGTCACTTCTGTCATAAAAAATAAGGTGTATAAAAAGGTAAGGCAGTAAGGTAATAAGGCCATACAAAATAACATTCAATCCAAGGCTAGGTCACTGACCTGCCGCGGAAGTATCGTGACTTTTGTCCGCTGATCTTCCAGTGTTTCTGTTCACTTCAGATTCTATTTCCATTTGGTTGAGGAGTCTTTCAAGATCAAGGGACGAATACGCTTTATTAGGAGCACTTAGATCGTCTTTCGTGCTTGGATTAAACATAGAATGCAATTCGGTCTTGGGATTGAACACCTTGTGCAAAATAGTTTCATAAGGATTGGCGTCTTTCGTCAATAGATGCGTATCAGGGTATTTGTTCCATAAACTTGATTTAACATCTTTAATCTGCATTAGAGTCACATGTCCAAGGGAAGTCTGGGACTTGTGGTCGGGATTGTCATTTAGATTGGGCAGCAAGTTGATGGTCATATGATCGTTTTTGGACTTATTCTGAAGCATAGGGTCAAAATAAGGCTGATTTGACCTTGATTTTTCATTGCTAATTGCTGGATCCCTTATTTTATATGGTGTGTGGGAAGACTTTTTATCATAAACAGGAAGAAAGAAATTCAAGTTATTTACTTGAGATAGTGGAACTTTTTTCACGTTTGGATTAGCATACATTTGCTTAACAAATAAGTCGTGAGGATTCAAATACATTATGGGCTTCATTGCATCAATATTCATATTATTTTTAGAATCATTTATAAAGTCACGAAGTTTGCTTTCATGAATGTTCATTGGTGTGCGGAATGAATTCATATCGAGAGCTGAGCTGCGATGAAAATTTTTGAACTGATTGGATAAAATTGGTCCTTTCGAATGAGACGACATTATATCCCAACCATTATTATTAGAGGTCCTAGGGAATTCGGGATGTATTGTTTTAAATGGAGAATCAATATCTTCCGGAGTGAATACTGTAATATTGTTAACCTTTATTTGTTCAGGTGATTTATCTAGATCAATAGAGTCGTTGTAAATACTGTTCGGGAAGTTTTTGACAGGGTTGAAATGTTTGTAAAAATTCGTTTCTGTTGTCATAATAGGTGTGGGTAGTAGGTAATTGGTAACTGATGGTATTGCAGGTGTGATTGGCGTCACATAATTGGTTACAATTTGTTTGTGAGACGGCATGCCATAGGTCTGAAAAGTCGATGCATTCATGTTTCCAGCTGTAAGCAATAATGTGTGATGAATGATTAGCAAACATGCAACTTGTATTACGAAGCTAATGACACGGATGAATGAAAACTAGCGCGAATGATAACATGCTTGATTTAGAGTATAATATGGAGTGTAGTCACATAAATACGGCACGTGTGGATAAATGATATTGAAACTATTTTTCCTCACAACAGCGACAAAACAATTCTGTGAAATAATTTTGTTTGTGGTGTTTACCAAATTTATTCAATTCCTGTTAAAAAAATGACGGTGACGAAATATTTCTTGATTTGGAACTAAAGTTATGGTCGTTCGAAAAAGCACAGCAAAACGATCGCGTGAAAATGTATCAATCGTTAAAGAACTGCATCAATTTCAATATGTGATATGTTCTTATTGGTCCAAACCACATTTGCACACTTGCAAATCAAGTTTGACATTGATACAGTTCTTTAACGATTGATACGTTTTACGCGATACACTTAAGTAGTTGGCCAGGCATACTTTAATTTAACATTATAGCAATTGCTTACCATGGGGCACACAACCCCACTGCTTGCAGCAGTCATCATCAGAGATATTGACGGGCGCCGGTCGATGCTGAGGCGGACATCTTAGAGTTTGAGGTGGTATCGGTGGCAGAGGATTGCACGCCTCTTGGCAATCCAGTTCACCATTCTCACAGAAACAATGCTGCTCACAACCAGTTAACTCTAAAGGTACTTCACTCCAATTTGGAATTCTAGAACAAGAGTCAAGTCTTTAAAAACATATCAAATCAAATCATCTAAAAAAGTAATCAGTAATAGATAACACCATTATTGAGTTCAGAAAAACTAAGAGGTTCTCAATTTGAAACGAGCAGTGTATGTTTTTTACCAATTATTATTACCGACCGAAAACAAAAAGAAAGAAGAAGTTCATATATTTTTTTTATATTTGTACCAAAATGGTGACAGTTCTAATGGACAAAAAAAACATTGGTTTCAATTTTGTTGCGCACAATTTCTGAACTAATTAGTTTAAATTTGACGCATCTGAAAATAGGGCTATCCTTTTCAAAATGCTCCCAATGGAAAAGGGTAAAAAGGGAACACTATTTTTATAGGCATCAAATTAGTTTAGTTTAGATATTATGCACAACCTCAGAATACAGGTTTATTCTGTATTCTGAGTGCACAACATAATTTTTCCTTCGTCTCAATAATAGCATTTTTGTTAATGTATAATATCGCGAAAATGTTTGCCGCTATGTAATATTACTTCATAGGTAATAAAAAAAATATTAAGCAAACCCACTTACGCCACGCCATTGAAATGACAAGTTCCATCACTCAGACATCGTGCAGTCCTTGGACAGCAGTTGGGGGGTTGAGGTGGAGGGTTTGGAGCCCATCGCACGCAACCCTTCGACACAAGCTCCAGGCCCACGTGTGAGGGACAAATGAGGGGGGCACACTCTCTAGTGTCTGCGCCTGTGCACTCGCATAGTTCCGTGCAACCGATTTGGAATTCATCACCTGAAAATTAATTAAAAACAACCATTTCTTTATACGGCAAGTGTTGGTGTCTCGGAGTCGTTTTCATATGTCTTCGATTCAGAAAAATGAACATTTGCTGCTGTCAATTTAACCCCCGTTTTGAGCAACTTATCTGCCTAGCTCAGCGGGGTGTTTCTCGTAAATTTTGGAAATCTCCCAAACATCGCCGATAACCACAGCGATGCAACCATGATCAGCCAATCAGTGCCTTGGCTGCATAATCAAGGCTGCATAACCAATCAGTTACTACGCGGCTCGACAGATGCAAGCATTAATCAATCAGTGAACAAGATGTAACTTGTTCGATGCCATTAGTTTTTTTGCTGTTTGTCATGGTAAAGCATCTAGTATTTTAGACATCATTCTCTGCGGAGATTGTACTATGATTTTATTGAAACAAAAGAAATTCCAAAGCTTTCAGGCAAACAAATTTTTATTATATTCACTAAAATCGTCACGGTTTTTTTGAAATTATTTTTAATTACTTACCAACTGCATAAAATTCTCCGTCGTGATAACAACCAACCTTCGTAGTGTTAAACGTCTCTTCTACGGGGACTTCATTGCCAGCATCAGAGGCTGTTATTGTGAAATTGAATTTGGTTCCAGTTTCTTTAGTTTTGATTATATAATCTTTGCCTCCTTCTAGATTTAGAATTAAGTTTGAATACTTCAATTCTACATCACTGTAACTTTTTCCACCATCGCTGCTCAATAATAAATGTATGGGGTCGTCACTTTTGTTTAAATGAATAAGGTTTACTTGAACAGTATTGTTCTGTAATACTTTTATAGAGCCGATAGGTTCAGTTAATACTAAAGGACGGTGTGTAGTCTGTGGATTGATTAAATCTTCTAACTCTTTCGGTATCTGCAAATATAAGTGATCTGCTATTAGATCCTATGTTCTCGTTTGCTGCAGCTGAATATTGTAGTCTTTTCATACAAAATTTACGAGACTTGCCTCTGTCGTGGTTGTGGTAGAACTGGTGCTATTATCGACAGGTTCTTCGTGGACATCTTGAGAAACGTCGCAAATTTGTACTTCACAACACTCGTCATGTGGATCCTGTACGTTGATACATTTATCTGATGGCGGTAGACGCTTACACCTAAAATGAATAACAGACCAAGATTGTAGATTGCGAACATACAAGTACATTTAAGTCCACAACAGTACTGTTAGTTTTAAGAACGTTAAAATCCCGTTTGAACCTGACAAAATGCCGAGGCCACACGAAATTAACTTGCCAATCTACAAAAGCCATTTAAGATTCCAAACAGGTTCATCAATAAAAAGCTCGGTACAAACAGTTATGTACGGCGTCAATTTTGATATTAAAGTTTAACGAGATGAATGGCTCACATTAAAATATTGATGGACGACATAAATAAAAGGATCATTATTGAAGTAGCTTTAACTTAAATCGTACATACTGAGTACACTGAAGTTATATGCAAGATTTGATAACAGTTTCCGTATACAATATTATATGGCCCATGCGGGGTTATTCAAGAGGCGGAAAAACAAATTCCATAAAAACGCTTCATCTCAGTTGTAACTTGTAATAGCTAGTTTTTTTATCACTACTAATTCTTATGATATTCATATCTCCTTCCTTCAGAGTCTCTAACTCATCGTTGGACATCCCGAAGCCTTCTTACTGTCGAACCCATCCATGGTCTCTTTGGCAATATTGTTTTCAGCTGAAATTCTTGTTTTTTGCTACAATTACTATAATACAAATTGCAAACGTACTGTAATTAGCCATTGTATCAAAATACTACTAAAGTTTCAATGAATACTTTACGGTTTTTAGGGTTCCGTACCAAAATGGTAAAATGGAACCCTTATGGTGCGACTTTCTCCGTCCGTCTGTCCGTCTGTCTGTCCGTCACACTCGATTATTTCAGTAACTACCGGAGCTATCGATATGAAATTTGGAATAGTTGTGTATATTAGTGGCCCAATGACACTGGAATAAAAAAAAATGGAAATTATTTTTGTTCTTATTTAAAAAGGGGGGAAAATCGGAGGGTTGAAATTTAAAAGTGAGATAACTGTACTATGTGGGGTATCATATGAAAGGGTTTACTTTGTACATTCTAAAACCGATTTTTAATTATTTTTAGTCATGATAGTTTTTGATTTATCGGGGAAAATGTCTAAAAAAATACCGTTCCCCCCCCCTTATCTCCGGAGTTTACGAATCGAAAAATCTCAAATAATTATGGTCAATAGGAATTTACGTATATTTTACAGGAAAACTATAGCCAATGCTCTAAGTAGCATAGTTTTTTTGATATTAACAATAAACCTCTACAAACAAAGTTAGTTTTGCGGTTCATTAAGAAAGGTAATTATATTACCGTTTTACATCTTTGGTCGTTACAGTTTTGGTCGTGTTACATCTACATTAGTACGAACGAATCTTAAAAGTACCTAGCTATAACTACCTAAGCTTATTTTGCTTCAGTACATCTTGAGTACGGAACCCTCGGTGCGCGAGTCCGACTCGCACTTGGCCGGTTTTTTTATTATAGTGTTGTACAAGAATTGTGAGTGAAAAAGTGGACCGATGTTGTAGACATTTTTTGCACAGCGTTTTTTTTTGTAGGTTGCTTGGTACACAATGATGACTCACCTCGGTTTGCAGGTGACAACGGAATGCTCTTCGCAAGTGCACGTCTGTTCGCATCCGATGTTCCACTTGCCGCCCACGGGATACGTGTCATTGCCGTAGCGACACACCTCTACTGTCGTCTGTTTTGGGTCTAAGCAAAAATTAATTGCCGTGGTTATTTTGAAGTGTTCATCTACTTAAAAACTTTACCACAATAACGATTATATTGCCTGACTACATTTATTATTTTAATAGTAATAATTACAATGCATAATTACTTTTATTCTTCATTACATCTATCTTTTCCTAGCGTGTTTATGAATTCCGAAAAAATACTTCACAGTCGTCAGAGAGAAACCGAATGTTTAATAGTTTTTTTAATCTGACACTGTTCTTAATATTATTTTCGCAGGCCATTCAAATGTACTTGATCATTAATGTGTTCCCATATTATAGTTCGACATTAACACGTTGTATAGGAAAACATAGATTTCAAAGATGCTTATGACGAATACGAGTAAGTATAAAAAACATGGCATTCATGTAATCCGCAGTACGGACGAACGTGAGCAGGATGCACGAACGTCATTTCCATCTCTCTGAAACTTTGCTTTTGTAAAAACGCAACGTGAAATGTAGGAATTTTTAAAGAGAAATGCCAAACAATAATCACCTCCATTCCCAGTGGCGCATGCAATAATGGAACAGCATTCATCGACCGGTGACTCGAAACACAGGGGATCGTCGAGACGCCTGCCGCGACGTATGAATGGTTGTTTGCACCTCGGCGAGCAATCGAAAAGACCGCCCGGCGAACACTCGCAAGTCATATCACAGCCTCTCTCTATACGTTCGCCTATCTGAAGATAAACATTTCCAATGAATCCTTTTTTCAAGATAATGACCACGTCGAAGTTACTAACGATGCTTGGATGTGTGGATATTTGAATGTTACTCTACCAAGATTCAAGAGCATCGGTTATGAAAAAAGCCAAAGAAGCACACAAAAAGAGCAAAACGAGATCAGAAACAATATAATTAATTAATTCAATGAAAACAAACTACTATTTTGGGTGATATTTTGATCTCTAATTGTGTAGAGTCTAATCAATTTAAGGGAAATTATACCTAGATCGCGACCTCTTTAGAATTAAAAAAAAGTTAAATATCAAGTACGCCCATTAATTTTTTACTTCAAATACTATTAGCTTTACCAACCTTATACGTAACTCCATTTTCCTTACATGTTTCATGTTCATCTGATTTTTCGAATATTAGCATCGGATCAAAGGGCGCTTTGAGATTAGTGTAAAATTTGTCAGGTATCTGTTTATTTTTTGGTTCATTTCCCATCAGTTTTGGGGGTTCGTCCTCATCGTCGTTATCCATATTTACATCGCTAAGATCATCTAAAGCTTTTTTTGGTCCTTTGGTTTGATTGTGTAACGCTACAGCAAAATTGTGTAAGTCGTCGACATTTAAATTTAATAGCCTGGGTTTTGGTCTTGCTATAGATTCCGGAGCTTCATTACTTTCAGCATACGTTGGTGCTTCTGTTTTGTTTTCTTTTTCTACTATTTCAGATGTTGTGGATCTCGTTGGTGCATTCGTGGTAGTGGAAGTAGTTTCAGGAGTAGTTGCCTCTATCACTGGTGGTGTATCTATGCTATGTGTTAGCGTTGATGCTGATTCTTCATCTTCAGTTAGTTTACCTGTAAGTAATTAAACATTGTTATAGTTAAAATATATAGTGTTATAGTAGTGTTAGTGTATAGTGTTGTAAAAACCTAGGAAAGAGTTAAACTAAAATTATATTTTTCTTCTTTATTTTTAGGCACTCGTAACTTTATACCCATCTCGAAGTCTATTTTATAATTTCCTGGCAAGTAAGTTTCCATTGATTTTAAATAGCCTTTAGGTACCTTCCGTATAGAAACTGGCGTTATTAGCTAGTTTTATTAAAACCTAGTCTTTAAAGATTAACCAGATTAACCATTAACCAGATAAGAGATAAAAAAAACTACCGTGGGATTGATAGCAAACAATTGACACGAATCTTTTAACTATTGTTTTACTTTCTATAATCGACTGAAACTTGGTCAATGGCCATAGTAGATCCGTTATTGTAACCGATTTAACCGTCATTAAAGCACTATTGACATTGTCTGTTTTAAATTATTATGATAATCTATGAGATAAGAAGCTATTAAACAAAGCTGAAAATGATTAAAATCTTAATTTTGGTTTAAACTTTATATAGGCACTAATAGATAACTAGTTAAGGTTCAACTTTACCTACTAGTAAAGTGTAAGTACGTAGTTATGAATTATAAAATTATGCTAATTGTTATTCCCAGTAATAAGTAAGTCTACCATAAACGAGTTACAAATAATTTACATACCCGATGCACTGTTAGACTTTTACTTCTACTTTCTACGGAAAAGACTCTCCTATTAATTTCAACTGTTACTCGTTTCACGGATAGGTATCTACTATTATATTTCATCAAAAAAATATTTTTCTTTTAAAAAAATCTTTGCCTTGACAATATAATGACATCATAACGATGACTGATGAGTTGTAGATATAAGTTTCACTATGAGATACAATGTTTCTGATACACAGTTTCTGAAACAAAATCTAATGTGTAGAAATGTTTGTTGCAGAAACTTAGATTTATGGGAGCGATGGGGAGCATTGAAACATTGTTTAAGGAAACATATCTACGTGGAGTTTCAGAAACTGTGTAGGTAACTGTGAAGCATCGTAACACAGCGAATACGTGGCTTTATTCTTTTTTATTCTGCATTCAGATTTAAACCATAATACCACCGGCAAAATATAATTAAAAATGCTTAACGTCAACTTCGCCCCTGCCAGTCGAATACGAATTTATTTTGTAAACTTACAAGACAAAGTAGGCTATGGCATTAAATTTGGGGGAATGGCAGTTTCGTCTTCACATGTTTATTTTAAAAAATGTGCCTCTAAGTATCCATTTAAAGAAATTAGACCAAGTAGGGTGAACGCTCCTAAGCTCGGCCCCCCCCCCAAAGGTCGGCACTGCGTTCTATTTCTGTCGATAATAGTGTTTTGTTGCCACTTAGGCATAATGGGTATTTTTTTTTTAAAGTTTGCACCGATGGGTAATAAAGTTTCAAATATGGGAACACTGGGCTGCACTGCTTTTCGCCAGTTGCCGTTTGAACGAGCGAGAGTTCGTAAGTCGCGGAATCGCTTACAAAATTGCTAAATTCCGAGCGTCAGTTGGTAAGGAATAAATTACACATTATAGTACTTAGCACTTGTTGTTGCAATGTTATTGATTCTACGTAATATATTACATTGTTTTTTAATTATTTTAGGCGATTTTTTTGCACATTTGAAGAAAAAACAGGGGTGCCGGACTTAGGAAAATCAGTAGTATGGAGTACCTTAAGTCGGCAGGGGATGCCGACTTAAGGATTTGGGTTATTCCTAAGGTCGGTCCCCTTAGTATAACTTGGTATTATTTATAAGGAAAACTGTCTGATTGTTTGTAGCAAAAAATAATTGTTCTGTAGATAGGTAATAATTTATATTTACATAAGATAAAGTTCGTATACTCAATTGTTATTAATTCGTATAATTTATGTTTTTCGGAGAGTATTTTCAAAGTGTTCCTAACTGTTATTTTTTATGTGAAAATAATTTGATTTCCTACTTATCGCTTTTTATATAAACATAATTAAAACTGTTTAACTTTTTACACTGTTTTTATTTTTTAGACTATGTTATTACGTGCATGGAGACTATAATAGTACTTAGTATCCGTTTATACATTAGCTAAGTTTAATCATATTAATAATTTTTCAAGAAAATCATTTATTCTGCAAGCAAAGTCAGGCTGTGTTGCATGTTTTCCTTCAGACGCTATTGAAAAACGAGAGGGCCGACTTTGCGAACACAAAAGCCGCACTTACGAACATGAGTGCCGAGCTTAGGCAAATTAGTACTTTTTTTTTAAATAATTAAAAAAAAATACTTCTTCATAAATAAGTTCGGTTTTTAAAATTGGCTTGCACAGTCAAAAGTATAAAGTATTAGAAAAAAAAACAACGTATTTTAATTGCTTAGAATGAGGCATTTACGAATTTTCTAATGTGACAAGACCCTTAAAGTGCCGACTTTTGGAGCGTTCACCCTATCGAGTTTGACATGGAAAACTAACAAGTTAGTCGACTACTTGGACTATTTTCCTACGATATACGAATTACGAAAAACCGAATGTTTACTTTACGTTTTTGTCTTATCCATGTGGATTAGTACCTACCTACCTACGTAACAGGTACCTAAGTACGTATGAATTAGTTAAGTATATATATATATTACTTCAATGGTTAATAGTAGTTAATGGTATTGACTATTGCTCGTCGCTTATGTTAAATTACCCTTCGAACAAGATAATAAGTGTTATTGAACCTACGTTATCTTAAAAAGAATGATACTATAATGAACGTTAGATGAACGATGAACGTATAAAATAGTACTTAACAACAGTGAATACCTATAGATAGTATAAATCTTATTCCAATGTACCTACGCGTGTGTGTGTGTGTGTCGTCGTCGTCGTTTCAGCCGATGGACGTCCACTGCTGGACATAGGCTTCCTGAAATGACCGCCAAACACCACGATCTTGCGCCGCCTGGCGCCAGCGACTCCCCGCGACCCTCTTAATGTCGTCCGTCCACCTGGTGGGGGGTCGACCGACACTGCGCTTCCCGGTGCGTGGCCGCCATTCCAGCACCTTGGGTCCCCAACGTCCATCGGTCCTGCGAGCTATGTGCCCCGCCCATTGCCACTTCAGCTTTGCGACACGTGTGTGTGTGTGTGTGTTTCACTGTATTTCTAAGCTTTCTCACGATCATAGCAACGACCTTAGTGTTCACGAATCACGGCAATACAAACTAGGTCATCCAAAGGACGCTATAAGCCCGAAGTGCACCGACCGGTTGATTTGTATACGTAGAACCAGCCCCATTCATAATGCGGTATTGACCGATATTGCCAGACGTCATGCCGTTCAGGCACTGGTGTCTTATATAATCGTCACAATTACTATACAATTACGCGTTGTGGAGTCAACATCTTCTGAAGATGTTCCGGTGTCGGGACAAAACTTGCGACGAGAGTTGTGTGCGGTGTTGCATTGCATTGTTGTGGTGGATGTGGCGACATTTTTCTTGCTTCGGAGCTTTCAGTGCTTGAGTTGCTTGAGTATCTATGGTTTGTTAATTTTTGTTGCATGATAAACCATACGGATTATTTTCAGGTGCGGTGCAAAAGGAATTTCACTCTGTCTTCTAAACTCAACTTCGGCCGATGCATCGAATCCAAGGCAAAGACAGCTGGTAAAAAACTCGGCATTTTAAATAAAGTTAAACAGTACTTCACCTCGGAACAGCTCCTCACCTTATACCAGGCACAGGTTCGCTCATGCATGGAGTACTGTAGCCACTAATGGGATGGCTCTGCCAAGTACCAGCTTGATGCTTTGGATTCGGTGGATCGCCGTGCTAGAAGACTCATCGGCAACCCGACACTGGTCCACAAAAAACTCCAAAGCCTTGAACATCGTCGTAAGGTTGCCTGTCTGTCGGTATTCTGTAGAATATATTTCGGGGAGTGTGCTCAGGAACTTTTTAATTTGGTTCCCCCGTCACCTTTCTGCCATAGAACGGCAAGGCATCGTAAAGGCTTCCACCCATACATAGTCGACGTTCCAAAGACGCAAAGGCCTGGAATACCCTCCCAGGCAGTGTCTTTCCTGCCACTTACAACCCGGGTGCCTTCAAATCAAGAGTGAATAGGCATCTTCTAGGCGAGCGCGTTCCACCTTATCTATATATATAAAAGAATGAGGTATTTTGGTTGTTCCACGGATTCCGCCAAAACTATAGGTCGTAGAGATCTGAAATTTGGTACTTAGGTAGATATTAGGTCATGAATTCGTACTAAGACGGGGATTCCAGAAATTCCATGTTTAAGGGGTAAAAATCATACATTTAAGGGTATTTCCCATACAAAAGTAAAATTTTTTCGTTGTTCCAGGAATTCCCGAAAAAGTAAAAGTCGTAGAGATCTCAAATTTGGTACCTAGGAAGATATTAGGTCATGAATTCGTACTAAGACGGGGATTCCAGAAATTCCATGTTTAAGGGGTAGAAATAGTACATTAAAGGGATTTCTCCATACAAAATTGTAATTTTTTTCGTTGTTCCAGGCATTCCAGAAAAACTAAAAGTCGTAGAGATCTGAAATTTGGTATCTAGGTAGATATTAGGTCATGAATTCGTACTAAGACGGGGATTCCAGAAATTCCATGTTTAAGGGGTAGAAATAGTACATTAAAGGGATTTCTCCATACAAAATTGTAATTTTTTCGTTGTTCCAGGCATTCCAGAAAAACTAAAAGTCGTAGAGATCTGAAATTTGGTATCTAGGTAGATATTAGGTCATGAATTCGTACTAAGACGGGGATTCCAGAAATTCCATGTTTAAGGGGTAAAAATCATACATTTAAGGGTATTTCCCATACAAAAGTAAATTTTTTTCGTTGTTCCAGGAATTCCCGAAAAACTAAAAGTCGTAGAGATCTCAAATTTGGTACCTAGGAAGATATTAGGTCATGAATTCGTACTAAGACGGGGATTCCAGAAATTCCATGTTTAAGGGGTAGAAATAGTACATTAAAGGGATTTCTCCATACAAAATTGTAATTTTTTTCGTTGTTCCAGGCATTCCGGAAAAACTAAAAGTCGTAGAGATCTGAAATTTGGTATCTAGGTAGATATTAGGTCATGAATTCGTACTAAGACGGGGATTTCAGAAATTCAAATTGGAAGGGATAAAAATCCTACTTTTAAGGGATTTTCCCATACAAAAGTGTAATTTTTGCGTTGTTCCAGGGATTCCAGCGAAATAAAAAGTCGTAGAGATCTGAAATTTGGTACCTAGGTTGGTATTAGGTATATCATGAATTCGTATTCAGAAAGATTATTCGTATTCGTATAAGAGTATTCGTATTCGTAGTAGAGATTTTCGAGATTCAAATTTTGAGGAGGAAAAATTTTGAATTTTTTGGCCGCCATTTTGAACTTTTTTGTTACTGGGCCGATTGCTTTGAAAATCGATATTTGACTATGGCAGCAAGCATAGAGAAGGAATTTGTGGTCAAAATTTAAAAAAGTGGCCGCCATTTTGAACTTTTTAGTTACTAGGCCGATTGCTTTGAAAATCGATATTTGACTATGGCAGCAAGCATAGAGAAGGAATTTGTGGTCAAAATTTAAAAAAGTGGCCGCCATTTTGAACTTTTTTGTTACTGGGCCAATTGCTTTGAAAATTGATATTTGACTATGGCAGCAAGCATCGAGAAGGAATTTTTGGTCAAAATTTAAAAAAGTGGCCGCCATTTTGAACTTTTTTGTTACTGGGCCGATTGCTTTGAAAATCGATATTTGACAGTGGCAGCAAGCATAGAGAAAGAGTTTGTGGTCAAAATTTAAAAAAATAGGCCGCCATTTTGAACTTTTTTGTTACTGGGCCGATTGCTTTGAAAATCGATATTTGACTATGGCAGCAAGCTTAGAGAAGGAATTTGTGGTCAAAATTTAAAAAAGTGACCGCCATTTTGAACTTTTTTGTTACTGGGCCGATTGCTTTGAAAATCGATATTTGACTATGGCAGCAAGCATAGAGAAGGAATTTGTGGTCAAAATTTAAAAAAGTGGCCGCCATTTTGAACTTTTTTGTTACTGGGCCGATTGCTTTGAAAATCGATATTTGACTATGGCAGCAAGCATAGAGAAGGAATTTGTGGTCAAAATTTAAAAAAGTGGCCGCCATTTTGAACTTTTTTGTTACTGGGCCGATTGCTTTGAAAATCGATATTTGACTATGGCAGCAAGCATAGAGAAGGAATTTGTGGTCAAAATTTAAAAAAGTGGCCGCCATTTTGAACTTTTTTGTTACTGGGCAGATTGCTTTGAAAATCGATATTTGACTATGGCAGCAAGCATAGAGAAGGAATTTGTGGTCAAAATTTAAAAAAGTGGCCGCCATTTTGAACTTTTTTGTTACTGGGCAGATTGCTTTGAAAATCGATATTTGACTATGGAAGCAAGCATAGAGAAGGAATTTGTGGTCAAAATTTTAAAAAGTGGCCGCCATTTTGAACTTTTTTGTTACTGGGCCGATTGCTTTGAAAATCGATATTTGACTATGGCAGCAAGCATAGAGAAGGAATTTTGGGTCAAAATTTAAAAAAGTGGCCGCCATTTTGAACTTTTTTGTTACTCGGCCGATTGCTTTGAAAATCGATATTTGACTATGGCAGCAAGCATAGAGAAGGAATTTGTGGTCAAAATTTAAAAGAAGTGTCCGCCATATTGAAATTTTTTGTTACTGGGTCGATTGCTTTGAAAATCGACATCTGATTATTTCACCAAGCATCGAGAAGGAATTTGTAGTCAAAATTTAAAAAATTGGCCGCCATTTTGAACTTTTTTGTTACTGGGCCGATTGCTTTGAAAATCGATATTTGACAATGGCAGCAAGCATAGAGAAAGAATTTGTAGTCAACATTTTAAAAAGTGGCCGCCATTTTGAACTTTTTTGTTACTGGGCCAATTGTTTTCAAAATTGATATCTGATTATCGCAGCGAGCATAGAAAAGGAATTTTTGGTAAAAATTTAAAAAAGTGGCCGCCATTTTGAACTTTTTTGTTACCGGGCCGATTGCTTTGAAAATCGATATTTGACTATGGCAGCAAGCATAGAGAAGGAATTTGTGGTCAAAATTTAAAAGAAGTGGCCGCCATTTTGAAAATTTTTGTTACTGGGTCGATTGCTCTGAAAATCGACATCTGATTATTTCACCAAGCATCGAGAAGGAATTTGTAGTCAACATTTAAAAAATTGGCCGCCATTTTGAACTTTTTGTTACTGGGCCGATTGCTTTGAAAATCGATATTTGACATTTTCAGCAAGCATAGAGAAAGAATTTGTAGTCAACATTTTAAAAAGTGGCCGCCATTTTGAACTTTTTTTGTTACTGGGCCGATTGTTTTCAAAATTGATATCTGATTATCGCAGCGAGCATAGAATAGGAATTTTTGGTAAAAATTGGCCACAATTTTGTACTTATATGTCTTACCATGGTAGCAAGCAACCACGGCCGGATGGACGAACGGACGGTGGAGTCTTAGTAAGAGCTTTTACCCTTTGGGTACAGAACCCTAAAAATGGCCACCATATTTAACTTTTTTGTGACGATCGAATTTTTCAAAATCAATATGTGACTATTACCAGGAAGCAAGAGAAAATTTTGTGGTGTAATGCAGGAATTTTGGAAATTAAACCACCATAGTAAAGCATAACTCAGAAGTTAACGTGAGCGAAGCCGCGGGCGTTTGCTAGTATACCTATATCTCTAAAAATGTGAGTTATATGTGTTTCCAATCAAACAATCAAGCGTAATGTTCGTTCAACTTTTATGTGGCGAAGTCTTCTACCGACGCAAAACAAAGTTCTTAGAATTTTATTTCATGTTATCATGTCACATCCTATTCTACTGTATGCGTAAAGAAATCTTCATCCTCCATATTCTTATTTTAAAAATGTGAAACCCTTAAAATACCGATGACATATTGCGTTAATGCAATGACTAACAGCGCGTTATGTTCATTCGATTGCGAAAACGCATCGTGGATCCGGCTCCTTGTATAAGTGTATGTTACCAACACAGAATGTTTTTCTCTATTCTGAGTTTACCAAACGATTTTAGTAGGATGACCCCATTTGTACTTTTTTCACTTTGAAAAAGGACACCTAAATACAAATTTCAAGATTGTAGTAACTACTGTAGATATAGCATTTTTTAGGGTTCCGTACCCAAAGGGTAAAAAAAGACCCTATTACTAAGACTTAGCCGTCCGTCCGTCTGCCAACCAGGCTGTATCTTGGTTTGAAATTTTGGATAAGCAAATTGTCACAAATATTTTTTATCTTACTGATATGGGAAATACATATTTATCGTATTTATAATACTACATTTTTGAGCGCTGATTACAATATCGTTGTTATTTTTGTCAATTAAAAGCTTATTTAGCTCGATAAATTATCAAAAAGGTACAAAAGGCCCCCTGTGAAAGAACCTATTTTACAAAAGTACTTTATAATAAATAATACTGGATGTTGAAATCACTCATAATATATTACATTGTGCCCAAAATTAGTATCTCTAAAAATTATAAAAATCTCTTGTCACAGTGTTTATAAAAAAGCTCCTCCGAAACAGCTATTATACAATTTTTTAAGTATTTTTTTATGTACGAGTATATTCGGTATGTCTGAGAATATATGATATACTAGGTAGATAAATCTTTAATCTCGCTGAAATAATTTATATGGAAAAATAGCTGACCCTACAAACGTTGCTTTGCCATATAAATTGTTTCTCACAAATAGATATCAACCTACTCTGAGACCCAGTGATCATACATTTCCATAACAATCGGTCGTTTCAGAGGAGTTTGGTAACAGAGATTGGCGAGAGAATTATATTTTACGTTTTTTGCCGGTCACCTAGTATCATAATTTACATAAGAAGGTCACCCTACTAGCGTTAACGCATGATAGAGCATCCGCGCTTCGTGCATCGTTCATCGCTCATCATAATATATCGCGGAAATCCGTTCACATCTCAAGTTCAAGTAACAGGTGGACATCCGTGGGAGAATGGCCGCGAAGCTACACTTTTAGAATGTTTAGTAACTGTATTACACATTTAGCAGCTGTCTACACTAACAGTTACTGTGCTGAATGTTGCCACTTTCCAGTAATATTAAGAACATGTTATTACTACATTCATAATCATTACCCTAGTGTTAGACATAGACCTCCGTTCTAGTAGGACAGAGTGGTATGGACTTAGGTCATTGACTTACTATCTAAGGACCCCGTTTGTAATACAAAATTCACGAAAAAAGTGTCCCGAGAAAACCTATATATATAAACGAGGGTACCTATGTGTATTTTTATAAACAAACTAAAACATTGTAATTTATGTCTTAAACTATTATAATACAGCCTAATTTTACTGGCAACTAGCTATAATGCGATTTTCTCCCTTTTCGCGTTTTATCTCTGTTTCGGTTCGGACACTTTTTAGCGCTGATCCGTCATCCTTAGTATTATACATCTATGACCTAAGTATATCGATATGTTAAAGTTGTTGAGATGATAAAAATGAAAAGCCTACATAAAAGAATCTGTGGGCTAATTCTGTATCGTTCAGTATGTTAGGTAGCAACTCTCAGTCAATGCTGACAAAACTGTCTTGATACCATTCACTAGGAAGCGTAAGCTGGACAAACTACGTTCTCCAAAGTTGAACAATGTCAGTATTCCGTTCTCAACGGAGGTCAAATACCTGGGTGTAACCTTGGACCAGAAGCTGACCTGGAACGCTCACGTGGACGGAGTACTCAAGAAAGCAAAGACGGCTTTGGGCATTTGCAATCGGATGGCGGGCAATAGATGGGGCATAAAGCCCAGAATAAGCTACTGGCTTTATGTCACCATTGTAAGACCGATTATCTGCTACGCCTCTGTGGCATGGTGTAGCAAAACGATGCAAACAACAACCCAGAACAAACTAGGCAGCCTACAACGTACGGCCTGTCTACTTATAACGGGAGCTATGAGCACCTCTCCCGGTGCAGCACTGGAGGCTCTCCTAAACCTCACTCCTCTTCACCTGCACATGAGGAAGGAGGCGAGAGCCAGCATGTACAGGCTGATCAGTCAGGGGGAGGTTTACTGGCTCTCTCAAGCCATGAGGAACCTGCAAGACTCAATACTTGAAATTCCGGTTTTAGGGATGCCTACGGACACTATGCCTCTAAAACTGGACTTCCAAAAACATTACACTGTGGAAATTCCCAGCAGAAACGACTGGCTTGAGCACCGGGTCTCCTGGAAACCGGGAAGCCTGAAGTGGTATACGGATGGCTCAAAGTCAGGTAAAGAGGTAGGTTGCGGAATCTATGGAGAGACGGCCAAGGTAAAACTGTGTCGTAACCTTGGCATTTATGCCTCCATATTCCAGGCAGAGGTTTTCGCTATTATCGACTGTGCCGAAACCTGTCTGCAAAAGGACTACAAAAACAAAACAATTTATATCCATTCGGATAGCCAAGCGGCTCTATCGGCCCTGTCTTCTGAGAAACTTAACTCAAAGCTGGTCGAGAACTGCAGGAGAACACTGAATACCCTGGCCGCAAGCAACAAGGTAATTCTACGATGGGTTCCTGGTCACACAGGGATCATCGGTAACGAAAATGCCGATGAACTTGCAAGAACAGGTGCAAAAGGCAAGCAGATAGGACCTGAACCTGTCTGCGGCATACCTAAAAGCCTGGCGCAATTAACCCTGACAATCTATTGTCGATTCGATCTAGCGATGCGTTGGAGGAAATTGACTGGAATGAACCATTCAAAGGCTCTCATAAAACCTTTCAATGGGAAAGCAGCTTCTGAGGCTCTGAACCTCAGTAAGAAAAACTTGTGTATACTAGTGCGGGCATTAACAGGGCACTGTGGACTAAATCGACACATGAACAACCTGAAACTGAGAGATACAGACATGTGCAGACTCTGCAACGAGGCGGCGGAAACGCCGATGCACATGATCTGCTCTTGCCCGGCACTAATGCACAAGCGCAGCAGTCTTCTGGGGAAATTCATACTGGACCCAATTGATGCTAAACTTCTTCCAGCCAAGATGCTGCTGCTGTTCCTGGCGGCAACGAGCATTGGCTGGGAACTGTAGATGGCGGCGTCACAATAGATCGGGGACGGTCAATGTGACACCAGGGACCATGGAGACCTGAAGCTGCAATCAAGAAAGAAGAAGAAGAAGAAGTATATCGATATGTTAAAGTTGTTGAGATGATAAAAATGAAAAGCCTACATAAAAGAATCTGTGGGCTAATTCTGTATCGTTCAGTATGTTAGGTAGCAACTCTCACGCCAAAGTCCTATTTTTTTGCACAAATTAACAACTAGAATAGTATGTTGACATGAAACCCATATCAACCTCGATTGGTAACTTGTACAAAAAGAATGAAAACATAGGATTTTTGTCTCCGTAGTTTAGGTTGCAAACAAACTGAATGATACAGAATCAGCCCACAGAGACTATAACTTTTACCGACTACTTAAGTATAATGCCAATATATTTTTTAGGACTTATGGAAGTTGCCCCCGTATTCAAATACTAAAGACCAGTTTTAAGTTCTTTAAAAAGTCTATTACCTACTTGTTGGTCTTTAGAAAACACGATGGTTGAATACGATAATTTCTATAGCGAAGTAAGTATTTGTTCATTTGTTTCTTCTATTTCTCTTTGCGTTTCATTTTTGACCTCCGAACACCTTCACTTTTCGCAGCTTTAACGATCACATCAAAGCTTCTAAACGGAACAAGGTCATCCAACAATGGTGCTCAAGACGTTGATGTATGGTGATGGCATCACAATGTTCTCGTACCTCGAAGATAAGTGTTATTAATGTGTAGGTAAAGAAATATAAACCATAAATCGCTGTGAATACAGTTTTTTTTTGTACAAACATATTGGCCAAATCAGCAAAGGGACTGGATGAATCTTAGAACTGCATATTCAGGTATCATTAAAATTGCTGTTTCTTTTATGAGGTTCCTATAAGTTCATATATAAAGGTTTTTGAGAGCATGAGACATCTTTCAACAATCGAGAAGGTTTGTAAAGCGGTATTAGATTCATACAAAGAAAGAATAGACGACTAACTATTAGTCAGATATCAACGTGAAGGACAAGAGGCGTGTATTACCGTAACTAGGTAGGTATTTTCATAGATTAGAAGAAAAGATTACACATTAGTGTCGGTTTTTGCTTGCACTGGTTTCGGCTTCGCTGCAAGAGTCCATTATGTCAACATACCAATTCAATCGACCAGTGCAAACGAATTTTGAAATTCGACGAACCTTTTCATTCCCTGACTGTACAGTGTACATACTATAGTATAATATCTTGTTAATGGAAATGAAAATGAAAGAATAATCAGTATCGTCATTTTGGAAAGCAGTTTACACCCAGAAGAGCAGACAGGAAACTTAATTGTTATGGACTAGGTGTCCACTAAAGAATCTTGTAATTGCAATTACCAAATCATCAGACACTCTACATACCTACTATAGGTATATTATGATTATTATCTCGAGCAGCATCAGTCACTGGCACGTAAGTAACGCAGTCGTTGACATAATCGCGGCAACTCGCGCATGACGGCGTCTGAACACATGCAACTGCAGTGATTTCCTGATGAATACCTCATAAGAGTCATAACAGAGATATCTGTAGTCTATAAAGCAGGCTAAATAAAAGCCAATTGCAAATATATTTAAATAATTACACTTTGTCAAGTGCCTTCTCAAGAAAGACAGCAATCCGGGGTGGGTCTTTAATAATAAATTAATAACACATAACCATTAATATATATATAGCTACTCGTGCTGATTCACTGATTGATTGACTGACTGACTCATTGATCACCTCTCCTGAACAATTTTGTATGAAAAATTTTTTTTTCACTATGCGTTTCGTATACAAGAGAAAAATTCATTCGGAGGAAAAATACGGAGAGAGCTGATGATTGAGGATTTCGGAGACGGGTGAAGAGCACGGCCAGGGTATCGAAGATAAGTGGGGGGTGCTCGACCAAATGTCATTCGAAACTTCATCCAATTTGCAGTGAGCTGAAAAAAATTCAAAATGGCGGATTCAAAATGGCCGCCAATTGAATTTCCTCGATATCTCTGAAAGTATAAAAGATGGAAGAATGGTTTCTTGACAAGAAGTGATCAGGACCCGAAGGTCTATTTGATGGATAGAAAAAAAATTCAAAATGGCGGAAATTATTTTTCCATAGAAAATGTATGGGGAAATTTGAAGGGATTTTTTATGGGCGAGAAGACAGCACGAGGGCCACATGTGGCCCGCGCCCCCACGCGCCCTACTAGTTAATATATATATAGCTACTCGTGCTGATTCACTGATTGACTGACTCACTCATTGATCACCTCTCCTGAACAATTTTGTATGAAAAATTTTTTTTTCATGTATGATGTCGTATAAAAGAAAAAAATTCATTCGGAGGAAAAATACGGAGAGAGCTGATGAGTGAGGATTTCGGAGACGGGTGAAGAGCACAGCCAGGGTATCAAAGATATGTGGAGGGTGCTCGACCAAATGTCATTCGAAACGTCATCCAATTGGCAGTTAGCAGAAAAAAAAATCAAAATGGCGGATTCAAAATGGCCGCCATACGAATTTCGTCGATATCTCGGAAAGTATAAAAGATGGAAGAACGGTTTCTTGACAAGAGTTGATCAGCACTCGAAGGTCTATTCGATAGATAGAAAAAAAATTCAAAATGGCGGAATATTTTTTTTCATAGAAAATGTTTGACGAATGACTCACAAAGAAATATATGGGAAAAGGTGATGACTGAGGGTTGCGATATCTCTAAAGGCGGGAAGACAGCACGCGGGCCACATGTGGCCCGCGCACTCACGCACCCTACTAGTTATATACTATATATATAGCTACTCGTGCTGATTTACTGACTGACTCACTCATTGATCACCTCTCCTGAACAATTTTGTATGAAAAAATTTTTTTTCAAGGATGGGGTCGTATAAAAGAAAAAAATTCATTCGGAGGAAAAATACGGAGAGAGCTGATGAGTGAGGATTTCGAAGACGGGTGAAGAGCACGGCCAGGGTATTGAAGATAGGTGGGGGCTGCTCGACCAAATGTCATTCGAAACGTCATCCAATTGGCAGTGAGCTGAAAAAAAATTTAAAATGGCGGATTCAAAATGGCCGCCAAACGAATTTCGTCAATATCTCGAAGAGTATAAAAGATGGAAGAACGTTTCTTGACAAAAAGTGATCAGGACCCAAAGGTCTATTCGACGGATAGAAAAAAAATTCAAAATGGCGGATTTTTTTTTCCAAATAAAAATGTATGGCGAATTTTAAAGGGATTTTTTATAGGCGGGAAGACAGCACGCGGGCCACATGTGGCCCGCGCCCCCACGCGCCCTACTAGTCTCAATTGTAAGGAACGAAAAGATATTGTCAGTCTTTCCAGAGAACGCATTGCAGAACTATCTTGTGTTGAGATGGAAAGATATATTGTGGTTTGTGTCTACCGACCCCCCTCAGGTGAACCTAAACTTTTTGAGGATATCATGGAGGATGTACTCAAGCGACTGTCGACTTCAACTAAAAAAGTATTAGTATGTGGGGATTTTAATATCGATATTTTATTGAGTAATTCAAATACTGTTCAGTTGCTTAATTTATTTAATTGCTTTAATCTAAAAAATGTGTTCAAGGAGCCCACTAGAGTAACACAAACCTCAGCCTCCTGCATTGATAATATATTTTGTAACTGCGAGATTGTGGATAAGGCTGTAGTAAATAAGCTTAGGTCTGATCACTTTGGTCAACAAATTAAGGTCTTGAATAGTTCTGTTAAACTCAAGCAAATAGTTACATGCAGACCTATAACTAAAAATAAGTTAATGCGGTTCAAAGATAAAATATCTTCTACAGTTCCTGCCTTAGTCTTTGAACATGAGCACCCTGAGAGCATTTATGGAACCCTATTCAAAGCAATAGATTCGGAATTTAATAATATTTTTAAATTAAAAAAGATAGATATTATGAACAATAAATTAAAATTCAGCGATTGGGCAACTATCTGGATTCATAAAAGTAGAAAAAAGTTATATGAGCTTTATGAAGAAAGACAATTTAATAAATCTGCAATTTTCCTAGAACAGGTTGAAAATTATTCAAAAATTTTCAAAAATGTGTGTATTCAAGCTAAATCACTGCATATTAAAGAAAAAATTAGTCAATCCGATAACAAGATAAGAACCACATGGAATATAGTCAACAGGGAAGCAGGAAAAACCAAATCGCGCAACCCGAAGATTGAAATAGTTGCAAATGGTAATAAAATAACATCCGATTTGGAGGTCGCGAATACCTTTGAAAACTATTTTCAAAATGTTCCTGTTTTGTTAACGGATTCTCTAGAGTCATCGCCAACAACAGCTCAAAAACTTTTAAGAGAAAACGTAAAAGAGTGCTCTGCCTTATTTAAATTTGAACATGTCACTGCAGCAGACATTAAAAAAACCTCCCGCCTGATAAAAATTAAAAGAACTGGTGACCTTTGGGGAATGTCTGTGCAAGTAGTTTTTAACATAATTGACTCCATTGCCCCTTATATGGCTGTATTATTTAACCAATGTATCGACCTAGGAATTTTTCCAAATTTAATGAAGTAAACATAGTAAACTTATACCACTATTTAAATCTGGGGATAAACAGGACCTCAATAACTATAGACCTATTTCAATCTTACCAACTCTGAGTAAGATATTTGAAAAAATCATTCTTGACCAACTCCTTAGTCATTTTAATTCTAACAAAATTCTTCACTCCGAACAGTATGGTTTTACTAAGGGTTGGAATACAACTGATGCAGGTGCCAAGCTTTTAAGCCATATCTATGATACCTGGGAACAGTCTCAGAATGCCATCGGAGTCTTCTGTGACCTGTCCAAGGCTTTTGATTGCGTTGAACATCAGACACTACTATTTAAACTTAGCCATTACGGCGTCAAAGACAGAGCTCTTGATTTCGTTGCCTCTTATCTAAGTGATCGAACACAAAAGGTATGCATAAATGACATAAAGTCGCAGGGTTGTTCCCCCATAATGGGTGTGCCACAGGGTTCAATATTGGGCCCTTTTCTATTTTTAGTGTACATAAATGATTTGCCGCACCATGTAAACGGTATTTGCGAGATAGTATTGTTTGCTGATGACACTTCTTTGGTTTTTAAAACTGATAGAGGTAAAGACAACTTTGACGACGTAAATTGTGCTATCGCGCATGTATCGCATTGGTTCACTGTTAACAATTTACTTTTAAACTCAAAAAAGACTAAGTGTATTGAGTTCGCACTACCAAACGTAAAAAACGTAGCTACCAACAAAAAGGTGATTGTGAATGGTGAAACACTAAAAATGGAAAACTCTACAGTATTTCTGGGGGTAACCTTAGACGATAAACTACAATGGGGCGCTCATATTGAGACTCTGGCAGGTAAACTTAGTTCAGCTGCCTATGCTGTGAGAAAAATTAGGCAGTTAACAGACATTGATACAGCCAGGCTTGTCTATTATGCCTATTTCCACAGTGTTATGTCCTATGGTATTCTATTATGGGGCAAAGCTGCTGAGATTCAAACTATATTTGTATTGCAAAAGAGGGCAATTAGATCTATATACAAAATGAAGCCACGCGAATCTCTTCGCCAAAAATTTAAAGAAATAGGTGTTCTTACAGTGGCATCTCAATATATTTATAATTGCTTACTCTTTGTACGTCAAAACATTAATAATTATAAGCAACGTATAGATGTAAGTAACCGTCCAATTAGAAATGGCGGACACAAGTTAGTTGTAGTACCACACCGTTTACGTAAAGTACAGAAGTCCTTTGTGGGGTTGAGTGTACGCTTCTACAATATGATCCCGAAGTCTGTTTTGGACTTACCTTTACACAGGTTTAAAGTCACTGTCAAAAAACATCTAATAAGTCGGGGTTACTATACTATTGAAGAATTTTTCAATGACAAGAATTGTTGGAATGATAGGGATATATTTCCATCTCTTCACGAGATATCTTAAAAATTTTGTATTACCTAATTATTGATATTATTTAAGAAATTGTATATAATGACATTTTTTTGAAAAGAGCAAGTGCCGAGTTTCTTGCCAGTTCTTCTCGGTGCAAACCTGCTTTCCGAACCTGGCGGTAGAGTTTTGACTTTTCATAAGAGCCTATTAATTGGGCCTATGTGAAAATAAAGATTTTTCATTTTCATTTTCATTTTAACAGATACCTGTGCGAAACTATTTACCGCTAGGTATATGACTGTGTTCCAATAGTCGTTTCGGTTAACAGTCTTATACTTATAGCGAAAAGCTCCTACCAAAGCTTCCGCTCGACTTTTGGATCAAGGACCGTATACCAAAGGAATTGTAGTCCTAAGTCCTGGAGATGGCACGCTTTGTGAGGACTTGAGGAGGTTCCAAACTCTGGAGAGCTGTACAATTCTTCTACAATTTTTTTATTTTTCTAACGAAGAAACATTGTTGAAAATATAATGGCATGTTAGTGACTCTTCTTCTCCTTCCTGCCCTTTTTCCTTGTTATGTGAGGTCGGCACAACATGTCTTCTTCTTCCATTCGCTCCTATCAGCTGTTTTCACGCATCCATCTCTTTTTGGTCTTCCCCTACTTTTTCATCCCTGCACAAATACTCATCATTCCTGTAACATGATTTTCATCCCTCCGCATAACATACCACGCTAACCTTTTACTTCTCATCTTTTCTGTTACTGGCGCAACTTTTAAACTTCCCCTTATCCTTCCCATGTTACTGAATAATTAATGAGACCATTAAAACCACATTAAAACTAAGTACTTAGTTAGTGGGTACCTACATATTTTCAAAGATTCCATCTAAAATAGCTTCATGATTAATCGATTCTATAGAGGGAAGTGTAGATTATGTGAACCGCCATCTATAGACTATAATTATTATTATTGTAGTATTTCCTACCTACCTGTATCTCGGACTCTTTGTGATAGATTATTTAATGGTCGGTAACCGCCTCGCTTCCTACAAAAACCGTGAAGAAAACATTTAAAAAAGAACAAAGACCCACGGAATGTGTTGAATGTTGATCTTCCTTCGAAAAAAAACGGCGGTTAGCTCACGACTCTACAGCGCTGCCTGCGGTTCCATCACATTTCATTTTTTTTGTTTTTGTTAGGGTTTTTTTTAACCGCGTGCAATAGCGAAGATTTGCTTTGTTATCTATTGTTTTGCAATTGTATAGATAATAGCCTTAACTATCATATACAATGAAATCATTTAATTGTAGCAAACAGTTAAAGTATATGATAGAGCAAAGAAAATAAATTATTTTATTGAGGAGTACCTACCGAGTATGTAAGCATAAACCTACACCTACCTAACAATTAATTAACTGGCGGACTCTACCTACCATTTATGAGCAAAGTTGCGAATTTGGAAATTACTTTTAAAATACTTAATGGTCAAGCTATGCCTATGGATACGATTTTAGGCAAGTTAAATGAGTATGAGTCATAGGTTAAACAATTTTTTATCCTTTTTCATTTAAACATTTATATACTGACATAGATACCTACTTATTGTTTTTTTCTTACCTACATAGGTATGTAAGATAATTCACACTTAAAAGTTACGGTTTTAAATTTTATCAAGCTATAATATACTTAATTATGCTATAGTTACTCACTAGGTACAAATAAACCACACTCATAAGAATAACTATATTAATATGTAAATTCATTATTCATGAATATTCAAAAAAAATAGTTATATTTTGTTTCTGCAAGGCCGGCGGCGCGACGTCCGAAAAGTAACTTTTGAGGACGAGTGTCAAAGTGTGAATAAAAAAGAAAAGCGAAAGATTCACGTTCAAAAAATAGAATCTACTACAATATAGGCTACTCTTTATAAATTCATATATCCCGCGGGATTTATAAAAACCCCCGCTAGTAATGAATTAAAAAAAATAAGTATAATTACCATACGTGCCTACGTTGTTTACGGCTCATCCATATAAATATATTTTAATTAAAAGACAAACTTGGCATAATATCCCAACTAGCACGTCCATATTTTGATTTTGATATGCCAGCCAAATCAGAACCACGTGCCATAAAGCGACGAAATATATTTTAAGAAAAATATTTTTTATAGTAAGCAGTCTGAAATTATCCTCAATCATATCGGTATTCAAATTATCGTGTTTGATGGTGCGTTAGTCCGTAGTTTTAAAGCACACCATAACAGTTTCGCTCCACGGTTATAGCGTGGTTATTACCGTCCGCAGAACGAGTTTTTTTTTATTGTAGAATTATATGGACGCTGGTTGTTGAATTACAAATTGTTATGGCAGTTTTTGTCGGTAACTTCGACGGCACTAGCGTGAATTTCGGTTTAATTTAGGTAAGGATACAATTCTTGCTATATAATAAATATATAGCACAGAATAAATCATAGTGACGCTAATTTATTCTATTTTCCAAGTAGCTATTTAAAATCAGCGGGGCTAGACAAAGTCACAAGCGTTTGGCGTTAACGCTAGTTGACAAAAATTTATGGACAAAACAAATGACTGTAGAAAAACCACGTTAATAATTACTAAACACGCTGTGTTTGAATAATTAACTACGACAACTTGAACGCTCGCTGGCGTTCTCGCGGTTGACAATTGACAGCCGACCTGTGCAGCCGACAGTATCAAACACAGCGTGTTTAGTAATTATTATCGTGGTTTTTCTACAGTCATTTGTTTTGTCCATACATTTTTGTCGACTAGCGTTAACGCCAAACGCTTGTGACTTTGTCTAGCCCCGCAGGTCTGCTTCTGTTTTTTTTCAGGACATTACACATATCGCAATCTAGCCCCAAAGTAAGCGTTAGCTTGTGTTATGGGTACTAGATAATTGATAATTATACATACATATTAATATAATTATATATAAATATAATATACAAGTTTGGAATTCACGGACTCGCTTGCCACAGGAGCGCCGCCGGTAGGCTTTTTTGGCATGGTTCCCTCAACGATGTTATTAAAAGGGCTCTTGCCACCATTGATATTCCTGCCCAATTGGAGCCAGCAGTCGTGATGATGGCAAGAGACCTGATGGATTGACGCTGGATCCCTGGGAACGGGGTCGGGCGCTGATGTGGGACGCAACATGCGTTGACACATTGGCTTCGATTCATATCAGGGAGACAGAATAAAAGCCGGGAGCCGCAGCTAAAACTGCTGAATCAGGTATAAAGCGCCGCAAATATGCCTTTCTATTAGAGAGTTACATATTAGTCCCGTTTGCCGTGGAGACCCTGGGGCCATGGAGTCATAGTGCCAAAGAAATTCCTTGGAGAGCTTTCCCCTCGGTTAATAGCCTCAACTGGTGACAGAAGAGCTGGCTCATTTTTCGCGCAATGTATCAGCCTAGCGGTTCAACGCGGAATTGCAGTCAGTATTCTTGGCACCACTCCACGCGGGAAAGACTTGTATAGTAATTAGAATAAGCTAGTGATAAGTTTTATTGTAACATTTCAAAAATAAAAAAATTGAAAAACACCCAGATACTGGAAAACCATGCTCATCACACAATCATTTTTTCAAATGCGGCTTACTTAGTTCCGTATCACAGTCGGTGTATTCGTGGTTGCAGTCGACGGTGTAGGCGGCTGCGGCGACGGCCAGCGCGCACCACAGCGCCGCTGCGCATGCGGCTCGCGACATCACCGCGCCCGCTCCATCTGCGGACAACGCCATTTACATTAGCACAGAATATCATAATATAGTACCCTCATCATCATCATCATTATCTCAGACTGCGGACGTCCACTGTTGAACATAGGCCTTCCCAAATCCCAAGCGCGCGCCACCACACCCTGTCCTCCGCCTTCCTCATCCAGCTGCTTCCCGCCACCCGCTTTATATCATCGGTCCGGCGATATAAAGCGGGTGGCGGGAGGTCACCCCACACTACGCTTACTCGTACGCGGTGTCCACTCCAGGACTTTCCGGCTCCAACGGCCATGGCCCCTGCGACAAGCATGACCTGCCCATTGCCACTTCAACTTGCTAATGGTTTTGGCTATGTCGGTGACTTTGGTTCTCCTGCGGATCTCCTCATTTCTGATTCTATCTCGCAGGGAAACCCCTAACATAGCTCTCTCCATAGCACGCTGAGTGACCTTGAATTTGTGGATCAGGCTGCTTGTTAGTGTCCATATTTCAACGCCATAGGTGAGGCGTGAATAGTACCCTACCACCTAACTTGGACTAGTTGTAGGACTTAGTGAAGACAAACTAAGAATAGTCGTAGGCATGATAACAGCCCACTAAACCAACACTTTTCCTCTCTAGGAATCACGGACAGCCCTCTGTGCAGAGCCTGCATGAAGGGGGACGAAACACCGGCACACTTGCTACTAAGGTGCACTGGAGTGTCGGATCAACGCGAGATCTACTTGGGATCCTCAGCAACACTCCAAGATATCCTGTGCGACCTGGAAGGCCTCTTCGGATTCTGGAGTGAGCTCGGCTGGCTGGAGTGATCCGGCGAGGACCCGCATCGGTGACTTCACGCGCAACGGACGAAGAGATTTCGGCCAATCGCAGAAAAGTTCCAGGAACAGAAGAAAGAAAGAAAGAAGGAAGAACCCTATCACGGAATACCATAACAGTACCTTATGATCCCTAACCTGCTATAGCAGCCGGATTTCGGCCAATCGCGGGAAATTCCCAGGAAGAGAAGAAAGAAAGAAGAAAGAACCCTACCACGGAATACAATAATAGTACCTTAAGATCCTTACCTGCTATAGCAACTTCACTCCGCAAAATGGCGACTAAAAGTATTGCACTTTGCACAATAAAGGGCAACAGCGCACCCTACGACTTTATCTACCTAAACGTTTGACCCTTGAAAAATCTCTTTCAAAAAAGGGTCATAATTTTAGTTATAGCACGTTATAGTTAGAAGATACGTAAGTAAGCTATACCTACCAATTGATAGGAATCATTCGGTCAACAAACTTGGAAAAACAATGACAATGATTTCGTAAGTACACCTACATACTCGTACCATTGTTTACGAGCTCAAACTGTATCATTACTCATTTTAAAGTTGTCGCTTTCGTTGAAGGCAAAACCATAGGAGCAAACTTAGGTATCTACAGTGTATCTACTTACAAGAAATTGAATAAAGTGAAATCGAAATTGATATTAACATAATTTCAATGTTGTGAGTTACATCATTGCGTGACATCAGATGCGATTGTTCGCGATACATGAGGATTACTTCCTCTGTGATGTGTTAACAAGGGTTATGTTAGGTTTGGTTTCGGCTTACTTACTGAAGTCTAAAGCAGCGAAAGCAGCCCAGTGCCCTAAGCCATATTACCTATCTATGATAATTACTCAGAAAACAGAAAAACCTCTTAGTGAGGATAATTAATAATCATAGAAATCTGTCGATCGCTCATTCCATAGATAATTTTAATTTGAAAAATATCCCATATATATTATTCAAATTTTCTGTTACAAAAAGGTGGTAGCACTATTGTTGAAGAGTTATCCAGGATAGATACCTGTGTAGTGTCAAATATTCAGCCCTAAAGCAGTCAGTAACTGCAAACATTACCTACTCTATTTCTATATTTAATGGAAGCAGGCGTAGGAATACTACACACAATTCTTCCAAAAATTACTTTGACGCACGTTGCGTCCCGACACCGGGATATCCTCAGGAGATGTTGACTTTTAGATTGCAGATTCTTTTCGTCGCCATTACTACGCAAAATTATTATTATTAATTTATCGGACTCACGATTCAGAATGACTTAGTGTTGAGAAGATTATAAGTATTATAATATTAGGGCTAAGGCTGAAGATATTTGCCGCGTAATATTCTCCTAAGTCCTAATACCACTACTAGACAGACTACGGACTTATACCATGTTTGTAGTAACTAAATAAGTACCGAACTATCGTCACAGAATATAACAGCTATCACTAGCGTATCAGTGAAAGAAACACAAACATCGTGAGTAAACTGCATGCCTGAGAGTTGACCATAATCTTCACAAAGGTTATCTTGGTTGTTGGTATCGCAATCACCAGAAGTTTACTATAAAAATATTGTTAGGAGAATTGATATTGATAACTAACTATCTATGACTTTAAAAAAAACAACTTTCCCATAATGGGGCATCAATAAAACATGAAGAAAAGATAAAATAGGTACATATTATTATATAACTTACTTACATGTTTAATTGTTCAGGTAGGTAGGTAATTGTTAATTTTATTTTGCATAATATTTGCATGGCATTAGAGTTAGACGAAACATGTTTAGTCCACTAGTCCTTGAAATTGTTATAACTATTTTTGTACAATGTTTCCAGCAAGTAGGTAGGTAAATTTATCCCAACGGTTTCTACAAGCATCGCACCGGAACGCTAAATCGCTTGGCGGTGCGTCTTTGCTGGTAGGGTGATAACTAGCCACGGCCAAAGCCTCCCACCAGACCAGACCTGAGCCAATTTAGAAATTATAAAATTCCAAAGTGGGCCGTGGCGGGAATCGAACCTGCGACCTCCCACTTGAATCCGAGCGCGCCGCCACTGTGGGAAGTCGTCAATAGTAGGTATATCTACTTAGGTCTTACTAGGTAGGTCGTCAATAGTATACCTACCTACTTAGGTCTTACTAGGTAGAAAATAGTTCTACTTACAGCGAAAACAACCATAATTATTATTACCCATACGAGTAAACCCGGTTTGCACAACTGCGAAACGAAGCCAGCTATTGGGGTCGATTTCTTTACAACTTAATCTTCCCACCACTCCCACCACACGTGGCGCGGCGAGCTATTGTTCAAACACTACACCAGATGTATGACTATGAACATACCCATCTGTTGTAATATGTTCACGCCTTTTAGTATTCTGTATGTATTTTTTTTCAACCGCCTTCAAAAAAAATTTTTTGACCAACAACGACGAAAACTTACTTTGTTTCTCAACTTGTATGATAAGATAAGAAAAACTAAATAAAAATATTATGAAAGAGATAAAGAAACAGTTAAGATTACTTCACTTATTTTCGTCTAAGTTCTGAGAAAAAAACTAAATAAATTAAGTAAAGAAAAACTATAGGAAGACATTAACTTATTTACCTTGAACAGCGAGTAATTATTATAACGTTCCTATTTAACTATATAGTATACACAGTAAAGTCCATAAAAGCTTAGGTAAGAGCATTACCCAAAGAATTTTAACGTAAAAAGCTTATTGACAGACGTACAGACATTTTTCATTAAGTACTTTATGGCCATTACCATACCTGCGTGAATTATAATTGATCATGGCGTAGCGTAAAGTTCAGAACAAAAACACCATGACCGATTAACGCACCATTCCAAACAGATTACCTGGATAAGACAACCATCGCCGACAGTGTTCAGGCAGTGACAATACTGTACTCTTTTTTTAGGGTTCCGTGCGCAAAACTGAAAATTTCACCCGTTCTTTGATTTGACCTTGACACTTTGTGATGCAATTTCACCCGTTCATCTATCGCAGTTGATTATTTCAGTAACTGTTTAGAGCTTTCTGTACGCGAAATTCGGGGTAGCTGCATACAATAGTTGCCCAACGTCATTGGAATCAAAAACAGTCAATAATTATTTTTAGATAAGTATACATAATCCGGAATTTCAAATATATAGGTATTATGCGGCTTTACGTGTGTACATTCTATTTTTATTTAGATTTGTTTTTGATTTATCGTTCCATATATAGCTCTCCGAAATTTACCTTTCCAAATCATTATGGTCAGTAGAGGACCGTTATCGAAGGTGATATTTACTCGTTAACGGCATGAAACTGAATTACCGAACCATTTCTGTTAAGCGGAACCCTCAGCACAATAGTCTGACTCGCTTTTGGTCTGGTTTTTCTTAAATACTTAATTATAAAATTAGTTGTCTGCGACTTCTAATGGGCTTCAGTTTTATAGTAATGCCGTGGGAATCGTATGCCTTTCCAGCCTATGCAGCATGCGCACGTAGAGTCTCCCTACTTTTGTCGCTATCTTTTCTGTGTCTATCAATATGGATCAGAAAGAGAAAAGAGAGCGACAAAAGTAGAGAGACATCTCTACGCGCGTATCCTAGCCCTGCAGGACAAAAGTTTTGCTTCAACCAGGTTAACAGTTCTACCGACAAAACCGTACCGCCAAGCGAAAGTGGTTCCCCCTTATAGCCTCTTCCTAATTAGTAAGTTAACATCTTCGTCTGCATTTTCACTTACCTACACTTTAGTCAATATTTTTTTTTAATCTAAATTCTAAACAGACATGATTTAATAATATTAAATTTTAATATTTACAAAATATATACACCACCCAACTGATCATAAATTAATTAATTTATAATTAATGACAAAAAAGTAACCGAACTCATGTACAATTCTGTGGGAGTCCCATCAAGATGACCCGTTTTCAAAGAGATAAATAAAATTATTGTTTTGTTGAGAATGAATAATTAAAATAACCAACATTTTGATTGGTGTCAAGTACCTTCATGGTTACTCGTAGTTAATTAAACAAGCGTACGTTTTGCTCAGGCGCAATAGTAATTGTGTTCCACGCTGTGAACTGTGCGGTTCCCACGTAAAAAGCACTGCGAGGTTTTTCTCAATCGGTCACCGAGGTTTCGTAACCCATTGTGTGCGGCTGGGATCAATATGGCGTTCGTATTTCATACATTGTAGAGGGACACGTGGTTACTTTAATAAAGTTTAAGTTATTCATTTATCTGAATGGATATTTAAGTATACCCCGGACGGTGCGAAAAAATGTCGCCCATTTATCGGTGCCAAAAATGGTTGTTTTGTCACGAACAGGGAGGCCACGCTATAGTTTGCTCATTTTGACAGCTGATGGTGCTCCTGTTCGATAAAGAGTAAGGATAATGAGTAACGTAAATCGTTCGGATGCCCATAACCTAGGTTTCTATCAGTGTTGATCTGTCAGATCAGCAGCTCTAGCTATATGTCCCGTCCATGCGTTTTCTTTTTATTAGGATTCGCTATTGCATCGCTTTCAAACGAGGTTCAAATCTTTTTAGCGTACATATAAATTATAACTATACATATATATGTATATTATGTTTGTACATATTTAAATTAATTTTAATTATATAGGTTTATCTGTATCTATTATTATATTATGCCATAATTATGTATTTCATATTTTGTATGTATCTACCAATTTTTTTCCCTAATCAATCAATCAATCAAATTATTTATTTGCTGATATAGGTATTTACAAAGTTGGTTATTACAAATATATAAGATCTAACTATATCACACCATATTGGTATGCAAATTTAATTCTTAGAGAACAAAAATAAATAAATTTTGAAGAAGCTCAGACTAAGAAAAAAAAAATATTTATATATATTAATTTACCATGATCATTGCACAATAAAATATCTTAATCTTTCCTACTCCCTATAGCGCACTAGAGGTACCCTTATACTGTCTCAATCTAAAGCCGTGCTGGAAGAAAATCCATTTGGATTAAGCGCTGCTATTGTACCTACCGTGTTTTATTGTGTGCAATAAAAATTAAATAAATTAAATAAAATGTCTGGAGATATTCAGATTTGACGACCTTGAATTCGTGTGGGAGGTCGCGGATTCGATTCCTGTCACAGATCACTTTAGAATTTCATAATTTCTAATTTGGCCGTGAGGGGTATAGCTTACGTTAGTTAGTACGATGACATCTTGGCTGCATCGTCACTTACCTTCAGGTGAGATTGCAGCCAAGTACAAACTTGTTGTGTTTAAAATTGTGTTATTGACCACATGACGACTATAGCTCTACTAAACACATTGAGCGAAACATGTTGCAAAGCCTTGCAAACCCTAATATGTGTCAATTCTTTTGAAGACTTTTCACACTCTTAAAGAAAACAATTTGTCTAAAAAAGAATTGTGTGATGGTATTTCATTAGGTGTTCCTGCATATTGGACCTTACAGATTATTTCCATACGGATTATAGCAAAACAAATTAATCTATCCTGCTCAATATGAATTTCCACAAAATAACTCCAGCTTCCATTCAATGATACGTTTATCGCTTCGTTTTAGAGCATTTTATGTTAGCCGTAGCAGTCGCTTATTGCTTACGGTGTCAAAATTATAAGCTGCTCTTAGTAAGATATCTTTGAGCTCCTATTACTTACATGGAATTGTGATTTTTGTCTAATGCCATTTACTTTCTACCTATCGTCAAAATACTTTCTCCGTATCGTCGACTTGTTTATATCATACGATAAGTGAATGCTGTTAAAATATTAATCCGTAGTTTTGCCACAGTCCGTATAAAGTGACTGAGATGCTTATTCATTTGGTTCACCAGCGATTTTTACATATAATAAGTACATGAAGATAATTGCGTTATCTCATGCGTGTCCTTCGAGTGAGCACTTTCAGAAAGATATCGTGGTCGTATCGTTGTTGTATGTTATAAAACCAAAACTGGAGTCTCAAATAATGTGAGTTGTAACTAAAAATAATCGAAAAGTAAAAACAAATTTCTTTAAACATAAGACATGCATATAACTCGTGAGCTAGACTTTCACCAGACTTCTTTTAAGACCATTCATGCGTTGAAATTATGCTTGAGTCAAAATTGTCAATTTTCGACGGAAGATAAGAGTGTCATGTGTTCAATTATTGATTAGATAATTGCTATCATATTATTTGGCATTTCATAATCTAGTTTTTGTTTCAAAAATATTTGAAAATATGTGTATAACTTTCTCATTAGAAAGTTTAAGATAAAGGCTAATTACTCACTTAGCGGTGGAAGCTCTATTTTGATGCAAGATATTTGCCATGTTTCATAACACAAACTTAACATTTACATTAATAACATTTACTAAAAAGTGTCTCAAAAAAAAAACACGATTTTCCTAGATTTTCATTCAAAAACCATAAACCGAAAAGTGTAATTTTTAGCATTTTTCGATAAATTAAACGTATTACTTTAGGATAAAATCCAAGATATTTTGTTATTTCTGAATTATAGTAATTTAATTCAATTCATATTCAATGTCACTGGTTATTTATTATTTTAATAAGTTGTATATTTATTTTACTATAATTTTTTTTGTAATACCATTTTCCGCGCAAAATTGCGTCTGCGGGAACGGAATTCTTTTTTTGTATGAAGCTACACGCGATTCACGCGTAAACGTATAAACGCTCTTAAGACTCTTTTTAGTTTTACATTCAATTCATACATAGGTAGGTATGTAAACGTAATTGTTTTGTTATTTGTACCGATGTGCTTCATAAATTTCGTACAACTAGGCTAAACTAAAATATGTAATTTATACAGATGGTTCTTAAAATTTATTGACTTTTCGCGTGATCTAGTAATGGATAATTTACGCTTGAGTATTTCAATTTAATTGTTTTCGAGTATGCTTAAGTAAGTCACCCTCTAACCATAACGTTTCTTAGGCAGAATATTCAGTAGGTGATTAGGATAAATATAAAATTTTAGGGAGGAACACAGAAATGTTAATAATGGGAGGAAGCTCTATAGAAAGTTAGCTGTTTGATTATCAACCGACGTTATCAGTTACCAGTGTTATGTCCCACCCGGCGTAAGTAAGAACCGGTCACCAGTCTAGTCTAATGTCCCACCGGGCGTAAGTAGGAACCGGTCACCAGTCTAATGTCCCACCGGGCGTGAGTAGAAACCGGTCACCAGTCTAATGTCCCACCGGGCGTAAGTAGGAACCGGTCACCAGTCTAATGTCCCACCGGGCGTGAGTAGGAACCGGTCACCAGTCTAATGTCCCACCGGGCGTAAGCAGGAACCGGTCACCAGTCTAATGTCCCACCGGCCGTAAGTAGGTACCGGTCACCAGTCTAATGTCCCACCGGGCGTAAGTAGGAACCGGTCACCAGTCTATTGTCCCACCGGGCGCAAGTAGGAACTATTCACCAGTCTAATGTCCCACCGGTCCGCAGTACCTAAAAGTATCCGGCCTAGGCCTATGACTACTTCGAGAGCGATCATGCAACTAGTTAGCAACTGCAATCTTCTCCATAATATAATTTTTTTTATGATAGAAGCAAATCAATGGATAAAATACCTACACGGATAAAGTAACTGCGTATATAAAATGCCTGCTCTGAACGCAGGAATGCCATTAGCACTGGGCATTTAGTTTTTCGATCGCTTCTGATAGCAAACACGGATTACACAATAAATTGTTATGTGTTATAGGCCTCAGATATGTTCTTGCCTACAATTATTAGATCTCAGTGGTAACTACGTATGTCAATTTGACGACCGAATGGCCAGTGTAAGTGGTCCTGCCCTCTGCGTCGAAGGTCGTGGGTTCAATCTGTCAGGATGTGACTAAGTCGATGCAGTATCTCGCTACCCGCGGGACTATACAAGTATAAATGTCTGCTTGTTGCGCTTTCTGTTGCAGTACTGACGGGCAGTATTTTCAAAAGTCGTCCTGTTTTCTTATAATTTTATTGCAACGCGGCCAAACGAGGTATTACGCCTAATAAGTATAGTCAGGAAATTATCTGTGGTTTACATAAAATAACTCTATAGATTGTAAAGTCAGTTTATACAGCGTACATTTTTACCCACTAATGTTCGAGTTCGCAGGAAATCCTCTAGATTAACGGACGGATCCCGTTTTTTCTACAAAAGTTACCTGAATTCCTAGAACTTCTCAGGCGAAACTGCTCTTTAAAACCTTGTGATAAGGTTTACAATGACTTGGTATTTTTATGTGTTTGATTGTCGGAATTATCACGATTGCTTATCGGATGTTCATAAGAGCAGAACTGGTCTCCTGTGTAAAAAGTCGATCTTACGAAAAAAAATGCAATAAATAGGAACTATAAAATCTTTAGGTAATCTCAAATCTGTTGCCAAGCTAACCATATATTGTATAAAGTGACCATTCATTTTCGTGAAAAAACGGGACGCTACATAATTTTGTACCTATCAAGATTTAAGTTTGGAAAAGCGGGACTTTTTTGCTGTCGCTGGGGACAGTGGAAAGACAGCTTGAAAGAGATAGTATACCTACCTAGGTACCTACAGGTTACAGGGAATTGGTAAAGAAATTGATTCCTTATGTAAGTACCTACATACCTAGTCTACCTACCTACGCTGAATGTGAAACTATTACATATGGGTGAGGCCGCCGTTTTTTGCTGATGTGGCGCAGAAGTATTGCGATGGTAACGTAGAAACTTCTACGCGTCGGTGACGTTGAGTGGCGTATAATTGTGACGGTTAAATGTAAAGGTTCGCATACATATGTAAAATTATATTGATGTATTTTATATATTAAATATATTGATGTATTTTATAAATAGTAACCATAATAATATGGACATGAAAATGCACAAGGAAACACATTGAATGAATAAAATCAACTTTATTTATTATTTATTATTTATAAGTGATACAAAATATACGCAGGTACGTATAATTTCGGTTATCCTATCACTCATGTCCATGAGTATACCTACTGTATAGTCCGAACAAAATGAGAACTCAATTCGCCATTTTAACTGCCATATCTGGGTGACCGAGCTTTGCTCGGTATTTTCTCTATTTGCGAGTGAATACTCACCTTTATTTGGTGGCGTAGGGGAAGTAGCGAATATCTACGCTACCAGTGGCGTTGAAGAGCCAAAATGGTGGCGAATTTTTACTTCTACGCTACCGACGCGTTGAAAAAATTACATAAATCTCTGTAAATAACGTACGATTAGACTTGCATTATAGCACCAAATATAGCTTTCACTTCTAATCACACGGTGCACTGATAGTTTTAAGTGAAACAGTTAAATTTACATTTTTATGCGCAAAAATCCTCTTTCGAAAAAAGTGTGTACACAATCCGGATCTTACATTCACATGTGAACCGTCAAAATAATAACCGCTATCGAGCCGCTGTCCATAGTCTATAGAAACTCTATGTTGCCACTTCCCGATTTAAACCTCCCTGACTCCAAATTTGAATAGGTATGAAAAATATTGGTGGCGTTGACAAAGTGGCGTTGAATTTCAATTTTCAACGCAATAACTGTTTTGGACAAAAATTTAAAGAAAGTCTTAGGATACCCCTTGCGAAATTAAAAGCATAGATAGCTAGTTATATAAGTATTCTTAAAACATCAGTTGTATCTCGAGAATCCTCTATCCTTTTGCTACAGCAAAGGTTAAAGTGCACCTCTGCCTCGGCGGATAGGAGTTTTTGTGTAATTTCCGTCACTTTTTTCAAGTTCCATTCGAAATATATTTTTAATTTACTGACTGAACTTTAACAATTATAATGTTCGCTTGAGCCCTTTTGTTGCTCAATCCTACGCTGTTATCAAAAATTAGATAGATATCATACTTTTCAAAATATGAACCGCGGAGAAAAAAGTTTGCGAAATCAGCAAAAAAAGACGGCCTCACCCATATATAAAAAGTCATGTTAATTGAATAGACATATTGTACTCTGGACAGGGCGGACAGCTCTAACAACTGACGCCAGTTTATCGGTGCCAATAATGCCTGTTTTGCCACCAACAGTAAGGCCACGCAGTAGTTCGCTCAGCAGCCACCTATAGAATTTTGACAGAAGGCGCTACTATTTGCTTGTACGAAAAAGGTTTACGTAGCTACATCGTTCGGATGCCCATATCCTGAGTTTTTTTTTGAAATAAATGTACAGTAGAATCCCGATTATCCGGATCAATTAAAACCAGGGATACTCCGTATAATCGAAAATCCGGATAACCGATTTCAAAGCAAATCAAATAATATTTAAGTTTTAATAATTTTTTACTAAGTAATGGGTTTTACTTAGATAATACGATAATTTAAAAAACGAGCTATAACGATAGATAATGAATTACATAATACCTATGTAATTTAAAATTTTGGTTGGAAATAACTTAGATTTTTGGCGTAATGAATCACATCTTTTTCTCGCAGCCAAGTCCCTGATGCGCTTCAGTTGTAACAACTGTATGGAATCCGATTCGACCTGTCTTTCAAACCACTTAGGTAAAAGCAACATCTAGAGCTTCAAAAGCTTCTGCGTGAGATGGTACTTGACATACATCCCCAGTTTCAGTCTCTTCTTCATCTTCTCTCTCGTTACTGTTTAAATCCTCAATGATTTCTTCATCAGTTAATATTTGGAATCCAGGATCTTCACTATCGCAGTTCAGCCACTCTATAATATTCTCTTCATCGCACCCTTCACCAATGCTAACAATTTTCATTGCAAACACTATCCCGCAAACAAATGAGAGCGGGAGTACACCGTCGGAGGCGGGAGTAAACTTGTCGTAACATGCTCGTCGCCGTCAAAACATTTTTAAATTAATAATTAGAGCCGAGACGAATGAGTCCGGATAATCGGATGTTCGGATAATCGATGTTCGGATAATCGGGATTCTACTGTACCTACCTTTTTTATAGACAGAAAATGCCTGACGCATACCCCTCCGTCAGGGGAAACGGATGGGTTATGTGGGGCTTGCACCCACTAAAAAACTGTCTGTTTCCACGGCGGACCTGCTGGTGGGAGTACCTACGGGATTCACTGTCGTATTCACCTACTAATCTAGGTGCATACAGAAGACCATCTTTACATATCCTATGGAAGGTGTATTATACCTACCTAACGATGACCCTACACGTTGGGGTCCACTCGTGAGGTCAAACCGCCTCGCATGCCGTTCAAGAATCATAAAGCCTCGGTATTTGATACCCGTAACCTGTGTAAGCTCAAACTTGTTTATTTACTTTTTTCTTGCGATTTAATGTCTTAAAAATCTGCATTTTATATATATTAGTATTAATAGACTTTGAATAATTATAGTTATTTAAGCTTCAGCCTTCAGGTCCCGAATTAAATTACCTACTGGCGAGGGTCAGTTTAGAATTACATAATTTCCAAATTATTTTTAATTTGGCTCAGCAGTAGATATCCGAATGCTAAATTGATCACGTGCATTTCGCGCAGATAACTGTCATCCTCAATAATCATAAGAGGTTTTGATCCATTTGTAATTTGAGCAATCGACAGCTTTCTGTGACGATAAAATTTTAAGGAATTTTATTCAAGTGAATTTGTTGACTTGCGTAGAGGTTTTGACCCATTTGTGATTTGAGCAATGGACAGCTTTCTGTGACGATAAAATTTTAAGGAATTTTATTCAAGTGAATTTGTTGACTTGCGTAGAGGTTTTGACCCATTTGTGATTTGAGCAATCGACAGCTTTCTGTGACGATAAAATTTTAAGGAACTTTATTCAAGTGAATTTGTTGACTTGCGTAGAGGTTTTGACTTTTGACCCATTTGTGATTTGAGCAATCGACAGCTTTCTGTGACGATAAAATTTTAAGGAATTTTATTCAAGTGAATTTGTTGACTTGCGTAGAGGTTTTGACCCATTTGTGATTTGAGCAATCGACAGCTTTCTGTGACGATAAAATTTTAAGGAATTTTATTCAAGTGAATTTGTTGACTTGCGTAGAGGTTTTGACCCATTTGTGATTTGAGCAATCGACAGCTTTCTGTGACGATAAAATTTTAAGGAACTTTATTCAAGTGAATTTGTTGACTTGCGTAGATAATTAGATATGAAACAGAACCACAGCTTTCAAAATATTATTGGCTGTATAGTTTTGATTTTGCGGAGTGCTGGATATTTGACATGCCACACACGGTTGTTGAGACGCCAGTCGCCACGTGCGTTGACACATCGGTCTGTGGCCTCGGCACACATCAGGGAACCGGTCACCGGCGCCCGCGCATGTGTGGGGGCTGCAGCTCAGTTCACTGCTCACATGCGAACAGCCGAATGTGAGCCAAATCAACAGGTACAAAGTAGATAGATAGATAGATAGACACTTTATTGCACACCACAGAATAAAAATATAATAAAAAAAGAAGAAATAATGAAAACACAAACTTAGGAGTACAAAGTACCTATGTAAGTATATCTAATTCACCTAGTAAACGGCACTAAACTATAGCGCAAACGCTCTTGTAATGTACAGTTATAATAGAGTGGGATAATGCGTTCTTGATTACTCTTACCGGGTATTATTTTACCTATAGATAATATTATTATGATAAAAAACTATAATTACTTTCAAATTTAACCATAAATATAAATTCGCCTGGATACAGAATCACGATTGGGGAAAACACCCTATCGCTTTTTTCCAAACATCAACATGCTCTATCAATCAAACATGTTTAACTTTTTTTTTTAATTTTTATTGGAAACCGCAGTGATTTTTTTATTTTCTTTGCACCTATCGATGATTACATAATTTCCAAATACTTACTTACGCTGAGAACATTTTTTTACAACTGGAGGATGAAGAGAGTAAGAGCTGGAGATTCTCATCTCTCCTCGACGGCAATTGTCAATATAAACTTAGATACCTACTTCTCTGATCTGTGGCTTTACGTCACCGTTGTGTCGTAGTGAAAATGAGAAAGAAAACTGAAATAATGATATAGTTCGATGTAACGATTAACATGGGTTAATAAGTTAATAACTTAGGTATGAGAGGTGAGAAAAGACAATGTTTTAAACCATGGTTGTAACTGTTAAAACATATTGGAATTTTGTGCTATTCGAGTACATATTGTATGCAGACGTCTCCAGAATACCTACCTACTTAGGTACTACTTATTTCGTGACAAAGCTCGCGGTATGGTATTGAATAATTTTCATACACACTTTAGTATTCGGCTTTAAGCTTTGCTCATTCGAAAATAGCTTCACTATCCTCTGCATTAGAATTATTTTCCTTTGTACTATTGTCGTTTAATTATTTATTCCGCTCAGATACATCGCACTTATTGGGTACAGTAGGTATACATAACTGTAACACGTAAAGACTTAAGATGTATAGGTATACTTTTACTAAAACTATAATAATAGGTAGGTAGGTAACTGATTTAATAAACCAACTATCTAAGATATTTCAATCCATGACGATGCGCCCCACTCTGTCAAAATCGTTTATGAAAAAATGTATGAGAGTGACATAATTATCCGTTCACTGAATTGATCACGTGACTTTGCACAGACAACTGTCATTCTCATACTTTTTTTTAATTTCGTTCAATTTAAGCGATCGATATCTATCAGTGACGATTGTAAATATGTCATATGGCTACTGCTGGAGCCCTTTGCTGCTTTTGAAAATTCCAAGCCACTGAGTTCAATTAGCATATTTTTTTTTACAATTACATCCATTGTAGTTTTTAAGTAAGAATATAACAATTAACAACAATATTATAATAGCATGATTGTAAATAATAATTAATTATAATATTTACTTTTTTGTAAATAGTTTAGTTATACCTACATAGTTTTAGCATAAAATTAATAGCTTTTATATCAGACTAGCTGACCCGGCAAACGTTGTTTTGCCTTATTAATTATATCTCACTAATTATTAAGCTTTCTGCGAAGACCCAATTCATTATGACAATTATAATATTTCAAGTTTGTTGATAGGATAAACTTTTAATTTCAGCTACCTCAACGGCCCCCAGTATGAAATCCCAATTATTTCCGACGCTATTTTCAGTAGTCGAAGCTGATTGAGCTGATGGCCGTCCAGCTTGTGGCTCATCTTCAATGCTATATATTTAGCTTCTCTGATCTTCAGTGCGTCAATTCTTCTGACCATTTTTTAACGATTATATACGATGGAGAGATCCTACTTTATTAATCTGTTTCAGCGTTAACCCTTTCTTGAACAAATACATCGACGTAATGTTCGATTTTCTCCGAAACTTACAATCGGACTGATCGCATCAACGTTATTTGCATATCAAATAAACTTTGGGCTAATAAATTAAATACACCAAAGAGGTCGGACCTTACACTACAGTAAATCTATGGAAAAACCTGACGTATAATTGAACGTGAAAAAAATTTGACAGCAATGAAATGTTTACTTAGCAACGCCATTAAATCAATTTATTAATTTTATTTTTATTTTGAAAATACTCGGTAATCCTAATTCTCCACATATAAGTCGTCGACTCGGATCGAGTATTTTTTTACGCTCTTTCATTTGATGTGTGATTCGTTTGATTCCACCATACAGCGGTACGACCTTAAATCGGCCAGGGCAATCGTTCCTCTACTTTTAGGGAAATCAAATGTATCCTATAGCCGTTTCCTGGCTCAAGGGTCTAATTTTCACAACAGGGTACGCCAGCTAAAGATGAGCCGTACGTTCAAAGTTTTCTGCATATTCCGTGTTTCAGGCTATTTGGACAAATACTGAGGGTTATTATGTCTATTTTTTTCTGAACTACAAAACCGATGACTTTGAAATATTTACAGAACAATCTTTAATGTATCCCCTTTCTAACAAAAAAAGAATGAATGAAATCGGACCACGCGTTAATGATTTACAACTCAGTATACATTTTAACTTTTATCCCCTCTCCTAAGGGAACCATGCTGAATTTCGGGATAAAAAGTATCCTATGTCCTTCCTCGTAGTATGAACTCAAGTCATACCAAGTTTCATTGGAATTCATTCAGTAGTTTCGGCGTGATGCGCGGCCGTGATACAGAAAGACAGACAGACAGACAGACAGACAGACAGACAGACAAAAATGAAAAAAAGTACAGTTTTGGGTTCAGAACCGATTTTAGAGTGCCCTCAAAAAAAAAATTTCAAAATATCTTTAATGTACAGAATTTGACCTGTTACAGATTTATTATAAGTATAGATAATCTCGAACTTTTAAAATCTTAAATGGATTCGGTAGGTACCTACTAGAGAGCCGGATATCGACATTTTTGACTGACTGACAGAAACTACGATAAAAGTGGTCATCGAGAAAATTAATCAAAATATCATCACTGACGAAGTCAGCGACGGTCATCTAGGCTGTAGTCTAGAATTAGATGATAAATCTCAAATAACTAAGCGATTAGGCACCTATCTGTACGTTGTAACGGAATATCAAATATGAATTCAGGTTGTCTTATGATGACATACATACATCACATCGCATTACAATCTGTAACAGATCGCCGGACTAGCGTAATGCCGAATGCGGTTTTCTTTGACGGATTAAATCTAACCGGTTTGAAGGGATTTATGCTATTGCATCTAGGTGCTTAAATGAAATGGGCTCCTAAGGTATAAAAAGCAATGATATGGCAAAGCGGTTCAGATATCCTGACTCTTGGTTCCAATTAAAATTTTTACCTTTTTTTTGGAAAAGGATTAATTAGTATTTTAGTGGTTTCTCTGGGAAATTTAGAAAAAATCAATAGGCACAGTATTTATTTTTTATCATATTGCAAAAGATATCAGCCTTCCAGCCACATAAAACGCCTTATTGATAGTTAAATTGGCGATGAAAATATTTTTCGTAAATGCTATAGGAATGATTTAGTACCTTAACCACAGTAAAGGCACAATTTAGCATAGGTGGAAACTATACACTCTAGCTCGGATGCGAGGCATGAATTTTCGGAAGCATTTATGACACGATAAATAGGTAAATAGATAGGTACCTACCTAATGAGCGATGGAGAGAGCTATGCTCGGAATATCTCTGCGCGATCGAATCAGAAAAGTAATCTACATAGACGTCAACGTGTCGCAAAACTGAAGTGGCAATGGGCGGGCCACATAGTTCGTAGGACCGATGGACGTTGGGGACCCAAGGAGCTGGTATGGCGGCCATGCACCGCAGTGTCGGTCGACCCCCCACCAGACAGAGGGACGACATAAAGAAAGTCGCAGGGAGTCGCTGGCGCCAGGCGGCGCAAGATCGTGGTGTTTGGCGGTCATTTCATGAGGTCTATGTGCAGCAGTGGACATTTATCGGCTGAAACGACGACGACCTAATGAAGAAAAACATAATGCGTGAGAGTTCTGTAAGTTCTCCCTTATGTTCTCCAAGGTGTACGAAGCTTGCCGAGTGCCATTCCGCAGTTGACCAGCATGATCTTAGCTTTGACCAACCACCAAATCATCCTCATTCTGAAAGGAGATTTCGAAAAGATACCTAATTTCGAGGTAATGGAGCGTAAAATTGGTTGAAACGTAAAATAAACCGATGAATTTCTCTTGCACCGAAGGATTACTTTTAAATCTGCTTGAAAAAAGCAGCTTTTTCTAAAACTGAAGAATGTGTGATGATTACCTAACTAGGTAAGTAGGTGTTATAATTAATGTATCTGGCAGTTGAGCTGTTATAAAGTTGACTCTATGCTCCACAAACAAATTCCAAGGTGACGCAGTAGCGGATAACAAAGATGTAAAGTGTGCTATAAAAATAATAATATCAATAAGGTTAAAAGGTAACTAGGACATTGATTAACTTTAAAATATTACAGTCATACCAACCTATCAGTAAGTATTATATTATCTAACTTATTACTAGTAATAAACGATAACCCTGAAACAATTTTTCTATTATCTTTGACAGAACTGAGAACCCGGGTCATGTTAGTTTATCTATCGTAATTAGGCAGAAATCAGTGAAGTACAAGTTGGTAGGTACTTTAGTTTATAATTGCCTCTTATTTGTATGTAATTAATTCAGGTATCAGAATCCGATTTATTACATAAAGACAAGCTAAAGACTAAAGAGTTAAGGTAGCGATAGCTAACAAGCTCTCTCAATCAACTGTTCTCTTAGCTATTTTCTAGGTTAAAATAGAAAACCTGATACCTATTATTTTGGCCTGATCCGGGAATCAAACCTAAAATCAAAAATTGGTCAAGTGCGAGTCGGGCTCGTGCACTGAGGGTTCCGTACTATCAAGACCCATTCTCAATAGTATTAAAGTAAACTAAAGATCTCTGCCCACCAAAACCAAAAACGAGCAAAAAATCACGTTTGTTGTATGGGTGGCCCCCTATTTTTGGGATAGCGGCAACTAATAAACCTACATCATCTGTGAAAATTTCAAATCCGTAACTATTACTAGTGACAGACGGACGGACGGACGGACAGCGAAGTCTCGCTAATAGGGTTCCTTTTTTACCCTTTGGGTATGGAACCCTAAACATCCTAAACCTAAAATCAAAGTACTACAAAAGTATCTACTAAACTAAACTACTAAAACTACTAAACTACTAAAGTAGTAAAGTATCTACTTAACTAAAAGTACCTACCTACTTTGATATTACTAAGTAACATTGAGTAACTAACGTAAAATAACGAGCACGAGTGTTAGTAAAAAACTGTAGAGTAGGTAACTTCTGAACGAAGGAAAACTGCTTAGTTCAAGAAAAAATCCCCTCGTTACTTATGGAAAATTTAGAATATTTATAATGTGTTTTTACATTTTTCCTTATTTTCTAGTAACCTTACCTACGTAGGTTTAAGTTAAATCCGAAAATGAAAAATTAGCAATTCTATCTTTTGGATAGCGTTGAACTCTTTTATATGGACCAAAAATGACATCACAGGCTTGTTTTAGTTAATCTACAAATACCTTGATATATTATCTTATCTAATTATTGTACCGGTAGTGTAATACGACCGTGTTAGTAAATGTCAATGTCTTCGCTAATTAAAATATTACCGGCAGGTAAGTATGAATAAGTATATGTTTTCTTAAAATTATTTTTTATTACAATGGGTAACATTCGGTCGCGAAAATTCAAATTTTATTTAGTATTTTGCGAATAGTAGGCTAATTAGTAATTATAGTATAATAAGCAGATGGCAATTAGTTTTGCGAGCATATAACATTGATATGCATCTACGCATGTTTTTAATAAAAACTGCTCAAAAATTCCCATTCGCTTCGTATTGGTGGTTCCCGAAAAATCATTTTATGCTCGTATTGGTGGTTCCCGAAAAATCATTTTTGGAGCTATCGGGAACCAATATGAAGTAGTTACATGAGTATTTTTAACCAAAGTTTTTATGAATGGTGGTGGTGGACGGAAATATCTTTTTCTGACACCTATTCAGGCCTAGGTAGTAATCTGTGGGCCTAGGTGTTACTATTTTCGCTAAGGTGACTAATCGTAACCGATATCAGTCAACTACGCAGGAGAAATTTATGATAATGTCATGTACCTATGAGAAAATCATTCTAAGTTGGTGGTAGAGATATTATTTAGTTAGAGATACTTATTTTATTGCTACAGTAGACTGTTTGAATAAAGATTTAAGAAGTTTTTGTTCCTACAAAGTCTAACAAAACTACGACTTCAGTAGGTACTTAGTTAGTAGCTCTAACTTTTTGTAGTTTTCCATTTCATAACATTGGATCAACAATTCGTTAAATAACTGATGCTCTTGCGATCCGGCGCTCGAGTATACGAAGCTACCTTTCTAACAGTGAACGGGAGCCCTAAATAATACAGCTATTACATTTCCAAACGTACCGGTGTTCCGCGGAAATACTCTCCACACACGCACTTTCTAATCAAAAAAAAAGTTTTACACAACACAGCACAGCGGAACACAGTCTCAACTCGTTGGGAGTTTCCTAGAGATGTTTGTAGGTTGTTGACACGTTACGTCGCAGTTGGAAACGCTGCGTGCAGACGCGGCGCGCGGCTCGGACTGAGTGGGACCGAGACCGGTCTCAGATTTCTCCGACTCCCTGTAAACAACGAAAGCGAGCCTTCGAACCTTTCTTCGCCGTGGCGAAACGCATCAGGCAGCGGTCCCCTACCGTGAACTCTCGTTCACAAGTCGATGCACTGAGAATTTTAACCCCATTTTTATACACAAAACATTGAGATAAGAATCAAGGTCTCCCGAGTCCCTTTGTCAAAACGAAACGTTGATGGTGGATCAGCCTCTAGGTTGCGTAATAAGAACGTATTCATCGTTTTCATCAAACTCTGCCCGCTGATTGGTTCCCTGATTTACGTCAGCCAATCGGGGGACCTTTGCTAACCATTACAATATCGATGAATACAGGGACTACTGCCTTGATGGCTATCAATGAATAAATAGATAGCCTAGTCCAGCAGTGTCATAGGCTTTTCACACTGGGTTCAACAGCCCCTCTGGAATTATTACGGAAAAACAAGAGCCAATAAAAACTTTAACTAGTAGAAGCGCAGAGTAACCTGATGATGAGTGATGATACAGCGATGGTTTTGTATTAACTTGGAAGTAGTAACATCGCGCCGGAACGCTAAAACGCCTTGCGTTGTGTTTTTGCTGTTAACTAGCCACGGCTGAAGCCTCCTGCCAGAAGTCAGAACAGACTTGAGGTTATTTAGAAATTATAAAATTCCAAAGTGGCCCGTGGCGGAAATAGAACTCACGACTCCCGCTCGAATCCGAGCCCCTGCGCCAGTGAGGTCGTCAAAATAACAGTAATTAATGTTCTTGCGACAATGAATACTCATAGTAGGGGCAAACCGAAGGCTTTCTTTTGACTCATAAAACGTTCGATGACGTCCAAACTGGTCAGGATGTACCCAGCAACTAAATCGGTCAAGGTAGAAGCCAGAAGGTACCTACTCGAAAACATGATCACGAATCACGATACACGGCCGCCCGCGCCGCGCACCGGCTCGCGGACTCTGGGTAGTGACTCAAAAGTTTAACCTTAGACGAACTTATTTAGGAACGGTCAGTGGTCACTTCTTTATATGGTCCATGCCGATTTGGATGTTGTTTCGACATGGTTTAGGCATTCGATACGCTGCCTACGTGAGATTTTTAAAAGAATTAGTTACTTATTATTGGGTGTATATTAGTTAGTTATTGGGTGGTATTTTTAGTAGGTAGGTAGTAGGTATTTATACTTAGTGTATTTTGTTTTTCAGGCACTATACGGTATACCTACACTTTTTTTTTAACTATATAGGCTAGCGCTTGACTGTGATCACACCTGATTACAATATACAGTCGATGGAACGCGCTTGTCTAGGAGATGCCTATTCACTCTTGATTTGATGGCGCCCGGGTTGTAAGTGGCAGGAAAGACAGTGCCTGGGTCGCTGGGTGGGTATTCCAGGCCTTTGCAGTGCGTATCAAGAACGAGGAATCAAACCGCTTCGTACGCGTCTTTGGTACGTCGAAATACCTATATATTCTTTAGAATACCTAGACAGGCAACCCTACGACAATGTTCGAGGCTTTGGAGTTTTTTGTGCACCGGTGTCGGGTTGCCGATGAGTCTTCTAGCACAGCGATCCACCGAATCCAAAGCATCAAGCTGGTACTTGGCAGAGCCATCCCATAAGTGGCTACGAACTTAAAAATTGAAAGAAATACCACCTTTAGCCATCGAATTATCTACGATCGTTATAAAAGTCTCTCGATCGCTCATTGCATGACGAAATTTAAAAAATGTATGAGAATGACAGTCAACTTCGATAAGTCACGTGATCAATTTGTCCATCGGCTGAGGTCCATCGGATATAATAATATAGTTTAAGGTTATATGTGTCCTATCTAAAAAAACCTTAAGTTATTAGAAAATACTAGCCACAGATTGTATAAAATCCGTAATGTATAAGAACACATTCCACCACATTTCATTCCAATGCGCATAGTTTATCTGTTTATTCGCGTGGTTTACTATTGAAGATTCCTTGCGACACAATGCCAGGACATACCAATCACGCGCAATCGAGTAAACGGTAAAGTTACCACATTCTAAGGGTACGGACATGCCTAAGACGCCTCCTCACTACACAATCGAAGATTAGCTCACTACCTCGATGTCATCTCAATTGAACCATAGAGAAGAAAACTAAAGAGGCGATTTATTCATTCTAGCCTAGCCTTGCGTGACCGCCGTGATGAGTGCCAAGATTTGTTGTCAAATGTTCGTGTACTGAGTTACTACCCTGTGACAGATTAAAAATTGACACGCAAATTTTGTAGATAGGGCCAGTCCATATTGTTTCCTAGGTCTGTGAATTGAACCGATTTGAAATTCCTTATTGAGAAAGACCAACGGTCAATTTTCTCAAGACTCAAAACCAAACCTTTCTAGGAAAAAACGTATTTTTTGAAGACCATTGGGCACTATCACATTGTGATGTTTTTTTTTCTAATTCGGAATTTAATTTTTTTTTTAAGTTAGGTCTTTCCTTGCACATTTCCCGTCGGAAAGATGTTACTGAGAACTGACACGTACAACTTGTTTAATTATCTTATAATTTGAAATTAGAATTTTACAAAAAAAAAAATGTAAGGATTAATGCAGAAGTGGTGTATAAAAAATAAAGTTTGGATTTGAATCAGCCTGGTACCAGATTTCATTAAGGTATCGTCAGTCTTTTGATAAGATTCGCTTATATTATTTACTTCTACTCAGGTAATAGTGCAAATATCGTCAAAATCGGTTTAGTAGTTTTCAAGTATATGGTGTGTGGTGAATTCTGTCAAACTCAATCTTCTAGAATTCTAGATTGAAATATGAATTGTTATTTTATAGATTTCTAAGAAAACCGACAAAGTTCTACAGTTTTTAAGATTTAAGTATGGTTATTATGGTTATAGTCAATAATTGCTGGGTCACTGGATTAATTTATAGACAAAATTAAACACCAATTTACATAGATTATAAATATTTAATTATTATAGACTTTATGTGTAGTAATAAAGTTAATTAAATTAGTACATATACAATTCAATTTCACAATTATTGGTTTTATGTTCAAATATCAATCACAATTTCTATTCAAAGGCACATTGTCAACACGTCGAATTTGGGGCTATCGGTTTATCAGTCTGAAAAAAGAAAAAAAAAATTAAATAACTTCTCAGGCTTGTTTTGACAACACTATTACCTGTAACTATATTCTAAATTCCATTTTGACTATTTTGGTCTAGAACTCTAAAATAAAAAAAAATCACCTTTATTGTATGGGAGCCCCGTTCAATGTTTATTTTTACCCTAGCAAACTTTAATTGTGGTATCTTCGACGTGATCGAGAAAATTACTTTTTTCCTATTTTTTTCCACAGAATAAGACGATAATAGGTACATTTTCATGTTTCATGTTGACTTAAACAATGAGACAGAGTACTGTTTTCAATTGATGCGTAAAAAATGTCACACTTACATAGTATATTATTTTTAATTAATTGATTTGATACTTAATTATAAGTTAATGGGTATGTGTAAGAAAAAAATAATATGAAGCGCACATACCTTTTTTCACAGTATCTTTCAGAGCATCTTCATCGTCTTGAAAAAAAAAAGTTCTCTTCTTCTTTACGTAAGTCTCGTTAAATTCATTTCTGTAAAAGAAAACAAAACATTTTTTTGTTTTATTTAATGAGTACTTACCAAAATTTAAACTGTTTAAATTCTAAATAGGTAAACCTAATTATTTCTGTTGAATACTAGACTAGCTAAATACTTCTAATTTATTTTATAAATATTGTGTGTAAACGTTAAACATTCATCAAGCTATGGTATGTTAAATGCAAATGTAGGCAACGTACGTTTAAACTATAATCGCATATTTAGGTTTACAATAAGTACTGAACTATACTTGATAGGTAAAATGGTGCTATCCTTTTTAAAATATTCCTTGAGGAAAGACCTGTCTAATTAGTTTAAAGATTTTGTAAACCTAGAGCGACATCCAAACATGTAAATAATCCCTTTTGTTCAATGGAAAACGATGCCATCTAAGGAAATAAGTCTTCTTTTATGTATGGAATAAAAGTCAAAATGGCGATTACGTCACGATACATAGAACAAAAGGTGAACTAGACTGATACGCGAAAATAGTGCCACTAGTTCTGCAAGGCTAACGGCCCAAAATAACAACCTAATCTATCCAGATTTGTCCTACCGGGGATAAAAATATGACATTACCTATTTGTATGCAGCTTATGTCGAATTCCTATTTCAATGGCAAATATGGATAGGACAGGCTATTAATTTCAGCCTTAAAAGAATAAAAATTGAGCCTTGTTAGTCAGTAGTAATAGTCAGTCTTGTTATAACAAACTCAGTAGTAATAACAAAGCGATTCTAGTAAACTATTTATTTAAATTTCAAAAATACTAAATGATAAAAATAATATCGTTAGAACTAGGAACTATACATAAACATACTAGGAACTAGGAACAATAATGAAGCGTTGCAGAACTATGCACTTACGAGGGAATTTAGCGCGTCTCCCTTCTCTTAAATATGTGCCAAATTCCGGACAAGTTTTTGTAAAAGGTGTACTTTTCGTTAGGCCTTAAAATATATTACAAAATAATTAAGGTGAATCATATAACGTGGGAGATTTCTTAAATGATCTTTATCCACTTATCTTTGGAACATCGCTTCATTTGAATAACATTATTAAGCGTACTAAATAAGAATATGATCTAACCTCCTCCATATTGAACTCCTTGAGACGATCATCCGCAATTGTAAATTTTTACCTCATTGAAGGACCTATTAATGATAGTTTACAGAGGCAATTGAAGCCATTTTCATTCGCAACAGACTACGTGATTGAAGGTCAATGATGGAAGTTTTGATTGAAGGTTTTGACAATCGCGAATGATGCATAATTAAACTTCTTTTTGTGCGATTGAGAGAATTCGGTCAATCGCTCGCTAGTCAAGAAATTGTAGCATCGAATGAAGCACCATCATCCGTACCTTCAATTGAAACGGACAATCATACAATTGACGAACGACGAATGATCATCTCAGGAGCATTCTGCTAACTTCAGTCGGATGAATTATTAATTGTAAATCAGACTAGACTGAATATATAGGCACAGACAACCCAAATTCACAATATTGCGCAGGTTTGATCCTATCCATTTTAAGCGCATTGGCACAGTCAATACAGTAAGAGATTAATCCCATCCCATTATAATAAGGAAGCCGGTTCGATTTTGAACTACGAGTAAGACCTATGACGGTTTACAGCCTTTAATAGGACATCGCCGTGATCTTTGCATGTTTTATATAAAAACTTGGTTTTCGTTAGCTATGAAATAAAATTAAAATAAGCAACTCGTAAATTATGTGCAAAAACTGCAGGATTAGTACAGGTTTTTGTACAATTTCGAATCAACTCGCTTCAAATAATCGGAACGGATTTCTCCATACATCTACACCCACACCCCAAGCGGGCAAGTGCCGAAAGCTTAGTTCACAATGTATCAGTCAGTCCTATTTACGATTCACCCAAAATTTTTAAACTTTTACTACTTAAATTATTTAAATAATTCATTAATTGTCGCGTGAAGTAAGAGCATAGTCCGCAATACTCCATTATCGTACTGTAACCTCTCGCATTAAATATCTGAAGGCGTTCGATAGCACGTTGTACTTTGCAACGTCCATCCCGTATTGGAATACACTGTTGGCGCAATATCCGGACATCGGGGCAACGCAGGTTTGATACAATAGAAGTGCTAACATCCATGTCTGCTTTTGGCCGACCGGTTTTAACTTTCTATCCGACACAGGGAGCAATGAACGTGGATTTCGCTTCCGAGTCAAAATCTTTCCCGCCGATTGTTCTGATACGTCTTCCAATGATAAGTTCCTTAGTAATGCTTCGTTTAGTTCCTGCGACGTTTCAAATCTGAATATTTTTATATACTTAATTTATTTACTGCTTATATTTTTTTATGAGAAAACATTTATAAGGTTTTGCTAGCGCTTACGCCTGCGTGAATTTCGGTTTTAATGCAAATCTTTAGGGAGCAGTGGACTTTTCAGGGAAACATAATATAGCAGTTTGTGTATTTTAATGTTTGTTCCTTCTTAACGTCACAACTACTGAACTGAATGGGCCGAAAGCTAGATGGCTACTTTTAAAAAAATCACTGTACTCTCTGGTATAAACAGTATATCAAATCCCGTGCGATTTGCAAAAAACCTAATTCACACGAGCCAAGCAAAGAGCTAGTGTAGGTGACATTGAAATAAAAGTCTTACCGTTTATCAAAGTAGGCAAGTGGAGATGTTTCCGAAGAAGGATCGGCAGCACCGGACGGCTGTAAGTAGAGATAAACAAATTTAAGCTTGACCGTGAACATTTACATTCAGGGTTGACGATTATGATTTTCTGTCAAAACATTATCAATAATAGACAGTTGTTACAGAACGAGCGACGTTCCCGTTTCTTGAAGAGTATAACTACGTCGTCTTTCGAATACTTACATTATTTGTTTCGTGACAATATCCGGAATACATCTTGAGTCAAGCCTCGCATTTCCTTGCCGGAAGCCAGCAATTTTACCTCACCTCTCCGTGTGCAGTGCCCCCTAGTGCAACCTATGTAACTTGTTTAAGCATCGGTGATCTCTCGTCATTATAGCGTCGTTTTTCGCGCCGGTCGTAAGTCAGCAAGTTGTCATTTCTGGTTGATCGCTGGACGTGTCGCTTCGTGGAGCTCATCGCACAAGACAAACACTCACATTGTTCTCCTTGTCGTCGGAGCCGGACGACGCTCGGCGGTTCTTGCACAGCTGCAGCTGGCAGCGGCAAGTGGCGTCGCAGTTCTTGTCGCTCTTGACGCAGCCGCACATCCTGGTGGAGCACTGTCCGCGGCACGTGTCGCCTCGTGGAGCTCATCGAACAAGACAAACACTCATATTGTTCTCCTTGTCGTCGGAGCCGGACGACGCTCGGCGGTTCTTGCACAGCTGCAGCTGGCAGCGGCAAGTGGCGTCGCAGTTCTTGTCGCTCTTGACGCAGCCGCACATCCTGGTGGAGCACTGTCCGCGGCACGTGTCGCCTCGTGGAGCTCATCGAACAAGACAAACACTCACATTGTTCTCCTTGTCGTCGGAGCCGGACGACGCTCGGCGGTTCTTGCACAGCTGCAGCTGGCAGCGGCAAGTGGCGTCGCAGTTCTTGTCGCTCTTGACGCAGCCGCACATCCTGGTGGAGCACTGTCCGCGGCACGTGTCGCCTCGTGGAGCTCATCGAACAAGACAAACACTCACATTGTTCTCCTTGTCGTCGGAGCCGGACGACGCTCGGCGGTTCTTGCACAGCTGCAGCTGGCAGCGGCAAGTGGCGTCGCAGTTCTTGTCGCTCTTGACGCAGCCGCACATCCTGGTGGAGCACTGTCCGCGGCACGTGTCGCCTCGTGGAGCTCATCGAACAAGACAAACACTCACATTGTTCTCCTTGTCGTCGGAGCCGGACGACGCTCGGCGGTTCTTGCACAGCTGCAGCTGGCAGCGGCAAGTGGCGTCGCAGTTCTTGTCGCTCTTGACGCAGCCGCACATCCTGGTGGAGCACTGTCCGCGGCACGTGTCGCCTCGTGGAGCTCATCGAACAAGACAAACACTCACATTGTTCTCCTTGTCGTCGGAGCCGGACGACGCTCGGCGGTTCTTGCACAGCTGCAGCTGGCAGCGGCAAGTGGCGTCGCAGTTCTTGTCGCTCTTGACGCAGCCGCACATCCTGGTGGAGCACTGTCCGCGGCACGTGTCGCCTCGTGGAGCTCATCGAACAAGACAAACACTCACATTGTTCTCCTTGTCGTCGGAGCCGGACGACGCTCGGCGGTTCTTGCACAGCTGCAGCTGGCAGCGGCAAGTGGCGTCGCAGTTCTTGTCGCTCTTGACGCAGCCGCACATCCTGGTGGAGCACTGTCCGCGGCACGTGCAGTACGGCGAGCCGTCGCTGCTTCGCTTTACGGCGCGCGTCGACTGGTTGCTGGACTCGTCGTTTTGTGTGAAGTTCATCGTCAGACGAGAACGTACGTTCTAACGAGGAATGAAAAAAAATTGGTTGTCTGTAAAGTCGGTTTACGGACGATAGATTTACGTGATAACGCCATAATCATAATCGTGATCATAAACGTAATCGTTATCATAATCGTAATCGTTATCATAATCGCAATCATAATCGTTATCATAATCGTAATCATAATCATTATTTTGTGTAATTTTTATCTTGCCTCTATATCGCTTGTTGCGCGCTCTCGCTTGCACGCACAGGCTCAGATTAACATAACGTTACGTAACGTTACGCAGAACGGTGCACTTTTTCATGAGTGCTGCTGGTGTTCATCAATTTATTAAACGTTATCACGCCAAAAAAACATAGTTGAGTTCCATAATGCTCTAATGTTCCAATAGGTGTGGACCAGGAGGTCACAGCACTTGAAAGCTTAAGTGAAGATCGAGCGCATCTGGCCTAGACAAAGTCACAAGCGTTTGGCGTAAACGCTAGTCGACAAAAATGTATGGACAAAACAAATGACTGTAGAAAAACCACGACAATAATTACTAAACACGCTGTGTTTAACTATAATTAACTACGCTAACTTGAACGCTCGCTGGCGTTCTCGCGGACCTTGTAGAAACTTTAGCGTACTTCGCTTGACAATTGACAGCCGACAGTATCAAACACAGCGTGTTTAGTAATTATTATCGTGGTATTTCTACAGTAATTTGTTTTGTCCATACATTTTTGTCGACTAGCGTTAACGCCAAACGCTTGTGACTTTGTCTAGCCCCGCTGAACAATAGTCTGTAGTACACATTACCTGTATACGTTTCAAGAGCGGCGTGAACACCCAGTCCGGGTCTTTCCGAGTGTCCTCCACGTCATCGTCGTCGTCGTCGGTGGGGAAGTAGTCGTCGAGCTTCTTCAGCGGAACACCGTTTTCTTTCTTGATTCTGATTTCTCTCTTGTGCTTATTCGCGTTCCGGAGATCTTCTAACTCTTGGGCTAGTTTTTTCTGTATAAATATATACGAATGTATGAGTATTAAAATCAAGTTTAACTGTAACACTAATTTTACTAATTCTAAGTAAACGTGGCAATAAATTTTATTTCATTTCATGAAACGATCAATTCTAAGATCTGGCTACGATTATACAGTGGCTTCGTCGCTAGGTTTGAGAATCGTAGTGTAGTACATAGTTTCACGATGGACTCGATGTCAGGCCAGTCTCACTTATCACGTGACCATCCCGGCTACAATTAGTAGGGGTCCGGACCTCAATATTTTAGATGGTTGCCGCTCGCGGGCCGAGTTGCACGCGCTAGTTCTGTACGGTCTATTTTACGCGCCGTCTAAGTGCGGCAGCCCTAGTACGTCGTAAGAGATAAAGTTAGGAGATAGAAAGAGACCACAACATTGCGTTTGTTGCGTATCGATTTTGAGGGCGGGGCCAGGCGCTATTGCGAACTGAATTGCACTTTTTGTGTCAGCGCTAGAGTCGCTATTTCTTTAAATCATCGTGCGGAGTGGGCCTTCTGTACTTGTACTATTTGGTGTTCTGTGTCGATGTTTAGACTTGTACAAAAAAATACGTTCGCGCAGTCACTAGTCGATCGATGAGCTGACGCGTGGCAGCAGCGCGCGTTGTTTATGTGCATAGATTTACAAAGTAGCGCGGCCGCAGCGTTGCTGACGCGCTGCTACCGCACGGTACTTTGCGGCTATAGTAGTGTTTTTATCTCGCTGCACACTCGGACATAAATCATTCGAGTGTTTCGCTTATGTTGTTCTTTGTTGAGTTGTGCATTACTGCAGAACAACAAAAGCGAAACACTCGAATGATTTATAACCGAGTCTGCAGCGAGATAATAGCACTACTATAACTAGAAGGAGCTAGTAAGTGCACGGTCTCACGTTCTCCTGCTCGAACCAGTCGAGGCGCTCCTCCTGCGAGTGGATCACTTCGTGCAGGCGCTTGCACGCGTCGCCGTCGCCGCGCCCCACCATGCCGCGCTGCAGCGCAACCAGCGCGCTTATCTACAACATTACATTGGGTATTTGAAAAGACATAATATAGCCAGGAAAAAATGTGGCGAATATCTATTACACTGGCAACTTTGCCATACAAAACTTTCCCCACAACTTCCCTCACGCGGGAATCGTAAACTTAGGAGCAGGCGTCCCGCTAGGCGCTTGGCGTCTATCCCGGCGCCAAATCCCAGTACCATCTCTGGTCTCACACGAGACACACTAGCACGACGCCTTAGCTTCCAATTCTGTAAGCTGTGTAACTTGTATTACACCATATTGGGATTAAACATTTGTTCGCGCTAAACATTATTTTATTAGGATCAACCCAAACCAAATCCTAAAGTTATCGGTGCCAAAAACGCCTACTTTGCCACCAAAAGTAAGGTCACGCAGACGCTGTATTTCGCTCAGCAACCACCTATAGAAATTTGACAGACGTACTTTTGACGACATACAGAAATTGACAGACGTACGTTGCTTGTACGAAAAAGGTTTACGTAAAGGTTAGGTGAACGGGCTGGAACAGGTGATCGGCGCACAAAACGTCCTCATCAAGAAACAGGGCGATAAGATCCAAGAGCTGGTATCTCTGTCCACGAGCACTACAAATGCACATCCTACTGCTATTCCGACGGACACAGAAACAAAGCCGGCTGCAAGAACTGCGCGTCTTCAAGCATCCGCGGCCATCGCATCGGGAACAAACAGTAAGTCAACCAACTCGACCGCCAAGACTTTGCCAAGGACACCGGCCGAGGCGCGCTCGGACGCGCTCGCGGGCACTGCAATCTCACGGACAACCCGCCGCACGAGTGGGGCTGAATCGTATGCGTGTATGGCCACGCCGCCAGCGACCGCCACATCGCAAATAAAACCGACACTCCCGAGCCTCGACCCTGAACTCCCACGCGAGCAAAACATTATTGAAGCCGTCGATGAAGGGGACTGGAAAAAAGTCAGTAAAAAGTCTCAGAAGAACAACAAACGCGAAAGGGCCGTTGTAAGAGGAAGTGGAATTTTCGCTTGCGATCTCCAGACTGTGGAACGAGCTAAAAAGATCCATGCCTGCTTTTTTAAACCGGACACGAGCGAAGACACCTTAAAATCCTTTATGGAGCAGAAAAATCCTTCAGACGGATATCTAGTGAAGAAAATAAAATTAAAGCATAATCACTATTCTTCATTTATAATAACAGTACCAGAGAGTAAATACAACTTCTTCATGAGTGCCGATAACTGGCCGGCAGGAACGGAAGTCAGCGAGTGGTTTCGGAGAAGCGAAGGGCGTGCCGTGCGGCCGCCCGCCAACGGACGCGAGTTTCGTGGCCACTTCGACTTTAAACCGACTACCCGTATCGCAGCATGACCGTCGCAAAGGTACAAACATTTCACGCGTAGTGATTTGCCAACAAAACGTACAATCACTAAGTAACAAAACAAAGATGCTTGAAGTTTTGCTACACAAAGAACTTCGGTGCGATATATTAGCCATGACAGAACACTGGTTGACACAAGATCAACTACGCTGTATCAATATAGAAAATCATGTTTTAGTTTCTAGTTTTTGCCGTAAGAATAATACATTGCATGGTGGGTCTTGTATTTTTGTTAAAATACTCACAAGACCATCGAAAACACTGACTTATGCAATCTTTCTGTTGAACGATGTTGTGAAATATCCGCAGCTACTTTAATTGAATTTAATTTGTTAATAATTTGTATTTACAGATCAAACCTGACTAAACCGTCAGATTTCTTTGACATTTTTGAAAGACTTCTCTCCAAGGTTTGTGACTTAAATATGAGGTGTATTATAGTAGGAGACATTAATTTTGACAGTCTACGCCCTAGTGTAGATTATATGAAACTTAATGAAATTTTACTATGCCATGACTTTAAAAATATGGTAAACTTTCCTACGAGAGTGACGTGTTTTTCGGCTACCTCATTAGACCACGTATACACGAATTGTTCCACAGACAGCGTCGCGACGTCTGTCGTGGTCACGAACATCAGCGACCACCACGCGACTCGCGCGGAGCTGACGTGCGAAAACGCGGCACCGTGCGCGGAGATCACTGTGCGCCGGTGCACGAGTGCGGACAAACTCAACTTCGTAGCGGCTATTCAAAGTGTTGACTGGAACGTTGTGTTCCTTCGTAAGAAATATGCTGAGGAGCTAGCGACCTCAATAATTAACATCTTAATAAATAAGGTTGACATATGTTTCCCATATAGGAAAGTTAAATTAGGTAATGTAAATAGGAACTCGTGGGTCACGAATGAAATTTTAGATCTCAAGGCCGATCCGTGAGCTCCTTGACTGTGAATATTAATCACAGTCAAGGAGCTCACGGATAAATTCCCAACGAACATTACGTTACAAGAAAAACTGACATCTTTATCTACGCTATATGGGACTAGGTTGACTCAGGAAAGGTCTCAGTACTATAATGATATGGTTAAAGAAAGTCTAACTGGAACTAGTCAATCATCTGAACGCACAGTTTATCGACGCAGCCTCCGCGTGCGGAGTGCTTTCACCCAATGTCGATCTTGCCAAAAAGAAGCTAAGCGACGCGCGTCCCAGTGCAGACAGGTCCATGCGTTTCCGTTATTTCACGGCTTCAGAAATTTTTACAATTTTTTTTTTTTTTTTTCTTTTTTTCTTCTCTTTATAAATAAAAAAGTTGCTAATAATTTTTATAAATAAAAAAGTTGCTAATAAACCAACAAAAGACATATATCAAGTCTCAACTAACCTACTTATATCTATAGGGTTTATTTTATGCGTCCCGTTACAAAAATTATTCAACAAGTGCTTACAGGAGGGCCTATATCCGAGTTCGCTTAAAGAGGTCAAAGTTTGTCCACTTTATAAGGGAAAAGGGAGTAAAGCAGATCCGAAGTGCTACCGCCCAATATCAATAATTCCAGCAGTCGCTAAAATATTAGAAAATGGACTAACATCGCGATTAACAGAGTTTTTAGTTGCCACTAATGCACTCTCAGAACGACAATACGCGTATCGTTCGGGGCGCTCGACGACCGGGATGGTGCGTGACACACTTCAAAAAGTATTGGAGGCTCGTGAGAGGAAACTTGAGGTCGCTATACTTTTTTGCGACCTTTCCAAAGCTTTTGACGTTGCTGATCATGACGTATTAAAAATGAAGTTCAAACACTACGGGATACATGGTCCAGCCTTAGACTTGATCGTGGACTTTATGCACGATAGAAGACAGACTGTTGTAGGCAAGGCGGGGTCAGTAAAATCGAACAGCCTTACTTCGTATAATGGTGTTCCACGTTCCAAGGTTCCTCGTTATCAAATCTAGCTTTTACACTGTTATTAAATGATTTACCTCTTGGCATTGAAAATGTTGACATATTCATGTATGCTGTTGACGTAGCTATTGTAATAACTGCATTAACATTAGACCTGCTGGAAATAGAAATAAATAGAGTAGCTGAATTGACGTTAGAATGGTTTCAGACAAATGGTCTCGCGCTTAACATCTCAAAAACCCAATTCATCAAATTCGATTTCTCTGGTCGGCAGCGTAGACCTCTGTCTGTTGCTATAAAACAACAAAAAATTGAACAGGTCCAGGTTGCAACCTTTTTAGGTTTCCAGGTTGATGCCGGCCTTAGGTGGAATGCGCATATGGACAAGCTTTGTGGCAAACTAGCGACAGCTTGCTTCGCCCTTAAGCGTGTGGCATCCACGCTTTCACCAGAAGCAGCTCGAGCATGCTACTTTGCTTCTTTTCATAGCCTCCTGCAATATGGGATCGAGCTTTGGGGTCATGGTGCAGAATGGGAACGCGTATTCAGACTGCAGAAGCGTGCAGTCAGAATACTCGCCCACATATCACAGGAAACCTCAGCGCGGCCTTATTTCACAGAATTGGGTATTCTAACCCTACCTGCACTACTAATCTTTAGTATTGCCGTCTACGTGGCGCAAAATAAAGATGTGTTCTTGAGCAGGGGCACCAGCAAACGACACTCGAACAGACTTCTTTCGAAATACCACAGACTCAAGAAAGCTTCGAAAACCGTTGCAGGAATGGGTCCGGAGGTGTTTAACAGAATCCCCGAGAGTGTTAAAAATGCCCAGAGCATTAAATGTTTTAAAAAACAACTTAAGAACTGGCTTGTAGAGAAGTCTTTCTACAGTTATAAAGAATTTTTGACAATTAAAATACTTTAAATACATTATTATATAGATATTACTTTATTTATAAAGTATTAACTTTATTTTATAATTAATTTATTATGTGTTATTATGTATTGACGTGTAATGAAAATTATTAATAAATGACTTATGACTTATGACTTAAATAGTTCGGTTGTCCATATCCTGTTAGATGGAATTGACACACACCTTTTGTTCACTCTCCGATTTCATCACAGCCAAGCGTAGTTCGTACTCGGACTTGCAGTTGTCAAAATCCACCGCAAGTCTGTCGCACGACTCCTTACCAGAATGATGAGACGAGCGAGACGATCGTTTAATATAAAGTGTTAGATGGCATTGAGACAAACCTTTTGTGCATTCTCCGATTTCATCACAGATAAGCCAAGCGAGAGACGTGGTCGCTAACTATGGGCCTCATAAGAATGCTTAGGGTCACTCAGCGAGCGATGGAGAGAGTTATGCTCGGGGTATCTTTGCGCGATCGTATCAGAAATGAGGAGATCCGCAAAAGAACCAAAGTAACCGACACAGCTCAACGTGTCGCAAAGCTGAAGTGGCAATGGGCGGGGCACATAGCTCGCAGGACCGATGGACGTTGGGGACCCAAGGTGCTGGAATAGCGGCCACGCACCGGGAAGCGCAGTGTCGGTCGACCCCCCGCCAGGTGGACGGACGACATTAAGAGGGTCGCGGGGAGTCGCTGGCGCCAGGCGGCGCAAGATCGTGGTGTTTGGCGGTCATTTCAGGAGGCCTATGTCCAGCAGTGGACGTCCATCGGCTGAAACGACGACGACGAAGCGTTGTTCGTACTCAGACTTGCAGTTGTCAAAGTCCACCGCAAGCTTGTCGTACGACTCCTTACCAGAATAATGAGACTAGCGAGACGTTCGTTTAATACAAAGTGGATGGCATTGACACACACCTTTTGTTCATTGTCCGATTTCATCACAGCTAAGCGTTGTTCGTACTCAGACTTGCAGTTGTCAAAGTCCACCACAACAAGTCTGTCGTACGACTCCTTACCAGAATGATGAGACGAGCGAGACGTTCGTTTAATACAAAGTGGATGGCATTGACACACACCTTTTGTTCATTCTCCGATTTCATCACAGCCAAGCGTTGTTCGTACTCGGACTTGCAGTTGTCAAAGTCCACCGCAAGCCTGTCGTACGACTCCTTGACAAAATGATGAGACGAGCGAGACGATCGTTTTATACAAAGTGGATGGCATTGACACACACCTTTTGTTCGTTCTCCGATTTCATCACAGCCAAACGTTGTTCGTACTCGGACTTGCAGTTGTCAAAGTCCAACGCAAGCCTGTCGTACGATTCCTTACCAGAATGATGAGATGAGCAAGACGTTCGTTTACTACAAAGTGTTAGATGGCATTGAGACACACCTTTTATGCATTCTCCGATTTCATCACAGCCAAGCCAAGCGAGAGACATGGTCGCTAACTATGGGCCTCATAAGAAGGCTCAGGGTCACTCAGCGAGCGATGGAGAGAGTTATGCTCGGGGTATCTTTGCGCGATCGTATCAGAAATGAGGAGATCCGCAAAATAACCAAAGTAACCGACACAGCTCAACGTGTCGCAAAGCTGAAGTGGCAATGGGCAGGGCACATAGCTCGCAGGACCGATGGACGTTGGGGACCCAAGGTGCTGGAATGGCGGCCACGCACCGGGAAGCGCAGTGTCAGTCGACCCCCCGCCAGGTGGACGGACGACATTAAGAGGGTCGCGGGGAGTCGCTGGCGCCAGGCGGCGCAAGATCGTGGTGTTTGGCGGTCATTTCAGGAGGCCTATGTCCAGCAGTGGACGTCCATCGGCTGAGACGACGACGACGAAGCGTTGTTCGTACTCTGACTTGCAGTTGTCAAAGTCCACTGCAAGCCTTCGTACGACTCCTTGATAAAATGAGACGAGCGAGACGTTCGTTTAATACAAATTGGATGGCATTGACACACACCTTTTGTTCATTGTCCGATTTCATCACAGCCAAGCGTTGTTCGTACTCAGACTTGCAGTTGTCAAAGTCCACTGCAAGTCTTCGTACGACTCCTTGATAAAATGATGAGACGAGCGAGACGTTCGTTTAATACAAATTGGATGGCATTGACACACACCTTTTGTTCATTGTCCGATTTCATCGCAGCCAAGCGTTGTTCGTACTCGGACTTGCAGTTGTCAAAGTCCAACGCAAGCCTGTCGTACGACTCCTTGATCTCTTCGTAGCGCGCTTGGTACCCTTTCTCACTCTTATGGGCCATCTCCCGTTTCGCCTCTATGAGTAGCTCGAACATGCATTTGAGAGCTACTTTAGCTTCCATCATCGATTGTATGTTGTCCCATCGGGTGAGCGATTTGTTCTCTGCAAATAAAAAAAAACTTGACAGGTTTCAAGGGACACCCGGATGGAACGAAGTATATCTGGCTTGCTTTCTATAAGAGAGAGAGAGAGAGACATACATACAGAGAAACATGCGCACGCCGCACGACTTACAATACTACTACTATACTACTTTACATTTTTTTTTAACTTGTAACGACACTTTTTGCTTACTATAGTAAAAAGTGTCGTTACAACTATTTCGTATGAACTTTTTCCGTCTAGCCACCTTTCGCAATGCGCGATAAGGAACTTCGTTCCAAAAAGTGTTTAAATAACACTACAAATCTCCCCAGTTGTTCTCACATTGCTGAAGTTTGTGGTTCTGGTGGTTATTAATCTATAAAATCTATAATCAACCTGGTGCGGATTAATTTCTTCCACCGTGTTCTTTCGGGGGAAATTTGTACTTTTGAGTCCCTAGTCCCTACTCTCTCAGCTGGTTGGTGAGCGTAATTAACGTACTCAATTAATTTTTCATGAATGGATGTCTCGAAACATGTTTGAAAATTCACTCTGGAAAATGATTTAAATAAACACCGACTCTAGCAATGACACAATAAAGTGCAATTCAGTTCGCAACAGCACCTTGCCTACGTCGTTATTAACTTAAAACGTTGTGCTCTCTTTCTGTCGCGTTACTTTATTTCCCCTCTCACTCCGCTACAGGGGTCCTGATAAAACCGCTGGGCGGGCGGCGGTATGTACAGTCAGGCCAATCTCACTTATCACGTGACCGTCCCGGCTACAAGTAGGGGTCCGGTCCTTAATATTTCAGATGGTTGCCGCTCGCGGGCCGAGTTGCACGAGCTAGTTCTGTATGGTCTATTTTACGCGCCGTCTGACTACGGCAGCCATAGTACGTCGTAAGAGATAAAGTTAGGCGATAGAAAGAGACGACAACATTGCGTTTGTTGCGTGTCGAATTTGAGGGCGGGGCCAGGCGCTATTGAACGAACTGAATTGCACATTTTGTGTCAGCGCTAGAGTCGCTATTTCTTTAAATCATCGTGCGGAGTGGGCCTTCTGTGCCTATTTAGTGTTCTGTGGTTCGGGCGGCGGTATGTACTTGTAGCCTTTGTACCTATAGTGCCACTGAAACCCCCCAGGCTCTATGAAGGAAGGTGAAGAAGACACAAGGTTTCGGAGTTCCTCCACACTCACCCTGATCAGCTGTCAACATCTTCTGCTGCAAGTCTGATATCTGAGCCTTGCGCAACGCGAGGTCCACCTCAAGCTCGGCAATCTTTTCCCTGTTCTCTTCATTATCCGTCTTGTTGTGTAGGTTTTCGATCCGCTCCGTTATCCACGCCCTACATTAACAAAAAAATGTGTGCTGATTAGAAAAGGTACAAAGTCATACAATCAGCCTCTTTGGTTTGCAATGAAAAAAAAGACGTGTGGCACTCGGAGACTGCCGCAGTGAAGCAATTGCATAGCTGTTTTTATCAACTTATGCAATTATAATTATACAACCAATGCCACCTAGAGACTGTTGTTGTTGTTGACACCTAGTTGCTGTACTAAAGAGACAAGCGTGATATTTCAAAAAGTCATTAAAAGTTCTGCTATTCATCGATAGAGGGCAAAACTAAAGTGTTAGGTTATTTTCGTTACGGAATTTACGGAATTCGGTCTCCACGCTCAAGGCCCGCGATAGAAGCTATGCAATAGCTTAAAATATATAAACATTGGCGTCAACAACGAAAACTTGTATAGAGCTACTATGGAATGACTACACATTGACAGCTGTAGTAATAGTCTCTGTATAATAAATCAGGGTTACAGGCATAGATATATATAATACTAAGGATGACGGGTCAGCGCTAAAAAGTGTCCGAACCGAAAGAGAGAAAACGCGATAAGGGGAGACAATCGCACTATAGCTAGTTGCAAGTAAAACTAGGCTCTATAATAATGGTTTAAGACATAAAATTACAATGTTTTAGTTTGTTAATAAAAATACACATATCCTCGTTTATATACAGGTTTTCTCGGGACACTTTTATCGTGAATTTTGTATTACACCCGGGGTCCTTAGATAGTAAGTCAATGGTTACAGGGAAGAATTTTTAAAGAACAAGGATTCTTGGAACGATAGGGTCATGCTTCCATCTCCTCACGAGATATCTTAAAAATAATATGTATTAAATTTTCATTTTTTTAAAGAGCAAGTGCCGAGTTTCTAGGCAGTTCTTCTCGGTGCAAACCTGCCTTCCGAAAGATTGAAGATTTTTATTTTCATTTTCATTAATTAACGATATCATTAAATATCGATTTAATTAGTTTTTCACTATTTGATCAAACCTAGTTTCAGAAATAAATGAAATTAAAAACATATTTTGATTTCAGTCAACTACCCAATTATTTGCTGAATCAGTTCTTAACGATCAAAAGCTTAGATAAAACCACAGTTTTATTAATTTAGTTACTAAATAGACTACTCAATTTAGGATGGTGTTTATAGGGTGTTTACCTGTACTCCATAAGTTCAGCCAAGGACTTCTCAGCTTCCACGATGCTGAGTTGCACTTCCAGTTCCTGCTCGATGTACTGCTGTATGGCGCCGCTCTTCACATTGCCCTTCGCGTTACGTTTCATCGCCGTCTGCTTCTGTCGATCTAGGGCTTCCTGTAAGAACATATTTGAAAGACCAACTTGACTTTATTATTTAGCTGGGTTTAATGAGGCAAAGGCTAAATATAGGTTGATGATATTGCTGTTTTTTTCTTTACAAATATACAGAATTCTAATTACCAACGCAAATCTTAAATGCTTAATGGCATATGTCATAAAACTCTTTTAAACGGAGACTTTCTCTAGCCACCTTCGAGCGAAAGCTTCTTAAATAATCTTTAACCAAAACCTCTATTTGAGATGGGAAAAAACTATTAAACACGCGACACTTACCGCAACCGATAACTCCATTTGAGTTGTCAGTTCTGTCGGCACTCCCGAGGTGGCGTTTTTTTTTACTATAATATAATGACGAGACATTTGTGCGTCGTGCAGTGGTCTGCAGTTTGTTCCTAAGAAGTATATGTCTAGGATTGCACACAAGTTTCGTAGTAACATTTGGGTGGAGGATAGATAAATAAAAAGTGTACGTACCTTCCACCGTTTGTTGACCGCCACGGCCTCCTCCATCTTGCGCTTGAGCACGTTCTGCTGCTTGGCGTGCAGCGACTCCATCCTGGCCATGGCGGTGGCTCGCTTGCGGTCCTCGTTGCGCAGGCGCAGCATCGCGCGCTCGTTGTCCGCCTTCCACTTGCGGAACTTCTCGCTCTCTACGTACCTTCAACCGTTTGTTGACCGCCACGGCCTCCTCCATCTTGCGCTTGAGCACGTTCTGCTGCTTGGCGTGCAGCGACTCCATCCTGGCCATGGCGGTGGCTCGCTTGCGGTCCTCGTTGCGCAGGCGCAGCATCGCGCGCTCGTTGTCCGCCTTCCACTTGCGGAACTTCTCGCTCTCTACGTACCTTCAACCGTTTGTTGACCGCCACGGCCTCCTCCATCTTGCGCTTGAGCACGTTCTGCTGCTTGGCGTGCAGCGACTCCATCCTGGCCATGGCGGTGGCTCGCTTGCGGTCCTCGTTGCGCAGGCGCAGCATCGCGCGCTCGTTGTCCGCCTTCCACTTGCGGAACTTCTCGCTCTCTACGTACCTTCAACCGTTTGTTGACCGCCACGGCCTCCTCCATCTTGCGCTTGAGCACGTTCTGCTGCTTGGCGTGCAGCGACTCCATCCTGGCCATGGCGGTGGCTCGCTTGCGGTCCTCGTTGCGCAGGCGCAGCATCGCGCGCTCGTTGTCCGCCTTCCACTTGCGGAACTTCTCGCTCTCTACGTACCTTCAACCGTTTGTTGACCGCCACGGCCTCCTCCATCTTGCGCTTGAGCACGTTCTGCTGCTTGGCGTGCAGCGACTCCATCCTGGCCATGGCGGTGGCTCGCTTGCGGTCCTCGTTGCGCAGGCGCAGCATCGCGCGCTCGTTGTCCGCCTTCCACTTGCGGAACTTCTCGCTCTCTACGTACCTTCAACCGTTTGTTGACCGCCACGGCCTCCTCCATCTTGCGCTTGAGCACGTTCTGCTGCTTGGCGTGCAGCGACTCCATCCTGGCCATGGCGGTGGCTCGCTTGCGGTCCTCGTTGCGCAGGCGCATCATCGCGCGCTCGTTGTCCGCCTTCCACTTGCGGAACTTCTCGCTCTCTACGTACCTTCAACCGTTTGTTGACCGCCACGGCCTCCTCCATCTTGCGCTTGAGCACGTTCTGCTGCTTGGCGTGCAGCGACTCCATCCTGGCCATGGCGGTGGCTCGCTTGCGGTCCTCGTTGCGCAGGCGCAGCATCGCGCGCTCGTTGTCCGCCTTCCACTTGCGGAACTTCTCGCTCTCTACGTACCTTCAACCGTTTGTTGACCGCCACGGCCTCCTCCATCTTGCGCTTGAGCACGTTCTGCTGCTTGGCGTGCAGCGACTCCATCCTGGCCATGGCGGTGGCTCGCTTGCGGTCCTCGTTGCGCAGGCGCAGCATCGCGCGCTCGTTGTCCGCCTTCCACTTGCGGAACTTCTCGCTCTCTACGTACCTTCAACCGTTTGTTGACCGCCACGGCCTCCTCCATCTTGCGCTTGAGCACGTTCTGCTGCTTGGCGTGCAGCGACTCCATCCTGGCCATGGCGGTGGCTCGCTTGCGGTCCTCGTTGCGCAGGCGCAGCATCGCGCGCTCGTTGTCCGCCTTCCACTTGCGGAACTTCTCGCTCTCTACGTACCTTCAACCGTTTGTTGACCGCCACGGCCTCCTCCATCTTGCGCTTGAGCACGTTCTGCTGCTTGGCGTGCAGCGACTCCATCCTGGCCATGGCGGTGGCTCGCTTGCGGTCCTCGTTGCGCAGGCGCAGCATCGCGCGCTCGTTGTCCGCCTTCCACTTGCGGAACTTCTCGCTCTCTACGTACCTTCAACCGTTTGTTGACCGCCACGGCCTCCTCCATCTTGCGCTTGAGCACGTTCTGCTGCTTGGCGTGCAGCGACTCCATCCTGGCCATGGCGGTGGCTCGCTTGCGGTCCTCGTTGCGCAGGCGCAGCATCGCGCGCTCGTTGTCCGCCTTCCACTTGCGGAACTTCTCGCTCTCTTCGCGCATTTGACGAATGATTTTGACCTAAACAAATTGCGATATTTTTATTTTACCACCAACCTCTAAAAAACCCGTAGTTGGGCCAAGGCTTCCTTCTCATCATGTAATCTACGCTGCTCTTATGGAGTTAACTAACTTATTACTTTGGCTTTGGATTATGAAAATTTCGCGGGAACTAAGAAGCTTTACTAGATAAAAGCATTTGCGTTAATCTAGTAATCGGCTCAGTTATGAGGCATGAAAAAAGTTTCTAATTTTTGTAGCATAGCATCTGTGCTTTGTTTCTGTATGATGATTAAATACCACTCCTTGTTTTGACTGAGATAGTGATAGATAACAAAATAGCAGTTGACGCGCCGTATTCTTTGTACATATATTATCATTTTAGATAAGAGATTTGGTAAAACAAAATAACCACCAATCACCTTTGTAGCCTTCATAGCTTTTAGTTCAGCGTTCAAGGCGGCTATCTTGGATTCGTTCTTCTCCTTAGTCTTGATGATGTTGGCTTGCTGTTGACACTTCTTCTTCAGCTCTGCTATCTGCGCTTCTAATTCAGACACTTTGTTGCGGCGCTCGTCGTGGGTTGGGTCCTTGGTCTGAGGAAGAGTGTATACAATATATTGTCAAATAAGTACCTACTTTTTTATTGTTTTTATTTACTTCAGGGCAGTCGTATGTAAAATAAATATCTAGAACACAAATGTTTAAGTGGACCTGGCCCCTAACACTCAGTACTTGAATAACATTTTGCCGGTGTTGGTGGCAATAGGGAAATTTCCCTCCAGGCAGATGTTAATTCTGACGTCACACGCTTGGATCACAAGCGGTCAGAACTTCTATATACAGTGTGAGTCTTCATAATGTGCACATGTTGAAATGAGGGAAACTATGCTTAATTTTATAGACGGAAAACGTATTAAAAAAAATCTAGAAAATTTTATATTTGTTTTTTGAATTATCAAAATTTTTTTCGTTACTATGACCCTTGTGTTAACAAAACGGTGTAACTTTTAAACTAAATCATCTATCACGATGAATCAAACTTATTAATGATTGGAAGTAATGGTCCGTCCTCATGCAATGAAAATTGTGGAAAAAAATCACCCTCAATGGAAAATACACGTGTTTTTAATAAAATTTGGGTTTTTTTAACTAATTTTTACAATAATCGTAAAATTTCTCAATAAAATGCCCCCCTTGTGTGCCTTTTTTATTACTTTAAATTATTCCTCATCGTATTAGCTACCTAATGGTAAAAATTGCATGCTTATAACTCAATTCTAACATTTCTTATCAAGTGTTAAGAAAGGCCTAGCACACGGCTACGCACTAATTATTGAGATTGTAGATATCACGTAGAACCCTCCTTAGGAAAACAATAACTTGCGCGTTTGGAGTGCTATTATTGAACAGTTAAAAAGAAATGTTAGGATTAAGTTACAAACATGCAATTTTTACGATCAGGTAGCTAATACGATGAGGAATAATTTAAAGTAATAAAAAAGGTACACAATATGAGTTTCACTCAAACACTCGAATGATTTATGGCCGAGTTTGCAGCGAGATAATAACACTACTATAGTGGGATGGGATGGGATAGTGGGATTCGTTGGCTCAACTCACCTTGGTCTGCTTCAGCAACTGCATGAGCTTGTCCTTCTCCTTCTCGAGCTGCGCGATTCTCTCTTCGTTTTCTCTCAAGTTATGGTTCGTATCCAGCATCTCTTGGTTGTGCGCTCGTATGGCTTGCACCACCGACGCCTTGATGGCGATCGCGCGGTTCAGCTCTTGTAGCTCTTGATTCAGTGCAACCTTGAGAACACAGATTAAATTAAGACCACTAATAAGAAACCTCAGGATATGGGCAGCCGAATTGTACGTAGGTAAACCTTTTCGTACAAGCAAACAATAGCGCCATCTGTCTAAATTCTACAGGAGGCTGCTGAGCGAACTACATCGTGGTCTTACTGTTGGCGACGAAACAAGCATTTTGGCACCGATAAACTGGCGGCATTTTTTGCACCGTCCGCCCTGTCCAAGGGTAGATGTCTATTATTAAGTTATATACTATACCAAAAAAAGGTTTCTGAATATTTGATCGTAAATATAAACCGTGATTGGTATCACTTAAATACACATAATTTAATAAAAATCGCTCAAACAGTATCGAATTATAGTGCGACTAACAAACAGCAATTAATATTTTACGGACTAAAACGTTTATAGAAGCGATTTTTAGTGTCCAGCAGGTAACAAAATTCATTTTTTTTTTTTTTTTTTTATTCGTGTTGGTAATAATTATTTCCAAAAACGCTCAGAAATGAATTATTGATAGCTGGCTTAGTTTTAACGGTTCCATACCAAAATAGTAAAAATGGAACTCTTATGGTGAGATTTTCTTCATCCGTCCGTCCGTCTGTCACACTCGATTATTTACTAATTAGGTAAAACAATGTTTTTCTGTCATGTTCTTTTACAATGCTGCCTGTCGCTCCCACCAATGTAAGAGCAAAGAGGACAAAAATACAAACTTTCCACAGCCTTTTAAATAAAATAGTTAAAATCACCTGTCCCATAGCTCTTTTCTCCTCCTCCAAAACAACCTGGTCCTCACTAAGCATGTCATCTTCAATCTTCTCTCCATCTCCCTCACTCTTGACCAAAGACAACTTGATCTCATGATCAATAAGTTCTTCCTCCGTCTTCATATTGACCGACTGTAGGTCTTCCAAACGTAATTTAATATCTTTCAGGTAATCCATAACGTGTGTCTTTTGTGCATCGTCATTTATAGCATCTGTTGTGCTTAAATTCTCTATGGTTTGATTGCATTGTTCGGTGAGTTCATTGAGTTTTCGCTCTATTTTGTCTTTGGCCATCTCGGCTAGTAGGGCCTTTTCACATAGATTAGTGTTTTCGATCAGCATGTTACTGAGATGTTCTGTCACTTGTTTATGTTTTCTGAGTAGTTCCGCGTACTTCGCTTTCTCCTTGTCGAGTTCTTCTTGCAACTGTTCGTTGCTTTCCTCGTTGCTTATTGGTGCTTTCCCGACTAATTGTAATCTGAGGTCATTGACTAATTTATTTAACCTGAAACAAGTAGATTTAAATTAAATAAAGCCAACTGCATATACTGGGTAAAAATGCCTAAATCAAGGTCTGACACACCCAACTACAAATACACCCATTTGAATGCAACCTTATTATTGATAAACATATGACTTATGAATATATTTTGTAATCTCCTTTTAATTTCCTTCACTTTGATACTCCACTCGACAGGTTTGGCTAAAATAAATGGTTACGACTATACATTTTAGCGCCAAAAGTCTGCTTGTGTAATCTCATTTGTAGAATTTAATTTCGATATACAGTACTTGAACAAAAATATAGCTTTTGCGGTCGATTCGACGCCGCGAGATCCCTTGAAGGTTAAAAATTTGTGACGTAATTATTAAAGGACAAAATATTAATTGAATTTCCTTCGACTATCGTAAAGACTTTTTTCCACTATTTTCTGCCAAACCTTACCTGAGGATCTCGGCGGCTTTAGCGTCCTGGTTGATGACGGGCTTGTTGCGGATGCGCCTCGCGCGGTCCGCGTACCGGAGCGTCGACACCGTCTCGTCTAGATTGTAGTCCGCCGGACTCACGCACGCCACCATCAGCGTTAGCGAGTTGCCGCCGAGACTGTCTGCAAACAAACGTGGACATATCATTATTTATTAAATAGTTTTATTATACTAGTGTTTTAGATCACACTTTATTGACCATCTGTCTATCACCACCATTTATTTATCTCTATAAATTATTTATTGTGTATCAAACTTGTTGCAGCTGGGTGCTTGCTACTGAGCTACGTAAGCAACTGCCGTGGGCATGATAGTTTTGGTACATATTCTATTCAGTCCTTAAGCATACTGTGTGGAATCATCTCAGGAATCTGTAGTTTGTAGCACTTACCCTGTAACAGTCTTGTAAGTTTGCTGTCCCTATAGCTGATAAAACTCCTGTTGGTCCCGTCACCCAGTGCTGATATGACGTTGCCCAGGGCCAGTAGACCCTGGTTGATCTTGACGCCCTCCTTCAACCTTTCACCGACCGCTTTGGTCTTCTTGATGCGCTCTGAACCGGCCAGATCGACAAGATGGAACTTTGAGGTGGTCGCTAGGTTTCTGTAATTTAAAATTTTCAGTATTTTGAACTATGACGATGGACATACATGATGAAGACCTGGCCCGGCCCTAAAGGCACAGGTCGAGCGGGAAGGCCGCACTATCGCTGGGAGGACGATATTAAAAAGGTTGCAGGTCCAAATTGGCTTTTAAAGGTAAAAAATCTAATAAACTGGTCCAACCTGGAGGAGGCCTTCACCTGTAAATAGGGTTCTCCTACTTTGTGATTTATTATTTTTTATTCAATGTGAAGTTCATTTTATTGTAAATTGGAAAAATAAAAGGCTTTTTATTTTTATTTATTTATTATTATTTATTTATAGCTATTGGGATAGTCGGCGATTGGCTGTTCAATAATTATTACTTTTTAAATGCCTCTTTGTTCTAGTGGTGTGAATTATGAAATATCAACTGCAGATCACAAGTTAATGGGTTTAATCCCCTGGTCAGGTCAGGCTCTTAAATATTAGGTTTGGCATCTTTAATACCATTTCAATTTTAAGAATTATTTGTTTAACTCATGTGCTTCGGGAAGAACTTTATGGCGTCGGTGATGCGCCCGATTTTTCTCCCGTCGTGCCAGATTAGTCGTTTTAGCAAACTATACGAGTGAGGGGAAAGATTGTACCTATGTTTGTGCACTACAACAGTAAATCTCTGTAGAGATGTACGACCTCCAAAACCAAGTTCTTGTATGTTAATAGACACATAAACCCCAAAAATCAAGCAACACACAAGGAAGTTTCTATACTGCTGCAAGAATTGTAGTGTTACACAATGCTATAACAGGTATCTGTAGTTTACTCACTTATCAGTACGACTCTCTTTAGCTATAATAATGGTGAAGACTGCGTGGCTTCTGCTGGAGGCTTGGTTCATGGCAGTGGAGCCTGTCACTCGACCAGTGGACCCTTGCTCTAATGCCATCATGGTTTCCCTTATTGATGTGACTGGCAGTTCTGTTATACCTGGAAGATTATATACTATATTAGTATCATTTACACTAAAATATGTGTTCCAAATACTACCTACTTGTATAATGACTTTTTCAATCAAACTATGGGCTTCATAAGGCTCAGCGGGTGATGGAGAGAGCTATGCTTGGAATTTCTCACAGAATCAAAAAAGAAATTAAGAGATGTATACCAGAGTCACCAACATAGATCAACGTATCGCGAAGGTAGTGGCAATAGGAGGGACAGTTAGCTCAAAGAACCGACGGACGTAGGTGACCCAAAATGCTGGAATTGCGACCCTGCATAGGAAAGCGCAGTATTGGCAGACCTCCGACCAGATGGACTGACGACATTATAAGAGTTGCTGACGGAAGGGGCTGTTTACAAGTAGCACAGGATCAGGTGTACTGGAAATCATTGCAGGAGGCCTTTGTCCAGCAACGTTACGTCTACGTTATGTTAGGTCTAAGTTACCCACAATTGAAAGAGGCGGCAAAAGATAGAGGGGCTTTTCGTTGACTACCAAACTTCGATTTGAAGATGGCACTAGATGACGATGTTTGTCCAGCAGTGGATGTCCATTGGCAGAAACAAATTTTTCAATAGAATACACCTTTAAGTCATCATTTCATGAAAGCAGCACAGCAGTCTTAATAAGTTGATAAAGAACTTGAATGGCTACCTGGTAAAACAACCCCCTTATTGATGTCTTCCCTTATCTCTATAATACTGTGTCCTCTCTCTTTCCCGGAAAGCAGATCATAGCACTGCTCCTGATATAGCTCCATGAACGACACGCTAACTTTAAACATAAATTTGTCATTGTGCAGGTCTATGTAATCAAATATGTCTGCTACTGCTTGTGGAATCACACCTGCAAACAACATTAAAATTTATAGTCACTAAAATTTAGGGTCAATTTACAGTACGGTGGAATGGAAAAGAAGCGTCGATTTCGCCTCAAGACGCGAAAAGGCACGCCAATTCGCTGGGATTTATGGATATTTCCGCTGTTACGTAAACGCTTGACGCCGCACTGCTTTGACCAACCCAACTGACTCTCCGTTGGCGCCTCTTTCGCGGATTCTACGGATGGCGCCGACCTCTTTTTTTCTCTTATTCAATATGCAACAATTGACATAAAGCTCAATTATGCTATGTACAATTTTGTTGCTCAAAGTAGCTTCCATTATTTTCCACAGTGATGTAAAGTGACCCTCAGTGTAGTATGCTGCAATTAATCAACTTAAACAAAAATAGTGGTGGTCTGCCAAACAAACCTAATTTAGTGGAATCACCATCTGATCCAGAATAATTTGTTCCCATTGTGTAGGTTTTTCCCGAGCCAGTTTGTCCATATGCTAATATTGTTACATTGTAACCTGAAACAAAATTAATTATTACCACAGGCTACTTAATCCCAGTAATGAAATAAATTAAGTTTCCACTGGATTAATCCACGAGGTACTTATTGCTACCTGCCCCATCATGGGGAAAAATCCTAGTAATGAAATAAATTAAGTTTGCGCTGAGTTAATCCATGGCGTACTTTTTATCTCAATTCAAATCTGGCTCAACTGACAAAAAATAAAGTACTTTGTTAACAACAAAAATAGCCTTTACGTTGCTTAGTTTAGAAATAAACTACTTCAATTATTTAAGAAAACTTCCAACTAAAATAACATTAGAATAAATTCAAGTTATAAAAGCTACAATGTTGCATGTTAAAAAGCTCTGAAAGACTAGATTTAACACACTGTTAAATCAGTAAGATCATAGGTCAAAATACAATTTGAGTCTCCAAGCCAGTGAACAGTAGTCATATGGTCGTAATAGTACAGAATTAGAGGCCATGATAGATGAGTTGATAACAGAAACTAATAACTATAAAACAAGTTATACCTTGAAACAATTTGTTGATAAGTCCTTTGACAGCTGTATCATAAAACTCCTGCTGCGTAATATGTTGTGCGAACACATAATTGTATGTGAAGCAGAGGTCTTTGATTTGCACTTGGGGCTCCCCGGGCACCACTTCTATGCACTCATCACAGCCTCTGTCTATCTCCGTTTGCATCAAAGGCCTTATCCTCAGAGCCACCTGCACTGTATCTATGGTTTTGTCCGAGTCTGCCATTCTGAGCCAAATATATGATAAATCTCGCCTTAAATTTATTCCGTTTCTCGTCACTTATCTATTTTTCATGTCTTTCCATCGATGACCGTTACCTCAGGATATCGTCAAATAATGTTCCTTTTTGTCAGTTACACTTTCTTTATATGACGATTAATTCACTTTATCAGTAGCCAGTATAGATAATTGTCTAAAAAGTATTATATTTTGTCAAATACTAAGACAAAACAAAACTAAACAAAAGAGAAACTTGAAACATTTCAGTTTTTACCTTATTTTAATTCTAATGTATCCCTTTACTTGTAGTAAGCTATTAATGCGACTATACTTAACTTACATAGCATTAAAAACTTTATAAAATTAACACAACATCAACAGGAGAAACTATAGTCAAAGCAATATCAAAGCCAGAATTTAAAATTTTAGAAAACGGCTGAAAACGTTGATTATTTTTTTAAACTTGACTTTTCGACTGTGTTGTGTGTTGCTACTTGCCTAATTTAAAAATAATGCACTTGTGTCCATACTCTGTGGTACTGGAATCTGGATTGTATTAATTGTGTGGTGGACTATTAGAGGTTGTTTATCTAGGGCAATGGAGTATACCTAGGAAATCTGTGTTTGAAAAGTCAACGCGAATGAATACGCTGTATGGTCTTCGATCTTTGCCTGTCCCGAAAGGGACGAATGGATTAACAGAACAGGAAATCTGTGGTCTGTTTGTTGTCATCAGTCGATTGTCAAAGTCAAACCGATGTCGAATGCTAAAAAAACGAGCGAAAACTTATAAATTTCTCTTCAAAATTTGAAAAAAATTTAAAGCTAGAAGGTGTATAAGTGGTGAAAACAGTGTTTTTGTGATTAGTAGATGAACTAGCGTTGGATTCGTTGTCTTCTATACTTGTTTCAAAGCTATGTGAAGTGTAATGCACACATGACCAACCTGCGTCATGCCATCTAAAACAAGATCCAGAGCGGCGAAATCATCAAAAGAAAACATTGGTGTCGTGAAGACAACAAAACTGAAAGCATCTAGTAAAGTGTCGAAGGTTGCCAGAAAACCGTTAGGCGATAAAACGAACTCAGCGTCAGATGATAATATATCAGTAATCTCCGAGCAACCTAACAAGCCTGTAGCCAGCGCGCCTATTCAACATAATGACAAGATTTCTCAGGACTATTTGGAAAGGCCGCGACGCGCTCGGTGCCTCCCGACTCGATATAAAGAAAGCGATACCCTGAAAAATCCATCAAACAGCAACAATGTATCGCCTGATGACCAAGAATCTCCAGCTTTTAAAACTCCATCCCCAGTGCAAAAGAAGACAACTAATGGTTTTAATCAAGCCACAAAGAGTTCAAATCCATCAGTTTTAGCTAAAAAGAAAACATCACCAGTTACAAAGCTTACATTATCGCCTAAAAGTGTTGATCATTGTAGTAATATTAAAAGTAGGCCAAAAAAGGTCTGTCGACTTCCAAGCAAGTTTGAAGATCACTCAATCAGTCCTAACAAGTACATACCATTGCAGCCTATTAATGCTAGTACGCCTTTAGCAGCAAAATCCAAGAGTATATCTGGTAAAAATGCTAAAACTGACATAAGTGCTATACAAAATATTACACCAGTTAAAGAGTCTAATTCATTAATAAAAAACAAAAATGTCATAATAGAAGAAACATGTGCAAGACAACATTCACCTAAAAAGAGATCTAAAACTACGAAAACCAGGAAAGTAGAAAGTCAGAATGTTATCGATAGTGCTGGAGAAAAATCACCTGAATTGCCTAAAAAGAGAGTGACAAAACAAAGAGCTGCAACTGCTAAACTAGAAAAAGTTACATCAGATACTAATAATAATGCTAAGAAAAATAACAAAGCACTAGAATCCCCATCTAAATCTCCGGGCACACCTGGAAAAATATTCAAAACAAGAACTACAAATTATGACTCAAAGAAAAATAATTCAATTCGACTATTAGATGATAAAAATAAACTAAAAAGAGACTCAAGTAAACTTGACCCTTATGAATTTACATTTGATCCAAATGAGGAAACACCACCCCCAAAGAAGAAGAAGAAGAAGCCTGCCCCGAGAAAAACAAAACCTAAAACTGTCACAATAAAGACAAATTATGATAAAAATCTAGCAAAAGCTTTGGCTGCATTAAAGAAAACAGTTAATGCAAAGCATAACCTTGAAACTATAGAAGAAAATAGCCAAGTGACAAAAAATGAACCAAACATTGTTAATAACCATTTAAATAAGGAGAATGTGACGGTGCCAATGGTTATTGTTGAAGATTTCAGTAATAAGCATATAAATAAAGAAAATGAAGAAATAAACGGAAATATAAATTATATTGAAATGAGTAACATACCACCTGCAAATGAAAATCATAAGAGCTTAGCTGAAGATCAAAGTGTTTTTGATCAGAATAATTATAATTCAGTAAGAGTGGAAGATATTGCACGAGATTTTCTCATAGAAGATGACCACATCATTGATTATTCACCAGTTAACTCTCCCAGACCAATCACACCTGTTAGCGATGTCCAATGTGACGTGTATGAAGGCCAAGCCCCAAATATTGCAGACCCTCTGAATTTAAGGGGAGAATTGAGCTTCTTTGACGATGTACCTGTGGCTAGTAGCAGTATGAATGTATCAGTAAGAAATCCACAAAATGTATCCATAAGAAAGCCTCAAGCCAGTCCATGGAGAGCAGAATTTGGTAGTTTACCCATAAAATGGCAGGTAAATACTTATGTTAAACCAAATATGACGCCCGCGTACGAGAGCTCTTTTATCAATTTCAATGAAAGCAAGAAGAAACATGTTTATGCTAACATGGTACTTGAGAATGATGATCCACTACCACAAGTGGAAAATAACTCTAATTTAAAACAGACAAGTATAATATCGTTTATTAAAGAAGTTGTAGAGAAAAAGGCTAATAAAAAGAACAAATTGACTCCTGTTAAAGCTAACTCCCTATTTGAAGATTTAACAAGCGCATCTGTCGCTGAAAAAACTCCAAACAAAGTAACTCCATTAAAGAACAGCACAAACATAACTCCTATATCTGAGAGACATGAAAACAGTAGTAGTGATAATACATCAAATGAAAAAAATACTCATGAATTAGATGAAGAAAACAGTACCGAAAAAGCGAAAACCCCAAACAAAAATGGGCAGCAAAACAATACATATTTTGGTTTTGATTCACTTGATATTGAAGATCAGGAAAATGTTTCTCCGATCAAAAAGAACAGTAGAGTCCGGGCTTTAAGGTCTCGCACAAGAGGAATTCTTCAAGAAATTAACGAACCTAAAGGTCCAACTCGGGCTAATTTGCCTGTAGCAGCTAAGTCAAAGCCTGCCCTTACTACTGTAACAAGATGTGAGATGAAGTCGGCTACAGAGCCTCCGGTGTTCCCTGAAGTTGCAGTAGATGGTAATTCTGAAATAACTAATGTCCAAGAGACCTGTGTTTCAGAAAATTTGGATAATGATGAGTCAGTACATCTATTTGAAGATATTGATATGCTTTTTATACACCATCCCAAGGTAAGACATTTAACACATACTGTCAAACAAATTTAACTTTGCTGTATAAAAAAACAACTAATTTATTTGAGAATGTGTTCTGACACAAAAAATGAAAATTCACAAACAAAGTTTAAGTTCAACAACTCTAACTTTGTGTCGTCAATTTGCATTTCTTTAAATTTTAAAAGCCAAAAAATGATAAATAACAACAAAATCTTTTACATCCAAAGCTCATTTTTCAAGACAAGATCTTCTAAAAGGTTAATTAATCACTTGGAATTGCAAACTTAATTATTTTGTTGATTGTAAATCACATAAGCCAACCAAACTTCCGTCAATCATTACTTTTTACTCTTTTTAATTATTCACTAATGTTTTTCAGCCAAGTCGAAAAAGCTATGGGAAAGCCAAAAAAGTGACATTCATCCAGAACCCTGTGGCCAGTTCCGATGACAGCTCAATGAGCGACGTACCATGTACAAATAAGGATGACTCAATATCAAGTGACGATGAAGCCTTGCATGACTTGTCATTCAAGTTGCCTTCAGAGAGGCCTAAAAAGACTAAAAAGAGGAAGCCTAAGAAACAGCTGTCTAAAAAGGAGGCAAGTTTGTGATATTTTTGTTTATTCTATGTATTATGTTTATTTCAGCCCCATAGCATGGGGCTGGGAACTATTCCTTCACAGGGCGAAGATAAAATGTTTTTCCGTTCTGTAGCTTTATCCACTCTCTGACCATGGGTGTACACTGTACAGATAACATCCCCCTAGAATAAAATGATCCCCTTTCCCCCTTTTGACTATTGACTATTTTACGCTCTATGTTAATAAAAAATAAAATATAAATAAAAAGAGCCTTTATTCAGACTTGGTATACATATTAACACTCGACTAACAATTTAAAAAGTAATAAAATTATAGTTTAAATCAGTATAAATTTAAAATATATATTACATTAAAGTTTTACTGCCTCGAGAACCTAGTCTGTTTGCCCACTTAAGGCAAAGGCCTCATGAATAAAATATCATTCATTCATTCATTCATTCCAATTTCCTCCACATCTTTCTGTCACAAACTTTTCTTGTCCAAGTGCCACCTGCAATAGATTTGATTTGATCCACCCTCTATATTAATATTCGTAAAATTAATTTTTCAGTGTTCACAAAAAATGTTTGTAAAATATTTGCATGACCTTTTGAAACATTTCACGAAATGTAGCCGACGCGTTACGTGAATATTCCCTGTCCTTTTCAAAACATTCCGTGAGAAATTAATGTACACATTCGGGTATTGTGCCTTAAAACATCTTTTTTTTTTCAGGAGAAAGAAGTGGAAGCCTGGGCAGCTGGTTTCAATTCGATGTGCGAAGATATTGAAGGATTTGATTTGGTTGTTGAGTAGAGACTTTTTATTAAATCCCTGTTGCTTGACTTAACTTTGACCGAAACGTTATAGTTAAATTGGCAATCTGACCCTTATTTCAAAGCCATAAGAGTCAGGCCGCCATATTTAAACGTTTCTGCTAAAGTTAAGTCAAGCAACTGGACCTTAGTGTTTATGGAAATTATGTTTACTTTTATGTCTGACATTTTTATTTAAATATTTTTATAGTGTTTGGCATGTTTTGTGTAACTTGGTGATTACAAATAACTAGTAAGTTTAAATGTCTATATCAGCCTATGATACTTAAGTAGTAACCATATTATAATTCGAAATAGTTTGACTGCTAACTCTGATTTTTTTCTTAAAGGGGACCATAATATTCTATATTTTTGTAACATCAAAATATTTTTATTTTAACAGTGTGTTTATTATTAATTTTATCACTAAGTACAATGTGTGTTGCCATTTTATTTAAATAATAAGTTTGTTTAAGTACATAATTATGTTTGAAGATTTCAATTAAGCTTATAGTATCTAATGTCTAATTAAAAAAAAACGATTAGGTTAAGTTTTAGAATTAAGTTTTATCTTTGAGACGCGGGATGTTCGTCTTGTCCAATTTATTATTTAATTTGAATTGAAACATTTTATAATCTCATTTATGACGTAAATAATTTTTATTTATGATAACTAAGTTTGAAATTTTTAGTTTTACTTTTATTTAAGTATAGTTATATAAATTGGTTAGGCATTTTAATATCATGACATACTTATAAATGTAAGTTTACAATAAATACGTCATAATATGATTTAAGGATTATTTTTATTGCTAAAAAAAAGAAATTCTCGCCACTAGCATAGAAGGTTAAAAACTTGCACATTTAAAGCATTTTTTTACTAATGGTCTGCAACACAGATTAGTAAAAGAGCAAGATCGGCCAAGGAGGTGTGGTCCGTGCGAACTTATATAGTGTAAAATACACCTCCTAACCGTTTCTGGCTTTAGTGGAGTGTCGTCCAACGATCGCTTCACTGCTCTCGATTTTTATAAAAATGCCGTGTTGTTCAGTGGTTTTTTGCAAAAAATCAAGCAAAAAAGTGAATAATACTAAAGATGGCATCTCATTTCACTCGTAAGTATTTTGTTTTAATTTTCCATAAAAATCAATAAAACATTATTTAGCAGTATCAAAATGTGTAAAGTGACAACTTTGTATCACATTATAAACAAAAACCATTGCTTGCTTACTATAAATCAATCAATGAACTGGCCGGTCTTACGACGCAATGGTTGAGTGTGCTTTACCGATTTTCACTTGCACGTTTCGTGGTGTGTTTCGTGGTAAGGCCGCTGTGGGCTTTCGTAAACTAGAGATGGGCGATGTTTTCGATATTTTTAACGATTTATTTTGTGTGATGCCGGCTCTACACTCGCGCCGCGAAGACCCGCGAAGGCCGCGTACCGGCAGTGTGGATGGTTTCGCGACATCGCGTTCGCGCTTCGCGGCGTTCCCCGTCCGGTGGCGGTTTTTTGGTCCGCTTCAAAGGGTTTGCGAAGCGCGAACGCGAACGCATCCACACTCGCGCTGTGTTCACAGTTGTGTGCGAGACGCAGTAGCAAGCGGACGTCAAAATGAGCACCCAGTGGAGCAACGATCGCGAATTAGTGTTCCTGGAGTGCTATCAAGCAGAACCCGTGCTTTGGCAAGCCCAACATGAAGGACATAATGTCAGAGCAGCAGCAACTTCCACGTCCATTTTAGTCAAATGCGCGAACGTTAATGCGAAGGGTTGCGAGTGTAGAGGGCTATATTTATCGCGGCGTGTCAATGCGCGAGCCGCGGCCGTGAACCACGGCCGCGGTTCGCGGGCGAGTGTAGAGCCGGCTTGATACGTATTTTACGCACCTATCTATATCGATTTGTTCAAGATTTCTAAACCGTTTTGAAAATATTTTATTAATGGTTCTGAGTGCAACTCCTCAATCCTGAACAGCAGAGTACAGAACTCCTTAACCAATGAAATTCCAGAACTTGTGATAATGAATTAATATTTTAAATATCAAGCAACGACTTCATACTTAAACCCAAGTCCAAACTCTTCAATCCTGATGCTGCACTCCTAAGCTGTGGGAATTGAGGAACTGTTGAAAAGTTTTTGAAAGACACTGTAAAAATTATTTATATTGAAGTATTATTAATACTCACCCGACTTCAACCAGTGTGTAGAAATAAATATTATTTTTTACTTTGTGGTTTTATTCTTTATTTCTTTTCTTTTTTCTTGCGTAAGAACCTACTCCTGACAATAAGAAACAACACAAAAATATTTATTGAAATCGGTCCAGCCGTTCACGCGTGATGTCGTGACCAAGGGATTTTGGGATTGATTTTTATACATAAAAAAATAGAGAATAGAGATATTGTGAAAACACGAATATTAAAAAATTGAAGAATCGATAACTTTAAATTTTAGTCACTCACTAAAGTTAATAGCTTTTCGATGGCTTTCATTGGCGTTTCACCACGGTTGATATTTGTTTGTGTGCATCTGCACGGTGTTCTAAATTGAGTGCTGTTTCATAAACAACAAAGACTTTAATTGTTCTTACCACTTTGCACTGATCTATCGGTGTGCGTGGTGTGTAAGAGACTTCACATCTATTGCTGCATGTGTACCTATTTGTAGCAAGTGGTGGGGAAAACTGGCGACAGCAGGTTTCAATACAATTTGATTCATAGGGCCAATCTCGCTCTTTTACTAATCTGGCTCCCAAGATTAATTTATAAATAAGCTCAAGTAGGTTTTGACCTCTTGTTACAGGGACACCCTCTTTATATTTATCGCATGCTAATAATATAATCGTGTATATCTATCAAAATATGGGATGGATACTTGGTAGCTGTTTTGACATCCGAATATAGATGTCTGACTCCAATATGATGGTGTTTCAAGTCCATTTTCTGGATGGTTGCGGACTGGTAGATTTTTTATTTATTTCAAATGATACACCAACGGTCACTGTATAATCATTAAAAATAAAACACTGTTTATGTCAAGTACGAGTACCGTAACCTTTAAAGGTGTACACAGCATTACAATATAATAATTGACTTGAATTAATTATGGGGATTTTCAGGCATGCAGATTTCCTCATGTGTTTCCTACATCGTTGTGCGAAAACGCATTCCGAAGTTCAGAGGTCTGCTGGGAAGCTGGGATTCGAACCAGGGCCCGAATTGTGTAGAAGTGATACTTCCAGTGATAAATAACCACGGTTGTTTATGGATCGTCATACATTGCTGCGTTAGTGAAACGAAAGTAACGAAAGTAAGTTTTGTGGCAAACCTTCAATGGATAAAAAATAGATGTCAAAAAAGCTCGCTAACTCTACAGTCAGACCAGTACCTAACTATTGGTTAGGTACTGGTCTGACTGTGATCGTCACAGATACAGAATAAGGGCCTTGCCGCCTTGCTCAAAGATGGCGGGGCCTACTCCACAGAACAACGAATAACTTTATAGTGTCTTTTTCCTACTCATAGCTTAATCCGCATTTCTAATTGTAGACTATTAATTAGTACTATTATTTCTTTAAAATCAACCAACCTACTGTATGTTTAGAATGAAGATGGCGTGACAACAAAAAGTGTCTTAAAGATTATGCTCCTCGACAATAGATGGCGCTGTGAGTATCAAGTTTATGTGCGTAATAATAATTATTATCTTTGAAATTTTTTTTGAAATTGAAATTTATTTATTGATTAGAACATTTACAATTGAACACAGAATAACATGAACGATGACAACTGTAAAAGTATAAACTGCGTAACAGTTATCACGCCCACCTCCGAAACATATAATATAACAACTGTTCACTATTACAAAGACTTAACTTAATTGTGAGGTACGTGCAGCATGCAAAACTTAAAAATAATATAAAGAAATTGATGTGAAAGTATGTGCGCGTGTACATAGGTGTGTGTGTGTGTGTGTGTGTGTGTGTGTGTGTGTGTGTGTGTGTGTGTGTGTGTGTGTGTGTGTGTGTGTGTGTGTGTGTGTGTGTGTGTGTGTGTGTGTGAGTGTGTGTGAGTGTGTGTGTGTGTGTGTGTGTGTGTGTGTGTGTGTGTGTGAATGTAAAAGCTAATATGAAAATAAGTTTTTATTTTACTATTTTCAAAAGTTTCTCTGTCTCTTCATAAGTTAGTGATTGCAGCCAATTTAGACATTTAGATTTGCAGGAACTAGTTGTCAAGGGAAATATATTTAACAATTTATTAATTCTATTGTATAAATGGCTACTTAAAAACGGATAATGTCGACTTGCGATCGCAGTGCGCGTTGCAGGCATTTTGCATACAGTATACGATCTACGCTTAATTGGTAAGTTTGAATCATAGGGTAACTCACGATGTTTGCGCAGAATCGTAAACAGGACAAACAGCTGCCTCACTGTAAGTACCGTGGTAATTTTGTAAAGCTGGTTTGTAGGAAAATAGATGGGTTTGTTACACATGACCTTGAGTACTGATCTTTGGACTCTTTCCAGTCTCAGCATCAATGTTGACCCTGCACCACCCCAACAGGTAATGCAGTATGTAAGGACTGATTTTGCCAAAGAATCATATACTATTTCTAAGCATTTGGAATCCACAACGTTCCTTAGTCGTTTAAATATGAAGATAAGTTTTCTGACCCGAGGCACAATGGAGTCAATATGTTGCTTCCAGGTCATGGAACCATCCATTATTACACCCAGATACCTGGTGCTTAGCGAGCGCTCTATCGATTCACAATTACAATATTCGTTGTCATTTAAACAAGTGTGGGCACGGATGTTAAACGAAGGAGGGGCTTGGGAAGGTGAAGAAGAAGCGAATGACATGAATTTAGTTTTAGATACATTAAGAGTAAGCAGGTTCTGTTGCAGCCATCTCAAGACGAATCTTAACGAAGATTCGGAGAGATATTGGACTTCTTTCCAGTTATTTCCGTGGATAAGAAGTACTGTGTCATCTGCATAAGTAATTATCTTACATTTAGGAAGTGGAAGCATGCATAACTCGTTTATGTAAATGAGGAAAAGGGTAGGTCCGAGGACGCTACCCTGTGGAACACCGAAATTAATTTGAGTCTCTTTGCTGTCATAGTCATTGATCCGCACAACCTGTGTACGTTCAGTCAAATAGCTTTTAAAAATATTGAGAGCAACACCTCTAACACCAACATTTTCGAGCTTGGTAAGCAACTTGGGGACAGAGACAGTGTCAAAGGCTTTGGAAAGGTCTAGGAAAATGGCCACGGTCTTTAATTTATTATCAATATTTTTCACAATATTTTCTGAAAGTGTCAAAACAGCGTCCTCGGTTGACTTACCACTACGAAAACCAAATTGATTTTCTGATAATACATTATTTTGGTTTATGTAACTAAGGAGCCTCTTGTTAAGAATTTTTTCAAATATCTTGGACAAGGTAGTGAGTACAGAAATGGGTCTGTAATTTGTGACACTGCCTCTGTCTCCACTTTTGTAGATAGGGTGCACGACTGCTTTTTTAAAAGCACGGGGGAAGGTGCCGAAAGAGATGCAGAGATTAAAAATATGGTGCAGTATAGGGATAAGAACATGTGCACAAGCTTTAATGACAGAAGCAGGAATACCATCCCAGCCCTCGGCGCACTTGTCTTTAAGTTTGCTGATTGCATTGGCTATCTCACACGATTCTACGGCAAGTAAAGCCATTCCATTAAGGCCACTACGGTTGGGAGGACGAATGTCGTCAGCCGAAATCTGAGGTTGTTGAGTGATCTTATCTGCAAGACTTTTACCCACGTTTGAGAAAAAGCTATTGATTTTATCAGCAGAGTCATATGGATTCCTGCATAAAGTTAACAACTCGGAAGGAGGTGACTCTTTCTGCTTAAGATTGGTCACTTTTTTTATTAAGTTCCAAGTTTTTCCCGGATTATGTTTGATCTTTAGGAATTCACTCCTTTCATATTCATGTTTCACTTTTTTAAGGAGGTTGTTACAAAAATTTCGATAGCGAATGAAGGTGGCTTTAAGAATTAAATTGTCACGTTGTTTTTTGGATGTTCTGTACAGCTTGTCTCTATGACGGATGCATCTTAGGAGACCCGGAGTAGTCCAGGGTTTAATAATGTGATTCTTGTTTGGAATGTTGAGAGTGTGACTATTTACCTTGATAGCCTCTGAAATTGTATTAACAAGCATGTTGGTCGCTTTGTTGGGGTCCGAAGTAGAAAGAATGGTAGAAAAATCTGCTTGTTCCATATAACATACAATCCCTTTGATATCCAATTTTCGAGATGGTCGATTAAAGATTTGTGCTCTAACTTTGGTATCACAATAAAATAAAATAGGAGCGTGATCAGTGATGTAAGAGTCTAAAACCAGAGTAGTGACTTGATTAGGGGATCTGTAGATGATGTGGTCGAGACAATTGTTAAGTCTTGTGGGTAAATGGTGTGCAGGAAGCATACCGTGCCCAGCGAGCATGTTGAGATAATCATCTGCAGAGGAATCGCTATTATCAGGTGTTATATTAATATTCAAATCGCCAACGATTATTAGGTTTCTATAGGAGTTGTACATTTTTAGGGTATGATCGAGACTATCTATAAACGATTGTAAGTTTTTATAAGATGGGGAACGGTAGATAGCTATTATTGCGAATGTGTCGGAGAGCTTTATAGCAAGATTATTAGCATCGGTAATATCAGCAAATTCCACCGTATATGTAATCTCAGACTTAATATAAACAACGACTCCTTCGTTTTGGTTTTTATAATTTGATGCATGTGACGTAAAACCATCTAGGGGAGGAAGGTGGGGGCATTTCGTAAGCCAGCATTCGGATAAAACGATTATGTCAAGACGATGTTTTATTCTATGTAGTAAAACTAATAGGCTATCAAAATTACAGTTTATACTACGTATGTTAACATGTAAAACTTTAAATACTTCTTGCATGTTATTTACGTGTAGTATTGAGTCTTCAGGTGAGCAAACCAAAGATCTAGGCGTCGACACACGCTCAATATCATTAAATATATTGGTGATGTCATCCATTATAATATGTTTTATAAGTAAACAGAGGAACTGTACTAAATCTCACCATAAAAAACAAAAAACACGTTGGAGCCATTACCGAAAATTTAAAGTTATTGTATTTGGTGTTTTTGGGAGTTGAATGAGAGAGAAACTTGAGAGTAAACGTACATATAAGCACGAGTGTAAAGTATGTGTGTACAGAGTGTGTGTTTATAAAAAGAAACAAAACAAAATCTATCTCGAATACGAAAACAGCAAGAATACAAACAAAGTTCACCGCACATATCCACATAGAAGAATGGCCATCCGATTCGAACGCAGCGGTTCTGACATATTTTGTTTGAGATTGTGAATCTAGTCACTTTTGAGTTTGTAATTTGGTTAGGTCAGATTCGCTTACGATTCGAAGCAGAGCGCCGCCATCCCTCTTACGCAAATAAATCTTGCCGTGCGACACCCAGCAGAACCTATAGTCATTTGTTTTCGCAAAGTCTCTGGTCAGGAAAAAAACTCTCTTCATTTTTGATGTCAGGTTTTCTGATATGAAAACAGGTCTAGCAGGCCCCATGATTCTCAAATGTTCGGTGGATAGTCTATTTTGACCCTTGTTGAATTTTCGGGACGCAGAAATAATTTTTTCCTTTAAAATCACGCTGTTAAGATCAACTATAATAGTTTTGTTTTCCGGGGTCTTGGTCTTGGTGCGAAAGACGTCTTTAATTTCATGTGGTTGTATTTCTAAATTAAGTGCCTTGCCTGTGTTGATAACCGTGTTAATTAAATTGTCTTTAGTTTCGGCGTTTCGCACGGGAACATTCCTAATCTCGAGACAACTGGACCTGTGATTTCGTTCGGATCTTTCTAATGCCTCCTCCAGCGACTTCATATATTTTAGGTCATCTTGACGTTCTGACTCTAGTTTTCCGTATTTTGAGGCAAGTGAGTCATATTTTTCGGCCAGAAAGCTAACCGTTGATCGGAGGTCCTCAACTGTAGCGCACAATTTATCAATTGTTTCCGATTGCTTGGCTTGTAATTCATGAAACATTTGTCTCATCTCCGTCATAAAGTGACTAAAACCGCTATCGGATTCCGAGCGCCTCCTTTTTGCGTAGCGAAAAGTAAATTTGGGTGTACTGCAAACCGAGGTTTCGTGTTCGTGGGCCGCGCTTTGATTCGGTTCAACGCTGATATTTGATTTCGGAGAGGAAGCACGATGAGGCGGTGGTGTGCGATTTAGCGGCATATTGAAGAAGGCGCATACGCAGTTTGAAGTACCAGGCGCCAATAAATATGAAGAAATTAGCGGGAACACTTGGCGGCCGATAATGCACGAGAGGTCAACCGAGTGGTCGTGCGATCGACAGTTTCATATAGTTTAGGTTGCCGTCCAGTTTAAGTTGAGCCCTCGTAGGTGCAAAAATTGCAATCTTATGTATTACTACATACGGTTTAAGATGGTCGTTTCATTTGAAGGTGATGTTCCACTGTGAAAAGATCTCTTGTATGCACGTGTTGTCCTAATTTTTTGCACCGATTATTATTTGCGAAACAAATTAAATATTAATTTACTTATTTAAAATGACAAGTGAATTTATAAAATACACGTCTGTATGGCACGGGGGTCCGGAGGGAAGGGGAACTTTAATTGTTAGACTTTTTAAAATTAATTTTCTATGCATTATTTGAATTCTTCTGTGATTCTATAAGATTAATGTTTCTTAAGTTTCAGTTTCTATATAAAGTACCTAACTAACTCTTACCGCGAAGTTTAAAAAAATCCCCGGCAATAATATTGTCTTCGTTTATCTCTATCTTTCCTGTAGAGCTTCTATGTGGTAAAATTAATTAGTATTTAGACACAGCTGCAGTCGTCATGTTTAGATACTTCTGCAGCTGTAACTTTTTAAATCAAATATTAATTAATAATATTACTAGATAGATAGGTACCTATAAATATACTTTACCTACTTATTTTATAGTAGGTAGGTAGGTAGAGATACTTTCTCCCTAACTCTCAACTCAGCAAAAGCTTTGTGCAAACAAAATTCCGTAAAACGTTCTAAAATCCGTAGCCCCTAATTAATATAAAAATTAATCCATTCAACAAAGTAAGTATCCCACTCGGTTCTAATGTGATGCCTGACGATATTAAAATGATTGCTCTTTGGCAAATATGGCGGGCGGCTGAATTATACAACGGAAGCAAATATTACCCTCGCAAACATTCGCCCCGAGAGAGCGAGCTAGTTCGCGCACTCAAAATTAAAAGCACACAATGAAAATACTGTACTGAGTGCCCCTACTCAGATACCTATGTCGCGAAAAGTGAGTGCCTACTCCAAACCTCACTCTTAACGCTGCCAGCATTGTTGTCAATGAAAATAGTCGCCCAAGTGTTTTTTTGTTTATAGACTCTTCGATGTTGCCACTCGAAAATAAATAGCGGCGCGGTAACGAGCAATATGCCCTAACAAGCTGTTACAACGCTTTTTACTATCCTTCGCCTTTGTTGTTTGCTATTGTTTTAGCTGCGGCGAGTTGCTGAATTTTTATCTTGTGTTAATTAATTTATAACCTGATAATAAAAAATAAACAATAAGTATTAATTTTTGTTTCCTTAACATCTAAATACACCAATTGCCAGCTTATAACATTACCCGACTGAGTTTACTGTGTGCTTCTTCTCAGTGATGGAGCTCGTTTGGAAACCCTTGTACTTACCTAATATGACTCGTCATAGTGAGCTAGGCCTATATGACATAAAGTATAGTCTAAATTGATTAACACTGTACTTTGAAAATATAGCGTTGTTGATTTTACCTAAGATAAACTACCTTACCTAGGTAGGTATATATAGTGAACTTATGTCGAAAGACTAGTTAATCGACAATGGGAATGTTTTAGTCATTTAATTAAAGTGTGACCGACGCCCGTGTCCGTCGCTCCAGGTTAGTCGGGTCGAGAATATTAACCGCAATTCTCGGTCAACATTCACAAAATTGACACGTCAAATATTTGTAACTTCGTCCTGGGACCACGTTAGATGGCAAACAGAATCGTGTCTGGTCCTCCCTTAATTTCCGATGTTCGCACAAAAGTTCCATTCGGGTCTAATATCGTTTTTAACGTGTTGGTTTTAGGTCGGAATTTGTGTGCTTACCACGGGCCGAGATAGCCGCTTGTCAAAACAAAATGGCGCTGACTGTGTTTGAATTGGGCCGTATCAGTCGCGAGCGGAGATTCATTTTGTCGCCTTGCTTAAGATCGTAGTAATGTTTCCTACATATTGTCTCGGTACACACGCTGAGTGTGTGCCGCCGTGTTGGGCTTGCATTTAAAGCTGGCTACAAATTTGTTGTTTCAGTACAAATACAATGATGATATTGTTTGCGGTTCGACTTTACGTTCAATCGAGGAGTTTGTTCGACAGCATAGCGCCTCAGATACAATGTAGCAAGTCAACACTAGTAAATTGATTAAGAGCATTAAACGATCGCCACTTTTGTTGTGTTCCTCACAGCAAAAGTGGGATTCTCAAACTTTTACTATGATCTGTTTCCACTCAACTCAGTATAGTACGATTCACGAAAGATGACCACAAATGGCGGGTCTTTTCTTCATGTACACTCATGCAGAAAAGACTTAAGCCAAAATAATATTTTAATATTAGTTAAATAAGACGATATATATTAGTTAAAATAAATAAGACCATAATATTAGTTAGATAAGTCCAAAGAGACCTAAAATAGGCCCGCCATTTGTGGTCATCTTTCGTGAATCGTACTATACTTATCTAAGTATTTACATTCGTTGCGTTCTGTGTTAATTTTTATTATTGAGCTCATACATTTGCAAGCTTGGATTAATTTAGTATTGCTTAATTGATTGAGCTCTAGAGTCTAAAGGACAAGATTGGTTAAAACACAGATTTGGATTTAAAAAAAATTTAAAAACTACCGCAAAAGTATAATGACGACTTACATTTAGCGCCAAAAATCCCCCATTGTGATTTAAAAAATACCAACTACTTATTCACACTTCTGTTCAATTCTCTTCTGTTTCAGAACACTTCTGTTTCAGAGACAAATCTAACTGTCAAGATCCATTCAATAAAGACATTTACAAACGGGTAAAAAGCTATAAGAATATTATGCTTACTCATTTTAAGCGAAAGTAATTTGTATTTACGCGATGGAGCATCATATTATAGGTACACACTACCCCCGCTATGTAAACCCTATCATGTGCTCAACTTAGTTGTTTAATCTCCAAATTTGCCTTTGATTAAAAACCACTATGTCTATTATGAGTGGTAAACATAACTTTCAAAGAGGAGCATACTTGACAAATATTATATTATTGTAAACTTTACATTGCGATGGTAAATATTAAATAATATGTGTACAGGTAAATAATACTGTCGCTAGCCGTAGCCCGTACGGAGCGCGGAGCCTACCTGCCGCTCAGTGTTGCCATTATCATAAACCAAACACGTCAATATTTGTCCACACAAACAAGGGCGTAATTTTTAAATAAATTGTGGCATTTCGCGAAATTGCTCCCGCAAATAGAACTGTGGACATTAAGTCCGCCTGTACTCGTATATGCGTGATGAACTTTTTTCATGAATGGCATTATTCTGTATAAGTTAGTTACCACTGATCTCTATTAGTTAACCATCAACCTCGGCAATATCATTTAATCGTTGTCATCATCATCACCTGTGCCTTGCCTACCTGCACCTATAAATTACAATCATTATGTATTTCATCAATTTTAAAATATAGGTGCCGGCTTATCTAAATAAAATCGATCTATAATCTAAATAAGTAAATATCCTCCTAAAATAAATAATCAAGTGTTTCATCTCCTAGTAACCTATTTTCTCTACTCGGTACTAGAGGGCGTTAGCTGTATTTAAACTCGAATCTACAATTTAGTACCTACAAAATCATAATAATATGAATAATATTTATAGTAATTTAGCAGGTTATTAATATTATTAGCCACAAAACTTATCAGGATTTAGGTTATTTGATGTATTTACCGACCTACCTAACTACCTACTTGCATAGCAAAGCTATTTAGGTAAGAACTTACCTACATACATCTGATAGACCTATGTAGAAAATCATTTTTGTCAAATAATACCTAGATAGAAACAGAATCATGCATTTAAAATAATTATAGTAGTGTTATTATCTCACTGCAGACTCGGCCATAAATCATTCGAGTGTTTCGCTTTCGTTGTTCACTAAAATACAAAAGCAGCAGTGAAGCTCAGCAGTGAAATACAAAAGCGAAACACTCGGATGATTTATGACAGAGTCTGCAGCGAGATAATAACACTACTATAAATGCAGACATTGCTATCTAAGTAAGTACTTTAAGTATATACATAATCGTATAGCTAGGGTACCAACAACATAAGACAGAAGCGGCCATCTTGCCGAATTTCCCGCCAACGCAGTCGCCGAGTCGCTCAAGGAAGATAATCCCTATATTGGCTGCATGGAACGAACGGGAGGCCGGGATACGAGCGGGTCTATCTTGTTACATGGCCCCTCTCGCCCAAAGTCACTGCAATTTAATACCTACAAGTGACATTCAAAGTCATATTGTAGGCAGAGTGCTCTATGGATGCTCTAACTATCCAATTCGCTAATTTATATTTTAAGTACTCTATGGATGCTCTTTTTATCCAATTCGCTAAGTTTTATTTTATTGTAGGTAAATAGAGACACCAGTCCTATCTAAGACCAGTTTTTTGAAAAAATTAAATGCTTTCTTTTCTGGATTTAACTTAAGGTCGTAGACGGTTTTTAATTTGTCCTCCTTGGTGTTACCAATACGTAGGTGGGTGCGATAGGCAGCATTGCGGGAGAAAATGACAGAAAAACGACGTTATCACAAATAAAGAGTGTTTTGGAATTTATTAGATAAAAATTAAAAAAAAAAATAACTACACGTCCATTGTAGTTTGAAATGAACATTTTAGGGCAACTTTAGGGAAAATTTTCTATTGAGAATTTTTTCCAGTTGTGTGTATGGCGTAAATAACCGTTTAGCCCGTTAATTACTTTGTACCTCAATCAGTAGGTATAGGTAAGTCTATGCCCCTTAGCACAGTATACCATATTAGTCCGATAGTAGTCCAGGCTAGGACCACTAGTGGTCCGTATCCGGGGTCTTTTTTTACTCTATATACAAGTTAGTACCTACCTATACTTACTAATCACACCTATCTTTTATAAATGGAGAGCACAAAAACAATTCAATTTATTATTTTTCTTTTATTCGAAAAGCACAAAAAAAAGAAGTATATAAAACAGTAAAAATCTTTAATTAAGCCTTAATTTAAAACAGATTAATTACACAAAAAAGAATACAAAAATGATCTTAAAACTAATCTAAAATCTAGTGTTACCCCCCGTTGCCCTGATGACGGCTTCCATACGATCCCTCATGGATCTTACCAATTTTAAAATTTCTTCTTGAGGGATAGTGTCCGTATCCGGGGTCTTTTTTTACTCTATATACAAGTTAGTACCTACCTACACTTACTAATCACACCTAATGGTAAGTGATGATGAAGCCTAAGATGTTATCGTACTAACTTGGAAGGGTAAGTAAATTTACCCCAACGGTTTGTACAAGCATCGCACCGGAACGCTAAATTGCTTGGCGGTGCGTCTTTGCTGGTAGGGTGGTAACTAGCCACGGCCAAAGCCTCCCACCAGACCAGACCTGAGCCAATTTAGAAATGATAAAATTCCAAAGTGGCCCGTGGCGGGAATCGAACCCGTGACCTTCCACTCGAATCCGTGCGCACCGCCACTGCGCCAGGGAGGTCGATTGATTGCGTATCGTTGGCAAATTCTGCCCCCGATTGGCCGACATAAATCAGGGAACCAATCAGCGGTAAGCACTTGTAAACGATTACGATAACGATGAATACGTTTTTCTTACACAATCTAGAGGCCGAAACTTATAAGCGGTCGGCGGGGAACTTAACCCGGGACCTACACAACACGCCCAAATCATCCAGGGATAAATAATATGTACCGATAGAAGTACCTATAACTATAAAATACATGTAACCTACCTCAGTAGGTACAATGACGAAGTATCAAGTTATCAGGGTCCCCCAGACGAACGCCGATAAACGCAGCCTAAGCAAATACGGGCCGCATCTGCCGCGAGTCGCGCCCTACCTTCGATAAGCGTATGGGCCCGCAAACCAAGATCATACTTACTACCTACCTGTGCTTTATTCTATAAGCAACCATATTTAGTGATAATATGGCCAGCTGTGACTTAAAAGATCGAGTCTTCCTGAAATTGTCTACATAAGTAGGTTTTAAAGGTTAAGTTATTTAAGTTACCTACATCGACATTCGACAACTCATAGCTTAGCGATCGCACTTCCACGATAAAGAAACTATACCTATCTTCTTACTGTTTTTCTGCAAAATAGGTTCACACCAACGTAGCGTCAGTGATTTTGCCTTGGATTGGTATGAAGGGCTACGCGGTAACTTCCTGGGCAAAATGAGACACAAGAACAAGATGATGAGATGCAATGCAGTGCGTGGAATGCGGTATGATGCAACGCAAAGCTGAGGCACGCACTGCCTCTGGCCTCATGAGGACATCTCGCATTGTACCTACTTCAGTTTTTTTTGTTGGTCAGCCTTCATCGGCCATTATATCATGAACATTGATAAATGATGATCAAACTTCTAAGTCGCTGTAAAAAGAAAGCTCATTAGTTAAGCTTAGTACTAGGTATAGTATAAAGGATTATTTACATAAGTAAATCAAACCTTTGGTAGTGAATGAACTGTTGTAATCATGGCCATTGTGAAGTGGTGATAACAGAAAACAAAACCCGACTGAGTTTGGTTTGGGTTTCCTCTCAGTGTATTCGAACCCTCGTAAACTTTACCATACATATGCAACAAACATCATATTATTAGATAATTGATTTTTATATCAATCAATATATCTTTATTTAGAGAAATATTGATTTTTGTCAAAATTCAAAGTAAAAGCAATGTGTTATAGATATCTACTAAGCTTCGTGTAACTTGGGTAGGTAGGTACTTATGTACGTACATTAGAGAGTAGTTAGGCAAGGTAAGTAAAGTTGGAGCTCCTATGTAGAATTTATGTAAAGCAAGCCGCTGCGCCAACGCGCGCTAATACTTGGGAACTGTTAGCCGTTAAGTAGATTAAGCACACTACACTATACCTGTCTATAACTTAGCTTAGGTGCTTAAGGAGGTAATATTCAAATGACTTTATAAACGTACTTATAGCGTGAAAGGAGGGTACCTCAATGTACGACGACGATATAAATGAACGAATTAATGGTTTAATAGGGAGAATGTTATAACTTCTAAAGTGGCTAAAATCTAGTCTGGAGGATGGCTTCGGCCGCGCCTAGCCGCGGTAACTAGTTACCACCACAGAACACATAAGAAACTATCATACCCGAAATGATGCACCGCCTAGCGATTTTTCGTTCCCGAGCGATGGTGTGTAGAAACCGTTAAATTATCCCTGCCCAGTTAGTACGGTAACATCTTCGGCTGCATCATCACTTACCATCAGGGGAGATTGAAAATATCTTGTAGAATGAAAAAAAATTATAGGTACATTTCCTTGAGACGAACATTAAATTTTAGGGGCGAATCGGAACCGTAGATAAATGTTGGTAATTGTTTTAAAGTTGAAAGAGGTACATAACTATTAACGGTTGCTACACAGCATCGTACCGCATCGATATATCGCTTGGTTGTAACTGGTCGAGTCAGCGGGAAGATTGATTTTTGACTTGGAAGATTGAAGAAAATTGACTTTACCCTTAGGAAGGCCTTCGAAAACAGATACCTAGGCTAGGCACTTCATAAAGTAACAAAGCAGTACCTATTTTTGGTACTTACTTACGGTCAGGACTTTGTGTTCCACAGTAGAGGCATTGAGGCAAAGAAGCTTAAACTAACAGTTATTGTTTCGTCAAAAAGTTAATATTAGGCAGTAGTCTTCTATAACTCGCGTGATCAATATGTCGTCCAAACGTCATCCATAACTTTTTGTAATTTCGTTCCTTTTAGATTTGGAATGAATGATCGGCCGGTTTCTATTACGATCGTAGATATCCAAGCCATATGGATAAGACCAAACTCCGCACACACTATTAAATCGCCAAAGTAAAACCGATAGCTTTAATCAAGAGGCAATTCCTCATCATTAAATTTTCCTTTCGAGGTGAGCCTCCCCCCTTGTAATTCCAGACCGTTCCCACCGGCGATAAAGCCCATAAATAAAGGGGGGCAAACAAAGTGCGCAAACAACATAAAACACGGAACGATTGCAATTAAAAACGCATCGCGGTCACGTGTGGCCGCCATCTTGTATCTGGTGACTAATGGTCGTGTCCTGGACGTAAGGGACAGATACTGTGGTAGCCTGTAATTAGTACATCAGGCTCTAGTTAATTTCCTATAAAACGAGTTATTTTATACTCATCTTGGGCATCTAACGCTCAACATGAAATGAGATGCTTGAGTACAATACTTATAGTAGTTTATGTAACGGTTACATAAAGGGGGGTATTAAAACATGAGTGTGAGTTTAAAAAACGAGCCGCAGGCAAGATTTTTAATAGTATCACACGAGTGTTTTAGTACCTAATTATGTAGAGTTTCATACACCTCTTTATCTACGCTCATATTATTATCATAAATCCAAACCATAAAATCTTGCTAACGTTTGTCGTAAATCATTCACTTTGTTTCATTTTTGTTGCAACTACTAAAATGTCAGGTGGAGTTAAATTTTCTTTAGTAGGTTTCACTGCTAGACATTTTTTAGCGCAAAATTTTGACTATGTAACAAAAATAACACATTAAAATGTTAAAAATTTGTATGTATGGCGCCAAAATTCTGCAAAAGTGGTGCAGAACCATAGACAATAGACATTGTAGTTGTTGTCTATGGTCAATCATGACCCATCCATACTCTCGGCAATGACTACCAACTATATGTTGTCTGTGGATTCACTTAAAAAAATATTACATAAAAAATATTACCCCAGATAAAAATACAGGAACCCAGAGCCGCGTATCGTAATGGAAATTAAATAACTTTCTTGAAATATTTCCATAGTAGATCGATGTTATAATGAATAACTTTTTAATAATTATAGAAGTAGTAATGGATAGGATAGGGATGAACGCTGCCGTCTCTCAAGTAATCATAAAATCATATTATTACTATGAAGAAAAATTGACTTTTTGAAAATAGCATGTGCCGAGTTCCTTGCCAGTTCTTATCGATGCAAACCTGCTTTCTGAACTTGGCAGCAGAGTTTTGAATTTTTCATAAGAACCTGTAAATTAGGCCTTTCTATGCGAATAATAAAGATTTGTTCTTGACTGGCTACATATCCTGCCATCCCACAGCCTGGGGACGGTGCTCGACAGAACACTTCGTGTTGCCGTGTGTCTACGCACCCAAGTATCAAAATTTGTGAACCTCATATCTGTCCCTGTGGCAGTCGTCTGGATCAACTTGGTTGCAATGGCCTCAGCTGCACCATGAAGTGCAGGCCGCCTTTATCGCCACGGTACTATCAATGATTTGGTGCGCTGCGTTCTGGCCACTGCTTCTATCCCTGCGCAATTAGAGCCATCCGGTCTATTCAGGGATGATGGCAAGAGGCCAGACGGGATGACCATAATGCCGTGGTTGATGGTCGTCCCGGATGACGTGCCTTAGTGTGGGATGCGACCTGCGTCGATACGTTGGCTGCATCTCATTTACCAGGTACGTACCAAAAGGCGGGTGCAGCTACAGAGTCTGCATGTCTGTATTATAATCGGCATAATATCTCGCTGCACATGAGGCAGTAAATGTGGAAACAGGCGGCACGCTTGCCGTAAAGCAGTAAGTGCGACGAAGAACGCAACAGGCTGTCCATTTTCCCATTTTAATTCGGCAATGTTTTGTCACTGAAATCTCCGTTAGGGAAGGGGGCCCAAAGCGGGCACCGTAAGGATAAGTGAAAATAAAACGTGTATAAATACGAAGACAAGAAAATCTGTTGTTGCTATTAGATGCTAAATTTATAGCAGTTTGATAGTCAGTGTTCAAATTTTTCATATGTCTCAAAAATATGAAACTGGAACCCAAATAGAAAACTCTTGCGAATGCTCGCTTTGCCCGGGGGGGTGGCCTAAAGCGGGCATCGGTATAGGGGCAAAATGAGCACGCATCGGGTAAAGCGAGCACACATTATTTGTCATATTATAGTTATGAAAATAATGGTATAATATAAAGGAAAAGGATTATCTTGATGAAAACACAAGCATTATAGGAATCTTTAATGTAAACTCAAGGAACATTTTCTTGTACAAGTATTAATTAAGCTCTAACAAAAATCAACATTATTCAAAATCAATCTTATCATAAGTCAGTCATCATTAGGAACTTATCAGTTGTAGCGCCTTACATTATTAATGCGTATGAACTTTTAACAAAGAAAACAACCTCTCTTCCAAAAGAAATCTACGAGTTTCATAAAATGACAAAAAATTAAATAATTAAGTAACGACAAAGTATTAAAATAATTTCAAACTAAACAAATTTCAATATTATGAAACTTAATAACTTCAACTACTAAAATATCATAGAGCAGTTAAATTTCATGACAAATATCACAATAAAATGCCCCGATTCCGGAATATGATATACATGCATCATGAGCCCACATTTTGCAGTCACCGCACTGGATCCAATCTTCCGTGGGTGGATCTACATATAGCTCGTTGCATACAAGACATGGGTATGGACTATTTTCTTTTTGTGAATGTGATCTTTTGTTCGTTTTTTTGTTGTTTTTTGCTTTTTTATCATTTTTTATTATCTTTTTAAGATTTTCCGATTTAAGATTCTTCATTTTCTTTGATATTTTAATTCTCTGCTCATCTTTTATTGGAGTGCTCGTTAAAATTTCAGCTCTTTGAGTTTTTCTTCGCCTGTTTGTTTTGTTCGGTTCCACTTTTGGCAGGGGTCTAATAACCATGGGACTAACGTGGTTCGTACTTGTGCTCGGCCGATTATCTAAATCCAAAGTAATAACGGTATCAGTTCTGATATTCGAAGGGATACATTTAACTGGTGTCCTTAGTGTTTCTTGTATCCAGGCGTCAGGTATAGAAGCATTATTGGCAGTAGAAGATCCAAGCAGTTCATCCAAAGTAACAGCATCTAAGACGGGTAAGTTAGCACCATCTACGTTTACGGCTATGTTTACAGGTGGTCCGTCTGAGAGAGCAGAATCTGTAATTTTCAACAAAGAACAAGAACTGGAATTATCCAGTTCTTGTTCTTTGTTGAAAATTGTAGTAAATCTTCCTAATTTTTTTTGGTAGACCCTGTTTTAAGATGCCTCTGCAAAGTGGCCCGTGGGATGCCATATTTTATGGCCGTAGATTTTATAGGATTTTTCAATTCCTTCACCTCCTGTATAGCTTTCTTCATGTTATCTTCACTCCAAGAACCTTGTTGTGATTTTCTTTTATATTTATTCACCATCTAAAAAAGAAGAGTTGATATAATTAAACAATGACCATGACCTGCACGGACTTCACGAGACAACCGACCGAGATACCAGGGTTGGGCTGCATCATTTTTCTTATGAGAAGAACACAATAGTTGTAATTCTATTCTATGAAACATCGGGAAGCAGGGCAAAGCGAGCATGCCTGCAGGCATGCTCGCTTTGCCCTGCTCACTTTGCCTTTTGTGCCACCCTCCCATTCACATTGACCCTAACCTATTGCACGCAAATATGATTAAATTAGAGTAAGATAAACATAAAACACTAAACACACTTTGATTATAACAAGGTTTACACACTTTTAAACAAAACACACTGTACATACCTTCGTTGTTTTGCATAAAAATGACAAAATTATTGTTTTTCGCACACGAGCCGCACTGTTTATCGGAGATATGAACTACGACTGCGGTGGACTGAGGTAGCGCGGGGGGTACGGCCAATGAGGCGCGAGACCGCATGCAGTTTTTAAGCGATGATTTTGAAATGGGTGCTCGCTTTAGGCTGGTGCTCGCTTTGGGCCCCCTTCCCCTACCTACGTATCTAGACACGTTAGACATTTTTCCGTTGTGTAGTGTAGATCATTAATTAAATGTTTATAGGAAATGATATTATTTTGAAGTCAAAAAATGCTTAGATACACCTATATTTTGTTTATTAAAATAAAAACCAACTAAGCTAGGAGATTATAGCCCAGGCAAATTAGACATATGCTTCCCGAAAAATCGTCCAAAGCTGGAAAGTGTTTTAATACCTTTGGGGGGTCCCAAATAAGCATCTTGTGAGTTTGCGACGGATTCTAATTTCTGCTTAGGTTTTAGGAGCCAAAAAACCGCGAAATTTTTGCACTTTTTTTAGTTTTTCGCTTTTAGCTCCTAAACGACGCATCCTGCAGAAAATGTTATTGAATATATTTTTTAAGAACATTAAATTTTGCGTCAATTGGTTTTAAGTTTGTCAAAATCGGCTCGACCGTTTAGCCGCAATTGATTTTCAAAGTTGGGCCATTTTCATCAACTTGGCAAAAATTTCGATCCTTTTTTTAGTTTTTCACTTACAACTCCTAAACGACGCATGCTACAGAAAATTGCACTCAAAGCTTGTTTTAAGAACACTACATTTTGCGTAGAATGGTTTTTAGTACGTCAAAATCGGCTCAGCCGTTTAGCCGCAATCGATTCCTGAAGTTGGGCCATGTTTTACCAAATTCGGCCCCCTTTCAAATTTCAAGTCAATTTTTAAATATAAGAAGACATTTGAATGAGTAATGTTTTATTCAAAAGATGTATACATGTAAACGATAACACTGTGTGCATGAAAGATCATAATATTATGAAAGATGTACCAGGTACTCATACTGCCGATTTCTTTCGCCGTTTAGGAGAAGACGGTCGATCTTCGCCGATCACGTCATCTAGCTCATCCTCGGAATCTTGAGTATAAGGATTCATTTCTTCTTCTCCTTCGATTACATCAATCTCCTCGTCACAGTGAGTGGCATCCAATATAACTTCTTTGTCTTCAGTGATGGAATTGAAGCATGCGTGCCCTTTGCAAGTTATGTAGATGGTCGTGCACTTTATCCCTGCCTTCCTACAGGAGCAAGCTGCTTTGCACCCTTTTTTATATATGTGCACGATATGGAGTTGAGAAGTTCTTGTGGGGCCGGGGGATCAGTAGTGATGGGAGTTAACCCATTGATGGTTATTTTCCATCCCCATCTCTCTGGATCCTTTATTCATCCATACCTGCACCTGTAAATAGGCTCTGAAGGAGTGCTGGCGAGCAGCAGCTTCTGTAGGAGGCAAGGACGACAAATTAAAATTATTTTTTGAAAGTGACCTCTGGAAGAGGTCAAACCTCACTTGATTGAGGGACTTGCAGCTGCCACCCGTGTACAAGGTTTTTATTATGTGAATGCCTGCCTCTGCAACTTGACCAGGAGTTGCAATCGGGTCAAGAAAAATGGCGGCCTGATGAAGGAGGTTTTGGTTTGTCATGAACTTCTTGATTAATTTAATTTTGCCCTGGCGGAAAAATGAGGATGTGGTGTCGCACCCCGTGAACGCATGGAGAAATAGGGCATACTTCCTCACGTCTTCAGGCAGCCGGCAATTACTCGGACTGTAAATGACAGTTTTCTGGTTTTGCTTCCCGGGTTTGATGAGGAACACGTTTGAGATGGGCTCTTCAGAGACGGCAACATGAAAAGTGAGCAGGACCAACAGATCGGTGTCCTCTCCCATAATGAAAACATTGCCTCCCTCTATAGACCTCTCCATCGCTGTGCTCACAATCAGAGTATCTGCATCTTCCACGGCTTGTTTGACGTGAATGCCCTCGTCAATCAATTTTTTTGTCAGCATCGATATCAAACGTTTCTTGTTGTGATCATTGAACAAGAAACGATCTTTCGGCATTGTGGCTGTGGCATGTTCCTGGAATATAACCGAAGAAGATGACATAGCACGAGCTCTTCGCGCTCTTTCAGCAGACTTTATACTCTTCTCGGCCACATCCTCTGAGTATCCATCGAATACTATGGTGATACTGTCAGACCTGTAGTTGGATTCTTGGACCTCTTGGGTTGTCAAGGCCAAGAGGTAGGCTAACCCGGGTACCAATTGTATAAGTTATTCCTTAATCCTTGATTGTATTGATTTAGTCACAAATTCAGTGCAACCGATTTTAATATGGAGCGTTATGGGGCGTATCGTACATACGTACATATAAGAATGCATACATGAAATTGAGCTCTAATTCAATGCTGTTATGGTTTATATTACTTTGACGCTAATGTCATCGAATACGATTACGATCAATGGAATAACTTTAGATAATCGCCACTTCAAAAAACTGCACGATTGGAAAAAAATTATACATCAGACATGAGAGTTTATATAAATGGCACAAATTGAAAAATCGATTGCGGCTAAACGGCTGAACCGATTTTAACAAACTAAAAACTATTCGACGCAAAATTTAGTGGTCTTATAAAAAGCTTTGAATGTAATTTTCTGTAGCATGCTTCGTTTAGGAGTTGTAAGTGAAAAACTAAAAAAAGGATCGAAATTTTAGCCAAGTTGATGAAAATGGCCCAACTTTGAAAATCAATTGCGGCTAAACGGTCGAGCCGATTTTGACAAACTTAAAACCATTTGACGCAAAATTTAATGTTCTTAAAAATATATATCCAATAACATTTTCTGCAGGATGCGTCATTTAGGAGCTAAAAGCGAAAAACTAAAAAAAGTGCAAAAATTTCGCGGTTTTTTGGCTCCCAAAACTTAAGCAGAAGTTAGAATCCGTCGCAAACTCACAAGATGCTTATTTGGGACCCCCCAAAGGTATTAAAACACTTTCCAGCTTTGGACGATTTTTCGGGAAGCACGGCCTTTTTTTGGTCTAATTTGCCTGGGCTATTATACGAACACTCAGCTTTGTACCTATTCATTCCTCCCCACTACAATCAAAACGTCCACAAAGGACCAAATCTCGCATTTGACTAAAAAAAATTCATTACATATTTATACCTACCCTACAAGTATTTTTTACTTGTGCCCCTGAATTGCCCGGGGCGCTAATATCGGGTAAGATTCGGATCATCCCTTCCTTAGGGGATGAAAGGGATGTGGCCGGGCCGGCGGCAGCGATTTTATGCACTGATTCTTACATTTGACGTTTATTAACTGACGTTTTGCTTGCGGGTTCGCCGTGATTCTTTATTGGTAATAGTTGCAAGGGGAGATTTCGTGTTTCATTTATTGTTTTGTATTTATGAACTTGGTACGTGAGGGATTCAGTTTCCCATTTAGTTCGGCGGAAGCGTATTATAGAAACCGGTTTACAATTTCGCATTTGACTGATAAATTACTTGTGAATTGTAATTTCCGTCGAACCTAAATAAAATAGAGACCTAGGGACTAAATGTTACATGAAAGAAGAGGCAAACATTTAGTCTCTATTAGGTATATTTTAAAAGTGGGAAATTTTTAAAGGAGCGATGTGTTTCAATTATGTTGGAATTTTGCATCCTTTTAGCTATTATTTTTCACATGGAAACTTTCCTTCAGGCTTCATCAATGATGAATCCTGAAAGATGAGTCTGAAGGGGATCATCACCCTATAATATTACAAGGCGGAATTTATGTGTACCTATGTCAATTGTTCATACCGCAACTACTCAACCGATTTGTCTGAATTTTGGAATAGAGATAGTTTATACATAGAATACTTTCTTTCCAGAAATCCCTGGTTTCCGTGCAATTAAGAAAAACTCCTAAGCAAAAGAGACACAAAAAACATAAACAACTGAAAATATAGGTAGTAGGTACTAGGTAGGTATACCAATCTCGGAGTATTTCTTTTAAAAATCAACAACTTGAATTAGGTAGGTATAAGGTATTAAATATAATAGGCAAACAAAAAATCTACTTTTCTACTTCGGTACATAGGTAAGTATCTATAGCTTTGAAACAAATAAAAATGTCATAAAAAATCATGAACTTTTTCATGAATTAGAGAGGCATATTGGGTGTAAATTTTTTATTTTCTATTCAAAATATCGACGCATGTAGGCAGTAGGTGGGTATATAGGCAACAGTTTTGGATGCGCTGCGAATTGTTTGCTTTAATCACTAGTGAGGGCAAACAAATGTGCGGATATTCGTGCTTCGAACCGACGCGGCTGGGTGATGTTGTTATAGCTAATTCGCTGCATAGAGCCTGAAGGCATTGGTGCGCCTGCAATGGTACCTAAAGGGAAATAGGTAGATACCTATACAAAAAGCTTTAGAAAATATGCTAGATGCTAGTCACTGACGCTCGCCGCTGACGCAAACTGCGACGGAACTAGAGACCATCCTCGACGTTTTTCATACAATTCTGTGACCCACGCCGCTGCATACCGCGTACCGCAGTCCGCAGCGTATCTCGAGACCTCGGCGTTAGGGATGGTCTACTTTCATTGCCTTTTTCGTTAAATTCCAAAACTTGTCTTGTTCTTATTGTATCGTATGACGACCTTTCTGGCGTAAAGGCGCGCGCACGAATTCGAGTGGGAGGAAGCGGGATCGATTCCCGCCTTGGGCCTCTTTAAATTTTTATAATTTCCAATTTGGCTGTCTGGCCTGGTCAGGTGTGGGTGGGTTCGGCCGTGGCTAGCTACCACCCTACCAGCAAAAACCCACCGCCAAGCGATTTAACTTTCCAGCGCGGAATTAGGGGTTCCTTCTTACTTCCAAGTTAGTATACGATAACACTTTCAGCTGCATCATCACTTAGCATCAGGTGGATCGTAGTCAAGTAACTTGTACCTAGTGTTTAAAAAAAGACTTGTAGGTAGGTGTAGGGAATATAAATTAACTTTCCAGCGCGGAATTAGGGGTTCCTTCTTACTTCCAAGTTAGTATACGATAACACTCAGCTGCATCATCACTTAGCATCAGGTGGATCGTAGTCAAATAACTTGTACCTAGTGTTTAAAAAAAGAGTTGTAGGTAGGTGTAGGGAATATAATAATAGCTATACGCGACATATACGTTGAGGCAAACAACGGGCATCCGCTACGTAGCTTATCTCGCTGTGTAAACTGCCGCTATCTTAAAATATTTCCATACGACAACGTCTTGGGCAGGGGTTCTCGGAAAACGATAACTCCGAAACTGTGAAGCGTAAAACCACGTAAACGCTTTTACTGCCTAGCTGTGAAGAATTTTAAAATTTACGATAGGTACCAAAAAAAGTTGATATACCTACCTAAGTTCTTTGCGAGAAAACTTTGTCTACTTACTTACACTTTTTACAAACACGCAATAATGTGAGATTTGGCAAAATTAAAGTTTATTATATGGATAAGAAATAAAAAGCGTAGAAAGTGAAACTTAATTCATTTTTATGCAATCGAATTTGGAGCAATGGACGCGGACGATTTATAGGACGTAGGCCATTTGGGTCACATGGGATCTGCATCCACTACATGTATTCCATTGTGGGATTTGCAGCACTGTCAGCTCAATGCATATCCTGTTATACCTGCTCCGATTCCCGATTATTCCGGTCACATTCAGATAGATCAAACAAATCAAATCCAAATTTATTTCAAAATATGCTGGCATATAAGCTCATAAATCTTAATTAATAGACACTTCACACATGACCAGTCATTTCCATCTCCTCACGAGATATTTTAAAAATTATGTAATATTTTTTGATATTATTTATGAAATTGTATAGGTAGGTAGGTATACATAATGACATTTTTTTTAAAAGAGCAAGTGCCGAGTTTTTTTGCCAGTTCTGCTCGATGCAAACCTGCTTTCCGAACCTGGCGGTAGAGTTTTAACTTTTCATGAGCCTATCTATTAATTGGGCCTATGTGAAAATAAAGATTTTTCATTTTCATTTTCATAATATCTCTATAATAGTGAAAAGTAAGAAGGTACCTACTTACTATAGGTATCAGGGAAATAACCATCTTCATCGGTCGCTGTGAAAATCTGAAATACTTACCTATTTATGGTAAATACTTCGATCTTGCCTAATTTTTTATAATTTATAAAAAGGATACAATAAAATAAATAAATTTGTCAGAAACCTAAAAATCATCAGACATCGACCTAACATCGAACACAACCATCTCAACCTTCTAGCTCTGCCCAAGGAGAATAAGGTCATGTTTAAAAAAAACTGTTTACGAATGTGCATATTTTTGCGAGTTGCCGGATAAATATTTGATGTGACACTCGGCGGCTCGCCACGCCTGTGGGAAGGGAAAATCATCAGTAGCACTTATAGTGTGTGCTTACCAATGCGCAACGCACTGCCTACCTATAGGTAGTGAGGTACCTCTACTTACATCATTCATTTAGGTACCTTACCTTAATAACGCAGCCTCGAGGCTCGATTTCTTTTCAGAATTTTGTTTAAGTATTACCTACTTCGATAGAAACATTTAAGATTTTATATGAAACTGTTTCATTTCCTATCACACTTAGACTTGCGTGACATGCGCGGCGCCATGATGAGCGCCAAGATTTGTTGTCAAATAAGTATTATACACTTGACAGATTAAAAATAGTCAGGATAATTTTGTAGACGGGGCCAGTCCATATTGTTTCATAGGTCTGTGAAAATGAGGAGATCCATAGACGAATCAGAGATGACAGATGAAGATATTGCGTGATGCGTCGCAAGCCGCAGGATCCATGCGGTGTAGGACCGCGGAGGTTGGAAATAATTGCAGGAGACCTTTGTCCATCAACGTATGTCGGCTGTAACGAACGTGGCATCCCAGATTTAAGATGTCGGTATCATCTAGGGTTCCTGAATATAAGCCACGAGTGAAAGAAGTGCCAGTCCTATGTTTTCCTAAAAAAATCGAATCGGAGCGATTAAACTGAGAATCCCATTTAAAACTTTTTGCAAACCATCAAAAGTTGTATAAGAAAAGATAAGTTTATCGACTGCAACGGCAGACAAGCCTGTGTCAACATCGGAGGAAAGTCCAAATTATGTCCCCTCCCCTCCCCCGCCCTACACCCTCGCACACCAGGCTCCGAATCAATATTTGTTGTCCGCACTCTTCTGCCTTAATACAACACGCACAATATACACATACACGAAAACGCCCAAATCAAATCCTACCTTTGGCACCAGTCATTAGAGTTGAAATTCAACCTGTAATATTTTGGTATATAAGACATTTCAATCCCCAGGCCTTCAAGACTCATCCCCGCTGTTGCCATCTCTTTAAACGCAATGTTGTCTCTTTCTAACTGTATTTTCCGCGGGACGCAAGAGAGCCGAGCTTCAAACGTGACGTGCTATTCGTTGAATAGTCAAATTAGCATTTTTTTGGGTTTGTCCAAAAACCACAATAATGGTCGACTTATTCATAACATATTATAATAATATTTTACATATTTATGTACACCAAAATTTTTTTAAATGTAGTAAGTATAATTTATTTTAAAACTTATATTTAGGTTTATACTATTTAATCTTCTTCGTCTTTTAAGTTAATTTACCTAAGTAAGTACCAATTCTTTTGTCACGGAAACGGCTCTGTAATTCAATTTAATAATGTAATTTAATTTTGTAATGTAATTTAATTTGGAGGTTTAAAGTTATTCGATTTCCTACTGCAATTTTCAATATTATATTTTTATAGGTGGACTTAGTTTTATCAAAATTGATACTTAATCTTTTAAAACCTAACCGAATTTTCAAATTCCATATCCGTAGATTTATGTAATTTAACAAAATAAAAATTGTTTTTCTGGTTTTTCATAACTTCAAAAACCAGTTACGAAGAAGGCAGATTTTAGTAGATAGGTGCATGTACAAACACACCCACGCCCGTCGACCGTCCATTTACATGTAAGTCACACGTCAATTAATATAAAAAGCCCGCGTCTTGTTGAATATTCATAAAGAACTGCTAATTGCACAAGTCGGCAAATACAGCGGAGAGAGCGACTCTACGGTTCCTAGTAAGCCCCCTCCCCCCTCGCAAAAGGCCAACCCTGAACACACACACATGCACTCACCCACACACGCGCAGACAGCGCGCGCAAGCGGGAAAACTACGGCCTTTTACGTACGTATTGTGTACAAGAACGCAAACGCGTTTGGTGAAAATATTCAGATGAATTCTCGTAAAATATATTGATTGATATTTTACTTGTCTTACTCTATCATAAAAATAACTTAAAACGAATACAGAATAGTGACTAGAATTCTATAATTCTATTATACTATTTGAATTTGTGAATTTGGTCTTGAATTTTTTTTATCTATAAATATATCTGAATGGATTTATAATGCATCTGAATGGGCTGGCATATCACTAACATCAGGTGAGAGTTTTACACGTCTATGACTGTCGAGTCAACGTTGCCGATGATGCTCCGCTATCGGGGAAAAACGCACTACAAGTACAAACAGAACACCTATTAGTAGTCACGGCATCATTAATAATCAATTTCGATGGCGCTTGTTTGAACAGACAGACATACAAGTGAATGTACAGGAATCTGATTGCGTAAGAAAAACGTATTCATCGTTATCATAACCGTTGGCAAATTCTGTCCTACGATTGGCTGACGTAAATCAGAGAACCAATCAACGGTACGATAACGATGAATTACGTTTTGCTTACACATTCTTGGCCCATAGGGGCTGGTTACACGGAAAATAATAAACAGGTTTTTCATTAATTTTCTTCGTGAAAAACACAGGATTTCTTTCGCCCAGCTCCTTGCTGTAGATACCCTCCGAAAAGGAACTTTCGGTGGATAAATGTCATCTCGACATCTGCGGCTCTCGCATATGCTGCCGGGAGCGCGTGTTCGCTGTGTGCGCATCTATTTACGCGACAAGTAAATATGTACCCGCGCCGTTTGTGGAGGCTGCATTAATAATTCAATTGGTTGTTCGCAGCCCGGACTCGCTCAGGTACCGTTTAAGCGATTTTTAACTCGCCTTCAAACGGATTAATTGGGGAATGGATTCGGGAAGAATCGGCCCGATTGTAACCCGCTAGGTTGAATTTGACTCAACTAGACTACCTGTCTTGTAGTTGTAACTTAGCAGGACAGATTAAATTGTTTTTCTACTTGAAAACATTCTGTACTTAGCTGTAATCGTATATAGAGTCTACGATTTCGCATTGTGAAGTAAACATCTCATAAGGAATGTCCCGGTGGCGGGACGAAACGTGCGTCGAAGAAATTGTTGGAAGAATTGTGTGTGGTGTTTCATGTGGGCGGTGCTCCTGCATATTGGACCATACAGATTGTTTTCAAGTAGCGGATTATAGCAAAACAATTTAATCTGACCTGCTAATTATGGATTTTCGCAAAATAATGCCTATTTCCATTCATACCTACTTACCTGTTCGTGATATTATTACAGACTCAAAAATGCTCAAAAAATTAATATTTGTGCTTAAATACAAACTCATGGTTTTGTTGCCGATGATGTTCAACATCCATAAACACTTTCACCCCTTATTTCAAACCCCTTTAAGCCTCTTTTTTACAGTCAAAATTAGCCTATGTACTTTTCCAAGCTCTAGTCTATCTCTATTCCAAATTTCATCAAAATTTGTTCAGTAGTTAAGGCGTGAAAGCGTAACAGGCAGACAGAGCTACTTATACTTTCGCATTTATAGTAGGTCTTAGTTTGAATTTGTTGAAATTCAAAGAATACCTTTAAAATATGAGACCTGTATAAGATAGGTAAGTCATACCTAGAACGTGTAATCTAAAAATAACATCTAAGATCTAGGTTTCGTACTTTTTTGAATTAAAGACCTTCTTTCTCGATCCCTTATGAGTGGTTTCCTACAAATTATTCGCCGCAAAGTATCCTGAAAAAGTTTCAAGATGCAAAGTAGAAACACAAACAAATTAGCCAATAATAACAAACACAAAATGGCAATGGATAACTAACACAGTGACTTAGTTTGATTGGGGCACGGACTGACAAACACTCGGGCTCCATTTCTTTGACAAACACTAATATTTGAAAACCGGGACGATTAGGGCAATCTCGCAGTGTGTATACGGCTTTATGTTCACGAATTTGGATATTGGACAAATACTTTTGGTTAAATTTTGCTCAGGGTTTTCTTTGTTTGGTTTATAAACTTATAATAGGTAAAAGATGTAGTCTACTATTGTCATAATGTACGCAGTGATAACGAATTATTTAATTAGGGAATAGCACAATTAATACTTGTGTAATGTTATGTAATGATTTTTTTGTTATAAGATTACTAGGTACTAGGTTGTTTCCGCATCTTCGCCCGCGCGAATTTCCCGTTCCCGTTCCCACTCCCTTTCGAACGTTCAAAGACGTTTGCTGTAGCAATCTACCCATTTCTATAAATTATAGATTATTAAAATATTCCTCAGAGTTGACTCGTGTCAAAATCTTTTGGTGAAGTAAAGTGAGTGTTACAAACATTTCTTACTTATTATAGTACCTAGTGTTATTATCTCGCTGCAGACTCGGCCATAAATCATTCGAGTGTTCGGCTTTTGTTGTTCACTAAAATACTAAAGCAGCAGTGAAGCTCAGCAGTGAAATAAAAAAGCGAAACACTCTGATGATCTATGACCGAGTCTGCAGCGAGATAATAACACTACTATAGAATTACTTTTTCATGATATTTCTGCGAAGGTTTAACTATCCCCGAAAAGCGGATCGTAGCCTATCCCGCGTGGGACAAAAGAATCGGGATGTCCCTCCAAAATCGAGAAGTCCATTGGCTGACATAAAACGGCGTTCTTATTCCAAAGTGGTCTGAAATCCTCAGAAACATTTCCACGAAAATATTAAAAGCATTGCAATCATAAAAAGCCCATCGCGCGATCCTCTCATATCGTTGCAATTAAAATACGTATTAACAGGCATTATTCGCTCTCCTCGTAAAGCCGTGTGCACACAGGGTAGTTAAAGTTAGAGTTGAGCGCCCCTGTATCTTTGTTGAAATATTTGCTGTGTAAGCGGTGACTATACGCTGGGGTGCAGCCACATTTGGCGTGCGATCGCAAATGACGCACCATCCTGAAAATTTTTATATCGTCTGCACCTACATTGGAAACATATGAGTCTGCAAAAAAGTAATTTTACCGATATGGATCAGAACTAAACACATTCGTGACTTTCTTGCAAATGTAAATTTTTATTGAAGTAATTTTGTAAATTTTTCGCAAGTTTGCCTTGGAGGTGAAGATTGTTAGCGACGAATATCTTAGTTTAGCGTAAGAAAGTATCTGTAATAGATAGGTACCTATTCGTGTTGCTCATTATCACTCAGTACCTACCAAATAAACAATAATAGGTACCTACCTAAACTCGCGAACCGTCGAGATGAGTCACCACTTTTGTAATCAAATTGATGCACATTGAAAAGTGAACTTTATTTACTAAGTGTTAAGGTTAAATATTGTATGTATGCCCATCAGAAAGTTATCGTATTTTCGAGTATTTTGAGAAAGAGAAAAGCATAAAATGTGATAAGGATAGCTAGATTTATTTTCATATAAATACGGCCGCTTTCGGGTGGGAAGGCAGTTATTAAGTTTGAAACGAAGAAATAAGAAGAATTGAAATAATTGTAAAGACTAAGTGTTTGTATTAATTTCAGTAAAATAAAGAGTTCTTATTTGTTTTAACGAGCTAGTTTTGATTGGGAACACAGCGTAGTAGCACAGAGATTTTACGACCCGCCCGCCGTACCTACTGGATTATAGTCCTAGAGCCGGTGTATTGACGAACGGATCCGCTGCACCAGATATCGGCAACATTAATTTGGTCCTTCGGAGACGGATTGGGTGATTGAAACAGGGGAATATGATGCTAACCAACAGCAGCAAGTGAATACATCTGGAATAGAATTATTAGCGCAAGAACTCAAGAAAATGAATTCTAAAAATAGAGATAATATAGAGTTACCCACATTTACCGGTGCAAGTTCGGAATGGATCAGTTTTAAGAAGGCGTATGTCGAGTCAGCAACACATTTTACGCATGCGATGAATCGAGCACGTCTGCGTAAGGCTTTGCAGGGAATTGCAAAAGAGGCAGTTGAATGTTTAATTAATACCGTTGATGACCCAGCTATTGTGATACAGCACTTGGAAGACAGATTTGGAAGACCAGGATCTTTGGCGCTTGCTGAGCTGGAAAAAATGAAGAAAATAAAACCGGTAATAAATAAACCAGCAGATATATGTAGATTTGCCAGTCAAGTGAGAGCATCCATCTCCATCATCCGAACGTTGAAAAAACCACAATACCTACACTCACCAGAAACATCCAACTGCATCAGAGAAAAGATGTCTGAAAATATGCATGACAGGTTCGTCGCATTTAATGGTCGATATAGAAATATAGAGATAGCAGATTTAGATGTCATCGATTTATTTTTAGCTGAAGAGATACAGAATTATGGAGCTTTCGCACCGCCCGAACTTGGAGACCCAAAGAAGCCTCAACTAACAAGTACGCCTCATACAAAAAGGTCAATTCACACCACGCAAGCAATTGAAGAAGCACAAGAATCAATTTATCAGGGCGTACTAACTCCAACGACGGAGAGACCCAAATATCCATGCGTCGTGTGTGATGGAGATCATAGCTTATTAGCATGCAGAAGATTCAAAGAAGCTGATGTGGATGAAAGGTGGAATATAGCTAAGAGAGCACGAATGTGTTTCAAGTGCCTTCGCTTTAAACACCATAAAATGGTATGCAGAGCTCCACCATGCAAGAAATGTAGGCGGTGGCACCATGTAGCCCTTCACTCTGAACAGCCTCTTGTGACGTCCCAGCAAAATAAAGAATCTTGTAATAACTTAGACTTTGACGACTGCGAAGATAGTTACTACTACAGTGAAAATGAAGAAGCAAAAATAGCATCGGTTCACGCTACGATAACAGAAGGTAAAGTTTATTTGAAGATAGTACCTGTAAAACTTTTTGGACCAAAAGGAGAAGCACAAATTTTGGCTTTATTGGATGAAGGGTCCACGATAACTTTATTAGATTCTTCCATTGCTGCAAGAATTGGGGTAAAAGGAGACAAAGAATCGCTGACTCTACAGACAATTGGGGGAAAAGAACTGAAGGTGAAAAACTCTCAAAAAATCACTTTGAAGATACAAGGTACACATAGTAAAGAAACAACAACATTAAATGCAAGAACGATTGAGGGTCTAAAATTAACAGAGCAAGAAGTAGATGCAAAGATACTTAAAGATTGTCCGCGCTTAAATGACATCAAGGAACAACTGGTTTACACTAGCGAGAAACCTATGCTTCTTATAGGACAGGACAACTGGACGTTTTTTAGGATTTTACGACCCGCCCGCCGTACCTACTGGATTATAGTCCTAGAGCCGGTGTATTGACGAACGGATCCGCTGCACCAGATATCGGCAACAAAGATAGACGTGATTTTCCAACCAATGACAACTTTGAAATTTAGTTCTCTAAAGAAGAACTTACGCACACTTGTAGTTCGTAATAAAGTAATACAACTAACATAATATAACCTCCAGCCCGTCGACATATTTTTGTCGCTGCTAGTACACTGCAGTGCCAGATTTTTCCGTGATAAAACTAGACTAAGTATATTATGCTATAATCCGAGGTGTAGAAGCTATCTCAATTCCTAATTTCGGCAAAATTTATACTTTGTAGTGTGAAGGAATAAAAAATGCACAAACTTTTACATTCTTACAGGATTAACCGAACTCTGAACATGCAATCAAGTGCAAGCAAGTTTTTTAATTTTCATGATTTATTTTCAGTTTACATTTCATACAGAAACTACCTATCATAGCTACTTATACATTTAACGGAACAGAGATTAAATAAAATTATTCATAATCATTTTCATGTGTAGTTTTTCATCCCCGTAAACTATCCCCCGAATGTTTCAGCACCTTTAGGCATACGTACCAATGTTAGGTGCCAGTTGATTGTTGATACAGCAAATTTGTTCTCCGTCTCGCTCAGCGACAGGATTAGCCTGTTTTTCCACTAAAGATAACAGTTTTATCTTGTTGAATATTAATTCTACATGTTTGTCTTGCAAAATCATAGCGCGTATTGTGAAAGAGGCTTTATGAGTCATATTATTCGCATTCCTGAAAAACTCATGCGCTTATAAATAAGAGTTAAGGTTGTTGACGCATGAAAACATCGTGACGAGATCGTTTTTAACCTACTTCGGAATACAAAAGAATGGAATTGGTGCAATGTCCACATTTTTGTCAATTCGTAAATTAGGACCAAAGAAGTGCATGGTTTTGCGACGCTTTAGATACTGAAAAAATGAAAATATTATGTATAGAACCCGGCTGACCAGCCGAAAAATGTCGCCAGTTTACTGGTGTCAAAATTAATTGTTTTTTAACACCAACAGCGCCAGATGTAAGCTGACCGCAGTATTATCTATGGACCGCAGTCCTCGCTACAGATCACTATACATGTTATCAGTCCGCACGCGAGTTTCCACAGGGATATTTTCCGCGATGTTGCGCCGTCTTAGCGGAAATTTTGACAAATGGCACTACTTTTTTCTTGTATGAATAAGATACACCTTCAATGTTCCGATGGGTTCATCTTCATTTTGATGATACTGATCCATTTAGCATTCTGTTATGCTTTAGCCTTACGCTTGATACATTGCGACAAGACCATCTTGGCGCGTGGCTAAAATTGGAAGTAACACCGCTATCTTATGATACTATTTGATGATTCGCTCTGTCGGTATATCTGTATTGTATGTTGTGCTGTTTTTGCTTAATATTAACTAAAATATAAAACTAAAATTGAAGTAAAATTAACTTAGATTTTATTTTCTGGCTGCATTTGTTCTTTAACAACGCCCTCCTGACACTGTAGTTCGGTTATGTTTATCAGTCAATTAGGTAAAGCTACATAATTATCGTTAAGAATAATTATACTTAGTCAGCACCATCTCCATTATGACCATTATAATCTCACTGCTGGGATAGACTTCTCACGTAGGTAGACGTATAGGTATAGAAAACAAAATACAAAGCTCATCGATTCTCCAAACGCACCAATCCGTGTGAAAATTCACTGCACATGAAATAAGTGAAAGTATACTAAGGCCGATGTTTCAATCGTCAGATAATAATCGTTATCTAAGGAATAAATATGTCGTTTTGACAGTTTTTGTATGGCATACGCTTCAAATTTATTCTTCGGATAGCATATCTGGCGATTGAAAAATCAAATCGGCCCAGTTAATAATAATTCTCCGTATTGCACATTATGCATAAATTATAACTAAGACGTATATACACGTCTTAGTAGGTAGGTAAGTCATATTTATAGTAGGTATATTTAAATGTAATAAAAATCCCAAGTAATTTACCGAGCGTCGCTGTAACCTCGATCAACGGCAAGATGGCCGCCTTATCGCCATGTTTGCTCAGCGCGCTGCGCAAGAGTTTGTTCTCTGGAACCGACCTTATCATCTGACTTTGGACTACCTACCTATTCTACCTAATAGAAACTTTTCGTAACCAACCTACCTTTCGTAATCGTAATGACAATATTAAGTCCGTACCTACTACTTACCTACCTATTCTACCTAATAGAAACTTTGTTCTACATGACATGATACTTAATAAGTTATTCATAAAATCATAAATTCCTAAATATTTATGCTTTCATGAATATCATATTTGTGTACTAAACTGACCAGTCTGGTAACCAGTTATTAGTGTAGATCACGTAGATATATAGTTTGTAAACCGTTCGTAGAAGCTTTGCCGATGAGTTTCCCCTTCCACTTCAGACGACCGCGTCCCACGCTCGTCTGGTCACTACGACCAGCCAATTGAAGTGGGAAGGGTACTCATCGGCTAAGCTTCTGCAAATGGGTGTAATTCGCTCAGCGGGCACCTGTAGAATTTTGACAGTTGGCGCTACTTTTTGCTCGTATGAAAAAGGTTTACGTTAATCGTTCGGATGCCCATCTTCTTCTTCTTCTTCTTATTCCTGGGACTGTTCCGCGAGTAAGCGATATTTCGCCCGTTGCGCGTGACGTCGTTGATGCGGGTCCTCGCCGGATCACTCCAGCCAACCGAGCTCACTCCAGAATCCGAAAGAGGCCTCCGGTCGCACAGAATATTTTGGAGTGTTGCTGAGGACCCCAAGTAGGTCTCGCGTTGGTCCGACACTCCTGCAGTGCTTCTTAGTAGCACGTGTGCCGGTGTTTCTTCCTCCTCCATGCAGGCTCTGCACAGAGGGCTGTCCGTGATTCCTAGGGTGTAAAAATGTTTGTTTAGTGAGCAATGCCCTGTAATCATGCCTACGACTAGTCTTAGATTGTCTTTACTAAGTCGTAGAAGTTTATCTGTTAGGTGTTTGTCTAAGTGTGTTAAAGCTGTCTTGCTTGCCTACAGTCTGTAGTGCGTTCCCATATTTGTGCGTGTACCTGTGCGGTGTTCGGATTCCCATAAAGATTCGGATGCCCATATCCTGAGATTAGTAATCGGTGTCCTATAGCCCTAAGTTCAGCCTACCTAACTATGGGTATGAATTGCATGAAATTCAACCGTGAATATTAAAGCAACCTGGTAAGTATAGGTACTAGGTACCTACTTTAGGTATAAGTAACTATATCGAATCCAATATCGTGGTAAATTATTTGATTAATTAAAAAAAATATTTATCTAAATAAATAAGCCTAATGAGGCAAGAAAAAATGTACATGTCATTAAATTAAAGTTAAAGTCAAACCTTGTTAAAATATTATAATTGTGGTACCTATACCTAAGTAGATAGTAATATACTTGTAAATGAGGACTCTAGGATTATGATATTTGCATAGTTTAAGAATGCGTTTTATCTCTTTGTTCCTTGCTGGTTTCTTGTTTCTAATGTGATTCATTAAGATAATATTTAATTATCTGGTCTCAGAACTTAAAGTGGGTATAGATTAGGTAGGTAACCAAAGGCTATGAAACATGGGTTGCTATAATATTTTATTCCTACTGTCTCGTTTTGTTGGTGATCTGCACCAAATCTTTCAATGTGCAACAAAAAAGGAAAATAAAAAACCAAAGATACCGAAATGAATTTTTCGTCATCAACGAAAACTTGATTTTATTAATAACTAACTTTTTCCCGTAACTCCGCCTGCGTGAATCTCCGTTTCTATTAACCGGAATTGTGGGTTTTCCCCGGGATTAAAAGAGTTCGCGTTTCCAACCCCGCTCCCTATTCCAAACCTTTATACCTACATTCAAAGAAGTTTATAATACTTAATCTTAGCCAGAAAACCTTATAGCTATATTGCTATAGCTGAAATTATTCGAAATCCCTCGGAAACTGGTATTTTTCGGGATAAAAAGTAGCCTATGTCCTTTCTCAAGCTCTAGTTTATCCATGTACCAAATTTAATCAAAATTGGTGCAATGGTTTAGGCGTGAAAGCATAATAGACATACAGACTCACAGTCAGATTTACTTTCGCATTTACAAAATTAGTATAGAAACCTGACGATAGCTCATTGCATAGAACAGCTGTCTTCGATATGTCACGATGAAAGCGAAATTTCGTTACATGGAGTATAAAATAAAATAAAGGTATACTGTTATTCCGTAAAAAGTCACAGTTTTTGAAGTTTTGGGCGGTCTCTTTTAGTTTATGAATTGAACAGCTAGGTGCTTTTTTTGCCTTTGTCTATTATCTCATTAGAGCTGGAGCCAAAACCACATGTTACGGTATCACTTTCAAATCCCTCTTATTACCTTACTATAATTATTCTTATGCCCCAGTGTTGTTGATGTCACCAAATATTTTCCGCGCAAGCACAATTTCTTCGTGTGCTGTGTGCCTACACGCTTGGTTTATGTGTTCTGTACATATTTAGTTAGCCTAGTGTATACCTTGGCCTTAAAATATGGTGAGCTTGTGGAATGTGTTTTCATTATCTTTAGGGGAGTTCATTCATCAGTGATGTTCAGGATCGCAGGTTCGAATTTTAAGAGCTATCCGCATTATTAACTTATAACATACCGGCAGGTACGCTTACCTAATCATAATTATAAGTTATATCTAACCGATCGACAATTGCTCAGTCTAAATGGAAATAATAATATATGTTATTTAATTAACAAAAACACCTACTTCAACTCTCATCAAACTACTGTTGAATACATCGTTTCCAATTAATATACTTATATGGTTTTCTCATTGATACTATTATCAGAACTGGACTAAATTGAAATAGTCCAATAAACCACAGGGAAATCGTCATCTTTCTAATACTAAAAGAATCATCAAAATCGATTCACACTTCTTTTTGAAAGCGGTAGAAAAATGTGGGGGAATAACATCCTGTGTGAGAATTAGTGGTTTCCACTAGTCGTAATCAGAGAAGGAAGCTTCATAATCGTAACTGGTGCGACTTGCGAGTAAGTAATAATTTAGCATGGATTCAGAAAAAAAACTGCTTGTGCCAGTGCGTTCTTTTTTTATATCAAATCAGTGCCATTTCAAATGTGACATCTGAACATGACATAACTGGTTGGATATAAAAGATAAGATACGTATATAATACCTACTTTTAAAATTAATGAATTTGATCATAAATGGTTAGTTTCGATTATTTATTCACCTGCTGTTTTGAAGGTTGCATATTGTGTCTGTTAAATTAATTAAATTCAATTCTGATACGAGTAGATATGGAGAAGTTAGGTACCTATAACAAATTGTTATATTTCGAATTTTTTAGACGGTATTCGGTATTGGGTTCAATATTTTTCTATTTGTCGCGCATATACTTAATGCAAATTTAAGATAATATATTATATGTTTTTCACTCACGCACGATAAGCACCAGCTTTTTTAAAAAAATAATGATCAAAATCGTCTTACTTAGTCGAAAGTTCTGAGGTAACAAACATAAAAAAATACAGTCAAATTGAGAATCTCCTACTTTTCGAACTTGGTTTAAAAGTCAATTGAGTTCCGTTTCTTAAACGCAAAGTAGACAGCGATTCGTAGTTAGTCAGATTAAGAACGTCTAAAGTACCGGGGAAGTAGATTTTATCAATTTCAGCGACAAATTACACAAGTGGCGTTGCCGGTGACACCGAAAGAGCTTCAAATATAAATATTATGTTTATATATTGATAGAGTAAAGCGTTCGTCAAACAGTTCGGTGTGCGGTGCCAATATTAACACTAGTTATCATGCCTGAACAGTGAACCTCACTGCCAAGGTCACGGCCAGGGGTAGGACGGTACACATTTGCCGAGTCAATATTGAGAATGTTTTCCAAATGTTACCATAGGCGTGACGTACGCTTTTGTGAGGGAAATTTGGGACTGGCTTTAGCTCAGATCACTTAGAGACAAAAACACCACCCAAAGAGACCGGCTGCTACATGCCATTCGGTTCTACTGGCTTAAGCGTTAGGTTACTGACGTAGAGACCCAAAGCACCACCCATAGACTCTGGCTGTTAGATGTCAATCGGTTCTACTGGCTTAGGTGTTAGGTTACTGACGTAGAGACAGGCTGCTACATGTCAATCGGCTCTACTGGCAGGCGCTGACGTTGAGACACAAAGCACCACCCAAAGAGACCGGCTGGTACATACCAATCGGCACTACTGGCTTAAGCGTTAGGTTACTGTCGTAGATACACAAAGAACCACCGAAAGAGACCGGCTGCTACATGCCAATCGGCTCTACTGGCATAGGCGTCAGGTAACTGACGTAGAGACCTACAGCACCACCCAAAGGGACTGGCTGCTAAATGCCAATCGGCTCTACTGGCATAAGAATCAGGTAACTGACGTAGAGACATACAGCACCACCCAAAGGGACTGGCTGCTACATGCCAATCGGCTCTACTGGCATAGGCGTCAGGTAGCTGACGTAGAGACATACAGCACCACCCAAAGAGACCGGCCGCTACATGCCAATCGGCTCTACTGGCATAGGCGTCAGTTTACTGACGTAGAGACACACAGCACCACCCAAAGAGACCAGCCGCTACATGCCAATCGGCTCCGCTGGTTTAGGCGTTAGGTTACTGACGTAGAGACACAAAGCACCACCCAAAGAGACCGGCTGCTACATGTCAGTCGGCTCTACTGGCTTAGGCGTTAGGTTACTGACGTAGAAACACAAAGCTGCACCACCCAAAGAGACCAGCCTCTACATGCCAATCTGCTCTGCTGATTTAGGCGTTAGGTTACTGACGTAGAGACACAAAGCACCACCCAAAGAGGCCGGCTGCTATGTGCCAATCGGCTTTACTGGCTTAGACGTTAGGTTACTGCCGTAGATATACAAAGCACCACCCAAAGAGGCCGGCTGCTACACGCCAATCGGCTCTACTGGCATAGGCGTTAGGTTACTGACGTTGAGACTCAAAGCATCACCCAAAGAGGCCGGCTGCTACATGCCAATGGGCTCTACTGGCTTAGGAGCAAGGTTACTGACGTAGAGACACTAAGATCCACCCAAAGAGACCGGCTGCTACATGCCAATCGGCTCTACTGGCTCAGGCGTTAGGTTACTGACGTAGATACACAAAGAACCACCCAAAGGGATCAGCTGCTACATGCCAATCGACTCTACTGACTTAGGCGTTAGGTTACTGACGTAGAAACACAGGCTCTACTGGCTTAGGAGCTAGATTACTGACGTAGAGAAACAAAGCACCATTCAAAGAAACCAGCCACTCCATGCCAATCTGCTCTGCTGATTTTGGCGTTAGATTACTGACGTAGAGATCTACAGCACCACCCAAAGGGACTGGCTGCAACATGCCAATCGGCTCTACTGGCATAAGCGTTAGGTAACTGACGTAGAGACATACAGCACCACCCAAAGAGACCGGCTGCTACATGCCAATCGGCTCTACTGGCATAGACGTCAGGTAACTGACGTAGAGACATACGGGTGAGGCCGCCGTTTTTTGCTGATATGGCGCAGAAGTATTGCGATGGTGGCGTAGAAACTTCTACGCGTCGGTGACGTTGAGTGGCGTATAAAAGTGACGGTTAAATGTAAAGGTTCGCATACATATGTAAAATTATATTGATGTATTTTATAAATTATATATATTGATGTATTTTATAAATAGTGACCATAATAATATATGTACATACATGAAAATGCACAAGGAAACATATTGAATGAATAAAATCAACTTTATTTATCTTACATTATTTTTATGTGATACAAAATATACGCAGGTACGTATAATTTCGGTTATCCTATCACTCATGTCCATGAGTACCTATACCTGCTGTATAGTCCGAACAAAATGAGAACTCACTCGCCATTTTAACTGCCATATCTGGGTGACCGAGCTTTGCTCGGTATTTTCTCTATTTGCGAGTGAATACTCACCTTTATTTGGTGGCGTAGGGGAAGTAGCGAATATCTACGCTACCAGTGGCGTTGAAGAGCCAAAATGGTGGCGAATTTTTACTTCTACGCTACCGACGCGTTGAGAAAATTACATAAATCTCTGTAAATAACGTACGATTAGACTTGCATTATAGCACCAAATATAGCTTTCACTTCTAATCACACGGTGCACTGATAGTTTTACGTGAAACAGTTAAATTTACATTTTTATGCGCAAAAATCCTCTTTCGAAAAAAGTGTGTACACAATCCGGATCTTACATTCACATGTCAACCGTCAAAATAATAACCGCTATCGAGCCGCTGTCCTTAATCTATAGTAACTCTATGTTGCCACTTCTCGATTTAAACCTCCCTGACTCCAAACTTCAATAGGTATGAAAAATATTGGTGGCGTTGACGAAGTGGCGTTGAATTTCAATTTTTAACGCAATAACTGTTTTGGACAAAAATTTAAAGAAAGTCTTAGGATACCCCTTGCGAAAATAAAAGCATAGATAGCTAGTTATATAAGTATTCTTAAAACATCAGTTGTATCTCGAGAATCCTCTATCCTTTTGCTACAGCAAAGGTTAAAGTGCACCTCTGCCTCGGCGGATAGGAGTTTTTGTGTAATTTCCGTCACTTTTTTCAAGTTCCATTCGAAATATATTTTTAATTTACTCACTGAACTTTAACAATTATAATGTTCACTTGAGCCCTTTTGTTGCTCAATTCTACGCTGTTATCAAAAATTAGATGGATATCATACTTTTCAAAATATGAACCGCGGAGAAAAAAGTTTGCGAAATCAGCAAAAAAAGGCGGCCTCACCCATACAGCACCACCCAAAGGGACTGGCTGCTACATGCCAATCGGCTCTACTGGCATAGGCATGAGGTAACAGACGTAGAGACATACAGCACCACCCAAAGAGACCGGCTGCTACATGCAAATCGTCTCTACTGGCTTAGGCGGTAGGTAACTGACGTAGAGACCTACAGCACCACCCAAAGACTCAATACTTTATGACCTCCGATTCGTTCTGCTCAATGCCATAGACGAATTTATTTTGTCCTCCTAACTCTGTGTACAGACTAAAGCTATTCAGTAAATACCTTAATTTACACTAGCTATCACAGGTCTGTCAGTCAAGGCTAAAGGCAGGGTTGAAACGGTACACATTTGCCGTGTCAATATTGAAAAAGTTTTCAAATGTTACTGTTGTGTGTAAAATAAAATGGGTCCGGCTAATGATCGCTTTACGTGGACATGACAAATATTTGTGAATGCACTGGCCGATGGCTGTTGGTCCTACACAAAATTGGTTTGTAAGTATTGGTATTGATAGGTTTTTTTTTTTTTTTTTTATTGCTACCTGGTAGCAAGGCGGCGACCCCCGACGCGAGTCGGAGACCTTTTTTAGACATTTTACTCATTATATTCTATTATGTAATTGTTTAATTTAAAGTAATAAATTATAAAGAGGAACAAAACACGTGAAGCTTATATGCAAGTGAATTCATCTATTCTCATAATAGGCGAAACACTGTGCATCTCTGCTACCGTGTTTTGTTCCTCTTTATGGCCGTCCTTGCTACCATGCAGCAGAATGCAAGAAACGGCTCACGGGCTGTAGGGTGAAGTAGTATGGCGGGGATGGAATCCCTGCACAGATTCATTTGGATCTGCTGTTGCAGATCCTCCCGTGCCCGGCTGTGCTGCGGACATTCAATTATCATATGTAGAATAGTTTCTGCGACGCCGTCGTCGCAGACACAGCCGGGACTATCCTTGCATTTGAATCTGTGCAAGTACTCCGCGAATCCGCCATGTCCCGTAAGTACTTGCACCAAGAGGGGAGTCAGCGCCTGCTGTTTTAAAAATGAATGCGCTTTCTCAACTGACGGCAGGAAGGTCTTGGTTACGGAGGCAGTTTCTCCGCTTGTGTAACGACCAGACCATTTCACGACAGTTTCCTTTCTAATGTTCCTTTTAATATACGATATCGGACAACTGTCGTAATGTGGTCTGGTCTTTAGCTTCATAACCGCCTCCTTGGCCAAGAAGTCAGCCCTCTCGTTACCCTCGAGTCCAACGTGGCACGCACCCAGAAGAGGCTGATTGCCGTACCTTTAGCCCTTAAGAGAGACAAGTTTCTTTTAATGGCAAAGGCCAGCGGGTGGAAAGTTTCGGCGCTGCCGAGCGTCTCCAGCGAGGACCTTGAATCACTAAGGATATTCACAGACGTTTCCCTGGTCTTAAGGGCAACTTCCGTGGCTTGGAATAGAATCTTTGTTTATGAAATAAGTCTAGACACATATACTCACATATACTCACACATACACTTACACTTTCACACACAACACATCCATTCTTACACTTACCTACACTCATATTTCTTTATTCTTATTTTATCCTTGCATGTTTCTTTTTTGTATTAGAACTACAACTCTCTTGTTTGCCATATTTGGACCTAACCTAAACTATTTGTGTAAACTGACTCCCAAGACACGGGTTTCTGCCTAGTTTGGGAGTCAGGGAGTGTTCGAATAATGTAATATTTCTTTTTCTCGTGTGTCCAATAAATTTGTTTCATTTGTTTCATTTGTTTCATTTGGTAGAGTGCGTACAGCTCCGCCTGGTAGACTGTGCAATAGGATTGGAGAAAAAACTTCCTAAAGACAGTCTCCTCCCCATCCATCCAGCAGGTCAGAGCCGCACCCACTCCCCGATCCATTTTGCTACCATCTGTGAATATCCTCAGACCAGTCATCGCGTGAGACGCTACGGTTTCCGGCTCCAAGTCCTCCAAGCACCGAAACTCCACCACAACCTCCTCTGAGGGGTGCGGGGCTTTGAGAAAGCTGATCTTCTTTTCGACCTCACTGCCGCACAGTATAGCCTGTGGACGTCCTCTCTTGGCCTCGTAAAGCTGAGCCGCCTCTTGCACTCTTAAGTCCAGCGGTATGAGACCGGCCAACAGAAGTGCAGCGTTGAGCGACACGGTGCGATACGACTTGCAAATTTTTTGCGCGAAACCGCGCTGCACCGTGTTTAGCTGCTTCTGGATCTTTATCTTCTGTGTGGCCGGTGCCCATACGCTGGACGCGTACATAACTATCGGCTCAATCACAGCGTTATAAATAGTTCTGATTGTCTCGGGGTTCAGCCCCCAGTTAATTTTTGCTGCCCTAGCTAGGGGCTTGTAGATATTTGTGGCCTTTTGGCAGACTGCCCTGACATGGTTGTTAAATGTCAGCTTGGAGTCTACCAAAAGACCCAAAATCTTCATTTCATTTACCAATTCTATCTGGGTACTGCCCATGCGTATGAACGGGGTGTCGAACTTCAGCTTCTTGGTCACCACCATCGCGCTTGTTTTGTGAGGGGCAAACCTCAGCTTGTTTGCGAGACCCCACTCATACACACAGGTCAGTACCTGGGCAGCTTCCCGTTCTATGTTTGCGATTTTGAACCCCGAGAAAACCAGAACTATATCGTCAGCGAACGCTTGACAATAAGTGCCGCGTTCGCTTACTAAGTCAAGCAAGGGGTCCAGAAGCAGGTTCCAAAGTGTGGGCCCGCTTATGGACCCCTGGACACATCCTTTGGTGGTTGAGGTATGGTACTCCTCGTCTCCGTACCTCACACACACCCTCCTATCCTCAAGATAGCTGGAGACTATCCTGCGCAGATTTAGGGGGCATTTCTTTTCAACCAACCGGCACTTGATGGCCGGCCACCACGCGCTGTCAAATGCCCCCTCAATGTCTAACGAGATAACCACGTTTATCTTCTTCTCATCTAGGTTGCCGCGGATGTGCTGAACGAGGTCGTAGAGAGCGTCCTCCGTCGAGCGTTGAGGGACAAACCCATACTGTCTAGTGTTCAGCTTGGGAAGCAGGTGCCACCGAAGCCTTTTTACTATCATCTTTTCCAGTATCTTCCCGAAGACCGATAGTAGTCCTATGGGCCTGTAGGATTTGGGCTTTGTATAGTCTCAGGACCGCGCCGTTGTCGATGAGGGGATGGTCTTCATATATTTTAAAAGTTCTTCTTATGACTCTGTATATCCCATCCCAAACGCTTTCGCGGTCCTGTTTCCCACAGAACTCTTTCCAGCTCTCGGTTTGTGCTTTTAATGCTGCTAATTTATATTTTTCTTTTGTCCGCAGGTACTCATCGACAACGAATTGCCTTCTACGTGGTGCTGCGCAGGATATTCTCCGCTTCTTCGTCATCACCTCTCTCTTCAGGGCCTCAAGTTCGTCAGTCCACCATGGTAAATCAAACTTTGGTTTCCCAGAGACTGGAGGGATTGATTCGCGACACGCTTTTTCTACACTATCTGTATATTTTTTAATCGCTTGCTCTAGTTCTGCTGGTGTGCTTATGTCATTAACTTTAGACGTGGACAACTCATTTGTGCTTAATTCTTGTTTTAAAATCTTATTAAACTTTGTCCACTCCGCTTTCCTTGTATTATATTTTCGCGTCGTTTTTACGAGTCGCACACCAGTTGATTGACTAAAGCGTATCGCGAAGGTGATTGCATTATGATCCGAACTCGTAATACCTTGATCAACCCTCCAGTCGCTGATAAGCCCGAGCAGACCGTGGCTACACAACGTGACGTCAACCATGCTTTTGCAGACGACCCCGTTTCTGATGGTAAAGAAAGTCGGGACCGTCCCTTCGTTTATTGCATGTGCATTTTCATCTTGGTATTGATAGGTTATACCTATATACCTTCCTAGAATAATTTACAGAGAAAAGTGGAGGAAGAAAGCTCGGTTATACCTAAAATAATTTGGACAGATTGAAAATTTGATGTCTGGATTTCTCATTGAAATTGATATTATGTTTAGACAACCCCCTGGCACAGTTAGCGCATGCTTGAATTCGATTGGTAGGTTTGATTCCCGCCACAGCCGCTTTTGAATTTTATGATTTCAAGTATGATTCTCCTAATTGACTCAAGTCTAGTCTGGTCGCAGGTTTTGGCCATGGCTAGATATTTAAAATATAACATACCCTTTTATCCACAGGAAATACAGGGGATACGGTTATGTAGGGCTTGCACCCCACTAAAACCTGTGCTTTGCCACCAGGGACTACGTCGGTAGGAGAACGGGATTCACTTGCGTACCTAATCACAGCGCTCCCGCCAGGTCTCGACCCACCACCAGACGTGACAGCCTGGCTACTGGGAACCCCCCTAGGGGGCGCATCCCGTATTCACGCCTCCTTCTCTGCTTGTCGATTAAATTCGGGTGCCCTTGAGTTCGTCACCCGCTGGCCGCCACGGTTGCCGGAGGAAGGTTGGAGAAAGGAAGGTCGTTGCCTTCTCCTTGTGTGCGCACCCTGCGAGAAGGATGCGCTGCTGAAATATCCCTCTCGAAGGGGGATTCCATCCCTTTCGGTGATTATTAATGAGGTTGTCGACTACGTGAAGTAGTGCCCCAAAGGGACTTGAGCGTGAGTCCATCCCTCTTCTATTTTTTAGGAACATCGATTATCCAGCACGCTAAGCTATTCTCCTCCTCCTCGGTCGTCAATCTTCATTACTGAAGGTCGTGTCCGCACTGCAGTTCCTTCGCTATGTTCTTAACCACGTCCCTCCAAACAGTTCGATCTTCGGCTTTCCTGATGGCTGTTGCGAAAGGAATGCCTGTGAGAGATTTCACTTGGTCAGACCATCGGCTAGGTGATCGGCCGCGTGGTCTCTTCCCCTCCACTTTGCCCACAACTATAAGTTTCTCCAAGTTATCTGGAAGGCGGCGGGCAATATGACCAAAATAACTAAGAATTCTCTGGTAACAGATTGTCGAGAGCCTAGTGCTAACATGCAGTTGCTTTAGGATCGAGATGTTTGTTCGTTTGGCTGTCCATGGTATGCGAAGCATCCTCCTCCAGCACCACATCTCAAAGGCATCAATCCTTTTTCTGTCACCTGCCTTGATCGTCCATGCCTCGGAGCCATAGAGGAAGATTGAGAAGACTAAGGTTTTGACCAGCCTCATCTTGGTCTTGTTAGAAACCTTTCTGCTCTGCCAGATTTTTGTCAGCTTGGTCATTGCACCCTTAGATATTTGGATGCGCCTTCTGATGTCCTGTTCACTTCCTCCCTTGTTTGATATTAATGACCCGAGATAGACAAACTCCTCCACAAACTCGAGGTCTGAGAGTTCTCCGGATCTCGATAGTTGGCACGTTCTATCGACTAGCATAACTAAGCTAAGCTATTAGCCGTCGGTTATTATACGACGGTTTCAGGAAGCACCATGAGGGCAATCCAGAGCACTCCGTAGCACTCTAAGCTAATATACTTACACCCTTAAGTAGTTGACGTACTTTTTTTTGTGAAGCGGTTTAATTCCTAATTCTTGATATGCATTGCAATTGTCTACGCATTGCATATCGTACCAGCCACCGTGTCTCCCATCATCTACAACTTGGACTCCTTTCAATCCTCCACCTTTGACTAAATTATCATCACTTTCTATCATGTATGATCACAGTCAAGCGCTGACCTAAATATTTAGCTAAAACATCTCAGGCACTCGTGGAGGTTGCTTGGGGCCGGCCCCGAACCATCTTTTATACCTATGACTTGACTATAATATCCTCTTACGCAAACATTTATACAGTATGGAAATTCTCATTAAAACACAGTCAAATTATAAAGCAGGTACCTATAGACATATGGCATTCAAGGCTGTCCGTGTGTACACGCACTTGTACCTACATGTACATAGCAACGTATCTACAGCGCAGGCATATAGTTTACTGGAACACTCATTGAAGACATATACCTATTTACTGATTTGGTAAATTGAGTAATATTTTATGGTATAACAGCTAAACACACACACATACAGTATATTATATGGCTGCTTTTTATTTACTTTTATTACGAGTTAGATACATTATATTTTGCAAATTGGAAAAGGTACTGCTGAAAATGATATTAATTCATCTATAATTGTACAATTTTACTGATGGATTTAGGTACCTATTAAAGGACCTGTGATTCGCCTAGATAAACGGTAAGTACCTAAGTCCGTTTGATGCCGACCTGTTGAAATCTCATCTAGGGTAACAAACTTATACAATGTCGCCTTTAGCTTAATGGTGCCCGCAGCTTCGCCCGCGTGATCCTAATCCTGTAGGAACCATGAACATTTTTAGTAATAATTTTTTTTTTAGTTTACAGTACTAATGACAATAGTTGTTCTTGATTGTAACTACTACCGAATGGGACTCGTAGTTGCCAATTCAATTCTTTTAAACTCTTTTAAGTACCTACGTCCTTTCGAAACAAAGTCCGAGTGATTACAATTAATAATTACAAAGCGAGATACATGAATGTATATTGTATACCTACACGTGCAGAGTGCACGCAGTCGCATGTTTGCGTTTTCAATTCTTGTCCGCAAAGAATTTTGTAACATGTCCGAGCTAATTCATGTTTGTTTAGCGATATACATATAATTACTGTTTGAATGTGTCCGAACGTCTCGGCATTTGGTCTGTAACTACTCACACAAGAGATCCACGGTACATTTTTGTGGTGACCCGTAGCACAGTTTAAAGATATTGTTGCCTGCTGGGTTCGAGGATTTAGAGTAAAACACCTGCTTATACCCTTGATGAGTCTTTATTCTGTTCTTCCAGTATCGAATATCCCTGGGGCCCTACCACCAAGGCTTATAGCAGTATTATTGTAATATTGTTTTAAAATTTTCATACTGACATTGTATGAAAATGTCAAAACAATATTAAAATAATACTGCTATAAGCCTTGGTGTTACCTACAGCCGCTGGTCTTCCCTTGGTTCGCTTCCTCTTCACTCTTGATCGCTTGTTTCGCTCGTTTTCGTCCCTCAATTGGAGGGAGGAAGACGAGGTTGAAAAACACTGCTCTAAACCAATAGACGTAAAGTTAGTTTTTGGTTTTATTTCTTGATTCACATCACTTAGTGTGAGAACCTTATGTGAGCCGCCCTCCCCCTGATGCGAGTTTCCCATAATAATGTGAGTGACACAGTCAAGGCAAGCATAAACACCCATTTCTTTTACTTTAGCGCTCGTGGAGAGCAATCTATACCCCGTCTTTACTCTCGCCTCTCCATCAGATTTTTTTTTTTTATTGAAGATAGGCTTGCGCTTGATGACAATTATGCCTGATGGAAAGCAATGATGAGGTCTAGGTTGGAGCGCGCTTGCCTAGAAAAAGCCTATTCACTCTTCAACTACACATTAGATACAATTTTAAAGAAAGTCTATGTAAGATGATTATAATTTTTACAACAACCGCACGCACTCCAACACCATAAACCGTGTCCAATAAGCGAGATCAAACACGCTGGACGTGCGACTTCCAATAATCATGTTTGCTCGAGCCGTTAGCGCGGCCGCCATCCGCCATCTTGTGCGACCGTGGACAAATGTGGAAAATTACGTATGGAAATAAACACTGTGATGTACAGATATCAGCCTCAGTACACGTACGGGTAAAGTGATGTAAGTCCTAAATCATAATTATTTGGACGTCTTACAAACGGGAGTCCATTTAAACGGTTTTTGGACGATTTTTAGAAACCTGCATTTAAAAACAGACACTGACTTTCATAATTAATTTTATTTAATTTAATTCCTGCCTTTATGATGCACTTTTTTAAACCAAATCCCTATCCCATTCCTTGTTCCAACTGCATAATATCAGCCCCACGCCATCAGGTTTAGATAGCATGGAAATCGTACGTTTTTTTAATAAAGAAATATATATATATATATCTATAACTATAAAAGGCTTTGTCCTGAGTGACTGACAGACAAGCTACAGCCCAAACGGCTGAACGTAAGAACTTGAAATTTTCAGGGATGATTCTTTGTAAGCCCAAACCGCTCGCTAAAAAAGGGTTTTTTGAAATTCTACCCCTAAGGGGGTTAAATAAGGGATTTAGGCTTGTATGAAAGTCCCTCATTTTTCGAGTTAGATTCTTGAAAATTGGTATATGGACTTTTGAATAAAAATAAGAGAATGGGTGTCCGAGGGATTTTGGAAATTTCATCCCTAACTCTCTAAAAAGGGGGTTGAAACTAGAAAACGCTTGGTCCCGGCTGGCTGGCTTTTGGACAAGCTACTGCCCAAACGGTTGAACGTAGAAACATGAAATTTTCAGGGAATAATCTTTTAACACCCTAGATGTGTACTAAGAAAGGAATTTTTGAAATTCTACCGCTAAGGGTGATAAATAAGGAATTTTATTTTACATATATGGAAATCCGTTAATTTTCAAGTTGTGTTCATTAAAATCGGTAAGTAGGCTTTTGGATAAAAATAACAAAGTTCCTCAATTTTTTAATTCCACCCCTACTTATGAGACTACCTCCTAGGAGGGTAAAACGGGGGTCCAAAGATATTACGAAGAAATGCTTTTTCACGCCGCAGTTACTGATCGGAATTGGCTGAAATTTGAAAAAGGGTTAAATCATATTCTGGATTAATAAATAGACTACTTTTTATCCCACAAAAATCTATGGTTCCCGCGAAATTTGTAAAAAATAGAAATACGCGCGCGGGAAATGCTCCTTCACGTCGCAATTTCTGAATCGATTTGTCTAAAATTTAGAATAGAGGTAGATTATATCCCGGTTTAATACATAGGCTACTTTTTATCTCGAAAAAATCCATGATTTCCGCGGGAAGTGTGAAAAACCAAAATTCTTGCGGGAGAAAAACTTCCTTACGCCACAACTACTGAAACGATTCGGCTAAAATTTAAATTAGATGTAGATTATATAATGATCTAGCCCTTAGGTTACTTTTAAACCCGGAAAATTTCGTGGTTTTTGTGGGATATTTGAAAAATCGAATTCCACGCCAGATTAAAATCGTTCACGCCGTAATTACTGAACCGACTTAACTGAAATTTAGAAAGGATATAGATTATATCCTGGATTAATGAATAGGCTACTTTTTATCCCGAAAAAATCAATGGTTTCCGCGAGATGTGTGAAAAACCAAAATTCACGCGGGAGAAAAACTCTTTTACGCCGTAACTACTGAAGCGATTTGACAAAAAATTGGATCAGAGGTAAATTATGTAATGATTTAGAACTAAGGTTACTTTTCATCCCGGAAGAATCCATGGTTTAACGGGATTTTTGAAAAATTGATTTCCACGCAGGAGAAAAATCCTTTACGATGCGATTACTGAACCGACTTGGCTGAAATTTGGAATGGAGATAGATTACATCGTGCATTAATACATAGGCTACTTTTATCCCGGAAATATCCATAGGTTCTGAGAAATATGTGAAAAACCGTAATTTTCGCGGTAGTAATACCTTTATGCTGTAACTAAAGAAACGATTTAGTTGAAATATGGAGAGAAGATAGACGATATCCTGGATTATCATACAGCTTATCTTTTATTCTAGAAAATCCGTGTTTACCGCAAAATTTGGGTAAAAAGTAAAAACGAAGTTCACGCGAGGGAAGTACTACTCCTCCACGCCATAACTACTGAACCGATTTGGGTGGAAATTTAAGTGGTGAAAGATTGTTACTTGGATTAATACAAAGGCTACTTTTTGTCCCGGAATGATTGGCTGAAATTTGGAATGGAGATAGACGATATCCCATAACTACCACATAAGCTACTTTCTAGAAAGTAAGTATAAAGGCTAAGGTTGAGGAAATTTAGGTTTTTGAAAAATCTGAATCTCTGGGTTTGTGAAAAATCGAAATTACCGCGGGCAAAGCCGCGCGCAAAAGCTAGTATATATATATATATATATATATATATATATATATATATATCTATCAGAACATTTCACATCGCAATCTAGCCCCAAAGTAAGCGATAGCTTGTGTTATGGGTACTAGATAACTGATAAATATACAGTATAGGTACTGAAAAACATCCAGATTTTATCAGAAGTGGGAATCGAACCCACGATCTCCGACGCAGACGGCAGGTTCGCTACCGCTACGGTTGCCATCGTAAAAATCGTAATTTAATAATTATAAGTTATGCCACTATGACACCATGAAGACAGCACACTCTGTGTCAAAGGCATCTTAGTATGAGCTCGCACATCAAAATCCCGAAGTGCGAGGTGCTAATTAATAAACCACGGACAGACTCGTTTTAACTACTCGCCTACGTTCAGAGATATCGTGTACACACGTATACACACGCATACACGTATGTCAACGCTGTTTGTACAATCTCCCAACATTAGATTATTGCAGCTGTAGCTTTGCTGTGAAATTTTGCGATACCTACAGTACAGTAGACGGAACGGAAATGGAACGAAATTAAAAAAAAATGAGAAGTTTCACCGTATTCGCATGGAGTTTGACAAAGTGGGGCGCGTCATCGTGGATTGAAATATTTATAAACCTGGATTATTCTGTACCTTAGAAAAGCACAAGATAGTAATAGCAGAAGGTACTGCAACAATAAATGCTACTCTACCTACTACCTATTTGTACTAGCGCCTTAAATCTATAAGTACTTAGGTATTGTTTATCAAAACAATTTAAGCAACATTCTAAATGAATTTGTCAAGTCTTATAGACATTATTTTACTAGCAAACAATACCTAGCGTTCATTGAAGCAAATATTTAATGTTTAATTCTGTAATAATATGCTCTGGATTGTAACAAAAAATATTGTTTGTCAAATGTTTGTGAACTTTATGCGATTAATATTGACTTGCATAAATCTAAGTTATTTTGGAGTAAATATTATTAGTTTATATTATATTTAACGGAATAATAGTAGCGTAGGATGAACTTGGAAACGAGATATTATTTAGACAGGTATTTGTGTTATGTCATCACCATCATCATCATCTCAGCCTGCGGACGTCCACTGTTGAACATAGGCCTTCCCAAGCGCGCGCCACCACACCCTGTCCTCCGCCTTCCTCATCCAGCCGCTTCCCGCCACCCGCTTTATATCGTCGGTCCAGCGGGCTGGAGGTCGCCCCACACTACGCTTACTCGTACGCGGTCTCCACTCCAGGACTTTCCGGCTCCAACGGCCATCGCCCCTGCGACAAGCATGACCTGCCCATTGCCACTTCAGCTTGCTAATGGTTTTGGCTATGTCGGTGACTTTGGTTCTCCTGCGGATCTCCTCATTTCTGATTCTATCACGCAGGGAAACCCCTAACATAGCCCTCTCCATAGCACGCTGAGCGACCTTGAATTTGTGGATCAGGCCGCTTGTTAGTGTCCACGTTTCAGCGCCATAGGTGAGGACCGGCAGGACGCACTGGTTAAACACTTTGGTTTTCAGGCATTGAGGAATTGACGAAGAGAAGACCTGACTGAGTTTACCGAAAGCCGCCCAGCCTAGCCGTATTCTTCTGTTGGCTTCTTTATCGAAATTGTTTCTACCCAATTGTACGGTCTGACCAAGATAATTATATTGGGAAACAATTTCGATGCCAACATTTTCGACTACCACCGGCCCCGGGACAACGTGTTGATTGAACATAACTTTAGTTTTGTCAACATTTATCCCGAGGCCGACCCGTCTGGAAGAACGACTAAGGCTGTTCAGCATCTCTTCAAGGTCTTGTGGGCTCTCCGCCATGATCACCACGTCATCAGCGAACCGAAGGTGTGAGATGTATTCGCCATTGATGTTAAGCAAAAGCTAGTATATATATATATATATATATATATATATATAAAGGCCTCGTCCTTTCCAGGCCTCGTCCTTTCCTGTGTTATGTACCTAATCTTAGGTAATCGGCATACGAACATCATTTTCAACGTTAAACTTTAATCTTCATCATCATTCGATTGTCATAAAATCTGTTGATCGCTTTTTCGATATCTAAATGGAATGAAAATAAAAAAACGTAAGGGAATGACATATCCGATCGACAAATAACTTATCTCGTGACTTGTCGAAGAATACTGTCATTCTATCACATTGAATTTCGTTTCGTAGGCCATATTTCATTAGAATTATCATATTTTATAGTCAAAAAAGTGTTTCGTTCTTTCATTTGAGGTACGGAACCATTAAAAAATACGTTTTCAACAATATTTGAAAACTGACTGAAAGACATATTATAATAATTGTAGGTATCTAAGTGGGCTAACAAATATACTTATGGCGGCCCTTCCCGGACCATCCAAGTACAACGAATACGTGGTTTACAGGCTTGCTGTTTCGTCTAACGGAATCCTAGAAAAAGACTCATTCTGAAAAAAACGAGGTAACGCCTGTATCGTCAATCGCGCGTTTAGGAAAAAAAAATAGCGCGGCAATTTCATGAAAGTTGTTCCAGGAAATACGTGATTTTGAAAAAGCCTTACAAGTATGTGTAAATAATGTTTATTATTTCGAATCTTTATTAGTTGTACGAGGTTTCTATAGAGTTGTTTTTTTTACTTTTACAATATATGAGCTGAGCGAAACGACCAAAATTTATGTAAAATTTCAGCAAGAATGCAGATTTTTGGAGGCTGGTAATTAATTTGTTGCTAATAAATTTTAATTTTTGTTTGTATACAAACCTAGATATAGTGTGCCAGGTACCTACTTGTTAAAAATATTTCAAGAAAGTTTGTTAAAACGTCATATACGAGCGTTTGTATGAAACAATCTACCGGGAAGGCCGCTCTCAATATAACATAAACCCCACGGCTTTATGATCTTTGTATCTGCGGCTGATTTTAAAACTTCCTATACTTAAATCTCAATTGCTACCAGTGTATAGGTTATACCTATGCCTATATACCTACAAAGATGTATTATCCAATACATAGAACATGTTGACTGCTAAACCACTGGGGCAGTCAAAAACTGAAAATAAACCATAAGCCTCCAAAAAGCAACTATACTTTCACCAGCGTATGAGTACCCAAATTGGATTTACGCAATTAGAATATATTTTTTACCATCGAAAAACTGAAAGTCACACAATAATGAACACTATGCCTAAAGAACAAAGTTCCAATGGCTCATATCGCGTGTCGGAGATTTGACTTTGAAAGCTTCACTTTCTTAGCAAGTCGGAGATGTAAAGCCAGTTCACACTAATTAGTGTTAACCAAATAATGTCCCCTTTGAGTTGGAAACTAGCCGCTTCCGGTGCCTAATGGCTTTGATGTAGGTGCTGCGGTGGAAATATGGTTATGAAACCACGTATGACCCCATACTATGACTTTACATAGTAGGTATAGCTATATCTTATGGTACGGATAACGGAAGCTAGCAACGTTTGAAAAGTAAGAATTTTAGGAGAGCTGATTTTGTGATAATGTCGTCCTTCTTCCACTTTCGGTTAGAGTCTGGGCCATCTGGCTGCCGGTAGCCGTTGCGTTCATTAATGAACATCCTACGTCTGTCCAGGTGTTGCAGCTTACGCCTCCATAATATTTATACCAATGTTGTCAAGAAGGACGACATATCACAAAATCAGCTGTCCTAAAATTCTTTCTCGAAAACGTTGCTAGCTCCTATACCATTATACCTGTAGTAATCAGTCGCTGCCTGCGGGGCTATAAAAAGGCAATGGACGGCGCCTGTTGCTCGGCAGGCTTGTCGTACACCTCGTAATTGCGATAGAGATCGCAACTAGCGGCCCGTTTCCTTTTTTTATTGCTTCACGGGCAGCGGCTGTTTTGTTACAGTATATATGCACCGAATATATAACGTATAGGTACCTAGGTACTCAAAATATTTTCTATCAGGTGTGAGATAGGTAGGTACATAATTATGTTAAAAGATCTAAATTTTCTCTTTCTTTGGATATTTGGAACAGCTGCTGTAAGTAAACTTGGGAAGAGTAATGGAACTGTTTGGATACATATCTATTGGTTTGAAATACGTGTTACTTTGGGAAATTCCAAACCGCTCTTGGTGATGTTTCTGTGTCGGGGCGAAACTTACCTACGTAGACATTAAGTTTTCGTAAACTGTGGCCATACAGATTCATCCAATATTTTGGAGCACAAAGAAAGAACTTTGTGGTTTATCTATACATTAATTTTATTTTTTAATAACATAATTAATTTTACACCAAAAAAGGTATGGTACCATCGAGATATTAAATTACAATTTCCCTTACATTATTGGACTCAGAAGTCATGTGACTTGATGGTAAACAAAAGTGACTGCAGTGTCGCAAACCTTCGCAAACAGAGGAAATCGCAAGGCTCAGAGACTGGCTCTAATTTACAAGATACAGGAGATGGCTTGACACCTGCTGTCAAAGCATTCACGAGCTGTAATGTCAAGATAAATACTGAGACTTTATCAGAGATAACTTGCTCAGTGGAAAATTCCACTAATTATATTAGGTTACTCTAAATTATAACGTAGTCTTAGCGTTGGTATTTACAGGTTCACATTTAGGGTTCTGTAGGGTGTATAGAAGATATAAAAACCCTTATGCAATGGCAAGTGACTTCCAGTTTTAAACAATGGACATACAAACGTATCCACATCCACATAGAAATTCGACATAAATTGCTATGCTTCAAAATTATGGCGCGGAATGGCATTATATTTTTTCCAGATCTTGTGTAAAAAAAACAGAACTTTTATAGTTACGGGGATACGGAACTCTTAGCGAGTATGGCTCGCACTTGACAGGTTTTTCCTTTATTAGCAAGATAATACCATATTTTATATTTAAGTCATAAGATAGGTATGACGCAAATGGAAGCATATTTTTATATGAATCGTTATACCGAGTATCGTCTTCGACTTTCACATGTTAGGTGAATACTTAGATAATATTAGGTCCTTACATATGAAATTGGCGTTTTGTCGTACTGGCCACTTTGATCTCAAATATCTCTTCTTTGGTTAGAAATTCCAATTTCAAATTTATACAGCTATTTACTCATGCTTTTGTGTTTTGAAAATCGTAATTCATTTGCTTTTTTCTCTTTTGGTTTTTTTTGGCGCCACTCTGTTTACAAAATGGGAAACTTGAAATATTGCGTTATTTTCGAGTACGAGTTCCATCGTGGCACCAGTGCTGCAGAAACGGCTCGAAGGATTAATGATGTGTACGGCGAGGGTGTCGCAAAAGAAAACACAGTGCTTTTTTGGTTCCAACGTTTTCGTTCTGGAAATTTCGACCTGCAGAACAAGCCCCGTGGACGGCCGGAGACCAAAGTTGACAATGAAGAATTGAAGGTTATTGTGGAAGCGGATCCATCGCAAACCACGTCCGAGCTAGCTGCAGGCTGCGGTATTAGTGATAAAACTGTTTTAGTTCACTTGAAGCAAATTGGGAAGGTGAAAAAGCTTGAAAGGTGGGTACCTCATGAATTGAGTTCAGCAAACCGACAAACGCGCGTAGACTGCTGTGTTACATTACTCAACCGGCACAGTAATGAAGGGATTTTAAATTGAATCATTACCTGTGATGAAAAATGGATCCTGTATGATAATCGGAAACGCTCATCGTAATGGTTGAACCCTGGCGAACCAGCCAAATCCTGCCCCAAACGAAAATTGACTCAAAAAAAATTACTTGTGAGTGTTTGGTGGACTAGCGCCGGCGTCGTTCACTACAGCTTTCTTAAATCTGGCCAGACGATTACGGCGGATATCTATTGTCAGCAACTGCAATCCATGATGGAAAAGCTAGCTGCTAAACAACCGAGGCTGGTCAATCGTTCTAGGCCACTGCTGCTTCAGGACAACGCTAGACCACACACTGCACAACAGACGGCTACCAAATTAGAGGAGCTTCAATTGGAATGCCTAAGACATCCACCTTACTCCCCGGACCTTGCTCCACCAGATAACCATTTTTTCGAAATTTGGATAACTTCTTACAAGGGAAAAAATTTAATTCCGATGAGGCAGTCCAAAGCGCTTTCAAAGATTTTATTCATTCCCGTCCGAATGGCTTTTTTAGTAAAGGGATCAATGAACTACCTATAAGGTGGCAAAAGTGCATAGATAGCAATGGTACATACTTTGATTAAATATATATATTATATTTAAAAAAAATCGACTTTATGTTCCTCCCATACAAAACGCCAATTTCATATGTAAGGACCTAATATTAAAATCAAAACTAGATCAACGCGAATTTTTTTTTTAAATCCTGAGGAAAAGGTCAGGATCAGGAAAGCCATTCTCAGGGAATCATTTACCTTTTTTTTCAGGGAAAACGGAGGGGTTATGTGGGGCTTGCATCCACTAAACCTGTGCTTTGCAACGACGGACCATGTTGGCGGGAGTACGGGATTCACTTTCGTATTCACCGCGCTCCCGCCAGGCCTCGACCCGCCGCCAAAGCGGCAGGTCCCGTTGCTGCTGCCGGCAGCCTGGCCGCTGCCGACCCTGCTAGGAGGCGCGTCCCGAACAGGTCGCGCCACCACCTCGGCCCGTCGATGAATTCGGGTGACGGACGTCACCCTTACGTACGCTACCCGCAGTCCGGCACCGGTCGCCGAAGGAAGGTGTACGCACCCCAGCAACCGGTGCGTCTCCTGCGAGAGGGATGTGCCGCCGTAATTATCCCTCTTGACGGGCGTACTCGCCCACTTCGGTGATTTTTTTACGAGGTTGTCTTCCTCGTAGTGCCCCGAAGGGTCTTGTGGTTTCTTCCTCCTCCGGTTTAGGTGTAGGTAGACATTTCGACACTGTGCCTTCTGCTGGGACTCAGAGGGACACGCGTAGAAACGTCACCTATCCACCGGGCCAAACTATTAGCCGTCGGTTACTAACCGACGTTACCAGGGAGACAACAATACTTGTTGATATGCACATAACTAGCGTAAGTATCGTTCCCTTTTAACATTATAATAGGTACCATAAGATAGGAGGCTCTAAGTCATCCATTCTCCCTTAACTATTTCGGGCAATAAATAAATGATCCTCAATTACATTGGTTGTAACTCGTGTAACGCGGGTAATTGGGTATCCACTACCCATTACCGAGCCCCTCTAATTAGCAAAACCATCAAACGTTTAGTACAGGAACCTCCCTAGCTTTTACATAATTCAATCACGCCAACTCCAACGATTTCACGCGCTACCTTTAACAAAAGCACCAAGTCAAATGGACTATCAAAAATCCCATTCATCCTTAAACGGGGGCTAACAACATTATACGTGTAATACATATTTCATTATTACTACCTTTATGGTATGTTTGATTTTGTGTCTGGCAACCCAGAGCTCTTTTTTTTCCGGAAAGGTTACAATAGCAGTTTCTCTATTCAATAGGGGGCGTTGTATTGTTAATACAATATTTTACAAACGTTTCGGTTGTTACGTGTACGGTAAGCATAAAATATTTTACACAGATTCAAATTAAAAATTCAACATGTGCACAATTAAAATACTTAAAATAATTAGGTCGAAATCAAGCCTGTTCAGATATTCATAATACAATCATATAATGCGTCTTTTGCAACGTTTAAACGCCTTTTACGTGTACTGAGTACTGACCTTACCTAGCAGATAAAATAGTTTCAATATTAAATCTTCAAATTGGCTTCGGTCACTTTTAGTTTCCAGCCTGTAGATACATTCAGCTTTTTCTTCTATCCGTACCTACTACCGCTGACGTTTCCACGGCGACCTCAATAGTTCCTGAACGCATCAAACCCTCTATTCAGCAAGAGACACCGGCATTCACTTCCGCTTGCCCTTTCATTGTGCAAGGCAGATTCGCGCCGCCGCCGGCCATCCCCAACAATAACTCAACAAAAATCGAATTCCAAATTCAAAAGAGCATCGTTGAGGTTTATTGGCTTAGCGCTTGATTGATTGTGCGAACGGCATCGCAATTTTTTTTCCCCAATCGCATTCGGTGTTGCCATTTCCGAACCTAATACACTTTTTTTGGATTTATAATACTCGATAATATATTTTGATTTGGGCGTGGCGAATTTGCGATATCCTTTGTCGGTACAGGAAGTCTTATTTTACAACAGGTACATTGTAAGTGCGTTTGCAAAGGGATAGCGCACTTGTGTTTGCGTTACGCAAATTAACGACTCTATTTAGCAGACGCATAATAATTGTAGCACCTAATAATGAAATCAAAAAAGGTTCTCAAGTGCTCAATTACTCGTATCTAAACTTAGTGGAAACTAAGTGTGTCGGCGTTGGTACAATTAATAATTCAAAGAAGGTACCGACACACAGAACCTACCTGCAGTAGGAGGAGGCCTGGCCGCAGAATAATATCTTGGTTTCGAAACTTACGCGAATAGTTTGGGAAAGGCACCCGTATAGTCTAATAAAAGAATAAAATTCACAAAATGGTTATCATAAAGAGTATAAGCAGCGGTACGGCAGTACCCAAGATTCAAATCGATAATATGCTGGTTGCCAACCTTCGATAGGAGGCGGCACTCCACGAAGAAGTTGGTACAACGTCGCATCCTCAAGTTCTTTAGTCACGTCTCCCGGCGAAGAAACGACTCCATTGAACGTTGATGGACCATTGCAAGAGCATCAAGACAAGCAGAGATAAGGGGCGTATGCTTGTGAATAAAACAACATCTCCTTCAAACGGTTTTTCCAAAACAGGAAACAGACCTAGGCGGCCACAACCGCTCTGTAAACAGTATGAAACGACGAAGGGGAGAAAATTAGAACATAGAATTTCAAATAATATCAGCTGTAATTAAGTTTCCTCAAAAAGTTTCTTGATAGTTGGCACCACAGTTCTGCCTAAGAACCTCAAAAGAATGTCAAATTATCGCCTTGGCGGCTTGAGCCTCCGTAGCTCAGTAGCAAAACACCCAGCCGCAAAAGCTGTGAGACGCGGGTTCCCGCCGGGCGCGATCATTTTAATACGTATTACTTAATTTATGCAAATATAGTTCTGAGAAAATAAATATAAATGCGTTCACTGTGAATCACTGCGGTTATTTGCCGAAATTATTTCAAATTTGGGTTTTTAAGTATTGTGACACTTAATTGCAATTCAAACTTAATCTAACCCACATAGAGTATATTTTTGAGTGTCCATAAAATAACACTGTGTTAAAAAAATATTAGCATAAGCGCACATGAAATTTAAACTTCTCGGTTTCCACTCACGCGCAGGGTGCTTATTACGTAACCAAAACTCGAGATCCGCCTTTAAAGGAAAACCGAGTTGACTTTGCGGTTGCTATTGGGAGTCCTGTGTGAAAATAGCCTGTATTACCTACGCATCAATGAACAGGATTCAAAAAATGGTAATTTTTATAACTTGGTCTTTTAGAAGACCGTGACACGTTTGTGCTACCGTGGATAAACGGACATACAGCCGGCCGCTGCATATACATACAAGATACAGCATCGTGAACGAAGCACTCTTCGAAATTTTCAACACAAAAGAATCTAAAATACATTACAAACTGTTGTTTAGTACCTACAATACTTACGGATATGATTTGTTTTCGTATTATTCAAATTGGAAGAAAAACACCCATAATGGGGAAAACCTGCCTAATTCACGCCATTTCTACAGAAATAGAAACGACATTGTTTTGAAATTAAAAAAGGGATGATAATTATTAATTAATTAATTGTAATTATTTAATCGGCCGACAGGTTGATCACGTGACTTAGCTATGTTAAGTGTACTTTTTTAGGGTTCCGTAGCCGAATGGCAAAAAACGGAACCCTTATAAATTCGTCATGTCTGTCTGTCCGTCTGTCCGTCTGTCCGTCTGTCCGTCTGTCCGTCTGTCCGTCTGTCCGTCTGTCCGTCCGTATGTCACAGCCACTTTTTTCCGAAACTATAAGAGCTATACTGTTGAAACTTGGTAAGTAGATGTATTATGTGAACCGCATTAAGGTTTTCATACAAAATTTTAAAAAAAGTAATAAATTTTGGGGGTACTTAGAACCCCATACTTAGAACTGAAACTCAAAAATTTTTTTTTCATCAAACCCATATGTGTGGGGTATCTATGGATAGGTCTTCAAAAATGATACTAAGGTTTCTAATATCATTTTTTTCTAAAATGAATAGCTTGCGCGAGAGACACTTCCAAAGTGGTAAAATGTGTGCCCCCCCCCCCCTGTAACTTCTAAAATAAGAGTATGATAAAACTAAAAAAAATATATGATGTACATTACCATGCAAACTTCCACCGAAAATTGGTTTGAACGAGATCTAATAAGTAGTTTTTTTTATATTTACATTAAACATCTAAAAACAAAGTTAGTTTTGCGGTTCGATAAGAAAAGTAGTTTTTATGGTTTTATTCCTCCGGTTGTAGTACGGAACCCTCAGTGCGCGAGTACGACTCGCACTTGACAGGTTATTTCAAAGCGTTTTAATAGACAAGGTAACATGTTTGTGGAGTTGTATTGTTATTAATATCCAAAATAGGTCGAGTGCGAGTCAGACTCGTGAATGAAGGGTTCTGTACCTATAAAAATTATCAAATAATTACCTATCTGAATCAATAATAATCAATCGAGCAAAATAAATATTGATTCGGGCTTTTGCACTTCACAAATAGCAAAATGGTGATTCGGTAGCGGTTTATAGCAAAACAAGTTATTGATTCCTGTTGATTATTTACCATTTTTGTACGGAACCCTAAAAACAAAAAGAGCTTCCTATCCCTGATATCCACTGTGCCCACAACACGTGGCGGTGTTGTCATATCACCGTACATATTTCCCTTTTTGATATTTCCAATTCAACGTGCCGGCCAGACGTGCTATTATTATTCTATTCTCCATTCATCTTTTGTACAAAGAACTGACTGAGGATCTGTGACATAATGTCCGAAGCAAAAACGCATCATAAATGTTATACAAAAATGCTATGCGTTCATTCAACGCGTATTTCGGATGTAAAACAAACTGACATCGAATGTAAATACTATTATTGAGTGTTGTCAGCCTAAAGATAACAATTTATAATGGACGTTTAATGGGCCGTTTTGATGAATGGAGTCTTTTCTTAGACAAATAGTCGGATGACTTGCCTGATCGACGTGACCTTTGAAATTGGTTAATTAAATGATTGTGATGGTTAGGTATTAGTATACCGATTTTACAAGTCTACCTGTGGGATTTATCATTAACATTTCAGCCTGAGGAGGTTTAAGCTAGCCTTAAGCTTTGCCTACCTTTGTCTTTCAGTCTTTTTCAACCACCCTTATTACAAGCCGGCAAGGTATCTCTCTCGTTCAAAGAGCTCCACTTAGAGTGCCTTTAGAAGAAGATTGACACCGAAAAAGGTTTCCTAAAAGGATCATCTTCTACTTCTCAGGGTACGCGACCCGTGGTGGCCAATGTCACTTATCACGTGACCGTCCCGGCTACAAGTAGGGGCCCGGAAGCCAATATCTCAGATGGTTGCCGCTCGCGGGCCGAGTTGCACGCGCTAGTTCTGTACGTTCTATTTTACGCGCCGTCTGTTCAGCCACGGAAAATAAAATGAAACTACTAGGGCAGCCCTAGGACGTCGTAAGAGATAAAGTTAGGCGATAGAAAGTGACCACAACATTGCGTTTGTTGCGTGTCGATTTTGAGGGCGGGGCCAGGCGCTATTGCGAACTGAATTGTACTATTTGTGTCAGCGCTAGAGTCGCTATTTCTTTAAATCATCGTGCGGAGTGGGCCTTCTGTACCTGTACTATTTAGTGTTCCGTGCCCGTGGCAAAATGGTCATCCTCCATAAATAAATAAATAAATAAATAAATATCCTTTATTTGCCAAATTGTGGGTAAATAACAAGGTGAGAAAGTAAAATAAATACGCCAACACAATCTACTGTCATAGTCTCCTATGAGTCCAATTGATAGCATTGCGGAAGCACTCAGTGAGGGAAGAACTGGTAGCGGCCCTGATAAGTCAAAATTCATACGTATGTCTAATTTAACCGTGTGATGCCTCACAATATGCCAACATCTACCTACCACATAAACGTTTTGTCCCGCCAACGGAGATCTTAATTTTTCGGTTCGTTAAAAATATGCATTGAAAGTGAGAAAACTCATAGTCGCGGGAAATGTGGAGGGCCACGCGGCCAATCACCTAGCCGCTAGTCTGGCCAAGTGACGCCAATCACGGGAGTTCCTTTTGCAACTGCCATCAGAAAAGCCTAAGACCGTAAGAACATAAAGAAGGAACTTCAGTGCAGACACGAACTTCAGCAATGAAGAATGACAACCGAGGACTCGGAAAAGATGCACATTTCTCAAATGATCGTATGTATGTATACAACAATAATCATAGGATAATGTACATTCACAGGGTGTTATTTTTAACCACAAAGCGATATAATTCGCCGTATGTGCTGAGCCGGCTCGGAAATCGCGCGTGATTTATGCGAGGATTATCACGTTATCAGTATTGTTTCTCCTGGGTACCTGCTATGTAGTATTTGCTTGACAGCCGCATGTCAGCGACTGTCCATAGATGGCGCTGGCTGTAAATGTATGGAGGAGTTCGATTCGTTTGTGCGATGCGAATCGACTCGAAATTGGTACAAAAACCTGTACTAACCTCTGGGCCTGATGACCTTTCACCGTCAGTTGTCAAGGGTTACAGATAGCACGTACATTTGTGATAAATATTGATAATTTTATATTACCTACATGAAATATGAAATATCAATTTACAAAAAAAAACCGTAGAACAAAAATTGTTATTTTAAATGTTAAGAATTCCCGAGAGCATCCTGGTATTTTTTATTTAACCCTGTATATTTCGGAGAGTGCTCTCAAGAACTATTTAATTTGGTTCCCCCGTTACCTTTTTACCATTGATCTGCAAAGAATAGTAAAGTCTTACACCCCTACATAGTTCAAATATCAAAGATACCTACGAAGCGGTTTGAATATCTTTTCATTTATTTTGGACTGTCCTTATCTATTATTTTAATAAAAGGAAAATATAACAATACTCCCAGTGTAAGGATAAGTGTCAAAAACAAATTCCCACAAAATTGCGAGTGATACAAAGGCTCGTTTTCGTATCCCAGAACCACTTGATGTCTTTTCCGTGACGTACGCTGGCAACATCGAGGGCCCTTCAAAATGGCGCGTAAAGTGACAGCTCACGCCAAAACCACGGACTAAAAAAATATAATAGCTCTTATTGAAGTGATACGCAATTTATTATTGGAAAAATATCGAATTTGCCATCTACAATTATTTTTGTGTCTTTTAATTTATTCTAATTTATTTTTGTGTAGATTTTTTACTTACCTACATATGAGATTAAATCATGTGATGTCCATTTTTATAACCTTTTTAGGGTTCCGTATCTCTAATGAGATAAAGTTAATCCTATAAGATCACAAGTTCTTCTATCTGTCGGTCTGACCGTCACTTATTACTTATAATATACTTACTATTATACTAGTGTATGTGTGTATGATTGTTACTCCTTCACGCCAACTATAGACTTGCCTGAATTGGGAAGAAATATTATTTCCTGGATTAACACACAGGCATACAACACACTTTTTATCCCTTAAAAACCCCTTAAAATCTTAAAATACATGATTTTTCATAAAGAACCAAAACGCAGGTACTGTCGCAGGCAAAAGCTAGTTATTTTAAAAAGTTCAATCGAGGCTCGCTGATCTGGGAACTTGTGTTAAATTCATAAAAACTTCAGCTGCGCGGAATAAGTTATAAGTTTCTAAAACAAACTCTAATAGGTTTAAGACGAAAGTTTAAATTTTTAATTTTAGCTTATGTAGTATGGTTATGTATTCAGTATATACCTACCTATATTTTTGAACCCTAAATATATTTAGCTCTACGATTTCGCATTATGAAGTCAACATCTCCTGAGGATGTCCCGGTGTCGGGACGAAATGTGCGTCGAAGAAAGTGTTGGAAGAATTGTGTGTGGTGTTTCGTGTGGGCGGTGCTCCTGCAGATTGGGCCATACCAATTATTTTCAGTAGATTATAGCAAAGTAAATGAATCCAGTGGCGTAGCGTGTGATTTCGCCGCCCGGGGCCGAACCTAAATATGCCGCCCCCCCTTGTTTTCAGGCTTCCGTACCTTGAGGGTAAAACGGGACAACAAGAATTTTCTAAATTGGTCCACGCGTCTTCGAGTAATCGGGAACATACATAAAAAAAGATTCCGACGAAATGAGAACCTCCTCCTTTTTTTTTGAGGTCGTTTGAAAAACAGAATAAAATAGGTATTTAATGGGGCTCCTGTCTAACAAACGTTACTTTTTTTTTGCTTGTGATATTGATAACGGTAACAGGTAGACGCTTCAAATGTTTAGGCTATTTTTAATTATTATATTCACTTTAAAAATAAAAAATAATAATTTAAAAACACAACTACCCTGATATTAAACGAACTAAAAAGTAAGAAACAAGTTATTTTAGTTGATATGGCAGTCGGGGTACTTCTTAGAATAAAAGGTGTTCCACAAAACGGCCCCCCGACTGCCATGTCAACTAAAATAACTAATTTAATAACAAGGCAGTCGTGTTTTTTTATTTTTTGACGTGACAACGTCTTATAAATCGATAGCAGCCGGTTGCACGCACGAAAAAACATGACTCATCCGGCGTTACCTCGCTCATGTGGCGTTACCGGCGTTACCTCGCGAGCGCGGAACGAGCGACAAAGAAGACGTTGTCACGTTCAACTATCGTCAGTAAACCGACTTTACAGGCAACCAATTTTTTTTTATTAATTATTTTTATTTTATACTTTTTTGTGATGATTTGCGGTATTTATGGACATGTCAAATAAATTTCTGGTTGGTCATTATTTGAAAACATTTCTAAGTCGATCTAATTCTTCAAGAGAATTGTTGTCATGGAAACTCACGAAAAAAAGTTATTTTTGTATGTACATCCTACCTATATAAATGTGTGTGAAGTATAAATTGAACATATATAATATATTCGATTACTACTCTCTGATATCTTCATTTTGATACCCATATTTGTGTTAATTAAAGAAAATATTTTGTTTTCCACTTTTTAAAATGGCGCCTCACATTCGCCATATTGATTTTTTCCAAAAAACTATAGGCTATGTTACCCGGGAGGATGTATGGATTCCAACAATACCCCATATGTCGAAATTTGTTCAGCCGTTCAGAAGTTATGGTGGAATAAAAAAACTCACAAACATACATACATACGTACATGAACCCTAAAAACATTACACTCCTTTTTTTGGGCAGTCGTGTAATAAATATTCATTGAACAGAAAAAGTACAAAAGCAAAGTGAGGTTTGATCTCGGTTGTCCAATAAATGATAACGACCGTCGCACCGCTGCGCTTTTCGAGCCCATTATAATAATAAAATAGCAACTAAACTCTAAAGTGCAAAATATTTACAAAGGTACACACTGTCCAAGTGCTCGCTTAATGGCATGGCGCCCAAAACACTGGCGCTATTGCCTAGCTTTATTACCATACTTGGCCGTGGGGCTAAATGTTTATTTAATGCCAGTTCTTTGGCCTAAGAGTTGGTTCACCTATCAGGTGAACATCAACATAATGACAACCATGGGCGCCGCCAGGATTTCTTTCAGGGGGGTGCATATCTGGATCTACACTAATAATTCCTTTTCATTAGAATATTGTTTCACGGGCATTTAACTTTAAATTATGACGTAAATTTGTCAGCGTACTCATCATGGACATACCAAACAACTTTTTTTACAGGCTGAACTTGCAATAGTTGAATTTTCAACGTCACAGTATCCTTGAACATAACTTATTGTTAAAATCGAGCAAAAAAACCTCGAAAATTTTACTTTTTTTACGTTTTAACTTAATTTTGTTTTGTTATTAATCTTTGTTGATTTGTTATCTATATATAGCACATTTTAAATTTTCAAGTATGGTTCATGAGATAGAGCTCAGTGACAAACATAAATTTTTCCGAAAAGCAGATGTTAGAGCGGATGTTTATACTTGTCAAAATATATCAGCAAACGCGAGCGAAGCGAGCGAAAAATTTTTTAAGTTTTCTCAGAATAAGTCGCTTTTTCGTATGCCGTATGCCGCCCTTTCGTATGCCGTATGCCGCCCTCTCGTATTCGGCCGCCCGGGGCGGCCCGCCCCCCCCGCCCCCCCCCATGCTACGCCACTGAATGAATCTGTCCTGTCTATTGTTTGTATTTTACTTCAGCAATGATGTGTAAGTATATACAGATAAGTGGATTTGGCTGTAAAAAGTTATAGAAGGAAGTATTTTCTTAGAAAACAGCGTTGTTTGGCGGAAATTCTATCGGAGTCAACATTTTTTAATACAATACAAACTGTGTCGGTTACACTTAGCTCACCTCCGAGTAAAAATGGTGTACACGAGTTTGTTAAGACAACATGGCAACAATTGGCTCCTTTACACCACACGACACGAGATAGCATGCAAACCGTTCAAAAATTGTACAAGAAAGGTGAAATTTTCGTCTGCAATGATTTAACAGCTGTTGTTGTCCTTTAATAGGTTTTTCCGTTCTTGTGGCAACCATATACAATAAACAGGTCGCATATGGTTTAAGCATGGTGGGTTGACGCTATAAGCTGACTTTAGTTGGGGAAGCATCATAATATTATGTGGCGTCCGATACTTGAAATCAGGGCTGCGCTGGGGTTTTTCAGGTATTCTGGCCGCTATCGGTTCGCAAGTCCCACATACGAAAGTGCACTTCCCAGCGACAAAAAAATTGACTGTCTCAAAGTACGTCTATCGTCATATTTTAATTTGTAAGCATAGAAAATCCTACGAAAGAATTTGTCTTAAAACTATGAATCTAATTTTGGTAAACGCAAAGAGCTTGTCAGGGACGGTAGTAGTAGATTGTAGAAATCTGTCAAGAGGATGCTAAGTATGTTATGCTATTTCACCTAAAAAATTGTAGAGGCCATATATCAAATGTGCGTTTATAAACTTTAAGTTAAATTTAATTTTCTTACTTTTAAGCTAGTAACAAGTAGTTAAGTAGTTTTTTTTAGAGATAAAAACATATCCGTATTTGTTTAGTAAGTAGCTTTTTATAATGCTAAAATTAATGTTCTATTAGTATTAACGAGTAACGACGGTTCAGCGAATGTGGCACTGATGCAACATGAGCGATGACTCGATCTGCACCGGGCACACACGGTGTCGTCAGTCGTGACTCGTGTCGTTGGTTTAGTCGTATGCTGTAATAAAGTTGAAATGAGTCAATATTTTCTTGAGCATTCTTTAGAATGTCATTGAAATGTTAGGTACATATAACTTTACGCGCAAAAATAAAATAATTGAAAGGGTAGGAATAGTTTATGTTTTTTGTTTATTTACGTATTCATACTTTGCGGTACGAGATCCATAGTATGGAAGTTTCAAGGTCAAATACTAAGACCGTAACTATTGTAGTATATACAATAGTTACGGTCTTAGTTTTATAAGAGACCGAAGTTAGTAAACTATAATATTTTATTTTATTAGAATACTAATTAATAACGTTCAAAGTAAATATACAATTCAAACATTTCGGAAAACAAACCAAACAGCTGGAATCTTAGACGTTTACACAGTGTTTTAATTAAAATAATTTATAAAATATAATCGCTTTAGAGCCGAGAGTTTCGGAACGGGGAAGTTGAGAATTTCTGAAACGGAGGCACGAGAACAACTAGGAGTAGAGTGGGTACAAGACAAAATAATAAAATATTAATAAAGGCCCCCGGAGACGGTGCAAAAGTTTCATTTGAGACAAATATTTGTGTTTAAAATAAGCCGGGAAACGATACGATGGGGTTATACGTATTCGGAGTTCGGACGGAAACCGGGCGCCGTTCGGCACACGGAAACTTTTAATTTTCATGTTAAAACAGGACATTATTAACGAACTTACAGCACGGAATATTAATTAGGTATTTCAGTTTTAGTTTGCTTTATAATTCTTGGTCTTTATACCTGGCCAATAATCCGGTAAAGTATTTCAAGAACCACACGAATATACCGTGTAAAGGGTGCTCTAAAATCAATTGCTTTCTTTTGGATTTTAATATTGCCTAAAACGGTCTAGTAATAAAAGTTCAATTTAATTGATTCAGGACGATTAGACATGTACGGAATTGTTAGAATAATAACTAAATGCATTTAAAAAATGGTTTTTGAAAGGAACAAAATTACCAAAACAGTTTACCACTTCTTTGCAAATGCACATCCCTATATAATTTATCTCACTTATGCACGTGAGAATACACAAATTATAAATTAAATTACCCAGCTTTTACATAGCTATACACACACTGTGGAATGTCAAATTCACACTATCTCAAACTGAACTGAACCAAATGGTTTAAAACCACAAACTCAAATCTCCTAGCGGGAAAACCGACTAACTACAATAAAAACCTTACATTGAAAGCTATTAAAACCGAGTGCCTAGTGTAATGAAATATTAAAATAGTTGGTAGACGGTTTTCAAAGGCCCCCGGCGGATGAAAACAAATCAAATAGAGAGGGCCATCTCGTTAAAATTCTCTCACTAGTCACTACGCTGCTGAGTCGATTGTTACAGTTTTTCCGCTAGTGTAAACCTATTCGACACGTGACTGCATAGAAAAATAGAATTGTTGAATAACATAGATTTATTGATTTTATTTAATTTATACGAATAGAAAACTAACGTCAACGGGCCAAATTCTAAACTGTCAGTCAGTTTTTACATAGGTATTAATATGATTTAGGTAAACTCTAGTTAATATGGTCTAGGTGGTGTAGTTAGTGGGATCTAATTCAGAGTTTTATACTTTTCCAGGAATTCTCCGGTCCCTTGGTTATTTAAATTACACATATTATGTGATGAAATAAAAATAACTCGTAGTGATAGGATCAATAAACGTTATAAGAAAGTTGACCGATTTTGAATCAGCCTTTATTGCAATTGGCAAATGGTTGTGGAATAATAATAATTTTAATGCTTAACTATCTAGTAATATCACAAATTAACGTTACAAACGCATTGGCAGGATTTAAGATAAAATTCGACAGAAACTACCCTATTCTGCAGGGCTACCATTTAGCAAAAGGAAATAAAACTTGTATATTAATAAGAAAAAAGAGAAGGTTATTTTTCTTCCTATAGAGCACTGAAAGAGGATTGCCGTAAGACTGGTAGATATCATACAACCAATCATAAGATTTGGGATGCACTAGATTTGTCATGAGCAGCTGCCTGAATGAATGAATGAATGATATTTTATTCATGAAAATGTACGTTACACAATCTCAGAATAGTTACAATAAGATCTCAAATAAATGTTTACAACCGATTACATTTTACCGATAATATTGGTGTATCAATATTAAGTTCTTAAAAATAATAAAGACACAGTGAGAACATTAACATAAAATAGCAAAATTATAGCATAATGTTATCAATTAGATTAATTACAATTATTAAAAATTTAAAATGTTATTGTCCATAATATAATCCTTAATGTCATAGTAGAGTTTGTTCGTCAACAGATCAAAAATTTTATTTTTAAATATTGTCAATGGCTTATCGCGTATGCTATCAGGTAATTTATTAAATAGAGTTATTGCGGTGCAATATGCGCTTTTAGAATAGATTTTTAATTTCATTGGCGGTACACATATTTTGTTCTGAGCCAAATAGCTGACAAAATAATAGCGTTACATCGCAAGTCGCGACGTGTAGAAATGGAACAAATGTCAAAAAATGTATGCGATATCTATCGCTATTTTGACACTTATTGACGCTCAGCTGAGCGTTACTGAACGTCAAATCGCATACATTTTATATGAATTTTGTTCCATTTCTATACGTCGCGACGTAACGCTAGTTGTCACTTGGCTCAGGCGGCAGGTATGTGATGTGTCTGTTATTACAGAAGGATCGCTCTTATCTGGCTAGTATTTTTTATTATTATTTTTTTTAATAAATAAATATAAACGGGACATTTTACACATCGCAATCTAGCCCCAAAGTAAGCGATAGCTTGTGTTATGGGTACGAGATAATTGATAAATATACATACAAAATACTAATATACATAAATATAATATATTGAAAAACACCCAGACACTGGAAAACATTCATGCTCATCACACAAACATTTACCACTGGTGGGAATCGAACCCACGACCTCCGGCGCAGACAGCAGGTTCACTACCACTTCGCAATTCGGTCGTATTTGTCAGGACAGGCGTTTTTATATGAAGGGTTTTTTTTTAATCTGAGGGAAAACGTAGTTCCCATGGAACATGGACGAAGTTGCGAAGAAAAGCTCTAATTATTATAGAAAAAGAAGAGCTTGTGTCTAATTTGCAGCCGACAACCCTATCCAGACCCTGTTATTTGCTCTAAAACTATCGCGGGCTGATTGATACGGGCCGCAACAATGCGTGTTTGCTTTCAATTACAACCCAGCGTCGTACGACCATTGAGGAGGCGAGGAAGAATCCTATATCTCTAGATCCTGGTCTCAGCCGAGGCTTTTGTCAAAAGGCTCGTTCTAAAATTATGTATTTAACTCAGAAAAAAGTATCTGTAGTCAGAAAATGACTGATCTATGAACCCATAGCTCAAACCAGATAATCGGAACTAGAACGGATCTGGCTTAGGTTACAGGTAGGAAGGATTCAACTGAAAATTGAACCTTTACGCACGTAGGTACATGTTTTGAGCGTTCGAAATTCATTCGAATTCATGTGTGTTTGTCCGTTGGTTATCCACTCCTTCACACCGTAACTACTGAACCAATCTGGGTGAAATTTAGGATAGATGGTAAGATGGAGGACCCTGGTTTAATAAAAAGGCTTCCTTTCCTTTCCTATATGCAGTATTTTCGAAAAACCGAATTTCGCGTGGGCGGAGCCACGGGCATCATCTTATTAAAAATACTTTTAACCCCTAAAGGTAGCCTGCATGAATACAGATTACTCAATTCAACGTTACCTAACTGTCATGTAGATTTCCAGCTCATCAACTGTCTCACTTCTCTGTCTATCACAACAGGGAATTATTTCAACGCCACATTCACCATTATTTTTTAATAAAACAGCGCCGCATCTAACAATACATGGTAGTACAGTACAAAATGAGCAAATTATTTTAAATTTGGATCGCATCCACCCTCATTATCGTGTTCCCGATGAAATTAGTGATGGTAGGTGCCGCCCTCGAAGGCCCGCGTGGCGCGCGCGTGGCGTCAACACCGCCGCACGCACGCACCACGCCACGATATTAAAAGAATATGGTAATATCGTGGCGTGGCGGTGTGGCGTGTGGCATACGTGCCATATTGTTGGCCGCGAGAGATTGAAGCACTTAATGTCACTGATACGTACGATTTGTTTTGTTGAGCCAAAAATAATAAGTTGCAACACGGCAATGTTGTTTTTTGCAGACTGCGTATACACCTGCTAAATCTTATTATTCTTAAATCTGACTAATTTTTAGAGAAAAACACAAATAGTTGTAGGATGTCCACTGCTTGTAATCCAACGCGAGACAGCTAGACTATAATCCAAATCTCCAAAATATATTACATATTTATTTAATTTATATATATTTTTACCCACGACGGAACGGAGTACGGGTATATGAGTTTAGGGTGAGAGACCGTTTGTACATTACTCTATTAAAAAGATTTTATGTTTGTTTGTATGTTAAATTGTTCACAAAAACCAATAATGCAAAAATATTTTTGTTTGTTTGTTTGTTTGTTTGTTTGTTTGTTTGTTTGTGCACATCAATGTTCCCATTTATTTCAAAACGGCTTGACCGATTTAGATGCAGTTTTCTGTATAATGTTTGGTGTTCAGCGGCAATGGTTCTTAGATAGTTATTACGAACATCGATCACCAGGGGGCGCCATAAAATACATTTATATTGCAAACGAATGTTCCCATTTATTTCAAAAACGGCTTGACCGATTTAGATGAAGTTTTCTGTATAATGTTTGGTATTCATTGGCGATGGTTCTTAGATAGTTGTTACGAACATCGATCACCAGGGGGTGCCATAAAAAACATTTACAATGCAAACGAATGTTCTCAATTATTACAAAAACGACTGAACCGATTTGGATACAGTTTTGTATAAAATATTAGTGAGTTATTGGCAATGGTTCGTAGATAATTGTTCTTGTGATTGAACAGCAGGGGGCGCCACAATAAACGTCTCTTTATGACTTGGAAGGGATGATGCCTTCAAACGCTGCTAGAGGAGCTAATGGCTAGTTTGAAGATTAATTTTCATTTTTTAATAATAATATAATTTAAATTACATTAATCGAAAAACTGTAAAGCAAGTGGAAAATTAAAAAATTTTAAAACACCCACGACTTTTGCAGACTTGTAATTGAAAAAGGATTAAATAATTTTTTTGAAACTCCCCGACTAAAGGAAAGTAAGAACTAAGAACCTATCAATCAAAACACAGCAGCTCCGGCGGATTTTCTTGGATTTGTAATTATACTGATAGGTTCTTAGTTCTTACTTTCCTTTAGTCGGGGAGTTTCAAAAAAATTATTTAATCCTTTTTCAATTACAAGTCTGCAAAAGTCGTGGGTGTTTTAAAATTTTTTAATTTTCCACTTGTTATTTAAGTATATTAATACTATAAGTGCGAAAGTAACTCTGGTCTGTCTGTTACGCTTTCACGCCTTAACCACTGAACCAATTTTGTTAAAATTTGGTACAGAGATAGACTAGATCTTGGGAAATGACATAGGTTACCTTTATTTGCGAAAAGAGGCTTGAAAGGGATGAGCAGGGGATGAGAGTTTGTATGGAAGTTGGGCAGCGTTCTAAACCACATTGAATTTATCAGAGACTTGGCACTTGGCAGCGTAATTGTAATCTGCGTTTCGCTGCAAAGTTGGTTTCTTGGCAAGTTTAGGGTCGTTCTAATCCCGCAGGGATAAGGGCCGGCACGGGCTCGCTATCGCGTGCCGACAGACGCGCCGTCTTCGCATTTACCATTTACTTTTACATACACTTAATATTATATCAAATGTGTAGATATAAAGGAGATGTGAGGGGAAATCGACGGGCATCCCTCTGGTTTTGTGAATTACCTCAGATATCTCAGGCCCGGAAAATCTCCGAGTCCAATGTAGCTACTCGTACTAGAACTATCTACACATAATCGACATAGAATTTATGTAGTACGTGCTGATGGCAGGATGACAGTTCGTCGCGCCATATCTGCCTAAAAGTTACCTATTTGTAACTGAAATTTCAAAACATCCCTAAGATCTTTTCTTACGAAATTCCTTGTACCAAAGTGTTTATTAACAAATAGGAATGGCTTGATCTTCATTTGATTTCATTGCTTAAGGTAAAAAAAAGGTTTCTATTGGTGCGTTTGACATATTATAAAATGTAGCATATCAACGTAGCACTAGTACAAAGAGGTACTTACCTAGTCAAAAGTTTAATTTTATGTAACGATACCTGTAGCTGGATTCACGAAATAAAAATGAACAAACATTTAATTAAATGGAAGGCGATATCAACAAAAGGAAAAATTCATTAAAGTTCAAGTATTTGCGGAGCAGCATCCGCGACATCGCGAGCGAAGATAGCGTTTAATTTAGTAGGTATTTAATTTTCCTCTGCCCTGTTTTATTACACAAATTAACCCGTTTTTACTGCGCAAGGGGATACATAAATAATAAGTGGGGTTACGCCTACTCCTCCGTTTCTTCTCATCCTCGGAATTTATTATGTATTTGCTATTATATCGTAATCATTTCCTGGGATAATTTCCTTTCAAAAGCAAACATAAAACGCAGGCATTTATTTGATTTAAGTAAGTTTTAAGTAAAGAAGTAGTCTTTTATATTGATAAAAATATAGGTTATATCCTAGCAATTAAGACTGCAGCTTCCGTTTCTAATGTCCGGGGTTCGAGCCTTGGAACGTACCTCTAGCTTTTTAAAGTTTGTGACGCACACATGCTCAGGTGAAGTAAAACATTTTTAGGAAACCTAGTGCTTGCGAGTTTGAGAAAAAATTGAGCAGAAAAGTCTACATATTCTGCTGAATTAATAAAACGTCACCTACAATACTCGCAGTGCCAATCCGAAGTCGAAGTTCTTTCGGACTATTTGGTGGATTCTGTTGTGCAAAATCTCTAAACTAAACTTATTTAAAATAGTGCTATCCTTTTCCATAGTGAGCAGTTTGAAAAGGATAGCACTACTTTAAATTAGTTTACTTTCAGAAACGACCACAAATTATCCTCGCTAAAGTGAAATGAAAAATTATGCGTTGCATGATTTTTTTGCGTCTCGTGTCTTTCAATGTCGCGCCTAGCTCATTTTTGTTTTGTACCCAAGATTCCTTCTCTGCTCATCTTTCAGCTTTTACACTCGGCGCATAAAGCAACTTTGCGCCCTTGCATGGATTATCACTATGGGTGTTAGAATTGAGGACATTAAACTAAATATCACCACAATAAATTTGTCACTTAGGCAAATTGCAGTATGGCGATCAAGCTTGACCAGGGGTCTCGATAATCACAATGAGCAATAAATATAGAATAGAATTGAAACATTCACACCACTGACAAGCCCCTCGCGTGGTCGGTCCACCGTTACACAAATTGTAGGGTCAATCCTACACTTAAACGCAACACGTTTATTGATTAATTGCTATCATCATCATCAGCTCATTGCAGTCCGCTGCTGTCCAATGAGCCAAGTGACTAATATCGCGACGTTCGTTCGTTCGTTTCAGCCGACGGACGTCCACTGCTGGACAAAGGCCTCCTGCAATGCTTTCCAGCCCACACGGTCCTGCGCCATCGGCTGTCTAATCATCATTGCAGGGTTTTGCAATATCAAAATATAAAAATATCGCGACGTATAGAAATGGAACAAAATTCAAAGAATGTTTGGGATTTGACGATAGTTCGCATAATTTTTTTTTGAATTTTGTTCCATTTCTATAGGTATGTCGCAACGTAACGCTAACAAAAGTAATCATTAAAAAAAGCGTACCAAGTCGGACATATTTGTAAAAAAAAACTGTAAAAAAAGCACACTGGTTTAGAGCTCAAGTCTAAAGTTATTCTTTGGTAATTTTGTCCGAATATTCAATAAACTCCGGGCGGTTAATTAACCGTGGAGCACATTGTATATGTGGGGCATAATCTATTAAGAAATCATATGTAGGTACTTTATATTGAATAGGCATAATATTATATTCCTAAAAAGATATCTCTATAATATTACCAGCAGCGAGAGAAGAGATAGCACAGTTTAATTAGTAACAGAGCTTTATGTAGGAGTAGGTATAGAGGGGCTGCGTTGTTAATTAATTGGCAATGGGCGGAACTGAGTTAGGTGCTTGTATCTTCCATTATAATAATTATTCGTAATTAAGTTGATCGTAATTTTAATGTGAAAATTATGATGCAAATAAACTTTCTTTGTTAGGACTATAATGAAAAACCTATGTATTTTTTCTTTTAGGAAAATCTCGTGTAAGCTTTTATTTATCATTCTATCAATTTATGAAAGTTTTATCAATTTTTATATACTTAGCTACAGACTGACCCGAAAAAGCTGGTAGGTCTAATAAAAATTAAACATAAACAAACGTCAGACCTTACCAATAGGTAACCGAATATGCACAAAAAATTCCATAAAAACTGGTCTAGCCGTTCCAGACTAGTTTTGTTACAAACACGAAAACTTTAATATATTATATTAATAATTAGATTTAAAAAGACGTAGTACCTAATGAAAGTATAGTTAATTAGTTAGGTGTGCCAATACGAGAAAAAGACCTCCGTGTGATTCCCAATTTTCCTGTATCACAGCTTAATACGCAACAATCAAACACAGAATTGATAGAGGTTTATTTATTTTTTATGGTCCACCAAATCCGCACAAGTGGGGGTGTATAGTTAATGAGATGCGGCGTAGAGTGTAGACAGACCCTCGCTCCTTGGGGAGTCGACGGTCTTTGGGTGTTTTTTGATTCGACGCGGGTATTTGTCGAGAGAGCAAGTTTATTGCAATTTGTTAGCAGCAAGGGGTGTGTGACTTTGTTTTGAGAATTTTATGTTTCCATACATTGATTGTGTTCCATTGACCTCTATATAGAGACAGGGCGAACCACGCGAAAAAATGTCGCCAGTTCAATGGGGAAATGTCCCCATTGTACGCGCACTATTGTCTATGCCGCGGTCCCCGCCTCAGCTCACGACGCTCCGCACGCACGTTTCCATGGAGACGGTTCCCGCCATTTTAGTAAGTACGCTTAGTAGCGAGAGAATAGTGGAAAATTTAACTCTAAAAGATAAAAATGCCTAATTGTGCGATAAAAGACTGCAAAAATTACACCAAGAAATTTAAAAAGAAGCATTGGATAACGTATCACGGGTAAGTAACATCAAGAAATATTACATGAGTTAGATGGGATTTAATTATTATGAACGTATACGTACATTTCCTTGTATGAAAAAGGCTTTGGCAAAATGTTCGAACAGGCCTATCCTTAGTAATGATCAATGTTGTGTTCCCATTTTCGGTTGAGAAGGAGAATTTTATTAAAATTGGATTCGACAATGTTGGTGGCAAGGGGTGTGATGCCCATATCCTGAGTTTTCTTATCAGTGGTGTGTGTGACTTTGTGTTGAAAATGTTATATTTTCGTATATTGATTGTCTTCCACTTGCGATCGTTTGCTCGTGTTTTTAATAAAAAGTCTTAAGGATGCAGGTTCTTCTTATACTAGCAATAGCTAAGCAAATAATACACTCTTTTGCAAAAAAACGGGCACTTAAGCAAAGATCTATTTTATAGTTACTATTAGTTTGTTTGACAATTTTAGGTATTGTTATCCTCAGAATTTTATAAATTAATTAGGAAGGAATAGTTTTTATCATAACATTTTGATTAAATTATTTTGATTAGAAATAATGTTTAAGCTCAAAACACTATTATCTCTAAATAAAAATGAAACGCGTTAATTTCTTTGTTTTTCTTGAATACATTAAAAGCAGAGAGTTAGTATTGAGTGTGAGTTGTGACCCCCCTCTTGCTGAAAACACAGCTTGCATGCTAGCGAGTATATCTTTTATGGTTTATTAATTAAGGTTTATTATTAATAAAAATTGAGTTTTCGCCAAGAGCGGCTAAAGCGGGTTGTGCATAAGGAATTAGAACTTCTGTTATGTATCGGTGTCCAGTCAGTGTACCGTTTTCGATGAAGACTAACTTCGTACGATCCATAGAATTTATGCCTGCCCAAAACATAACAGAGCCCCCTCCATAAGGTGTGATTTCCTCAAAATATGCCTCTGCAAAGCGTTCTCCTCGTCTACGTAGCACTCGCCGACGTCGGTCTTCACCATGCAGAGATATCCTGGCTTCATCTGTGAACAAAACCCTATCCCAGTCTTCATGAGTCCATGACACACAATTTCGAGCGAAGCTAAGCCTGGCAACTCGATGTCCACGGAGTAATTTAGGGCCGCGTGCCGGGCGATGACTGTGTATATTAGCAGCGAGAAGCCTCCTCCTGACCGTCCATAGACTAATTTGCACATTTCTTACTTCTTCGAGGCTGTTCTTGAGGGTCACATAAGAATATTTGCGATTTCTCAAAGCTTGACTAACTAGAAAACGATCATCCCGTGGTGGTTCGGTACATGTCTTTCGGCCCGAAACCAGGCCTTCTCTTGACGGAACCGGTCTCTTGATAGCGCTGCCAGGTCCTTTGAACTGTCGACCGACTCACATTAAGCCTCTGAGCCACGAAGCATTGACTGCAACCTTCTTCAAGCAGCGCAATAATTTTGCTCGATTTTATCACTTTATCTACCATTTTCGAGATTGCTAAACAGCAATAACAATACTTTTAAATGTCAAGGACATCAGATAATTTAATAAAAATTGACGAAAAGTTAATTAGAGTCGATATTAACTATAGGGAATTTGCGCCACAAAATGTAGTTAAAAGTTGTTTTCTTTGAAAACCAGGCTCAGTCAAAATTTTGAATTTGGAATGTACTTTTATAAACATTATGGCACTTTTATAACTGGCCAGTAACATGTTCAATGATTAAAACCTTTTTGGTATTTTATTTTTTTCAGCCAGGAAGAAAATCGAAACCGCCCGTTTTTTTTGCAAATGAGTTTATATTGACTGTTAAAACTGTAAAAACTTAATGTAACATAACAGCACTCTATGACTCTATAACACCTATTATTATCGTTTAGGTAGCGCAAGCGACATTCCGAAGTCCGGACGGTATTTAGGACGAGCGCACACCTGCATAAACATTCCCGGTGAATAAGTAATTAAAAAAATTCCTCCCAACAGACGTCACGTGATATACGTTAACGTTACGGGTACATTTCTGAACTGTTGTGACAGCGAGGCGTGTATTGTTTGTTTTGAATGGAAATCTTGATGATGAAATTGCTACGGCACTTGAGCGTTTGTACTCGAGAGTCGAGACTATTATCAACCACTGGCTGGCCCGTCAAACGTTGTTTTGCCATATCATAATCTTAATTTTTTTCTTTAATTTATCGCTTAGGGGCAGGTATGATATCAATTGCACAAAATAAATCATAAAAATCTGTCAAGCCGTTTCAGAGGCGTTTTGTTTCAAATATTTTGAGAGATTTTTTAATGTTGCTTGTTCCATATTGAGCCAAAGTAAATAAATTTGTATTTGTAATATAGGAAATGCAGGTCTTGACAAATGAGCTCAGGGGCTTCCAATTTTTGAAAACCACTGAGTTACAGCAAGGGGGCCTTCGTTGTAACTTGTAATATCAGGAATGGGATCGATGAGTTTTTCGTGGCTCACTGCAAATTTATGCATTGTATGTTTATGGTTGTATATCTACTCTTATATTATTATCTATTCGCGAACCAAAGTTATCTGGCACGCTTGCCTCGCGATCATATTTGCTCGCTGAACGAACATGCGTGCGCTAAAAAAACAACCACCTCTGTGAATTGTGACAGAAAAATAATGTGTGCTGTACTGAATTAGATGTTTGGTCATTACTCATTAATTATAACATGCAAGTAAGAGCCTGCCCACATCTGATTGAAATACGGTTAAAACCGTCTTTATACAACTGGTCTCGGATCTCTTATGAATCGGGTCACAAAATAGCTGCAAAATCACTCTAGGTATTGGTAGGTAGGAATTTCAGGGACAGCATATACTAGCAGGGGGCTTACCTTACGTGACGGCTTCTCAAGCCACGTTAGAAAACTTGGTTTCGAGAAAAAGTGTCACCAGTTAACCGGTGCCAAAGATGTTTGTTTTGCCACCGACAGAGTCAGTAGTACCTAAGCCGACAGCAGTACTGTCTACAGACCACGGTCCCTGACACAGATTACTACCTTGTCAATAGTCTGAACGCACGTTTCCATGGAGACGATTTCCGCCATATTGTGGCGAGTAGTGACAAATGTTGACAGACGGCTATTTTCTTGTATAAAAATTGGTTGCCTGTAAAGTTGGTTTACTGACGATAGTTGAACGTGACAACGTCTTCTTTGTCGCTCGTTCCGCGCTCGCGAGGTAATGCCGGTAACGCCGCATGAGCGAGGTAACGCCGGTAGCGCCGGATGAGTCATGTTTTTTCGTGCGTGCAACCGGCTCTATCGATTTATAAGACGTTGTCACGTCAAAAGGTTTGTGAATTGTGATGTTGAAAGAAAAAATGTTCTGATGACCATATCCTTAGATTCATTATCGGTGTTTCAAATACTCTGTGTATAGCTTTGAGAGGTACAATGGAATGAATATCCACCGAGCTAAGCGTATTCACAACACGGCATGGTCAGCGTCGATGTTTGTCCGCGACTGTCGGGCGCACGCAGGCCGGAAAAGCAAACATGCATTGGATTTTCGATCCATAAACACTATTCGGTGCTCCAGTTTTCGATGGCTTTAGTATTGGACACACAGGGGTCTGTTCAAGCGCAAATTCAGAAGTTGACAAGGCATCCACAACAATATAATATGATGCCCCAGAGGCAAGACTTTATGTTTAGGTACTTGGTGGTTGGTTGGTTTAATCGTGAGACATTCAAAAACATCAAAAAGTTGCTAGGTATAACCTACGTGGCACATAAAATCGGTGTTACCTACAGTTGTAAAAGGATTAATTTGTACCTTTTCCATGAAATAGAGATGAGAACTACTTATGTGTGAACTTACTATTTAATAACGATGTCAAGTTAGCTGTTAGGTTGACAAATTGTTGTTGTTAATGATTTTATCATTAAAAAATTTGACTATTTAACCTTATGTTAAAACGATACAAATTTACTAATTGGTCTAAGAACCGTTATTCTGCGCTAAATCCTAGAAATAAACATCTTTTATTGGGAGAATGAACAATTCAGGATTAAGTGAAATTAATAGATAATAAAACAGTTGCAGCGTTTATTTATTATCTTTTGTATAAAAAGTAAAGCAAGGTTTTATTACGTCTAATGCGTAGGACAGTGTACATTTTATGTTTATATTTATGTTGTATATTGAGTAATTACTAGGTACGAATAGAGTCAGTAGAGTTCATATTAAAATGATAAATCGCTAGCTAATGTATTTCTGATGTTTTATGTTGGTAAATACATTTGTTGTGATTTGATAATATCGGAAATCGGAATCAGATTATGTCAAAATAATGTGAATTTTGCACGTAGGTATTCGTAGATTCCTATTGAGCTTTTATGGAGTTATCAATGTATGTATTTTTTAAAAGGTAGGTATTTTAGGAAAAGAACGTTATCGGTAACGATGTAATTGTTTTTAAAATATTAGGTCAACTAGTGCTAATCTAGAATGTTTCATTTTATACTAGCTGACCCGCCAATTATTGTTTTGCCATTAGGGATATGAAAAATATAAGCTATTATAACCTATTCCTGAGGTTGTAAGCTATTTTTTTCTTAACAATTAGGTACTTACCTACTCGTAGATAGTGAGTGAGTTCAAGTTATTAAATGAATAAAGAAGTTTTTCTTTGCGTAATCCATAATCTGTATTCTGTACCTACCAATCCATCAATAGTACCTAGTACCTACTCGTACTGACGTCTACCTACTTACTTTTATTACTTTATTTCGTCCGACGAGTCTAGACATCCCGTAGCATCGCTTCAGTAGACTTTTTTCATTAAACTTGATGGCATATCGTGAAGCTCGCTTTATAAGACGCCTCGTTTCATCTCGTGAAATTAAGTTTCAAATATTAAATTCACTTTATAGGGAAGATACTCCTCCGAGACGCTTCTTCTTTTACAAATTTACGTATAAAATAGATGTCCGGAACATCGTTTTAACCCAGCTTAGTTATTTTTATCTAACATTTGTAATATGTGTTATGTATCTACTTATTCTTGTACAGCATGTACCTGGAACTTAAATAAAACATCATTCAATTTAAAGCTCACGTCACCTATTAATCATTTACCACATCGTCATACCTATATAGACATTTCGAGTTACAGAGCGATGTTACGAAGCAACGCTTAGGAGTTATTTACCATTTCCTTGTTCGATAACATTTCCGGATGCATTTTCGCTTACGATCATTTAGTACTGAACTTGTAGTGAGAAAACAAAACTAGGTACATACATATTATAGTCAGCGCAAAATCTCGCTGCCTGCGGTACAATAAAATGGGGAATTAGGAAAACGCCTGTTGCCGTAAAGACCGTAAGACCGCAAGTGTAACAGAGAGCGCAGCAGGCGGCCCGTTTCATTATTTTATTGCAATACAGGCAGCCAGATATTGCGCCGGCTACAGATAGGTTAGGTAAATAAAGAATCAGTGCAATAAAACAATAAACAATTAGGAGGGTGCGCCCTCATTGTGCCAACGCAACGGAATCACCAGCTCGCGAAATAGCAGGGGGATTATCTTCTATTAGCAAGCCTAGCGCGATGCTCGCTGGAGGGGTGGAAATGCTGTATAAATTAAGCTTTACCTTTATTATTTTTTTTTAGCAAAACGCAGATAGTTTGATACCTCCGACCAGATGGACTGACGACGTTAAAAGAGTCGCGGGAAGGCGCTGGATACAAATGGCGCAGGACCGTGCGGCCTGGAACGCATTACAGGAGGCCTTTGTCCAGAATAATTTTGTAAATTGGTCCACGCATCTTCGAGTAATCTGGAACATATTTACATTAAAAAAAAGATTCCGACGAATTGAGAACCTCCTCCTTTTTTGAAGTCGGTTAAAAATACGACCGAGTTACGACCTACTGTCAGACCTACCAAACATACACAGACATGACATTCGGTCGAGTCGTTTTCGTGGAGTTTGGTGACAAAAATTAAAAACACCAAAGAGTAACAGGTGCGTGCCTGGAGAGTGGAGATTCAAACCCCGACCCCCTATGAGGAGTTAGAAGTACGAACCGCTGAGCGTAAGCTGTCACTGCTTAAGGGGATTCATTGAATTTATTTTTGTCTTTCTCACTCTCACGGATACGTTGGTAGGTGCGACATGCAGCGTCGCGGAAGAATATAACAGAAAAACGACCTTTTACCTAATTACTCAAAAACTAAACCAGTTATCAAAAATCGGTTGTCAGTGTTTTTGAATTATGTTATTACCGACACAATAAAACAAAAATTACAATTACATCAATTGCAGTTTCCGATATATAACAGGAAAACTGAGATTTTGGAGCAACTTTTGGGAGAACTTTCTATCGAGAAAATTTTATCCAATTGTGTTTCTGCTTCTTAGCGATTTTAGATTAAAGACCTAAAATACATGACTTATAGTTTTTACGTAAAACTTCACTCAAAATCACCTAAATACGGCTTGTAGGCCGTTAAATGTGAAATATAAAATTATATTAAATTTTTATAGCACTAATACACATCAGTTAGGGCCGGCAATAACATTTATCGGCGGCTTATGCCTGTAAGCGCTGCGACACACTTGCGCCCCGCTTCGCTCTCCGCTCACAATATATCACTAATCGCTCGACAAAAGAACGGTTTAGATATAAATACAAATCGTGTTGTTTTCGGTCGCGCGGCGCGCCCCGTCGCTTTGCTAGCCCTCTTTGTAAAGCAGATGATACACTGGTCGTGAAACACATGCTGCACAGTTTTTTTTAATTACTAGCTGATGCGGCAAGTGTTGTTTTGCCATATAGGGGTATGAAAAATCTATTCGCAGATCTACCGAATGCAGAAAAAAAATCATTTAAATTGGTCAAGCCGTTTTGGAGCAGTTTGGTTATAAGACACTGTGACATGAGAATTTTATAAATTAGAGAAGAAAGATAGTACCTATAAACTCTTACTTATTTAAACATCTTCACGGAACCTTACGTTTTATTCGTAGTTATACGAGTTTTTTCCTGACAACTTTTTAATGTACCTACTTGGAAATGGGTAATTTATTTCTCGTACCTACTGAAGAAATTACCCAATTCGAAATTACAACATGCCATATAGATTCATGTGATGCGAGGGCCTACCTTTAGCAAAATAAAGTATACTCTCCTAAGTGTCCTTTGCTGTAGATATGACCTATTCCTGTATTTGTCTCATAATCTTCCCCTCGCCATAGTTATTTCTTGATAATCCTTTTTTATTTGAGTATAATTACCTCATTTTTCTATTATTTTAAATATCCCGACCTATATACATATATTCCTTCGGAATGTTTATAGTAAACAATAAACAATAATTGATACTATGAATCTTCAAAGGTAAACTTTTATTTCGCACATTCCGTGAGCTTTCCACAGCGCATGAATTGCACCAAGGAGGTCGTCAGCGTTTATTGAAACGTTGGCGACTATCTAACCACCAAGATCAGCAAGTCTACAACACTCTTTACACCATAAACACCCTCGCATCCCAGCGAGGGCGTGAGTGCAGAGATTTTTATTGTTCGCATCTGATCGCGCGATCACGAGCCGCGTCGGATTATTGCGAGGCCCGAATAAATTATCGCTCTTTTATTGGGGGCCATTGGGGTCCATTGGACCCTGTAGAGCTGGGGCATGCGGGGACTAGTGGAAAACCGCCCTTTGATGCTGCAAATTGTTTTATTCAATTACAGTTTTAGCTAAAAAAACAATGACATCTGTTTAAATAGTGTAACTTATTTTAGAATCCGGTGCAAGTTTAGTTTTCAACGCGAGTGAGTTGGATAAAAAATCCGCGTAATGGGATTTATGTATTTCAATAGATAGAGGTCCAATGTCCTAAGAGTTTTCGCAGGACAGAATATGATATCTCTTCGTTGTCTGTTACAGTGGCGTTAATATCAAAGTAGGAAATGGCTTAATTATAATAGCTTATAGTCAGTAGGTATAAAGAGTTAGATATACGTTCAGGAACTATATTTTAATTGATTTCCCCTTCACCGTTTTACCATAGAACTGTAAAGCATTGTAGAGGTTAAACCATAACATACGAGTATAGTTGCGTACCAAAGACACGTACGAAGCGGTTTGATTCCTCGTTCCTGTTACGAACTGAAGGGAAATGTTTAAACTAAAAATGTATCGCTCCACCTAATACTTTATCATCATCACTTTTCATCAGATGTGATTATTTATCCTATACCTTTAAACGAGCAATTCTTGTATATATATATATATTTCTATATAATCTGAATCTCGGAAACGGCTCGAACGATTTTCATGAAATTTAGTATACAGGGGGTTTTGGGGGCGATAAATCGATCTAGCTAGGATTCACTTTTAGAAAATGTCGATTTTACCAAAAAAAAATATGAACCCTGCTGCCATCTATTGGCAACCGAGCAAAGCTCGGTCACCCAGATATTTGTATATTAAAAAAATACAAACTTCTGAGTAGTTTAATTTACCTACTCATAGTAAGATCACGTACCTACCACCTGCACTGATTTTTCAGTGTTATGAGTGTTTGTGGCAATTGCAACTAAACGTTACTTATTGGTTTCGCGTAAAGAAGCATGCAGCTTTAGAGTTCTCCAAAAAGTTCTCAAAAGGTGGCGAATCCTGCAAACCTTCAGCTGGCCACCGTGAAGGCCATTCCTAAGTCCACCTCATTCTCAGAGAATCGAACTCTAAAGTGAGTAAAATGGGTGATATAGCCTACATACTTCCCTCGGAGACTAAAAATCTGGTATACAGACCATAGGTAATAAATATTTACAACTATTTATAGCTTCTTAATTGCTCATACTACCATAACCCATTGTCATTACAAAAATAATTACATTGCAGTTCAGAAGCTACATTATTAGAGGCAACCAGAGCGAAAGAATAAATATAAAACTGAGCGCACACTGCAGAATTTCACGCGCAACTAAATCAATTATGATGTGTATCACAACATGCGCGGGAGTCGATCCGAGGGGCCGCACAATGCTTGTCAGCTAAACGCCTGCGGTGTAGCGGCTTATTTGTTATACAGGCTGTACCAAATATCTACCAAAATTATTTTATAATCCCTAATATATAAAATTCTCTCGACATATATAGATAGATAAACACTTTATTGCACACCACAGAATAAAAATATAAAAAAAGAAGAAATAATGAAAACACAAACTTGGCGGCCTTAACGCTACATAGCATAACATAGCGATTTCTTCCAGGCAACCAATGGCATGAAGGAATATTTTACATTGGATACGAGGTAGGTGGTGCCAGAATAAATAAATGTAATAAACTACTTAAAATAAATTACTTATACTAAATATAACAACGATAAAACTACAACAAAAAAAGTGTTATAGTGTTTGTAACACCTCTGAAACGGCATGAACGATTTTTGTGAGGTTTTTCTTGTATTTATCCTATAGGTTTGAGTATAGAACGTAAACCCTTTGTGAGAAATAATTTATATGGCCAAAAATCTTTTTCCGGGTCAGCTAGTATCAATAAAAATATACTTACAATATTTTCATGTTTATTACCAAACATAATCTGATAACCCGAGATTTAAACCTGTGTTTCAAATCTTCCAAACGTGACCATTGCCACTAATTATTAAATTCAGTATAATATTTTGTAACTAAAGGTATTTCTATTTAGTAGGAAGTAAATTACCTAGCTATTTTTGTATCAGCAGAACCTCAAAGTAGATAGTTAGTTTAAATTGGTACAGTAACTGAACCGACTGTACTAATTTTTACTTAATGTCATGTTTTGTCCAACAATAATGTCCAAAATTCCTGTAAGTTTGCGCTAAATGTCTGCTATACGTACTTCAATAAAAATGGTAGGTTTTCTATAATATGGTATAAGGCTAAGAGCAGCCTGTATACTCGCAAAGCTAGCCCCGGAGCTATGCGTACGCTAATACGACGAATTGACTGACAGACAGTTAATAAAAGCCGTAATATCGTAATATCGGCCATATGCCGCCACCCTTTACACAGAACATTGCATTTTATTAATGTTTTGCACTGATTTACGGATACTTACTCGTACTTGCTAACCTAATATACATTTTGTCTTCGCAAATGAATATTCGCGGGACGGAGCAGCCGCGTTCACACTGATTTACTTAAATTTCGGGGAAATTATTACTTTACACGATTGTTAGAAGGCCTAAAAATAAAACTCTCAATAAAAGTTATTGTAATTTTTATGTACTGTTTTTATATTTATTCATTAAAAAGCTTGCGCCGTTTTGCAGACAATTTTAAAGGAACGACAAAATTATCTTTTTGGGATTTTAAAGGAACGACAAAATAATCTTTTTGGGATTTTTTCTGAAAGAGGCCTTGAGAAAATTCATTTTGTTGTCAATAACGACCCCTTAATAAAACCCTTATTTTCCGTTACATATTTTTTTCTGTAAGGATTAGATGATCAGTTATTTAAATAATTTGACATAAACATCATAAAAAAGAGTCAGTTTGCCATCTCTTCCAGCCTAATCCTTAAACTTATCACTTACTAACAACCATTTTTTATGATTCACTATTGGCCAGTTGAGTGAGATTGGTTTGGTCATAATATCTAGCCCAATATGTTGGCCGAGTACGGTTTGGCGTGAATAAGTATACTTTTGAAAACATTATAAAGATCTACGACGTTACCTTTTTTAAATTGTTCAAGTAGTTCCTGAGATTAGTGCGTTCAAACAAATAAAGAAATTATTCAGCTTTATAATATTAGAAGATTAGATAGATTGACCAATAGTAATGAAAAAAATTGGTTGCCTGTAAAGTCGGTTTACTGACGATAGTTGAACGTGACAACATCTTCTTTGTCGCTCGTTCCGCGCTCGCGAGATAACGCCGGTAACGCCGCATGAGCGAGGTAACGCCGGTAACGCCGGATGAGTCATGTTTTTTCGTGCGTGCAACCGGCTCCATCGATTTATAAGACGTTGTCACGTCAAAAATGACTAGTCTACTACAAAGATTACAAAAAAAAATTGGTTGCCAGTAAAGTCGGTTTACTGACGATAGTTGAACGTGACAACGTCTTCTTTGTCGCTCGTTCCGCGCTCGCGAGGTAACGCCGCATGAGCGAGGTAACGCCGGTAACGCCGGATGAGTCATGTTTTTTCGTGCGTGCAACCGGCTCTTTCGATTTATAAGACGTTGTCACGTCAAAAAATTGGTTGCCTGTAAAGTCGGTTTACTGACGATAGTTGAACGTGACAACGTCTTCTTTGTCGCTCGTTCCGCGCTCGCGAGGTAACGCCGGTAACGCCGCATGAGCGAGGTAGGTAAAAAAAGACAGAACCATATTATTATGATAATATAACGTGTTATTTGTCTCAACTATTTATTTATTGCGGGGCCAAGCAATAAACAGGGCAATTCTCCGGGGCCGCGCGGTCCCAGGGCGGCGCGGTCACGCCAGGGGGCGCACGCGGCGCTGCCCCGCGGGGACCACTTGAGCCCTAAAGCTAGACATGGCTTATTTACATTGCCACTAATTATTTTTATCGTGGCAGCCCCCTCTATTTCATTGCGTCGCTTATCTGTCAAATAGGCATGTTAAAAAAATTAAACGAAAAATATGGGACATGAAAAATGTTGACATGAAACTTAAAAATAATTCCTGGTCTCAATGGTCCTATTATCATTAATTTTCCCGAGACTATAAAGTAGCTCATTGCCGCGCTTTCATCTATAATATTATGTCTGTGCAAAAAAACACGTTAATCCGTTGCTCTGTTGTGGCTTGTGGCGTTATTGAAAGACAAACAAACGACAAACCAACAAACTCACTTTCACATTTTTATAGGTATGTATTAAGTATATGTATTTTTATATGTACTAACTAATACATATAAAAATGATTTGAATTGACAAACTTAAAGTTATTCCATCTCTGTCTAATATAGGCTAGCAGACTTTTGTTGCAGGTTTGCCGATGTTGTAGGCAATAGAGACTGCTACACAGGAAAATATACGGTTATAAATGAGGAAGTAACTGAAGTTAACAACTCAAAGCCTAACTACGCTGTAAACCTATCTTCCTGTAAGTAAAAGAGTGGACGTAGTTACAATAAGGCAGTTCCCAATGTTCTACCTATCCATGGTTTGCCCTACAGCCTACTAGAGATAGAAATTTGACATAGCTTATGCCACATTGATATCTCTAGTAGGGCAAACCATGGATAGGTAGAATATTGGGAACCGACATTATTTCGTTGTGTTGGTAGATTGAATTCTATGAAGACATTGCAATTGGCGTAACCCACGATTGGTAGCAATTACCCAGTTCAGACGACATAAACTTCCGCGCAGTAATTCGGTACAGAGGGGCTAGTACAGGCTGTACGTTCTTGTACGAATTTCGTGTCGATTCGAATCGCACAAACGAATCGAATTCCTCCATACATTTACAGCCAGCGACATCTACGGACAGTCGCTGACATGCGGCGTATGTATGTATGTTAGATTCGTTTGTGCGATGCGAGTGGACTCGAAATTCGTACAGAAACCTGTACTAACCGCTCTGCACAGAACAGCGACAGGTGCCGGGTGGGGGAGCCGCGGCTAATAGTTCAAAATTCAAAGTTGTACTCAAACAGGTCGAGCAAACACTACACCATCTGGCGACGTTTGTTCAATACGCCGCACTTTACCTACTTATACTTACCCGCTCATGACGTAGACTAGTTAAATTATATTTCTTTTGTAATATCTTTGCCTGATCTGATGACTGTTTTGCTTTGTAATTAATTATTTTTTCTTATCTTAAATATTCGTAGCAGCTTGGCTCTACAACGCCTACGTCGCGCTACGGTCTATCTACCTCTACGGATATTCATATCTACGGTGAACTATGTTACGAGTGACGAGACTTACTTCAACAAACAAGTTGTAATTTTAAAAATAAGTACATGAAACCAATACAGTTTTTCGTCGTTGTCTCACTCTTTCAAATGATACCCAAATTCAATATTAAGTGGAACGCAATGCCCAGTGGCCTGATTCTGTATCGTTAGTCAGCAACTCGCTATAAGAAAACGGAGGCAAAAATACCAACTTAGGTTGATATAATATGGTATTATGTCAACATACCATGCAAGTTGCTAACTTGTGCAAAAATAATATGAAAAAAGGATTTTTGCCGCCCAGCGTGAGTTGCTAACTAATGATACACAATCAACTGCACAGGTCAGATGGAGTGCGTCCCAAATTTTTACTTTCCAACATCACATGAGACACTGCATTGCGCTTATCATCCTAAGATATCAGTTCAAGTCTCATTTTGCCCAGTAATCAGGTCGGCGTACAGCGTCCTTCAAACCGAAACAGTAATACGTTATTAGTGTTTTACGGTAGAATACTAGACCCTGCGGTGGTATCTAGCAAAAGGAACTTCGCAAGACTTCAGATAAATTAACCATGATAGTAAAATATCCATGTAATATGCTTGATCTAATTAAGTGTGCGTGTGTAATCTGGAGGGTAATACTTGACAACTTCGAAGAGCGCCGGGTGCAAAACATTGGCGAATTTATACCTGTCAAGCCACATGCCCACTATTCGTACCAGAAGTCAAACACTGAAGCCTGCGCGTGTTTCATAAAAGGCAATTAAGTATTTACCCAGTAACATATTGTACAATTTTGCGTGCAAATTCGATTTTAATTACGTCGTGTAGTATTTACAAAAGTGTTTATCAAATAAATGGCAAAATCTTTCACAACTAATGTTATAAAGAGGAAAGTTTGTCATGGTACAATTTACCGACATTTTATTCGTATTACATACAACACCGACACATAGTGTCTGTACCTAGTAGGTAAATTGTAGCCTGGATTAACATATTATAGCGTAGGACTGGTGACCCCAGCGTTCGGACCATCGGTTCTATTATAGCTATGTCCCCATAGGGCCCATTGCTTCTACAACTTGGCAATACGTTGGGCTTTGTTGATAACTCTGGTTTGTCTACGGATTTCCTCATTTCCGATTTCATCACGTAGAGACAATTCGAGCATAGATTATTCTCTCATTGCCCGCTGAGTGACTCTGAGCATTCTTATGAGGCCCATAGTCAATGACCATGTCTCGGATCCGTATGTCATCACTAGCAACATGCATTGGACAACTACAGGGCAGTAGGGACCAATACTTACCTTTACTAAAAAAGGTATTTATCCCGTAGGCAGACCTGATATAAGGCAAATCAATGCTGGATATAAAATTGAAAAAATTGTTTTCAATTTTATTATTTAATTACCTCAAAAAGGGTATAATTAAAATACTAAAGCTTTCGTCATACAGGTTCACAAACACCGTAATGAATTCCGAAGGTGACAATTAAAATTATCCGTCCAGCGTAAATCAACGTGGAGTGGAGCTCGACATTAGCCCCTATTAAACTTTACACAACCTTTATAATTGCCTGCGCTATCCACTGTCCATTAGATAACGCTTAGCTGCTGCAAGCTGTAAGCTGAAGCGACTACATTATTTTTTTTAATTCTTACCACAATTAATAGAATTTAAAAAAATCAAGTAAGTACACATATCCCATATGATATTTCTTTGTAGGTATGTATATTTGTTTTTCTGTTACGCTCAAAGATTATTGCTGTAATGCGTTGTGGTCATAGTATGACAGAAACGACTGACTGAAATTCACTGTGTGGTCTTTTTGTGATTGTCACAACGAGTCTTACGCTTTTTCATAAAATTGTTGCAATGTTATATTGTACTGTGATCACAACGCGTTGTGATTTGTGTGTTCCTTGGCTCTTTGAACATTTTCATTGTACGTATACAAATATGTACATATACTCGTAGTATCAAACAATTTATTATCCAGTTACCTAATGCATATTGAATTGTGCTTAAAATTCTAACTTAAACAAAAATCTCACTAAAGCCATTGCAACGACGCATTGAAAAGAAAGAACAAGCCATTTACTAATCATTAAGGTACAAAAAAAATGGAAAATTAGGCATTTGTTATACACCAGAACAGGTACACCGCAAAACACACACGAAAATTAATGATAATGTTAAATGTTAAACCACCATTATAAAACTTTTAAATAATTCGTATCTCAAAAAGTCGCTTCCAGCTTGTATTTTAGGTGGCGACTGGCGACCCAAAGAGGCCGCACGCGATATTCGAAATTGCCGACATAAGCTAGATAAGGATCGCGACACATGGAAAGCTTGTAGAGGCTCATTTATGTGCTTCGCCGTACGAAGCCGCGCTGTATATCTATTGCCTGTAGCTATGAACTGCTATGTGGGTGTACACTGTACAGGGGTGGATATTTACATCCCCAGCTATACGAATTTTCAATGTATTAGTAGGTTGCTGCTTCGATAACATACTTACCTATACTGACTTAGGGATTTTGTGGGTAGAGACATAGCCGCACACTTATCTCCCAAGTAGCTGCTATAGTAAAATCGGGAGAGAAATAATATCTAGAGAAAAAAATCAATTTAGGTAGTAGGTACACTATCAATTTAGGTATTACACAATTTAGTGTTCTGTGGTATTACTAAATATTGTCTGAGTCTTCTTCACCGAATATCTATTCATTATGTACGTTTTAGAGTTCTAGATTACTAGGTACTACTATTTCAGTGTCGGGACACACCTGTGTAACTTTCGGTCGCTGAAAGTTTGGCGATTGGGTAATCAGTTGTTCGAGTAATATTCGGTCAGTAGGTATGACACATTTAACGCCAACCATAGATAAACGGATATTCAGCTGCCAACTTTCCAATTACGTAAATTACGTATAGGTAAGGAACATTTTTTTTTACAAAACCCGCAGGAATCCTCGATCCACGCTATACAGGTATAATCTGTTCAAGTTCCGCATTTCAGTAAAATCGGTTCAGTAGTTGTGGCGTGAAGAGTAATAAACAACCAACTTAGTATCTCCATACAAACTTCGCCTTTTTATAGTAAAGTGTGTATTGTGTTATGTGTAAAATAGGTAATTGTCGTAACTACTCCTATCACTAGCTTTAGACAGGCTTAGTAGGAGGAAACAGAGAAAGGAGGATACTATTTATTTCAATCTTAATAATATTTACCTATATAAAAACAAGCGAAAATCGTTCACGAAACCTTTATTTCAATGTTCAAATAATCTTCCGTGGGTACCTATCGTTAAATCCCAGGCCCGCATATAAAAGTAGGCAGTCTATACATAATTCATTATTATTGTTTCAGCCATCTCCAGGATTATGAAGACATGATGAAGAGGGCCTCGCCTGAATCTCAATAACGCTGTAAAGGGCTCTTCAGTAGACTGTGCGCTACCACTGTGCCACAGACCAATGAAATATCACAGAGACAACGCAAACATTAAATATCCAAATACATCATTAATTATTGGTGTATTCCAGAAAAAAATACGTACTTTGTTTACTTAGGTACACTTAATATATAATTTACCAATTTGTAAATTTTCTAAACCCTGAAAGCACTTGATTGAATTCCTAAAACATTGGCGGGTATAGCTCGAAGAGCTATTTGTTATATTAAGCGATAATTTAAAGTCATTATTACAATTTATTTGAGTATTTTTCCTTATTATAAAGTACCACTACAAGATAATTTAGATGCTTAAGTACTTTCTACAATTTTCTGTGGGCTAATTAGAAATAATTTTTGACTAAAACTTCCACATTCAATTGTTTTCTTAAATTTAAGTTACAGTCTGTCCTTGGTTTTTTCTTGTTTTTCCTAGAGTTATGCATCATTCACCAGTAACTGTTGTAGTAAGTAACAGTTTAACAAACACAAATACATCTTATAACGCATTCGTAATGAATAGATTATGGACAAACAAAACGTTGCAAACATGTTACAAAAGAATTTTTGCGACAACTTAAAAGTTATGGATATTTTGTATTTTGTGGGTAGGAGGGTAGAGTTAATACCAAATTATTTTAAACCCTGAATACATAGAATTTTAATAAGTAGAATATGATAACAGAGAGACGCAAAAATCTCTGTCCCCGTAGCTAGTCTGTGTCGAACAGAGATCGCCGGGGGGTTTAATATTAAAAATAAAATATAAAAGAGGCGATCCCAGTGTAGTGGGCCAGCATTGTGTGCTTTTTAATAAATGCCAAAACCATCGCACCGCTCTTGCTCCTCTCTCGGTATTTGCTGTTCTTACCATATGACGGATTTTTGCAATCTTTTGTTCTTGTTTGATACGTTGACTTTTTTGTGACGTCATCGGGTCTCTATGACATTGTAAAGTCAACTTTTGGAAGCTCTAATAAACTCTTCAAGATCAAGTACAAGTTTTTACACTCGCTTGGGATAAACGGAACGGATTTCAAAAAACATTTACTGCCAGCGTCCCAAGCGAAGACATTGTGAACTAAGCGTTCAGCGGTTTGTCCACTTGGGGTTGCTGGATGAAGATGAACTTGAAAGTTGTACAAAATATGTACTAACCTTATTGGTACAGGGCCTGTTCGATCTGATTCTTTCCTCACCATTTTTCACAAAGCAACGAGCAGGCTTTCATCCCTACGTCGTCGATGTCCACCTGTGACTTAAAACTTAGCAGTTACTACAATATGGAACTCAACTGGACAAATAAACAAGTTATCAAACCTGACACTTGAAAGCGCAGAGGGCAGAGACCACATATTCCAAGACTTCCGACTGGATCTATCCCAGATAAATATAGTAAACTCAACTCGAGCAAGATGCTGCAAAAAGTCACCTACATTCCGTTAGATACCATGATGGCACAGCGGGCAGAGACCACGCTTTCTTTCAAGACCTTAACTGGATGTATCCCGTATTGCGTTCATTGCGATACAGAACAGCCTTTCTGAATTTTCTGAATGAGTGACCGCTTCTGTCTATTTGTTCTTTAATTAATTTGACCCTTCTTGGGCAGCCAAATATTCCTGTGGGAAACTAAATGTTATGCATGGGTGTATACAAAACCTAAAAGCAAAATGTCACCTACATTCCATTACCATTCGAATTTCGTTACTTTAGCTTTCCTTTCAGCTGCAAAATTCCGTGACTCGTTACAGTGCGGGCCCAGTAAAGTAACCACAGTGCAATTGTGCATACGTGCAATCAATATTCCTCTCTGCGGTAACCTGTGGAGGCTGGAGAGGCGCAAACACGGCGGCGGGCTTTGATGCGCCTCGCAGACTACGTCAAAGGCCTGTAGTCTTTACCTCTGACGGAATTGTCGAACGCACGCTGATTTTACACGAATGCCATGTATTATTCATGGTGCCTTCAAACGGAATTATGTATCGGCGTACTTCGGGTATCATAAACGGTTAAAGGGAAATGCGATACAAGCGATAATCTAGTGCCTAGGCAAAAATGGTTACTGGTTAGGCCATAAAAGCAAGGCTAAATTATTAACTAGCTACTTACGAGATATAAATGTATCGCATTTCAACCCCCTTTTAGGGTTCCGTACTAGTAACCGTGATAGTTTCCACTTTAAATTTTCACAGATGACGTAGATATTTCTGTTGCCGGTATAACAACAATTATGTACTAAAAACAGAATAAAATTAATATTTAAGAGGGTTCCCATACAGCAAACATGATTTTTTTTCGGTTTTGAAATTGGTGGGCAGAGGTGTTTTGGTTGGAACTGGTTGGAACCAAAAACTGGTTGGTTGGAACCAAAACACCTCTGCCCAAATCAGTTTTAGGGTTCAGACCCTTAGTGCGCGAGGCCGAATCGCACTTGACCAATTATTTATGTCCATGGCATGGGTCTCCTCTCAGAAAGAGGGGGTTGGTCATGGGCCATGGCCCACCAACGTGTTGGTTGGCGGACTTTACACACCTTTGAAAACATTGTGGTGTCCCTACTCACTTCTTCCAAGTTAGTACGATGAAATCTTTTCAGCTGCATCGTCTCTTAACATCAATTGAGATCGAAGTTAAATACAAGCTTGTAGTGTATAAAAAAATATTCTTAATGTACCTAAGGTACTTAAAGGTATTCTCGTCATCGGCCCTGGGCCTCGTAAGTGGCTCACGCTGCACCAATCAGCGCAAGGAGGTGCTAATCCACTCGCAGTAATGAGGATGCTAATGAATCGCAAAGCGAGTGCCTTTCAACTACGGGCAGCCACTAGCTCGCTGAGATAGTGCTTTTTACGACAACCTCTTTTACTGGTAAAGGCCAGGAAGAATATTTTTTTAAGACGTTGTCTCGAGAAAACATTTTTACGGATACCTTAATTCGCTACTTGGTTCATTTAAAGCGAAATCAACGAGCCTGCCGGCGAAATTCAAAATTTTCGTATTTTTTTGCAATTTGTACGCTAATTAGACATTTGGCTTATGGCAGTCAAATGGCAGTATCAACTTTACATCAAAATCTTTGCTTAAAAATGTTTATCCTAGGAAATTAGTCCTAGTATGGAGTTTTAAGTGAGTAACTCGCAAATCTCGGACTAATTTCTTTAACTCGACACTTTCTAGCAGAAATTTTTATATAAACACGTGGTGACGATGTCTTATTAACTTTAAAATCGCAAAAACCACAACAAAATTGACTTTCGCGGGCACACCCGTTGCATGCTCCTTAAAGGCTTTATCAATAGTCTAACCAGCCAATATATCATCTGCAAGCTTAAGCCAATCTGCAGTTCATCCATACAACCACATACGATCAGTCAAAACTGTCCAATCAGAAGCGACGTTCGTAATAGCAATAGACCAGTGCTGCAGCACCTCTAGCTATTTTAATTTTGTTTATATTGATTCTATTTCTATGATTGGTAACATTGAGATGGGGATGACAATTATTAGTGCAGATAAGTCACAGACTGTTGCGCCATCCACGTCTTTTCTAAAGTAACATGGCATATATTTACAAAAAACCAGTCGATCTCTCTTTCCATAAATACCTCAACTCAATTCAAAAACTGCTTACTTGCCACGTTCGGAAAGCTGTTATGCCCCGAGAAGAATGGACAAGAAACTACGCACTTGTTTTTTTTCAAAAATGTCCATTGGACTGGCTCCAATCCAATGCAGGCAGATTTCGCGCATCCCAAACATTGAGCTACAAAGGTTCTGTAAAGGTACTCACTGTATGTACCATTGCTACAAAAATCCGTGAATGATTAGCACACTCATTACCGTAAGTGGATTAGCACCTCGCCACTCGTTGGTGAACGTGAGAGCCGCGTTAAAACGTGAGGACGACCAACTGTGTCAAGGGACCGCCATGTCTTCGTAATTTATTTCTTCGCAAATAACAGAATGTCCTCCCGACAAAATTTCGTAATTGCAGTCGCTCCCACATATACAAGCTATCTGCGAGGTAGGTGTCAAGTTCAAGCCTAGGAATTAGGAAGAAGGTAAGGTAATACCTACTCAGAAAATTATTAACAGATAAACCAGTACGTACAACTAAGTTTTCCCTCGTTTACCTACAATATGAAATATCATGGTAAAAAGACGAGAATATTTTTACAACTGTCAGCTACGATTGTTTTTGGTTTAATGTTGGAACGAAATTAAAAATATATTTAAGTCACGTGATTAGTAGAATGGATGTGTCATTCCAATTTTTTGAATGCCGTTGCAAAAGGTTGCAGAAGGATAAAAGTGATTGTAGAAATAGAGTATCTAGTCGTAACAGAACTTATAAACCAGTAGAATGAAAGAAGAATGACCAAAGGTATCAAGTTTTCTCATGAACCAAAACCAAAATGTTCTACCTACTATATATAATATATAGGAAAAATTAGTGTTTTTAAAGAACGATTGGTTATGGCACTATTTTGGAATTTGTTTTTCATATCCGGAATTTAATTTAAAGTCATTTTCTTTTCAATGTACATTTCCAGTCCAGTTAATTAAAAAAAAAAATGATTTAAGGAGTAAATGTGGAGACCGTAGTCTATAAAAAAGCCTTTATATAATAAAGATTGTCAGATTATTATAACAATAATTAATTCTGCAGTATTGTTACCAACTACGGTGTACAAAGCAATTTTAAAACGTAATAAAAAGTTCTTGTATTCAAAACTAAACGTAAGTTTTCAATAAGCCAGTGTGACATGTCGAAAGGTCGCGCCCAAACAAACATAGATTACAAGCTACAAGCGAGCGAGTAAACAGACAAACACACAAACAGCTCGGACCTTCATTCGGAATTCTCAAAAACGCCGTTGTCTTGCTTACGCCAATATTTACCCTGGACAGTTATTGGCAAGTACGCTCGCGGTCAAAAGCGCTAGGACAGATATCTCCCAGTTGACTAATGATTTGATACTATACCGAGTAGTTAGCTAGATAATCTCATCTAAGTCTTATCGTCTTAAGTGATACTATAGCCAGATTTATTATAAAAAAGATAAATTACATTTCAGCCACAAGAGAGATAATATAATATAAGAACCGTGTGCAAAACATATATATAGTTATATTTAAAAAAAATCTTTTTTTAAGTTACTTTTTAATTAATTACCTTGAAGCTTTTACTAATGTATGAGAGCAAACTTCTACATTAAAAAAAAAGTAATACGAATAAGGTGTAAGCTAAACCTTGCCTTGTGCATAGCTATTAAGTAGTCCTCTTTGCTTGCCTTTTTGCATTTTGTTTTCTGAAGAAATAATCATGAAAATCAGATCGTGAAGTAAGCTTTTTAATATTGAAACAGGGAAGTTGAATAATGATTATAACTGACGTAAGAATAAGTAATCACTTTAGAGTCACTCAACGATCTCAACATCTCCTGAAGACAACATCTCCTGAGGATTGGACCGCACAGATTCTTTTCAATTAGCGGATTATAGCAAAACAAATCAATATGTCCGTCGTCGTCATGAATATTATGGATTTCCGCAAAATAACGCCTGCTTCGATTCAATATACAGTAATAGTAAAAAGTACCTAATACATAATTATTATTACTCGTATGTAAGGATATTATCAGTTTTGTTTAGGTCTGTACCCCGTGGCTAGATGTTATTCACTTTGAAATAGACTCCGCGGACGGTCACGACAGAACAGAGAGTGGAGACAAAAGCATTCAATTTTCCAAGAACGTTCACAATAAAGTTACAGCGTATGCAAAATTGAAAATCGCATTTTGTCATTCTGGGAAATACCTAAAAGTAGTTTTTCCGTAAGCTTTTCTGATAAATCTACTTTTAAATATTGTTATCTAGCCTATAATCAGAGTATAATATTTTAGCATAGGTATACAAAACTATGAACGCAGTTAATGAGCTCAGCCATAGCATTGCGATCCGATAAATGATGAAAATGGAACGAAATTCTAAAATATGTAAAGATATTTCAATCCAAAATGACGCGCCCCACTCTGTCAAACTCCTTACGAATCGAATGAAATATAAGTGATTTTGACAGAGTTTGATTGGAATATCTTTACTATACGCAAGGGTGAAAATCACGTGATCATTTTAGCGATCATTTTCATTTTTTTTTTCATTTGATTTCCATTCCATCTATCGCATCGCAATATGTGATATGGCTATAGAACTGCATAATTGAAGTCTGCAACAATTCTGTTGCTTCTGAAATTCTGTTCAGCTTGTAAATGCTATTGTAAATGCTTCGACCATGGTGAAGCTACTCGAAGCTATGAGTACAACAAACACCATCAAGTCAGGCTAGTTTCCTCGAAGCGGCGCGGGCGTATAGTTAACACCTCCCCGCGAAATGACCGACTTGTGACAACATTAGGGCTTTACTCAAAATTCTTAACCTATTCATGGGAATTAAGATTATCTACTGGCGTATCTACCCCTATCCTAGAATAGTGATACTTTAGTAAAAAAAACTCAAAATATCTTTATTTCACATAGGCCTAACGTACAGGCTCTTGTAAAACGTCAATACGATATTTGTCGCAATGGTGAAAACTACACGTCGACTTAAGTTAAGTTTACGAGGGTACTAGTAGTGAAACAGCCGCCGCATATTGGGAGGTCATGGGTTCGAGGCCAAGAATATTTTCGGAGTTATTTTCGTCTTTCGAAAACTGAAATTTAATGGGCGAAAGGGTTATTTAAGCGATTTTAGTGACTTGCAGGGTAAAAACTATAAATACAATTACTTTCTTTAAATGCCATGAATGTATGACATTTTTTTTTCCAGAAACGCTCAGATTTTTTTTGATAACCGGCTTAGTTTTTTGGTTATAAGGTAAAACGTCGTTTTTCTGTCATACTCTCCCACAGCACTTCCTATCACACCCATCAACGTATTTGTAAGAGCGAATAGGAGAGAAAAATTTCTCCTATTATTTAGGTCCCTCTAAAAGAGTCTAAAGGAACCAAATCGACTGGGCAAGTTTGTTTTAAATAAGTAGGTATTTTGGAAAACGCTTATAATATATTTAGGAACTTGGTTATAGTTAATTATAATAACGACTATAAACCAAATGGTTTTCTATATAGCTCCATGGAAATGTGCACCGAATTGTTAATATTACTTAGGTACTGTTTTTAATATTGGTACATAACTATTTCAAGATGTCAACATCTATTTAGTCGCCAGAACTAACTCCGAAAGTGAAGCGCGTGTTTTTTGATTCAAACCCACTTCTACGTAGGTATTTGTGTATAAAAAAGAGGTTCTTGAAAGTAACCCCTATTTTCATGGTCACTCGTATTCAAACCACAAAGCGACGCATTTTTCAAAGGAGAGTAGAAGCGAAATTGCCTCAACCCCGTTAGGTATGTCATCTCGACGCGAGGGACCCAATCTTAGTTTCTGAAGCGACCGCGGCTAATTTATCGCTTCAAACGTTTCATCAGAGATTATGGCAAATTGACTCATTTTGTATTCCCTATGTACCGTCCCCGTTTTCATACGGGGCTCTGTTAAGGATCGCGCCAACTTGTATGTGGGAGAGCGGAAAGTTCCTAAGTTCCTACCTATCACAAAACTCTGAAAAAGTTACTTAGTGAAAGTTGCTCAAAAATTAATAAGATTAAAAGGTTAAAAATTATATTTTTCAGAAATTCGGTTTTTTTCTTTTGAGACGACAAACAACGGATGGACGACGACGGACGCCGGACACTACTTTAGTCCATACAGACGGACGACAAAGTGATTGTGAAGGGTATAGGGACTTAAGTAGTCAGTAATTTCAAAAACTTCTTCAAATAACATTAATTGTCATACCGTTTTCTCCTTATACCCTGCCCATACGCCTTTTCTTTACAACTCATGCTGTCTTTTACGAATATGTATAGAAAACCAGTGAAAAATATTTTAAGTACCTACTTACTCGGGAAAGTTAAGCGTCCACACAAAAGTAACTACTACTGAGAGTGAAGGAATGAAATAGGAACTTTTACTAGAGAAATATTATCTCTCTGACGCAGCCGAGTGTCTACGAGTGCTTACTTACTTATAAATTTCAGTAGGTACCAAATTCGGGTAAAAAATATAAAAAATAATCAAAGAGCTCATTAAATAGCTTACTTGACGTAGATAGGTACCTACAAGCATTTAATACAGTTTGATACGGGATACGATACTGCATCCGTAGTCATTATCCTTTGCAATGTTTTAATTAGTTTCCCAAGTTTTCCTGTTAATTTCATGATATTACAAGCATCTCCAAGCAAGTAGTTGATACAAGTATCTATCAAACGATCACGAAGATATACACACTCGAAGTACCGAGCTTTCAGTGTCAGCATTATCGGGCATCGAACCTGCTATCACACGCCGTATCAACTACCAAGTTGAGTATCAAGGTGCTTCTCTTATCGGCTATTGATTTGCCATCACGGTGTTTGTATGTTTTGTAACTTCTGGAATCAATGAACCACGGAATGAATTACTTTGTTTCGTCCGTTCGTTTCAGCCACTGGACAAAGGCCTCCTGTGATGATTTCCAACTTACACGCTTCTGCGCAAATAGTATCCATAGCGACTTCCTTTGAATCTCTTGATGTCGTCAGTTAATCTGGTTCGGGGTCTGCCAACTCTTCGCTTTCCCAAGCGGAGTTGCCATTCCAGGAATTTTGCGATCTTCGTCGGTTCTCTGACTCGTCTACGGATCTTGACTCTTCATTTCTGATTTGATCATGTAGAGATACGAGTACTCCAAGCCATCCTCTCCATCTCCCGTCGAGAGATTCTGAGCTTTCTTATTTTTCTCGGTTCTGTCATTTTATTATAATTTATAATGCTTTCCACACTTAGGATGTTTGTCCACGGACTGAATAAAATAATACGTTTCAAAATTATCGACTCTGCGGATTAAGTACTCGTGATCCAATTGGTAAAGTACCCAGCCGCGATAATTGGGAGACGCCGAGTACGATAATTTTATACGTATTCTTTGCTTAATCTACTCCGTAACGAATATAATATCGGCTGAACCGTATACTTACACCCGCGTTAGTTTCTTGCAAATCTTCCGCAGATACTTTAAATTTGGTTGTGTGTGTCACTCTCAGATTTATGTATGAGTCTATATTTCTGTTATTTATAATGTGAGTAGTTACATATAGCTTCAACGTGATACCAGGGGCCATGTGAACCTGAAGCCGTGATCAAGAGAAGTGAAGTACCTACGCGTGGCTTCTAATATTGGAATGATAGGGATATACTTCCATCTCCTCACGAGATATCTTAAAAATTATGTAATAATTTTTGATATTATTTAAGAAATTGTATATAATGACATTTTTTTTTGAAAAGAGCAAGTGCCGAGTTTCTTGCCAGTTCTTCTCGGTGCAAACCTGCTTTCCGAACCTGGCGGTAGAGTTTTGACTTTTCATAAGAGCCTATTAATTTTGCCTATGTGAATAAAAATTTTTCATTTTCATTTTCATTTTCAAAAAGTAACCGTTTCTCCATTGTGGCGCGATTGGAGGACAAAAATACATACAAACAATATTATGTGGTTAGTCTTTATAGGGATATTAAATACGTATCAATTATAATTGTAATGTAGGTATGCTACTGCATAATATAATCGTACACCTACTTACGAAGCGCGTCGCAATGCTGAGGCCTCATCGCGAGGCGTTCCGCGCCATTGCGTGCCGCCATCTTGAACCTCTTAGTACCGTTAGAAGACAAAACAGTTTGAAACCCATAGACAACATGGCTGTCATCAGATAGTGAGGTAAGTGCTCCAGTGTAGCTGAATGCGATATGACTTATCCCACGGGATACAAAAAATTGTTTCAAATGTTTGTAATACTGAATTTTGAAAAGTCGTAGAACAATTAATTTTACCGAAGGATGTATGTGACAAGTCATTTGTATCTTTTTAAAAAACTTAAGAAACATTGTCTTAATATTTAACCATGTTTACAATATGTTTACACAATGTATAAAATAGTTTACTCTAAGTTTTCATTGTTAATTTCTCATTAAGTAAAATTATTGTATTTTGTTTTTGAGAATAAACATCTTTAAACCTAACAATAGTTGTTAGTTTTAATGTAAGCAACTACAGGCCGAGAGCGTTTTGGTATTTTTTATATGACCCTGTATTTTGGTGACATCCAGTCAGTTTTGGTGAGTTCCAGTTCCTCATGAACTAGATCTTATATAGATAGTTTGAGAAACTCTTGAGTTTGTAATCATATTATGTATGATGATAGTGTCACATTCAACACAAACTTCATCCACCAAATTTCAAGTCTCTTGTTAGAGAGAGTAGGATATTGGTCAGGCTGGCCAAGTGCGGATTGGCAGACTACCACCGCTTATAACCATAGCTTTTTTCCGTCAGTACTTACATCGTTTATCAGGAAAAATATTTTTGAAATCATCCGCGAGCCGGTTTTGGAGTTTTTTCCGTCGCCGCCTTCTCAGTTGAACAAACAATGACAAGTGTGCCTACGCTTCAAGGAAATACCTATTCAGAAAATGGCATTAATTGTCTGCTTATATCTACTATATCCGCGAAAATTATTAGTCTCTGCAAGAAATGCTCTAAAACCTGGTAAAATATTCTTGTTTCAATGAACATTGAAAAGGCCGTATTAATAATAATCATATTATACTTGGTAATCATCACAGAGTTTTTAATCGTCTTTCTGCTATTTCAAAATTTTCTTACGTACCTACCTACTGTAAGGAAATTTTGTACCTCTTCGCTCTTACGAAAGCATTGGTGGATGTGACAGCAGCATTACGATAGAAAATGACAGAAAAACAACGCTTTTCCTAATTATAGATACTAAACGACATATTATGGCGGCCTAATATTCGATCTTTCCATGGTTTGCCTTGTAGGTCACTAAAAATCGCTTAGCCCGTAATGAACTCACACACACACACACACACAGTTTGCGTACCTAAATTGAACCAGAGACCAAAATTATTTTTTAGGTTGGACGACTTTTAATGATATCTTTTCTCTATAAATAAATATATTCGTAGTGTATTTTGATATGAAACAATTCCCCCAAAACAACAACACTAGACGCCCCCAATACGCGGCTCTCTCTTCCAGATAAGGGTGTTTGCACATCGGTTCCGGGATGTCGCGCCGCGGTTATCTAATGAGAACTGATAGCGAGGCACCCCTCCAGTTTCTTCTATCAGGTGATGTTTGTCTTATTTACTACACGTTTATATGTAACGGAAACTTAATGTAACGGAAAATCTCTAGGTACCTATATACTACTAGCAGATACCCGCGGCTTCGCCCGCGTAAATTTTAGTTTTTCCCTATTCTCATGGGAACCATCGATTTTTCCGAAAAAAAGTAACCTTTGTGTTAATTTAGAGCGAAATCTATATCCATTTTAACTTTCAGCCAAAAATTTTGAATAGTTGCAGCGTGAATGAGTATTTCTCCCGCTGGAATAGTGAAAAACAAATATTCACGCGGGAGAAATAACCATTGATTTTCCCGATTTTAAAAATAGCCTTAATTTTAATCCAGAATATAATCTATCTCTATTCCGCATTTCAGCCAAATCAGTTCAGCAATTACCCGCGTGGATATCTGTTTTTCACTTCTAACATACAAACCATGGATTTTTTCGGGACAAAAAGTAGCCTTTGTATTAATCCAGGATAACATCTATCTCCTTTCCAAATTTCAACCAAATTTTCAGTATTATTAATAGTTCAGTAGTTACGACGTGAAGGAGTATTTCTCCCTGTTGAATATCTGTTTTTCACTGTTCCCGAAGGAACCATGGATTTTTCCGGAATAAAAAGTAGGCTTTTTATTAACCAAGGATATCATCTATCTCCTAGCAGATACCCGCGGCTTCGCCCGCGTAAATTTTAGTTTTCCCTATTCTCACGGGAACCATCGATTTTTCCGGCATAAAAAGTAACCTTTGTATTTATTTAGAGCGAAATCTATCTCCATTTTAACTTTCAGCCAAAAATTTTCAATAGTTGCAGCATGAATGAGTATTTCTCCCGCTGGAATAGTGAAAAACAAATATTCACGCGTTAGAAATAACTATTGGTTTTCCCGGGATAAAAAATAGCCTTCTCTATTCTAATTTTCAGCCAAATCAGTTCAGAAATTACGGCGTGAAGGAATATTTTTCCCGCGTGGATATCTGTTTTTCACTGTTCCCGAAGGAACCATGGATTTTCCCGCGATAAAAAGTAGCCTTTGTATTAATCCAGGAAATAATCTATCTCCTTTCCGAATTTCAGTCATATCAGTTCAGTAAGTGCAGCGTAAAGTAGTATTTTTCGCGCGTGAATATCAATTTTTCAATTTTCCCGCGAAAACCTTGGTTTTTCCGGGATAAAAGTACCCTTTTTATTAACCTAGGATATCATCTATCTCCATTCCAAATTTCAGCCAAATCCGTCTTGTACTTGCGGCGTGATTATTTTTTTCCGCGTGAATTTCGGTTTTTAACTAATCCCACGGGAACCATGGATTTTCCCGGGATGAAAAGTAGCTTATGGGTTAACCCAAGATGCAATATATCGCCATTCTAAATTTGAGCCAAATCGGTTCAGTTGTTGCGGCGTGAAGGAGTATCGAAGCTTGATAAAATACGAACTTTGGAGCCCCGTTTCCACCCTTTAAGGGGGGAATTTTGAAAAATCCTTTCTTAATGCACCCCTAGACCTCATAGGTAACCTGTGTGCCAAATTTGAAGTCTCTAGACCCAGCGGTTTGGGCTGTGCGTTGATATGTCAGTGAGTGAGTGAGTCAGTATCTTCTTTGATATACCATGAAATTTTCTGGGATGAAAAGTAGCCTTTGTATTAATCCAGGATAAAATCTATCTCCTTTCCAAATTTCAGTCATATCCGGTCAGTAAGTGCAGCGCAAAGTAGTATTTTTTGCGCGTGAATATCAATTTTTCAGTTTTTTCATGGATTTTTCCGGAATGAAAAGTAGCCTTTTTATTAACCCACGATATCATCTATCTCCATTCCGAATTTCAGCCAAACCGGTCTTGAGTTGCGGCGTGAAGATTTTTTTCCGCGTGAATTTCGGTTTTTAACTAATCCCACGGGAACCATGGATTTTTCCGGGATGAAAAGTTATTTATGTGTTAACCCAAGATACAATATATCGCCATTCCAAATTTGAGCTAAATCGGTTCAGTAGTTGCGGCGTGAAGGAGTATTGAAGCTTGATAAAATACGAACTTTGGAGCCCCGTTTCACCCCTTCAGGGGAGAATTTTGAAAAATCCTTTCTTAGTGCACCCCTAGTCCTCATAAGGCACCTGTATGCCAAATTTGAAGTCTCTAGACCCAGCGGTTTGGGCTGTGCGTTGATATGTCAGTGAGTGAGTGAGTCAGTATCTTCTTTGATATACCATGAAATTTTTCGGGATGAAAAGTAGCCTATACATTAATCCAGGATAAAATCTATCTCTTTTCCGAATTTCAGTCGTATCAGGTCAGTAAGTGCAGCGTAAAGTAGTATTTTTCGCGCGTGAATATCAATTTTTCAGTTTTCCCGCGAAAACCATGGATTTTTCCGGGATTAAAAGTAGCTTTTTTTATTAACCCAGGATATCATCTATCTCCATTCCAAATTTCAGCCAAATCCGTCTTGTACTTGCGGCGTGAAGATTTTTTTCCGCGTGAATTTCGGTTTTTATCTAATCCCACGGGAACCATGGATTTTCCCGGGATGCAAAGTAGCTTATGTGTTAACCCAAGATGCAATATATCGCCATTCCAAATTTCAGCCATATCGGTTCAGTAGTTGCGGCGTGAAGGAGTATCGAAGCTTGATAAAATACGAACTTTGGAGCCCCGTTTCACTCCTTTAGGGGGGGGATTTTGGGAAAACCTTTCTTAAGGCACCCTTAGACCTCATAAGGGACCTGTGTGCCAAATTTGAAGTCTCTAGACCCAGGGGTTTGGGCTGTCCGTTGATATGTCAGTGAGTGCGTGAGTCAGTATCTTCTTTGATATACCATGAAATTTTCCGGGATGAAAAGTAGCCTATGTATCAATCCAGGATAAAATCTATCTCCTTTCCGAATTTCAGTCATATCAGGTCAGTAAGTGCAGCGTAAAGTAGTATTTTTCACGCGTGAATATCAATTTTTCAGTTTTCCCGCAAAAACCATGGATTTTTCCGGGATGAAAAGTAGCCTTTTTATTAACCCAGGATATCATCTATGTCCATTCCAAATTTCAGCTAAATCGGTCTTGTACTTCCGGCGTGAAGATTTTTTTCCGCGTGAATTTCGGTTTTTAACTAATCCCACGGGAACCATGGATTTTCCCGGGATGAAAAGTAGCTTATGTGTTAACCCAAGATGCAATTCATCTCCATCCCAAATTTGAGCCAAATCGGATCAGTAGTTGCGGCGTGAAGGAGTATTGAAGCTTGGTAAAATATGAACTTTGGAGCCCCGTTTCACCCCTTTAGGGGGGGAATTTTGAAAAATCCTTTCTTAGTGCACCCCTAGACCTCATAAGAAACGTGTGTGCCAAATTTGAAGTCTCTAGACCCAGCGGTTTGGGCTGTGCGTTGATATGTCAGTGAATGAGTGAATGAGTGAATGAGTGAATCAGTCAGTATCTTCTTTTATATATTTAGATATATATAGCTGCTCGTGCTGATTCACTGACTGACTCATTGATCACCTCTCCTGAACAATTTTGTATGAAAATTTTTTTTTTCAATCACCATTTCGTATAAAAGGAAAAAATTCATTCGGAGGAAAAATACGGAGAGAGCTGATGAGTGAGGATTTTGAAGACGGGTGAAGAGCACGGCCAGGGTATCGGAGATAGGTGGGGAGTGCTCGACCAAATGTCATTTGAAACGTCATCCAATTGACAGTGAGCTGAAAAAAATTTCAAAATGGCGGATTCAAAATGGCCGCCATTCGAATTTCGTCGATATCTCGGAAAGTATAAAAGATGGAAGAACGGTTTCTCGACAAGAAGTAATCAGGACACGAAGGTCTATTGGATGGAATAGAAAAAAATTCAAAATGGCGGAATTTATTTTTTTCATAGAAAATGAAAGGAAAATTTTAAAGGGATTTTTTTATTAGCGGGAAGACAGCACGCGGGCCACATGTGGCCCGCGCCCCCACGCAACCTACTAGTTACTATATATAGCTACTCGTGCTGATTGGCCACTGACTGACTCACTGACTGATTGATCACCTCTCCTGAACAATTTTGTATGAAAATTTTTTTTTTCGTGAATGAGGTCGTATAGAAGAAAAAAATTCATTCGGAGGAAAAATACGGAGAGAGCTGATGATTGAGGATTTCGAAGACGGGTGAAGAGCACGGCTAGGGTATCAAAGCTAGATAGGGGGTGCTCGACCAAATGTCATTCGAAATGTCATCCAATTGGCAGTGAGCTGAAAAAAATTTCAAAATGGCGGATTCAAAATGGCCGCCATTCGAATTTCGTCGATATCTCGGAAAGTATAAAAGATGGAAGAACGGTTTCTTGACAAGAGTTGATCAGGATCCGAAGGTCTATACGACGGATAGAAAAAAAATTCAAAATGGCGGACTTTATTTTTTTCATAGAAAATGTATGGGGAATTTTGAAGAGACGAAAAATTGAAAACTTTGCAAGTGTATGATGTGGTTCTTCAGAGAACTTCCAGAGAATAATATGGAATGAGATGATGATTGAGGATTTCGGAGACGGGTGAAGAGCACAGCCAGGGTATCGTAAATAGGTAGGGGGTGCTCGACCAAATGTCATTCGAAATGTCATCCAATTGGCAGTGAGCTGAAAAAAATTCAAAATGGCGGATTCAAAATGGCCGCCATACAAACTTCGTGGTTGTCTATTTACGAAAGTATAAAAGATGGAACAGTGGTTTTTTAGCAAGAGGTGATCGGGATCTCAAAATCGACGAAATGAATGGGAAAAAATCAATGTTGCGGAATTTATTTTTCCGTGCAAATTGACATGCACAGTTCTACGGAGAACCAGCAGAGATGATGATCTGATGATCTAGGATTTGGACGATGATTGAGGAGCACGGTCATGGTTTTAAAGATAGTTAAGGGCAGTTTGAACAAAAAGTATGCTGAACCTCATCCGATGAGGTTCAGCGTATTTTTGTTTGAACTGCCCTTAACTATCTTTAAAACCATGACCGTGCTCCTAGGTAATTTTTTCAGGCCACTGCCAATCGGATTCCAATTGGCGGTGGAGATGACGGCGATACTTTTATGTGCGGGAAGACTGCACGCGGGCCACATGTGGCCCGCGCCTCCACGCACCCTACTAGTTAATATATATATAGCTGCTTGTGCTGATTCACTCACTCACTGACTGATTGATCACCTCTCCTGAACAATTTTGTATGAAAAAATTTTTTTTCAATAACCATTTCGTATATAAGGGAAAAATTCATTCGGAGGAAAAATACGGAGAGAGCTGATGATTGAGGATTTCGAAGACGGGTGAAGGGCACAGCCAAGGGTATTGCAGATAGGTGGGGGGTGCTCGACCAAATGTCATCCAATTGGCAGTGAGCTGAAAAAAAATTCAAAATGGCGGATTCAAAATGGCTGCCATTCGAATTTCGTCGATATCTCGGAAAGTATAAAAGATGGAAGAACGGTTTCTTGACAAGAGTTGATCAAGATCCGAAGGTCTATACGATGCATAGAAAAAAAATTCAAAATGGCGGACTTTATTTTTTTCATAGAAAATGTATGACGAATGTTGAAGAGACTGTTGAAAAGTTGTGAAACATGTAGTACTTTGATGCGGTTTTTTGGAGGACTCTCAGAGAAAAATATGGAATGACATGATGATTGAGGGTTTTGAAGACTGTCAAAGAGCACAGGCAAGGTATTATAGTTAGGTGGAGACCGCTCAAACAAAAAAATACTCGGAACTTCATGCAATTGGCAGTGAGCTGATTAAAAATCCAAAATGGCGGATTCAAGATGGCCGCCATACAAATTTCGTGTTGTTCTATCTCAGAAAGTATAAAAGATAAGAGAGTGGTTTCTTAGCAAGAGGTGATCAGGATCTCAAGGTTTACGGGATGAACGGAAAAAAAATCAAAGTGGCGGAATTTAATTCAAAGTTTTTCGATGGAAAATGTACATGCAACAATGGAAATATGCAAGTCATTGACGCAGTTCTACAGAGAACCGCCAGAGAAAAATATGAGAAGAGATGATGATCTAGGATTTGGATGGTGATTGAGGAGCACGGTCGTGGTTTTAAAGATAGTTAAGGGCTGCTCGAACAAAAATACGCTGAACCTCATCCGATGAGGTTCAGCAGTATTTTTTGTTGGAACAGCCCTTAACTATCTTTGAAACCATGACCGTGCTCCTAGGTAATTTTTTCAGCCCACTTCCAATCGGATTCCAATTGGCGATGGAGATGACGGCGATAGTTTTATGGGCGGGAAGACTGCACGCGGGCCACATGTGGCCCGCGCACCCACGCGCCCTACTAGTTACTATATATATAGCTACTCGTGCTGATTCACTGACTCACTCATTGATCACCTCTCCTGAACAATTTTGTATGAAAAAATTTTTTTTCAAGGATAGTGTCGTATAAAAGAAAAAAATTCATTCGGAGGAAAAATACGGAGAGAGCTGATGATTGAGGATTTCGAAGACGGGTGAAGAGCACAGCCAGGGTATCGGAGATAGGTTGCTCAACCAAATGTCATTCGAAACGTCATCCAATTGGCAGTGAGCTGAAAAAAACTACAAAATGGCGGATTCAAAATGGCCGCCAAACGAATTTCGCCAATATCTCGAAGAGTATAAAAGATGGAAGAACGGTTTCTTGACAAGAAGTGATCAAGACCCAAAGGTCTATTTGATGGATAGAAAAAAAATTCAAAATGGCGGAATTTATTTTTTCATAGAAAATGTAAGGGGAATTTTAAAGGGATTTTTTCAAAGGCGGGAAGACGCACGCGGGCCACATGTGGCCCGCGCCTCCACCCGCCCTACTAGTCTTTTATATATTTAGATAGTACTTGTCGACTCCTCTTGCAGAGTCCGTCAGGTGTTTTTAATTATTTACAATTTAAACAATTAATGATACTGATGACTTCTTTATTTATGAGTATAACTTTAGGTCTTGTTACGTGTTGGTTGCCGCAAACAACCGAATTAACAAAAGCTAAATAGTAACAATAAATAAAAAAAAAAAAAAATAATAGTAAAAATAAATAAATAGTAACAATAAATAATTAAAGAAAAGGGATATTAACTTTGGTAAGTTTAACGATAAAGTTTCTATTTATAGAAAGTCTCACAAGTAATCTCATAAAAATTAAAAGAGATGTAAATCCTTACCACACCACTGGCTCTTATCAAAATTTTATCATAACTCGATTTTTAAACTCTTTGTCCCCGCTGCTATAGTCGGATAAAATTCATTAATTATAAAAACAGAATTGGTCGTACCTAATCTGATTTCATCGCAATTCAATCACAAAGTCAGAATAAACATAAGCCAGGATCATTGGAGTACTCCATTAAACGAACATCGAGGAAATTTTAAAAGAAAATTTGCACAAATTACCGATCTCCGAAGAAACGTCCTCCTTGGATGGAAAACTTTTCTTATTTTTTTAATTCAACCTTAATTGCTCGACGGACGGTTCACACGAAAGTGTGCCATCAGAGTTTTTCCTGTTATATTGCTACAGGTGGAAACAAAATGTTAGAAAGTAGGGTACCTACCTAGTAAGAAAACTACATGGAAAAACGAACTTACGACTACATGTACCCCGATAAGGCTGCTAGTCCACCGCAGCGGAGCGAGAAACGGAGAATTATTAACCAATAGGATTGCACAAAATCAGAGGAGCGGAGATTTTGTGCAATCCTATTGGCTAATATTTCTTCGTTTCTCGGCTCCGCTGCCTCGCTCTGCTTCGGTTGAATGGCAGCCTTAGAGTTTGATAAAAATAATTAATTTAAATAAGTGGCTATTGCACAACACGAGCATCTATATCTAATGAAAAATGTGCTTATAGCATAGGTGTCTGATCTTATTTCTAGCATATTTGATCTTAGAGAATTTAAATGATATAGATACAGCATTATATTATTGTCACATATTTACATAAATCTCAAAGAAGAATTGTTTGAGAGTCATCTTACTTACTTACTTAATCAGCCTATAGACGTCCACTGCTGGACATAGGCCTTTCCGAGAGAGTGCCACCACACACTGTCCTCCGCCTTCCTCATCCACCAGGACAGGAGCTCGGCCTACGCTGCTCTTACCGGCATCGCCTTCGATTCGACTTTGATGAAAGTCATCGTCTTTGTTAAAATAAAAATCTATAAAACCCAAGATCGATGTATTTTTAAGTTATACCTACGAAACAGAGTTTTTCTTAAAGAGTGAATCCTCTACTGCATAAAGCTGTCCCGCCGGACGGGCCGTGATTAGTCGGGGCGATTTTTTCCATTCAATTGAACTTATGAAAAGTCCAACGACTGTAATCATTGTTTGATCTCATTACACAACCAAATCTAATCAATGAGTAATGAAGTTGCTTGTACTTCCAAGACAATATTTTAACTTCATAATTTTTACAGGGCAAAATGAGGTAAGGCGTTTGATAAGAAATCTATAAGTGTTATAAGTATTAGGTAGAAAGATTTGCACAAAATTAAAATAGGTAACTGCCGGTTATCTCATCGTGTACAAAGAACTTTTGTAATAAAGCATTATTAAAAAGTGTCCATTTTAGTAATAATTCTGCAATATGGGTAGATCCCCTTTTTTGTACTTTGTTAATTAATTATCAACGCAGTTAGGTCTAGGATCTAGGTATACTTACCTAGACCTAAACTAAAAAGTATGGAAAACTACCTTAAAACTAGTGATAGGTGAATAGTGTAACCATTACAATTAATTCAATCCGGAGTTGAACATAAATAGTTTTTGAGATACGATTCTCTGCTTCACGGTTTCACCCATCTGCAGCTTGTCAGTAAAAGGAGATTTTATAGCATAGCTATTACGGCTGTTATGTCTTATGATTATTTGTAAAGTCATCATATTATCATCTCCATAAAACGACAATTCCAATTCAATTAGGTATATGGTTGGTACCTAATTTCCAATAAGAATCCTTGTAGTGAACTACTCTTTTGAAAAGTTCTAATATGATTTGGAGTCGTAAAAAGGAAATAAATTCAACTTTTGTTTATTATGTATGTAAATACTTAGGCCTATCTTTAGGGTCTTTGAAAATAGTTTTTAAGCTGAAATGTTTCCTACTAGAGGGCATCGCAGTCCTGCCTAGAATTAACTTAGGATACGAAGTGAGCGTTCGTCTAAGTCATAGAGTAAGTGCATTGATTTGTATCAATCGTTTAAAGAACTGCAGCAATGCCAAAACGTGATTTTTTCTAGTATTTTTGATTGGTCAAAATCCACGTTTTGACATTGATATAGTTCTTTAATGATTGATATAAAATTACGCACTTGGGGGGTTGGCTGGCTGGTGTAAATCAACTGGTAAACGCTCTCACTTCTAAAGCCACGCTCTAAAGCCAAGGAGAAATGCGGGTTCATAGCATTATATAATTAAGTATTTTTAAGTTTATAAAATCCCTAAAAATAAATGTACCTACCTATTATCTTGGAATTTCATAAAGGCAGGCAGGTATTATCACCACATCTTATTCGGTGACCCATTACGTAATTGTATCCTTAACAACTCGGTATGACTTAGCATGTCGTTACACAGTTAACTCTTTCCTGGATATACGGCACTCTGGAAGGCGCAGAGCGTTGTCAATAAGATACACAAGGTTTTTATGAGTTTATCATTGAGCAATTTCCGTTATTTTAAAAACAAACACAAACTCAGTACCGAAACAGTATGAGAAAACCAGCATTCCTGAATGTTCTGACATGGATAATTGATATATTATGTGGATAAAAGGTGTAGTAGGTACGAAATCCAGGTAGGCTTTGTAAATAATTGCCAAAACCCAGTAGGTAAGTACACTTTGCTTGGAGAATTTGTTGTATGATTATAGTTTTTAGCAACCTTAGATATGTATCTATCTATTTCATTACTAAGGTTGCTTTTTGCTACTCTTTTAGAATGAAATTATAAAAATACTTGAATATAAATTATTATATATACTTAGTGCATTTTAATTAGACGTTCTAACTTCTCTATATCATACAGCTGATGTTATCGATTAGTCTCGATTCGATTTCTCGATAGAATATGTCATTCGTATAAACAGGTACGTTTTGAACTTGCTTCCACAAGCGTATCAAAAACAAATGTAGCAATAGAATAGAGATTAATTCATCTAAGGCTCTTGGGCCGACACTGCGTTTCCTGGTGCGTGGCTGGTTCCAGCAACTGGAAACCATAGGTAACCTACCTGCCATGGTGGAATTATTACCAGCGAGTTTCCAGTGCCCATACATCAGTGGGACAAGGACCGGCGCGGAGGCGGTCGACGCATGCGCGCTGCACTCAGTCAATACTCCCAGTGCGCGCCCGTACTCTACAACCTCCGTCACAACCACAGATCAGGGAAAGAGCAAGATCGGCCAAGGAGGTGTGGTCCGTGCGAACTTATATAGTGTAAAATACACCTCCTAACCGTTTTTGTCTTTAGTGGAGTGTCGTCCACCGATCGCTTCACTGCTCTCGATTTTTATAAAAATGCCGTGTTGTTCAGTGGTTGTTTGCAAAAAATCAAGCAAAAAAGTGAATAATACTAAAGATGGCATCTCATTTCACTCGAAAGTACATGTATTTTGTTGTAATTTTCCATAAAAATCAATAAAACATTATTTAGCAGTAGGTATCAAAATATGTAAAGTGACAACTTTGTATCACATTATAAACAAAAACCATTGCTTGCTTACTACAAATCAATCAATGAACCGGCCGGTCTTACGACGCAATGGTTGAGTGTGCTTTACCGATTTTCACTTGCACGTTTCGTGGTGTGTTTCGTGGTAAGGCCGCTGTGGGCTTGCGTAAACTAGAGATGGGCGATGTTTTTAAGAGCCGCGCTTAACTGAGTTGAACTTAGTATATACTAGGAGTTTGTTCAGGAGTCTTACTGAGCGCTTGGTTGTAGGGAGGGCGATGTGAGTGCCCATGCGAGGGTCTGATGCTGGCTTCACTGCGACGCGACCTGGACGCCGAGACGCCGGTCGTTTGGCCCGCATGGTGCTACTCAGGTACATACCAACTATTACTGCATAAAAGACTCTAAAAATACCCTAAAGAAGAGTTAATCTGGTGCTGCAAAAGTGTATAGTCTATAAAAGTGTTTTCTCGCGCTCTCTAAAAAAATATAGTGGCAGTGAAACTTACGTCATATAAAACTGCGGGGTGGTTCTTGTAAATAAAATCGAACATCACCTGTGATCATAGCAACGCAACCATCACCAGTCAATCGGTGCCTTGGCTGTATAACCGATGTAAACATTAACCAATCAGAATTAACCAATCGGAGCACGGCCCTACCGATGCAAGCATTACCTAACCAATCAGCTAGTAGGTATGCTGAGCGATCGTGTCAGTGATCGTATCTCTCCGAAACTTGATAGAAATAAATGAGTGTTGGCTGAGTACTTTATTGGAGTATTCTGTAACAACCCCCTAAGCCGTGTCTGCGGTGACGTTGACCAGTGTTCACAAATGGAGAAGACAATAAAAAACCACTTCCATCAAAATATATCTTAAGCATTTAGTTTATACATTAAGAGACTACTGTATTACTAGTCTTACTTACTTACTAGTCTCTCACATCTAGAACCACCTCTTACAATGTAATATAATTATGCATTTATGACTATGTAACAGTGTTGCGAATTGCGATAGAAAAAAAATCAATGTTACACCATTTTATCAGGTTTAGTATAAGCTCCTATACCTACTTATAAAACTACAATCTCTAAAGTTCGCTACACTAATTTAAATGAAATTCCGCAATATAAGGGAGGGAAAGGATCTATCTAGTCAGTCTAAAGGGGAATCAGGTTTGGATTGTTTGTCAAGCTTATACTTATAAAACTACAATCTTTAATGTTCGCTACACTAATTTAAATGAAATTCCGCAATGTAAGGGAGGGAAAGGACCTATCTAGTCAGTTTAAAGGCTCGCAAGATCAAAAATCATGATATTTTTAACGATTTATTTTGTGTGATACGTATTTTACGCACCTATCTATATCGATTTGTTCAAGATTTCTAAACCGTTTTGAAAATATTTTATTAATGGTTCTGAGTGCAACTCCTCAATCCTGAACAGCAGAGTACAGAACTCCTTAACCAATGAAATTCAAGAACTTTTGATAATGAATTAATATTTTAAATATCAAGCAACGACTTCATACTTAAACCCAAGTCCAAACTCTTCAATCCTGATGCTGCACTCCTAAGCTGTGGGAATTGAGGAACTGTTGAAAAGTTTTTAAAAGACACTGTAAAAATTATTTATATTGAAGTATTATTAATACTCACCCGACTTCAACCAGTGTGTAGAAATAGATATTATTTTTTACTTTGTGGTTTTATTCTTTATTTCTTTTCTTTTTTCTTTCGTAAGAACCTACTCCTGATGATAAGAAACACAACACAAAAATATTTATTGAAATCGGTCCAGCCGTTCACGCGTGATGTCGTGACCCAGAGATTTTGGGATTGATTTTTATACATAAAAAAATAGAGAATAGAGATATTGTGAAAACACGAATATTAAAAAATTGAAGAATCGATAACTTTAAATTTTAGTCACTCACTAAAATTAATGGCTTTTCGATGGCTTTCATTGGCGTTTCACCACGGTTGATATTTGTTTGTGTGCATCTGCACGGTGTTCTAAATTGAGTGCTGTTTTATAAACAACAAAGACTATATTTGTTCTTACCACTTTGCACTGATCTATCGGTGTGCGTGGTGTGTAAGAGACTTCACATCTATTGCTGTATTGTGTATTTGTAGCAAGTGGTGGGGAAAACTGGCGACAGCAGGTTTCAATACAATTTGATTCATAGGGCCCATCTCGCTCTTTCCGTGGTCTGTGGTCACAACTCACAACGAGCCTGAAGCTGTAATCTTAGCCAAGGAATGTTTCCGCGTGTTTTGACTTGAATTTAAAAGATTTCAATAAACTTTTTTGTATTAAACTTTTCCACTAGATACGCCATGGGGGCATGCTACTAAATAAAAAAGTCAACTTGATACTGTTTTTGGGTAACGAGGAAAAATAAATTGTAAAAAAAAAATCAAAACTTGAATCCAAGATACTGTAAGATTAAACGAGAACTAAGATTTTTTAATCCACGATTACTTGCCCCACTCTGTCAAACTCCATGCGAATTGAAGGAAACAAGCGATTTTGTCAGAGTGGGGCGCGCCTTCGTGGATTGAAATATCTATAATCATTTATATTGATAAACAAAGTAGGTATCATCGATATATCAAGATATAACTTTGCATTTAATGACAGAGAGATAGGAAAGCATACCTAAGTTATAGTAACGTGCCTTGAAGCTGAATCTTAGTAGAACGTTGCTAAGCTAACAGAGATTGTTGGCTCATTATTGTTGGAGAGCGTCCGTCTTCTACTCAGATTTAATATAACCTCCCTTTGTCTTAATTGTTCAAAATACACTTATTACAGATACCATAAAGATAAATTCTAATTTAGCTACATCTATATAGGTGAATAGGTGTGTTAAATTAGCAACTTATTACTTAGTGGCAATCAATGCTTCAAGTTTGGACCTTACCGAAACCTTTTATTGTAATAGTAGTTTATGTAACGGTTAACTACATAATACCTAATTATGTAGAGTTTCATACACTACTTTATCTACGCTCATATTATTTTCATAAATCCAAATCATAAAATCTTGCTAACGTTTGTCGTAAATCATTGCAACTACTAAGATGTCAGGTGGAGTGAAATTTTCTTTAATAGGTTTCACTGCTAGACATTTTTCAGCGCAAAGTTTTGACTAAGTAACAAAAATAATTGGTTGTCTGTAAAGTCGGTTTACGGACGATAGATTTACGAGATAACGTCATAATCGTAATCGTAATCGTAATTGTAATCGTAATCATAATCACAGGCCCAGGTGGAACGTTACGCGGAACGTTAGACATTGTGTTGTTGTCTATGGTCAATCATGGCCCATCCATACTCTCGGCAATGACTACCAACTAAATATATGTTGTCTGTGGATTCACTTAAAAAAATATTACATAAAAAATAATACCCCAGATACAAATACAGGAATCCAGAGCCGTGTATCGTAATGGAAATTAAACAACTTTCTTTAAATATTTCCATAGTAGAGCGATGTTATAATGAATAACTTTTTAATAATTTCTAGTCTGTGAATAAAGTAGGTAATTATTTGACACATTTCGATTTCATAATTCGAACTTTAAGCAATGAGCGTAGATAAACATTTTTCGTACACGCAAACAGTACATTCTGTCTAACACAGCTCCATCATTGAGTACCTACAGTCCATCTGTCAAAATTCTATTTGTGGCTGCTGAGTGAATTACATCGTGGCCATACTGTTGGTGGGAAAACAAGCATTTTTGGCACCGATATACTGGCGACATTTTTTCGCACGTCCGCCCTGTCCAGGTCTTTACAGGTCTATTGTCCTATAATAATGTCTCCCGACCAATCTTGTCAATACGTCACGAGATTGCACTCTTTATTAACTCTATTTCATAATCCGATGGGATGACAGCTCCAACACGACCGGACACGATGGGAGATCATGCACAGAACCAACGGCTTAACGTGCTCACCGAGGCACGGGAGTGAAACACAGCCAATTTTCAAACTCCGAGTCAGTATACTAAGAATTTCCTGATGATAGATAGTAAAACCCAATACTACCCGGGAATTGAACCCAGTACAGGACCTATAGTGCTCTGAAGTTGATCTTGCAAACCACTAAATTAACGTAGCAGTTAACGAGAGTAACTGATAAGGACAGAATATCTTTAACCTATGTTAATAGATAGATGATCAGGTCCACTTATTTATACATAGAAGAGCAGACCTTTAAAGGTACCTAATAAAAAAATTAAAGCACATCATTATGATACCGCCGGCAGCTGCTCGAAAACAACGAAACAAAAAACCAAACAATAAATCAAAATGAAGAACAATCCATTAACTCTATCTACAATAAAAGGAACCCGGCCCTGCGATTGGCCGCCCCAGCAGAAATAAAACTCAGCTGGAATTCGATTGGCCCACGCCGCCGCGCTTCGTTCTGAAACTCGATACTTTTTAATAATGGCTCCTTTAGCTAATGCGATCGCCTTTTATATCGCGTTCGGTATTTTATTACATAGCCCAAATGCGTTGCTGAGAGCCGACTGTGGGAAGGAGCCCGCTGCTTGGGATTTTTGCGGTCGGATTTAGGATACGGGTATTCGGGTCCGGGAAGATAATCTTGTGGTAACCGAATGTGCATTATGGCAATTTATCGGAAAAGGGACAGCGTTGAGGGCGGAATTAAATTGAGAGAAGTAATAAGTAGGTGCCGTAAGCTAGTGTTTTTCCCCCATATAGAGATTGAATTATCAAATATGTAGTGTGTATGTTTCTACATTATTGCAGCAGCGGCCAGCAAAAGAGGCAATGATGGGCTATGGAGACATCGATGGAGAGTTGAGGCGAAGCCGAGGCACACAATTATTTAAGTACATCAATTGGTATATCATTGGTTGAATTACACATACATGACGTTCAAATTAAAAGTAATTAATATCTTTATAGTTTATCACCTGCAGGTCATTAAAAATCCCGTAAATAACCGTTGTTGCGACTTTCGGTGTGAAGGAGTAAAAACAATAACAATACAGGAAGAGTGCAAGAGGAAGAGTAAAATGGGAGTAATTTTTGTCTGGTGGGAGCTCGGCTGTGGCTAGTAACCACAATACACAATACAGTACAATAACATCTTCGGCTGCATCATAACATCAGGTGAGATCGCAGTGAAGTGCCTACTAACTTATAGCGTAGGTATAAAAAAGCAATATACACTAAGCACAAGTTGGAAGGGAATGTTTTATTAAAAAGGACATGAACTCAATGCAAAAGTAAAGACGATTAATAAATAATTATAGGACCACGGATTATTACATGTACAAGTTAGTATATTAAATGACACTTATATTTTTTACGACATAATTTGTTTCGCAGTACCTACGTATAATACGAGAAGTCAAAACTTTTATTTACCACGTGCCAACTTACTGTAGGTATCTACACACCAACTAAAGTATTTCGAAATTTATGAAGTACCTAAGTGTCGTCTATCATAAGCTAATAAAACACTTATGAATGAAGAAAAATAAATACCTTGACTATGAATTTAATCGCAATCGGATTCTAATAGATAAAACAAAATGAATCTGACTTTGCTTTCTGTAGTAGGTAGTTACAATATATTATTCATAGATACGGGCAGTGTGTAGTGGTAAATATACCATTATCAAACAAGTAAATTCAAAACTATGTTGTGATTCTGACTCATACTTTTTAATAACATCATTTTAGAGTCTAGCGAACCACCCTAGAAAAATAAAAAACTAAAATTTTGTCTACAAAAACTTTTCTTGGAAACTGGTCTTCAGTAGATTTTTCCAACATGTTTTTCCTGCCATAAGCATAATAACCTCCTGCATAATAACCTCCCTAAAATATATTTCAGACTTGGTGATTGGAGAACAATGTAATAAAAGGAATAAGCACTTTCGCATTATGGCTTAGGTGCGATAGCTTATAGGTATGATTTTATAATATCGTATAAAGCTCGACTAAAAACTTAAAGTGAATCTTCCTTTCTAACCTAATAACGTATTCTCTGACCTAATGCTGCATAAACAGACAAAACTAATTACACGTAAATGGCAGTTAATGCAAGCCTATCAGGTATGTCGTATGAAATACGCAAGACACTCGACACTCATTGACGGTGGTGTGCAAACAGAAATATCGACGTTTCGATAACGCTGGAATCGATACTGACCCCGCGATACAATGGGCAAATACCGTCCATAATAAGATGATAAAAGTGAACTAGCCTCGGAAAACAGTACTTTCCGTCGCGTGCTATTGAGCTTTGACACACATCACTTTAAGACAACGACACGAAGTTTATGAAAATAACAACTGTCTTACATGTCAGCTCTTTTAATAGGATGTTTCAAATAATCCAGTCGCTACCTAAATAATAAAAATACAAACATAATTAAATAAAATGTGTTTTCGTAGTTACTAAAACGATCAATACTAAGTTAAAATAAAATATGTAAGTAACTACTTGAGCAGAAAAGATATGGGTACCAAATACCAAATAAAAGGATATTATAATACATTTGTTCAAAAAGTAGACATTTCCATGTGTATTTTGCGTGCGGAAAGTTATTCTTTTCCGCAATAGTGCTTTCTTATTTTTCTTATTTTTAATCCTGCGCGGCACCGGAGCGGGTGCTTCCGCTGCATCCGAAGCGCGGCATCGAAGCAAGGCACGCAAACACGGAGCAGGCAAACACGTAAAAAAAACATTTTTTTTGTATTTAATATATTATTTTAATTTATTAAAAAACGACGTTTCATTGCACGTGCGGAATTGTCATTTCCACTCGTCTCTAAAGTTGAACCGCGCCTTAAGCTTCCAAGCAACAACCATCCAACAAAAACAAGATCCATCAACAAACCAAGACTCGTAAAGAAATAACAATCTTTCCGCACTTATATCGAAATGTACTAAATATTTTTAACACAGAAATAGTAATTTAACGATACACCACGGGCATATGTAAAGAAAAATCCCTACATATTTTTGCTCCTCGTTTATTTCTTCTAGTAACTATGCACTTGGTCAAGGATAAGCTAAAACTTTTTTTTCAAGTGATAAAGAAAAATGCAAACAATAAAAAAATTAAAACTAATATTTATGACATTATCTACAAGTACCTACCTATGGGCGTGACATAAGAATGTGTATGTGAAGTACCCATGGATTTCATCGAAAATGCCATCGTTTATATCTATTCATTATTATCTTTACAATGGTTGTTCAGGAAGGCATGTCCACAATGATTCGCCATACAAATATGTCACTAGGTATCATTATAGTGTTTATAAATATATCTATGTATGAATTGTTTTGGAAATAATGATTGATTTCTATTCTTATTTTATATTGCCGGTATTAATTTCATACTGTCTTTAATATAATTTGACATAATATTATGAACTAGCTTTTGCTTACGGCTCAACTTGTGTGTAATTCCGGTTTTCCAAAAATCTCGTAGCAACTACGGATTTTCCCGTGATTAAAAAAAGCATATAAATATGTTAATTTAGAGTATAATCTGTCTCCATATCCTAGAGTCACATTAGGGGCCAATCTAACTAGATATGATATTACTTTATCGTTAGGTATATACTGTCAGATGAGATTATTATCGTAGTCAGATATTTTATTGAAAAAGTTAAAAAAACAGTTCTTAGTTGCGGTTTTACACTGAACCATAAGGTTCAAATAGTATTACACACACTATCAAGATAAGTAGACCACGTTATCAGCACAAATTTTAATGTTTGCCCGTCAATAACAAATTCAGCTTTGTTTTGATGATTCGCTACATTTCGAGTACAAGTTCAATAAACAATAATAATCAATAGAGCAAATACAGTAGTTTGAGGCGTCGAAATTGATGTTTTAATTGTCACTTGCGTCTACAAGGTACGTAATCAATTAACTGGCGTGTAACTAACTGTTCAGAATGTTTTCTCAAATATTTGCGTTCATGGTAATCGGTTGCTTACTTTTGCATTGTTTATGAATTATTTTACTACTACTATCATTTGTGTTTAGTTTACTAGATCGGTTATGGCATTGGTTGTTGGTATTGTGTGATAGTTTACTTTATAACTACACAAATAAAAACACTTAACCTTGCTTATAAGTGCACTACGTCTTTCGTCAATTTATTTATTGCTTTACTAATTGTAAATTGTAATTTTTTTGTCAGCCTTCAACAAAAAGGTAGGTAGAGCTTTTAAACAAATCTTGTAAATTTTCTTAGTACTCGAGTTCCTAAGCTTTTTCATACTTATAACTACAACTTAACTTCATAAGTTACCTCCTAATATTATGGTGCTAAAAACATAATGTGGTGTAAACATACCTCTGAGATTCGAAGAAATAAAAAAAGAAAGAAAGATCCAATGGATAGGCTTTATCACCAAAGAAGAGGTGTTATTATTGCCTCAGTACCTCTTATCTCATATCTCAAGTCCTACATTACGAAACTACGTGTCTTTTTTTCCTGAAATGTGAAAGCAAAATACTTCAGACGTCTCTTGCATGAGTGTTTTGATTAACACTGTTGCACTGAACAGTGACGTCATAATTAGAAAAATGCAAGATGGCCGCCGTCCGGTCAACGCACCGCGCAGTGAGGAGGGTCATATTCTTAAGTGGATATAAAACAGTAAAGCAAACAGCGCTGTGCAGTTATCAGAAATGTTCTTGATTAACACTGAAATGTTTTCTGAGAACGAGAATAATATGTAATTTAATCTATAGAAAAATATGTACCTACCTAGAGAAAAATAAATTAATTAACTATAGTTTGTTTGTAGAACTAATAGTTTGTTTCTTTAAAATTAAAGAAAGCTATTTTCCCGTGTAAGTCTAAGTAACCAGCTGCGTTGGTACTCTCATTAGACAAGCAATAGTACATAAAGCCAAGTTAATCTATCTATTTTATTACTACGATTGCAATTGGAATAAAAATCAGAAAAATGTGACAACAACAGTTGTTATCGATAAGTCACGTAATCAATTTATCGATCGGACATGTCATTCAAATACATTTCTTAAATTTCGTTCTAAAAGCCGTCGTAATAGAATAGATAAGGTAACATGGCTATATCTGCATAATCTGAACTAATCATTATAAAACTTGGTGGCTAGTTGTGTAAAAAAACGTTATTGATCTTTTGTCTATGGTTAGTATGGTTGCACAGAATGTGAACAGCAAATTCAGCCTATCACAGTCTAAATTTATTGCCAAATACAACAACAATTAATAATACCTCTTTCTTACATAAGCATAACATGAGATGCTGCTGGAAATGCACTGATAACAAAACTTAGGATATTGGCATTCGAACGATTTACGTAAACCTTTTTCGTACAAGCAAAAAGGTAGCGCCATCTGTCAAAATTCTATAGATGGCTGCTGAGCGAACTACAAAGTAGCCTTGCTGTTGGTGGCAAAAGAAGCATTTTTGCCCCTCCAGGGTATTATGTTTATTTGGAAATGATAAAATAAAATCGAATTTGCCTATGCAGGGAATCAAACTTAAGATCTCGCACTTAGCAAGTACCTAGTCATTGGTGACATTACCCAATACTTACCCAAGTACCTATATCTAAAGCTATAAACAGCTCAAGACAGTTATGGATGGGACCTCACCTTCATGAACACAGCAGCAATTTATCGGATCCTCAAAGTTTTTCCGACGCGCGCCGGCCGCCGAATCATAAATCATAGTCAAGTCGCTCGACCGCTGGATACCGTCCGCTGTCCGATTGCTGAAGGGGACTAAGAAAACATAATATAAAGCAGCTTTCTCTAAAGTTTCCAATAAAAGGAAGTTGATTTCAATAAGGCGAATCAGGACGTGTACCCAAGAAGTTTTCGGTTTGTAAAAATATTAATCATACGACTGGATATGACTAAAAGGTGTCAGAGTACTAAAAGGTGGCTGAGAGTGACACACAGTCACATGACAGCTTCTTTTCTGATTGTCAGATGCCACAGATATTATAAAAATGTGACATATCACTTGACTTCCGCGCTTTAGTCCACTTTTTGAGAGTAACTTAATAAAATTTGGATTTTAGCGCTCAGATGTTACCTGGTAGACGAAAACGGTCGTAAGACGTCACTGTCTTCAGAAGCATACCTTGGTGTTTGCCGATCATTTCACAAAAACATCTTATCTAACCCACATATAGCTAAATTAGATACGAATTTTTAACCCCAAAGTACGAGTACCTAACTGTTAGCTTGTGTTATGGGTTCTAGAAAAACATAAAGACATTAAAAAAACATTCTTGTTCATCACTCGAACATTTTCCAGTTGTGGGAATCGAACCCACGACCCCTGAAACAGAGGGCAGAACCACTACCAACTGAGCCCAACGGTCGTCAAATTTTCGAATGCTCATAGTACCTACCTGAGTGTACCGTGTATTAAAAATTCGTCTTTCCAATTTCCCACAGCGTCCCCACGTACCTAAAGCCCTACCATAAGGTATGTAAAGCAGGCCTCGGCTCGGTCGCAGTGTACCGGCAATACAGCTAAGTGCCGCCCGCTGATGGATCGTGTTTACTGTACAAATAGTTTTCAATTCCGCGCCGCCCGCCGAAGATTTCACTTACTAAATTGATCTGAGGGACGTAGGTACAGTAGGTAGGCAAGGGACGAGCCTAATCTCGAAAATTGTGCAGCTCTAAATATTGGTGGCTGGGTAATTTCTTTACCCATACATACCATACCCATTTAAAAGTCAGAAAATTTTCTTTTTGACACACTTTATTTACTTACTTAATTTTTGTACGGATTGCGTCTTTTTATCGGATTGATTTGACGGATGGAGTTAGGTATGTAGATTTTGTGGAAACTAAATAGGGTTAGTTTCCACAAAATCTACATAACTACAACGAGTCAAATTATAGAACTACTGCTTGCTTTGAACATTATTGATTATTTATTTATCTATACCTACTTGGTAGGTACATCTAAGTATGCCATATAAAAAACCCTCCAAAAATGTAGGTTCCTCAAGAGTGAATATAAGTAAAAGGGCCTCACGTAGCAACGTTTCACATAGGTGTAAAATATGTTACGAGCATTTTGTGGGGTGAACCTTTTTAGCTGCTTGTGTCGGCGTTATCGGTTGTTTGCTCGTTCCGTACCTTCCTATCGGGCGTTCTTGGAAATTTCGTGTGTGGAAACGAGAATTTGTGGGAGAGAAATCTTTGAGGCACATAATAATGTACCTATCTACCTCATCTTTCTTTAATTTTTTTTATAAATATATATCAGGACACACACATCGCAATCTAGCCCCAAAGTAAGCGATAGCTTGTGTTATGGGTACTAGATAACTGATAAATATCCGTACCAACTCATATACATAAGTATAATATATTGAAAAAACCCAGACACTGGAAAACATTCATGCTCATCACACAAATATTTACCTGTAGTGTGAATCGAAGCCACGACCTCCGACGCAGATGGCAGGTTCGCTACCGCTACGCCATTCGGTCGTCTTTAGGAGACATTGGTGTATAAAATAAAAACCATGCATGCCCAAGTTTTGGGCAATGGAATGACAGTAACTTGTATTCAAAATGAATAGGAAACAGGCCGCCTATTGCGTTCTTTGTCCCACTTACGGGCAAAATACGTCTTCGTGTTTTCCCATTTTATTGCACCAAGAACAGAGAGATGTAGTGATATATGATGTATAAGTGTCCTATAAAACGACGACTGAACATATGATGTCTGAGTAGTAATAATTATTATGAATTTTAAGTTTTAATATAGGTACCTAATAAAGAAGGCGTGTTGAACTTTTTTTATAAAAAATACACTTATATAGGTATGGTATGTACCCTAAGTAATTATCAAAGCAGATCTTTTTGTTAAAAAAAAAAGTCTTGTACAAACCTTGATTTAGGTAGGCAAATCATTATTGACATTATTGGTACAGAAGAGTATTTTAGGTCAATTTAAATTTTCTCATTAGCAAATAAAGTGATTTTTAGTGCATTTAATATAAACAAAGAAATTTTAGGATTTTGAGGACATCGTGATTACTCATACATACCACCTGCCCTGCATAGTATCTACCTAAAGATTTTAACAAATCACCCTATTCAAAAACCTTCTACCGTTATAACGAATAAAGAGACTGTTTTATTTTTATTATCATCGTACAAAACACACAAAAGGTCAACTCGAGGCCTCGCTGACATAATATCACACGGATTCGAATATTAAAAAAAAACGCTACAACAGAAACTGACAAGAAAAAAACCTTAAAGTCTCAAGCGATTCACTATAAACCTTACAAATGAACCACGCTACATTTACCGTCGCGATGCTACTTATGATTATATAATAACCCTTATTAATTAAGTCATAAAGACTTCATTATAGCGTTAAATAGACAAACGAAAGTAAATATCAGTTTGTTAACCCGGCGTCATGGGGGTTGGGTCTGTGCGACCCGTCACATTTTATTTCGCTTGTAGTTCAGTTACTATGCGTGCGACGTTGCCACTCTTCTCAATAGCTGGAGCTGTTGAGTTGTTCTATGCGTCGAAAGCAACACGTTAGTCTTGCCACAGCCGCAGTGGGAGATACAGGTGCACAAAGTTGAAAAAGGTATGTGAGACCCATCCCCGCAGTCAGTGTAACAATTTTGCGCCATTTTGTATAGATGTTGTTTTACTTATTATCTGTATTTTTATCCTTTTTATATTTGATTTTTTGTTGTTATTTACAATTATAGCTGGTTATATATAGTTCAATGTATTTTATTTGTATTTTTTGTAGGTACTTAGTAAAAAATGGACCGTGAAGAGGCAGAACGACAGCGTATTCTTGCAATTTTACAAGAGTCTGACTCTGATTCTGAGTTGTCAAACCAGGATGTGTTCGACGAAGATCACTTGAGTGAGCGTAGTAATCACACAGAACAAGATACCTCAGAGTCTGATGATGATGATGTGGTGTGGATGTAGCCGACGAGCTATGTGCTTCGTACGACGCAAGTCGTAATTCTAAAAGGTGGTCATTGTCAATTTTTTATGCCTTGTTGAACATAGCTGCCATTAATTGCCAATAATAAACAAAATAAATAATAACTGTCCAAAACTAAAACGAAAGCGATTTATAAAACAACCAGGTCTCAGTCTTGTCAAGGAACACCTAAAACTTCGCCAAAATATATGTGCTTCCACGTGAGTTGCGACAGAAAATTGGAATTTTTTTTGGTGAATCTTCAGAGGAACCTCCAGCAAAACAGGCTAATGTTCGCAAAAGGTGCCAAGTGTGTTCAGCCAAGAAAGACCGTAAAACTAACTACACCTGCGAGAGTTGCAACAAATATATCTGTGTAGAACATATAGTACCTTTCTGTGCAGACTGCACCAAAGATAATAATTCCAAGTGATTAATTGTTTTTTTTTTCTCAAATTTATTTAGTTTCCTACAAAAAAGTGCCATTAAAACGTTATGACTGATTGTAAATTAATAATATTATTACATTTAAGTAGAAGAGAAAATTTTTGTTGACAATTTTCGTTATTTTTTTAAAGTTCTATTATATATAATTAAAACATAATATAACAAAATATTTGTGTTTCATTTATTTACATAAATACCCAAAAAACTAAACACGTATAAATATAATCTTTATTATTTAATTATATTGGAATAATTTTGACATTAATGAACGGGTCCGTGAGACCCACCCCAATGTCCGTGTATCACTTTTCCACCCCCATGACGCCGGGTTAAGGTAGGTTTGATGACTTGTAAAGATTTTGAATGGTCGTTATCGAAGTGTTTGGACGTACGAAGCCCGGTAGCCCGGCGGGTAACAACATGAATGGAGCAACACATTAAATCAATAAACGGATAAATAAAAATGATGCGCCCACACGTGGGGTTGGTTTCCATTTAATAGTAACAAACGTTTTAAATTTCAGCCTAACTTTTTGGATTTGATTGTGCCTTTGTTCGTCTTTTACGTGGAATAGTGAGTCATATTTTAGCAGGTTTAGATGAGGCTCTCTTTTATAGCCAGCTTTATGTTAATTCGAATGTTAATTTTTGTAACCAATATCGGATATCCATACCTACTTTGTTAAGAGAAAATTGCATCTACGTGGTATTTTAATATAATTACTCTAGTTTAAAACCTTAGGGTATTTACATATGAAAGTATGGCGTTTCAGCGAATCTCATCTCAAATAACTATCTGACGACACAACTACAGCTGACCAGGTAAAAGTTTTTTTTGCCATTTAGGGGTATGAAAAATAACTTACGAGTTACGACCTATTCTCAGACTTACTGAATGAAGACCAAAAAATCATTAAAATCGGTCAAGCCGCTTCAGAGGAGTTTGATTATAAACACTGTGACAGGCCCAACCTTCAGATGTTTTGTCGATTAGAATTACTTAATTAAAATACTAAAAGGTAATAACTAAGTAAGCCATATTGATTATACAAAGAAAAATTTACTTACCTATACTTATGAGTATGGTTTTCTTATTAAACTTAGATATCTTCTCTATCTATATGTGATTCTCTTGACCCAGTATTTGTAACATAACAACCCTGAAACGGCGCGGTGACCGATTCTTTTTATAAATATTTTTGTGTTTATTTTTGATAGGTCTGAGAATAAATACAAACCAGCTTTCCGGTGGTGGTAGAGTCTGACACTGGTATAAGTAAGTTAGGCTTATTTGAAAGAATTTAGATTACACATCTTGTTTTGATTAGAATAGGAAATTCCTACCTATACTATTTTTCATACCTCTAAGTTAGAAATAATTTAAGTGCAAAAACAACGTTTTAATTTTTTAATCAGTCAGTCAATAGGCAAGTGACGTGTGTCAATGAATCCGAGCCACCGGTTCCCAATAGAAATGGACAGTGGGTCAGCCGAGTGTGGAGTGGTTAGTTTTATGGTAGTTGTAAACCACCCGCGGCGATGCCGGCGCAGGCTCTACGTGCAGGATAGGCCCTTAACACATCGGAGTAACTCACAGATATTATATGTATACAGGTTCCTGCAGCCTTAGTTTTAGTTGACGCAAAACCTGAAAGATGTAGAACATTCAGAAGTTTGTACAGAATCAGTTACAATTAAAAAGTACGTGACATTTAGCGATAATTCTGAAAATGTATTCTCAAAAAATATTTGTACCTACGTTACAACTTTTCTTAGGGAAATGGTCACAATCAATTATTTATATACGACCCTTTATTTTTAAAAAATCCACGGATGTAGATAGTTCCCTAGGGATGCAGTTGGCACCAACAGCGTGTGTGTGTGTGTGTGTGTGTGTGTGTGTGTGTGTGTGTGTGTGTCTATATAATGCGAATGATTTTAATAAGGATTCAATCAACTTATAAATTACTAAACTAAAATTAAAAATTTCTAGCTTTTCCGGCACTTTTTTCAAATACTTACATCTATTATTATTTTAAGCATTATTCCGAATCATTTACTTACTTTTTTTTTCTTTTCAAACTTATGTAATCATGCTTGCTAATAAATAAAATATTTAAAGTTATACGTAGTTAGGTAGGTATATTTTGATTTTATTTATTAGTACTCTATATACCTACCTTCTGTTTCCTATTGGAACGTCTTGATGATATATAATAACCTAACTTCTTTTGTCCTAGAGTAGGTACCTATCTGATTAAGTCCTCCGAATAAGAGCTTATTATTTTTTGAATATTATATTCAGATTTGAGATTTGGTTACCCATATAGTGTGTGTCGCATGACTAAGTAGGTAGGATGGAATCACAAGTCATCGTTACATCACATAGGTAGTTTTTAACATCCATGTAACTATTAACTTATTTATCACATATAAAATTAATTTATAGCATTAGCACCCGTGTCAGACGTGTTTTATGATATGGAAATGACCGCAGTTTCCCTGTACGCGGCATTGTGGTTTATTAACATTAGTTTCGCAGTCTCGCCGATACCTTTACAACAAATTAACACCAGCCAAGTTAACCCTTTGTTACTTTATGGCTTTATGAATGTCGTTGTGGGTTAAGGTAACCCGGCGGCTCGGAGATAAAGTCTTGCGCAATGCCGACAAAAGTGAAAATATTCGATAGTAAAAGTTAAATGATAAGTATTTTTGTTGTTTCTGTTTTTTTTTCTTATTTTACTAAAATTGACTAGCGCCGCCACCGGTGCCTGCAGAGTCTGCAAGTCGTTTAGGCTATTGTTCGGACGACGGACCGGAAGGGTAAAGTTTTTTTTCTCGTCTGTCAATATTTTGTGCCCGTGGGCATTTTAATGACAAATTTTTGTATTGTGTTAATTCCATAGTGTGAAGTCTCTTTTAATAATAGAGATACAAAAAAGTAAAGGCAATGATTTGAATTGAGTAAGATAGATTCATTAGTAACGGCCTATTTCACCAAGCCTATTACTCACAAGTTATGTGTTCGTCATTTAAAAAAATTGACATTGTGGTCGATTCTGTTGTGCGAAATCTCTAAACTAAACTAATTTAAAATAGTGGTATCCTTCTCCACAGGGAGCAGTTTGAAAAGGACAACACTATTTGAAATTAGTTTAGTTTAGAGATTTTGTACAACAGAATTAGCACCATTGAGTAAAGAGACAAAACTTACATTTAGGCTGGCCGTAAAAATCATTAGAACTAGGAATTCAAATAAAAATATATCACTTGCAATTGAATAAAACATGTACCTATATATATATATATATATTATGAATCAATTTCAATAAAAAGCTTTTATTTTGTAAACTTAATTTTATTAACTCTGGAACTAACAGATGATATTGTATTATAAGTTACCTATCTAGGTTTTTTGAGTACTTACATTAATAATATGTATTTATAACTACAAGAATGAATTTAGCATAACTAAGTGTTTATTATACATATAAACAGGCATTCGGCAAACGTATGTGCATATATCTATTTATTATTATACTGTACATAGAATTTATTTTCATAAACATATTAATAAAATCGTAGCTTTGTGCAATGTGCATGGCCATTAAAAGCGCAGACTTTGGAAATACATAGACACAACATTGCAGCCCTTAGTTGTTATATTGCAGATACTCAAGGATAGAAAAATCTTACTTTAAAGTAGATGAATTCCTAAACGAATGATAGAATAAGCCTGCCTCCCACTAAATTGGTTACTGCGTCCTTCCAAGGCTCCGTTATTTTGTTCAATTGATGTAATGTGAATAAGATGATGATGGAATGTTACCTATAATCAATAAATGAATAAATGAATATATTAAGTGACTAAACGACCACCTGCAAAATGCGAGTTAAAAACCCAATAAAAAATCCTAAGTACACCCACATCTCTGAATATTTATCAATTCCTAAGTTCTCTCACACTTGAAGATATTATGGTAAGATAAAATTTACATGAACATGTTTTCATCATGAGAATCCAATCGCCAGACTTTTTTTCCAAAAAGTAGTTTATCGTGTACCTTTTTAAAAAAAAAACAAACCTGATTTATATGAGGAAGTACTTATGGTTAGTAGAATTTAGAACTGTGTAAGAAAAATAAAACGTAATCGTTCACAAATTCTGCCCGCTGATTGGTTCCCTGATTTACGTCAGCCAATCGGGGGGCATAATCTGCTAACAATTATTATAACGATGAATACGTTTTTCTTATGCAATTAGAGGCCTGGTCCTTTATATCTATTCTATGGTAAAACTTCGGACAATAAGCAGACTAGCAATACTTTTACACAAAAGCACATCTGTTAAGGGTGAACCAGAAGCTATGGACAATTTGCGGTAAAGTTTAAATAAGTGCGTTAAAGTTTAAATAAGGGTGTTAAAGCTAAAACAATAGCTTTAAGAGCGTTCATGCAAAACAACGCGCATCGCGTTTCTTGCCATACTAATCTTGGTTTTCGTTGGCGCTGACGCAATTTTGCGCTGATAATGCTATTACAAAAAAAATTATAGTAAAATAAATATACAACTTATTAAAATGGTAAATAACCAGTGACATTGAATATTAATTGAATTAAATTACTATAATTCAGAAATAACAAAATATCTTGGATTTTATTCTAAAATAATACGTTTAATTTATCGAAAAAAGCTAAAAATGACACTTTTCGGTTTATGGTTTTTGAATGAAAATCTAGGAAAATCGTGTCTTTTTTTTGAGACACTTTTTAGTAAATGTTATTAATTTTCTAAATATGTCATTGTTATAAGTTTGTGTTCAGAAACATGGCAAATATCTTGCATCTGCGTAGAGCGTCGACCGCTATTTTAGTTAGTAGTAGAAAGTTATACACATATTTTAAAATATTTTTGAGACAAGTTCTAGATTATGAAATGCCAAATAATATGAATTCAATTATCTAATCTATAATTGAACACATAACTATTTTATGTTCCTTCGGAAATCGTAAATTTTGACTCAAGCATACCTAATACTAACGCATGAAGCGCCTTAAACAAAGTTACTTAAACGTAACAGAATCGAGTTTAAACTTATAGATGAATCGTGGAGTTACTCTTACCATAACGAGAAAAATGCAAATAAGGGGGTTGATATATTATGGTGAAACGAAAACTAAACATCAGCTATCGTCTTCTGAAATAATACTCCATAAAGTCATATCTAAAACAAATATTATGAACTGATTCTAACTTTATGTCAGGTAGATAATGTGGGATGATTTATAATTCCATTTACCATCTAAGCAAGATCACATTCTATGTTCGCAAGGTTGTATTATGTATATTAATGCTCGTAGGTACATACGTATCTACGCACAAACCAAGGTAACCCATATCATCTAAGTACTTCATACCTATCGATTTTTACACCTATAGCCATTTGTTAGCTATTTACTATTTACTTATCTGTCGATTATCAAACTAACAGATAGGTATGCTATTCTCATATACATATACACATTAAAGTTTTCGATGCGTTTGCTAGTTTAGAAACAGACTCGATATGTAAAATGCCTGAATACTGAGCATTAAAATATATTTGCATGTGCTATGCTGGCTGACATTAGAAGCTTATATGGATAAGCAGGCTTTAATACGTTTTGTGGGTAATTATAGGTCACCCTTTAGTTCTGGAGTCCTGAATCTGATCTAATGACTGAAAGGCACAGCCTTGCGGTCCATAGGAAAATGAAATCGACATTTTTTTTGAGGTGTAAGTATATCTAGGTGAAAGAAAAGTCGCATAAAAAAAGAGGGTTAAAAAGATAATTGAGTTAATTTAATTACTATAGTTTTTGGTATAAACATTAAGTGCATTTTTTCACCATCAAAACTCGTATGTACACCTAGTTACTTAACACCGATAAACAGTGACAATCTAAAAAATCAAAAAAATAAGAAGTCGATAATAAAAGAAGTCAGATAATTGATATTATGTCATCACTATCATATTATCAAAAAGCTGGGAGATGTCAAAAATACTCGCAGTCAACATAATTAAAAATGCACTGATTTATTAATTCAGGATAGTTTTAAGTGTACACGATGTTTTGGACGTAGACCATAGAAAATAATTTCCATATAAAATTCGAGTAATTAAAAAACCTACTGAGATTTTGTTTCATTTACCTATAAACAATACACCTAAGTAGATAGGTATAATACCTATATAACTTTCCCTAATCAAATCTTAAACTTAATAATATCATGTCATTTCCTAAGAAAATTATTATTATTCCCATTTAGGTCTTAAATATATTCTCATCCAGTATTTTTATTTTTTTTATTAATGCCTTTGACTAAAAATAAATATTTGACGTGGTTATAAAATAAACAACAAATAAATTAATAATTTATAATAAATAAGATAATATGTTTCTGAAAATAGTTACCCCCGAGATAATGACGCACATACGTTTGCCAAATATATAATATCATTAAAGATGCTAAATTGACACTTGCATATAAATATATATTCGAATGGAATGTGCAGAAGCATAGATAGGTTCCCTCTTTACACCAAACACCATTATTTAGAGGATATATCTTAACACTATATGTACAAACTTATAACCGAACTCCTAAATGCGATGGTCAAAGGATAATTCCGTTTTGTCCTATCTATTTATCATAATAATTTTATCATATTTATTTATACACATTTGTTACACAGACATTGCACTGTTCATTTCGATATGAAATCGCCTCTAGCGCATTCTTATACCAAATCTTTATCTATATATATAAAAGAATGAGGTATTTTGGTTGTTCCACGGATTTCGCCAAAACTATAGATCGTAGAGATCTGAAATTTGGTACTTAGGTAGATATTAGGTCATGAATTCGTACTAAGACGGGGATTCCAGAAATTCCATGTTTAAGGGGTAAAAATCATACATTAAAGGGATTTCTCCATACAAAATTGTAATTTTTTTCGTTGTTCCAGGCATTCCAGAAAAACTAAAAGTCGTAGAGATCTGAAATTTGGTATCTAGGTAGATATTAAGTCATGAATTCGTACTAAGACGGGGATTCCAGAAATTCCATGTTTAAGGGGTAAAAATCATACATTTAAGGGTATTTCCCATACAAAAGTAAAATTTTTTCGTTGTTCCAGGAATTCCCGAAAAACTAAAAGTCATAGATATCTGAAATTTGGTATCTAGGTAGATATTAGGTCATGAATTCGTACTAAGACGGGAATTCTAGAAATTCCATGTTTAAGGGGTAGAAATAGTACATTAAAGGGATTTCTCCATACAAAATTGAAATTTTTTCGTTGTTCCAGGCATTCCAGAAAAACTAAAAGTCGTAGAGATCTGAAATTTGGTATCTAGGTAGATATTAGGTCATGAATTCGTACTAAGACGGGGATTCCAGAAATTCCATGTTTAAGGGGTAAAAATCATACATTTAAGGGTATTTCCCATACAAAAGTAAAATTTTTCGTTGTTCCAGGAATTCCCGAGAAACTAAAAGTCGTAGAGATCTCAAATTTGGTACCTAGGAAGCTATTAGGTCATGAATTCGTACTAAGACGGGAATTCTAGAAATTCCATGTTTAAGGGGTAGAAATAGTACATTAAAGGGATTTCTCCATACAAAATTGTAATTTTTTTCGTTGTTCCAGGCATTCCAGAAAAACTAAAAGTCGTAGAGATCTGAAATTTGGTATCTAGGTAGATATTAGGTCATGAATTCGTACTAAGACGGGGATTCCAGAAATTCCATGTTTAAGGGGTAGAAATAGTACATTAAAGGGATTTCTCCATACAAAATTGTAATTTTTTTTGTTGTTCCAGGAATTCCCGAAAAACTTAAAGTCGTAGAGATCTGAAATTTGGTACCTACATTGACATTAGGTCATGAATTCGTACTAAGACGGGGATTCCAGAAATTCAAATTGGAAGGGATAAAAATCCTACTTTTAAGGGATTTTCCCATACAAAAGTGTAATTTTTGCGTTGTTCCAGGGATTCCAGCGAAATTAAAATTCGTAGAGATCTGAAGTTTGGTACCTAGGTTGGTATTGGGTATATCATGAATTCGTATTCAGAAAGGGATTTTCGAGATTCAAATTTTGAGGAGGAAAAATTTTGAATTTTTTGGCCGCCATTTTGAACTTTTTTGTTACTGGGCCGATTGCTTTGAAAATCGATATTTGACTATGGCAGCAAACATAGAGACGGAATTTGTGGTCAAAATTTAAAAAATTGGCCGCCATTTTGAACTTTTTTGTTACTGGGCCGATTGCTTTGAAAATCGATATTTGACTATAGCAGCAAGCATAGAGAAGGAATTTGTGGTCAATTTTTAAAAAAGTGGCCGCCATTTTGAACTTTTTTGTTACTGGGCCGATTACTTTGAAAATCGATATTTGACTATGGCAGCAAGCATAGAGAAGGAATTTGTGGTCAAAATTTAAAAAAGTGGCTGCCATTTTGAACTTTTTTGTTACTGGGCCGATTGCTTTGAAAATCGATATTTTACAGTGGCAGCAAGCATAAAGAAGGAATTTGTGGTCAAAATTTAAAAAAGGGGCCGCCATTTTGAACTTTTTTGTTACTGGGCCGATTGCTTTGAAAATCGATATTTGACTATGGCAGCAAGCATAGAGAAGGAATTTGTGGTCAAAATTTAAAAAAGTGGCCGCCATTTTGAACTTTTTTGTTGCTGGGCCGATTGCTTTGAAAATCGATATTTGACTATGGCAGCAAGCATAGAGAAGGAATTTGTGGTCAAAATTTAAAAAAGTGGCCGCCATTTTGAACTTTTTTGTTACTGGGCCGATTGCTTTGAAAATCGATATTTGACTATGGCAGCAAGCATAGAGAAGGAATTTGTGGTCAAAATTTAAAAAAGTGGCCGCCATTTTGAACTTTTTTGTTACTGGGCAGATTGCTTTGAAAATCGATATTTGACTATGGCAGCAAGCATAGAGAAGGAATTTGTGGTCAAAATTTAAAAAAGTGTCCGCCATTTTGAAATTTTTTGTTACTGGGTCGATTGCTTTGAAAATCGACATCTGATTATTTCACCAAGCATAGAGAAGGAATTTGTGGTCAAAATTTAAAAAAGTGGCCGCCATTTTGAACTTTTTTGTTACCGGGCCGATTGCTTTGAAAATCGATATTTGACTATGGCAGCAAGCATAGAGAAGGAATTTGTGGTCAAAATTTAAAAAAAGTGGCCGCCATTTTGAACTTTTTTGTTACTGGGCCGATTGCTTTGAAAATTTATATTTGACTATGGCAGCAAGCATAGAGAAGGAATTTGTGGTCAAAATTTAAAAAAGTGTCCGCCATTTTGAAATTTTTTGTTACTGGGTCGATTGCTTTGAAAATCGACATCTGATTATTTCACCAAGCATCGTGAAGGAATTTGTAGTCAAAATTTAAAAAATTGGCCGCCATTTTGAACTTTTTTGTTACTGGGCCGATTGCTTTGAAAATCGATATTTGACAATGGCAGCAAGCATAGAGAAAGAATTTTTAGTCAACATTTTTAAAAGTGGCCGCCATTTTGAACTTTTTTGTTACTGGGCCGATTGTTTTCAAAATTGATATGTGATTATCGCAGCGAGCATAGAAAAGGAATTTTTGGTAAAGATTTAAAAGAATTGGCCACAATTTTGTACTTATATGTCTTACCATGGTAGCAAGCAACCACGGCCGGATGGTCCGAACGGACGGTGGAGTCTTAGTAAGAGCTTTTACCCTTTGGGTACGGAACCCTAAAAATGGTCACCATATTTAACTTTTTGACGTGACAACGTCTTATAAATCGAAAGAGCCGGTTGCACGCACGAAAAAACATGACTCATCCGGCGTTACCGGCGTTACCTCGCTCATGCGGCGTTACCTCGCGAGCGCGGAACGAGCGACAAAGAAGACGTTGTCACGTTCAACTATCGTCAGTAAACAGACTTTACAGGCAACCAATTTTTTTGTGACGATCGAATTTTTCAAAATCAATATGTGACTATTACCAGGAAGCAAGAGAAAATTTTGTGGGCAAAATGGTGTGTAATGCAGGAATTTTGGAAATTAAACCACCATAGTAAAGCATAACTCAGAAGTTAACGTGAGCGAAGCCGCGGGCGTTTGCTAGTACATTATATTATTACTTCTACGTGTGCCTATATACAAAAAAACACTCTACCTACATAACTTCAATAGAGCGATGTAATTTTCAAACTCCGATCTATTTATGATCATTCATTCAATATTGTGAAGCGTGGTGGTATTTTAGAAGCCTAGACTCCTTTTATTAAACATTAAACAATAATATATAATTTATTTTATTTTAAAAGAATAATAATTGATACTTTTATAATTAATTTTGCAAAGAAACATAGAGAACAAATATGAATAATTGATTGTTTGTTTACTCTTAAACAAAAGATTTCAACGCGCACACATCGCGAAAATCAATAGTAAATATAAATAAATATGATACGACTGGTATCGACCGCATTACTTATCGCTGCGATTACGTAGCAATGTTATCACGTATCTTATGAACATACTAGATTGTTTGGGCGGAAATAAGCTTTGTTTATATTTCCACTAGTAATTCCTAAGTTATTACTAATTTATATTTATTCAAAAATATCACCAAAAAGAAAATAGTCTGTACCTACCTATCGAGGATGAGGTTTCATTCGCAACGTGTCCCCTTTTTGGTATAAACAATTTCCATAAGTTAATAATTAACTTATTTAAAATAGAGAATTTGTCGATGATTCCAATAAGATTTGGTATACGAATGGTTATCAGTTCAGAGGACCCACGATGACACTTTCGCGAGAGTCCCACGGTTCGAGTTAGGCCTAAGTTGGCCGCCGCCCGCGGGCCGCGTCGAGCTGGCGGCGGGCCGGCGGCGTATCACAAGAACACAACACGCTCACAGGGAGTCCAGGGCGGGCGGGTCCCGGGCGCGGCGGCGCGGCGCCTACGCCAGCGGGTACTGTCACAAGGGCGGCTGCGAGTGGTGCGCGTGGTGGTGGTACAGCGGCGACTGGTAGTAGTTGTCGGCGGGCGCGTGCCCGTAGCCGTAGTTCACGTCGTACATCTTGAGCTCGGCCTTGGAGTCGGCGCCGGGCAGCAGGCGCGTGATGCTGAAGGGGTGCGTGGCGGGCGCGTAGCCGGCGGGCTCCTGCTTGAGGTGCGCGTAGTGCTCCAGCGCCAGCGGCGTGTGCTCGGGCAGGCACAGCTCGGGCGCGTGCAGCTGCGCCAGCAGCTCGTCGCGCATCTCCTTGTCCTCGGCCGCGCCGCCCGCCTTCTCGTGCGCGTGCTCGCGCTTGTCGTGCGCGCCGTGGTGGCCGTGCGTCTGCGCCGCCTTCTGCGCCTGCCGCAGCGTCTCCTTCTTCTCGTCCTTGAAGCGCTTCTGGCGCCGCAGGAAGCAGCCGTTCTCGAACATGTTCCCGCTGTCGGGGTGCAGCGTCCAGAACGAGCCCTTCCCCGGCTTGTCGGGCGTGCGCGGCACCTTCACGAAGCAGTCGTTGAACGACAGCGAGTGCCGGATCGAGTTCTGCCAGCGCTGCTGGTTCTGGCGGTAGAAGGGGAACAGGTCCATGATGAACTGGTAGATCTCGGAGAGCGTGAGCATGCGCGAGGGGTTGTTCTGGATGGCCATGGTGATGAGCGAGATGTAGGAGTAGGGCGGCTTGGCGTGCGTGTAGGAGCGCCGGTACGTCTTGTCGTTGCGCGCGCGCTGCAGCGCCGACGTGGGCGAGGCGGCCTCCTGCTCGCGGGGCAGCGCGCCGTACGGCACGGCGCCGCCGCCGCCCATGCACGACGCCATGGTGCTGGGCGGCGAGTAGCCCACGCCGGGCGAGCCCATGCACGAGCCGCCGGCCACCATGTTGTTCGCGTACAGGTTCGGGTAGGGCTGCGCGGGCATGCAGCCCATGCCGTTCACGTAGGGCGGCGCGAGGCCCGGCGACAGCGAGGACAGCGACGCGGACGTCGGCACGTCGCCGTACGACAGCTTCTGCGAGATCATGGCTAGCGCATCACCCGCGCGTGCACGCCGGCCAGGGGCAAACACGAGCACTGATTGAAAGAGTAAATAGAAGCCGGGGGCCCGGACTCCCCACCACGGCTCCGCGGGGCCGCAGGGCGTGGTCGCGCGCCGCCGGCCCCCAGTGCGCGCGCAGGCCCCCCGGCCCCGCGGCCCCGCGCCGGCCCCGCGACGCTCGCGTCCGCCCGCTAATAATGCCGCCGCTCGGAGAGATAAAAACATGGAATAATCATAAGTGCGTTAGCGGCGATGTGTAGTCGTGTGGAGCTTTGGATGTCGGCACTCGGCGACCGCGAGGCGCTCTCAATGTCGCGGCGGCCTACGGCGCGGTTACCTACTGCGCCGAACAATTAGCCTTAATGGACGGTTTTGTGTTTTTAGTGCTCTATGTTATTGGTATAGTCTACCTACCGCTAGTTTTTCCTTATGAAGGAATTATAACTATAGTAGGTACTTACCTAGGGCTATCAGAAGGAATTTCACGTACGAATTTAAGTAAGAATATTTTTGCGACAGGTTGGTAACGTAGAGCCGTTATGATGTTTCATTAGGAACAGATATTTTCAGAAGCTCTGGTATCATTATAAATTATAATTGTATGCCATTTCCCAATTTTTTAGGGCGATTCCCATCTTGTGAAAAAGGATCTAAGTAAATCATTGTTCTATAATAGAATCCCGGTAGGGTCGAGTCAATAGAAATGTACCCAAAACAGTCGAACCTGAGCAACTGAAAACTAGGTAGGTATAAGCGAGATAACTCTAGTAATAAGAATAGCCAGGTCCCGTCATTTTGCCCTCCTAACTCTGAGAGAAACCTAACTCTGAGTTAACGAGAAATCTCTGTAGTAAGATGAAAAGAGATCTCGGTCTCTTGACCTCTCACTTTACCAGGTTTGACTGTAGATAATTGTATACTTAACTAGAAAATTCTTAGTTACCGCCAGACGTTACATTTTTCGCTTTTGCCACCCCCAAATCCCAATTCTTCGGAAAATCCGGATAATTTTACTAACATGTACCTATCTACTATTAAAACTGGGGAAAAGTTCATGCGGATTGGTGAATCCTACAGTTAGATATAAAAATTATTTCTTTAACTGTCTGTTAAACTTAGATTTGGAATTATGTTTTATATATTGGTTAACATTTAGGTACCTACTTACTTAGGGAACAGTGTAAGTTAAGGGGATTTATTGAATTTATTTTTGTCTTTCTCACTCTCACGGATACGTGTCTAGGTGCGACATGCAGCGTCGCGGAAAAATATAACAGAAAAACGACGTTTTACCTAATTACTCAAAAACTAAGCCAGTTATCAAAAATCTGTTCTAAGCGTTTTTGGATATTATTATTACCGATACTTTAAAACAAAAATTACAATTACATCCAAAGCAGTTTCCGATAAAAGTGAGAAAAACTGAGATTTTGGAGCAACTTTTGGGAGAACTTTCTATCGAGAAAATTTAATCCAATCGTGTTTCTGCTTCTAAGCGATTTTAGATTAAATACCCAAAATACATGACGTGTAAATTTGAAAGTAATTGTCTTTATAGTTTTTAAATAAGACTTCATTGAAAATCGCTTAAATACGGCTTTTAGGCCGTTAAGTACCTATATAAAAATCGGTCCAGTTTTAAAGATGAGTTAAAATTTGGTTTAATGTGATAACTTTTCTTGTCATTTTTTTGAACTTCCTTAAAATTCGAATACAGAAGTAGACGAAATTTTAATACGTAGGTATACGTACTTAGTTACTTCTAAATTCTATAGGTATATTCAGTGTTAAGTGATCAGTTAGGTAGGTAGGTATTTTCCTTTTATATTAATGTACAAAATAATCTGCCGACTTATAAGTTAATGATCTCAATATAATGTTGTTTACGAAGACGCACAAGGATCGTTATATTATTAAGCTCCTGACAAACAAACTAATTTGTTTACTCTCTGTATAAAAAATATAATGACTGCTTAATGATCATAAATATTAGGTACAGTAGTTTTGCTTAGCAGTGAAGTTTCTAATCACGGTTAGGTGCTTAGGTACTAAATAGGTACCTACCTAATACCTATCTAATGACAGGATTAAGATGCTGTCTTGTAATTAATAATACCTACTACCTAATCTAGGGCATGCACCCGGGATTTCCCGGTTCTTAAAATCCCGGGAAATCCCGGGATTTTTAAGGTGTTAAAAGAACCGGTTCTGAATATGACTTCCCGGTTCTCCCGGTTCTTTAAAAAATCCAATTATTACGTATTTTATCGAAAATTATTTTTTTGTTTGAAAGAGTATACTTTCCACATGGTTTCATAGTCATCAATTCAGGATCTGATGTTGGGATCCTGGAGAAATCGAGGGAACTCTTAAAATTTTATAAGAACACTTGAATGTTTCGTACAATCATAGTCCTTCCTAATACCTACCATGTGCGAAGAAAAGACGATAGTATTATAAAAAATCGCCTGACGTCAAATTGGTACGTCATTAAAAATTATTTCACTCTTTGAAATGGCATTTGAAGTCGATTTTTTGGAAATAATTTTCTATTTCATGTTTACTACAAATCGTAATAGCCCCTTTTGGTAGGAATATTAAAAATAATGCTTTTAATTAAAATTTTAAAACTTTATTACCAAGAACCGGGAAATCCCGGGTACCCGGTTCTGACCTCGGTGCAGAACCGGGAATTCAAAATTAAGAACCGGAACCGGTTCTGCATGCCCTAACCTAATCATAGGTAAGATATATACCTCGTACTTACCTACCTAAGAGATGCATCTGCTACTAGTAGGTAGTAGATTTGGGAGCAACTTTAGATAGTTCAGTAGGCTGATTCTGTTTCGTTCAGTAGGTTAGTTAGCAACCCTCACTGGGTTGTTAACTAAAAAAACAGAGGCAAAAACCATATTTTTGCATTCTTTTTGCACAAGTTACCAACCTAGCCGTGGTGGGGAGTCCGGGCCCCCGGCTTCTATTTACTCTTTCAATCAGTGCACATACCAACGTATGGTATCATGTCAACATACCCTGCTAATTGCTAACTTGTGCAAAAAGTATGCAAAAATAGGTTTTTTGCCTCCGTTTTCTTAGTTTAATAACCTAGTGAGGGTTACTAACTAACAAACTGAACGATACAGAATCAGCCCACTGAACATGCTCCAAAATCTCCATTCTAAGGGTTTCGTACCCAAAAGGGTAAAAACGGGACCTTAAATTACTAAAACTTAGCCGTTTGCGTCCGTTCGTCTGTCACCATGGGGTAATCTGCGGTCAACTGTGTCTCTTGAAGCACTGACAAAAGGTATACTATCAAGACCAATTCCAACCAAAACACCTAGCTGCCGATCAAATTAAAAAAATGAGCAAAATATCACGTTTGTTGTATGGGAGCCCCCTAAAAAAATACTAAAAACTAGAATAAAGGGGACTCCATACAGCAATCGTTTTTTTACTTGCTTTTGTTCGTTATTGAAAACGATAGGTAGAGATTTAAAATTTTCACAGGTTATTTAGTAATAATATGTAGAGATAAATACTTTCAATTCAAATAAAATAAAAAATTCAGGGGCTCCCATACAACAAACGAGATTTTTGTTGCTCATTTTTGATTTTGGTAGCTTGGGGTGTTTAGTTTACTTTAATACTATTGAGAATGAGTCTTGATAGTAGGTACGGAATCCTAAGTGCGCGAGCCCGACTCGCACTTGACCAATTTTTAATGATTAGGTGGACAGAAATGCAACCCGTCTAAATAGAAGTAGGTTCGAGCATTACAGCGGGGCTATAGACAAAGTAACAGTCGTTTAGCGTTCACGACAGTAGATAAAAATGTATGGACAAAACACGTGACTGTAGAAAAACCACATGACCGTCTAGAGGAAAACACGCCTTTTTTTGAAAATTTACTACGACAATTTGAACGCTCCCTGGCGTTCTCGCAGACCTTGTAGATAACCTTTACCGTATTTCGCATGACAATTGACTGTCGATAGTGAACAACGCTAAGCATAAAGTAGATTCTGCTTTCATTTGTTTTCATTGGGTCACGGGGTTTTTCTACACTCACGTGTTTTGTCCATACATTTTTATCTACTGTCGTGAACGCTAAACGACTGTTACTTTGTCTAGCCCCGCTGATCTATCGACGAGCAACGAGGAGCAACGCAACCCGACACCGGATCCGAGCTAATGGGCGATGCATGTACGAGTTGATACCCTCTGTAACACGATGCATTGCCTCTATACACACATACAACACACACAAGTACCTATCTACATACATAATACATACATAACACATGTAGGTACATACCTATTTACAGTTATAGATATATTATAAGTATTATAGGTACATTCATCGTATCACGTCAGTTTTATAAACCATAAACATATAGGTATACGGTATACCTAGATTTAAGAAGAAATAACTCTCGTTTAAAGAAGGGGTTATGAAGGGCTTGCATCCACTAAAAAAAATTGGTTGTCTGTAAAGTCGGTTTACTGACGATAGTTGAACGTGACAACGTCACGATTGTGCTTCTTTGTCGCTCGTTCCGCGCTCTCGCTTGCACTTCAAGCCTTACATGGAACGCCTCAGAGCGAGGTAACGCCGCATGAGTCATGTTTTTTGTGCGTGCAGCCGGCTCTATCGAATTATAAGACGTTGTCACGTCAAAAACTTTCAGTTCCTTCAACGAACGCGCTGGTGGGAGTACCTACGGGATAAACTATCGTATTCATCACGCTCCCTCTATAAATAGGGGCTGCTAATGGTACTAAGTATTCTGTGACATTCATTGTAGCAACAGAGTATGCTTTAAAGCAATAGTAGTAGTATTTTTTAGAGTATTTAGTTACCTATAGGCTCAAAGTAAAGACACTACAAATTCTTAAATTATTTTATTAATTATGGTATTAAATTATCAACTTTGTATTTTTTTTGTATTGCATTACTAACTACAATCATTTGACATGTTGAAGAATTAATAAGTATTATTTTGACGACCTCACTGGCGCAGTGGCGCGCGCTCGGATTCGAGTGGGAGGTCGCGGGTTCGATTCCCGCCACGGGTCACTTTGGAATTTTATAATTTCTAAATTGGCTCAGGTCTGGTCTGATGGGAGGCTTTAGCCGTAGCTACTTACCACCCTACAAGCAAAGACGCACCTCCAAGCGATTTAGCGTTCCGGTGCGATGATTGTAGAAACCGTTGGAGTAAATTAACTTACCCTTCCAAGTTAGTACAATAACATTTTAGGCTGCATCGTCACTTACCATCAGGTGATATCACAGTCAAGTAGTAACGTGTATAGAGTAAAAAAAACACTTATAATAAGTACTCTATTAAAAGTTTTTTTATTGTGTAAATCATGTTCCTAAGTACATAACTATCGATATTGTATGCCTACAAAGGTAAATAAATAAATAAATTCTTTATTTTTTCACCATCAAATTTTTACAATAATATACGCTTGATCTTTTACATTATTTAGTAGGTGCTCATTGTATAACTTAAAATCATGAAGTAAGATCAAGAACTGACTATCCTAGCTAGATTACCGCAGTGTTACAAGTGGAAAATTAAAAAAAATTTAAAACACCCAAGACTTTTGCAGACTTGTAATTGAAAAAGGATTAAATAATTTTTTTGAAACTCCCAGACTAAAGGAAAGCAAGAACTAAGAACCTATCAGTATAATTACAAATCCAAGAATCCGCCGGATTTCTTTAAATAATACTTTCCTTTAGTCTGGGAGTTTCAAAAAAAATATTTAATCCTTTTTCAATTACAAGTCTGCAAAAGTCGTGGGTGTTTTAATTTTTTTTAATTTTCCACTTGTTTTATAGTTTTTCGATTAATAATGTAATTTAAATAATATTATTATTAAAAAATGAAAATTAATCTTCAAACTAGCCATTAGCTCCTCTAGCGGCGTTTGAAGGCATCATGCCTTCCAAATCATAAAGAGACGTTTATTGTGGCGCCCCCTGCTGTTCAATCACAAGAACAATTATCTACGAACCATTGCCAATGACTCACTAATATTTTATACAAAACTGTGTCCAAATCGGTTCAGTCGTTATTGTAATAATTGAGAACATTAATTTGCACTGTAAATGTTTTTATGGCGCTCCCTGGTGATCGATGTTCATAACAACTATCTTAGAACCATCGCCAATGAATACCAAACATTATACAGAAAACTGCATCTAAATCGGTCAAGCCGTTTTTGAAATAAATTGGAACATTCGTTTGCAATATAAATGTATTTTATGGCGCCCCCTGGTGATCGATGTTCGTAACAACTATCTAAGAACCATTGCCGCTGAACACCAAACATTATACAGAAAACCGCATCTAAATCGGTCAAGCCGTTTTTGAAATAAATGGGAACATTGATGTGCACAAACAAACAAACAAACAAAAATATTTTTGCATTATTGGTTTTTGTGAACAATTTAACATACAAACAAACATAACATCTCATTAATAAAGTAATGTACAAACGGTCTCTCACCCTAAACGCATATACCACCCGTACTCCGTTCCGTCGTGGGTAAAAATATCCCTATCCTACGATATCTTTAAACTGTGGTATTACGTAAAACTATTTAGTGTTCTGTGGTATTACTGTAATATTGTAACAGTTGAGGACTAATAAATGAATATGAATAAATCTTGACCTCTTGTGCTATACCTAGTAGGGTTATTATCTCGCTGCAGACTCGGTCATAAATCATTCTTTTGTTGTTCTGCAGTAATGCACAACTCAACAAAGAACAACAAAAGCGAAACACTCGAATGATTTATGACCAAGCCTGCAGCGAGATAATAACACTACTATAGCCAACGTTAGCCCCAATTAGAAAAAATGCATCATTCAAATGTGATAGGGTGCACATTAAGCTACTAAGTTGCTGATAACGTAGCGTGCGGGCTAATTAGCATTGTTTGTCTCAAGACGCGGCTCGCTGGTGTTTGCCTCATTAACAGTTCTGTTTACTTCTGATAACTCTCACTTCACTCCCCGCTTCCCGCTTCCCTCCATCATCAACAACCACGCTCATAAAGGAATACCTAACTTAAATTGGCCTCTATTTTAACAAAGACACCGACTTTACTTTAAATTAGGTACTACTAAAAAAACTAAGCCAGTTGTAAGAAAAATATTTCTGAGCGGTTTTAGAAATGATTATTGGGTAGGCACAAATAAAAAAAATACATAAAAATCTATTTTAGTTTTCAATAAAAATTATTTTAAAAATCGTGATTTTGGGCAGCCGAACTATTTACATAAACCGTTTTCGTACAAGCAAACAGTAGCGCCATCTGTCAAAAGTCTATAGGTGGCTGGTGAGCGAACTACAGCGAAAAGACTCGCTTCCTGTGGAGAAGACCACGCTGCTGCTGCGAAGCATTTTTGGCACCCATAAACTGGCGACATTTTTTCGCGCCGTCTGCCTCGTCCAGGGTAAATGTCTATTGTTTTCAACTACAACGAGTCCCACTTAGATATGACTTAGAAATGACTCCGACCGGAAGTAGAATCCGGAACTTTTTACGTACAAAACCAAATCGTAGCTGCAGAAAAGGCGTCAAAAAAGTCTTATCTGTAATCACATTAAAACCATGAACTTAACACCTACATCCATAGATAGACAAACGGGGAAGAAACAATGGGATGACCGCACCTTATGGATAAGCCGCACTAAACCCTCAAACGGGCAGGTAATGTTTTCTTTCTTTTTCTTTCTAATGTAAGCCGAAGAGCAACAATAACATCACGTAAGGCCCCGCATTCACAGTGTTGTCAATTTGCTGTGATCGAGCTGAAATTGACGTGAGAACTCTGCGATGGTTGAGGAAGTGGCGCAAAAAGCCTATTGAATAGCGACTGACGCATGTCTTGTATTACCTACTGGTAGCATCTTCGTAACTAACTGACTTCAAAAATAGAAGGCCTGGCCATGTTGTCAAATCGATTTTATTCCTAAAGTCGCTAACGCTTTAGGATTCTTTGGATATGCTTCCGTCTCCTCACGAGACATAAAAAGTAATGTACCTACCTAATAAACTTTCTAATAAATGAATAAGTAAAACCTATTAAACTTTTTACTATATAAGAAAAGTTGTATACTGTTAATGACATTTTTGAAAAGAGCAAGTACCGAGTATCTTGCCAGATTTTCTCGGTGCAAACCTGTTTTTCGCATGAGCCTGCAAATTAGGCATAATAATAATAATAATAAGCCTTTATTTCACTGAAGTTTACAATTATAGACCTTATTTTATATATTATTTCAAGTACATAGTTTCTCATTCTTTAAAAACTAAAACAAAAAATTACCGTTATAACTCATAGGTTACATAAGTTAGGTAAGTACTAGGCAAAAAACAAAATATTGTTATGATTTATACGTAATTTTGATTATGATTTACTAGGCAAAAATATTAGTGTTATTTTTACATTAGGTAAACTTAAGGGATTAAAGTACTAGGCAAACACAATATGAGATATGATTAATAGGTTACATAGGTTAGGCTTTACTAAGCAACAACAGAATGTTTAAGTACATATAATTTTGGTTATGATTTAGTAGGCAAACAGAATAAATATTATTATGGTTTTTACATTGTGGTAAGTCCAGTTTCTTGATCTTGTGATTTGGTTTGATTTACTAGTAAGTAAGTAGATAATATTATTTTCAAGAATTGGTATGTACTGAAAACATTTTTTCTTTATCAACTAATTTGTCTTATATATAACCTATTGCAATCAATTTTTTATACAAAATATTTCTTTGATATTGTAATATTTATCATAAACCTATACCTATATACTATATATATATTTTTTTTTTTATTACAATCAATAATATACTTAGGTAGGTACTTAGCACTTATGAATAGACTAGTAGGTAATACACATGCCATTGAAAAAAATTACATACTTCCTTAGTGTTAAACATTGAACTTTATAATAGTTTTAACCACAAAGTTTGGTTTTCGTTTTGGCGAGTTTTACAAATGAAAGTGCGTAATATATTATTATTAGAAATAGTACATTAATACATTAATTATTGTATGTAGGTAAGTGAAATGTTTTCACCGCACATTATATAATTAAAAGTAACCGCTTTTAATTATTATCATTATAAATAAGTAGTTTCTGAAGTTCTCATGCAGTTTCTCATGTTAACAATTTTGTTAGTAGGTAGGTATATCTGTTAATTATTTTTTGTTTACACATTATTTTAGTGTTTATTAGTGTTTATCATGCTACAATACCTAATTCTGAAACTGTTAGTTAAAATCAAATTAAAGTAAATCTATGTACTAAACTATAAAGACTTCAGAACGCCTTAACGAGGCGAAGGCCTCTTCTAGTCTTTGGTATAACTGTAATATTATGCAAAAATACATAAAAGATGTTTAAAAATGGTGCATTTTCAATGCTCAAGGACTATCAAGGAGAATCAAAGACTAGAAGGTTGTGGTCTAGCCTCCCGTGGTGACCAGCCAAATTGGGAGGCGTGAGAGGGACGCTGATATTATTATTTTGGTTCTTATTTAGTTCCGTCCTTTATGTTTTATATTGTGAGATTTATTTTTCTTCTTTTCCATTTTCGTTGGTTGGTTTCGTTCGTGACATAATATTGTGTCTGGAGAGGATGATGAAAAACCTTTACACGTGTTTTTGTCTAAATTATTATTACATTTAGCATTCTTGTCGTTAAGAATTACTATTTTATCGTACTTTAAGACGGCATTTTTGCCAGCCTTTCTTTCCTCTTCAAGATTTTTTCTCAACTCTCTTCTTTTTTCCAATACTTCTTTAGGGAAATCTTCCATTATATAATAGTTTGTTTTATCAAGATACTTTTTTCTCTTCAAAAGTTCTATCTTTCTTCCGACTGTAGATAAAGTTACTATTACTGGTCTCAATTTATCTTTATTTTTTCCCACTCTCCCGACATACTCAAGGTAATTTTGGTTGAAGTTTAAATTCATTTTACTGTTGATTATGTTTAGAATTTTACTTTCCAACTCATGGTAGCTATGTTCATCGGCTTCTACACCGAAAAAGAGTATATTCCTTCTTCTTATGTGTCTGTCAAAGTAATTTATAGACTGTTGCTGTGTATTTAGTTTTTCTTCTAATTCGGCGAATCTGTGTGAGATTCCCAAAAGCTTGTTATCGAGATGATCTATTATTTTATTCGAAATTTCCTCTTTCATCTGCATGAAATCCTGATTTTGCCTATCCATTCGTTCCTTAATCTCTTGCATCAAACGCTGTATTTCATCCATTTTTAACCGACTTCAAAAAAAGGAGGAGGTTCTCAATTCGTCGGAATCTTTTTTTTTTTTTTTTTTTTTTTTTTTTTTATGTATGTTCCCCGATTACTCGAAGATGCGTGGACCAATTTCGAAAATTTTTTTTTTGTTTGATAGGGTATAGTTCACAGATGGTCCCATTGTCATCAAGTCAGGATCTGATGATGGGATCCTGGAGAAATCGAGGGAACTCTTCAAATTTTACAGGCACACTTGAAGTGATTTGGGTATTGTTTGAAAGAGTAATTTTTTCCAGGTAGTCTTATGGTCATCACGTCGGGATCTGATGATGGGATGTTGGTAAAATCGAGGGAACTCTTCAAATTTTGCTAGTATACTTGAAGCGATTTAGGTATTTTTATAGTTACGATTGCATTTCCTTGCAGTCATCAAGTAATGACTGTATTCATCAAGTCAGGATCTGATGATAGGATCTTGGAGAAATTGAGGGAACTCTTCAGACTTTAGAAGCATACTTCAAGCGATGTGGGCATTTTTTCCAATGCCTTGCGCATTAGTTGTTTTCCACTAAAAAGTATAAAATAAAATGGAAAATTCTTTCCAAAAAACCAACTTCAAATGCCACTACAAAGAATGAAATAATTTTTAATGTACACCAATTCGAAGTCGGGCAATGTTTCGTTCATTCAATAATAGTCCTTGGTATTGTCGATAATTTTGTCGTTTCTTTGCACATCAAGTTTCATAATAAGAAGGACTATTAATGATTGAACAAAACATTGCCCGACTTCGAATTGGTGTACATTAAAAATTATTTCATTCTTTGTAGTGGCATTTGAAGTTGGTTTTTTGGAAAGAATTTTCCATTTTATTAAACGGTAGCAATGCAATAAATATATTATAGGTAGGTTACCTGATATGCTATTGATATAACTATCGCAGATAACTGTGTTCACTCTGCTTTAAAAATCTAGAATCAAAGCTTGTACTTGCGTATTTAAAACGGCCGGCGGCGGGAAGATATTATTTTGTTTATTTTATGTATACATGGGTAGTCTTCGTTCAAATTAGGCATACCTATGTGAAAAATAAAGATTTTCATTTTCAGAAAAATGAGCACGTAGGCAATACTATATGGAATTGATATTATTTATGACAGGCGTGTTCATAGTTGGGTATAATAAGTATGTTATTGTTAGGTTGGTATGATATCATAATGAAACTTAATTATAAGAATCAATAAAAAAGGATCGATTAGAAACCTGCATAAGACCCTATAAGGTAGGCCTATGGAAAGACATGTCATACACTTAGTCCAGAGTCCAAAGTATAGAACTATGTATTAAGCTGATCGCAAGCTGTCCGAGTCAACACTTCGCTTAATGAACGCGGGAGTGTTGGATCGTTTGTAAGAATTCACAACTCTTTTTGGATCAAGCCATATACGGTGAGGCGTTGTGTGGTCGGTGCAAGCGTGACCGCGCAGACGCATGTGATGCGAACTGAGGCACTCTTCACGCTCGTGGGCGTTGGAAACAATCGTACCTAGCCATGCTTATGATGTAGGTTCCTTTTCAATGAGCTTTAGGCTTTACACCTACTTTCAGGAAAGATTGTCAAAGTAATCTACCTATATATTGTTTTTTAAATATCCCATGGGAACTATATGGATTTTCCCGGGATAGAAAGTAGCCTATGTTTTGATCCGGGTTATAAGCTATCTATGTTCCAAATTTCAGCCAGATTGGTTCAGTAGTTGCGGCGTAAAGAAGTAACAAACATACACACACACACACACACACACACACAAACTTTCGCCTTTATAATATTATATATATAAGTGTGAAGTGTGATATTATGTGCGTATAGCAGGTGTAGCCACAGCCATATTACTATTTAGGTACTATTCTTTTTCACGATTGTCACTGGATCAAAAAAAACAAATGGGAATGACACGTTCGACAAATTGATCATATGACTTAACGACGACAACTGATATTTTCATTAAAAAAATTTTGAATTTCGTTCCAAAAGCATATAAAGTCGTAAAGAGTAGATAAGGTGTATGACCACGGCTCCAGGATAGGTAGGTCGATCGTGCGTTACTTTGTGTCAAACGATCTGAAGGGATTTTCAACGATTTTTTTGTGTACAAGAAGGCACTTGGAGATAAAATCATGCCAGAGGCAATGAAGTCCATAATATGGTGGAGCACGCTTGCTTAGAAAAAGAGTCACTTTGGATGACTTATACCTAGGTAGTTTTAGTTCGACGCCAGCCACCTGCTTGGCAGATCTACAACTATCACAATTTTTGGCATAGCTTTTTTCAGTCGACTCGTATCTAGATGGATGTAGATTAGAGTCATCCTTAAATTCTTAAGTCAACGCTGTCATATAAAATATTGGTCACACCATCTTATATTAATATTCACATATATATAACCTAGGCCACAATTAAAAACTACAAAGTAAGTACGTACAAAGTATTAAAAAAAATACGAATCCAATAAAATAAACAAACTTTACTTATTATGATATTTTTGGTAGGTACTTAGTGTTTTTTTACTTAGACAGACCCGTCGTCTGGGCGAAATGTTATTTCATTATCGTCTGAAAAGGTAAAGGAAACAAGCCCTCGACTCTGAGGTCGAGGGGGTGGAGGGGGGGGGGGGGGGGGCGCGGCGAGGGGAGCCTTTCATCGTACCTGTGCGCAGGCGCACCGTACCTGACCTGGGAAAACAATGTGCGTCGTTGAACATAGGAAGGATGCGGTGATATGCGGGCTGCGGCGTTATTATTAGAGTTGCCACGAATAGTGATTTAGCCGAATACCGAATACTGAATATTCTGCAACGCTATCGTTCGGCCGCCGAACATTCGGCACTAAGTACATGCTTGTCGATGATGATGAATCTAGTAGTCCTGATGAAGATTCTTCTCCACTTCGTAAGAAAAGAAACTTGAATGAAAATGATAAGACATTTGAAATACACGACAGTTTCTGGAACTGCTTTGAGGAAGTCGCTACTGATAATATGCGAAATAGTAATAATGAGGAGAACATGGAGAAGAATACGGTGGCAAATAAGATAGATTTTTATTTGAAAACTACTCGCCGAGATAGGAAAGCTGATCCTTACAACTGGTGGTCAGCAAATGAAAAGCAATACCCATATCTTTCAAAATTTGCTGAAGTTTATTTTTCTTCTCCCGGGAGTAGCGTGTATAGTGAGAGGTGGTATCATTTACGATGAAAAGCGTAATCGTTTGCTACCATCAAATGCTGAAAAGCTTGTTTTTATACATCACCACTTACCGCTGATTAATTTTACTTATTAAAATATTGTAATTTGGTAATAAATACAAATCTTGAGTAATATTATGATGTGTCTTTTTTGTCCACGATTTTACCAAATCGTGGACAAAAAAGACACATCATTCGGTATACGGCCGAATAATAAGTACTATTTGGCCGAATACCGAATACCAAAAAAAGTGGCCGAATAGGCCGAATACCGAATAGTAGCCGAATATTCGTGGCATCTCTAGTTATTATATCAAAGACAAAAATAGACTCTAGAGTTTGTCTTACTTTCTTTGGTTTAGATAGAGAGGACTAACTAGAGGCTAGAGCCTAACAGTTCGTTTCAGCCAACGAACGCCCATTAATGAACATGGATCTCCTCAAGAATCTCAAACCTTGACGCTATAAGGTTAATAGAGAGAGCATAATCATTGTTTTGAATTAAGAGGCAAAAACTAATTTATCTGTTCCGATAGACTATTGTGTTTAGATAGAGAGGATTAACTAGAGACTAGACTAGACAGTTCGTTTCAGCCAACGAACGCTCATTAATGAACATGGGTCTCCTGAAGAATCACAAACCTTGACGCTATAAAGTTCGCTGTTTTGAATTAAGAGGCAGAAACTTATTTATCTGTTCCGATAGATTATTGTGTGAATAAACTGCGTCGTATTTTTTAAATAAAAAAAATCATGACACTCAACTATATCATTATAGCGACATTATAAAAACGATTGAAAAAGTAGGTATGTTATCATATGATAAAGATAATGAATACAAATATCTCAAAAACCACGTTTTAGAATCTTATAATTTATAAACACTTGTGAATTCAAACGCAATAAGGTTTGTTTTTAATAAAAAATACAACTTAATGACCTATACCTACAAGCTCTTTAATACATTTCAAACGAAATAGAGTTGTAACCCTGAACACCCTGTGGTATCTTGCATACCGAAATAAAGGTTGGGTAAAAATAAGGTGCGAAGGGACAGGAATATCCACGTTCACCTTTACCTGGTATGAGTGTGATATTTTCATATTTTGGTGGTATTTTTTGTGACACGCTAAGTGGCGTGATGGGGGACCACCCACGGTGGTAGTGGAAAACTAGATTTTTTTCCGGTGCCTCACTGAGCTGAAGGCCTAGCCATGTCACTTAGCGTTACTATTTCTAAAACCGCCAACGGGAAACGCGTGAGAATGACTTTGACAGTCGTTATCGATAAGTCACGTGTTCAACTTGACGTCACGGATATCAGTCCCAAACATTTCAGGTATAATAGAAATAAAATAAAGTGTAAAAAAATAAATCTTAATCTTAAATAGGTAAACCGTGTATCTATTAAAGGATGTTCGGATGAATTCATAAACTGAGTAACAATGGGTGGCGTAACGTATGAGAATGACTTTGATATCGATAAGTCACGTGTTCAACTTGATGAATCCAAGCCCTTTGAGCCTAAACACATTTTTTTATGCAAAGGTATACCTACTTGAAGTATGTAGGTACTTACAGTGCGTACTAGATGTTCGGATTAATTCATAAAGTGAGTATAAAGTGAGGACAATGGGTGGCTTATAAGTAGAGCCCTGTGACGTTTACTTTGCCTTTTAAACGCGTAGGTACTTTTAGGCTTTTTTAAATAGGAAATATTTTCAAAAATAATAAGTATTTTTCATTTATGTAGGTATATGTAGGAAAATTTGTACCTACCTTACGTGTACAAATACTATTATTAAATACATAATATTATTTAGAAGCAATAACACTTTGACAAGGATCAGTCATAAAGGCCTTGTGAATTTTTTTAGATTTGGACTAAGTGGCGATGTTATAGTCTAAGGGATGAATAAGGACATTCTGCAAAACACCTAGGGATTTTTTTCGCCCGTTTATATTCATGGAGTAAACTTGTGTTTGTTATACAAGAGCAATTTTTATCTGTTTCTGTTTTAACGCGCTAATATTCTGATCAGCTAAACCGATTAATCAACGAGTGATGTTGTGTTGGATATCAAAAGGTATCATTTATTCTGAGAAAATTGAAGTTCTTATGGTTTGTAAACCCAAGTATCTTCGAAACGATCGAAAGTATTTAAATAGTCCCTGCTTTACTTTTACAAGTTGGTATAGGTACGTAGTTAAGTACCTACCTAAAATCATACTGTTTATATCTGAGGAGAATTCATATACCTACGTAGTCCATAATATTATGATATGATAAATAATAAATAAAATAAATAAATAAATAAAAAAACTAATTTGCTATCACTGCTCTTATAATTGTCTTGTGAATGGCGCAAATAGGTACTGATGCCTACACTAAACAAATTTGGCTCGTTTTAAAATAGTTCTATTAAATATTTTCCATTAGGAGAATTTTGAAAAAAGATTTTGCACGATAGAATTGGTACCATAGCCTGCTTTAACAAAAATAATTTCTTTTAAAACCACAATATCTTCCATGTAGGGGCGATCATTATTAGATTATGACCTAGATATAATTTTTACGGAAACGTCGCAAAAAGTCAGATTACGCACAGATCTCGTAGCGTACAGTATACATACAGTTTATACAAATAATTGCCGTTACCGTATAGTGGCCCACTCGACCACTGCACATACTTCACACGAGTGCCACTTGCTACTATACGAATATGCCTACATCGCACTAAAATGTCAAAAGACATTTGTTTTTGGCGATTCAAACAAATACATACTCATAAAAAGTGGCTGTGACATACGGACGGACCGACAGACAGGCAGACAGACAGACAGACAGACATGATGAATCTATAAGGGTTCCGTTTTTTTACCATTTGGCTACGGAACCCTAAAAAAGCTCGAATATATTGATTAGTGAACTTTTTGTAACCTAGGCATTTCGAGATTATTCATAACACGAACCCAAATACAATATCAAATCAAAATATACTTTATTTCATATAGGCCTAGCACATAGGCACTTATGACGAGTCATATTAAGTAATAATGTCTCTATAATGTTGATACCTATATTTCACGAATCACTACTAAGGTTCGCAAACGCACCCTACCACTGAGAAGAAGCCTACAATAAACTCAGCCGGGTATTCATTTACCACTATTTAACAGCAATGTGTATAGGCAAATGCCTAATACCAAATAGGCTAGTAAATTCAAAGCAATTCAATATTACTCTCAAGAGCTTGTGTCGCTAATATAGTCCTTTACTAGATCGTTCAATAAGTCCCGAGACTAACCTGGAAATGGCGCATATATTAAAAACTCTTTTGATTTTTAAAAAGTGCTGGCTATCAATACAAGAATGTGTCAAATTTTTAAAAATGGAACAATAAAATTATTGATTTTGAAACATTTAAGTGACGCTACGGTTGTAATTTCGATACAATGGAAAAAACGAGTTTCGCGTGTTGATAAAACATTGTTTTTTAATGGAAAAAATACCGTTGAAGCACAGCAATGGCTTATAAAATGTTATGCAGGATCAGCTCCCTCTAAAGCAACCATTTGTGGGTGGTATGCCGACTTCAAACGCGGTCGCATGGACACCAATGATGGAGAACGCTCAGCAGGGCTAGACAATGTCACTTAAGCGTTTGGCGTTAACGCTAGTCGCTAGTCGACAAAAATGTATGGACAAAACAAATGACTGTAGAAAAACCACGACATTAATTAACTAAACACGCTGTGTTTGATACTGTCGGCTGTCAATTGTCAAGCGAAGTACGCTAAAATTATCTAGAAGGTTCGCGAGAACGCCAGCGAGCGTTGAAGTTAGCGTAGTTAATTATTCAAACACAGCGTGTTTAGTTAATGTCGTGGTTTTTCTACTGTCATTTGTTTTGTCCATACATTTTTGTCGACTAGCGACTAGCGTTAACGCCAAACGCTTAAGTGACATTGTCTAGCCCTGCTGGTCGTCCAAATGAAGCAGTGACTCAACTAAATATTCACCAAGTCCTCAAAATCGTATTGGAAGATCAGAAGGTAAAAGTGCGAGAGATAGCCGAGATAGTGAAGATTTCAGCTGGTAGTGTTTTCACTATTTTACATGAAAATTTGGCCATGAAAAAGCTTTTTTCTAAGTGGGTGCCGCGTTTGCTTACAACTGATCAAAAGGAACAACGTATCAATGATTCAGAGCGATGTTTGGCGCTGATGAATCATAATAAAAAGGATTTTTTACGTCGGTATGTAACAATGGATGAAACCTGGATACACCATTTCACTCCGGAATCCAATCGGCAGGCAGCGGAGTGGAGAGCGGCTGGTGAAAGCCGCCCGAAGCGTCCAAAGACTCAGAAATCGGCCGGTAAGGTTATGGCGTCTATATTTTGGCATGCGCATGGAATACTTTTCATCGACTACCTTGAAAAGGGGCAAAATATAAATAGTGACTATTACATGTGCTTATTGGAGCGATTGAAGTACGAAATTGCGGATAAACGGCCTCACATGAACAAAAAGAAAGTGGTGTTTCACCAGGACAACGCGCCTTGTCACAAGTCCGTGAGAACGATGGCCAAAATTAACGAATTGGGCTTCGAATTGCTTCCTCATCCCGCTTATTCGCCAGACTTGGCCCCCAGCGATTACTGGCTGTTTGCAGACCTCAAAATAATGCTTCAGGGTAAGAAATTTGACTCAAATAGTGAAGTTATCGCAGCAACGGAGGCTTATTTTGAAGCCAAAGACAAATCGTTCTACACACATGGGATAGAAAAGTTAGAAAAGCGTTGGAGGGACTATATCGCTCTTGGAGGAGACTATGTTGATGAATAAAAATTAATTTTATAAAAAATACCTTTTTTTAGTACTTAGTCTCGGGACTTATTGAACCACGTGTTATATTATAGTATGCCTCTGCACATGACTTTTACATTGCAGCATCACGTCAAGGATACTTATTTATAGGAATAGGCAAGTTTCAAATTATCTAAACGTCAGTGTTATTGTATGTAACTATTCAGAATAGTAGCGGCCCAAACACACTCCCCTGGCCCAATTGAAACAACAGCAACAAAAAACAATATTATCATCAACCAAAATTGCTACGTTTTATTTGAAATACCATCACAATGAATAGGTAATTGTTCGCTTTTAAAGCCAAGTAGGTATTTTTAATAGTGAGGACCATTATGAAGTTTTCGGCTATAGACAATTTTCGCGTACAATCAGGGTCCCACACTCGCTGAACCCTCTTAAAACATAAACGGCGGTGTGTACGCACTTTAAAAACAATTAAAGTTGTGCCACGGACCTCTGCATTGAGGTGCGGTTACATGCTGGTAAAAAGTTAGTTCTGTTATTTTTTCGAGTTACCTAATGAATCCTATTTTGATACTGTGTCTTCCCTAAAAGATAGAATAATCAAACGTTTCTTTTCGAATGCTCAAAGATTTTTTTACAACAAAAACCGAAAATACGATAATAGGTAATCTTTCAAATAACTTACTTTAAACTTAATGAAATACCTAAGTAAATAAGTACTTATGCAGCTCTGCTTTATGATTTTGTATTTAGAGGGATTGTCTTTAAAACAAGCTAAATAAAACACGTTTATCTTTCTTCCTCTATTTGGCCACTTTAACTAAGGGATGAATTTAAAAAAATCCCATCTTTGAGCGTACAGCGTACTACTACGTGCGTACATATTAAGTACGTTCTAGGCTCTTAAGAAGACCCTTTTCTTAGTGTTTATTTATAAAAAGAACATTATTGAAAATACTTCCCCGTACTTTTAGACGGTCAGTCAGTATTAACTTCTAGACCTAGCGGTTTAAACTCAGCGAATTTTAGTCAATCAGTCAGTTTTATGATGGTTCTCAATATTCTATCTATCCATGGTTTGCCTTACTAGAGATAGAACTTTGACATAGCTTGTATGGAGCTTGTGTCACATTGATATTTCTAGTAGGGCAAATAGAAGATAGATATAGGTAGGTAGGTATATTGGAAACCTGCATTAGAGATCTAGGTACCTGTTGAGTTGAAAAGAAGTTTGCTGCTTACAAAATAACTTAGACGCATCACAAGGTCGAGACAAGAGCTTTGCCGTCATGTAACCTCGAAAACTCCCGACTTACGACCAGCGAAACCACGCACGGCATAATCCCGTACGAGTGGCCGCCTCAAGGGACGGCTGGGAGCCCTGCGACCCGCGCGTACCGACTCAAGGTACCAGCGAGGGAGGGCTCGCTGTGGGACCTCGCAGCATTGATATACTGGTCCAAAGATATACCTTCGCTAGTATTCTTCCAACTATTATAAGTAAAAAGACGTAGCACAATATGACCATTACTTATACATAATATACATACGTATGGAATATGCTAGGGATAGGGGTAGGAAATGACTAGGACTATGGAAAGGACTGGGTATAGTCACAAATTAAATAGTAAGTAGTTAGGTACTTACTGCCGTAAGGTCAGTTTGTAAGTAAGATAGCAGCAATTAATTACCTAAGTTCTAATTATCTAGTCGTATTAGGTGCTTATTACAACTACCTTTTCTTCTTATGGACTTCATTTTGTCAATTAAATACTCATAGCGAAATATATCGATATTTCAATCCACGAAGACGCGCCCCACTCTCTCAAAATCGTTTATGTTTCATTCAGTAATCAGTTCGTATGGAGTTTGGCAGAGTGCGGTGCTTCATCGTGGATTGAAATATTAGGTATAGTCTGCAGCTACACCTGCACTACTACAAGTACTACAGTCCTCCAATGAAGGTGCGCTCCATTTTGTCTCCATTGCAATCCCTTGCAGTATCTAGACTTTCCATATCAGTGTCGTGGGAGTCTCAGATTGTAATATTTAGCGGGCGGTAATGCAGTATTAATCAGCGATCGCCCCGGGAACGAGTCGCGGCTAATCCGCGCTGTTTTGTGGTAACCACGGCCCATTGTGTGGAGCCGGCAGTTTTTGATTTAGGGGATGATCCCATCAATTGCTTTTTAGTTATTGCGATTTGCGGCCGTTGCAAATGTGTTAGGTATTTTTTGCTTTCAGTAATTGGGTAGTTGACTCAATTTTTTATAAATTAATAATGCCGTCCACAAAAAATAACTAAATTAGGATAAAACATCGACTTAGGATAAAATAATAACGACGTCTACAAAAATAAAAATCAAATCAAACAAAGTACCTACATACAAAGTTATAGGCATTGATTTTACCTTTTGGAAAATGAAAAATTGTACTATGTATGTATGTATTGTATGGTATCTATTACCACACTTTGACGTCATACTTAGTATCACTGCCTAATCCGAAATCCCGCGCCTCCACGCGTCTAACTAGTATTTAAAATGCATTTAACTTTTTTTTCTTATTATATACTTACGTAGGCACTTACTAATCCTTAAGAATCAGAACTTACTGATACCCTAGGTATCAGTAGGTGCCTACAAAGTAAAGCAGTATAAAAATCTACAAACTATTCCTACAAATCACAATAACTCCAACCATCTCTCGTCAATCGCACAAAAAACTGCTTGTTTGTTTTGGCTGACCATAATATAATCAACCCTTGATAGCCGAGCCCAAGAAAAGTGTGTGTGTTTGCGTTGGCAATTAAACGGGGGCAGAACAAACGATCGTGGGTGGTCCAGCGTCCAGCGTCCAGCGCCAACGCGCGAGACGGTGTGAATGAAATGACTTAACTATGCGAAGTGCTGTCAATTTTACAAGACCTTTACGGCTATCGTTTTTTTTTATTTGGTCAAAAGCCATTCCACGTAACTTCGTGAGTTTTTTTTAAATCTTACGGAAACATCTCGTTATTTCAAGCGATTTTTCATTTTTGCAAGAAATTTCCAACAAAATATTCAAATCACGTCAATTGTACATAATATGTATAATACCATATATTATTTTTGCATTTTTATAAGCCAAGGTTAACTACCTAGTCGATTTTACCTAGATAGGTACTTACTTGGTAGTTGAAGAGAATAATGGTTACGCAAAATACGAAACTAACGACTACTAAAATAACGAATTTTACGCGTCTTAAAATATTGCTTTATTTTTCAAAATGCTCCCTATGGTAAAGGACAGCACTGTTTTAAGACGCTTAAAATTTGTTTACTTTGGAGATTTTGCATAACATAAAATTTAGTACCATTACACCTCCCTAAGAACTTATTAGGTACCTACCTACTTCATAAGGCAGTACTTGTATAAAATCTACTGAACTCTGTCAAATCGTGTAGACCATCGAATGATATTTCTATTTTTTTGTAAAAAACTTAACATTTTTTAATAACTCAAAGTAGCCAGCAGAAAGAACTAGTGGAGAGTTTAAGAATACTTGAGCTCGGGTGGTCGGGTACAGACGCAGGCAACCTTAGAACTTTCGTAACTAATAATTAATAACGTATAGGGAACAATACAACAGAATACAGATACTTTATATATTAAACTCAAACTCATCAAACACAAAATATCTTTATTTCACATAGGCCTAACGTACAGGCTCTTGTAAAACGATAATATGATATTTGTCACATAATTATGTATGGTGATAAGTACAAGTCGATTTAAAATTAAGTTTAAACGCGCCCTGCACTAAGAAGAAGCCCACAATAAACTCAGCCGGGTTGTTTTCTGTTATCACCACTACACAAAGCCTCTTAAAAACTAAATGAGCTAGTATAATTACAGCCGTTCATTCACTCTCAAGGATTTCATTCATGTAAATAATTTTAATACTAGTAAGCTTTATTCATAAGCTTTCGTTATAACTTAAGTACCTACTAGGTATACCTATAGGTTACCTAGTAGGTACTGGCTGACCTGCTCACATTATTCATGTAACTCATTGGTTTTCACTTTCATTTGGATTTCAATAAATGAAAGCCACCAGTGTACTGATTCCGAGTTTTAAAAATATTTATTTTACACATTCGATCGCATACGTTTGAGTAGGTTGTGATGAATTTTCAGGCATGCAGCCTAGCGATTCACGTAACACGTCGGCTGCATTTCGTGAAGTGAAATGGCATTCTTTACGCACACTATCACGTGAAGCCAAGTCTTTCCCCCTCCCTCGCTCACGTCAAGTCTATGGTGAGATGAATCATCACACTCAGTGTGTCAAAAAATACATGAATCCTGACGATGTTTTTATCACAGTTTTAGCTATAGGTAATAACTTAATAAGTCAATTTCTTTAAAAGAAACGTTAGAGGAGCATGCCTGGGATTCCGACCGCTGAACCCACGGGAGGTTAAACCAGTGAGCTAACACTGCTTTAAGCACAGAGCAAGGAATGACGTGTCTTTTGTTTTCTTTGTTTTCTGTGGCTTTATGCAAGCAAACAATAATATTTTACAAACAATAATAGTATCTCCTGTGCCTGTACTCCCTATAGCAAGACAAGTTTATGATGATTTTACTGCGAGAGCCACTTAACGCCCGCCACGGCTACCGTGTACTTACCCTATAGCCGTGCATCCCCCCTCTTCCCTCCCCCGCCCTCTCACATCTCCCTCCCTTTGATTAGATGCATCATCGCAGCATCCCGACTTGTGAACTTTTGTAACGAGGTGTAAAAATTGGAAAAATTGCGTGGTATTTTAATATCCAGGTTAGGTTAGCCAAAAAAGTCAGTTATCAAAATAATTCCGAGCGCTTTTTGAACTTATTAATAAAACATAATCCATTGTAATTCCGGTAAAAAAATAGATTTCGGAGCAACTTTTGGGAAAATTTACTATCGAGAAAATTTCTTCCAATCATAGGTATTCCTGATTCTGAGCGAGTTTAGATTAAAGATCAAAAATACATGACGTTTAAAAATGTAACTAATTGTATTCATAGTGTAAAATCAAGCACATTTAACCCGTTAATGTTCCGGCTTTACAATTACCTACTCTATCGTTTATAGCGCGTATAGGCTCACTCTAGAACCTGACACTGTTTGAATGCATATTTGCAGACTAATTATAAATAGTAAGAAATATAGTTTATTTTAGGGTAGTTTGGGGTATAGTTTATTAGAAAAACGGGAAATAATTACAACAAATGAGTTTACAAAATAAAGCGATTCGTCACAACCTTATTAATGAAATTAAAATCAAATAAAAAGAAATAAAAGAAACGCGTGGCGGACGCACCGCACCCTCTCCAACGGTCACGTATGACCGATTCCTCAATGGATAGAACACTTCGAATTACGCACAATATTTTTTATAATCATAATAATTACACACGAATCTAAATACTAAACCTTACCTTCACACACATAGAGTAATAATTCGCGTACTTTTTTGGATCAATCATGGGAAAATTGCGGTTCTGGCAACATTATGGGTAAAAAGGGTCATACGGCGCACCGCATACGTAATTGAACTGCAATTTGTTTATACTAGGGACTTAGGAGATAATGGACAACGCTTTGATTAAAATTGAAGAGCCTATGAGACTTTGATTGAATTTCCCATGGAAAAAAGGGATCCGATCCAATGGCAGTTATAAATAAATCTAAATAAGGAATGAAAAATGCTGCCATGAGATATTTCTATATAAATGATCTTTGCCAAAGCACAATTAAATAAATGTACCTACTGTGCAATGTTAGTATAATACCACAGAGTACTTTTTATTTAGTACCTAAACTGTACGCTGAGCTCTATTAATGTGCCTAGTTAGGTAATGAACAACCATAATAAGTCTTTAACTACAAGTGAAAACAAAATAAAAACTTGAGAGGTGTCAAGGGACACCCGGATGGAACGAAGTAGGATATCTGGCTTGCTTTCTATAAGAGAGAGAGAGACAGACCGTGAAACATGCGCACGCCGCAAACTTACTTAATATAATACTACTACTATACTACATTTTTTTATCACTTTTTGCTATAGTAAGCAAAAAGTATCGTTACAAGTGTAACGATACTTTTTGCTTACTATAGCAAAAAGTGTCGTTACAACTTTTCGTATGATTTTTTTCAATCTAGCCCCCTTTCGGAACTTCGTTCCAAAAAAAATTGGTAGGTACGTATAATATATATTTTTTGAATTATTACACTATACCACACTACACTATCTAATTGTATACACTATACAGAATGAATGGCGGTAATAGTACCTAACCGTATCGAGTTCACTGGTTTTTACCCATAAAGACGATTTCATTTCTAAAATCTCACCCAACGCAAGATACTAACAAATCATCGCATAATACCCACGTAATCGAATCAATAATCACATTACGAGGTACATTTTACCAGCGTCACGAATCTCTTGGAGTCAAACACCTGGCAAACGTTAAGCACATTATGGTGCCATCGCCCATAACGCTCATCCCTCCGCTGACGATACCTGCGACCCTCTTGATCCCACACAACCCCAATATGCCAGTGAAATATTATTATAATTACATGCGAGCGTTCGGACTTCCGCAGCTTTTTAATGTAGGGTAGGTATACAATACTCGCAGTGTTGCATTTATTATTAGGGACAAATGCAAAAAGTAAATTTTCTATTTTAGAACCTAGGATAGGACCTATGATATCAATTTTTTCAAGTGAAAAATTTACTAAGAGCGTTGAGCATCTTTTGATTTGAGAGACTATATTAAACTAGCGACACCGATACAGTAACCGACACCCCACGTACGTAATTGTTCAGGTTTTCACTTCTATCGGCATTCCCGGAGTGCAACTAATTTTTTTACTAACAATCTAAACTAGGTAGATACTTCTATTTACTTATACCAGGATCAGGCAAACCTGTAATAAGTAGATAAAGCAATTAAAGAGTGAGTGGTAGCTCAGGAACAACTAACAACTATGTACTTATAAGTATACTTAGTTAGGTATAATATCTATGCTAGTAAAGTGTTCTTTTGAGTAATTACTGGAATTAGAATACACGTAGTTGACATTAATTTAGTCATTTTGTTGAAAAAAAAATTAAACAATTACTTAATCATTTAAATAAATATTTTTAAAAACAAACACCAGGACAGGTAAAACTAAATAAGCTTTTGAATTAGAAGAAAAATTTCCTTACTCTACTCGACTATTTGCTGCTCTTAGCTAGAAACAATAGGTATCTACAAGGTACAAAGAAACTCAAAATTGCATAAATTTGGCTTGTCTGTGTTTTGATTCACGGACAGCGGTATAACTGTCAGTTTGACGTGAGCTTTTTAGTGTTGCCGGTATTAATATGTAATTTGCCGGGATGGGTGCATGGCTGCCCTGATAAGCGAGGGTGGGTGATTGGGTGATTGATTAAATAAGTGTGCGCGGCAGATAGGTGGTGTTTAGCGTGAATGATAATGACGAGATCGTATCGGTTAGCAGAATCATGCTTTGTCAGCGATTTGAATGTGGAACGTTTTATTCATGGGTGCATTTTTTTGTACTTAGAGCATTTCGTCGTCTTCGAAAGGTGTCCGGTACATATTTGTACTCCTTGAATAAGTATTTAATTAGTGGACAGTTCCATCCGCTTGAATTTCAGTTTTTCACAAATCCCGCGTAAACCGTGGATTTTCCGGGATACAAAGTAAGTGACCTATGTTTTAATCCAGGGATATAATTTATCTCCATTCCTAATTTCAGACAAATCGTTCATGAATAAGAAAATGCTTAGACTTTAAGTACCTACTCGCCATGGTTGAGATATAAGTATGAGTGTTATTAATAAAACAGACAAGCTCTTAACCATTTTTAGGGTTCCATACCAAAATGGTAAAACTTGAAACCTTATATGGTGAGAATTTTTCAGTCCGTTCGTTCGTCTGTCACACTCGATTATTTTAGTAACTATTAAGGCTATCGGCCTGAAATTTGGAATAGTAATAAAGTATTAAAAAAAATTTGCTTAGAAATTTTATTTCGATAACTGTTTGTTTTGTTTTTCGGTTCTATTTTCCTGCAAAACTGCCTGTCGAGCTCATAAATACTCACTATATTGTAAGAGCCAGCAGAACAAAAATAAAAACCATCTACGACTTTAATTCATTCAAATCATTACATTATACACCTATTTAGTCGAGTTCTGTCTACTAATCAATATTAAAACAGCGATTATAACGTAATGAGCAGACGATAGACACGTATAGAGCTCCCCCCATCGCCCCGTAGCGACGCACAGGTGGGCTTAATCAAATTATCCAAATTGCAACATACAATATTCATCGCGTAGGGATGCGAGGACCGGGGACTGCAGCGCTGTCGACATGGAAGGCATGTGGGGATGTCTAGGTACCTATATGTACCAAAATTATCGATGTGGGACTGGGAGTATGTGACTTTGTGTTGCATTGTAGATAATATCTTGCCTACTGGCTGTTTGGGCTTAAGTAGGTTAGGTTAGGGTATAATGTATAGGTATGTTACGGCTAAAGGTGGGTATGAACATAAACTTAAGATTAGTCGGCTAAACTTAAGTGTAACTGCAGGCCCTTGGCTAAAAATGTAGAAAGAAATGAAAAAGGAAACAATGTTATAATGTTTACTATTTTGACACGAAATTTTTATTAAAATGCCTATCTATATTATTTATTGAATCTAGTTTGATCTTGGATATAACAGTCCTATGTCAAGGAATTTTACAGAAAATAACATAAGCACCTACCTAAGAATTTGTCGTAACTATTTTCAAAAATATATGCGTAGCGTGAAAAAATGCAATACCAGTGCACTCACAGTCCACAGATAGGCTCGCAGACGCACTGTCGGGTTTGGTTTAGACCCATTAGACCTACTTAATGGATTACGTCAGTACGAATAGGTAAGTAGTCGATTCGTTAATGTCGATTTCTAGTAAAGGCTGAACCGTGAACGGGCGGAGGCTCGGTCGACGGAACTGCTATCGACATGAGCAATGAACATTTCCAGCACTATAGACAATCGACAAGTGTGATTAATTCATGTTCAATAATGAGGTCGAGCTTTTTAGCTCGCCGCGAGCGGCCGCCATTGATTTGTGCCCAATTTGTCGCGCTGCGGTCTCCTGAATATTTGATCTGTCTGCGTAACGTTACATTTAATTATTTAAATTATGAGTGGAGAATGCTGAGCGTTTATTTTGCTGCATTGTATGATTTCCTGAAGTAATGCTTTTTTGCGGTTCTGGGAAGGATGGCCAGAGAGCGTAGGAGGTTTTAATTCGCACTGAGGTCACTGGGTAAGTATTCCCACTCTCTCAGTGAAGGCGGGCATGTCAAGTCACTCATACAGGCCTAAGGGCCTAAACTGTTGTACCTATGTAGTTTCATCAGTTGAGGTGTTTTTTCTTTTTTACTTACCTATTGAAACCTATGAAATTTACTCATTACAGGTTGGGATTTAAAGTCAATTTTAGTTAATAAGCAAAAACAACTTAACAGATACAACAGCGATATGCCGACAGAGGCAGAGCGAACTATCAAACATCATAATATCATATCGTTTTTGCAGCGCCAAATCCATGTTTGCCGATGCTAGGGTCCCTGACTTCTATGCCATCCTTCAAGCAAGAACAGCCTCCTTCTGGGGAAGATTGAGACAGAGTACCAACACCATTCTCGCCGCGGTAGGTGACGACCCAAGCAATCCTTTTGCCAGATATTGGTCTTCCCTGCATCGGTGCGGTAACAAAGAAGTCCCTCGTTTGTAGAGGTATAGACATTACATCATAATATTTATTATTTTTTTACTATTCCTTACAAATTTGTTGTAATTTATTTTATATGTATTGTAGTTCTTGTAGTTGTAGTCTTTTTTTGTAATTCATATGGGTTTATTGCCTGACAATAAAGAAATTATTATTATTCTTTACATTTATTATGCATTCATATTTTTTTACATTTTTAAATAAGTATTTCATTATAAAAAAAAAAAAAAAAACATTTAAAAATATAAAAAAATAGCGGTCCACCGGCCTCGGGAACAGGGTCCAAGCAATCGGCGGTCAGGGCCCCAGAGAGAGGAACCTCCTGACGATGCGAGCCGTGTCCAGGAGTACAGCCTTCTGGATCTGGCCCTTGACCCAGCTACCCAACGAGAGCCTCGAAAGATGTTGGTCGAGGCTCTTGGCTATAAGACCATTAGCAGAAATTACTATCGGTACAATGATTGCTGAGTCTACATTCCACATAGCGACAACCTCGTGCGCCAAGTCGAGATACTTGGTGAGTTTCTCTTTCTCAGCTTTATTATTATTATTATTATATCATAAGATAGCGGCGTTAGTTCCGATTTTGGCCAAGCGCCAACAAAGCCTTTTCGCACTGTGTAACGAGAGTTATACCTACTAAGTAAGATATGATTATCGAACCCCAGGTCTCAAAAACATGAGGAATCTACCAAAGCATAGATCCAAAAATCAAATCGAGCAGACCGGTAACAATTAAAATGGAATTATTAAAAAAAATGATCCACCTTGTCACTTGTTCCCACGCGCACGTCGCGCGGAAGTAGAGTTCCCACCCATCAGCCGTGCCGCGGTCACGTGGCTCGTCTGCTGCCCCGTGCCGTGCCCTAAGCCCTTGCTCATTTACTCGTGTTTTCATTGGAAACGCTCAAAATAATGGAAACAATGCCCTCGCACGAATAAATAACAAGGGTTAAAAACCAATTGAACCTCATAGCTCGTTATTCGCGCGCCTCCGATGTTTGACACAATCACAATACTTAATCGTTTTTTGTGTTGTAAGTAGGCCGCTGTTTTGTAGTTCAAATCTTTAATTGCATATCAATTGCCTACATATTAATTTATTACTTACCTATTATAAAATACCAATACAGGTATTCGTTTCCGTTGTTATTTTTACTAGTTACCTACTTGACTGCGATTTCACTACTTAATGGTATTTATTTATTTAAATTTATTATTTATGCCCTAACAACATATAAGAAAACAGACAAAGAAACATAAATGCATAGGATAGCTTATCTCTAATAAGAAGAGATAATTCTTCCAGCTACCCTAAGTGTAAGTAAGATGAAGAGAAAAATGGGATAGGTCTGAGGGCACATAGCAAAAATATTCTATAAAATAATTATAAACAAAATATTGGTACCTACTTAAGTAACGATGCAGTCGAAGATGTTATCGTACTGACTTTAAGTGGTAGGTAAGTAGCCCCTAACAGTTTCTACATAGCAATACGTCAAGCCAAAATTTAATGTCGATATCTATATTATTAGCTACAGAAATAAGGGTCGTGACAGACAGACAGACGGACAAGTAAGTGACCATATAGGTATAAGCTCAGCTTTTTCTTTTGAAATACGGAACCCTAAAAATTGAAAATGCGACTGAGCAGGTAGGTATAAGTATAGGTCTACGTAGATTCTACATGAACATAACTCAATCTTATAGATAGCTTCATTATTCATATCAAACACTAGTTACCTACTTGTTTTATAAAATGTACCTACCTATCTGCAGGGATGAGGTACCTACTTATAAGTAGTTGGAGAAGTAAGGGTTGTGATTAATACAAATTAAACACAGTAATACAATTATTATAATGATTTATTAAAACCTTTAACCACTCATTGTTCATTACAACTCGCGGGCGATAAATTGAGACCTGCGTGATAGTGATAAGCACCTTCGATCGATATCGATTTTTTTCTGCACTAGGTGAGGTAACACTTTACAGAATAACTGAGTTTTAGGAAAATAAATATCGCTTGCATAAGGGTGAGGGCAAACCATAGTAAGGATTAAGGAAAGGAAATGCAGGCTTGCGATTTCACCAGTGTTCTCAAAAGTATGCAAAGCCTGAAACCCGCACTTTGCCAGCGTGGAAGCCATGGCCAAACATCACGAGTGGGTCATTTGTGACAGAAAAGGCTGTGACGTTACCATATCGCACTCGGTCCCAAGTTATTGCCCACGGGAAGTAATTTAATTACAAAAAAATTACAATCGAATTTAAACTAAATGTTTATGGTATAAATAAATTCACAAAACAAATGAGTATTATGTAAAAAAACAGCTGTGAAAATACAATTTATAAACGTGCTGCCGTCCAAAGGAGACCTTTGGAAAAAACTTGCGACTAAATACAGCTACTAAATATAGCTTACATGAAGAAATAAGCTAATATAAATAGCTATTTGACTCCAGTTATGCAAATATTGACAAGTACTTCGACAATTAATGACCAAAACAGAAAAAAAGGATTAACTTTGATCCACCCAATACGAAACTTTTGACGTAACTAACATACCTACCTAAAAATGATAACGATATTGAGGAAAATTGTAGTAGCATTTTATCCATATTCTATACTAGTCAAATATAATCATAAAATGATTTAGCATAAAAAATTTTGTTCAAAATCCCTAAATTGAAGAGACAGGTATGTATTATGTACCTACCTAAAATATTAATATATATATAGCTACTCGTGCTGATTCACTGACTGACTCATTGATCACCTCTCCTGAACAATTTTGTATGAAAAATTTTTTTTTCACTATGCGTTTCGTATACAAGAGAAAAATTCATTCGGAGGAAAAATACGGAGAGAGCTGATGATTGAGGATTTCGAAGACGGGTGAAGAGCACCGCCAGGGTATCGAAGATAGGTGGGGGGTGCTCGACCAAATGTCATTTGAAACGTCATCCAATTGGCAGTGAGCTGAAAAAAAATTCAAAATGGCGGATTCAAAATGGCCGCCATTCGAATTTCGTCGATATCTCGGAAAGTATAAAAGATAGAAGAACGGTTTCTTGACAAGAGTTGATCAGGACCCGAAGGTCTATTCGATGAAAAGAAAAAAAATTCAAAATGGCGGACTTTATTTTTTTCATAGAAAATGTATGGCGAATGTTGAAGAGACTAAAAGTTGGGAGGCATATAGGGGGGAAGACAGCACGCGGGCCACATGTGGCCCGCGCCCCCACGCGCCCTACTAGTTTATTATATTCGTGATAGAATAGCACTACTTTTAGGCATTCCAATTTATAGTTAGGTAAACAGAGTCGACATATCAATATACAAATACTTGTTAAACTCTAAACAAAATGAGCATATGCATTGTACATTTATTTAAAGCATAATAAATAAAAAAGCAAAGGATGGCACAAGTACACAACAGCTTCTAACAACTTTATACTATGGGCGGACAAGATTACTTATAAGGCACCGTCGATTATTATGTATTATTACATTATATTAAAAATAGTATAAATTATTTTTCATGATAATAATAAGTTAATAGCTAGCACAAAGTTAAAAATACACTTTTTATCAAAAAATCGTACCACTTCCGATTTCTTCTTTTATTTAGTAACTGTGTCAGAAAACTTTCAATTTCGTAGCTGGAAGTATGTTAGTGTCACAGTATTTTTTAAAACCAGTTTGTTTTTTAATGAGAAGTTTAATAATATAAATAAAGTATAATTGTTGTCATTAAAGGATATAAAAGGACCAATAGAATATTCGCACCATAATAGTATATGTAAGAACTAAAAGCATGTAAATTAATCAATTAACCAAATTAAAACAATATACACCGGAGCCGGCGCTCGTCGACTATAAACCTCATTCTTTCATCAATGTTGCAAACGCCATCGTATCTGATGTTTCTCCAACTACATACAATTACCTTCCTACAAGTACATACTGCTGGAACTGGAAACAAGGCTTTTATCTTACAGCAGTTAATAGTGCGGAAAAGCAGGCTTTACGCAATTTTGAAAACATCATCTTTAACTTCATAGTGCCGCGTGCGAATGATTTAATATCTCCGGTCCGATGTGTAATGTTTTGTGATATCCATATCGCCATAATTAATATAAATAATAAAATCAATATGTCAATTATTATATAAAAAAAATAACATAAAATTAATAATTTATTAAAATCTAAATCACTATTACAACTACAACATACTATATTCCATTTGGTATAATTATATGAGTAAGCTAATAAATTAGTAATCAGTCTATATCTATGCGTTCGTCGGTGGTTAGTATACAATTTTATGGGACATTCTGATTATTCATAATTGTATCATTAATTGATTACTTCTATTATTATTATATATTTTTCTATAATGAAATATGTATATTAATTGAGACTATATATTTTGCCGGTATATGATATTATTGTTACTAGGTAAGTATCAACTATATTTCTAAATGTCATGATTTTTTTTCTGGAACCCGAAATTAAACAAATTCGTCAAGCGAAACTTCATTAGAACCAGAGTTGATCAAGGATAAACTATGTATTAACAAATGTCATTCAATACACCTTGTCTTACATACACTTGTATCTATGATGGACCCGCGCCATCGGCTTAGGTCAACAAACTGTGACTCGTGAAGAAATTACGTACTTTTCGCGCCTGTATCGAAATGTATCATTGTATATTTCCTTTTTTAATATCGCATAATTAATAGTATGCCGTCTGCCAAAAAGGACATTACAATGTTCAACTAAACGAGGTAAAGCCTCGTTTAGTTGATGCTTGACGAACGCTGTTCTAACTCGAATTGAAATTTTACAAAGCGTTGTTATTCTAGGGTTAAAATACGATATTGCTTTACACGAGTATCTAAGTGTATTACAAAACCTTTCACGCCATTGTTTGTAACATTATCATTAGTAAATGTCTGTAAGTGGTTACACAAACATCAATAACTATAGTATTTGAGTATTTAGACAAAGTATTAGACAGCTACGTCTAGCACACATCACACTTTATTCATAAAAGAATAACAATATACTAATGTAGAGAGCATACAAGTACATAATTTGTTTATATATTATATAACATTACTATGAAAATCACTATCATGTGAGATCTTAGTCGAAAACAAACCTGCAACCGTTATTGATATACTACTAAGCAAACGTTAAATCATTTAGAGTTACCGAAATTCGTCTTTTCGATATATATTTTCCTATTATACACGAGTTTTGTGTACTTTTTTCTTACAAAATAAACGTAAAACTTAGACTTTTATTAAGACGTTAAGATGGTCTAGCGGCAATTATTAATAATTACTTTCCTTTCTTGAAATGTTAAACATAATCATCTCATGCCCCATACTTGTATAGGTGTATTGAATATAAAAATATTATTTTTATCAACAAACGAGGACATTGAAAACTTCAAGTCAAGATATTCCCGGTGACCGTAAAACGGAACGACCTCCCTCGGTAATAATATAACAAGTGTTGGCAAATACACGCGGCCTCTTACGACATTGACAGGCGCGACGTTAAGGTGGAAACACATCGATTACACGCATCGAGATATTAAAATGAGAACAAAGCTCCTCTTCATAGTTGGCGGCCGACAGTGTGACCGTTTCAAAATTGGCGAATCTGCCCGATACTGGCAAAAGATCTACCAAAATCTGCCACCTCGATTCCTGAACTGTATTCGTATAAGTACAGTTACTGAACAAGCAGTCATCGCACACAAGACAACAGATGCCAGCTTAGTAAGTACCGACCAAGTCATACCAAAATATATGACTAGACATAAAACCATGAGTTTTTTCATTTTATTTCAAAGATAATAAATTACTTGAAATCTGCACTGCTGCACATTCTGCCATTTCTTAGATCGTCAGCTTATTCTGCCCGAGTTAAAATTCAGGGGCCCCAAATCTGCCCAAATGGCAGAAATCTGCCACAAACGGTCAGACTAGTCGGCGAGTAGGGTAATATCAAGACTGGTACAGAATATAGAAGAAGACAAAACAATAGATTAAGGTGGAACAGTAACATCCACCCGCCAAAATTCAAATTTTATTTAGTTTTACTAATCCACCTTAAAACTTGCTCTTGCAAGTGAAGAATTCTTTACAAAAACTATTATATTACGTAATGAATAACGATAGACAAGTACAGAGTAAAGAAAAGAAAAACTTGCAAGATTAGAGAAAAGATGAATTTTACTTGGTGCTAATAAACTGATTATTTTGCTGACTGTACTACGATATTGAGATTGCCATATCGTACAACCTTAGTACAGAATTACAATATAGAGGTGTCAAAAGCGAATTAGTGAAAAATTACAAGTGCCAACACGACACTTAACAGCCGGGTGGGTTTTGTCAATAAGTATTTAAAAAACAAGAGTGGAAATACGAGTCTGCCTCTCTGCCGAACCAGATAACTAGCGCAGTTGATATGATATAAAACTATTTACCTTGCTATTTACCATGCGTAGGTACCGCGTGCTGAGTGCTCTTTAGAAATATTCGCAAAGTAAGAAATGTCAAATTCTTTTCCGTAAAAAAACAAAGTACTCAGTGGTTTTTGTCGAGAAATCATCATGCGTGAAAATGTGTGGGCAAACACCGCAGAGCAAATTATGCAAACGACTTGCCAGTAAAACCTATATTTTGCAATTTTATAAGCAAGCAATGTACGTACTTAGTTACTTACATCGTGATACCGAGAATCCGGAATACCTAATGTGTTCAAACAAAATACGTGCCTTGAAACGCAATAAAAAATTAAATTCGATTAAAAAAATCGTATATTTCACCAGAATTCTTTTGCAGTGGGGAATCCTTTTAAGGAAATATGTTTATAAGTCGGTTGTGATGTGGTTGTGATACATACATACGAAACTTTACCATAAATAATAATTAATTGGCGTAGATATCTAAATTCCAAGTAATTTTATCAAATCAATAAAAAAATAACCGCCGAAAGCTTAGTTCATAATGCGTCCGCTTGGGTCGCTGGCTATAGATGTATGGAATTCGATCCGTTTATTCGAAGCGAGTCGACGCAAAATTTGTACACAAACCTGTAATAACCTTACAGGGCCGGTAGATGCCTAATATTTTTTCTTAGATATAAAATAGCCTGTGATTCAAGTTAATTATAAACCAAACAAGCATGAGATCCTGATAATTTGTGAGTTGTGTCATATTTAAATAAAAATACATATACAGTACAAAGCTAGTCTGTGGCATATTCAAAACAGAACCAAATCTTAGAATTACAGTAAAAAATTAGTTGATTTCTTTGAACAGTATTTAAGTACAACGTGCTAATCGTGTTTTTTTAATGATGAAAGGTGTTTTGTGTAAAAAATACAATTTGTATGAAAACAAAATCAAACAATCTACACACCATCCTTCATGGAAAAAACAAAATTAAAGACCACTTAAAACCCTATTCCTCTTTGAGATTCGTCACACTACTAAAACACTCCACACACAAGTATTAATTTTCTATTAGTTAGTAATTTCACAACGGTTATTGATTATTATTGTTAAATTATTAATAAGCACTATTCAATCTTATAACTAAAAGTGGCTAAGTCAAATGTTGGTATAGTGTCCCAATCCCTAAATTCAATTCAGTTCGTTTTGCCAAACCTGTATCGCACAGATTTAAAGAAGTCCGAAACGACGTAGCATATTACATGCCCTAGTTCCATTTGCTACAAATCCGTCACCGGTCCGAAAACGACCGTCGGGTTTGCCGTGGAGTTTGCCAAGTTATTTGGCAAGTTGTTGGTCAAGTTGTTTGTGGAGTTGTTGGTCGAGTTGCTGGTGCGCCTGGTGCGCGGGTCGTGCTCGCTGTCGCTTGGCAACGAGTCCGGTCCGTTGGTGATCTGGAGGCCGTTGAATTTGGAACGCAGTTGCGTCACTAGGCGTTCGAGTCTGCAAGTGAGGTTAGCCTTCAAATATAGCAAAATGTTCATTGGTTACTAAGATAATAAATAAATAGGGTGTATGGGAGAAAGCTTCAGACCGTTTGTCCGCCACAGCTGCCACTAAGGGCCGATTTCACCGATTGCTCTGAAAACGTAGTTTATTCAAACCGAGTTTTGTATAACTGAGTTTAAATGACAAGTTTGATCTCAGTTTACGTCATTTCAATTTCGCCCGCAAAACACCAATATTAGCGGGTTTAAGAATTTAAACCGCGTTTAGCTTAAACTGCGTTCAATTTATGTTGGTGAAATGCATTAAACTCAGTTAGACGTATGAACCGACTTTATCTTTAACTAATCGCATTGATGTGCAATGGTGAAATCGGACCTTAGACGTCATCGTGAACGAGACTATTTTAGGCTAAGATCGATATTAAATGACGGGCGGACAGTGGACACATGGCCTATACACGGTCAAGGTTATAGTAGGTAAATGTATGACTGCTACTTCGACGCCATTCTCTGAAACATTCCGGTAAAGGCTGCATTTGACAAAAGGCCTTACTTTTTTTAGAAAGTTTATTTTAATACGCGAACAAATTAAGGGATGCGTACCAATTAACATAAAGTCATGTAAAACCTCAAAGAATCTCAAATTATAGCTCGTAAAACCGATGCACCTAAAGTGCTGAAATGGCGACCACGCGCAGAGCAGTTTTGGCAGACACCGAACCAGGTAGAAGCTGGGCCCAGGTGTCGAAATACCGTTCAGGTAGTACCTTACAGGAGGCCTATATTTAGCAGTCCTTAGTTTTTCTAATTGGAACAAACAAAAGAGGGAGAGGGAAACGTGCTGAAGCTCAACCGATTGCGGCGATTGAGCAACATGGAATTCAATTCAAGTGGATCGACTGTGAAGGTTTGATTTTGAAATTTTCCCTCTTTGCTTTGGGACCAACTTAAGTCAGCAGTGTCTATTATTTATCTTGTTAAAGATTCAAGGTCCTTTACTTCGATAAATATTTGACGGCTTAAAACTTAGTTTCCGAGGGGGTTTGTGCCAATTTGTGTAGCTTGTACCAAATTTTGGGCTATGAGCGTTGTAGCAGCACGGGTATTTGTATGTATGCTAAAAAGAAAATTTGTTGAAAAAGTTAACCCAAGTTCCCAAACCATTGTTAAGGGGAGATGCTGACTTACTTAAGGGCGTGCTCCTCTGCGTTGATCTTGGCTCTGCGCGCATCTGCGAGCTCCCTGCGCAAACGCAACCTGTCACACTCGGCGTCCTCCGCGTTACCATTCAGGCGGCTTTCGTTGGGCTCCAACCTAATGACAAATAGTTACTCTTATCTCATTTTTAGGATGCCGTACCTCAAAAGAAAAAAAAAAACGGAACCCTTATAAGATAACATTTTTGTCCGTCTGTCTGACTGTGTGTCACGATCCTTTATTTCAGAAATTATCAAAGATATAGACATGAAATTTGCAATAGATGTATGTAATATAGTGGCCCAATGTCATTGCAATAATTAAAAAATTTATAAACATTTTTTAATTTTATTTAAAAAGGAGGAAAACCAGTCTATGCAGCATGCGCATGTAGATATGCGCATGCTGCATAGACATGCGCATGCGCTCTGTACTTAAAAAATCGCTTAAAACGACCATTTACGCCGTTAATTCATTTAGTTATTTACCCAGTGGCGAGCCTAAAGACACGAAGCTCGTCTTCCAGCTTAACAATCCTATCCATCATGCGTCGCTTGTCAGCTTCGGAAGCACGCAGAGAGCTCTGGAACAAACGAAAATGTTATTAGCGTTTCTATAAGCTTCTTCTTTGGAGCCTTCGTTTATCCATTGTTAGATATGGCCTCCTCATAAGCACGCCATTTCTTGCGTTGTTGAGCTACGCTCGTCCATGATTTCCCCAAATTAGTCTCTACGATTTCGCATTGTGAAGTCAACAATTTCTAAGGATATCCCGGTGTCGGGACGAAACGTGCGTCGAAGAAAGTGTTGGAAGAATTGTGTATGGTGTTTCATGCCCGGTGTTCCTGCATATTGAACCATATAGTCCATACAGATTATTTTCAAGTAGCGGATTATAACAAAAAAATTTAATCTGTCCTGAGAAACACATGTGACGTGAGAATAACGCTATCTTAAGACCATTATCTTCAGCCTATTATCACGAGCAATTAATTAATATCTCCCGTACAACTGCGAAAAAAAGTAACGAAATGGTAAAAAATCACACACATTTTCTTTCAAAATTTAACCAGTTTTCAAGTCATGGGCAAAAGCTTGAGTTAACGACTACACGAATATGTCCGTAGATACAGTACGGTTAATGTGGTTAATATATTCGCGGACACGACCGGGATGCTGCATGCGCGCATCTTTAAAGGTTCCCGAGAATATTGAGCCTACAGTCATTATAGGACGAAACAAAGGCAAAGCCGCTGATGCTGAAATCTTTACGGGCTGAAAATTCAAGATACATATTCGAATTCGGGTTTATCGAGCGCAAATACTTGTTACACCCTTTTTAAAACTAATCAGCCAATAAATGTACCTATTCCATCCTTATGCTATTCCTAGTTATTTACACTTTCATGGCCCCAGAAATGACATAAAGTATGAGCCTCCTCTACATATGAGAAGACTTTGGTGATTGCAGTCAAAAACCGGTTGGCAAGCTTCACACAGGTTTGAGAACGTTATCGAAAACCCTCAGAAATGCTCCTGCATGAAAACATCGAAGGGAATCCTTTCCTTACCATGATTGCCTTTCCAATAAGAAAAGTGATCTTTTATAGTACTCAAATACTACATACCTAATAACTCGACCGAAAAATCAAAGACGAGTGCCTGGTAGTCGAACTCCCTGTCATCTGATTATAAAGACGGCTGAACCTCTGGGATAACTACTTCTATCGCATTATTAAGTATATGTATGGTCTACCACGTCATATAGGAATTAGGAACATTATTTATTTATCTTGTGAAAGTCTCCTAAGTCGCCGACAGAGGTATAGTATATTTAACCATGAAAGTTGCGCTGCAAGCCAGCTAAAAGTTACTGAGATTCTGTAAACAAGTTCGGTCACGTTTCCAAGATTTCTCTAGGAAAGTGTTTCCTGTAATAATTTGTACGTGCGTGGACTGTGAAACGAACCGGACATTTGAGACTCTGGCTGCACCCAGAGGTCAATGGGAATTGGAGACCATGGAGAGAAAGCATTTACCTTAAAGACCGTAGGTATCTACGTAGATCTCATAAGGAATGTGGTGCCTTTGATCATTGATTACAATAATATTATAAAAGCCAATGTTTGTAGGGGTGTGTTTATGTGTGTGAGTGAGCATGCATGCATGCATGCATGCATGCGTGCCTGCGTGCTTGCGAAAAATAGACCCAAAATGGCGACCGTCTACGCAGGTGCCATTTACGTCTCCTCGCGCCTAGTCTTATACGCACTTCTTGTACCCTCTTATTGCTCAACTTATACGCCACTTACTTACTAACTTCTATAGATTATCTAATCTAAAACTGAATGCCCTTCCACATGCTTACGCTCAAACGTTTTAAGAATAAGTTCGTGGAGAAGCGTTCATTTTTAAATTAAGTGTGTAATACGAAAGGATATACTGAGTTAAAAGCAAATAAAAGTTAAAACAGGATACAATTCCCAAGCGTTAACCCGTTTGCTTAGCAGCATGAGGCGGTCAGTATAGCACTTAGCAACGTTAGCCCGCGGTGCTAAGCGCGCGTTTTTGCACGTCAATTAACTTATTGCTATCGGCGTATAGTTACGACCTGCGGAACGCTAAAGAATACCGTAAATACTCTTCTGCGTTCGCGTCCGCCCGTATTTGGTTAGCGCGTGATTATCGTGTGAGACTTCGAATCAGCTTGGTATTCTGAATTTGATGAATTCTACACCTCCCGAAGACCTATGTAGGTGTATACTTCTTCTCAGTCGTTTACTCTTGACAGTGGTCTTGATCGATGAACCTTAACATTATTTTGCTGTAGGTATACTCCAGTCTGCAATGACAGTATCACACAATTCTTCCAAAAACTTTTCAACACGAACGTTTTGCCCTGACACTGGAATGTCATCAGGTGTTGACCCGTCGAGGTTTGGAATGCAATTTTAGAACTTTGAATTGTATAATTCCAAGTTCCAACAGATATGTCCCAAAATACAATCACGCAAGTCACAAAATATCTCCGGACTTCGTTTGGATATTGAAAAGAAATAAGTCTCAATTTTTACATTATAGCCCTTAAAAGTATTAATCAAAAGTGAAAACTCTACCACCCCGTTCGAATAGTACCTAGTAGTTAGATAGTAGTAAGTAGTTTGGTTTAGTTTAGAAATTGAGTTTTCAACTTGTGAAAACAGAGCTATACATGCACGTAGTTATAGTCGACAAGCTGTTCTAATACCTCTTCGCACTTTAACAATCTTAAGTTAGAGTTCATTTTTTAACTCTTACATATCTTACGTCCCAAGCTATAATACATTAAGCTACATAATATAACATGGTACCATACATCAACACAGCAACATCCATGATGTAACACGAAACGATCGCGAAGTCGCGTCGGTTACGATTCGAAGCGCACGTTCGGCGGGCGGCGCGCGGCGGGCGTCATCGGCGGCGTACCGGTGACGTCACGCAGGGGTGGCGCCTGCTCGCGGCCATCCACTCACATCTGCCAATATTTACCCAGCGCCCCTCCCAGCCACGCACCCGTTCATATTTCAAACGCTAGCAGGGGGACGGTAAAGACTACAAAATACCGGCAAGTCGGGCGCTGTGTACACCGACGCGTATCTATCAAGGCTTTTCGTATCCTGTTCAACTTAATCGCGCTTCACGATTCGTGGTCACTGTTGTCAAAAAGTTTACGTAGTTCAAACTGCGGATAGCGTTATGTTCACAAAATTTTGAGACGACATTTTCGCATATATCTGTAACGTTATGCGTGTATATTTTACTTTAGTTGGTTTCAGCGCCCGAGGTTTATCATGGCAAGTTCGCTCAGTCATTTTTTTTCCGTTTAAAACCAAATCACCTAGAATTAGTGCAGACGACTGAAGATAAGTACTATGATCTTTCCCAGTTTTGAAGATTATGCTGTGATCCTGAGTTCATGAAATTTTGACTTAGCTTTTGACTATTATGATTTTGATTCATGATTTTAGAGATTTTTTTATTCAACTGTTTATTACAATTTGTTATACTTTGTTAATTTGTTATAATATTGATAATTCATAGAGGTCGCTAGTTGTTTATGGTTAATAATAGTAAGGTCGAGCTACAACATAGAAATAGGGAAGAATAGGTTAGGATTTAGGTAGTATAGGTAATAGGTAGTCTTAAATATTTCTAGTAGGTTTCTCATAGAATTTTTTTAAATTTCAGCTCATAATTTTACAAATCGTTTTAGGATGTTTGATACAAACACAAACCGAAACAGTTCCACCGTGAGGCGGCAGGTGGCGCTGAAACCAACTAAAGTAAAATTGCAACGTTACATATCTCTTAAAATTAGTGAAAAACGTTATATTGAAGCACTTAAGAACTTCAGTGACATTCCATTTAGAAATTGTGTAGATAAAAATAAACACAGTAAAAGGCACTTTCAATGTATATAGGTATAATAGTAAAGATTCCCAAAAGTTAAAATCGATTCGCCCGAGATAAGTCAACTTGAATTGTTTGCATTAAAAAACAAGTTTTATACGACAAATCAAGCATCTATGTGGCATGCCGGGCCGCATCACAACCAAAAGACTCGCCTGCTCGTATTATGGTACATACCTACATTTTGTATGACACTGCGTCCAATAGTCGTAGGTAAATCGTTACGCTCGCTGCATCCAGGCAGTCTACGCCTCGACGCGCGTTACACATGGGTGTAACACGCGGCCCGTCAAACTATTGAATCGTACGAATGCCCTCGTATAGGAATGAATCGATGCGTTTCGCTCTTTACCGACTCACGGTGATTTTATAATCCGCAGTGCGAGCGGGTGCGCCGACGGGCAACCCCTGCCGGTATAATCGAATGAATTGAATACAATTATTTAATAAAGACCTTCACTAAATAAAACAAGCAACAGCGATGTATCTGCCGAGTGCAGTGAGCTACAAAATAACGTTGCTATGATATTAAACTTTAATTAATAGAACCATAGAATCAATGCAATTTTTCTTTATACATAGAAGGAAATTTTTCAATTATAATTTATCAATATTCAATTTGTTTCAATAGAGATAATAGTACAGTTGTAGGTACGAGTATAAATAAATAAGGTTGCAAGGCAAGAGATCTAGCAAAAGATCAAGAATATCATGATTTTAAATTAAGTACAATTCTGACGATATTATTACATTGAAATTTACTTAACGGCCTACAAGCCGTATTTAGGTGATTTTGAATGAAGTTTTATGCAAAAACTATTAAGAAAATTACTTTCAAATTTACACGTCATGTATTTTGGGTCTTTAATCTAAAATCGCTAAGAAGCAGAAATACGATTGGATAAAATTTTCTCGATAGAAAGTTCTCCCAAAAGTTGCTCCAAAATCTCAGTTTTTCTATATTTTATCGGAAACTACAATGGATGTAATTGTAATTTTAGTTTTAATGTATCGGTAATAATAATATCCTGAAACGCTTAGAACGGATTTTTGATAACCAGCTTAGTTTTTGAGTAATTAGGTAAAACGTCGTTTTTCTGCTATATATTCTTCCGCGACGCTGCATGTCGCACCTACCAAATCTCCGTGAGAGTGAGAAAGACAAAAATAAATTCAATCAATCCCCTTAATAGATAAGTACACTTTTTTGAAGTGTGACAAAGTTACTAAGAAAATCACAAGAAGAAAGCACTACCTAAGTATAACCGAATTGATCACCATTATTTAATATTACCTACTTATGTCGGTATATTTATCAGTTATCTTGTACTCCATAACACAAGCTAGGTATACCTACCGCTTAGGTACTTAGGGGCTAGATTGCGATGTGTGTAATATCCTGATTCATTTATTTATTTCTTTATTAATAAAAAAAAGTGGCGTAAAATAAACTCGTACAATTACGTCACATCACTTGCGCTTTCCGAACCTACCCAAGTACCTAGTAGTAGTACCTACCCAACATTATACATACAAAATACGCCACAGACTAGGCACCGACATCGCAACACATCAACACGTATTTTTTGCGTGTTTTCGATTCGGCTCTATTGAAGTTTAGTAGTACCAACCAACACAACATTACACATACAAAATACGCCACAGACTCGCACCGACATCGCAACGCATCAACACGTACCTATATTTTTTTTTGCGTGTTTTCGATTCGGCGCTATTAAAGTTTAGTAGTACCAACCCAACATTATACTTACAAAATACGCCACAGACTCGCACCGACATCGCAACGAATCAACACGTATATTTTTTGCGTGTTTTCGATTCGGCGCTATTAAAGTTTATTTACACGCGCGCTGGGTGGTCGTGGAGTGCACTCCACGCTCTTTGACGTCACACCTCGCATCTTGTGAGTGTTTGCCCGCGAAACTGCCGCGCACCGCCGCGAGACCGACGCACTCTGGTGCGTGGTTCAAAAATTTATGGCGCCGAGGATTTATTCAGGCGCGTAAATTGCGTTCGCTTAGGCGAAGTTTCTTCTAAAAATTGGTTGTCTGTAAAGTCGGTTTACTGACGATAGTTGAACGTGACAACGTCTTCTTTGTCGCTCGTTCCGCGCTCGCGAGGTAACGCCGGTAACGCCGCATGAGCGAGGTAACGCCGGATGAGTCATGTTTTTTCGTGCGTGCTACCGGCTCTATCGATTTATAAGACGTTGTCACGTCAAAACGTACATTTGTAGTCAAGTTTACTCGTAAAAGTCGTCTCTATCATTTGATAGGTATGTAACTATGAAATTATGAGAGTACATATAACAGACGTATAAACAAGACACGGTGGAACGCGCGAAAAAATGTCGCCAGTTCAATGGTGTCAATTTTTTTTGCGCCAACAGCGACAGTTTTAAACCGACCGCAGTATTGCCTTTGGACGGCCGTCCACGCCATAATTAATCACTATACTTGTTATTAGTCCGCAGTCCGAGTTCCCACAGGAACGATTTCCGCCATGTTGTGGCGTAATTAGCGGAAATTTTGACAAATGGCACTTTTTTCTTGTATGAAGAAGGTTGTCTTAAAATGTTTCCTATTCCTCAGGATGCTATCGGTAGAGTACCTACATACCTACTCAAAAATAAGCAAACCAGCATCTCGGGCGTCCGCCATATTGGATTTAAAATGACGTCATTTATCGAAACTAAACGCATTTCAATCGAGTGAGGATAACTTCACTTTTAACCAGGGGCATAGAGTTTCTATAACAAATGGTTCAATGTTGCTATGCAAAAGTATATTCATTGAACATACATACTTATATCTACATGGTGTTTTCCAAGAAATACTTACCAAAATATAACCAAAATGGGTATTGAAACCGACTGATGACTACCAGTAAGTACCTTCGAAAATTTGAAATCACTTACATTTCGAGAAAGGACTTTGGATCAAAATATTCAAATTCAGAGCTCATTGTAACAACTGCTAAAAATTGCAACAGTATGGATTTGGTATAATTGTACTTAGGTATATATCACAATGTAAACAGAAATTCTTTCAAAAGAAAGTAAGTTATTTTAGGACTTAGGTAGGTAATATCGAAATTTTAACAACTGAAAGCCATGCCGGTAGAGTCAACGGCAAAATAAAAAAATAAAATATTATTAATTTATAAATAAATTTTATTACTTGTTACTTATTTATGATATTTTTCGTAGAATAATAATAATAAAAAAAACAAGTATGTATATCAATACTGAAATTGATAATAATAATTACAGACTCCGCCATCTAACGTAATCTTCCAAAACTATGATGCCACTTTTTATGATGCTCTACGAGATGGCGCCACGAACTCAAGAGACAAACAGGTCTTTTCCTTTGACTGTTTGAGAAACAGCTACTTGATAATAAACTACCTTTATCATAGATGGCGTGGATAAAAAAAATATACGTACCTTGATTTCTTCAAGCGTTCTTTCGGCTAATTTTGATTCAGCTGAAGCCAATCCGCTCTGCAAGTGAAAAAAATGTTATTAGTTAACTGCGTACTGCAGATTCTTTAAAACTTATAAATCATCGGGCGGGTCAACGTTACTTAGATTGCGTTTTTATGAAAATTTACCCTGAAAGCTTTCAATGGGAAAATATACTATTATTGTAAATACATGAGTATTTTGTGTTTGTTACTTCTTCACCCTAACACTACAGAGTCGATTTTGGATAGTGTTGGCATTCGGAATTGAGATGGATCATCCCTGAGTAAACATTACAGGAAATATTTTATATTTTAATAAATAATAATAATTAAAAGCTGTGCCCACGACTTAGCTCGCCTGAATTTCGGTATTTACATATCCCGTTATAATGAGTCAACCTTAAAAGATAGACATGTGGTAACGCGAACAATTTCGACATATACATGACTTTTGTTAACTTTAACCCTAACACCGCACGCAACGAAAGCTCTCCCGATTTGAAACATTTTTCATAGCGTGATAATTAATATAAAAGCCTTTCTCAAAAAATGGAATATCCAACAAAAAAAATTTTTTTTCAATTAGGACCTGTTCCTGAGATTAGCACCATCAAACAAACTCTTCAATATTAGTATAGATAATACTGCGGTATAATAAAACTGCGGTTTCTTAATGCAGCAATAAAATTTGCATGGGCATATCGATTTCAAGTTCAGCGTAAGGAGGTTGCCCGTTGCACCGACGGCCTTGATATCCAAAGATATATTGTTTTATCAATATAAACGTAATTATCTGCATCAGATAGCAACGGAACTCCAAACGGTAGATCGAACCTCATTGTTTTTTTATATATGTGCTAGGTTTCACCCGCAACTTTGTTATGGTTTTAAGGTCAGACTTAATTGTTTTTTTTTTTTAAGTTTAAATTCGATGCAAAAACGACGGGGTTTTATAATAATATAGGTTTCCTGAAAATCGATCCAAGATGACTGCCGCCACAAAATAGCTGATCAGATAGCGAAGCGAATTATTGTTTTAGAGTCAGAAACAAGTTTTCCCAAAAGTTGCTGCGATATCTCTATTTTCTTTAATTATATTCAAAACTACAATGATTTTTCACGTATTTTTTTTATTTGTGTCAGTAATAGTAAATATACCGTAAACGTTAAGAAATTAATAAATAAAAATTTAATTATTTAATAATTAATTAATAAAAAAAAAATTTGATAACTGGCTTAGTTTTTTAGTAATCAGATGTTTTTGTGGTATTCTGCAATGCTGCCTGTGTAACCAATCAACGAGTTCGTAAGAGTGATGAGGACAAAAATAGAATCGTTGTACGGCTTTAAGTCTCATTATGCCCAGTTATATAGCTACAGGCTATTAGAGGGTCCTTGTAACTACTACTACTACTGCAGAATATCTGACCAGAATCCTACCACCTGATTAAGCCGGCTAATCAGAAGATAATATCTTCAAGCGTAACATATTTTTACATATTTTAACATATGTTTTTTTTATATATTAGTCAAGGAATATCCATACAATCGACTCGAGTATCAGAAACGCCGAGAGCTGGTAAAATGAAATGACAAGAGTTGCACATACTTGAATCGCTGCCAAAGTATTTGCAAAAGGACAGACGGCCATTTCTAATACAAAAATATTTCTCGAAGAACACTTTCTTTCGCTGACGATAAGTGGTACTTCTTATCCAATCGTGATAATATCAGACAATGTGTAAAGAAATAATTTAGGAATACACCGCAATCAGTCACAAATAGTTATACAAAATCCTATGTTACACGCCCTAAATTCTTATCTCTAATATATAAAATTCTCATGGCTCGTGTTTGGTATTAAGCTCCTCCGAAACAGCTTGACCGATTATCGTGAAATTTTCGGTAGGCTTGAGAGTACGTCGTAATTATTTATATCCCTAAACGGCTGAACAACGTTTCAGGTCAGATAGTCTTCTATTTTCATATTCGGCAGGTTTGAGAATATAGGACGTAAACTATTTTCCTTAGAATCCATTTATATAGCCAACGTTTGCCAATTATTATTATATTGGCAGATATTTATAGTCAGTGTAAATAATTTTCATATCGATAAGATAGATTTAAATATGCCACATACATAGGTGCCAATTTTATTTTCAACCTATCACGGAACACTAAATGCCTATGTAGACAAGCGGGATTCCTAACTGGAAGTCAGTGACGAGAATAAATACGGAAGCGTATGTTCCACTTTCGCGAGCTATCTACGGAAACGATCTTCGTGAACTTTAGCACAGGTACACACTAAACATACGTGTGGTAGTCGGGCCTGTTACAATGCTGTCAATATTTCACGAGTATTAACTGGTTTGTGTATCTAGCTGTAGCTTCGGTTCTATGAAAGAAGCTAAGATAGCATCCATAGTGTTGACTTTGGAGTTATGTGGGATTCAGGCAAATAAATATCACTTTTTATACTCAGAAAATGCCCTAACAAATAGTCTTTTGAAATCAATTCGATTAAACCACTGGCGGGAGTACGGGGTTCACTTTCGTATTCACCGCGCTCCAGCCAGGTCTCGCTTCTATCACCTCAGCAGCGGGTCACATCATCATTTGGCAGCCTGGCCGAAAACGACAAAGACGTCTGGTCTGGTCTGGAGGCTTTTGTCGTGGCTCTGGCTCGTGACCAGTTACCACCCTACCAGCAAAAACGCACCGCTTAGCGACTTAGCGTTCCCACGCGATGCTGTGTAGAAACCGTTAGGTGTTACTTACACCTTCCGTAATTACTATTGTATCCACATTGCGGCTGCATCGTCACATCATCATAGGTGAAATCGCAGTTAAAGTCCTTTTCATGAAAGAAGTCCCGCGGTGATTTTTGGAACTAAATTTGACAGGTTGTCGTTCGTCGATGTTATCAAGTTCGTTTGTTGTTGTGGTAGATTTTTGTGAGTTTTTAACTAGCTTAGTGCATTTTAAAGATTGTTTACAATGCCAAAAGTTGCCAAAAAAATGCCAATATCACGCGAGTACAGCGCCGCGTCTGGGGGACTTCTTTCATGAAAAGGACTTTACTACCTAACTAGTAAGTTTAGTAGTGTGTAAAGTAGGCCGCCAACCCCGATATTAACCTGAAAATGAGCCCATCGGAACATTTTACGTCAATCTTCCTCATACAAGAAAAAAGTTGCCATTTGTCATAATTTCCGCTTTCATACCCCGCAACATGGCGGAATCCCTGTGGAAACTTGCGTGCGGACTATTAACAAGTCTATAAGTGTGAGTTGAGTAGTTACGGTAGAACCTTCAAAACATATATTATACGCATATATAAATTACAACTAAAAATTTTAAAAACAATTGTACCTAGGAAAATAAAATTAAAACATTGCAACGACTACCACAAATTATTCACTTATTGTAAAGTGCTGCCGGTGCAGAGTAAAGTAAAACTAGCCATAGTTAAAGATGAATTTTATAATTTACAATTTCTTAGACGCAAAGAACGAGGCAGTAATTTACGTAGACTAGCAAGTTATAAAAAGTTTATCCTCCCTAAAACAAATAACATTCATGGTAAAAGAAATTATAAATACATACTTCCTAAAATATTTGAAGAACTCCCATCGTTTTTGCAATGTTTAGACAAAAAGCATATTTACATAAGAAAGCTTAAGAAATATTTATTGAGTAAAGTATGACAATTTAAAATAGGATACATTTATTTAATATGTTATATTATTACTTATCTTTACTATATATTATAAGCTGTATTATGTACGTATATATTAGTTAATCTAAGTTACTTTTAATTTTAGTTAATCTTAGTTTAAATTAGTTATAGTATTTAAATTAGTTATTAATTATTAGTAGTACTGCGAACTCGCCATCCTCAACATAAACGGACAGTTTTCTAGAGGATGGCCTAGTTATATTATTATATTGTAATTTGTTTTGGCCAATAAAAAAATAATAAAATAATAATAATAATATCTGTAGCGTGGACCGCGCTCCATAGATAATACTGCGGTCGGCTTACAACTGACACTGTTGGTGTCAAAACATATATTTTTGACACCAGTGAATTGGCGATATTTTTTCGCGCGGTCCGCCGGGTCCTGTGTATATGTCTATTGCCGGAAAATAGGGTTGAAATTATAATGAGTAGTATATTCCGTACATCAGTTCTCTCCAGCAGCATGGCCCGCAGCCGCGCGTACATCGCCTCCTCGCGCATGCGCGCTGCGTCTCGAATCTCGCGCACCAAATCCGTCAGGAAGCCTGGCGAGTACTGCCCACCCATACCTGCGAAAATCATAATCATAATTGTTTGTAAAAAAACTTAGTGGATTAAAGTTTTTTTTACGGTTTTATAGGATTTGTAAAAAAAATCTGCACAACTCTCTCGTTTCTTTTACATGCAGTATCAATCACTCTTTTCATAAAATCATCTCAAAAAAACAACAATTTTTTGAACCAATAGTACCATAGCCTTAGTATTGTTATAAATTTGATACTTAACCCTATGCCTGAGAAAAGGATGGAGCGAAAGTGGCGGATGGACAAGAAAGGATTCAGTTTTTTAGGGTTCCGTAGCCGAATGGCAAAAAAGAAAAACGGAACCCTTATAAATTTGTCATGTCTGTCTGTCCGTCTGTCCGTCCGTATGTTTCCACTGCCACTTTTTTCCGAAACTATAAGAGCTATACTGTTGAAACTTGGTAAGTAGATGTATTCTGTGAACCGCATTAAGGTTTTCACACAAAATTTAAAAAAAAGTAATAAATTTTGGGGGTGCCCAAAATACTTAGAACTGAAATTAAAAAAATTTTTTTTCATCAAACCCATATGTGTGGGGTATCTATGGATAGGTCTTCAAAAATGGTTTCTTATATCATTTTTTTCTAAAATGAATAGCTTGCGCGAGAGACACTTCCAAAGTGGTAAAATGTGTGTCCCCCCCTGTAACTTCTAAAATAAGAGTATGATAAAACTAAAAGAAATATATGATGTACATTACCATGCAAACTTCCACCGAAAATTGGTTTGAACGAGATCTAATAAGTAGTTTTTTGATATTTACAATAAAACCTCTAAAAACAAAGTTAGTTTAGGAAAAGTGGTTTTTATAGTTTTATTCCTCCGGTTGAAGTACGGAACCCTCAGTGCGCGAGTCCGACTCGCACTTGACAGGTTATTTTTCATTCGATGTATGGAACCATATTGAAGCCTATAAAGATCTGCATTGAGTAGCGGAGAGTCAGAGTTCAATAATCTATCTTACATTCTAAGAGAGCAAAGCATGCATTGGTGAAGGAAATTGAGGAGATAAGCGTTGGAAATTTAATAAGTAAAAGGTTACAAAAAAGATCACTGGATTATCGTTGCAAAACACATTGCAATTCCAAAAAAAAAGCATGGGAAACAAACAAATAATCAAATTATACGTGCGGATGAGCGGGACTTAGCCTAGATTTTTCATAATTGGTACCGTTATTTGCAGTTAGTTGTAAGATCGAACAAAATTAATGAACCGTGAGAACTTTTCCTCAGCCAGTAATTGCGGCTAACGGACTATGCTGTCTGTATAATTACGCGTGTTGTTTATTTACTGCAAGATACAAGTTTTCTACAGTTTACGTCGCCGTAAAGCTAGGAAATAACCTTTTGTTTATCGCCTAAGGCCTAAGCGATGAGCATTGTGGACTAAAAACATGCGATAAACTGACTTTTGAAACATAATGGGCAGACAGGAAAAACATTACACTCCTTTTTTTGGGCAGTCGTGTAATAAACTCAGTTTTTGAATGGTTTGTGGAAAAAAAGAATTCTGAAACCATCTCTGCCAAATGATTTACTTAAGATGATAAGGCATTGTTTTCATTCAAGGCTACTTATTTATTTTCAGCTCAATTACTTTGTTTCAAAATGAAAAGAATCACGTAAATACCACTTCGTGAGCACAGAGATCTCTACCCTTTTGGCTCTAACACGCACGTTTTCAGCTGATAGTACAGCCAGTAGTACTTACAATCGGCCTTACAATCTTGATACGATTCTGATCCCAATTCAATGGCAAATAAAGATCTAAATTGCGAATAATATTAATTCATTGCCAGTCATCCTTGCGTGGCTCGATGTAACGTCGAGGTTATCTGACCGGGTCGGATTAATATACCTAAAGAAGACGACGATAAAATCGATTACTGAGTAACTAGGTAACCCACACAACGATCAGACAGACCTCGAGTAGAACTTTTGCAAGAATTTTTCTCCCAATTTTCTCTGAGTAACCTATAAAATGCACGCTATTTCCTACTCCAACGGAACACCTTCTTAGACACCACACAAACTCGTACGACGACAAATAATGTTCAGCTAATAAATGCTTTTGTTTTTTGCAGCAACCAATACGGGAACAATCATATACGGCTGCGCAGCGTCACCACTCACAATCGATGATGATGATAGTGGAGATTCTATTTCAAACTTAAAATATTGTTAGTAAATAAATTTGTTTTCCTTTTCTCAAGGTTGCCTGGCAGAGATCGCTGCTAAGCGATAAGGCCGCCTTTTGTGCCTAAAATTATTTTAATATGTATTTGTTTTGTGTAATTTCTTGTGTAGTGCAAATAAAGTGTATTTATTTATTCGTTTTCGGCATAGCAATTCCAGACTATGAAGCCTCCCCCACACAGGCGCGTTATTATCGCGCGATAATATCGCAAGCGTTATTGCGATATCTGTTTTTAGTACATTTTGTATTAAGATGGTCATGTAGTTACACACTGCTGCGATAATAACGCCGCAATGGAAGTATATCGGTCGATATTATCGCAAGCGTTATTGCGATATCTGTTTTCAGTACATTTTGTATTAGGATGATCAAGTAGTTACACACTGCTGCGATAATAACGCGCGATAATAACGCGCCTGTGTGGGACGACGGACGCAGCGTCCTACTTCTATTGCGGCGTACAAAATGTACTGAAAACAGATATCGCAATAACGCTTGCGATATTATCGCGCGATAATAACGCGGGACGCTGCGTACATCTGCGCGTTATTATCGCGCGATAAAAACGCAGCTGTGTTCAAGGAATCGGGACGCATTATCGCAATAACGCTTGCGATATTATCGCGCGATAATAACGCACCTGTGTGGGGGAGGCTTTATGATCCTATCTTGGCTGCAGATGCTTAGTATCATAATAATTTTGAACAAATGAAACCATAATGAAATATTTACTTTTAGTTATATTTTTTTGTTGAAAAAATTATAAAACCATGAAGTGAGTTTCACGTAAAAGATGTTCCGTATACGTCGATGTATAAAAAGTGAATACGAAGTACTTAAAATACACGCTATTGTCATGATAGGCGAGTAGCTATGCCAAAGTAGGTCCCACAAGTTACTTCACTGATCTGTGTTAGGTACCCTATTCTTTAGTATAATAGACTATAATGAGAATACAAAATGACTTATGAAGATACTTAGTACATAAGGTAGAGGAACGATAAAGACGACAATTTTGACGATACATTTAGTTGGATGCATACAAAAAAAAGGGTTTGATTGCGTAAGATAAACGTATTGATCGTTATCGTAATTGTTAGCAAATTCTGCCCTCCAATTGGTTGACGTGAATTTGTAAACGATTACTATTACGATGAATACGTTTTTCTTAGACAATCTAGGGGCAGGTATTGTATTTTCTTTTTTTACTAATAAAATTATATAGGTAAGCTTCGTGAATAAAATTTAATGACCTTAACGTCCACAGTCCATCTACCATGAGAGAAGCCAGAAGAGACCAGAATTGGAATATTAGGCTTATGTTGCTCAATTAACTGTAGTTTACATGGCAGGCAAAGTTACGTTTGTTACGTAAATGTATAATTGTTACGTAAATGGATATAAAATTATGAGAAAATCTAGCAAGGAAAAGCAACAATGCAGCGCAAGCAAGCTTGTGTGTGCACGCTATTAGGCATTGATTGCATCATATTATAATTTTTCATTATGATGCATACTGCAGACTGCTGTTATTTATAACCATTACCATTGAGATTAGACGTTGCGCCCACGTTGTTTGGTCCTTTGGGGAAATAGCAGCCTTGCTGGCGAACCGCTTCGAGTTCAGCTGAAATAAAATAGAGTTACATCATAACAATCTCAGTTTGTATAAGTAATCCGGATCGAAGGACCAGTTTAGAAACGCTTATGTTTTGGTACCACTTATGATCTTTTAGGTACACTATGGTATGCGTAAGCTCATCGTTATAATACAATCATTTATTATAATACATTTTAATCAAACCCAAGAAAATTAAAAAAAATTTTTTGAGAAATCTAAGTAAAAGACGCCATTTCTCAAGTTACATATGTTTGTAGTATATTTATGTAGCATACAAACAAGATCATTGTGTAAGCATGCATTCGAACATGTATTTTTATTTGATAGATATTTCCATAGTAATGACTAGGGTGGGGAGTATGGACTCCACCTAGCAAAGTGGGCTGCGCTTTCCATTGTTTTCTTTACACAGTATGTATAATATAGAAGAACAACATTATTGTTATTAAATATTTATGTTATAATATATTAAATAAAGTTCCGTAATTCAAAAGGAAAAAACGGAATCCATAGAGGTCCGAGAGGCCGCACGCGAACTTAAAAGTGCGGCAATAAATACTCTGTCATAGTTCGCATACCTGAGCCGCAATTTTTTACGCATATAGCATCCGCGCACCATTCAAATTACAAATTGACGAAATTGACACACTCACACAACAAGAAAAAGTTGCCGCACTCACGGAGCTGTCGTTGAGGTTGGGCTCTATCTAGTCGGAGCGTGGGGCGACGACCTATTATAAATCTATGACGGAACCCTTATTGGATTATTTTGTTGTCTGTCTATCTGTCTGTCAAGACCCTGTATAATGATATATTGGAAATCGATAGTGCAACTACAAAAAAGCAGATGAAAAAAAGGAAAATTTATTAGGCATTTGTTAAAGCAATTTCAGAAAATAACGTAAACTTAAGTAAAGATAACTCAATAAAGAAAAAAAAACTTTATAGAGCAGCAATAATTAATAATATGACAATCTCAAACATTATGTAAGAGACTTGCATTATTGAGTTTTTTTTTTGGAAATATTACATGCCATTGTAATATTGTAACATAAGTTAGGTCTCCTTGAGTCACTGTGTAGGTGATATGATATTTGAATGTTCATAACAATATGACCTTATTTAACGTGTGGGTTGAATCTTGCAAGGTTGACACCTGATCACCATTGCTTTTTTGTAATGTGTTGAGTATTTAATTTCAACTATAGCTACAATAATCGAATCTGCTGGAAGCCTCGATTGCTCAACAATGGTATGAATTGTACGAGTATAACTACTCTTAGGAAAAGGTAATTGCCACTTTAGCTTGCTAATGGTTTGGGCTATGTCAGTAACCTTGGTTCTCCTGCGGATCTCTTCATTTCGGATTCTATCCCTCAGGGAAACTCCTAACATAGCCCTCTCCATGATTTGTGGATCAGGCCGTGTGTGAGTGTCCACATTTCAGGTATGGATATAGTCCACGGTGCTATAGCCTTTTCAAAACCCAGCCTGCTCAGGTGGTTGGAATTTGTCAAGTCGGGCGAGGCGATTTGTCAAAACCCTCTAGACATGGCTCAACAGTAATATTGGTCTATAATATAATAATTATAGATACTGTTTTAAAATTATCCTTGATTTAATAGCGTAGCAGACTAGCAGTGTAGGGAAAGTCAAAGAAAGTATGGGTGGAGGGTGATTATTGGACATCTCAGTCTAAGGTATGAATTTAATAAAAAAATTTAATTAGCAGCAAGAAAGCTGCAGCGGCTGATGCAAATGTATTATGATGATAATAAACGGTGGAATGAAAAATGACTGAGAATTGATAAGGAAATAATGAAATACAGCACTTCACTGTCCATGATTGGCTCTTCATACAGCAGTTACTAATAAGTAATTGTTACAGAAAAGATTTTATCGTACTTTAATTGATGCGTATCATTCTGCCATTAATGAATAAAACATTGGATCTATGAAGAGCCTAATTAATTTTTACTTTCACAATCTCATTGCTTGTCACTAAGTATTAACTGTAAAATATAATGTAAAATTACTTTTATATTTTTCTCTCTCCAGTTGTGTCTTTATTCCTGAAGACTGGTTCTGGTGATTTAAATCTCATGTGGATTAATTTATTCCAGCGTGTTCTATCGGAAGCCAGTCTTGCAATTGTGTGTAGTTTCCACTTTGAAGTTCCTCAGTTGCTATGTTCATTAGCTTGGTTAGCAGCCTTATATCTTACTTATCTCAATAATTTTTTACTTACTCAAAATATTTCATCAATCAAATGGATTGAAATAATGACTATGCACTGAACGATAGATACATTAGGTTGCACTCTAAAACCATGTGCCTAAGCAAGGATTGTCAACCTTTCTACAAAACGTCTTTTACATTCTGGTTTTTAAAGAAAATAAAGGAAAACTAACTTACCTTTAGTCTCTTGTAAATCCTTGTTCAGTCTTTCATTAGCAATTTTGAGTGTCGCAATCTGATCCAACAAACATGTCAACAAGCGACTGCCGACCTGACTGCCTGATAAGCCTGAGCCAGATTCAGAATTTGAGTCTACATCTCCGTTCGCAGGCCTTGCTACATCTGGCAAGCCTCGCACACAGGGGTCGCTAAACCTTCGTGCGTTTCCAGCAGAATTAATTTCTTCTTTATCATTTTGCTCGCTGTTAGAATTTGTATCAGGCATTGAAGTGACTATTGGCGGGAGACTTGCGAAATCCTGACTGTCGGTAAAGTTTTTCGGCTGGAGATAATTGCTTTGGCTCCTAGAAGTGTCCGCTGGGGTGCTGGACACCTCTTCGGCTTTGTTCTCGCTCCGGCGTCGAGGCCGCGGTCTCTGCACCTGTATTCCTTTATTTTCATTCTGCACAAATCGATAGTCAGGATAGGGCGGTGGCACCATTGCATTGTAGTAAGTGGGCAGCGAGGGTAAGGACAAAGGCTCGGGCCCATACATACAGTTTTTATATGGATCATATCCTGGAGCAAACTGCGATCCACCCGGCCAGTTTGTCGTCAAAAAGGTATCGTACACTTCAGAACTGGGAGTCGACTCCTGTAGGTGGCTCATTGTTCTGTCGAGCCAATTTGTTAGGTACGATCCTCTGCTGCGTGATTTTTTCCGCTTCGCACCGGAACCGTTATTTGGTGGCAGTTTGCCATTCGCTTGTTTTGGTGTCGAAGCCATGAAGTTGTTGAAATAGGACAACTTAAAGACTAACGTTGCATCGACCTATCATCACAGGAACGGTTATTTATAACAAATGCATGTTTAACAATCAACACAACACAGATTTAATTTTTTTTCAGTTGCAACTTCCACAATCTCCGCAGTTCACTCACAATGCACCTTGCAAGTGCACGAATACGGATTTCTGAATTCGAAATTCGAATTCCGATACAAAGTTACAAACACGAAAGCGAAACCGCTGATGAACTTCAATGAAACGATCGAACTTGATAGTTGAAACTGTCATCAACGTCAACGTCAACGTCATTTTTGACATGAATGAAAAAGGAAGTGTCATATGGGAAATGCGCGTTGGTAATTTAGCCATTCTGTATAAATGTCATGAAAATTGGACCACATTTAATTCGAATTCAAAAATATTTTATAATGAAAGGACAGTCCGACAAGGCTCTCTTGGCACTTGAATGACATTAACATGAGGACGTAGGAAAAAGGCAGCCAGCGAATAAAATCTCTTTTACCTATACTTTTATGACGTGAACCCATGTGAACCATACTTCCCACAGACCTGGGAAACAATCGGAAACAATGTCAACAACATGGAACAAAGTACTACCTACATAATTCCATGGTCAACAATCATCTCTGTGACACTTCCGGTATTGCTGAACTGTTGCCAATATTTATTCCCTTACTTTACTCTAACATTCAATAAAATCGGGTTTTTAAAAATTCATCATCAATATTGTTGAATAATCAACAATAATAATAATTTTGTACCTCATGCTAAAGCACTAGCGCCATCTAACAGCACATTACGTCAACTTGCAGAAAGTGAATTGAAGGACACGCTTATAGATGACGCTGATAACAATTACTATTTTCATCGGGATAATGTTCTAAATAACCTTTTATTTACTATTGATAAGTAATTTTAAATTTACTATACTTATGCTTGTCCACCTATGTCAAAACTCAAAACCAACTAACGAATCTTTTAGCTCTTACAATGATCCGTGGTAGCAGTTAAATGTAAGGCTCATTAAAATCGGTTTAGTAATTCTCACAACGTGCTGGAAAGCAAGTTTGCTAATTTTAATTCATCACTGTCAACAACGGGATATTTACTGGAGTTTCAGTGGCAGCTCTCAAGAGTTGAGGTCAATGCTTCTTTGTTATTGCTATTCTAATTCTAAGAAATAAAACCACAATTTATTGTACAGACAGAAATTTAATCTCAAAATATATAAAACAATCTGATCTATAATATATATACAGATTTTCATCCAAATAAAGAATGTAACAAACAATTTAATTTTATATTGATGAGAATATAGGTACTCTATGGCACAGCAACTTCCTTCAAGACTTGAAAACATTTTACTTTTAAAGTTTTAAATTATTTATTTTAATAAGTAAAGTATAGGAGAGTGGCAGCATGATTTTTTATTTATTTAAAAACAAATAATAAAATAATTTTAATAGACTTAAAAATATGTTAACTATGCTTACCACTAAATTACTAATTATATTTTGACGGCACTTCAATTTTTTATTTTTCATTGATCACCCGCCATTTATTGTCAAAATGTAAAATAAAATTGCCTCTACACTTGTACACTGTATGGGTATTAATAAAAATAATATTTGCACAAATGGGTATTAATAAAAATAATATTTGCACAATATTAATTATGTTTATAGACTTGAAGTTTATCAATCATTATTTGCCACAAATTATGCATGTTTGAAAGAACCATATTAACTACTGTTATCATCCATAAAAGTTTAAAGTTCTTGAATAATGATTTTCAATAACTTGTTTTGATTGGATAATACACAGATAGGCCCCAAAGTGTACAAATGCGCACACATATTTCTAATTAAATCCAACTATTATAATCATAATAAATTTACTATATTTTGCATACATACACGTAAACTAAAGAGATTTTAATTAAAACAATTGTATTTTAGTGGGGTCTCCTTTTGTAGTTCTTGTGTTACGAATAAACATTAATTGTACTTTAAGTGTACGTGTTTTCGATTTTATCACGAATTAATAGTGTTAAGTTAGAATTATAGTTATGTATTTGTTATAACCCCAAGAACCAATATTCACAATCTCAAGACTATATTTTTGGATAACACCATTATCCCGCCAAAGACTTCACGAACAGTGATGTCTGTTTTATTAATTTTGATTTTCTCCATGTATCTGCCAAGCAAGAAACGATAAGATTTATCAGATATTATCAAACACCTAAGAAACAATCATCAATAATAATTGACATTTAGATGTTGGATCTCATTTTATTGTACGGGAGTTAGACCAATCTATGACTCCAATTATTTCCATAATTACTGATATTGATGGATCAATATTAACTGAAATAAATAGTTATAATACATTTTATTCGAGTTTTAAAAAAGTACATGAACCCCAGAAAAATTTTCATTATGTATCAAAATATCAAAATGTCAAAATGGTTTCACGAAAATGATATTAACAAAGATTTAAATCGTAGTCTATGTGTCCACATTGAATTTACGTTATACGTACATAGATGTTAGCTAAATGAGGCTTAAAATGTCAATTTAGGCCAATTAATACGAAATTTTAGTATATATCCCATATCGAATATGGGAGCCTAATTGAATACAATATACGCCAAAAAATGTGATCTATTAATTTACGAATCAAAAGGCCAAATTAATAACATGTCATTAATTGTACAAGTACACAAATTATGAAGTTATTAAAATGTGTTTGTTTAATATGTAGGGACATATCATAAGATTTAAATCTTTGGTTTCTATAACATTGACAAATTGTCTTTAATCGATATTTCCTTATTTCTATTCATATGCTGAGTATATGTTTGATCATTAATTATAATAATTCAATAAAACTACGATATTTATTGGGTATAACACTAAAACCATTAACAAATTATAATTATAATATTGTAAAATATTTTTTTATTCTTTACTCATGACTCAATGATTTTTTACATGTGTTTCAAAATAAAATAATATCGAGATGGTACGGAAGTGATATATATACGAATACACAGTTTATAATTTGCAATCGATTGGGCCCGATTTCCTATCGCGATTTTTATATTTCACTTACACTTAAGTTACACCCATACCTACAACAAAAATAATTATAAATGTATTATTATCATAATACATTATACATACATACTAATATTATGTATAGTATACTTGTATACTGTAAAAATCATTTTCATGCTAAGTCACATCATTGTATCACCTAGGATTCCACTCGAAAATATAAGTTATCATGCAAAATATATTTTTTAAAACTAGCTTTTTAGCAATTACCGTATTCTTCTCATTAAATCCTTTCATTTAAAATCCATCTTGCAAGTGTGCTTTACAAATAACTAGACCGCCATCTTGTGTTTGTTCCGCCATATTGGATTTAGAATGACGTCACACAGCTTGTAACCCATGTATTGTCATCCCTAAGCGTGTATACAAAATTTTAGCTCAATCTGTTAAAGATATCTGCTTCAAAATTGAATTGCAAGATTCCACCCGAGCAAAGATACATTGCAAATTAAAGGCTTGTATAATGGACATATTTAAAGGTAAGATTCCTTGATGCGTATGAACTCGTACACGCCAATGTGCATATACAGCAGTATTATGAAAAGACACGCTGCAAAATTATAATTGTAAGTTTCTTACACACATACGTAAAGCACGCCAAAAATAGTATTCTTCTGCGTTTATGTCGCACATATTCGCACCAAGAAGCCTCTACTTTCAAGTTCTGCCCCTCGATTATGTAAGAAAAACATATGCTACGTAAAGCAAATTCCGTCCCTTGATTGGCTGAAAAGTGTTAATGGCGAATCCGGCCAATCGGGTAGCAGAGTTTTTAAAGATTACGAATACGATGAAGTTTTTCTTATACAATCAGAAGAAGAAAAACGTCTTCAGTCAGATAAAGCATATCAGCATCAGCAGTACTCTCTACGCTTGACTCAACAACTTAGTTTTGTAACATCTGCATCTAACTACCATAGGTATATTTGTGTGCATAAACATAATATTATGCATTATTTTAGGGATATGTACCGAAATGAACTTTTTCAATTAAAGATTATCGCACTTACTGCTGGCGCGTTGTATTCCGGGGTTTTGCTTACACTAACAACAATAATAATAATTAATTAATATACTCTATAAAATTCATCAAAAAATTTAACATTGCAAATTACTTTCGTATATATAAAATGTTTCGCCTGCGATGTGCTCATAAAATAAGTTGGCTTAAAAAGGTAACTACATACTCGTATGAGAACATTGTGTGGAATCCTTTCGGATCGCGGTTTTAATTTTGAACCCTGCATTCTTTTGAGTGATTTCATCTGGACAGAAACATTTTTTACTATGTAATAAATATCTCAAGGTCCATATTTATACAGAAGAAGCAAAGTAACAAAGACGTTCATGTTTGTTATCTTCTCCATGCATTCTTATATGTATACACTGGAGACCACGTCAACTTCTATGAGGAATGTTTTCCACTAATTTTCCGATACACCCTACCCTTCTGTATAAACCTTTTGGAATGTTTGTGTGAAGTTGTAAATAATATCAGAGCAAGGAGTTGCATAAAGATTGATATACGGAAACGTTTATGATACAATAAATCAGTATTCAACCCTCCCACAATCATTCCACAAGAAATCACTCGTCAATCGCTCATCCATGGAAAATGCTTAAAGGCTTAAACTAATTTTACGTCATCAAATGCTGTCAGCAAGTCGTTTGTGCCGCCCTGCAAGATTTCCGAATCAGGCCAATAGTCAGACGAAGCCAAGGATATAGAGTCGAGGAGTATATCAGCTGATGACTGTAGCGCGAGTCCTGGACTCGTTTGCATCTTATTATTCAGATACGGGTCGTAGCCTTGCATGACGCCGGAAGGCGAGAGAAGCTTATTGGCCGGACTGTATAAATGATAGCTTCCAGCGGGTGATAAAGATTGGGGAGTGGAATATGGGCTTAGCACGCGATCTTTATGCACCGGACTCATAGCGGGGCTATAATTTGGAGTGTTAGGGCTCGATGGTAGAGAATACATCGGACTGCCCACGTTTAGGCTGAGTGGAGACATCGGAGACGGACTGTGGCATACTCTTGTACGTATAATGGAGCCGTTAGGTAGCGGGGTGTTGGTACACATCAGCGGTTCGTTTGGTCCGGAACGTATAAGGTTTATAACGGGTATCGGGATGTTTTTGTTGACTGGACTCTGCGGTGGTAGTTGCGATGACACTCTCGGTGAATTCCCGAACACTTGGTAGTTGGTTACTGGAGTTCGCAGCTGTTGATGGATCTGCTTCTTCGCTTGCGGGTGTATGTCCTGGAAACACATAAAAATAAATGTTAGTAATAGTACGAAATTCGCATAACCCTGAAATTAAACGGTTGGCTAATTAAACGGCGAATGATGCACATTGAAATGGATGTCCGTGAAGATTAAATAAGGATAATGAAGTATTTGCTTTAACCTTGAAGACCAGTTTACTGTGAGTATGTTAGAATTATTATTTTGTTTCATTTGCATACTTATTTCAGTCAACGGAGACACGTTCAAAAGAAATCCTTGGCAACTAAGAAACAGAATAGCAATCGATGGACTTTATGACAAAATATTTTTCTAAAATTTAGTAAATTTCAAATGCTATTTTTGTTTTAAATAAAAGTCTTGTTATCGATTACCGATAAGTGAATTCTAATGCATATAACCTAAAACACACATCACCGTTTAGCACAGTTAGCCCACATTTCTAGGAATCCTAAGCGAGTCAGCTCAATAGCCAATAAATAGATGTTGATTATCAACTCTACGTCACAAGTACAGCCAACAAAATATTGCAGATATTTTTTGCAGATTACTTTTTCTCGAAAACTTGACCTAGGCTTTAAGGTAAATCCTACAAAATTTTTGGTGAAATCGAAACTAAAATTAAATTGTGAACAATGAAAATTAAATTTAATCCAAGCTTAAGACCAACTTTGACCTTAAAAGCGGCCGCGGCAACCAGTTTTGTTAACTGTACTAACAATTCTTAATGTTTGTACTAATTAAGGTTTCGCATTACTGGTATTTTTACTAATTATGGCTTTTTACTCTTTCCTGAAATTATCCTCAGCTTAGGTACTGCTTGGCATGAGTTTCATAGGAATTTCTACCCTCCACATTGTTTAGTGCATGTTTGTGGACTTTAAAAAACGACTATTTCATAAGCATATCTAATATATTATATGGATTTTCTAAATATATTCTATTGATTCGTACCCTTATTACTTTTCTCGTCTGTGTGACTGATAAGATTATTAAAGTTTCAGTTACCGCACATTGTATTTATCTATTCGACTCCAAACAAAATCTATAAAAAATTATTGAGTCGAGAATGACTGTACGATAACGGCTATTATACGCCCTCTGTTTTATAAGAAGTAACTTACTATAATTCAATTATTAATATCTATCTTTTATTTACCACTTTCAATGATCATGTCCACAAACCACATAGGTGCCATATTTTCTGATTTGTGTATCAACTTGGAAAGTTCACCTCGGTTAGTTTCTTAATTAGTTTTGTAAGTCGTTGGCCTCTCTAAGATATGTATTGCAGCATTGTAGAAGTTTGAATAATAACACCCTTGTCTATTCTTTAAACTTTGCTTCTAGCGTAAGAAAATACGTAGGATAACCACAAGTAGTCCTGTCTGTTTTGATTACTTCATTAATTCTTTTACAAGGCCTTCAGGCGGTTCATTTACGATTTCCAAAGGAACATAAAATAGTTATGTGTTCAATTATAGATTAGATAATTGAATTCATATTATTTGGCATTTCATAATCTAGAACTTGTCTCAAAAATATTTTAAAATATGTGTATAACTTTCTCACTAGAACAGTTTTTGTATAGGTTGTTAGATTTTTGTTATTTCTGAATTATAGTAATTTAATTCAATTAATATTCAATGTCACTGGTTATTTACTATTTTAATAAGTTGTATATTTATTTCACTATAATTTTTTTTTGTAATAGGTACCATAATCGACGCAAAATTGCGTCAGGGCCAACGAATTCCTTTTTTGTATGGAGCGAAACGCGATTCACACCGTGCCGCATGAACGCTCTTCAATGCGTCAACGTGAATCGTTTTACTATTTTATACATTTAATACATTTTTAGCCGATTTTTCAATCGCCAGATAAACGTCAACTAAGGAATAAATAGGACGTTTTGACAGATTTTGTATGTCATATTATGTTTCATATTTATTCCTCAGATAGTTTATCTGGCGATGGAAAAATTAGCCCTTAATAGTTAAATACTTTTTATTCGACTTCCAAAAAAGGAGCTTATCAATTCTACCGCTATATTATTTAAACCTTTTCAACGTTGGTTGTCTATAAATTCGGCCAAATTCCACGATTCTTTAATATTTTTAGGAGGGGTTTCAACTTGATTTTTAAATGTACCTACTTATAATAAGTAAAAAGCTTATTGTGTGAAAAGGGAGTTGTGAAATTTGGATTTTTTATGGAGAGGCGCTAAAATACTATTTCTCTTGAAAACCGATTTTTATCTAAGTTTAAAATACAATTTACAAAATTTAAAATTCTTTTGTATAATTTTTGAGTTTAACTGTAAGCTTCTTCCAAATTCAGACATATTTTAAGCGGTGTTGAGAGAGTCGAACTATAAATAGCATTTCTCCCCATCTCTATTTCTTATTCAGCTATTCCATGTAACTAGCGGTATTACCTGGCAGTACCTAAATGACGACGGTGTATAACTCCTAATTAGTTCGGTCTTCGCCACGACCCAACACAGATCTCTTTATTTATTTATTTATTTCAATTGCTTCGTGCACATGCTTACAATTCATTCTCATTTCTCTATTACTATACGCTGGATCAAACATTCTATACCACTGACAGTTAATTTTTGTGCTGATTTGAAGCGCCCCCCTCGAAGGTCCACGGTACTAAATTGACATTTGTTGGTAGAGACCGTCGTTTTGAATGTCATTTTATTTTAGTTCCATGGAAGCTCACGTCAGGTTACGCAACAATCAGCGCCGAAATGGCGAAAATCAAGTGTCTTCATTTTACGTTGAGCGTCTGAGATCCATAGAATAGAGATCAGTGTTCCTGACAGACCAGCCTATGCAGCATGCACATCTTATCTGCATGCTCTCTTTTCTCTGACTATCAATATGGGTCAGAAAGAGAAAAGAGAGAGACAAAAGTAGAAAGACATATCTCTACGCGCGCATCGTAGCCCTGCAGAAATGCCTCAATTTAGATCCAGGGACCTCCCACTTCAGTTGCACGGCAACAGTGTATCAACATTGTCAGGAGGTCTTAATTCCTCGAAGGCAAAATTATCTCGCTTGTTACCTAACATCTGACGATAATCCTTGACCTCAAGTGGAAATTAAAACCTGTAGTTTGGGTTATCTTCTAACCTGTAGGTGAGAGAACTGATAGCCTCTCAAATGCGGTCAAGAATAATACACCAACTGCGCTCCCTAGTGTTTTAAGAGATGCAGAAGATTAAATTATGTGGGAAAAGCCATTTCGCTTCGTTTTACTTTTAAAAAATCATTAGTTTTTAAGCAGTAACCGTCTAAGACCATCTCAAAAGACTCTATCGTTTATATCATGTTGTTATATAGAGAAATCTATGTAGTTAAAGAACGTAATACAAATTTATTATAATATTGAAGTGTGCAAATATTATCTGATCTGAGCACACAATATCGGCATTCAATCACTCATCTCTCTAGAGCCAATAATGTCTTACAAGGAAAAATTTACTCTAACGTCTAAATTCTGTTCTTAGTTGAGTTACCACATTAGTCATTAAGATTTAGAATCAATGTAAATCAATCCGAGTATTATTCTCTTTTAAACATTATTAATTAAGAAGGCATTTATTTCAGTATTCAGAACAAGTAATCTACTCGTGTTTTGTTTGAAAATTACATAAATTTCATCTCATTACACATCTGTATTTTCGCCAAGAAACAATAATAATTCCTGATGTTTGGCTTCATTATTAAAGCTAAATACTTCATTAGGAGCTATAAAGGATGGGGAATGAAGGGTAAATAAAATCAATGTGCATCATTTTACCTATCCTCATCTCCTTTATTATCGAACATTTTCGTCATTATATATTTTGCATTTATAATTTTTTCTCGTCTAGTCTATTTAGGCCAGTGTACTAATTCCTGATACTGGGAATCTTCCAGTAAGGGAAAAATACATCGCCAAGATCATAAATTTGAATAACAACGATGATACCATTTCTACATACTCGTACATATACGTCTTTTAAAATACAATATTTTATCTATCAAATGTAAATTTATTTAAAAATCACTATGAAAATTATAACAAAGCACGTCTGGGTATTTTATTCGAGTATTCCGTAGCTGCTTAAATATTTCTTAAGAAAATACAAAATCGTAAGTAATAAAAAAAAATACTAAACATTTCGATCGCTACGAAACCGTCCCGCCATGTAATATGTATTCAGCGCACAATAACTCTCAAAAACTCAACGACAGACAGCTATATTTCGTCTTCTAAATTGTACTTTGTTTGGTTTGGCAGTGACACAAGTAAATTTTAAACAACTAGCAAACCATGTCTACATACTACCTAAAAACTACTCGTAGTATGTTCATTTAATAATAAACTCTGAATTGTACACAACGACCGGTAAACTTACTACAATATTCAAACTGCCCCAAGCAGTCCTATATATTAAAACGTAAAAAAATAACAAGAGGAAGATAACTTACTACCTACAATGAATAAATAGCGATGACAATAAAAAGGACCATTCTAATAAAACCGCAAATATCCTCAAAACTCAGAACTCAGACCAGATTGCGCAGCAAATACTTCGCGAACATATTATTACATACACCTACAAATATAATAGTATTCATAACCACATCGATATGCGCACGTTAAAACTTAGCTCACTAGAATTAAATACGACTAAAACGATTGCTTACAACTATAACGTGAGACGCGAAGTGTGCACGGCACCTACATAAATATGAACATCTAATCCGAAAGCTTAAGTCCGAAAAATATCATCTAAACTAAATAAAAGTTCGTCAGTAAGCGTCCCTACTTCGACAATTTGATTGCCTCAATAAACTTCTGGCTGTATTGATATTTATTGTCATAGTAATTTAGAGAAAATAATAAGTTAATGAAACAGTATAGGGGCATATCACAAGTTTTGACGGCACTGGTAGGGTAACTCGTATTCTATATAGGACCCGGCGAACCGCGCAAAAAATTCGCCAGTTTACTGGTGTCAAAAACGGGTATTTTGACACCAACGGCGTCAGTAGTAAGCCGACCGCCGCTACTTTTTCCTTGTGATTTATGGCGGGGACCGCGATCTATAGACAATACTGCTGTCGGCTTACTACAGTGGGGTTAGTGTAGGTTTTTGTACGAAATTAGAGTTGACTCGCATCGCACAGACGAATCGAATGGCTCAATACATTTACAGCTAGCGCCATCTATGGACAATCACTGACATGCGGCTGTCAATAGATGGCACCGGCTGTAAATGTATTGAGGCATTCGATTCGTTTGTCCGATGCGAGTCGACTCGAAATTCGTACAAAAACCTGTCCCCTCTGACGTTATAGGTGTTAAAACAAACATTTTTGGCACCGGTAAACTGGTGACATATTATCTCGCGGTACACCGCATCCAGGTTATAGGTCTATTTATTCTATCGAAATTCTGTTTTGGGGAGGGCACAATCGTCGACCGATCACTGGACGTGCAATATCACAGGTATCATGTAAGACAGTCCAAGGCGTCTTAGGCTTTTGCTTTTTGGCGCGGCCGGCACTGCACCATGCAGATGTAGCCCGCGTCTACGTCGCAGCCGCTCACCAGGAGGTTCATGAGAACGCTCGAAGACTGCGTGGTGGGAGGCTTCACAGCCGGGGACGGACTGCGCTTCACACGTTTCGCAGTCGGCTCCTCTTCCTGCTTCATCACCCTCTTTACTCCCGTGTCCCATGAAGATATACTCCTGCTCGGGATCAGGGCTAAAAAGAAAACACAAAGTAGAATCGTCAAAGTTTTTGAAAAGGAAAACAAACTGTGTGGTGATGGCGAGTGGAAGTCACTTTTTAGCTTATTAGAACAATTATTAACAGTCATAACAAAAATAGTAAACCATATTGACGTTGAAAGCTCTTTTTCAGGTGCCTCGAAAGAACATAAGTCTACAAACGGTAAGACCACTTTTTGTCTGGTGGGTTTATACCACCCTATCAGCAAAGACGCATCGCCAAGCCATTTGCCACTTTGCCAAAGAGAACGCTGTACGAAAAAGTAAGTCAAAAAACTCCCATTCACCATACCGATTCATAGTTTGATAGCAACAGACCTGGATCTGAATATATATTCGTTATAATGTCCTGTGGAGGCGGCCCGGTCGGGGGCGCTGCCAGTAAACGCTGAAGAGCCGGAGCCGAGGATTGTACTTCCGACGGCTGAGGTTTGGCTTGGCTAACATTATCCGGAAGAACCCCCCACATCACCGCCGGTTCCAATAGTGGAAGCTGGTCATCAGTGGAAGGGATAAACGGTGAATGGCCATCATCAATGTCATCTGACCGGTTGCTATCGAATGCATCCAACGAAAGTTCTGTCAAAAGCGATGACTGTTCGCAAGATGATTCTGTTTCCTGAAAATATAAATTTTATTATGAACAGTTCAAGCTAATTTTATATAAACAAGCAAATAAAATAAAGAAACAAACCTGTGGTTCGGGTGAGGACAGTAAAGAGTCAGCAATCAAGGAATCTACCGGAGATCCATTTGCCAGGTCATCACCGAGTAGGCTGCAGTAATTGTCGTTCAACATAAAGTCGTCGAACATGTCGAAAGGACTGTTGTTCTCCAGGGAAATACACGCGTCTCCAGCCGTAGGTGCTAAATGCGTCAGATCTTCAGGCTCGTCTTTAAGCACTGAAAACAGAACAAGGTTGAAGAGGAATTCTTGCCGCGCACATTTCATTTAGGAAAGCGAGCAACGGATACCTAAGCTTTTGCCGTTTAAGTGCAACTCACTTGTAAGCCCTTCGTTTTGAGAAAACATGAGAAATCCTTTGTTCATTTCTTTCTTTCTGGGCACGAATATTTGCTCTGTGACGGGTATAGGACGCTCGTCCTGCGGGACGACTATGCCCACGATGGCGCCGTTGGCGAGTGGTTCCGAGCTCACACAGATCTGTGGCAGGGCCGGTGTTGGCGCGGTCGGTGCCACCGCCGGCTTCAGGTCCGCGTGAGGCACTTGGTGCGCAGCGAACACCTCATCTTTGCACTCGATACCGCTGCAACCAAACGACGAGAACATAGAAATCCCTTAATGATACATGAAACAAATGGTCTACCGTTGCAGTCGTGAATAGGTATTTGTAATGTGTAGGTAATATTTGTCGTAGTGTTAATTGTGTTCACAACAACGCGAATGCTAATAGAAAAACATGACTAGGGTCGTAATAGCGGCGACTATGTTAGTTCTATATGAAGAGACTAATAAGCCAACAATAGATCAAAGATTGACATTTCGAACGGAATAGTCATCTGAGGAATAGTCTTATAACAAGCATAATTATGTGTTCAGTCTTCAGACGTTGTATTGGAGTGATAAATAATAATTGAGAACCTAAATATACTTTCAATCACTTCCCAAAGATACTAGCAATAAGACGAGATAGGTAAACGGTTAAAACATAAAAACCCCAGTCGAAAGTCGATATGCAGCCTCCGGAAGCTCCGACTCTTAAGTTAACGTAGTAAATACTCGCAAGATAAATGATGGCTATAAATTTCGATTAGTCGGAGGCAAGGGAAAAATTAGGTACCTACATTCTCACGTATACCGAGCCGTCCCAATATGTCGAATATAATAAAAAATATTACACGTAGATGAAAGTTATAACGAGTCCAAAAGTTAATTTAGTTTTACGAGTCGTAACTTTAATTATAAGTTAACTTTTAAATTATTATAACGAACACTACCTAGCTGTCGTGAGTTTTCTGTAACACTGCCAGTGCTTATTTGAATAAACATAAACGAATCGATAAATAATAGCTCAACATAAATTATACTAACTGCAGAAAGTAACAAAGTACGGGATTAATTAATAAAAGTCAAGCTAACAAGATAACCCACGAATCGTTCCTCAGGGATACATTTGCGTCAATAGAGATTCAAAGCGTCAAAACTACAAATAGTAAAGATGATAAAATTGTTGACAATAAACTACAGTTCAAGTTTTCATTAACCCATTGATTAATTATAGCTTATTGACGGAATTATTTCCTTGATCGCTTAGACAACTATATTACGTAAACAACATCAGTTGATTCAATTGCAGCTATAAATAAAAAATTGGAAACTTAACTATGGTAATCCTCAATTAAACAAATAAAGAGACCTTCAAAGTCAATTGGCTGATAAAGTAACTCAAAAGAAAAGAACAGCTTGCCCATGTATTCATCGCTAACGTACTCGAAAACAAATTCTGCCACATGACTGGAAAAATGTAAACAACAGAATCGGCCAACAAGCTGGCAGAATTGTGTAAGATTACGATTGAGATGAATACGTTTTTCTTACGCAATTGCCCAGTACTATAAACGCATCATAAAAGTTGAATGCGGAAGTAAGTGCGCCCTGCCAGTTTTTAACTAACTGTTACGACGTAACGTAACAAACGCTGCCAAAACTCCGATTCATCCTAGGCCAGACATAAATCGTAGGAGGGTGTGTTTTGGTCGTATTTCGAAAGTGAAGTTGTTAGAGTGCGACAGTTGAATCGGAGGTTGGGGATTGGAAGGAGATGGAAGGAGATGTGCAGATTGTAGTAAGCCCGGCCTTGTTGGCGACCTTGGCTACACCCCCTACCCGTATCGCCCATGTTTTCGTCGAAGCGGCCATTCACCAGGACGGTAGGCTGCGCGCGCATTTAACATCCACGCGGTATCCAGTATCGATTGCCGGCAGGATTGTTATCCGACGTCCTGTCTAACAGGCCTGTAGAGAAATGCCACTTTGTCTGCCTTTGCCTCATAAAACAGAACTACTATCCCGAGTCACTGTCTTTTTATTTACTAAAAGATATCTTGATGATTCAGTCAGAAGTTAGAACTTCTTTGAATCAGGAAAATTTTATTCATATCAATACAATCAATACAAATGTCGAAGTTGAACTTTACTAAAGAGAAAAACTTTTGTACATTGAATAAAGAAAGGAATCAAAAATAAAAACTCTAAGGATCGAAACAACATCAAACCAGCTGTGCTGCCGCTAACCTTGACCGTGATATCGTTGAACGGGCAACGCAATTCAACAATTATGTATATCTACAATACTACACGGTCGAGGGCATATCCGTTTGACGTCAGCTCAATAAGTCAAAATTCTTTACTAAAGATGCTATGTTACATTAAATGTTTGTGATCACATTTCTTGTTTTAATTTGAGCTTTGAGAGATTATAACGTAAATCAAAATATACATTTTACTAAATGCTAAACAAGTTTTAGTTAGCTTAATAATTCTCTAGTACCTTCTAAGCAAATGCGTCTTTAAGTCCAAATTCTGCTTTCTACGGCTTCACTCAAGCCCCTTTTACTGGATTCAATGTCAATTAATTGACAGACGAGGAAAATTAAAGTAGAATTAAAAAGACGAAAAGTGACAACTATATAAGACTCTCAATATACTGACATTACCGATAAATACAATTTTATAATCGAAATAATTATTGTTGTTACGATGATAATAAAGAAGATTGTGGCAATCTCAGATTTTTATCAAGGGACATGTTTAGCGAATGCCGGTGAAGAAATTGCGAATCGTGAACATAGCATGTATTCGTAACTAGACTATAATATCAAGCCACCAGACGATAGCACGATAAATATTTACGTACTAACTCAAGGTCGCTGAGATAACATTTACCATTATGACATTAGCGTTACATAGCTGAACCATCTGATGGCTAGAAATAGGGCAAAGATTGAACAAAGTAAATATTTTAAATGCCATTTTACAAAGTCAATGCCAAAATAAAATGCACATACGATAGAATAGAAGAGTTAAAATAGGAAGATCTACATTAGTCAGAACACTGAATAGATTTATTAACATAATAACACTTCAAAGAGATCAACAGATTTATTAACGGTTCGAAACAAATAACTAATTAAATCACAAGAAATGGCAAAAAATGAATTGGTTTTGCGATTAATAAAATTTTGGATTGGTGTTGACACAACTCAGGCTAAGTGAATTTACCTGTTACTCTGTGCTGTTTGCCTGATATTTTTATCGTTTGTTTTTCTAGACTACTCGTTTATATGGGGGTTTTTTACCGCATATATTTTTGAGTCGCGATAGATGATCATGTTTTAATTAATCGATGAACGACTGAATTTCTGATGTTGCTTAAAGTGTAAACGAAATTGTTGGATAATAATTTTCTGGCGACACGTTTATCTACGGCCAATTAGCCTTTAAAATGCAAATGTCTCTATTATGTTTATCTATGAAGCGGCTGCCTATTTCCCACAGATTGAATTCAATAAGCGATTGGAGGCATTCAGTCAAAGAATCGGTCTGTCGGTCTGTCGGTGGCTGTGCGACTCGCTAGCTGCGCGGGAGTCAAGGCCGGGCCAGTGGCGCGGTTACATAACGCGAGAGGAGTGAGGAGTGAGGAGTCAGAGGAGGACAGCGGGGGACGCCAGGTCTGCTAATATTAGCACTCAAGAACAACACAACACAGCTATCTCAGTGCACACGCGTCGACCTAACCGCTCAAATGTAACTCGTTCTAAATCCGCTATAAACTTGCCGCTGTTGAAGCTACAAATAGACGTTTTAAACGATATTAAAATTCCATTGTATTACCTATTTGCAAATATAAATAACACCACTGATATCCACTGATATATCAATATTGCATTGCTATCGGAAAACTACATTATGCATAACTACGCGACGCGAAAGATAGAGGAAAATAATATCAAAGGCAACGCTTGCATTAGTAGGTATTCTCTAACGAATATTTTCCATTACTTTTGATGTGTCAGAAACTCACAACACGAACACAGAAATTCCATCCTATACGTACGTGGGGACATAATCGCGAATATTTTAGTATTAACGTAATCGTTACCGCACTACCATCCGTACGTTAATTGTGTTGTTGTTATTGCCACTTCGTAAATCACTCGCGGCATCACTGTTCACTGTCACAAACATATTCCACTGTCGATTCTTACCATTTTGCGAACGGTGGAAATCCTCGGACGTGTTCAAAGTGTGGCTGCGAAGCCGGCTATCCGAACAGCTGATCGTGATCGTGCGTTTCGGTGGATATAGCCGGTGAGTTGGTTGTGCGGTGCGCACTGTACGCTTGGTATGGAGTTCGGGGCGCAAATGATACGGGCGGCGATCGGCGCGACGGCGCACTCGTTCGGGAGACTCGTGACGCGACAACCTAAACACACATTGCACACTCGGCGACGTAACATCAAACTTGATGATAAGTTTTCGAGGGTTACCGCTTCGGATCGTGTGGGTTCATTCGGCACTCGGCAGCCACGAGGCGATAAGAGACGCGATCTACCGATGATCACGGCCAGGTTGGACCGACATCATTTACCAGCGAGTGATAGTCACATGGTGTTTATGACTATTATTGTAGTGGACAGATAAACGTGCAACTTGCTGTAACTAACTTGATAATTGATAAAATCGTGCTATTATTAGCACATCTCGGCAACAACAGTTTTGTTTTTATTCTGCTGAATGCGACGTCTACCTAGTACCTACTTACGTGTTTGGTCTCATAAGTAAAATCAACAAATGAGTGTAATCTACTTAGAAAACCTAACCCCTAAAAGTAAAATTCAAATAATAATAACGTAATAAACAGTTTTTTAAATTCCGCCTAAAACTTATTTTCATGCTGTAAGTAAAATAAAATCTATTTTGAAAATCGAACTTCTGAAAGGGTCAATGAACGTGTAAAATTAGCGACGTGCGACTAATAACCAAGAATAAAAGAAAATTCTCCAGTTTATTTTGAACAACACAAAAATACAGACCTACATTGTCAACAGTTACAACTTATGAGTACAAATAACAACGAGAAAACAAACAGGAAATCTTATTGAAGCCATCGACATTGGCATTTGGGAATCAGATCAATCTACCCAATTATTATGAGTGCAATATTAAGTTATACTAACTCAAAGAGAAAACAGAAAAAAGTAAATTATTGGACCTCTCATAGAGATCTGAAATTTTACACAGCGTTCCTTTATTCCTTATGATAATGGAGACTGAATAACAAAGAATTTTGAGAAATTTCTACGGCGTGAGTGAAGCAGCAGCGGTTCAGCTAATACTTAATACGAGTACAAACATGAAAACAGTGAATCCGGATAGTATTCAAACAAACATTTTATCGGAAAAATTACGGAAAAGCTTTACCGATACCCATAGATAATATTACATCACTATTACAATACGTCTTTATCAATCCATCAATTTTATAGACTAGGTCATACGATACTGTTGCGGGTCGCGTTGTTCCACAATTCAACCGCGAAATGCGATCCGGCGCGCTAATGGACTCGGGCTAGAAACAAATCTAGACCTTGCAAGCTCGATTCACCACGTCACTGGGATAGAGCTAAATATAATGAGAGCTTTGAATATCTGCTGCAAATTCCAATATACTGAAACAGCGAAGACCAATGCGTTTATTACGCTTTTGTTACCCATTTGAAACAGTTGACCGTTGACACGTCCTAATCGAAAAATAAATAATGCATTATCCGTCACAGTCACACTGATATGCAATAAATTGTTTAGAGTTGGGTAAAATAACTCCTCAACGGGCTATTGTTTAACAGCAAATCGCTCGCAAAAATTTATTTAATAGTAGACTTAAATAAACTCATTTGGCAACAATTTTCAAGAGGGTAAAAATTAAAACATCTGGTCACATTTCACAGTTATTAAATAAATGAACTACGAAAGAGTTAACGGTTTATTCGATGTACCTTTCTTCAAATTTTCAATACATATCGTAGGAAAATTCCGATAGACGAATACATAATAAATTCCAATAGACGTTAGAAATAAGCCGAAACTGGGTTAAGCCTAAATATTTCAAGACTACATTTATTTATAGACGAAAGTAGAGATATTATGACCGTTAAATCAATATAATAGAAATTATTACTCACACACTCGGCACATATACTCGTACCTCTTCAAAACCTTTTCCAATTCGCTATAACAATTTCAAATTCAAGACAAGACTCTTCTTTAGAGATAAATAATATTCTTAGAAAGTTAACAGATGGTTAGTGAGATAGTGTATGACACTGTAGACTTTGAATGCGATATTAAACTGAGGGTCCCTTGAGTTTGAACACTTTAGACATGCGCGGTGGCCAGTGTGTCATTCAAAATGAATAATGATGAAAGTGGTCGTAACTCGTATTTGATTGTATGACGAAATTATTTGGAAATTTAAAGATCTTATCCTAGTACCCAAAATGTTTCATTAGCCTAGCCTCCAGAGTATTAGATGAAACTTATTGTGAAATTTAAAGATCTCATCCTAGTCTCCAAAACATTTCATTAGTCTAGTCTCCGGAGTATTAGATGAAACTTATTGTGAAATCTAAAGATCTTATCCCAGTCTCCAAATTTCATTAGTCTAGTGTTCAGAGTATTTAATAAAACTTATGGTGAAAAAGATCTTATCCTAGTCACCAAAACGTTTCATTGAACGGCACCAGAAAATATATTTTTATCGGGAGATAATACCTACCCTTGTATAAAATCATTTGGATTTTATGTATGTACTATTATAGGCAGGTTACCTATATTTAAAGATATAATTTGAAGAGTAGTTAATAATAATAACAAAAGGCAAACCGGCATCAGTACACGCAAAATCTTTCTGACGACTTTCTTTTCTACTAATTCCATTGTGTCTATTGATATTGATTCCATTTGATTTTAGATAAAAGAAATATCGTCTCATCTAGCCAAAGATCTTATGTGGAGTATTGCATGATCCAAGATTCACTTTGCGAGTTGCAAATCATTGAATCATTAGGGCCGTGGGTCCGTTCGTTGACCCGTAGCTCCTCCCCCATTTTGGTCCTGCTCCGAACAGAGTACGTGACTTTACCAACGTTCAACAATCTGGAATTACATCACCTGTACAACTTTAAGCCGGTCCGTCATTTTGTAGTGAGAATGTAGTTTCATTAGCAGACTGTACAGACTGTACAAGAGATATGTTGTTGCTGTTAATGGACATAACTTATCTAAGAGAACTTGACTAAAAATTAGACATGAAATTGTTATTTTTCTAGTACTCTAGTAGGTACTATAGTCTCGAATGTTTAATGTAATAATTTATTTACAATTTACAAATAAATTAACTACATTACGTCATTTAAATATTAGGGTATACATAATAGTTAACATCAAATAAAATAAATACTCACAAACCTACCGCGGCTTCTTCAAAAATTATATAGGTAGCAATACTTACTAGTATCAATTTCATAAGGACAAGAATGCAGTGTGTTATAAACGATAAAAGTAAAGTTCCAGGAATACTTATGAGTAATTGTCGTAATGCAAGACAATGTAACCTTTTATACTTATTTTGTGAAATGTATAATTGCCAATGTAAGTCTGATTGCACAAGTATCTTGTAATTGAGTCTTTGACTGCTTACGTGACCGTTTTCACGAATGTAGCACCTAGGAAAAGAGGTTATGAATAACTCATCTGATGTAAAAAAAAAAAATTATCCGTGTCAGCCCACACGTACTCCGGATCTGAATTCCAGTCATGAGACAAGACAACGGTACACAGTACACACCACAATATCGTTCACATTCTCGTATCAACTTTTGTTACCCAACTCCTCCGAAACGGCTGGACCGATTGTTATGAAATTTTCTGTGTATGTTCGATAGGTCTTGTTTTAAATGGGAAATGGAATTTTTTTCATACTCCTAATGGCAAAACAACGTTTGCCGGGTCATCTAGTACATATACAGTACTTTCACCTATACCAATAAGTAACCAACGACGATATTGACTGACATTCTGGTCTGGACTAGGTAGGTACTCTGGAACAAGAACGTATAAAAAGAAGTCAATCTTAAGGCGATTATTCTAGGGCAGATGGATTTGTGTCTCCGAATTTTTTTAGTAGAGAATTCTATAAAAAATATGGAACAGGAGAAATATTCTTTCTTCTCTTACACGTAGTAATAAATTTAATCCATGTTTTATGGCTCAAGAGTATTTAAGGTAATATTCATAGTTAATTTTGTTGAATTGAGAGATCATCCCGCCTCTAAACCAGTCTCTTCAAATCCCTCATTAATCATGTCGAAACATAATATGTACTTAATATGATCAATTGGCGTTGCCTGTTTCTTATTTGTAAGGTTGACGGCTGATATTAGCGGCGATTATGACATTCCAAGCGCACCGAAGTATTTATTGGGTATTAGTGTAATCAGTAATCCAATTATGAATCACCGATGGTTTGTAGTTTCACTCGATAACATTCAAGCAACTAGCAAGAACTACCACTAATTTCGCGCGTCTCGTCTCTAACCTATATTATTAGTTACGTAACTTTATGCACTACTATTATACTAAAATGACGAAATGCATGTATTTACTTGAGACATTATTATTTATATACACGACTTACAAGAAAGATTGATAAAAACGAGTAACTTCATTATATCAGTCGATAAAACTAGTGTCAATGAACTCGTACTGTTGGTATTTAGCAGTCGCCGGTCGCAACAAAATATTTTATTAATGACGTGCTGTAACTTATATCACGCCATGATCGCGCGAGGCACTATTATTTCACTGCAGGTGTAATATATAGGTATACCTATGCTTGCTCTATTATCGATAGCTAAATTATTTGGTCAAGCACTGCATAGTATTAAATTAATAAGTTTCAAAGTGCTTATAAAATAAATCAGGCATCAACTTTTCATTTCATACTTTGTATTGCAAAATTCGATCTAGAATTCTAAAATGATTTAAATGTCTGAAACAACTTCATTTTGAAAATTCATTCGTTTTACTTCGATTCACATAAGTCAACCAATAAAAAATAGTACCAAGAGTCCAACACTACAACACAACAGAACTAGGATAAGAGAAGAGTAATTTTAAGAATCAATTCAAATTTCAACCATAGAGAGATACAGAACTGAGCGTACGATCAAAATATCCTTAACAAGCTTTCAAGGCCTCTAGAGACAAGTGGGTACCCAACTTGGTAATAGGCTGGCGATCGTCAGCCACTGACCCTCTTCCTGGCCCATTATAAATAATAAATAAAATTGAAAATTATTATTGTAACCGACGATGTGCCATTTCCTCAAAACTCCATACCACAACTATTAATGTTAAACACAATTTTGAACTGCAGAATTCCACCGTATGCAGTATGAGATGATGTAGGCAAAGGATTTGAAGCTTAAGAAACTATATTACCATCTTTCTTTTAGAATATACCTTATGAGAGAAATATAAAACTGAATTACTCTATGAAAACATGAATAATTCATGCAAGACGAAAGTACCTGTGCTGGGAATGAAAACAAAGATGTAATGGATTGCATGGAAGTTTTCAAGAATAATTTCAGCGGTGTACCGCTGTAGCCGCAAGCTGTACATTGTACAATAACCGGAGCACGCCCACGCTCTCCATTCAGCTTGGAACGAAAACTGCAATGCTCCACTTGGAGTAAGGAGGGGTGAACGACCGAGGGGGAGGGTGCACTCGGATTGCGAACGACCGCGAAACGTGCTCTAGCCCAAAGTAGACGGCGGACTAGAATTTCGCTTTCAATACACAATCGTAGAGGGAGAGCTTCAAAATAAACATAGGCTAGAGAAAATTTTACTGACCAGATTAGATTTTTAGTAGAAATTAAATTTTTTTTTTTTTATACTATATAGGCTAGCGCTTGACTGTGATCACACCTGATGGAAAGTGATGATACAGTCTAAGGTGGAACGCGCTTGCCTAGAAGATGCCTATTCACTCTAGATTTGAAGGCACCCGGGTTGTAAGTGGCAGGAAAGACACTGCCTGGGAGTGTATTCCAGGCCTTTGCAGTGCCGCACAATGCAGTGCATGACAATGACGTTAAAAATTTTACTTTAATGTTATATAGCAGTGAAACGAAATATTTTGAATCAATTTTCAAAATTTACTATTTATCCTTGTTCTCTATGGCAGGGCACGTTAGAAGTTAGAAACTTAGAACCCTCCTAAACTAAATCGTGAAATATAGTTGTCACCATTATAGAGATACTGATAAATGAAATGACTAGTCATAAGCGCTTGTTATTAAAGCTTATATGAAATAAAGTATATTTGACTTTGAATTTGATTATTCTTACGGGTAAAAAATCTATGTAACTTGCCCGTTTTACAACACAAAATACAGAACCCATAAAAAATAACAATAGCTAAAAAAGTAGAACAGATAAAGAATTTTTATTCATGTAATCTAATAAGCTAAGCAGAATTAAATGAATTATTTATCAATCCATTGCAAAAACGACGACACATAAAAGGAATAAAGTACGAGTAGATCGGACATTGAGAAGAATGGCTTGAAATTTATTCATTCGAGCAATGAATAGTGATTGTCTATTCGTTTGTGACCTGTGTATTGTCCTTTTTTATTTAAGCAAAGTTTTTACCCACGACGGAACGGAGTACGGGTATATGAGTTTAGGGTGAGAGACCGTTTGTACATTACTCTATTTAAAAGATTTTATGTTTGTTTGTATGTTAATTTGTTCACAAAAACCAATAATGCAAAAATATTTTTGTTTGTTTGTTTGTTTGTTTGTTTGTTTGTGCACATCAATGTTCCCATTTATTTCAAAAACGGCTTGACCGATTTAGATGCGGTTTTCCGTATAATGTTTGCGGCAATGGTTCTTAGATAGTTGTTACGAACATCGATCACCAGGGGGCGCCATAAAATACATTTATATTGCAAACGAATGTTCCCATTTATTTCAAAAACGGCTTGACCGATTTAGATGCAGTTTTCTGTATAATGTTTGGTATTCATTGGCGATGGTTCTTAGATAGTTGTTACGAACATCGATCACCAGGGGGCGCCATAAAAAACATTTACAGTGCAAACGAATGTTCTCAATTATTACAAAAACGACTGAACCGATTTGGATACAGTTTTGTATAAAATATTAGTGAGTCATTGGCAATGGTTCGTAAATAATTGTTCTTGTGATTGAACAGCAGGGGGCGCCACAATAAACGTCTCTTTATGACTTGGAAGGGATGATGCCTTCAAACGCTGCTAGAGAAGCTAATGGCTAGTTTGAAGATTAATTTTCATTTTTTAATAATAATATATATTAAATTACATTAATATATTAATTAAAAAACTATAAAACAAGTGGAAAATTAAAAATTTTTAAAACACCCACGACTTTTGCGGACTTGTAATTGAAAAAGGATTAAAAATTTTTTTTAAACTCCCTGACTAAAGGAAAGTAAGAACTAAGAACCTACCAGTATAATTACAAATCCAAGAAAATCCGTCGGAGCTGCCATTGCTATTTTCGTTTCCAATATCAATTAATGTAATTAGTAAGTATTGATAAACTGCTGGTATATGAGAAGTATCAGGAAATTGAATTAGCCATCAACTGGTAAATATCACCATCAACACCGTCACAGGCAGGACACAGCAGCTCCGGCGGATTTTCTTGGATTTGTAATTATACTGGTAGGTTCTTAGTTCTTACTTTCCTTTAGTCGGGGAGTTTCAAAAAAATTATTTAATCCTTTTTCAATTACAAGTCCGCAAAAGTCGTGGGTGTTTTAAAAATTTTTAATTTTCCACTTGTTGGTTAAGTATAGTTTACATGTTAGCTGCTGTCAAAAATAGTAATAATATGCTCAATTTATAGCGTGTTTATATTTTATGTTTTCGAGCTCACTCTACATTTGTATTATAATAAAAACTTTGCGTAGTTCATTACGTAGTCTTTACACAGGCTTAGCCTAATTAACATCTAGCGTTTAATTATCTCTCTTTAGCGCCTGCTCTGCGCTAAAATTATGTTAGCTTATGAACATATTAATGAAGACATATTCAAATTCCTAATTTCTTATTTATCATACAAAGAGATTTACAAGAATTCGGGGGAGAACCAATATCAGTGAAATTTTAAAAATTTCTAAGGGAGATTGCGTGCGTCGCTTATTAAACAAATACCGCCACAAATTAAAAACCCAAAACCGGCAAGGACGACTTGCGTGTGTATATGGACCTTATGGATAAAGGCGTTCAATAATATTTCTTTCAACCATGTTTCAACCAAGATTTGACCGAGCACTGGTAGCCTTTCGAACTCAACATACAATATTAAATGTATATGAGTACAGTCATACATATAATTGCATTGAACTACATATTATAAGAAAATAAACATGTGAAACTGTACCGCACGATTTTGCTCAGGTGTTAGTTGTCTAGTCTGAGCGTCTAGGAGGGTCATGGACGTTATATTAACCATCATATCAGAAAGTTGGTACTGTAATTCTACAATCCACAGTGTACAATATAAAAGTCGATCATTAAAAACTGAACTAATTCGTTGAATACATGAATTCCTCGCTTCGCTCAGGATTTTACTTTGGAGAGTCCTTTGCTTCGTTCTGAATGCAAGAGAACGCTCTCGAGGTACAGAAGGTTTTTCACTTTGGCCCTTTGTTACAGAAATAAAATGAGTGAGATGATATCCATGCCATGAGTTTATGAAAAGTTACATCACACAGTTGAATGATTTTATATTCTACTAGCTGACCCGGTAAACGTTGGTTTGTCATTAGGGATATAAATAAAAAATTACAACCTACTCTCAAACCCAGTGATAATTCACTGAAAATTTCATAACAATCGGTCGAGCCATTTCGGAGGAGTTTGGTAACAAAGATTGGGGAGAGAATTTTAAATATTAGAATGATGTACGAACGTGTCATGTTTGCGTGGCTTCGTTACACATATATTTACTCGTTATCTCGAAAATGTTGTCTGTGTCGATACAAATACTTTCTTTATAATTTCACGTTCCACGGTTATGACATAACGCAAGTGGTAAGCCTCCGAAGGTCGTGTCGGTGCTCATTAGCATAATAATACAATCGTTATCATCTCAGTATGGAAACTCTGTTATTTATGATACTTCGCCCGACCCCATTGAAGGCAGTTGTGATTTATAAAAGATACGTATTTCCATTCATTATTTTCTTACGTTTCTTTTTTCTATAAATAGATTACCTCATTAATCAAAGCAATCTCTTGGTTATTACTACTGTGTCCACAAATTATTTTTCTTGTATTTTCACATCTAACGTTGAGTTTTTTTTATTGGGATTTCATTCAACCGCATTCGCAAATGCGTCATCGAACGCAGAAAAACGGGATACGATCTAAATTTTTTTGACAGAAGCTTAAAATAATATTATGCCGGATATTTAGTTAATTGCAAAATCAGGGCGATAATAATTAAGATCTACTAATATCCGGCGGTCGCACGCTCTACGTGCCTAGATTCACGCAACATTTCCAAGGAATTGCGAACCCCATACAGGGAAGGTTATTACGTCTCAGCCTGATTAAGATCATGTTCTAACGAGAAAACAATATTGTCATCTTCTTAGTAAGTACCTAATTTGATAGGCCACAAGATTCTATTGCTATGTTTAAAGGTTAAGAGATATATACATTTTATTTTGTTTTGTAGAAATTCATTTGTTGTTGGCTTCACTGAAACTCCGATTTCATCATAATTCTCGCCCTTTAAAGGTAAAAGGTCAAAGATATTTCGGGAACGAAAGGTAGTATATTTGAAATAAAACGTTTTCACTTTTGGTACTTTTGTGACGTTAACAGTCGTGGGACAGGCGTAATGATTTACTTGTATGCGTGTAAGCACATTACACATGCATCGAGTGAATTGCATTGACTTAGTAGTTCATGGTTTAAACACTGCAAGGTCACCACTCGCTAGCATTTAATTGAACTAGATAATATTGATGACTTCTTTTTGCTTTTATACAATTTTTTCTTGCGTGCACAAAATCAAAAACTAAATGTCTTAAACCCATCATACAATATCCATGATTGTTTGTATTCTCTTCCTTGTCTCATATGTTAATAAAGGCAGTGTTGAGCGCAGATTTTATGTCTCACAAGCATTTTTCACTACATCCCCATACAACAGTATGAGATAAGGATGAAATTACGACTTTCCAGTTACCATAACATTATAATCTTCGCGTCCCTGTGTAGGAACTAAAAATTCACAAGTATCATTACAGTGCGGTTGCGTACACGTTGCATAGAAAACCACAGAATATAAGAATGCCATGTCTCATTAATTACCACTTCACTCAGGTCTTTGCAACGTCACTGTAATCAGAATAATGGAGGATTTTTAATACGAGTATCAATGATAAGCACATTTTGTAGCCCCTCGAAATTGCATCAAAGGAGGGGTGATATATTCAATTAAATTTAAATCGTAGGTAAAACGTAATTCGATTCGATCTGAGTTACCGCAGCTACTCCGGTAAGTCAGATCAATATAATAAAACAAGTAAATAATTGAATAATTAAAAAACACGACTGCTTTGTAGTTAAATAACTTTCCGAAAAAATATAGCCTATGTTACTCGGAATGATGTAAGGATTTCAAATTTAGGATATCTAGGATACCCCAGATGTCCAAATCTCTTCAGTTGTCCAGAAGTTAAGGTGGTATAAAGAAACTCACATACATACATACATATTACATTCCTACATGAACCCCAAAAATATTACACTCCTTTTTTTGGGCAGTCGTGTAATAAAGATATAACGCCATACTTTATTCAGATGCCTCAAGGGCGATAGTTGGGACCGACAGAACTAATTTAAACCAAAACAAACTGAGTGGAGAATGAGTTTGTAATTCTATTATATCCGACGGGCTTAAAACTAAGCGGGGCAATTCCTTTTCGGCACCGAAGTTTATTAACTAGTTAACTTTTGTGACTCAAAATCTCAAGGAAGCAAAGACACATCTTCAAGAGAAATTTACAATATGAGTTTTACTCGTGGTAATTTGGGAAGTTGAAAATAGAATCATCGATATTGTCACTGTAATAGCTGCCTTTGTGGACCATTGTCATTGTTGTCATTAATCTTGGCTATCATCATCAATAAAACATTCCAGTGAGGGGAACACGAGAGGGGTTCTAAGAAAATGGACCAGATAATTTGGTTTTGCATTGGACAACGGTTTCAAGCTCTGTTATTGTAATTTGTCCAAAATCACCTAAGAGAGATAATGACCGATTCGCAACGAGTGTAGTTTGAGCTCGAAGGCGAAACCGAGGACATAAAACATCTGGATTACGAATTTTCTCAAAAAAAAAAATTCGCTGTAGTAAAAAAGTTCAAGTTGGCGAACACTTTTTAAAATTTTGCCCGCATACATTGTACCTATCAAGACACGCGGTTAGCGTGTCAAGCCAAGTACAGGTATACAGTACTGGCAAGCGCACCGTGTGTAATTTTACACGAACCATTTGGAGCCACTTTTGACACCCTCATATCTCAAAAACTATTTGACATAAACTTATCAAATTTGGCTCATATATTGAGACTCGCAAGATACATATATGCTCCAAATTTCATAAACACATCTCAAGCGGTTATTGAGATATTAACGTCCAAAAATCGTCATTTTTATCACTGACCTATAGATCAAAACTATAACCTAGTTCCAGATGACCTAGAAAGTTCAAATTTGGCATGCAGGTAGGTAATTGCGTGAATACAAAGGAATAAATCAGAAACTGGTAAATTTTTATCATTTTATAATACTTTTTCACTTCATTAATTCTGTTAGGAACACTTAACTTAGATGACCTAGAAAGTTCAAATTTGGTATGCAGGTAGGTAATTACGTGAATTTAAAGTAATAAATCAGAAACTGGTAAATTTTTATCATTTTATAATACTTTTTCAATAAATTGATTCTATCCCCAAAGCGGGCGAAGATTTCGGTACCTACACGGCGCGCGGCGCGCGGTACGCGGTGCGGGTTGTTCGAGCGAGAGGCAGGCGGCACTCGGCAGCCGCGCTCATAAGCCTAGCGCTTATGAGCGCGGCTGCCGAGTGCGTGTATGAGAACTAGCCAAGTCAGGCCTGAGGCTTCAATATATTAGCCTAATTTTTAAGAAGATATGATAATTGTATGTTGTTATAAATAAATTTCAGGATTGACCATTGAACTTGGCACCCATTAAGATATCACTTCTTTTGTCGTTGAAGTCAACAACCAAGGCAGATATTATTATCATAATATTCTATGGTGTGTACTTGGCTCTCCTTTCACATATTTTATGTTTTGATGGGATAGATATTTCAATACACGACTTCGCGCCCCACTCTGTCAAAATCGCTTATGTTTCATTCGATTTATATGGAGTTTGACAGAGTGGGGCGCGCCGTCGTGGATTGAAATATATATACTTACGATATTGATTTTGAGAGAATTAGGTCCAATTGCCAAAAGATAAGTTTGGCCATATTTTATTAGAGTATCCTCAAATTGTCATAATATTCCTAGCTCTATCACTTGATATTAGGAGTATTTGATATTGCCGATTATAAAGTTCGGTTTGCGTTCAGAACCATCAGCATTTACGTGTATTTTATAGCCTTTATTAACGTCAAAGACTGCCATTAACTACGACTATAAACGGTAATCAACGTATCGCGGCGTCCTACCTTTGAAGTTGGTTTGATAACAGAACTACACACGTTACATTTTCCATTAACGTCAGATCTACATAGAATAGTTTTTCTTTCTATCCATAGTCTGGTGCTAGAAATTATTTTGTTATAGTAGATAATTAATACTTAGCAATATGCTAAGTTTTAAATTCAAAAACCTGTCCGTCACATAACTTCAAACTAGATTTTGTGACCGACAGTGTAACTGACCTTGAAGAAACATGGAAAATTAGATACACTCATGAACAATAATGAATTTTATGAACACGGCCTATACAAAAAGACAGAATTTAGAATTTCTTAATGATAGTCTATTTAGAGCTAAATTAGATTCTGTGCTGCACCTTATAGAACACGCTTATTACGCTGAGGCATACAAGATGACAAGAGACATGGATAAAATCTGCGAGACTGTACTGCGCACAGTGTAATATCATTGATGTAGGAGTTACTGACGTAACGAAACAGTTAGTTGATTATTATCTGCGGGAGTAAATGGCATGGCGATGATCGCTTACAAAAGATATGGGAAATATGAAAAGTAACCTGGATTTGGATTCTTGGAACGTTCGCTTTTATAGACTCGTATAAACATGCTAGATATTCTAGTAAAGCACCTTGTAAATTTTTAACTATAAATTGTTATTAATTTCGGTCTTATAGTTAACTTGGGTGCGTTTGCTCTTGTATGTCTGTCTGTACATCTCTCAGAGCCTTACAACTTCTTAATTAATAAACAGAATTTACTTCATGATAGAAATAGCAATAGATATCAGTTGATATTTCAATAGTAACGTTATGTAATAAGATTTATTTCCTACTCCATGCATTTGATACTGTAGAACCTAGTAACTAGTTCAACCCGAGATAACCCATGGCTTCAGTTGCATCGAATGTCATACTGCATTACTTGCTATCTTATGTCAACATAACAGATAAGATAAATTTTCCTATAGCTCAATCATAAACTGATTGCAATATAGCACTGAAATAGTAGCGCTTTAATTTTCCATTACCTATACCATTAATTAACACGAGAAGTACTAAGTGGTAGACGGAAGCAATAAGTATTAGAGGACGCAAAAAAAACAAGGAGATGCTAAAACTGATAGTTGAATTAAAACTTAAACCTAGAATAAGGATACTACTACTAATAATAATGTACAACAGACATTTTGTATGACATAAATAGGAAGGTAATTCCGAGTTACGTGAAAGGGAATCCGACAAACAGGAAAATATGGACGGACATATTACGGTAATAAGTAATGAGGGCTTGATGGATCAATTACGAGTAGGTACTACTAAGTGCACAGCTCGCTTTCGATAATACCTGCACTCTAAACGCAATTGATAAGAGCAGGATAATGAAAGCTTTCTCTAAAATCATAAGGAGCTGATTATTATGTGTTATTATTATTCACCATCTTACTAACAAGTAACAACATACCATCTGTAATGTTTTCGGTCTGTCTTGACTCTTGCCACAAATAAAGAACAAACAAGAAGAAAGTGCTGGCATGCATATGGCACGTTATTCGTGTGAATTCATTGTTGCCCATTTGTCTTTTCTTTATCAACTTAAAGAATTTTAAATAATAATTGATAAATAGCTTAGTGGTCTAAATGTAAAGTCCAGGGTCCGTACCACAATCCTTATAGCAGTATTATTCTAAGAAGAGATAGTGATACGGCCCCTGGTGACTCCGAAAATTAGAAAAACACCGCAGCATCGTCGTTTCAGCCGATGGACGTCCACTGCTGGACATAGGCCTCCTGAAATGACCGCCAAACACCACGATCTTGCGCCGCCTGGCGCCAGCGACTCCCCGCGACCCTCTTAATGTCGTCCGTCCACCTGGTGGGGGGTCGACCGACACTGCGCTTCCCGGTGCGTGGCCGCCATTCCAGCACCCTATTGTATGCAGATTTGGCTAGAGACCCTAGAGCCAAGCTAACCCGGCACTATACCGAAGATATTCCGGACGTCAGCTTATACGAGATTAGAATGGCTCTCAAACAGTTGAAGAACAACAAGGCGCCAGGAGATGACGGAATCACAGCTGAACTGCTGAAAGCGGGTGGAAAACCGATTTTGAAGGTCTTTCAGCGAATGTTCAATTCCGTCATTCACGAAGGAGTAACGCCCAAGGCGTGAAACAGGAGCGTGGTGGTTCTTTTCTTCAAAAAAGGTGACAACACTTTACTGAAGAATTACAGACCCATCTCGCTGCTGAGCCATGTCTACAAACTGTTCTCGAGGGTCATTACGAATCGTCTCGCTAATAGGTTCGACGACTTCCAGCCTCCCGAACAAGCCGGATTCCGAAAAGGCTTTAGTACCATAGACCACATTCATACGCTGCGGCAGGTTATACAGAAGACTGAAGAGTATAACATCATAGTCCACAAACGCTAAGCCACTTTGCTTAGCGTTTGTGGACTATGAGAAGGCCTTCGATTCGGTGGAGACATGGGCTGTGTTGAGATCTCTGCAGAGATGCCGAATCGACTACCGGTATATCCAAGTGTTGAAGTGTTTGTACGAAAACGCCACTATGTCAGTCCGTATCCAAGACCAAGCTACGAGACCAGTCCAACTGCAGCGAGGAGTGCGACAGGGGGATGTCATCTCTCCAAAGCTGTTTACCGCGGCGTTGGAGGACGTCTTTAAGCTACTGGATTGGAACGGATTTGGCATCAACATCAACGGCGAGTACATCACACACTTGCGATTTGCCGACGATATAGTCGTCATGGCAGAGACCCTGGAGGATCTCAACACAATGCTCAACGACCTCAGCAGGGTTTCTCAACAGATTGGACTCAAAATGAACATGAGCAAGACAAAGATTATGTCGAATACTCATGTTTCGCTCCAACCAGTAGGTAGTTGTTGAAAACTCTGCACTTGAAATTGTTGACGAGTACATATACCTTGGACATACAATACAATTAGGTAGTTCCAATTTCGAGAAAGAGGTGAACCGCCGAATCCAACTCGGCTGGGCGGCGTTCGGGAAACTCCGCGATGTCTTCTCGTCCAACATCCCTCAGTGCCTGAAGACCAAAGTCTTCGAACAGTGCGTGTTGCCAGTGTTAACTTACGGATCAGAGACATGGTCGTTTACTATGGGCCTCATAAGAAGGCTCAGGGTCACTCAGCGAGCGATGGAGAGAGCTATGCTCGGAGTATCTTTGCGGGATCGAATCAGAAATGAGGAGATCCGCAAAAGAACCAAATTAACCGACCGCAGCATAGAAATATTTAAAAGGTTTCCTTTCAAATGGATTTTCAGCGTGACGAAAATCCAGTCACAAAGAAAACCTACGAAAAACGACACACGTCTTTTTATTTGAACAAATGCATTATTCTTTGAAAATGCATGATTTTGTTCATAGAAGGAAAATGTTGTTACACCATGTTGTTGTAACACAATAAGGTCATGTCGTAAGTTATAAACTTATTTGCCAAGTTAATCAGTGTTTCCCATCTCTTAGTAAACTTGGTGTTTTTTCATAAATGGTTTTTACTTTTAGCATACACTCGTTCATTAAAAAAACATACTTTTACCGTAACTACATAATAACATTTTTTTATATGTTTAGGTGTTTTTTGACGAGTTTAAAAAAGTTGTCCCAGATATTACGAATTGGTCGGGTAATACGAATTAGTTATGTATACGTCACATATGAAAATAAAATTTTTACAGTCTCGAGATGTCATGAAAAGTGGAAATAAAGCTTTTCCACAAAAACTTTCTCGAAGATCTAAACTTTATTGCTGTGATATTAATTTTTTTATTGCGCTTTGCTTAGCCACAGACTGTTAATAGTACATTAAATGGTCCATTTAAAAAAAATATACATATCAAATACATTTTATGAGGCTTATTTAGTACACGAAAACTACTTTGATTTTGTAAATAAAATCTTTATTTTTTTGGTTGTTTGTTTGCGCTTTCATATTATATTTAAATGTTAAAATGTTTATTTGAAAACTCATTAATCAGCTCAAGTTATCTTGTATCTAATCATATTAGGTACATACATATACATTCGCACCATATAGATATTATGTTCCATTATGTTCTATACATTATGATATTATGTACCATTATGTTCTATTTTCAACTGACCATCACGTCTTTTAAACCTTTAATATGGACCAATGTGAATACATTTTTTTCTGTTGGTATCATGCGTGATGCGATCAGTCCTAAGACTATGAGCAGATGTTTGGTAAGTTTTCTTTATTATTATTCTGTATATTTTTTCCCATTGGAATGTAAATATACATTGTTCAGGTGGTCTATGATCTTCCCAGATCTAAAATCTTTTTCCTTTTCAGACGATTCAGGCAGTCTGGGACCGTGAGTTGAAACGCCAGCTGATTTGGATGGTGTTCCAGCCGGGATAATGTGAATACATAAATTAACTGAATGTAAAAGCGTAATAAAAACATTTCAAAGGTGTTTTCATAAAAAAATAGGTTTACGACGAGGTTGACGCGAATACTTTTCGCAGAATTTGTTGATTTGGCGAACATCATCAAGTTATAATAAACCGTTCTGCTAATAACTGTTTATAAAAATACTACTGCTGAACATCTATTTATAACGAAGTTTAATGAACAGTTTAAAACAGATAACAATAAATGAGATAAAATTTTAAGCGGTAGTCTCGTTCATTTACAAATCAATTATTTTTGCTACAATTTTGAGACAAAATTACACGAGTCTTAGGATCAATTAAAATATAAATCTAAAGAAAAAAATGTAAAGGAAGTAAAATATGTAACTAAATAATCTTTTACAAAGATCCATATAATAATGGTTGTCAAAAAGATAAACGAGTACTAACTATCTAAGTGAAAAATTCATTCAAGAACTCGAAATAGGGTGGTCTGGGTCGTGCGGTTGCATACATTTTAAATCACATGACCATTCTACAGGAGTGCTGAATTTTTAATTTAGTTTAGTTGAATCATGCGCTTTCAAACAGGATTTCGACATCAAACCAACAAAAGAAAAGTTATTTATTTTAGAACAATAAAGGCCATTTGCTACCTTGATTCACAAAAAAGTTTTATGTTTTCAACATCAGAGAGCCGAAAGTATAACAAGCCAAAAAGTAATAAAGTCACTTATTAAATGACAATGAAGACTGTAATATCTAACAGAGTTTTGAGTCCGGTCAATACGAAGTCGTACAGGCTACGACTTCCTTAAAATTAAGCATCAGGAATACAAGCTTTAAAGGAACTTTTGTAACGTGACGCTAACGATAGGAAAAGAACAAAAGGCGCTGATTGATATTCAGTCTTTAACGAGATTCTTGGAGTAAACCTTGATTATAATTTGAATATTTTACGATGTAAAAATTTGAATGTTTCATAAAAAGATAAGGAATAGTAGTTGACTGACTCTAAAGAGAAATAGGTGGAACGAACAACTCGGCTTTCTTAAAAGACACCGAAGAAAAATATAGTAAGCCCAATGCAGAAAAACTATTACGAGTAGTACCTACTCTCAAAATGAAAAAAATATTATTATATCAGAATTCAATTTCGGCTTGTAACGGATAAGATAAGATGAACGCAAAAGATAGAACATTACACTAATATTGGGTCAAGGGCCACAAAAACTTCCTGCATCCATAAAAAGCGTTTAGTAGGCCAGAGGTTGTCGTAGAAAATGAAAGTAATAAAAGTAGGCAAAAAGGCTTACTGGCGGCACCGAATCACTCCAATGACCACCCGCAGGGCAAATTGTTACATAAGAAACCGCAGTGTAAGATCAAAAGGATTACTCTACCCCACTTTATTGCCCCTGGGGTCTAAGACTTACGAAATCACGAGTTGAACAGATAAGGGTATCAATTTAAACAAAAAAAAATAAGGAGTGAACAGTTTCGGTATATAACCTTCTTCGTTTAGTAAATATCTTGGGGCTCTAATCGCTACTACCTAACATTGTACTTTATGGTACCGCGTCATCTTGAATCCTCGTAAAAGGCTAAGTCATAAAGTTTAAAGCCAGTAAATAGCATATCAAGGATTTATTACGCGTTAGTCGGCAGTTACTCAAAATGTTATTTAAAACAAATTACGAAGTCGTGTGCCCAGTCTAGTTACATATTATAGAGCACAAAGCGATTACGTTGATGGCTCCGTCTCTTTACATCCACTATTCAATTCTTAGTTATCAGTTTTACATGATAAACTCGACCAAAAACCTCCTAAAGAAGTAGTTGGGCGTATTCTTGTATCTTTCCGAGATAAAGGTGGAGTTTGTAGAGTTATAAATGTACAAGAACTGTAAACGGTAGACCAAACTTACAAAAATGTGAATTCAAATATTAAAAGTAAAACATTACTCACCATTATTATTCATATTTACAATGAAGTAAGCATAAATGCATCACTGGAATATCTCTATGTTTATAATGAGTATATTATAACCTGAAATGCATACATTATGAGGATTCCATTCTTAAATCTAGTCCTACCTGATGACGTAGTTGACGCAAATCACGCTTATCGGCTTTTGCTGTTTGTCGGTGATGACAGTGGCCTGGGTTTGGACCCAAGCGTAGCCGCCGGTTTTCGCAAGGAAGCGATATTGCCCAGTCTCGCATTGCCCTTTTGAGAACACTGCAAAAGAAATTCTTTATTAATGAGGAGAAAATTCACGGTGGTAAAATAATCTTTACAACCAATAAAACTAATAATTGCTACCCTAAACAGCAACGAACAACAGGTGTCGTTTACATAAACTGAACTTATGATCACGTTTATAATAACTACAATAAGAAATTATTTTCAAAGTTGATACAAAGGAAGGTGAGAAGAGAAACAAAATGCTTAGATAATATCACTCTCGGTTAATGCAAGGAAGTGATCAAATTGAAATGAAAGTAAAAATGATAGAACGGGGAGCAAAATTCTTATAATTCAATCATTTTTTTCAATTGAAGAAATTCAGATTTCATTAAATCTGGTCTTCGTGAAATGAAGACCACCTTGATAACTTTTGTGAGAAAGGTTTTTTGAAAGATCTAGCTTTCTGATAAAATGTTCAAGCTGTGACTGTGAAAACAAATCAAGAAAACATTATTAATGTGTTTGGCTTATTTCCAAATATTATTGAAACCAGAAAATACTTGATATAGGTACAACATTATAAGTATTAAATTAGGTTAAATTCGAGTATTATACATTACGACCACAGGTGGTAAGCGTATCGTAAAATTTATTATTTTTACTGACCTCATTGAAAAATAGAGCAACCGTCATAATAAACAAGGCTATATTATGTAGGTTCAGTATACAAAAAACGAGTAACATTTGGTTTAATTTAGTACTTATACCAATCATCAGAATATCATCCAGAACTTTAAATTGCCAATGATCGCTAAATATCAATGCAAAAGCAAAATATTCCAGGTAAGGATAGATCCAACCTATAAGGCATTGTTACTTTTAGGCAGGTCGCTAAATACAAATATATTATGCTGAATAAATAACGATTTGTTTCCAGAAAGATACCTGGCAACATCAGCTGTTATAAAAGGTCGCATAGAGAAAATTAACATTAAAAATAGTAGTTTATGTAACGGTTACATAATGGGGGGTATTAAAATACGAGTGTGAGTTTAAAAAACGAGCCGCAGGCGAGTTTTTTAATAGTATCACACGAGTGTTTTAATACCTAATTATGTAGAGTTTCATACACTACTTTATCTACGCTCATATTATTATCATAAATCCAAATCATAAAATCTTGCTAACTTTTGTCGTAAATCATTGCAACTACTAAGATGTCAGGTGGAGTGAAATTTTCTTTAGTAGGTTTCACTACTAGACATTTTTCAGCGCAAAGTTTTGACTAAGTAACAAAAAAAATTGGTTGTCTGTAAAGTCGGTTTACGGACGATAGATTTACGAGATAACGTCATAATCGTAATCGTTATCGTAATCGTAATCGTAGTCGTAATCGTAATCATAATCATAATCACAGGCCCAGGTGGAACGTTACGCGGAACGTTAGACATTGTGTTGTTGTCTATGGTCAATGATGGCCCATCTATACTCTCGGCAATGACTACCAACTATATGTTGTCTGTGGATTCACTTAAAAAAATATTACATAAAAAATATTACCTACCCCAGATAATTATAACCGTTAACTGTTGTATTGCCGATAGCGGTACTGTAATCAATTCCTTCAAAACCCCAGATACAAATACAGGAATCCAGAGCCGTGTATCGTTATGGATATAAAACAACTTTCTTTAAATATTTCCATAGTAGAGCGATGTTATTATGAATAACTTTTTAATAATTATGTATAGAAGTCTGTGAATAAAGTAGGTAATTATTTGACACATTTCGATTTCATAATTCGAACTTTAAGCAATGAGCGTAGATAAACAATATAATGATATTGTTGATTTTTCTCTAATTTGTAATTCGCTACAAAGTAGCGTTAACGACCCGTATACGTTATTTAATGGCGCAAATACTTTTCTAAGAGCTTTTACTCGGAGAGCATGTTGCCGTCCCTACATTAAACAAATATCTCAAAGGGTACGGTTTAATTAAAAGAATATAAAGTCGCCAAGAATAACCGTCCAAAAAATTCTAAATTACTTGTCTTGGGCTCCTGATTAAACTTTGGAATTTTTAAGTTCTTAGTCGTTTAGGTTAAATTAAGGGGTTTCGTCTCGTCCTTTAATAGTATTAAAATTTAAAGTAGGTAACAGATAGATAAGTAAAACTCTTTATTGTACACCACAGTATAATATAGATAGTAATATTAACAACGAAAGTATTCATGATTTTTGAGCACGATTTTGAATAAAATATCTAGAAAAACAGACATTCATGCAACAAAATTAACAGAATTTACAGCAATCATACTTTAATGACATTTCCACTGTATAACTAAAGTTGGTTTTAAGCCCTCCGTGATTCGACATCAATTCAAAGTCAACCTCAAGCTGGTTTGATAAAACATCATCACAAGTGCAATAAGCCACATTACACAAAGGCCTCTAAAATATAGATATTTCAATCCACCATGACGCGCCCCACTCTGTCAAACTCTATACGAATGGAATGAAACATAAGCGATTTAGACAGATTTTGGGGCGTGTCTTCGTGGATTCAAATGTCTATAATGCTATCGAATTGGTTCGATTATTTCGATTTGTAATTTTGTACAGATTCGGAGATTCGGATTTTTTATTATGATTACTAGAGGAAAAAGAAAAAAAAGAAAGTTAACTTAAATCTAAACTGTTTTCATCAAGATCGAACAGGCAAACGAACTAGCACAATCGCGTGACAACACTATTATATTTCTAGTTCTGAGTACAATATAAATTCAATCAAATTAGGTTAAGTGGTCATCGGTTTCCTTCACTCTAGAGTGCAATGGCATCTTTATTGAAAGCTTTCTCGAGAAATATTAAGCCACCAGTGTAATAGCACTAACCTAGGGCATAAAGTCGACATAATCAAAATTCATGGAAGTAAGGAAAAGTGTGGTGTTTTTCCTTACTCCGTTTACTTTTATTGCTCACTTAGCTTCTTAGAGTTAACAAGAAATACGGGATCATCTGATATAGTTTCATTTACCGTTTTGTACTTTTAACCAACGAAAATAATTGGTCAAGTGCGAGGCCAAACCCCAAAAAAACCCACAAAAAATCACGTTTCTTGTACGGGAGCCCCCTCAAATTTGTTTTTAATTTAAATTTAATTTTTAACTAAATATAATGAATATTTTAAGCGTCTACCTGTTGCCGGTATCAATCGGGGCAAAAACAAGCAAAAAAAACACGTTTGGGAGTAGAGGTCCCTCAAATATTTATTTTATTCAATTCTTTAGTAAGTATTTGTTGTTATAGCGGCAACAGATGTACATTTTCTGTGAAATTTTCAAGTGTCTAACTAACTATCACGCTTTAAGAGTTACAGCCAGGTGACAGACGGACGGACGGCGAAGTAGTAGTTAGTAGGCAATAGGGTCCCGTTATTACCCTTTGGGTAGGGGACCCTAAAAACGGAGAAGGTTCTCAAGTCGACGCGTATATATTTTTTTAAGTCACCAACGCGCAACGGCTAGATGATGTAATTAGTCCATTATCTAGATTAAAAAAGATTAATTTATTAACTTGTTTTTGTTTCGCACAGTGTTACCAACCGCTCAGCTGGCATGGATCCAAACAGTTTAAGGTTGTAGCTGTCGTGTTTCAGTGTTAGAAGAAGGTATAAGATCCCTTTTTTGCTCGTACAGTTTGTTTCGAAGTGAAAGTAAGTCCGCTTTCAAATAACAAGCAATTATCCTTAATTTACTAAATTCTAGACAACATTAAAAATTGATACCTACTCTTGTTTTTGGTGTTAATCCTGTATACAGTTGTAAGTACTGCTGACTATGTTATAGATAGATAGATAGAAAATTCTTTATTGTACACCAATAAAACATGAGAAAACATTGATAAATACACAAAAGTTATACTAATGTACATATGTTATAGCACAAGCCTCCAAAGAAAGGAAATATTGCAGGCTCTATACATAGCCTAGAGTTTCAATATCGATTTGCGTACTTCGATAGGTAGGAATAATTTAAGTAAAAGCTATAGATTTTAGAGTTGTGTTCCTATGAACCCTATTTCTTTTATACTACTTTATATTTGTATATCCGTCCATTTACATTTTAGAATGCATGAAATCAAGATCATCTAGCAACTCTTATCCGAATGCTGTTGCATAGCGAGAAATACGAAAATAAATTATTTTATTTCGAGTACGATCATGCTAGCAGGATATTTATACAGAATGCCAAGAAAAGTTTTTTATATATGGAAGGCAGAAATAACCAGACGTAGCGAAGAGTAGAATAATTCCAGGAATATAGTAAGACACTACACGTAATTATCCTTCTAAAAAGTAACTAATGCCCACCGTGACAAAGAGTGACGAAAAGTATGAAAAATAAGCATATTCTTGACTTAGAAAATGGGCCAATCAATGTATAATTTTTTGTACGAGTACTTATAAAAGTAATACTCCTGCTGGATGGTTATGCTCAGATTTAATCTTACAAAAACGTCTGAACAAATGTAATCGGTTATTTATCTATCAATAGTCGATAAATTGTATTCAAACCTATTTGCAAGTTAAACTGCGAGATAAAAATCGAGTGTTTTATCTAAACCGTCAAAGGGCATAAGACCGTTCAGATACGACAGTTGTTACTTAGTTGTAATAATCGTAAAGAATAACTGTGTTTTATCTATTTTTTTGTGACATAATGGTTACATGATACATTGTTGTATTAATATCCAACACATTTTTATTTTTATGGAAGGTTTACACTTGACACATCGTGTCCGATGGAAACTAGTGATAAGATGAGCGAACGAAGCGTTTAAGCGATATAAATGTTTATCAAAAGGCGGTCTGTGTCATCATAACGCGATCATGGAATTGGATCAAATACTGAAATACTGAGCGAAACAGCTTTTTACAGTGCATTGACGCCTTCTGAAAATACCTCAGGGTTATTATTAGGTACAATCGTTGTTGTCTTGTAACAAAAAAATCAGTATGTCCTATCAAGAATCAAGACTTTGATATTTGAATGTGTCAAAGAAACGGTCGGCCACGCGCCACGAGTCATTTACTGAAATTATAGTATCATACTATAATTTCAGTAAAATTTCCAAAGAGTCATAAAGTAAATAGCTTCCAATCAGTACCGTGCTGGTATCAGGAGTTTTATGGCCTACACTAAGGTGCGCCGCCACAGGCCCTGCGTCATGTGGATTTGATGGAATATCAATGAAACAAACTTAAATTTTAGTCAATTATTTCAATATTGCGTGGCGGTTCCACGAAGACACGATTTTGACGCGATCGCCCTGCAGATCTAGTCATGTCTCCCAATACCATCGTTGTGAGGCGTTGTGCGCAGCATACGTTGGAGGAATGTACTGCCTGGAACATCGAGCGGCTCGCTTTAACTGACCGTATTGGTACTGATTTCAGCTTGCCAGCTGTAGTATCGGCTACGCTGGTGACAGGCATACAGGTGAAGAGGCATGGAGATAAACATCAGCCTTTTGCGAGGTTGTTATGACGAAGGAGGCTGCGGAGAGGGATCGAGAGAGATCTGATACCTCTCGCAAGCGCTTTAAAAGCCTGAGATCTTGGGGCTGACCTTGAGTTATGGGAGGCGAGCTCAACGGGCGTTTCGCAAGGGAGCCTCCGGTGCGTTCGTTCGTATGAGGGTTCCAACATGAGTCTGAGGGTGTCCGCCGGGTTTAAAATTTTTACAGATTGGATAACTCAATGGAGATTTCCCCCCCCGTAATAAAAGAAAAGGTTTAGTCTTCTCGAATCTCGATCTCATATAGAAATAATCTAGAACTCGTCGACGCTCAGGTGACTGCTGCGGTGGACTTACGGCTTTCTGTGACAAGTTAGCTTTATTCCGATTTCCAAAGTTATGTAAAACACATAAATTTCGCCGTAGGCGCCTTCAGAAAACGTAATTTCTCAGGCCGTGACAGGCAACAAAACGATAAACGTTTTTTCATCACTCATACACGGAAAGTAGGTCTGGAGTTGGCTGAGAAGCGGGTTGAAAGTAATACTTTGCAGCCCTAGGGAGAATCGTTTTCAACTGACAGCTGTCAAATAATTAAAAAAATTGGTTGCCTGTAAAGTCGGTTTACTGACGATAGTTGAACGTGACAACGTCTTCTTTGTCGCTCGTTCCGCGCTCGCGAGGTAACGCCGGTAACGCCGCATGAGCGAGGTAACGCCGGATGAGTCATGTTTTTTCGTGCGTGCAACCGGCTCTATCGATTTATAAGACGTTGTCACGTCAAAAAACTAGTCACATTTTGACGTGACAACGTCTTATAATTCGACAGAGCCGGTTGCACGCACGAAAAAACATGACTCATCCGGCGTTACCTCGCTCATGCGGCGTTACCGGCGTTACCTCGCGAGCGCGGAACGAGCGACAAAGAAGACGTTGTCACGTTCAACTATCGTCAGTAAGCCGACTTTACAGGCAACCAATTTTTTTATTGGAGTTTAAATGAAACACGACATACCGAGTGCATCCATAGACAAGAAGAAAGATAGACTTTATTCATAAAGTAAAGACAACTGATTCATAGACATTCATAGACAATCATAGACAATACTTGACTATTAAAAAGCTAAATGCATAGGCCGCCGGCTAGGCCAAAGAAAAAAAAAAGGCGGGAAAGTGGCAAGCGGCAATCCGGTCTTCATTTGTTTTTCGAGTTGTAGAGTTTTGTTTAGGCTTCTGTTTAACAGTGATTTTTATTGACACAATTATTCAATTTTCTTTAGCTAATTTCTATTTTTATTTTGACTTTCCTTATATTCGTAATGAAAAGCACAGTGTTTACCTCGGGATAAAGACTTATTTAGTCCCTCGAACTATAGGCGCCCTCGCTACGCTCGGGCGCCAAACCCCGTCTCGGGACTAAATAAGTTACTTTCATCCCTAGGGTAACAATGTACTATTCCGTTCTAACTGTTGGAGACTTTTACCAGTTTACGGGTAGGACGTTTATTTCACCCAACAAAAGGTAATGTCGAGAGATGGGACTTGGCTTTTAAAAGCAATACGCTCTTATCGATATGAATCGTTTGCGCTACGAAACTGGGAAATAAAATATTAAAATGGATGGTGAAATGGGGAATAAACACTGGGCGACAATACAAGAGCCAATTAAGTGTGATGCCGGGAGCTAAATGTAGAAAGTAAATGCCGTTTTATCTTCCATCGTTTCTTTGCTTAATGATTTCTGCGAAATTGCCGCTACGTAATTAGGACCCGGTCTCCGTAAACGACTAACTTGCCTAAATCATTTGGCCGATTAAAAGATCTAGTAAGAATATACATTTTCCCACAGAATAAGTACATAATAAAATACTCGTATAACCAATTTAGTTAAGACTATATTCTCAAAAGTATAAATAGAGCTTATTTGTAAAACTGTTTTCAAAACGCAAATCTTCTGTGTACCTAACAATTTAACTATAATACGTAAATTCATATCAATACAATATGTCGAAAAACACGCGATTCTATAGTTCGGTATCAAGCCCGGAAAAGTTTACCATTGGCTTTCGCGTACCGGTTTCGCACACAGTGATGTGAAAGAAATAAAATAAAAAATTAACATTGAAAAATTAACTTTACGTCTTTGGTTCAGAGTGTAAAATTGAATGTATTTCAAGTTTCAACATAGGACAACAACAACAACATCTAAGGTCTTTCAACTTTATGACGGAAAGAAAATTTTATTTCATGATTGTCGACCGTGTTGCGTTTTGAACTACATTCATTTTTACGCTCTTTGTCAGTAATCGTAAAATTAATTTTTCAGTGTTCGCAAAAATGTTTTAATTTCAATATCGTCTGCTTATATACGTAAATGCCTTATCATTTTAATATTTCACTTCACGAAATGTAGCCGACGCGTTACGTGGATAGCCCGCCTCTATCAAGTGGATATCACCTACAGTCACGAAACATGCATGATACTGTTGAACTCTTATTTCATCGTTACATGAATATAATACAATTTCTGTAGCTCTCAGTTCTGCCCGCGCGAATTTTCGTTTTTTCACAAACGTGGCTTTTTCCGGGAAGAAAATAAGGATATAAGTTCCGGGATGGTAAAATGAGAAATAATAGTTGTGCAAATAGCTATACCAACATAAGCTAAGCCCAACAGTAAAAATACTCGTATAATATAATATATTGCCAAATAATAATCGGCCAAGTGAGAGTCGGACTCGCGCGCGAACAGTTCCGTACCATTATCTAATTATTCTAATACAACACAAGGAGATGAACATGCAGTCGCAAGGCTCAATTATATCCTACTACTACTACTACTACTACTACTATACAAGTAGAGTAATATTGGGTGCTCTGGATTATCAACCAAACACGAGCAACAAATTAAGTTTGTTGTATGGGAGCCCCTTTTAATCTTTATTTTACACTATTATTTTGTATTTATTGTTATACAGCAGCAACGGAAATTACATCATCTGTGCAAATTTCAAGTGTGTGACGATCACGGTTCAATAGATACAGCCTGATGACAGACGGACGGACGAAGTCTTAGTAATATAGGGTTCTGTTTATAAAACACTACCTTTGGCTACGGAACCCTAAAAAGCGCCAAAAATAGGGCTGGAAATATCATGCCAACACCCTGACCGTAATAAATCCTGGGGAAACAATTGCTAGCGGTCATAAAACTCTACGCTTGTTATCTCGGCTAGGACAGCGATATTAACAACATGGAAACTGGTGGAGATTTGACGCTGCAGTGTTTAGCAAAAGGGATTCGATTTCCGTGTCCGATATCTGATTCCGTATCCGATATCGAGGTACAAAATTGTACTAGGCTTCCATGCATTGTGACTGCAAAAGTGGAATAAATAAAAAGCTGGTTGTCAAGCTTTACTTCTAAGAAAAACACCTATTTGTGCGCTGCGCTCCTGTGTACTTTATATACGAGGAATGAGTAAGCAAAACATGATATAATAAAATAATGTATAATAAATAAGTAAAAACCCTTTAACGGTTTACCTTATATTATGTCTTCGAGAAAACCGACAAGAAAATCCAATAATCGTATGTACTTAGTAAGATTATTGCAGGATGTTCCAATATTTTTTGTTTATTTCAGTGGGTGAACATCCTTTATTGAATTTTCACTTCAGTTCTAGGGACAGCATTTTTTCGAAAGCAATATCCCTCCTTGTAGCTTGTAAAAGAAATACCGCATTCGTATCCATTCAAACAAATATATGAAAACAAGGAGCCTCAATTTTAAATGCAGTCTCCGATCGGTAACTGCGAAATTGCCCATTTCGCTAAGCTGTTTGAATTATATTTCGTCAAAATGTTGTGTGATAGAAAGCGAGGAGATGCAGAAAGCGAGAGAAAACAATTCCAGAGCGAAACTACAAAGCTATTCGCAATAAAACCAATACCAATCATTGTTTTAGATAGCAAAATGTTCTATTCTACCTAAATCAACCATACAATTTCGAGTATTCCGCCGTTTACAGAAAAAGCTCTGCGACCCGATCTTCTGTTATCCGCAAGTATTAGCAAAAACGGAATTAAAGTCATATTTGGATAGGAAAATTATTGATATTCGTACTACAGGAACTGTTATGAAAATGTCAAATTAACGTAGTTGTTACGGTACGTACGACAACCATCCGATTTTAGTAACCATATAATATTCCTAGCTTTCGGACCAACAAATACAAGAAGCATTTGGCTAATTCGGCAACCATAAGTACTGTAATTTGGTTAAGTCTAGTTTGCTGATAATATCGAAACCCTCATCTTTTACGCTGAACGAAAACTATTCGGAGGCAATACCTATATTGGTTTCGCTTTAGTTAAAAGGAAAGCCTTACAAGTAAACTTTTACTTACCTTAGTGGCACTTTTAGGGGGTTCAAGCAATTAGGTACACTTAGCGAGTATTCGCTTTCATAAGGTTAATTTTCTCTTCATGCAGAGTCTAAGTAGGCACCACCGCGATGTCAGTTATTCTACCATGAATTAGTTATTATTGGAACGTGTCTATTAGAATCTCCCTATAGACTAGAAATAACCTTGCAATGAAATTTATTCATGCCTACAAGATTTTTTTGTAATAGTTATACAATCAAAAATAAATTCTCGGAACGTTATGTATGGAGTTGGGGATTTTTTTCCTTCTGTAAACATTTGGTAAGGATCGGAGAAGGAATCTGGCTTTAGCTGCGACAAAGCTTCGGTTGAGAGCATTGAGTACAAATATTTGGCTCTGTTAATGAGTATTTGCTCAGTTCGGTAGGTACCTAGTTGGTTTTGAGTACGTTTGACTCTGTGCCGTTTTTCGATATCCAGCGATGGACTTCATAAAACTGAGGACGCAAACGAATGAGGTTTATCGTGTAACCAGTAAATTATTTACATCGTTGCCTTTTTAAAAAATTGTATTAACTTTTGTAAGGTCTTTTGTATGACTTCATTTCTTAAAAAGTTCTACATCGCATTCATTTGTTTTAGATACATCGTTACCTCCACGGTTCAGATAAGTAAGTTTATGTTATCTCCATCTTAATATATATAAATCTCGTGTCACAATGTTTGTCCGCGATGGACTCCTAAACTACTGAACCGATTTAGTTCAAACTTCGTGAATATCTGTCATTTGGTCCAACTTAAAAGATAGAATAGTTTTTATCCCACGTGGACGACTAGCTGGTAAATAATAATTTTATCTCAACTTCTAATGTACATGTGTGTGTTACGAGATACACGCGTAATTTGTTTTCGTTTATTTAAAAAAATGTAATAGTTTTTAATACCTATTTTATTTAACTAATAAAGTCTGATCAGCACCAATACTAAAATATAGATAGGTATAGGTTTGACCACTATATGTACCGATCACATAATTGAGAGGCAGCGGTGGAATCCACTCTGCGAACTTCCCCCAAATTCTCAAAGCGTTGGTGTTAATAAAATCTAAACCTATATTTATCTACTAGGTTTAATTCCGGTTTTTCACAAAACCAGTCAAGGTCATGAATTTCTCGTTGTTTTTTCCCACTTCCTTCACCAATCTTTGCTGTTTATTTCTTCTTTCAAAGAAAACTTCCTTGAAAGTAAGAAAGCTAGAGAAATCTACCTATATTTTGCGGGAATCGTGAATTTTTTATCCCGGTTAAAAGTAAGCTATCTACGTTCCGATTTTCTGCCGAATCGGTTCATTAGTTGTTGAGTGATAGAGTAACATCCAAATTCACAAACTTTCACATTTATTATATTAATAATGATTACATTAAAAAAAACCTTTGATATTCACGAATTTTCATCAATTCACATGCCGATCTTATTTTCTCAACCGACGAAACGCCTTGAACTTGAACGAGAAATTACTGCAGTATAAATAGCTTCTCATAAGATAATGTGTGATTCATATACAAATATGCGACGGATGTGCCGGGTTACATGCCGTCGCGAACTTTCTATCACGCATTTTGCGAGCGCTCTATCGTTGTTAGAATTTCATAGGAGTAAATGGGATTCGGGAGGTCTTTCAACTTGTAAAAAAACATCACCACAACGCTTCTCAAAATATACCAGGATTGCAGATTAGAGAGGTATTTGAAAACGAGAAATTCCAAAGGGATGTGTATCCCTCTCTCATTGGAAAGAGGGATTTAAAAATGACAATCACCTTTGTCATTGGTCATCGATGTTAAAGACGACATAAAAAGAGGGATGGTCTTTAACTACGGACACGTCTATCATTGCAAATACGGATTTAAAGACGAAACCAGTCGATTAAATATTTTGACTCTGTCTTTATATTGCTGACAGTGTGCTTTTTCGATTGATGTAGATCCGGGATAGTAAGTATTTTAAGAGTACCTTTCTACAGGAACAAATAATTTTCTATTCATAATTCAATATAGCCTTACGTTACGATTTGGATCCTAGAGAGGATTATGATAATTTGAATAAACCTATTGGGCCAGGAATGTGGACTGGGTAATGCGACTTCCATACGAAAAAAGTTTACTTTTATGTGAATGGTGATTTTTTTTGGACCCTTATCTCTTCGACTTTATTGTATTTCATGTAGTGTGAACAGGTTAGTACTTAAGTAAGAATGAAGGCAATATTTTTTCATGTAAGCGTGTTAAAAAGTATAACGCTTTTAGCATTATTCATGGATGCCTTCAAGAGAAGAGTGAATAGGCATTTTCTAGGCAAGCGCGCTCCATCCTAGACCTCATCATTTCTGTTCATCAGACTTGATTGTAGTCAAGCGCAAGCCTATCAATAATAAAAAAAAAAATCTTGAAATGTAAATACTACTCAAAAATTGACACTGAAAGAACTACTCTTTTAAAATAAGAAGTAATAATATCTTTGGCAGTAAGAATAAGAGGATTCTGGTAAAAGCGGTAGGTACCTACGAAGCATGTAACGTGTGCTACTCGGTAGCTTAGTTCCTTAGTACTTATTTGCTTATTTATTCTTGGATATTCCGTATTTATAGTGTTCTTTATCAATTTGGTAAAAAATAAAAATGGAACCCTTAATGGTGAGACTTTCTCCGACCGTCCTTCTGTCACACTCGATTATTTCAGAAACTATTGTTATCGACTGGAATTTTTGAATAGTTATAGGTGAGAGTGACCCAACGTCATTGCAATCTTGCTATTTCAAAATGAGGTAAGAACATTGAGTGGCGTATCAAATAAAATCCTATCGTAGGGGTTCACTTATAAAATAAAATTAACTCTCTAACTACTATAGTTTCGTACTTGTACATTATAGTTTAATGAACAAAAATGATTTTAAAAAGTTTCATTTCTTTCGTAGTATAGAACCCTCGGTGCGCGAGTTTGACTCGCACTTGGCCTGTTTTTGTTTTTATTAACAACTTTTTGTATTGAATGCCACGTAGAAGTGGGTTCTATCATAATATGATATTGAATGGAATTCTCGGAACGTCAGCAAAGATCACGCGATCTTACGAGCGGTGCGGAAACGTTCATTTCCGCGCCGGCTATTATGGCTCCGACTGCGAATAATATATTATGCGCCATTTATTTGTGAAACACGTTCAGAGATATCTAAACGCATAGAAGCTACGAATATACCTATCATAAATCATGATATCTATTATTTGAAAAAGACCTAACAGCCAACAGACCTAGGAATAAACAAGTGACGGATTCAGGTTAAGAAACCGTAAAGCTAAATAGTGGGAGCTGAATGGGGGGGAGGGGGGCTGAAGGAACCCTACCAGGAGTCACTGATGATCCCTTTATATAATAGAAATGGAATAGTCACTTTGAATCAAAACTTATTGAACACCGATATAAAAATTAAAATCAAGGAATTAAATGTAGGGAAACAATTGTCTATATACCTATATCAGTTTTTACCCCCCCATTTTCCCGACATTTACGTTTTTATATTTTTAATAATCCACGATTGATGTAATGCCGCTGCTGAAAGAAATACAATCCCGGTATATTTTCAGAAGCGTCTTGGTGATTTTCAAATCCCTCTTTAGAATGAGAAAGGGATGTCTGTCGTTTTCAAATTCCTCTTTTCAACGAGAAAGGGATAGATGTCTTCAAGCCTCTTTCCCATAAGAGATATTATGACTGTCGTATTTAAATCCCTCTTTCCAGAGAGGGATGTATGTCGTCTTGAAATAGGTCCCTCTTATCAATGAGAGAGGTCTGTATAGATATTTCAATTCACGAAAACGCGCCCGACACTGTCAAAACCGCTTATGTTGTACATTCAATTCGTGTGGAGTTTGACAGATTGGAGCGAGTCATTGTGGATTGCTGATGAAAAATTCAAGTAAATCTGATGGAAAACTCCGAGTAAATTTTATACAGGTAAATAGCCCTTGGTGTAAAACAAATTCAACTGTTGGCAAGTCAGCTGAATTCCTAGATAGCCGGCCGTCACAGTGGTTTTATTTAGCCGCCGACAATGTCACTGCTACCCGTTATCAGCTGTTACGCACGTGATATCGTGTAAATTATGCTCTGCGAAAGCTATTATCTTTCGCGTTTAACGATTTTACTAATTCAATGATATCATCAACTATTTTTATTGTTTCGAAAAAAAACGGAAAAATAGAGGAAAGTGTCCAACTTTCCGTAGTTAGGTTCAAAAATTGTACCTTCTCATTGAAGTACTAGTAAGTCTTACCAGGCCAGATTCGCAGATTCTGATCAGATTTTAAATAAGCAACTAAGCAAATGCCTTAAAATCCACCCTTGTGTTCTTCAACTTCAAGAGTTTGTTTGTTTGTTTGAACGTGCTAATCTCATGAACTACTGGTGCGGATTGTAAAATTTATTTCGGTATTGAATAGTCCATTTATCGATGAAGGCTAGGTATATAACATACCATGCTATGGGCAATATGCTCAATGAAAAATGTCACAAAAACGGGAAAAGTTGTTCCTTTTGTAGAGCTTCCGTTGCGTGCGCTGCACGGTTCAAGTTACGCAAAAAGCATGATTATTGTTCTCCTTTAAAAGTTCTACTAAAAACTCTGCAACACCACATGTCTAACGCAAAAAGCATGATTATTGTTCTCCTTTAAAAGTTCTACTAAAAACTCTGCAACACCACATGTCTAACGCAAAAAGCATGATAATTGTTCTCCTTTAAAAGTTCTACTAAAAACTCTGCAACACCACATGTCTAACGCAAAAAGCATGATTATTGTTCTCCTTTAAAAGTTCTACTAAAAACTCTGCAACACCACATGTCTAACGCAAAAAGCATGATTATTGTTCTCCTTTAAAAGTTCTACTAAAAACTCTGCAACACCACATGTCTAACGCAAAAAGCATGATTATTGTTCTCCTTTAAAAGTTCTACTAAAAACTCTGCAACACCACATGTCTAACGCAAAAAGCATGATTATTGTTCTCCTTTAAAAGTTCTACTAAAAACTCTGCAACACCACATGTCTAACGCAAAAAGCATGATTATTGTTCTCCTTTAAAAGTTCTACTAAAAACTCTGCAACACCACATGTCTAACGCAAAAAGCATGATTATTGTTCTCCTTTAAAAGTTCTACTAAAAACTCTGCAACACCACATGTCTAACGCAAAAAGCATGATTATTGTTCTCCTTTAAAAGTTCTACTAAAAACTCTGCAACACCACATGTCTAACGCAAAAAGCATGATTATTGTTCTCCTTTAAAAGTTCTACTAAAAACTCTGCAACACCACATGTCTAACGCAAAAAGCATGATTATTGTTCTCCTTTAAAAGTTCTACTAAAAACTCTGCAACACCACATGTCTAACGCAAAAAGCATGATTATTGTTCTCCTTTAAAAGTTCTACTAAAAACTCTGCAACACCACATGTCTAACGCAAAAAGCATGATTATTGTTCTCCTTTAAAAGTTCTACTAAAAACTCTGCAACACCACATGTCTAACGCAAAAAGCATGATTATTGTTCTCCTTTAAAAGTTCTACTAAAAACTCTGCAACACCACATGTCTAACGCAAAAAGCATGATTATTGTTCTCCTTTAAAAGTTCTACTAAAAACTCTGCAACACCACATGTCTAACGCAAAAAGCATGATTATTGTTCTCCTTTAAAAGTTCTACTAAAAACTCTGCAACACCACATGTCTAACGCAAAAAGCATGATTATTGTTCTCCTTTAAAAGTTCTACTAAAAACTCTGCAACACCACATGTCTAACGCAAAAAGCATGATTATTGTTCTCCTTTAAAAGTTCTACTAAAAACTCTGCAACACCACATGTCTATCTTTGAAGGTTAACTTATTATAACGGGATATGTCAGACCCGGTTTCCACCAAAGCGGAGCGGAGCGGAGCTGTGTTTGAGAAACCAGTCAGATTTCGTCATTTTTACATCTCCGAAAATGAGGGGAGAGCAGATGTCGAATTGTCGACTTCTGATTGGTTACTCAAACACAGCTCCGCTTTGGTGGAAACCGGGCCTACAACTGAAATTTTACAACAATAATTGACAAACTAGAAACTATAAATGAATAAACTTGAGGAACATTATAAACTTTTTAAATCGAAATACGGGAAAATTTATCACGTGTTTCCATTTCCACTGTTCCACAAATAGACATGACATAACATAACATGGTGTATCTTCATTCAATCAACCCAGCTGTTAGTGAACAGCCTCGGCCGTGACCTGCACGTCAAATGGATCAATAAATAACTATGGAATATTTATGAACTGTTTTTTGTCCCGAAACTTCGCTTGATGTCGACGACAACGCCGACGCATAACGGGAGTATTATGCCTCGGCTTAATTCGGGTAAAAATGAAGTGGGTAGAGACTTGTAGGTGGTTGGAGTTAGTCTGGGAAGATACCTCGGGGAAAATGATTCATTATATACCACCCCTGCAAATTTACAGGGCTATGGTTCGGTTACGGAACCTTCAATGCGCGAATTGACTTGTCTAAATTATTATTATTATACATCTTTATCAATAAAAGAATATTGTTGATTAAATGTCCAACAACCACACATAAGTATAACCTACATAATGTATGGCCATCAGAAATCTTGCCAAATTTCATCCATTCAGATATGCGTATGCCAATTTTTTGAAGAATCTATACCTACATTGTTATTTGTTTCTATGCTCCTATAATGTAACTAAGAGGGCGCTCTATGTTGAACGTTTACGGTATAACAGGAATGTCTGTGCCTAGACCTTCAGATATTACGACTCAGATCTATATCAGTTAACAAACAAGATCCAATTCTGGGACAACAGCCTATGATAGACCTAAGCCTATTATAGGTTCTTGCTCCAGAATCGGATTAGGCTTACCTAAACGTGCCACGTCTAAAACATTATATACAAGTGGAAAATTAAAAAATTTTAAAACACCCACGACTTTTGCAGACTTGTAATTGAAAAAGGATTAAATAATTTTTTTGAAACTCCCCGACTAAAGGAAAGTAAGAACTAAGAACCTATCAGTATAATTACAAATCCAAGAAAATCCGTCGGAGCTGCTGTGTTTTGCCTATGACGGTGTTGATGGTGCTGTTTACCAGTTGATGACTAATTCAATTTCTTCATACTTCTCATATACCGGCAGTTTATCAATACTTACTAATTACATTAAATAGCAATGGCAGCTCCGACGGATTTTCTTGGATTTGTAATTATACTGATAGGTTCTTAGTTCTTACTTTCCTTTAGTCGGGGAGTTTCAAAAAAATTATTTAATCCTTTTTCAATTACAAGTCTGCAAAAGTCGTGGGTGTTTTAAAATTTTTTAATTTTCCACTTGTTTTATAGTTTTTCGATTAATATATTAATGTAATTTAAATTATATTATTATTAAAAAATTAAAATTAATCTTCAAACTAGCCATTAGCTCCTCTAGCAACGTTTGAAGGCATCATCCCTTCCAAGTCATAAAGAGACGTTTATTGTGGCGCCCCCTGCTGTTCAATCACAAGAACAATTATCTACGAACCATTGCCAATGACTCACTAATACTTTATACAAAACTGTATCCAAATCGGTTCAGTCGTTTTAGTAATAATTGGGAACATTCGTTTGCACTGTAAATGTTTTTTATGGCGCCCCCTGGTGATCGATGTTCGTAACAACTATCTAAGAACCATCGCCAATGAATACCAAACATTATATAGAAAACTGCATCTAAATCGGTCAAGCCGTTTTTGAAATAAATGGGAACATTCGTTTGCAATATAAATGTATTTTATGGCGCCCCCTGGTGATCGATGTTCGTAACAACTATCTAAGAACCATTGCCGCTGAACACCAAACATTATACAGGAAACCGCATCTAAATCGGTCAAGCCGTTTTTGAAATAAATGGGAACATTGATGTGCACACACAAACAAACAAACCAACAAACAAACACACAAAAATATTTTTCCATTATTGGTTTTTGTGAACAATTTAACATACAAACAAACATAACATCTCAATAATAAAGTAATGTACAAACGGTCTCTCACCCTAAACGCATATACCCGTACTCCGTTCCGTCGTGGGTAAAAAGACAATAATAAGCGAACTAATAACGAACAAGAAACTGCGAATGTCGCATTGAGTAGATAAAGATTACCTACTGATATATCAGAACTGATCTTAATATTGTATACAGTCTACAGAGAGAGTAATACATCGGATCATGTGTATTTATTATAAACAAATAGGATTAGACTTTATTTATTTAGCACAGAAAATTACAACTAGACACAAATTTATGAAAACAAACTTCGAGGAGTCCGTAGTCCTCCGTTAATCTTCACCAGATGGCTTTATTTGGACGCAATGGATTTTGGCGTCAAACGAAAAAACACCAAAATTGATCAAGAATGAATACACCAAGTCATGGACGAAAACTGATGTCATAATAGTTTTAACAAAGCGGTGAATTTACTTATTACAGGATGAAGAATTAATCAGAACACAGAAGCTGATAAAAAAAAATTACAATCTCGTAGAAACACGTTTTTGATTATTACGCGTAGTGGTAATATTAAGCGGGACAGATAATAAAAAAATAACATCACATTAGGGTCCACGGTCTCGCAAACAATTCAGGATCCCAGGCTCCTGCGAGAGCGGTATTAAATAAAATAAAATGCTTACGAGAGCCGAAAAGATAAATTTTGATCAAAGTTGTGTCCCGACTCCCGACAAATGTAATTGTTTCAAGACCCGGGTAAAAGGGAATTAGGTACGACAAGTAGAAGCAAAATGAGTTGGATAGAACTTTGGTGCTATTCTGGGGACGGATGTGTTAAACTGCAGGAATATTATGTAATATCTACTTATTGATTTTTGAAGATAATAAACCCCGACAGATTTTAGGATAATAACTCATAATTTTGAATTGAAAAAGGTATCTTCTCACTTAAATTCCCTCTTAAAATATTTTTTTACGTACACAGTGAAATGAGAAAGATTGAAAAATGCATAATGAAATATCTTGACCAATGCAGTGTGTAAATAAATGAATGTATCTTTTACCGTTCTCGATAGAGAAATACGAAAGTGAAATTTTAAGAATCTAAGCCCGAGAATTTTATTTATTCTAAACACATACTACTTTCATCCGAGCTTATCATGTATGCGTCAATGTTCACCCACCTATAAAGCTTCCTCTGGTGTACTATTACCTACACTCTACAGGATTTACAGGTTACGAGGACGCGTGCAATGCGTGCGCTGAATATTAAAGATGGAGTAGAGACGTCAGCTCTCTATGTGTGTTCTATCGGTTGTTCAATGGGGAGTGCTCTGAAGAGCTGTTTGAAGTGCTTGCTCCTTCCACTTTCTCTATGCATAGACTCCGGCGTAGAAACTTGTTCCATCCATTCCACCTGGATGGCTGGCAATCCACGACCACCCGGTATGCCAGATCTTTTTTTCCACGCACATGCAAACTATGGAACCAGCTACCAGTAACAGTGTTCTCTCAAAATTATAACATGGGGTTATTCAAGGGGGCGGATAAACAAATCCAATGCATTTGCAATTCCTCTGGTGCTGCAGCAAATCTCCATGGGCGGCGATGATCGCTTTCCATCAGGTGACCCGCCCCGCTCGTTTGCTCGCGTTACTTAAAAAATGGAGCTACAGGTACGTATGCGGAATCAACTAAAAATATTATATATTTCAGCCCGATCCATCCAGTGGTTTGAGGTCTGCGCTGATAGATTAGTCAATCACCTTTCACTATTATGCATACAGTTTGGTTCCTTCTGTACATTACAAGGAAAATTATATTCGGTGCTTCTCCACTGCGAAGTTGATGGGTGTTGGAGATCACGAATCTTTGTCTAAACCACAACCAGATGGACAGCTGTTTGGAGAGGAGCATCAATAAAAAATGTCGCAGAAACCGTGGGTAACAGCTAGTGTAATAATATTACGCGGTTAAATAATGCAACGTTGAAGTTTAAAGCAATCATACTGAGAGCATGGCTTGTGGCCAAGTGCAAAAACGTATGTCGATTTCGAAAATAAAATATATTGTACTGTTGCGTTCAAGTGTGGTGCCGTAGAGTTATGCGACTGGATGCAATGCCAGGGAATAGAAGAATTAAAGACAAGTGATTCGCAAGCGTGGGTTTAGCACGGGTCGCCTTATTATTGTTGATAACAAAGGCGACAAAAATAACAAATCAAAGTACCTACTCGTTATTACGTAAGTTTTATTATTTTCATGTACACGTGGTGTTTATAGTTTTTTTTAACTATATTTTTGGCTAGCGCTTGCTGTTACCACACTTGATGTAAATTTACGATACAGTCTCTAAGGCGCTTGCATAGGATATTCCCACAGTTAAAAGATATATTCCTACTCACTCTTGATTTAAAGGCTCCCAAGTTGTAGGAGGAAGACGAGAGTATTTTGCGGTCCGGAATGATAAATCAAACCAGCTTCGTACGTGTCTTTACTAGTTACTTCAACTATGAAGGCGTCTAATTCTTTACGATGCCTTGTTCTTGTATAGTAAAAGGCAGCAGGGTAACCAAAGATAAGAACTAAGAATAAAATTAAGAATGGGGGTGAAGTTGTAGATACTTTCGTTTTAAAACCTCCTGATACTTTACTATATGTATATCAAATATCAATCCTTCTAAAATACTTCAACATCATAATAGCAAATCACAATAAAACGATATCAGTTATGATATGTTGTATATTTATCTAGGTTTCATAATGATACCGTTATAAACTGTAGAAATAATACACTCGTGTTGATTAGATGCCATTAATTGATAGGAATTACAGCAGCTATTGACGCCATTAGATAAACAAATTCTGATGCGTTACTGTTATATAAGGGCGCCAAGTCGTCAACTCATACAACCAATACGTCTTTCGTTGAGTTCCTGAGATACTAGAGAGTTTCAAAGTATAAATAAACATTTTGTTCAGTACGCATGCTGCCATCTGTTGAATCAACGTGGTACTATTAGGTGCGGATATTAGCGGCTTCCACAGACAACGGCGATTGTTATAAGACTGTTCGCCAAGATGGCGCTGTAAGCGTTTTACTATAAAAACAGCATTTCTGAAATGTTTCAGAAAGCGATACGTTAAAAGTATGATTTTTCGATACATAAGAAAATATAGACTATTTAAAATGGTTGTTTAATTTAATTTTTAAAACTAAATTTTATTTACTTAGTCGAAACGATTGCGCAAAAGTTTTAGAGGCTTTTTTTGATGATTGTAGCTATATAGCTATAGATAGCTATTTTAGAAGAAAATCAACGATTCCCTAGAATTTGACGTACTCTCTATCAATACGTACTAAATGTTTCTCGAAGAAAAGCCACATACAGCCTGAAATAATGAAATCATGAAAAAACTTACATGATTTGAACTGCTGCACCAAATTCGCGCTGTCCGCTGCGTGGAGGTAGTCGTAGAGGGAGCGACCAACCAACTCTTCCGAGTCGAAGCCCAGGCTCTGTGTTAAACTGCAACAAAAGAAAAGGACAATAATTATATGTTACAGTTTCAGAAAGCCTTCAAAGAAAACAAAAAATCAAAAAATCCGAATTCCGTCCTTTTTTTAAAGTTTTTAGTACTTAAATAAAAGGACGCATAATATACTGATTAGGCTCAATAATAAATTCAATGTTATAAATGAAATACCTTGAATACAAGGCCTGTTCAAAGACAATGAATTAACTTGACCTTGATAACTTGACGCGAAGCTAAGTTATGGAACAAACAAAGGGCATTTATGGAAAACATCTCCAATTTTTTTGGGAGTTCAGAATTAAGTACCCAAAAGTTCATTCATCGAATACACAAAATAAATACATAGGTACATGTACCCCTAATATAATTTAATACTTTGATATCTACTTTCGTTTAAAAAGTTTTTTAAGAATTCGTCATATTATCTGTTTTGAGTTTTTTAAATTCATCAAACAGAAATAGTTATTGTCAAAAGTAAGAACTTAGGATGAGCCCTAATGACTCCAAAGGTCATTCCCAAAGTGACCTAAAGTCCTTATGTTTAGGTTATGTTTACCGGTACCTTTGTAGTTAACCTTGAATGACCTATTGCGTTTAGAATCGCACCTTTCGCTACAATACAATATTATGATTTCACAACAATATTTATTTACAGATTTCCTACGAAGAATACATGAATTTCTTTGTTGAAATCAATTAAACTTACAGATTCAAAAACACCCGCCATATCCATCCCAGATACGCTCAAAAAGAACTTCAATCAATAACTCAAACAACACAAGCACTTTTCACCCACATTATATTCACAAAGGCACATACACTTTCCAAAATATCACCTCCAACTAAATCCAACACCCGTGCTTTGTCGCATACCGAGTACATGTAGCCAAGCTCAAGTACAAAACCGCGAAATCACATCATGTTTAACCTACAAAATACATTTGAAGGTGATATTTTTGTTGATATAACACCACCAAGTTGAGTATTGCGTTGCGAAGGTCGTCTCATGGGGAACACGGACGTTTTCTAAATTTTGCCAGGTAATACCAACGGTCCATTGTTGTTTAGCGCCATCTCGTAGCATCTCGGGGAACTGCGATTGTGACAGTAATGGTTTGTTTACGGTCGTAAAAATGGCAACAGGTAGGCCGTAAAAAAATCATGTGATTCCCTTTAGCTAATTCTATTCCAGCTAATACATAAATTCCCTCGTGTACATTTCAGAAATGGGATTGTGACTTTGTGGAAAGATGGCCAATCTTTCCTTTACGTGAAGATAGAAAGCTAGCTTGAAACGAAGTTAAAAATTAGAAGTGGGATTCTATTTCAAGAACTAAGAAGTATTCAAAAGTGTTTCCTTCTTTGAACTTAAAATACCAGCGGTGCTACACAAAGTAATAGTCGTTTAGCGTTGACGACAGTAGATAAAAATGTATGGACGAAACAAGTGACTGTAGAAAAAGCACGTGACCGTATAGAGGAAAACCCGCTTTTTTTGAAATTCGACTACGACAATTTGAACGCTCTTTGGCGTTCTCGCAGACCTTGTAAATAACTTTTAGCGTACTTCGCATGACAATTGACAGCCGACAGTGAACAACGCTAAGCATAAAGCAGATTCTACTTTCATTCGTTTTCATTCGGTCATGTGGTTTTTCTACAGTCACTTGTTTGGTCCATACATTTTTATCTATTGTCGTAAATGTCGCGTTTCTACTGTTACTTTGTCTAGCTCGCCAGGTAGGCCTTTGTACAAATAAATGTCCGTTATTCAGCTTATGTGACACTAATTGTCGATGAAGGTTTACTTTTGCCAGTAAACTTTAAAGAGTAAAGAAAAAAAACTTTATACTTAATTGCAATTAATTAATATTATTTGAGTGACCGAGCTTTGCTCGGTATTTTTTTTTTTTGGTTAATACAAAAGTTTTTAAAAATGAATCCTAGCTAGATCGATTAATCGCCTCCGAAATGCCCTGTATACAATTTTACTGTCGCAAGCCTACCATGTGTTATTAACTAACAAACTGCGAAAAACCCATTAAATTTGAATTTTGCGGGCAGACCTTTATTGTGACTTGTGAACCCTTAAAAATAGTATTACTTTCCGCCAATAGATGTCAGGGGGAGTCATTGTTTTTCGCAAATACGACGTTTTCTAAAACGCGAGAAGGCAGAACCAAAAATCCAGAATAAGGCACTACAAGGACTTACCTTTCATCTGTGTCCGTGAACTTCATATCCAAGCCGTGTTTGGTGATGAAGGTCATGCTGTACAGCGGGGTCTCGATGTTTGCGGGGTGAGGTATCGGTCTGCCCACAGCCACCAGCGCTCCGGTGTTGCTGCACTTCTTGACGTCAGTTTTGTCCTCGTCTGAGTCGGTGCTGTCTTGATCCTTTGTTTTCTCCTCGGTCGGGGTAAGCATGTGACCGGTCACGTGGATCACCTGTACATGAAAAGAATAATTATCATAGTTAAAGTGCGTTCAATCAACGAAGACGCGCCCCACTCCTTCACAATCACTTATGGTTCATGCGATTCGGAAGGAGTGGGGCGCATCTTCGATTTGATTCGATTTGATAAACGTCTGAGATATAAAAATGTGAATTTGAAATTATTTTTGTATTTACTTTGTGTTCAAGTTAAATTTCCATAAATTAAGAAAATCGTTATTATCATTAGTTGTCGTCATCGTTTTTAATCATCGTTACTTGCGTTGTATACTATGAATGCATAAATATAATACCTAGCCCAGAACACGTGTCGATACTACTTAAACTCAAAGTGACCTAGATAATATATTTGTAGCAAAAATAAACTATGCAAATTGATGAGTAAGTTGATAAATAACCATTTTAAAAAATACAGTTTTAATGACATTGTCAGCATTCATAAGGGCGTGAACACCGAACATGTTGTAAATACGTGATGCAACTGAAGTTAGAACAGCATAAAAAATTTAACTCTCTTTAAAGGACTCTTTTAGAAGCGAATTGACTCTAAATTAAGGCTAATTCGGAGACTGACTAGTTAGAAAGATCCAATCTGACTCGTTGATGCAGTCGGGTTTTATATTTCCTTAATTCCGTTCCAGATATTATCCCGAACAGATACGGTGGAGATTACACTCTTATCTTCTGTGTTACATATTATAAACGAGAAAGGTGACCGACTGATGTATGAAGGCACGACTCAAACCATTGGCCGGGCCGGGTCGTAACATGGTGTATAAGAATTTTTTAAAAATTCAACATCAATGAGGGTTAATGGGGTTCACGCGAGCGAGCAAACGGTCTCCGCAAGCGTCCTCTAGTGTATAATACAATAATGCGAGCGTGTTCGGAAAACCGTTTTATCGGATAACTAATACAGCCATAGTCCATACTTATTTATCCATGGTGAATTCATTTTGTCAAAAATTTCAATTTTCGTGTGTCGACCATTAGCCAACCCGTTTGTTAGGGGTTATGTTACGGTTTTTTTAAGGACGGCTGAGTACGACCGGACTCAGCTTGTGTTTCGTACCAACATAAGGCAGTATCTAATGCAGACCATGCATTCTATCTTTCACAAGCTACGTGAAGTATCAGAGGAGGTGAGAGAGGTAAAGGCCTCATGCAAGAAGAACTGTGGCGCTGTGTGCTGCTATAAATGCGGTGAACGAGGTCATCTGCAGCTGAATTGCCTACAGAAAGATTTAAAGAAAGTGGAGGATTGTTTGGAAGCTGCTGGCTTTTTTGGGTAGATAGGAAGCATGGTGTATTGGATGACCGGCATGCAAGTAAACGTTTCAGTCGGGATGAAGGGGTAGTGTTTCAGAAAAGCGGTCGTTCGGTTGATCTACGTTCGGATAATCAACGCTATACTGTAGTGTTATTTTTACGGTTTCGTACCTCAAAAAAACGGAACCCTTATAAGATCACTTTTTTGTCCGTCTGTTTGTCTGACACGACCTTTTATTTCAGTAACTATTAAAGATATCGACATGAAATTTTGAATAGTTGTAAGCAGTAATGATCCGACATCAATGGTATCATAAAAAATTAAAAAGCGTTCCGTACCCAAAGGGTAAAAACGGAACCCTATTACTAAGACTTTGCGGTCCGTACGTCCGTCTATCACCAGACTGTATCTCTTACACCGTGATACTATCACGAAACAGAGACACTTGAAATTTTCACAGATGATGTACTCGTATATCTGTGGCTTTATAACAAGAAATCCTAAACAAGTGGAAAATTAAAAAATTTTAAAACACCCACGACTTTTGCAGACTTGTAATTGAAAAAGGATTAAATAATTTTTTTGAAACTCCCCGACTAAAGGAAAGTAAGAACTAAGAACCTATCAGTATAATTACAAATCCAAGAAAATCCGCCGGAGCTGCTGTGTTTTGCCTAGTGTTGATGGTGCTGTTTACCAGTTGATGACTAATTCAATTTCTTTATACTTCTCATATACCGGCAGTTTATCAATACTTACTAATTACATTAATTGATATTGGAAACGAAAATAGCAATGGCAGCTCCGACGGATTTTCTTGGATTTGTAATTATACTGATAGGTTCTTAGTTCTTACTTTCCTTTAGTCGGGGAGTTTCAAAAAAATTATTTAATCCTTTTTCAATTACAAGTCTGCAAAAGTCGTGGGTTTTTTAAAATTTTTTAATTTTCCACTTGTTTTATAGTTTTTCGATTAATATATTAATGTAATTTAAATTATATTATTATTAAAAAATGAAAATTAATCTTCAAACTAGCCATTAGCTCCTCTAGCAGCGTTTGAAGGCATCATCCCTTCCAAGTCATAAAGAGACGTTTATTGTGGCGCCCCCTGCTGTTCAATCACAAGAACAATTATCTACGAACCATTGCCAATGACTCACTAATATTTTATACAAATTTGTATCCAAATCGGTTCAGTCGTTTTTGTAATAATTGAGAACATTCGTTTGCACTGTAAATGTTTTTTATGGCGCCCCCTGGTGATCGATGTTTGTAACAACTATCTAAGAACCATTGCCAATAAATACCAAACATTATACAGAAAACTGCATCTAAATCGGTCAAGCCGTTTTTGATATAAATGGGAACATTCGTTTGCAATATAAATGTATTTTATGGCGCCCCCTGGTGATCGATGTTCGTAACAACTATCTAAGAACCATTGCCGCTGAACACCAAACATTATACAGAAAACCGCATCTAAATCGGTCAAGCCGTTTTTGAAATAAATGGGAACATTGATGTGCACAAACAAACAAACAAACAAACAAAAATATTTTTGCATTATTGGTTTTTGTGAACAATTTAACATACAAACAAACATAAAATCTTTTTAATAGAGTAATGTACAAACGGTCTCTCACCCTAAACTCATATACCCGTACTCCGTTCCGTCGTGGGTAAAAATATCCATACAGCAAACAAAAGTGATTTTTTTGCTTTTTGCTTGTTATTGATTTTGGTGGGTTAGGTTAGGTTAGCCCTACTCGTCCGTGACCAATTATTTGTTATACATACTGAAATCATGCGGGTCAATCAACGTACCTTGTACGACGCCGATTTGAGATGCACATTCCTCCCTTTGCTGGTGATGGTGCACTTGAGGCGCAGGAGCAAGTCGCGTCTCCCTTCGCCGCTCGAGCGCAGCGAGTCGCGAATCTCGTCGTGGTCGCAGGGGTGGCTGAATTCGAACACGCTCTGCCCCATTATCTCCATCTGTAACATGCGTAAATGATCAATACTACTGTGTTTTTTAGGGTTCCGTACCAAAATGGTAAAAAGGAACCCTTATGGTGCGACTTTCTCCGTCTGTTTGTCCGTCTGTCTGTCCGTCACAGTCGATTATTTCAGTAACTACCGGAGCTATCGATATGAAATTTGGAACAGTTGTGTATATTAGTGGCCCAATGACACTGGAATAAAAAAAATGGAAATTATTTTTGTTCTTATTTAAAAAGGGGGGAAAATCGGAGGATTGAAATTTAAAAGTGAGATAACTGTACTGTGTGGGGTATCATATGAAAGGGTTTACTTTGTACATTCTAAAACCGATTTTTAATTATTTTTAGTCATGATAGTTTTTGATTTATCGGGGAAAACGTCTAAAAAAATACCGTTCCCCCCCCCTTATCTCCGGAGTTTACCAATCGAAAAATCTCAAATAATTATGGTCAATGGGAATTTACGTATATTTTACAGGAAAACTATAGCCAATGCTCTAACTAGCATAGTTTTTTTGATATTAACAATAAACCTCTACAAACAAAGTTAGTTTTGCGGTTCATTAACAAAGGTAATTATTACCGTTTTAACGTGGCTTTACCGAAATGCGTGGCTAAGATTTTAAATGAAAATCCCTCATACTTATAGGGTTAAACGCAAGTTCTTCTAAGTACTCGTCGTCAAATAAACATATTGGTTTTTGCCTGATTGTTTTGCTTCAGTACTTTTTGAGTGCGGAAACCTCGGTGCGCGAGTCCGACTCGCACTTGGCCGGTTTTTTTTTGTTGCAAACACGAGTAAGACCCAAAACCTTGCATTGCAATATGACACAACACACTGCACTACGCTTATCATCTTAAGACTTCCGTACATTGACTTAAAAAAAACGGAACTTTTATAAGATCACTTTGTTGTCCGTCTGTCTGTTTGTTACGACCCTTTATTTCAGTAACTATTAAAGATATCGACATAAAATTTGAATAATTGTAGATATTAATGGCCCTCGTCATTGCAATCAATTTTATTGGTACTGCCCACGTACCACCGTGATGTTAGTTCCAGTGTTGGCCACCGGACCAGAAAACTACTGACACTTCGGTGGCACCTACCCATACGAATTCGCTAAGAAGAGTCCTACGAACAGTGTTTTAGACTATAGTATACCAAGAGATACCAAGTATACTGAGCACAGTGAAAGTTTGTAGATACAAGAATTATTTTAAAGATAACATAAGCTAGAAGTTTTTTGGTGGTAGATTATTACTAGTGATATTAAATAAAAACTCGACGAGGGCGAAACCGCGGGAAAACCTAGTAATTAAAATTTTTGGGTCAAATGGAAAAGTTAGAGGAAAAATATTACTAATTCAGACGTACTTAATTAACTCGTTTATTTATTCAGCATCAGCCATTTAAATTAAGTGCTACTATTTAGCAAACAATCGAATAGTTTTAATTGTGCTTCGTAACAAATACCTCGATGTTTGTCAGGAAAATTGTTATACCAGTCAGCGATACTTTCACGAAAACATGATTTACGTAACAAACATGTAACATCTCAGTAATAATAAATATACACATTTTATTCAATCGGGGAGAAAATGGCATAATAATCAGGACACAGTATTTAGTTAAAAGAAAAGGTTGACTCCTTAATACGAGATTATGTTAAAGCCGATCGATGAAGAGATCCGCAAAAGAACCAAAGTTACCGCCAAACTGAAGTGGCCAATGGGCGGGACACATAATATCTCGTAGGACCGATGGACGTATGGGACTCAAGGTACTTGAATGGCGGCCACCAGGTGGACAGATGACATGAAGAAAGTCGCGGGAAGTCTGCAGTCGTGGTGTTTGGCAGTCATTTCAGGAGGCCTATGTCCAGCAGTGGACGTCTATTGGCTGAAACGACGGTGTAAAAGCCGAAATGCATGCGGGTGAAGCTGCGGGTAACAGCTAGTTAGGATATCGTTAGAATCGACAAAGCACGAATATTGTAATATCAACAACACTAGAGTCGTACATGTGTGATTAAAATTCAAAGGAAGTGTACGATCCTTTGAAGTAAGTGCTATTAAAAAGCGCCCTTTGATCCTTCCTGTTATGAATGTTTCAATATGATCGATTACTGACAGACGACGTAAGGCAACCTTGGAAAAGAAGATATTGAGTATTTCAAGAAAATCGTGGAAGTGTATTTGAGCATTACATGTACAATGATGGGTTAGTCAGGACATCTGTTTGTTTAAGTAGTGGTAGTTAATTTATTTTTTAAGAATATACCTACCACATTTTAACTGGTTTAATAAAGTTTTTATTTTGTCACTTATAATTAACAGAAGTGCTCTTAGGCTGCATTTTCACTTACTACCAAAGTAATAGCAGTTAATTGCAAACCTCAACACAATAAATAGTAGGCAAAGAATATAAAAAACCGGCCAAGTGCGAGTCGGACTCGCGCACCGAGGGTTCCGTACTCAAGAAGTACTGAAGCAAAACAATCAGGCATACTAATGTAGATGTAACACGCCCAAAACTGTAACGACAAAAGATGTAAAACGGTAATAATTACCTCTGTTAATGAACCGCAAAACTAACCTTGTTTGTAGAGGTTTATTGTTAATATCAAAAGAACTATGCTAGTTAGAGCATTGGCTATAGTTTTCCTGTAAAATATACGTAAATTCCTATTGACCATAATTATTAGAGATTTTTCGATTGGTAAACTCCGGAGATAAGGGGGGGGAACGGTATTTTTTTAGACATTTTCCCCGATAAATCAAAAACTATCATGACTAAAAATAATTAAAAATCGGTTTTAGAATGTACAAAGTAAACCCTTTCATATGATACCCCACACAGTACAGTTATCTCACTTTTAAATTTCAACCCTCCGATTTTCCCCCCATTTTAAATAAGAACAAAAATAATTTCCATTTTTTTTTTATTCCAGTGTCATTGGGCCACTAATATACAACTATTCCAAATTTCATATCGATAGCTCCGGTAGTTACTGAAATAATCGAGTGTGACGGACAGACAGACGGACAGACGGACAGACAGACGGACAGACAGACGGAGAAAGTCGCACCATAAGGGTTCCATTTTACCATTTTGGTACGGAACCCTAAAAAGTTGGCCTGCCAATTAATTTAATTTTTATCCAATGTTTTAATAATAATAACCCTTGGACTATAACGTCGTATTGTTAGTTACAGGCCCTAACACTAGTAGCTAGACCAGTCTTAGAACTAACCAAACAACAGATGTTGGTTTTCCCAAATCAATTGACGTAATGCATATTATTATAATGCAAACCATTGATCCGTTTTGAGAATAACAAATTCGAAGAACCATCGGCATAAGCAATAGATTAGTTATTATTTCAGAAGAAGCTTATTCATCGTAAAAAATATCCCACAGCTGGGTCAGGGTCTTTTCTCTCTCAATCACTATATCTTCTATCTTGTGAATCTTGACAAAAAATCCACGCGATGGAAAGCAATGATGAAATTACTTGGCTGATGCGTATATGCCTATACACACTACAGGCAACATAATATTTTTCTACTTCGTGCTATCCGCCTACATTAATTTTAAAGACACCTATAGCAGGTTTGCGTATAGTAAACACAGATTAAGTGTATACTATTAATGACTTATAGACAGATGAGATTGCGCATGACGACAATCATGCTTGATGGAAAGCTATGATGAGGTCTAGGTTTAAGAGTGCGCTTCGCTAGAAAATGCTCATTCACTCTCTTCTTGAAGGCACTTAGATTGTAATTTCATTCAATAACTTAGCAGTTAGTATCATAAACGTGAAAAAAAACGTTTCGTGCGAGTTTGTTAGGTATCAACCCCATATGAATGTCATATTACTTCATATTGATCTCAGCCAGAAATTATTTCATTCCCGGTGGAAAAACGGCCTATGGCGTACCTGCACCGCTCACCCACTTGATGCCAATATTATATCTAAGCCATGTCTAAGACTTGTGACATGAAGGATATCACGTATTGGCATTTAACGCCGATAAATATACAATTAGTTCAGACGTCAGCCATTATACAGTTCCAGAAGTCTACACTTGTCACGTGTCTAGAAAATTATATACCGCACAAGTCATCATTTACATAATATAATAATGGTTTGACCAGACAATCCTATCATTATTATCAAGCAGTTACAATCTAATATACGTGGTCAATTTTCTTTGTATAATGTACATACAACCGTTTTGTGACAAATAAATATTAATTAATGGATACTGTATACTGAATTTTGATGAAAGATTTCCATCAAACATTTGTCAACATAATATGCTGTTTTATTTCAGCTAAGTGATATCAAAATATAGGAATAAACCAAGTGCACTAAGAAAATGAAAAGTGCACTAGACAGAAACAAAATGCGCAGGCATAGTGATGAGGAGAATACGCAACTGCCTCCTATAGTCGCGCCAATCCGAGGAGAATTAACTTAATTATTAGCCTAGATGTTCACTGCTGGACAGGCCTTTCCGAGAGCGCACCACCACACACGGTCCTCCGCCTTCCTCATCTACCCGCTACGACCTTTTTCAGGTCGTCGGCCCAGCCAGTCCAGTCAGGAGCTCGTCCTACGCTGCGCTTACCGGTAAGCGGTCTCCACTTCAGAACACATGGCCGTCAGTTCTGCGCACTTCAGCTTGCTAATCCGAGGAGTATATGCGTAAGGATTTTTTTTTTACTCAAAGCTGATGATGGGAACCCCAATAACTTTTGGGTACGAACTTGAATTTCGACGTTATGCAAAGGCCAAGTTTTGATGTTTCGACAGCAAGCAGTTGGCAGCAGCTATCGGTGTAGCAACCGATAAAGATTACTTGCCGTCTTAGCTGCATCATTATTTACCATCAAGTGAGATTGCAGTCAACTTGAAGCGTGTAAAAACAAGTCATACCTGCGACACGCCCAAATGTTCGGCGATGTTCTCACTGCAGTACACGATGTCGCCTTGTTGGGAGAGCACCAGCACGAAGCCGTCTAAAGCGTTCATGTACGACAGTTCAGACTGAACTTCTTCTAATCCTTTCGGACTCTTCAACTTCGGCGCTTCTTTGTCTTCGGGCACTGGAAACAAGAGGAAAAACAATTTAACATTAATAATTGTATTAAACCACAAATATAAAATTTAATTAGTTTATTTATTTGTGGCAACTATGGCCCCCATAGAAATTACATTATTACTTATACCTAAAATTATATCGAAATGTCAAGAATTACTATACTAATATATCACAAAATATCAATTTACATGTAATTTCAAGTACATCCTATATACTGGAGAGTCATGTCTTTGACCTAACGCCCTCAGAATGCTGTTGCCACTTGCCCACACTCTTCGCATCAGAGATGCTATGCGCTTCCTCCTTATAGCATGAAAATCTTGTTTTAGCGGACGAAAACATCTCTGACGCACTGCAATAGCGCGGCAAGCCCAACAACATTCTGAAGGCGTTATTGTACTGAACCCGAATTGCGTTCAGTGATGCCTGTGTAAAGCTGGTCCACAATGTGTGGGTTAATTTTTTATTTGACCCTAGAAACACATTAATGGAGATAAGAAGACCCAATTATAATGTTTTATTTTCAATACAAAACTTATTATTTAATTAGAAAAAATATTTTTAGCAACCCTAACTATGATGTCAACCAAGCGTACTACACTTTTCATTATTCCCAGTTCATTCATATTGAATGAGCTGTTTTTAGGGATGTCACTTAAAATTTACGGTAGGTATACATTTTTGAACTCCCTGTAGAATCCTCAGGATATGATCTAGACTTTTTGTGATATTTTTTCATGCATCCATACATCGTGCCCTACTTAAGGCTTTCGGCTAATTATGGCAAGTAACCTGCACGTTGTATATCCCCTTACAAATAAACGTGGAAGTGAGGTGGAATAATTATACAGTAGGTATAATTATTCCACCTCACTTCCACGTTTATTTTTTATTCGAATTTTGTCTTTTTTATTCGAATATCAAATAAATGTCAATTTACACGGCGGAGGAATGGAATGGAAGCGACTTTATTCTACATAGCAAAATTAACTTTGTCTATTGTATATAATAAAAATACAAACTAAATAGGAGCCAAACAATGTCGCGCTTCTTCCGCGGAATCCTCGCGCATTCTGAAAACTTATTTATTTTGTAAAGTTCGCTTAAAGGAAGGAGATGCAGCTTCCTTTAAGCGAACTCTACAAAACTGGATGTATAGAGATAAAAGTGTCCATTTTTGCGGTCATAGAATACATATTACTTACAGAAATATACTTTAAATAATAGTGTATCATCAAAGTCGTGAAACATTCGTGTTTATGGTAAAGTAATTATATAAACCTATACGACCCTTTGATGGTACGAATATAGAGTTTCGTCCTTTCTATTTTAGCCTACCAATACGTGCATATGAAAGCATTGAACGTATTTCAGGCACGTATTTGTGGATAACGCTATGGTTTAGTAATTACTTACCTACTCGTAGTGTAGTCGTTGCCAAGAGTTTGCACTGGTTATTATGGTAATTATAGCCTAAAGATTATTCCCGCATACTCGGTGTTCAGGTTGTTTCTCACTATCTCAAGATAGATAGTCAGAAGTCAGAACATTTTACAGAAACTAATCATAATAGTTTTTACAGAAAATTATATCGCAGGAAAAACAACATCATAACTTTAAAATTAAAAAGAGAGAAAAGGTTTTTTTCATTGAAATTAGAACAGTTAACGAGCCACCCACTCAAATATAAAGAAAATTCCTGAACCTTTTTAACTATAATTTCTTTGTAACCGCGATCCGAAGTTAGGCAGTTAAACTCTGTTAAATATTGGGAATTTAAATGTGATGTAAACAAACTGAAGTTCCGAATTAAAACTGGAGGCGATGACGTCTTGGTGCGGTTTAAAAGCTTGCGTTGCATTATAAGTGTGGAGGGACGCGTGCCAAAGTTCCAAATAAATCGGATGTTGTGGTTTTGCATCGACACAAGGAAAACTTGGAAAGAATTTGATAAATAAGACCCAGGCGCTTAAGTATGCACTCAGATTAGCCAGAAATTATCGTCATCTATAGTTTTAACCAGAGTTTTACGTCAGACCTGGATCATTCACATGAGACAAAGAGCCGAATCAGCCAAGCTAAAGTAATGTTTCACAAAATGTCCAATAAACTCTGCAGCCCAAAATTAAAATTAGATTTAAGGTGTCGCTTAATGAAGTGTTACGTTTGGTCCGCTATGGATATATCTATATATATAAAAGAATGAGGTATTTTGGTTGTTCCACGGATTCCGCCAAAACTATAGGTCGTAGAGATCTGAAATTTGGTACTTAGGTAGATATTAGGTCATGAATTGGTACTAAGACGGGGATTCCAGAAATTCCATGTTTAAGGGGTAAAAATCATACATTTAAGGGTATTTCCCATACAAAAGTAAAATGTTTTCGTTGTTCCAGGAATTCCCGAAAAACTAAAAGTCCTAGAGATCTTAAATTTGGTGCCTAGGAAGATATTAGGTCATGAATTCGTACTAAGACGGGGATTCCAGAAATTCCATGTTTAAGGGGTAGAAATAGTACATTAAAGGGATTTCTCCATACAAAATTGTAATTTTTTTCGTTGTTCCAGGCATTCCAGAAAAACTAAAAGTCGTAGAGATCTGAAATTTGGTATCTAGGTAGATATTAGGTCATGAATTCGTACTAAGACGGGGATTCCAGAAATTCCATGTTTAAGGGGTAGAAATAGTACATTAAAGGGATTTCTCCATACAAAATTGTAATTTTTTCGTTGTTCCAGGCATTCCAGAAAAACTAAAAGTCGTAGAAATCTGAAATTTGGTATCTAGGTAGATATTAGGTCATGAATTGGTACTAAGACGGGGATTCCAGAAATTCCATGTTTAAGGGGTAAAAATCATACATTTAAGGGTATTTCCCATACAAGAGTAAAATTTTTTCGTTGTTCCAGGAATTCCCGAAAAACTAAAAGTAGTAGAGATCTCAAATTTAGTACCTAGGAAGATATTAGGTCATGAATTCGTACTAAGACGGGGATTCCAGAAATTCCATGTTTAAGGGGTAGAAATAGTACATTAAAGGGATTTCTCCATACAAAATTGTAATTTTTTTTGTTGTTCCAGGAATTCCCGAAAAACTACAAGTCGTAGAGATCTGAAATTTGGTACCTACATTGACATTAGGTCATGAATTCGTACTAAGACGGGGATTCCAGAAATTCAAATTGGAAGGGATAAAAATCCTACTTTTAAGGGATTTTCCCATACAAAAGTGTAATTTTTCGTTGTTCCAGGGATTCCAGCGAAATTAAAAGTCGTAGAGATCTGAAATTTGGTACCTAGGTTGGTATTAGGTATATCATGAATTCGTATTCAGAAAGGGATTTTCGAGATTCAAATTTTGAGGAGGAAAAATTTTGAATTTTTTGGCCGCCATTTTGAACTTTTTTGTTACTGGGCCGATTGCTTTGAAAATCGATATTTGACTATGGCAGCAAGCATAGAGACGGAATTTGTGGTCAAAATTTAAAAAAATAGGCCGCCATTTTGAACTTTTTTGTTACTGGGCCGATTGCTTTGAAAATCGATATTTGACTATGGCAGCAAGCATAGAGAAGGAATTTGTGGTCAATATTTAAAAAAGTGGCCGCCATTTTGAACTTTTTAGTTACTGGGCCGATTGCTTTGAAAATCAATATTTCACTATGGCAGCAAGCATAGAGAAGGAATTTGTGGTCAAAATTTAAAAAAGTGGCCGCCATTTTGAACTTTTTTGTTACTGGGCCGATTGCTTTGAAAATCGATATTTGACTATGGCAGCAAGCATAGAGAAGGAATTTGTGGTCAATATTTAAAAAAGTGGCCGCCATTTTGAACTTTTTAGTTACTGGGCCGATTGCTTTGAAAATCAATATTTCACTATGGCAGCAAGCATAGAGAAGGAATTTGTGGTCAAAATTTAAAAAAGTGGCCGCCATTTTGAACTTTTTTGTTACTGGGCCGATTGCTTTGAAAATCGATATTTGACTATGGCAGCAAGCATAGAGAAGGAATTTGTGGTCAAAATTTTAAAAAGTGGCCGCCATTTTGAACTTTTTTGTTACTGGGCCGATTGCTTTGAAAATCGATATTTGACTATGGCAGCAAGCGTAGAGAAGGAATTTGTGGTCAAAATTTAAAAAAGTGGCCGCCATTTTGAACTTTTTTGTTACTGGGCCGATTGCTTTGAAAATCGATATTTGACTATGGCACCAAGCATAGAGAAGGAATTTGTGGTCAAAATTTAAAAAAGTGGCCGCCATTTTGAACTTTTTTGTTACTGGGCCGATTGCTTTGAAAATCGATATTTGACTATGGCACCAAGCATAGAGAAGGAATTTGTGGTCAAAATTTAAAAGTGGCCGCCATTTTGAGCTTTTTTGTTACAGGGCCGATTGCTTTGAAAATCGATATTTGACTATGGCAGCAAGCATAGAGAAGGAATTTGTGGTCAAAATTTAAAAAAGTGGCCGCCATTTTGAACTTTTTTGTTACCGGGCCGATTGCTTTGAAAATCGATATTTGACTATGGCACCAAGCATAGAGAAGGAATTTGTGGTCAAAATTTAAAAAAAGTGGCCGCCATTTTGAACTTTTTTGTTACTGGGCCGATTGCTTTGAAAATCGATATTTGATTATGGCAGCAAGCATAGAGAAGGAATTTGTGGTCAAAATTTAAAAAAAGTGTCCGCCATTTTGAAATTTTTTGTTACTGGGTCGATTGCTTTGAAAATCGACATCTGATTATTTCACCAAGCATCGAGAAGGAATTTGTAGTCAAAATTTAAAAAATTGGCCGCCATTTTGAACTTTTTTGTTACTGGGCCGATTGCTTTGAAAATCGATATTTGACAATGGCAGCCAGCATAGAGAAAGAATTTGTAGTCAACATTTTAAAAAGTGGCCGCCATTTTGAACTTTTTTGTTACTGGGCCGATTGTTTTCAAAATTGATATCTGATTATCGCAGCGAGTATAATTTTTGGTAAAAATTTAAAAGAATTGGCCACAATTTTGTACTTATATGTCTTACCATGGTAGCAAGCAACCACGGCCGGATGGACGAACGGACGGTGGAGTCTTAGTAAGAGCTTTTACCCTTTGGGTACGGAACCCTAAAAATGGCCACCATATTTAACTTTTTTGTGACGATTTAATTTTTCAAAATCAATATGTGACTATTACCAGGAAGCAAGAGAAAATTTTGTGGGCAAAATGGTGTGTAATGCAGGAATTTTGGAAATTAAACCACCATAGTAAAGCATAACTCAGAAGTTAACGTAGGCGAAGCCGCGGGCGTTTGCTAGTATGGATATATATGGATGCGAAACTTGGGTATTAAAAAAGGAAGCGAACAACCGACTTCAAGCATTTGAAATGTGGGTTTACCGAAAAATGCTTAAAATCAAGTGGAATAGTTTCACATTCACATCTAATAAGAAAGTATTAGAGAGAGTTGGAAAAGATCGAGAACTGATGTCCACCATTATGCGCAGAAAAGTTGCTTTCTTTGGCCACCTGCAAAGAGGAGAGCAGTTTTCCTTCCCGAGACTGGTGTTAGAAGGAAAAATTGCTGGGAAGAGGTCTCCAGGGCGCCAGAGACGTAAATGGCTGGACGATATAAAGGGGTGGACCGGACTTACTTACCCAGACTTAAAGAAAGCGGCACTTAACAGGAATGCTTTTCAATTGTTGACCGCCAAACTTCTATTTAAGGAAGAGGGCACGCCATGATGATGATGATTATGATAGTTTTAACCAGAGTTCAGAGTTTTGGACTTCGAGTTATGGGTCTACTTAATCATCATGAAGAGACGAGTTCTGGTCAAAGTCAATCATGCTAGCTAAGTATGTGTTAGCAGGCTTAACACATTTGAAAACATTATTTATAGATAACGCTCATAAACAGCTTACATACCTAACGATGTAGGTACACATAGTTCGACTTTCTTTGGTAAGTCTTTTACGGTGAAGGCCATAAAGCTCTGGAACGTCCTTCCGCTTGATATCAGGGAGGCCAATTCTGTTAATATCTTCAAGAAACGTTTAAAGGATCACTTTTTGTCTCAACTTCCTGGAGTCAGTGGCAGCTGATCTCTATGCTACTTATATTATATATGTTATATTTTGTCACTCATTAAGTATTTTTGTAAGTATTTATTTTAATTTGAAACATTTATTATTCTATTTGAGGGTTTTGTAATTATTTATTAGAATTTATTATATACATATATATTTATATATTATATTATTATTATGATTATGTAAATATATATATATATATATATATATATATATATATATATATATATATATATATATATATATATACACACATACGTATTTATTTATATAGTATTATGTGATATTTTCTTCAGTTTTAATTGTTTCTATTGTACCACCTACCTCATTACATTCCAATCACCGCTTCATACCCCGATGGTTGCCTGGAAGAGATCGCTGTGTAGCGATAAGGCCGCCATATGTACATTAGTATAACTTTTGTGTATTTATCAATGTTTTCTCATCTTTTATTGGTGTACAATAAAGAATTTTCTATCTATCTATCTATCTATGTCCTCAAATGCAAGTGCTCGTATAACTCAGAGTTAAAATATAAAAAATTGATGGTTTAAGTTCTACATAATATTATGTTCAGAATTTTTCAAAAGTCAAACGCTCCGTTATTTAAAAAATAAAATCCATTTGCTATATGTTTTGTTCTTACTCTTACATACGTACAGTCGCGGAACGAAAAGGTTCGTCGATTTTCAAATTGATTCGTTCAACGTATCACGAGCACATATTACGTTTTGAAACTATGTTACAGAATAGACTCGAGTTAGAGAAAATAAAGTTTAACTGTTCGTTAGTTAAGTTCAAAATTGTTCAGATCAAGGTAGTTTGACTATTTATCTTGTCAACGAGATTATTATGGATAAACTGCAACCTTATTATTAATTCAACCTGACATTATTATTTCTGGTAAAACCTCGGTAAAACTATTGTCAATCGGTCAATATCAAATGTCATAATTTCAAAATATCATAATTTCTCCTAAATAACTAAGGTTTTAATGAGGTTTTAATACATTTTGGTAACACATTGACGGGATAGAAAAAACAAGCAAAACCTTATTCAATAGCAAACGTCATATTTATTCAAATGTTAGCAGCGCTGTTTCTTGCACTGGAATGTTGGCATAATGGACTCTTGCAGTAGGTACTAGAGTACTAGTGCAAACGAATATCGACACTAAGGTGACGAACCTTTTCATTCCGCGACTGTACATTTCTATACGCCATTGAAGTTCATATTATTTACATAATTAAGTACGAATATGGGTCCACACTCCGCATAGTAAATCCGGCATTTGATCTAGCTGAAGGAGCAGATTAGGTTAGCATAAATTACGCGACAAAATGTCTAATCGGTTTAATGTTGATGTGTTATTTACTGGCACACATAAATAGTTTCGCATTACACAGTACACGTGTATGAATTATAAAGCAAAAAAAAAATAAGTGCGAGTCGGGCTTGTGCATCTTGGATTCCGTACCACCAACAGCATAAGTTTTTTTTTAAATTGTTGATTTAGCGGCCCTAGGCTACCTTTTCCTTATTCTGGAAACAAACTATTTCCGACTTCTTCCTTTACTTGTGCTTATTTATAAGCCTTTACCAAAACCTGTATCAAATATGATTTTTGGAAAATGTGAAGTAGGTAGATACTTGTATATCTCATAGAATTTAAGTTTTCGAAAACGACATGACTTAATGGTTGTAATGTAACTTTTGATGGGTTGATTAAATATAGGCTTTAAACTTTTTACACCTGCAAGGGACCATTTATAAACCTCAGTATTTGATATGAATTTCAACTTGATTGCTCTACACTTTATTGTATCAGTTAGCGTATTGGAAGAAAACATCAGAAAGCCGATTAAAGAAAACACCACAAATTATTTTTATTTTTATAGACAATTCATGCTTGATCAAACAATAATGATTATGCTAAAATTGTTTTTACAAGAAAAGGGCTAGGTGTTTCCTGTCAATTTACTTCTTCCTTCTGAGCTTTTTAACCCGACTGAGTTTTTTGTGGGCTTCTTCTCAGGTCGCAAGAACCCTCGTAAGCTTAGTCTTAAGTCGTTAAATAGTTATCATCGTTTAATAACTATAAGTGTCTGACTATTATTAGTGCCGTAAATAAGGTCTAAATGAAATTCTAGTTTTGGATTTTCCCATAAAATCTCAGGTAAAAACTCTGTATATGTAATGTATATCATTGAATAAGGTATTATTGCATGACATTGTCATCGCCAAATGATAGTTAGGTACCTATGGCCTAATATCAAAAAGGGCGATAACGAAACAGTTAAATGAATCAATCGCATTTTGATAAAACTGTATAACAATATAAAGGCAAATCTGAATGGATTGCCCACTTGCAGGAACTATAAACTTTTGATCAATTGTGTCTCTTCTGCGACCACATTCCGCCGCTACGCGCGACTTCTTGCGTTTCTTATTGAAGAACGAAGAAGTATAAAACAGTCAATGGAAACTCACGCATAGACACAACGTCACGGACACGCAGGTACGATATGGCGAGACGCATGACAGATGCCTTGTCCAGCTGTTCCACGTCCTCTTTCCTGGCCGGCAGAGCGGCCGTCAGCTCGCTGAAGATCTGCATCTCTTTTGTGCGTCGACATCGCGCCGCCACGCGCGACTTCTTGCGTTTCTTATTGAAGTACGAACAAGTATAAAACAAACAATGGAAACTCACGCATAGACACAACGTCACACACACGCAGGTACGATATGGCGATACGCATGACAGACGCCTTGTCCAGCTGTTCCACGTCCTCTTTCCTGGCCGGCAGAGCGGCCGTCAGCTCGCTGAAGATCTGCGTCTCTTGTGCGACGACATCACGCCGCCACGCGCGACTTCTTGCGTTTCTCATTGAAGAACGAAGAAGTATAAAACAAACAATGGAAACTCACGCATAGACACAACGTCACACACACGCAGGTACGATATGGCGATACGCATGACAGACGCCTTGTCCAGCTGTTCCACGTCCTCTTTCCTGGCCGGCAGAGCGGCCGTCAGCTCGCTGAAGATCTGCGTCTCTTGTGCGACGACATCACGCCGCCACGCGCGACTTCTTGCGTTTCTCATTGAAGAACGAAGAAGTATAAAACAAACAATGGAAACTCACGCATAGACACAACGTCACGCACACGCAGGTACGATATGGCGAGGCGCATGACAGACGCCTTGTCCAGTTGCTCCACGTCCTCTTTCCTGGCCGGCAGAGCGGCCGTCAGCTCGCTGAAGATCTGCATCTCTTTTGTGCGACGACATCGCGCCGCCACACGCGACTTCTCCTTGCGTTTCTCGTTGTTCCTGGAAAGATAGAAACGTGGAATAAGTAACTTTAATTAGTGAAAAAACTACGGACATACAGGGTTAAATAAAAAATACTAGAAACCTCTCGGACCATAGTTTCTAACATTAAAACTAACGACTATTGTTCTATGACTTTTTTAGAATTTGATATAGGTATTGTGCAATATCAAATGATCAATTTTTATCATAAATGTACGTGCAGTGCGTTATCCTGTAGCTCTTACCGCTAGGTAGGTACTATAATGGTATTTTATCTACGCTCATTGCTTAAAGTTCGAATTATAAAATCGAAATGTGTCAAATAATTACCTACTTTATTCACAGACTTCTATAATTATTAAAAAGTTATTCATAATAACATCGCTCTACTATGGAAATATTTAAAGAAAGTTGTTTAATATCCATAACGATACACGGCTCTGGACTCCTGTATTTGTATCTGGGGTTTTGAAGAAATTGATTACAGTACCGCTATCGGCAATACAACGTTTAACGGTTACAATTATTATCTGGGGTAGGTAATATTTTTTATGTAATATTTTTTTAAGTGAATCCACAGACAACATATAGTTGGTAGTCATTGCCGAGAGTATAGATGGGCCATAATTGACCATAGACAACAACACAATGTCTAACGGTCCGCGTAACGTTCCACCTGGGCCTGTGATTATGATTATGATTACGATTACGATTACGACTACGATTACGATTACGATAACGATTACGATTATGACGTTATCGCGTAAATCTATCGTCCGTAAACCGACTTTACAGACAACCAATTTTTTTTGTTACTTGGTCAAAACTTTGCGCTGAAAAATGTCTAGTAGTGAAACCTACTAAAGAAAATTTCACTCCACCTGACATCTTAGTAGTTGCAATGATTTACGACAAAAGTTAGCAAGATTTTATGATTTGGATTTATGATAATAATATGAGCGTAGATAAAGTAGTGTATGAAACTCTACATAATTAGGTATTAAAACACTCGTGTGATACTATTAAAAAACTCGCCTGCGGCTCGTTTTTTAAACTCACACTCGTATTTTAATACCCCCCATTATGTAACCGTTACATAAACTACTATTGTGACACTGCCTAGCAGTGAAAGGTTACTTATCTCGCATGTATTTTGAACAGGTTAGAGACATCGAATTATTTTATATAAATGAAACTAAAATCTAAATTCTGAATTACGAAAAGTTGTAGGTTTTAATACAGGTCGAAAGTGTTTTGGTATTTTTATTATCCCTGTTTATACATGATTATACAACCCTTTTAAACCTCGACGGTTTAAAATGGTGATGACAAATAGTGAGTAGGCCGGAAACAGCAAAATTATTTCGATACCAGGTGACATAATTATTCCCGCACTGAAATACGAATAAGTCCAGTTAAATTAAAATTTAATTATAGTTTAATTTAAGAATTGTGAAAATATTTTCACAATTATACAAATGAGTTTAATATTTGCGAGAAATGAGAAATTTTAATTTTAGCAGGCTATCTAGCCACATTTGGCCACAACTAGTTTTATTCCATGTTTTGAAGCGCATCGAATCACACTAAAAGCAGATAAAAATGGAGAAATACTCGTAAAAAATCAAAATAAATCGAATACATCAAAATAATATTAGGTTCAAGACCTAATAGAAAGCCTCAGTGAATATTGCTAGTAATTTTGTAATTAATCGTATTTCAACGGAAATAGTATTTTTTGTCAAAATGTATCTGTTTCAAAAAAATAAGTTTAAATATTTTATTTAAATATTCATATCTCGACCCAATTACGAGAAGGTACATGGATCATGGCCACGATGAGCTAATCTATAATAATGTACTTCAATAATTAATTAGGTACTCAGTCAACAGGAGTTGAAAAGAAGAACCTATCTAACTAAATCTCTGACATGAGACTAACACAGTCGTACGTCCTTGTCATATAAAACAGTTTTAACAGCGTGTACGGAGATAATAACCGCATCCCTCTTAAAAATTGGCAGAATTCAGGGAACACCAATTCCGGAAAAGTAAAAAATACAATGTTCTTCCATAAGGATACCTAACCACAAAGGTCACAGAGGCAACTACTAGAGCAAAACTTAGCTTTAAAACTTTATTTCTACCCCTAGCTATAAAAATGAGACAATCATCAATGCGTCGTAATGAAGCTTTCTACATCTTTCATTTAAAACACTTGGACTGAGTAAGTACGCAATATGCATGTCGTTTGCAGACGGTGTTTGTAAATGTCCAACTCAACTATGTACATGAACATTCCATTGATAGAGACTAGAGAGTAGAGACAATTACCCAAAGGTGAATCTAGCATCTGAAACACAAAGATAATACGCCTATTCCTGACGTATACAAACACTGGTTCTGAACTAAACGCAGTAGGTATTTAGATATTTAAGTAAGCAGCGAACCCGACGGACATTATCCTATTCAAATATAATGGAGTTCATCTCTCAGTCAGTTCATCTATATCCAAATGTCCCATAGGACTAAGAACTTAAAAATTTCCCGAACATCCTTTTGGGACTTTTACCACGGATTAATTATTAATATTACCTAGCGTAACTTTTTCATTTAAAGAGAACTGCCAAACTTGACGGGGTGAACCAACGAAAAGTTACAGAAAGAAAGTCGTGTGTACGCCGTAAAATAAATGTATATTTTTACATTGCATAAGGGCGCCCAAACTAAACTTTGTCGCACAAGATAGACAAGATAACAAAGAAAGCAAATATGTAAAAGCCTATAACTGTATTTATACCAGTTAAATGAAATTTTTGTTTAATATCTACCTTTTATTTATACCATAAAGTCTATCTCCGGTAGCAATAAGATCCGGCACGCCCGGCAAACACATTTTTCAAACACACTTTTTCAATCTCTTTTTGGTCATTTATTTTTATTTACACACACCACAAAACAAATAAAACACAATAAGAGTCCACAAAAGCACGAGAGAGTCTAACACTTAGAAATTAAAATATAACTTTTTAAAGTCAATAAACGCAAAATGCACAAGAAAGAAGACTGTTCTTGTTCAAACCACAGGCCTGTGTGGCTTGCAATTACAAAAACTTTAATTATTCCATTATATTGTCATTAGTGAGCTTCGAACCAAAGCACCTTTATCTGTTGCTCTAAATAGCACAATATTTAACAGCAAATGCGTCAACAAAATGCGATTTGGAAATACATAAGTAGGTATTTATTTAAGTAGTAGGTATTTTTTTAACCTATACTCATGATTTAGAAAATAGTTTACTCCAAGAACTTTTATATTTCATGTAAGTAATCCCAGAAGAAAAAATGCTTGAAGATGAATCCTCGTAAATTGTAATTTATATGAAGCTTTAATTGTAGCTCAATGGAAAGTTATGAATTAGGATGCGGAAAGATACGCGCGAAAATGAAAAATGTTCCGTCACAATATGTACGTTTGATTGGAGTAAAAAGGCGAATATTACTCATAAATAGGTAGTACATGATTACAATGTTCCTGCACGTGTAAATTAATTTTTGAAGTAATGCAGTAGTGATGAAAACATTGCCTTAAAATGTTATTTATTTTATCATGTTACAAGCAAGTCGAGTCGAGTCGCTATTTATGCTACTTATTTATTTAAAAAAAGGATTCTATACCTACTAAATTATAAAAATTTAAAACAACGTTTTGCCGGTGTTTTTCGGTACTGACTGACTGTAGAGTCAACGTTTTGAACATGTAAACATATTCATTATTATCATAGACGGCTTAACTTGCTGTCGAACCAAAATGGCGTGTCAGACTATTCAAATTGAGCGTTGTCTCAAATGCTCAAATTTTTTACCACCTTTAGCCACTGGTAGCTAAACGCCATGAAATGTGTTAATTAAACTTCTGTTTACCGTATACGAACATGAGGAACATCGACATAATTGTGTTAATATTATGGCGAACAGCATTTATCGTCTCAGTGGTTGCAATAATTATTTTTCTTGTTTAAAATTCTCCCCGTTTTTTACCGTTGCCGCGTTTACAAGACAGCAATTTTCCTCATTGCATTCCACTCTGATATTATTGCTATCCTTATCGGCCTTCCTATCATGAGTTTTACTTTTATCGTTCCCGAAACTTGTCCACATCGACATCTTGTAACCTATAAGAGTAGCGTTTGACTTGCTTTTAATACATCAGCGTTTTCTAGCCACATATTATTATAGTATATTGCACTTTTGCGATCGCCACGTAAGCTAAATAGAGAAGCTGCGTCTAGTGTTTTTTTACAATATGTAACATCATAGTATTTGCTGACCATCAAGCAATTAAAACCTAATATAAAAAAATCATTATTGCGGTTGACTGGAATTCTTGAAACTAATATTGAAGGCAAAATTTATCTCTATGCTATCTGTGACTGTAATCCTGGATGTTAATTCGCATCATGCTTACCATAAAAGAACATACACATCCGGAACTAAAACAACATAGTTATACGAATAAGATCTTTAGATTTCAGCACCGTAGAATGAATGGAAGTGATTCTCATTTGGCTTACAAATTTGACCTGAACAAAGTATCATAGAACAAGAAAATTGTTAAATGACTGATCCTAAGTGCAATGCCTTTAAAATCAACACACAACTAACTACCTACTAGGCCAGGTAAGAAGTCAAGCTATTTAAAAATAAGGGTTGTAGTAAAAGGTCAGATAAAAGTTTTTTAAAGGAATGACGTTTTGTTTACAGCATACCTGAACCATACAAAGTTTTGGGGCTCTATTGAAATTCCCTGTGGAATAAAAGGGCACAACCGTAAAACAACATTTTAAACAACCTTATAAGTCCCACGGTTTGGATGTATCAATGCTTAGTAAGTAGCAACGGTTCATTAGTCAAATCACGTCCGGAGGCCCCTTTGCGTCAATAGCGTGCATAACAGGCCATTCGATAGACATTACACTTCCAATGTTGTGATCCATCAATAGGGCCTAATCCGATTTATCGGACTGCGCGAGGTATATGCATGTAAATTGTAAACGAATAAAGATCGAAAATGCATTTGTTATCTTCCAATAGATAAGATTTCTGCTTCATTGGTAAATATTACGTGACAACCTTATCGATGTGCTTAAATTAAGAAATACTTAAAAGTAGGTACGCTAATCCATATTTTCATAAGTCGGCAGTCCACAACCTCCTTTCAGAAATCATATCAAGATCTTTGGTCTCGAATCTCGATAGCCAAGAGAAGTTGGGGTATCAAAATAGTATAATAATGGTATAATGAATATACCCCTCTTATTCATAAACGCGGTGGCATATTTAATCACTGTTTTGTCTCTTTGCTTCGAGTGTCAAATTACTGTTGACAAACAAAGACAAAACAGAGTAAAACTAATCCACTGCTATTTCATGTTTATGAAGGGGTAAAATTTTTAATTAACAATGCAAACACCAAACAATAAAAAGGCGAAACAAAAATATGCTTCCAGCAAAAATTGTTATCTAGAAAGTAATTTAAAAGTATCACGAGAAAGGAACGCTACACAAAGCAATAAAAACCAATGTGAGTTAAAAATATAAGTACGTAAGAAGACCATTTACAAAGTGACAGAGAGCAGCAAACGTAATTAGATATGTAAGAAGACCATTTACAAAGAGACAGAGAGCAGCAAACGTAATTAGGTACCTACGTAAGGAGGCCATTTACAAAGTGACAGAGAGCAGCAAACGTAACTAGGTACGTAAGAAGGTCATTTACATAGTGACTGAAAGCAGCAAACGTAATTAGATACGTAAGAACGCCATTAAAAAGTGACAGAAAGAAGCAAACGTAATTAGGTACGTAAGAAGGGCATTTAAAAAGTCAAAGAGAGCAGCAAACCTAAACCAAACGTAAGTCGTTTGTCAGTTAACCAGATTTTGCGGCTGGTTAATGCTGGTTGCATGATGACACATGTGAAAAATTAGTCACAACATAACATCCATTGTATAGGATTGAACTGGAGATAGTTACCACCGAATAAACCAGTCAAGCAACGTTCGTGAAAGTTTAAGGGCCAATGGACTCACCATAATATTCAGAGAACCAACCAGTTATAAAATTCAAAAGATACAAATTACAAAGCACATGTATTAAGTGCGTATTGTATTCAAAATCATTCCATGTAAAAAATTTACAAAAAGTACTACTGAAAATTATCAGTGTGACTTCGTGGAAAAGTCTTTCCCAAAATTACTTCTTTGTTTGTTTTAATAGAAGTTTGATACGAAACATAACAGTTTTATATCAAACTTCTAGGCATCCCAATCCTAGCTTTTCAATTAACTACGATTACGGTCATATGAATTTACAGGCGCAGGTCAACGGCGGTTCAATTGGCGAGGACTACTATTTTTGCAATTACCACCAATTGCAGACGGTTACCTCCTTCTGTGCACAGGACTGGCATCACGTATATTTTATTATCATTGACGTAGATCTACTCATAAATCACAAAATCCTCTGAAATAAACAGATGTAGCTTAAATAAAGATACGATTTAGGCTTGACGTTCTGACATGACGAGCAGCAAACACTTTTGTACATCAGATGCGGTCAAAGGTGCGCATAATTTCTTATTTTTCCGAAAACGGGTAGACGACTTTTGATAAAATATATTGTGGGAATTTTAGTGGAGTTTGGGACTGAGTTGGGATATCAGATAGAATAAAGGGCATATTATATTAGTTGCAATCCGTGTTTGCCATATATGGCCTTATACGTAACATGTTCCGATATGAAATCACAAATGGCAGTGATTGCATATACAATAGTTGTTGTCGGATCATAAAGTTGTGACGTGAATCTGCAGGGTAAGTCCTTGTCGTGACCAAATTACTACTGACTGACTCTATCCTGTCTAGTTGAGAACATGAAAGTATGGGAGGATAATGCATTGTCAACAGGAAAAATGCGCTAGAAAATATTTGACATATCGGATATTCCAGCGTTTTCAATTAAAATGCGAATAAATCTGTTACAGATGTTCTTCTTCTTGTTAAAAGGGATAACCTTTTCCTGCTATTTGGGGTCGGGTCTCCTCATATTTTGCGGCAAGTCATGCGGTTTTGGGTTGTCGGTTCAGGCAATAGGGCTTGCTTGAGGTCTCTCTTTATATTCCTGGGAGTCGAATCAATGGCGGGCGACCCCTTCCTCTTTTCTCTTCAGGTAGGTTTAGCGCGATTGGAACTACTTACGTGGTATTTGCTATGCCTCATTATAGTCATTACATGTTGATTCCATCTGAGGCAGTTTTCGGTTATTTTTTTGGAAATTGGTGTTACTTTAGATTCGCTATAGATGTTGAGTTCTACAACTATTTTTATTATATTATTTATAACTAGTCTTGACTTTCAAAACATTTTAGAGGAAAAAAAATATTCTGCGTATATCAATATGAAATTTATTTTTGGGCCGCAATGTACATAACTTACGTGCGTATAGTATGTACCTATGCAAAAGATGAAGAGAAATCAATTACCAGTAAACCGGTTATTACCGTTATCCCGATGTAGAAATTTGAAGTTTTATGACTTATACGCAGAAGTTATAAAAGTTTTTATGAAACTAGAAACCAGGTATTTAGACTGAGATCATAATTCGGAAACATTTAAACACCGAATACTTGTTTACTGTACAGTGTACCCCGAATCTAACTAGCGATATTTACAGGATACATAGTACATACAAAGTCTATACTTATTCAATTCAATTCAATTTCTTTATTTCACATAAGCCTAACTAATACTAGCGTATTTATCCTAATTTGCGGCTCGCTTCACGTCCGCGTACTTGCGACACGCCAAGTTTGAGATAACAGCATAAAGAGATAGAAAATTTGGAAACACGAACGTCTATATTTCAGCAGGTTTTGTATTACAGGCACCGGCACTTGTGTCAGAAAATCGTTGACAGTATCAATTTATTGATAGGTTGTCTAGAAGAGATTGCCTATGGCAATAAGACCGCCTTTTGCGCATTATTCTTCTCATAATAATATATATTATAAATCTCGTGTCACGATGTTTGTCCGCGATGGACTCCTAAACTACTGAACCGATTTAGTTCAAACTTCGTGAATATCTGTCATTTGGTCCAACTTGAGAGATAGGATAGTTTAAATCTCAAATTATAGTCGCAATTTTAATTTATTAATATAACAAAAACTTTAGCCACAGCAACGCGTGGCCGGGTCAGCTAGTGTTTTGTATGATTTCTTGTTTGTTATGTTTTCCTTTCTTGTAATGTGCAATAAAGTATTAATTAATTCATTCATTCATTCATTAAACTTGCTGTACGAATAAATGGACAACAAAATATATACTAAGTAACTTGTATAATTACATATTTTGTGGTTTTTCTACTGCATCTAACTGTGCAATGTAGAGTTTTGAGTTGAACTCTACTTTAAAACGGCATCTAATAAACATTTTTTTTCTAAAATATGTAAGTATATGTTTTTACTATTGAGTATTGACATAGCTAAAACAATGATGTTAAAACCAATATTTTCCTCAATCATTATAAATCTGTAAGCTAAGCCATTATAAACTCGTTAAAAGTTAATTAATCTAAATGAGCAGGTACTGGCACGATTTCCTACAGTATTTATTACACGCCTAGGTCTTACGTCGAGACGTCTAACCGGCTAATACGTAGTTACCTATTAAAGTTCTTTTAAGGAAGTAGTAGTACCTACTTACTTAACAAAATTCATAGGGCAAACCCTGATTTTTTCAGTATATACTGATATTACAAAGAATTGATTATTTTTGTGTTGGACAGTCCATTGATAGAGGAGGACGTAAAGATTTCGTCTGTGTGCCACTTATGGCCCTATTTCACAAGAACGGGTAAAGCTACGGGTTTTGTATGAATTCAATTCAACTAAAACACTTAATGCAAGAAAATGTAAAAAAATTGAATTCGTTTCGAAAAGCTCAGGGTAAAAGACTATTCACGAATAGTTAAAGCCGATAGCACTTTTCCAATTTCAGGAAGAATAGCGCAAAAGTAACAATTGAATAACTGTTTATTGATAAAGGTGGAGTGGAAACTTTCAAATTATCCTGCCAAAACTAATATGATCTTACGGGCCAACCAGCTTTATCAATAACGTTTAAATGTAAACGCGCTGCATGTAATGTGGAAGTAACAGTATGTTCAGATAACATAATAGCCATTCGTGTTATCACCGCCGTTTTACGTACCTAGTGCAGTGAAGTGAGGTTATCATCACAGTAGCTTGCGTCTGCAGTTATATTATTGTAAAAATATCCAGTAACACACACTCTTAAGACACGATTAAGTTATCAACGCAAACACAGACAGACGATTAGACTGAACTAACAAGACAGTTTCCTCAACTAAGACTGTTATTGTAGCTTCATTTCTGGAACTATAATTGTGCATTTGACTAATTTAAACGGAGTGTACCATTTCGAAATAGGGCGAAAAATCACAAGGTAGCCAGTTGAAATACCTCACGTGGTTTAATCAGCTGATAATCGTTAGGCGTCTGGCGTTCTTCCAGCCGACGTTAGTAAGGTAATAAAAATGTTTGAAATGTTGATGGAACAGATATCACGCGATCTAAGAGTAATGTGAGATATTTCAAACAATCTGTAATTTGTACCGTATGACAAACAGATGGTAAACTGGTATTTGCAGTATCATAGCCATTTTACGGCTTATGTAGTTTTGAGAAACTCCCTCAAAGATGCCGGTCCCATTAAAGTGAGCTATTAGTGACCAGGAGGGAAACAACTTCAAACCAAAATTGTAATCAAGACAACACCAGTATAAAAAAAGTAAAATTACAAATTTTAAAAACCCCCAACACAAAAAATAAAATATAAAAAGTAACAAATAATATTTTAAATGTATTATAATAATTATTATCGTCACAATATAATATTAAGTACGTTCAAATATTTTTTAATTCAAGCGTCGTCGCATCGTCGGGGGACACGTTAAACTTATGACACCCCTTTTGCGTCTCTCTAACGGTCCCCCGACGATGCGACGACGCTTGAATTAAAAAATATTTGAACGTACTTAATATTATATTGTGACGATAATAATTATTATAATAGATTTAAAATATTATTTGTTACTTTTTATATTTTATTTTTTGTGTTGGGGGTTTTTAAAATTTGTAATTTTACTTTTATTTTGTCCTTTTTAAAGTAGGTAGTTAATGATGTATTAAATATAGGGAAGGTATTAATAGTGATAAGTAAGTAAGTTAGTTACTAGATATAATATTAGTTTTCATTTACTACATTAAGTTTTACCTTCCTACTCTTAAGTTTAGGTTAAATATTAGGTAGGTATTTGTTTTTTGTATTAGTTTAAGCAATTTAGGTATGCCTATGGGAACGATAGGACATATGGAAGGTAATCAGATCCCCTCATCAACTATTAAAGAGCTAATCTTCTTCAAACGGCTGATCAGTAGGCTGATTCTGTATCGTTCAATTTGTTAGTTAGCAACCGTCACTGGGTTGTTAACTAAAAAACGGAGGCAAAAACCATATTTTTGCATACTTTTTGCACAAGTTACCAACCTAGGTTGGTATGGTATCATGTCAACATACCATGCTAGTTGCTTACTTGTGCAAAAAGTATGCAAAAATAGGATTTTTGCCTCCGCTTTCTTAGTTAATAACCCAGTAAGGGTTACTAACTAACAAACTGAACGATACAGAATCAGCCCCCAGATTACCTTACCATACGCTTTAAATATTATTGAAATAACACGGTACCAAGTTTCGAAACGATAGGACATATGGAAGGTAGTCAGATCTCCTCAGCAATTATTAAAGAGCTGATCTTCTTCAAACGGCTCATCAGGTCATGATTACCTTACCATACGCTTTAAATATCATTGAAATAACACGCTACCAAGTTTCGAAACGATAGGACATATGGAAGGTAGTCAGATCCCCTCATCAACTATTAAAGAGATGATGATCTTCAAACGGCAAATCAGGACATGGTTACTTTACCATATACTTTCAATATCATTGAAGTAACACTGTACCAAATTTCGAATCGATAGGATATATGGAAGGTAGTCAGATCCCCTCATCAACTATAAAAGAGCTGATGATCTTCAAACGGCAAATCAGGTCATGGTTACCATACCTTATACTTTCAATGTAATTGAAGCTACACGGTACCAAATTTCGAATCGATCGGACATAAAGAAGTTAGTCAGATCCCCTCATCAACTAGAAAATAGCTGATAATCTTCAAACGGCTGAACAGATTTTCATGAAACATGGCTAAGAACACTCGGGATAAAATTATCTATGACCCAAAATAAACTTCATGAAAATCGGTCCATCCGTTTAGGCGCTACGATACCACAGACAGAAACACAGATACACAGATACACAGATACACAGACACGTTAAACTTATAACACCCCTTTTGCGTCGGGGGTTAAAAAATAGTAAACAGGAACTAATAATTATCAAAGTATTTTACGCTGTATTTAAAATGTTAGCAAGTGGACACCTAGTAAAATAGGAAAATAAGGACAAACGACAATCGGTTGAACAAGTTTTGTTTCGATAACAGCGTTTAACTACTACAATAAATATGTGCATATTTGATTTAAATGTTTGTCTGTTACCTAATTAGAATTCTGTTCGAATATGGTAATGGCTAGTCGTAAATCTGTACAGGTCCTAAGGATCCAATGAAGACTCAAGAAACGACTTATTAAATTTTACGACTTCTCCTTATTAAGTGTTAAAGTGGTGTTTGAATGGTCTGTGACCTCTATGGCATTAAGGAAATAGTAACTTTAATTTTTGACAAACAACTTAACTTTTTCACATTTGAAATGAAAAGAATCGACTTGGGATACCGTGGCGGCCAATTTAGTTTTATACGGCAACGTTAAAGATCTGGCTTCTATTTATTTTTATTTTATCATTGTTTATTGCTTATAGGATATCTGTAGACAAATCTATATAATATTATGCTTTTGGACTCTTAGCCCTTTTTGGATCCACAGTGTTTTTTGTCCCATAGTGTATCTTCCGTATTTTTTTTTACTCTATACAAGTTAGTACTTGACTGCGATCTCACCTGGTGGTAAGTGATGATGCAGCCTATATCGTACTAACTTGGAAGGGTAAGTAAATTTACCCCAACGGTTTCTACAAGCATCGCACCGGAACGCTAAATCGCTTGGCGGTGCGTCTTTGCTGGTAGGATGGTAACTAGCCACGGCCAAAGCGTCCCACCAGACCAGACCAGACCTGAGCCAATTTAGAAATTATAAAATTCCAAAGTGGCCCGTGGCGGGAATCGAACCCGCCACCTCCCACTCGAATCCCAGCGCGCCGCCACTGCGCCAGGGAGGTCGACAAAATCGGAGGTATCTATCTAGGTACTTCTTTATGGCAACACGCATTCTTGTGGAAATTCTTCTCTAGAGCACAAAAATACTGATGAGCAATAAAAATAATACAAAGTAATCAGTCAAGTTATCAAGTCTGTTGATTCTGGATACATGAATTGCCTGCATGATAAGGTAAGTAGCAATGAATGTTTTATTGTATTTTCTTTAATATTAAGCGATGCTCCATCCTAGATCTTTTGACGATAAGATAAAATATAAACGGTAAGAATATAAATAATTTTTTAATGTATTTCTTACTGGCGTCAATGAAAAGAGAATTAGGTCATTATTAATTATTACATATTTTCATCGGCAAAGACGAATCAGAATAATTCAACGTAACAGAAAAGCTTTACAAAACTGTAGTCAGAAAATTTCACAAGAACGAAATATTACGAAAACCTGAGTGACTGACTTAAACAGATTCTCATAGAAACTGTTACTTGAACTGAAAAGCAAAATTTTGTAATAGCAGTCAAGCGCAATTCAAAACAGCTAAAATAAAGCTTCTCTCTAGTAAAGTTGCACTGAGAGTTCATAATGGTGGTAATGTTACTTTGCATCTAATTTATTTTTCGCGGACGCTATCGGCATTTCCCCTACCTAGTTGTCTATCTTATCTATGATTTGTTCTATGAGAGAAACAATTGTGACATAAGCTTCATACAAATTGTCTTTCTATCTCTAGAAGGTCAAACCATGACTAGATGGGATATTTGGAATGGCCGTAAGACCAACCAACCGATATTTGGCATGGCCTTAAGAACCAATGGAGTGTCCTGTTCTGGACGTGCCTCTCTGACGGATTTGGCCATTCCGACGGGACTCGCTGCTTAGGTAGTGACTTTTACTAATAGTAAGTGACCAGACGCAATACGAAATCAAACAATCAAAATCTTAATGGGTGGTATGATGTGCATATCGTGTGTAGGTATAAAAATATTTAAAAGACATGACAAAGTAACCTTACATATACATACACTCGAAAAACCATAGAGATCCGACGACCTATTTATAAATCTATGGGAAAAAATGGAACCATCTTTTTGCGGAGGCTTCTTTCAGAATCATAGTTTTTAAGTCTTACTCGTATAATGTTTGAATTAAAGTTATTATTGCGTATTGAAATGCTACAAAGTTCACACGTTACCGACATTAAGATATCCCTATGGGACCTCTGATCGGGTCAAGAATCATGACTAGTCTTATCTTAGTAAACGACTGTGAAATTGTTGCTGTTTTTCTTTCAATTACTGCGATGCATTTTTTATGGTTATTATATTATGGATTAGATTATGTATATATATAATTTATAGATTAGATAGATGGAAAACCCCAAAAATGGCGGAACAACATTTTGAGTAAATACACAGTTGATAATATTATTAAGTATAAAATTTATAATCTTTATATATTTAGGTTTATTAACTACTTAGCTGTCTCGAAAACTGTTGATTTATCCGAGGCAAAAGAAGGCTATATTATAACACAATTGGAGGCAGGGGTATAGAAAAAATCAATATAAAAATTACGTCCATACAATCTCAATACAAGTTAGAATAAAGACTAAATAATACACCAGACACTAATTATGATCATTATTATCAATGAATTGTGAGAATGCAAATTCAGTTTTGACTTACATGAAGTCTTCTAGATCAACCACATTGGTATACTGGCACGGCTGACCATCAACGTTATAACACATGGTGTTGTAATCCCATTCTGGTCTTTGGTGACAAGGAAGATTGGTCTGAACTGGTTGAGTGTACACCACATTTTGTTGATCCGGTATTTGATTGCACAGTAGATTGGTCTGATCCGGTAGTGGTTTGGAATAAATCAAAGTTTGTTCTGGCTGTTGATAGCATGGTATATCTTCCTGGAATTCCGGCACCGGTTGGGTGTATACCACGTTTTGTTTTGGTATTTGTTGGCGGTATAAATTGGGTTGATAATCGTGAACTGGTTGTGTGTAGGAAACACTCTGTTGATGGTACTGCTGTGGACGTACATAATTGACCCTATTATAGCACTGCACTGACAAATCGCTGTAGCCATTGCACACAGCGTAATTGCACAAATTGTTCACTGGCTGTCTGGCCCACTGGCTGGCCATAGGACACTGCAGATTCCATCCCGCCTCCTCGAAGTTCCCGACAACGGAACATCGATGCGTGAGGGGTTCGCCGTCCACGAACATATTTGTCTAATTTTGACATAAATATTATATTGAAATAGTCCATCGGGCTACATAATCATCGTGCGACTGATAGCGCCGAAGATGTTGTTATCTTGCCCGTCATACCCGGCATGGTAGCAAAATTGATACCTAACAACTCTTGTTAGATAACGCGGTGCTGGATTAATTTCGAGCCTGCTTGTCGAATGTAAATGATATAAAACTCTGCACACTACTTACATTACGTAGGTATGTGCGTTTATAAGAAATAAGATGGTTGAATCAATTTTCCAGCTCACTTATTGGGTCTGGTCTTTTGGCAGAATTTTAAAGGTTTGGTCATACCCCACCACGCCGCAGCTGCTGTGTGCAGATTGGCTTGGAAAATGTCTGCTTTGAGAAACTTATAAAGAACTGACATGCTCCATAATATATCCTTCAGTGCTAAGTAATAGTTATGTAGGCGTACTTCCCACAAACGTACATAACTAGTCAGTAAAATTATATTTTAATACATTTGAAATGTACTAGTGATTCTTACAAAGGGCTCAACTATTTTAGAATACGCAAACGGAGACACATGTATCTAATAAGTTTGTATTACTTTGTAACATATACCGACCAATGTGACATTTATCACTATTCTCTTAATCATAGAGGTCAAAACTTTTCCGATGTATCTCAGATGTATTGGCATTATCTGTCGTTTATTATCAAGATATGTTGTTCAGTTATCAGTATAATGGTTTAAAAATATAAAGTTGATGCCCTCCAATATAACACTCATAGCTACAATGTTAGTCAGTAGGTACGATTAAGGCTCGGTTGCTTGACTTGACTTTAACCGAAACGTTATAGTTAAATATGGCGGCCTGACTCTTATGTCTTTCGAAATAAGGATCATACCGCTATATTCAACTATAAAGTTCCGGTTAAAGTCAAGTCAAGCAAACGAGCGTAAGTAATAAAAAGTTCTCTTTAAACATAATTATATTTATTACGATGTCCATTCTCGGGTGTTTCTAAGCCACAATTAATTTCTTTTACAACCAGATATCTTGTGCACAACTGCCCAATGCATGTATTTAACTAGTCCAATCCAGTTCTAGTCCAATTAAGTGGTTACTGTTGTTTCCATTCCTTGAATTAATCCTACAACTAGCCCAGATTATCGTTGATTGCATTCTACTTAATACGGATGCATTTGGATGTGCGATCCCGTTGTCCTATCTATCCCTAAGAAGCAACTTGATCAATTTATTCTCTCACCTCTACATGATACGTAGACCTCAGTAGGTACAAGTGGAAAATTTAAAAAATTTAAAACACCCACGACTTTTGCAGACTTGTAATTGAAAAAGGATTAAATAAGTTTTTTGAAACTCCCCGACTAAAGGAAAGTAAGAAAGTAAGAACCTATCAGTATAATTCAATGAATTCCCAAGTCATAAGCTATATTAAAATGTTTTGGTGAGATTTATCATCTTTACAACTACATAGGACATATTGCACGTAAAAAGTATATCACCGTATTAAGACGGTTCACGAGTTAGTATTATGCTTGAGTCAAAATTTACAATTTCCGAAGGAACATAAAATAGTTATGTGTTCAATTATAGATTAGATAATTGAATTCATATTATTTGGCATTTCATAATCTAGAACTTGGCTCAAAAATATTTTAAAATATGTGTATATCACTTTCTCACTAGAACAGTTTTTGTATAGGTTGTTTGCTAAAATAGCGGTCTACGCTCTTATACGCAGAAGTCGCAGATGCAAGATATTTGCCATGTTTCTTAACACAAACTTATAACAATGACATATTTAGAAAATTAATATCATTTACTAAAAAGTGTCTCAAAAAAAACACGATTTTTCTAGATTTTCATTCAAAAACCATAAACCGAAAAATGTCATTTTTAGCATTTTTCGATAAATTAAACGTATTATTTTAAGATAAAATCCAAGGTATTTTGTTATTTATAGTAATTTAATTCAATTAATATTCAATGTCACTGGTTATTTACTATTTTAATAAGTAAAGTTGTATATTTATTTTACTATAAATTTTTTTGTAATACCATAATCGACGCAAAATTGCGTCAGTGCCAACGAATTTCTTTTTAGCATGGAGCGAAACGCGAGGCACACCGCGCCGCATGAACGCTCTTAAGATCGCTGTAAAAATACCAAGGACGACGTCTGAATTTTATGTTTCTTGTAAACTGTTTACATTGTCATATTATCTTAGATCAAAGTTTAGTATTAGGGTCTTAGTTTCATATTATTACAAACTTGTGACTTTAAAATAAATTCTGTGGTTTTCCATTTTATTTGCACATAATCGTTCAATTTAAAATGTAAATTGATCACCTTTGACTTGACTATTAGTAATTTGACTAGACGCGTAGGAGCGCCTGATCTAACATGGTGATTAGAGCTGATAAAACCTCAAGTAATCTTAATACTGAATTCAGATTATGAAAATATCTAAATTAGTTTAAAAGTTGGTGAAATTAACATTTCATACTATTTAGGCTGGGTTGCTTGACTTGACTTTAACCGAAACGTTATAGTTAAATATGGCGGCCTGAGTCCTGACTCTTATGACTTTCGAAATAAGGGTCAGGCCGCCATATTTAACTATAACGTTTCGGTTAAAGTCAAGTCAAGCAACCGAGCCTTAATCGCCACTAACTTGTCATCAACATAACATTAATGCCGTCTGTCTAATTAACCGACTTCATAAAAGTAGAAGTTCCCAATTCGTCGGAATATTTTTTTATTATATTTTCTTTTGTGTGCCTTCCTACCTTCACGCTCTTTTTAATTGATTTTGGGTGTTTCTATTAAAATAACATCTCATTACACCTAAATAGCTGCTCTGTATGGAAATAAGAAGTTTATGGAAAACATTAGGTATATCAAGGTCGATCGATCGATTATGGAATTGCGAATATATAAAAGCAAAAATAAAATTAATAAGGTTATTAACATGAATAAACCAACTACGAAATCTTTTATTATATAATGTTAGTAGTTAGTACAGCTTATATACCTATTATATCAAGTAAATAATAATGTAAACCTCAGAGTGTTTAATATTATAATTGGCAGCAGGTAAATATTTTTGACTAGGTACTGACTCAGAGTAATAATAATAATTACAGATCTCGTTTAATTTGGTACAAAACATTACACCGTTGGTTGAGCGTCGCGTTAATAACAACAAGAAATTAATATAAGAAAGCGAGACCTGTTTCGCCTTGTGTATCTCGAACCTTTATTAAAATAAAAGCTTACCAACCGTTCCGTAAGAATAGCCAACATTAAAGTCCCCGTATAGTATTGATAGCGGTAGGACTGTAAGGTACTTTTTTTATAGACAGAAAATGCCTAACGCATACCCCTCCGTCAAGAGAAACTGAAGGGTTATGTGGGACTTGTACCCACTAAAAACTGTTTGTTTCCACGACGGATCCGCTGGCGGAAGTACGGGATTCACTGGCGTAATCACCGCGCTCCCGCCAGGTCTCGACCAGCCACATCAGGAGCGGGTCCCGTCATCGTTGGCAGCCAGAACTGTAAGGTACTGGATCATATTATTTTATTAAATATACCTATCCCGAAAATCTTAGACGCAAATATTTAATAACTCACTTGATTAATGATAATTAATTATTATAGAAGCAGGCGTTATTTTGCGGAAATCCATAATTAGCAGGACAGATTAAATTGTTTTGCTATAATCCGCTACTTGAAAAGATTCTGTATGGTACAACATGCAGGAACACTGCCCACATGAAACACCACACACAAATTTTCCAACACTTTCTTCGACGCACGTTTCGTCCCGACACCGGGACATCCTCAGGAGATGTTGACTTCACAATTCGAAATCGTAGAGTAATTAATTAATGTACACTAATAAATATGATATATTATAAACACAATATTAACATTTGTAACAATTAAGAACCAGTTTCGACACACACGAGTTCGCCTGCTCCAATTCTGTGTCGGCCTTTAATAGGTCAACGAACTTGTGAGAATATTCTGGAACTTCATAACATACCTATTATGCAAATATTATCGCCGCGGCAGGTACCTATTTTGTGAAGAATATTAACGTAAGGTCAAACTTCTCCTTAACGGCGTAGAAGCCATATTTAAGCGATTTTCAATGAAGTTTTATTTAAAAACTATAAAGAAAATTACTTTAAAATTTAAACGTCATGTATTTTGGGTCTTGAATCTAAAATCGCTTAGAAGCAGAAAGATGATTAGATAAAATTTTCTCGATAGAAATTTTCTCCCAAAAGTTGCTCCAAAATCTCAGTTTTTCTAATTATTATCGGAAACTACAGTAGATGTAATTGTAATTTTTGTTTTAATGTGTCGGTAATAATAATATCCAAAAACGCTTAGAAACTGATTTTTGATAACTGGTTTAGTTATTGAGTAATTAGGTAAAAGGTCGTTTTTCTGTTATATTAAGACCGCGACGCTGCATGTCGCACCTACCAACGTGAGAGTGAGAAAGACAAAAATAAATTCAATAAATCCCCTTAATAGAACTTCAAAATAGAAAAATGCATTTAGCCATAGATTTATATTAGGTCGTTGCTCGCGTTCTGACTAGAAAGAGCCCGACCTAACAGCGACAGCTCCATGAGTGCAGCAATTTTTTCTTGTAGTGTGTGTGTCAATTTGAACTTTGTATGACAGAAAACTTAGGATGTGTTTGGTGCGCGGATGCGGATTTGTAAACTAAGACAGAGTATTTATTGCCGCACTTTTGAAGTCGCCGGCAGCCTATTGGACCTCTATGACTTCATCGTATCGTGATTGTATAAAATAATCAAAATTTTTAATGGTAGGTACTCGAAAATAAAATAAAATTCTAGGTAGGTAATACCTGGAAAAATGAGAGTTACTCTCTAAGAGATTTTTTCTATTAGCTAATTCATATTACGTTTAATTGCTTAGTTTCAGACTTTTGGGACATAAAGACGGTATTATAATGAAACAGAAACTATTTCCATCGACCTCATTGGCTAGGGACTTGACAGTTACGCAACAAAAACTCAGGGAGTGTTTGTAAACATTTCCGTGATCAAATTAATTTACACCTTTTAAAAAGAACAAAAAACTATTTGCTTTTACAGTTCACGGTTCAACTGCAGTTTGGTGATTTGAAAGTTCTTTTCTGCAATACCAAAGATCCTTTGAATATCACCAGCATTGCCCCAGAGTAAGATACCAACCATTTTTAACACCTAAGTAGATGTGACTTAAGGATGTTATTATAGTTCAATGCTCTTTAAACAATCATTTTAAAGTTGATAATACCAGCGGGGCTAGACAAAGTCACAAGCGTTTGGCGTTAACGCTAGTCGACAAAAATGTATGGACAAAACAAATGACTGTAGAAAAACCACGATAATAATTACTAAACACTTATTATATCGTGGTTTTTCTACAGTCATTTGTTTTGTCCATACATTTTTGTCGACTAGCGTTAACGCCAAACGCTTGTGACTTTGTCTAGCCCCGCAGAGCATACTATAAATAAATTTTTGATTGGGAGTTGCCTGGTCTTTTAAATGCAACTGTCATCAAAATACATGGCATTGTTGTGACACCACATTAACCATTTTACAAGTCAGGTTAAGCCATATTTATTACACGAAACCAAATCCATGTAGATGATACTCGTAGCTACATGTATATTTTTAGAGTGGCTGCGTTTTATAGCGCTAGTTTATCTTGTCATCTCCATGGGGATTGCGACTAAAGAACGCACTGTTTCATTTAAAACGTAAAGGCGTCTCTAGACAGTATACTATAGACGATTACACATGAGCAAGATGATTTAGTGGGATTTGATTCGTTGTTGACGCCGGTAATCGTCTATGATCGTGACGATTGCCGCCTATAACGGGCGATAACACACTTGACGATCATCGCCGCTAGTCAAGAGGAGCCATAAAAAATGTGTGGTAGGTTAATAATGTTGTTGCAGACATGGACATAACCAAATGTGTAGAGATTAGGGCATGCTCCCAGGATTTCCCGGGATTTTAATAACCGGGAAATCCCGGTGTTAAAAGAACCGGTTCTGAATATGACTTCCCGGTTCTCCCGGTTCTTTAAAAAAATCTAATTATTACGTATTTTATCGAAAATTATTTTTTTGTTTGAAAGAGTATACTTTCCAGATGGTTTCATAGTCATCAAGTCAGGATCTGATGTTGGGATCCTGGAGAAATCGAGGGAACTGTTCAAATTTTATAAGAACACTTGAATGTTTCGTACAATCATAGTCCTTCCTAATACCTTCTCCATGTGCGAAGAAAATACGATAATATTATAAACAATCGCCTGACGTCAAATTGGTATACATTAAAAATTATTTCACTCTTTGTAGTGGCATTTGAAGTCGGTTATTTTGGAAATAATTTTCTATTTCATGTTTGTTACAAATCGTAATAGCCCCTTTTGTCGGAATATTAAAAATAATGCTTTTAATTAAAATTTTAAAACTCTTTTACCAAGAACCGGGAAATCCCGGGTACCCGGTTCTGAGCTCAGTGCAGAACCGGGAATTCAAAATTAAGAACCGGAACCGGTTCTGCATGCCCTAGTAGAGATCAAGTAGAGATATGCACATACCCGATTATACCTACTCGTATACGTAATGTTATACGTGAACACTACGAATAATATAAACAGCGTGTTGTAAATCGTAACATGTGCACAAATCAACTTTTTAGAGTGCAAACTCAAAACTCAAACTTAAAATATCTTTATTTCACTTAGCCCTAACGGAAATTGTCAATATGATATTTGTCGCATATGTATGGTGATAACTACAAGTCGACTTAAAACTAAGTTTACGCGGGTTCTAACGCGCCCTGCACTCGCACTGAGAAGAAGCCCACAACAAACTCAGCAGGGTTTTGTTTTCTTTTATCACCACTTTACAAAGGCTCCTAAAAACTAAATGAGCTAGTATTATTACAGCAGTTCATTCACTCCCAAGGATTTAATTCATGTAAAAAATCTTTAATACTAAGTATAAGCTTTATTCATGAGCTTTAATTTTACAGGCACTTTGAACTTATTGCTACTACATTATTCGGATATACGCCGTGTGGCTGTTCCGCCTGCTTGTTATTGATATAATTATTGATATAATTATTTATTACATGTTATGTAATTATATCAATAATAAACATATAATTATTTATTATATGTTTATTATTGATATAATTATTTATTACATGGTTTAATGTTAATTTTGACTACAAACAAGCATAATTCATCTGAATTATTATGTAAAGAGGAAGAAACTGAAGTTTATAACCACGGAAAATGTGAATCCCTGTTATTTAAAGCCAAGTTGAGTAATTAACGCTATGATAGAAAATATATATTTAAACAGATACTCTACTACTTTCCAACCTAATTCTAAACCAAATTCATTCAAAATCAATATCTGATCACACAACAGATCAAAATATTTAAAAGTGCTAAGTATTAATTCATTACTAATTGTCAAAACTTGTGGTATTCAATAAGGAACATTTTGCACCACTTTAAACTTATCAAAATAACAAGCTGCCTAAAGAGTATCTAACAAAATATTTTATTACAATTAAATACAATTTTGTTACAAACGTAGGTGTTGGTAGTAAGTAAGTACATTAAAAATTAATTCTCTCTTTGTAGTGATATTTGAAGTCAGTTTTTTGAAAAGGATTTTCCATTTTTTTAGTTTGAAGCCTGCAGTATTATGTGCACTGCTCTCATCAAACTGAGACATCAATTATTAAGTTTCAATTTGCCATCATTCCATTCCAGAACAATACAGTCTGGCATTGTTTACATTTTAAAAATGCCTACATTTAATAAGCTACCTCAAGAATTTATTGACATAGGTGCAGCAGTATAAACTACTTTTTAGTGTTCACACCACATAATAACAGAATACACAGCTATTGCTTGGTAGAGGGAGTTTTTGATTTTGGACAGTCATTTGCACTCATAATAAGTCATAGATTATAGAATAAATGTGAGAATAACATGTCTTTTCAAATCTGACTCCTTCAAAGTGTAGTAATTCTCGTGGTAACCATAAGAGGTTTTTACCCATGGTGAGTTGGTACAATTCCATCTTTCACTGTGTCATCACTCACCATCAGTTGAGATGGCTGCATTCAAGTACATAGTACTTGCAGTAAATATTACACATGGGATTATAGTCATGACAGTGGTTAGTATTGAATATTGTCAGTTGCTACACTTTACCATATATACAGGGATATTGAATATGGAAGTATTGGCTTAGAATTTGTTGGATAGAAGCAGGCGTTACTTTGCGGAAGTTCATGATTAACAAGAAAAGGAATTCCTATTCTTGTTAGAATTTGTTGTTGCAAGTACATGAGCACAGTTGGCGTCATTTGAGAACACCAATGTCACCAAACGATGCTGACTGTGCGCTTATACTTGTAACAACAAATTCTAAGAGAATAGACTATATATCAATTTGTGTTGTGATAAAACATAAATTGATAGGTACGGTACATAAATTATAATACATTAGTAACTAACCCGATAGCTTGCAAAATGTCAACGAGCCATGGAAAGGAGCATACTGGGACTAAAGTTAAAGGATAGAGTCCGGAATGTGGATATCAGACAAAACTAAACTCACAGACATCCTTACACATATTGACCAATTAAAATGGAGATGGACAGGGCATATGCTCCGTTGTAAGCATGAAAAATGGAGCAAGCTTGTAACAGTCTGGTATCCAAGAGACGGGTCAAGAAGCCGAGGTCGCAAAGTGAGAAGATGGGAAGATGATTTGAAGTTGACTCTAGGTCCCCTTTGGTTAAGAATTGCAACTGACAGGAAACAGTTGAAGATGTTGGAGGAGGCCTATGCCGTAAGGCACACTGAAATTAGAGACATATTGTGATTAATGCACTAGTGATTATTTAGTAGAAAGAAAAATTGTAAAAATTTCAGAATAAAAGGCTTATTATTATTATTCTTTATATGCATTCATATTTTCTACATTTTTAAATATTTCATTATAAAACTTAAACATTTAAAAATATAAAAAATAGCGGTCCATCGGTCTCGGGAACAGGGTCCAAGCAACCGGTGGTTAGGGCCCCAGAGAGAGGAACCTCCTGACGATGCGAGCCGTGTCTAGGAGTACAGCCTTCTGGATCTGGCCCTTGACCCAGCTACCCAACGAGAGCCTTGAAAGATGTTGGTCAAGGCTCTTGGCTATATTATTATTATTATTATAACCCCTAAGTCATCAAGTGCAATTTGTATACAATATGCAGTCTCAATTGGTGCAATAATATTATATAACCTGTAAATATAGCGCAGGAGCTTTGCCCGTGACTTCTCCTCCCAGTTCATACAACCACAACCTGCATTTGTCTGATAACAGGTCCATACGGTTGGCGGTCCTACGAAGTGGGAGGGGAAGTCACTGGCAAAGGTTCTGCAAATGGGTAGTAAGTACATTAGTTCCCACTTCGACTTTAAATTTTGCATCTTCCTAATTTGGCGTTTTGTTCTTCTAACATTTATTGCATTCATTACTTTCAGTTCTTACTATTCTAACTACCAACACTTGACGACCAGCAGCACTGTGCTGAGTTGGTACCATTTTAAGGGTTTTCGACACACAGGCGCATAATTCATTATCAATAATTGTTCTGTTTAGGTACATATTATATTTTGTTTATTTCTACCTATATTTTGTTTAATTCTGTTTTGTGTCTTTTTTTCATTAAATAAACGTTTTTTTCTATCGTCTTTCTTGCATTCTTCAGAGGACAGTGTTTTTCATGACTTATTTACATATAATCACAAATACAACTGGACAAATAACTGTAGATTCACCCAGACAACGTACATTATTTTCAATGATTGACAAACTTTATCAATGGTTACGTATGCGCGTTGGTGTCAAAAACGTAGTTTTAAATACTCACTAGCATACAAAAGTAAATAATTTTAGTTAGCAGCAAGTTTAATTAGTAAAAATAAGTTGTTTAATTAACAAATGACTTGATAAACTGGAGAGAAAGTTTGCCAGGGTCATCTATTGAGAATAACAGGAAAACGTAATTTGAAGTTTAAAGGTTATGTCAGATTTATTTTCTAAAGTAAAAAATGTTTAACGCACAAATGTGTTAAAAATACAGGGATACATACCTTCGTTTTTGATTTGCAGGCTTCGGAGCCATCTCGGATTTTATCATAGTGTCACTATTATGAAATTTTGCGATATGACCACAATCTTAGAACACTGCTAAGGAGAGTAACATATCGCTTTTCAGCTTTTATTGATTGATTTTTTCCGTTAAAGTCACAAAATTTATCTCACAAATCACAAAATTAGGTCATTTTATTAATGCACTACACAAACAAAATACACTTTGTTGTCTTGAACTTGCACAGTGGTAGACATAGAGTAAAGTAAAGTATGGTGGTAGAGCGACAGTTCATTGTAAATTGTAATTTTAGCATAGACAACTAAACAGTGTGACCTCTTCAAAATTGGCGAATCTGCCAAACACTGGTAAAAAAATCTGCCAAAGTCTGCCAACTTGATTCCTGAATTGTACAGAGTACTGTTCAAATATAACTATATACTGTACAAACAGCGAAAGCCCAGTGATCTTGACGTCGGAACCTCACCGTTCTATCGACACAAGACAAAAGTTCCAGCTTAGACTGTAACATTTCCGACTAATTAAGATTAACAAAAATCAGTAAATAGTCATTACATCATGGAATTTTCATCTTATTTCAAGGAAAACAAGAAATCTGCCATATTCTGCCACTTTCTTAAATCATCAGCATAATCTACCAGAGATAAAATTTAGTCACCAAATGTGCCCAAATGGCAGAAATTTGCCTCAAACGGTCACACTGCAACTAAAACAGCCATAGAGATTCTGTTAATCCATTCGTCCCTTTCGGGGCAGGCAAAGGTCGGAGACCATACAGCCTATTCATTCGTGTGTATTTTCTGTGTTATGTATTATGCATAGCCTGTTCAATCGTTTAACATTAATAATAATTAATCATAAAACAGCCATAGAGAACAAGGAAGAAAACTGAGGAAGAAAACCAAAGGTTTACCAGTCGTAAAAAATGTTGTAAAATAAAATCAAGAAGTTGATGTAGCAACTGCTATCCTCATATTATTTTACTGAAATTACTTTTAAAATTTTGTAACCGATGATAACGCGTTTAGTTTTATTATCACCATTTTTACTGATGCAACACTATTAGTCGATTGATTTAATTGATAAAGAGTACTTAGTTAGGCTACGACATTAGATAGCGCTAAATACTTAATTGAATATTTACCACAAAATAAAATAGTTTATCTACGCTCATTGCTTAAAGTTCGAATTATAAAATCGAAATGTGTCAAATAATTACCTACTTTATTCACAGACTTCTATAATTATTAAAAAGTTATTCATAATAACATCGCTCTACTATGGAAATATTTAAAGAAAGTTGTATAATATCCATAACGATACACGGCTCTGGACTCCTGTATTTGTATCTGGGGTTTTGAAGGAATTGATTACAGTACCGCTATCGGCAATACAACGGTTAACGGTTACAATTATTATCTGGGGTAGGTAATATTTTTTATGTTATATTTTTTTAAGTGAATCCACAGACAACATATAGTTGGTAGTCATTGCCGAGAGTATAGATGGGCCATGATTGACCATAGACAACAACACAATGTCTAACGTTCCGCGTAACGTTCCACCTGGGCCTGTGATTATGATTATGATTACGATTACGATTACGACTACGATTACGATTACGATTACGATAACGATTACGATAACGATTACGATTATGACGTTATCTCGTAAATCTATCGTCCGTAAACCGACTTTACAGACAACTAATTTTTTTTGTTACTTAGTCAAAACTTTGCGCTGAAAAATGTCTAGTAGTGAAACCTACTAAAGAAAATTTCACTCCACCTGACATCTTAGTAGTTGCAATGATTTACGACAAAAGTTAGCAAGATTTTATGATTTGGATTTATGATAATAATATGAGCGTAGATAAAGTAGTGTATGAAACTCTACATAATTAGGTATTAAAACACTCGTGTGATACTATTAAAAAACTCGCCTGCGGCTCGTTTTTTAAACTCACACTCGTATTTTAATACCCCCCATTATGTAACCGTTACATAAACTACTAAAATACCATTATACCATACTATTATACCAGACATGAGACACTCTCATACTCTACTCATCTCTCTCTTGTGAATTTAATTTTTACCCCGTTACGTGCTTTTTCACCACAGAAAAATAATGTCCACACACTTCCATTGCTAATCACTGTTGTCTATGGACCAATATACATTGCTGCTTATAAAGTGAAATTAAATTAATATATTGTGGAAAACCAGTAATGGATAAAAATAAATGTCATAAAAATTCTTACAATGGTCAGTGATGACCATTGAACATTGATCATTACTAAGGATAGGCCTGTTCGAACATTTTGCCAAAGCCTTTTTCATACAAGGAAATTTAGCGCCATCTATCAAACATCCTGCGAAATACTTGTTTTTTTTATGTAATATTTCTTGATGTTACTTACCGATGATACGTTATCCCATGCTTCTTTTTAAATTTCTTGGTGTAATTTTTGCAATCTTTTATCGCACAATTAGGCATTTTTATCTTTTAGAGTTAAATTTTCCACTATTCTCTCGCTACTAAGCGTACTTACTAAAATGGCGGGAACCGTCTCCATGGAAACGTGCGTGCGGAGCGTCGTGAGCTGAGGCGGGGACCGCGGCATAGACAATATTGTACAAATTACAATGGGGACATTTCCCCATTGAACTGGCGACATTTTTTCGCGCGGTTCGCCCTGCCTCTATATAGAGGTCAATGCCATTGAAAGAATTTTTATTACATTTAGAGTACCTACCTACAGTGCGTTCAGCGTTATTTTGCCTCTGGCTGTCATATTGGCTAACCTGAGCTCTGTGTTGCCGCTTAAGGTTTGTAAGATACCCGGTATGAAACTGCGAAATATTTTCATAGTTAAATTTCTCAAAGTTTGGATGTTAGAATTTAAGTTTGTAATCTTTGGATTTGGTTTGTGGGTATATTTTTATCCCAATATTCATAGGTACGGGCTCAGGACTTATGCGGGTAAAACTGCAGGGCGCCGGCGCGGCGCCGATACTTTAGGATAGGTATTTGAATTAGTATTATGTACCTCAAGTTTGCATTTATCTATATACATAGGTAATATATGACTAAATTAAAACAACATTTTTATAGGTTTTATTTATTTTGAATAAGAGTGATCCAAGCGGGTCGCTAGTGGTTCGTCACTGTCTGCTGATGAACGTGAATCGTCGGAACTGCTGCTGTCCGATTCTGTATCAGACTCGTCATTTAATTCTATAATAAATTTGTCGATTTCAGAGTCTATAATTCCATCTGTTTTAATAAACTGTTGTTCAATATGGCACACATGTTGACACTGCTTCTGCCAGTCTTCTGCAGTGATCGATTGGAACGCTTCTTCTGTTAATTGTAGTATCTTGTCTGCTTCCTGTCCAACATTTTTAGCAGCTACACGCCTTTTCAACAGGCTCCACATAAATTCTATAGGATTAAGTTCGCAGTGGTATGGTGGTAACCTAGCCACTTTGTGTCCATGCGCTTCAAGAAGTTGATCAGCTTCATATTTTGGAGCTTCTTTATGCTCTTTTATAATTTCGTATAATTGAGCTTTCACCATAGTAGGAAGATAAGATAACCCCTTATTTGTGATCCAATTTTGCATATCAGTTTTGGTAGAGCTCATTGTTGGTGCCTTGTTCACCTTTACAGTGTGATAGGGCGCATTATCCATAACAATTAAACTATTAGGCGGTAAATTGGGGATGAGTTTGTCTTCTAACCATTTCATGAAATTCGTCCTGTTCATGTCATCATGGTAATCTCCTGATTTCGACTGCGATTTAAATATTAATTGTGCATTTGGAATAAACCCCATTTCGCCACCTGCATGAACGATGATCCAGCGTGCACCAACTGAATCGCTTTTTAAAACACCTTGTTCATTTTCCATCTGCCAACATTTGTTGACAGAATATGAAGCGTGTATATAAGTTTCATCGAGATATACGATAGGTCGGCCTTCATTTCGATTTTGTCTTAAAATATTTAAGTATCTGTACCTCCAGGCTACAATGTCATATCGTTCCATTAAAATTTTTCTTTTAGAACCACATTTTTTAAATCTAAATCCAATTTGCCGAATTATTTTCCATAGTGTGGTACGACCTCCATTGAAGTTAATATCAATTTTTAATTCAGCCAAAAGCTTGCCCAAAGTAGGCAACTCCTTTCTGACTACGTACATTTGATGTATTTTAGTTCTGATTGCACATAGTTCAAAATCATCTAACTGAATTTTATTCGATTGGCAGCGTTTTTTCCTGGGAGTACATATTTTCTTAGACGTGGAAGCAGCAACCTCACACTCCTTGGTAATAATGGTGACAGTTCTCTCAGAAACGCCTGAAATACAAAACATTACATTAATAACATGCATATTGTACATTTTTTTTATTAATCTTGTTATTAAATAATACATAATGTAACAAAGGTTTGTATTAAAGAAAAAAAATCGATCGGGACTGGCGCGGGTGAAACCGCAGGGCGCAGCTAGTTTATACAATAAGAATCAAATACTATGTTTTTAAAACAAATATAATTATTATTATACATATACCTATGTACGGAATGTATTACAATTAAAACATCGTGCCTACATACAAACAATAATCTATTAGCAAAACAAATAACTTTCGATCCCTAATAACGGGAAACTATTAATAGCAGGTAACACTAATTTACTTACCAGTCATGGCGGCTACACGTTGACGAACATGTTCAAATGGGATTATTGGTCCTCCATTAGCTTTTTCCCGTTCACAAAAATTACGAACCGAGGATACAATTTTTCTGCCGCTACTTTGAATCCTTTTTGGCATGATTAACACGTTTAAAATAAAAAAAAAATAAGAAAAACGCAAGGAGCTTCACACTGTGTTAAAGGTACTTGTCAGCAAGAATGGCGGGTAATGCCAACCTAACAGAAACAGCTGTCAGAGGCAAAATAACGCTGAACTCAGTATACCTACCTACAGAAAAGGGCCCACTGATTTGTGGACAGAGTGCAGGTGCAGCGTCCGTCGGCCAGCCAAATTCAAATTCGTTATTTAGGTAATGGGTTGGCGTTAGTTGTAATCTAATAATTTAATGATAATTTATTAATTATTAGATTACAATTAATTTCATAACATTTACCAGGTACCTACCTACAGGCTACGATATTAGAATGTTTAATTAATTTTGTGCCGATATTTTTATTTTTTGCTACCTATACTTATTATATTTGCAAAAACTAAAAATGTATTGACGGATTACACACCCGACGGTTAAGAATAGGTACGATGCTGCTCTATTTTTCGTGAAATCTAATTGTTTCGGTACATAAGTAAGTAGAGGAAAGTCACCAAGTATGGAATAGTATCCTAATATGGAATACCTTCATTTCTCTAAGACTATAAGTATGAAACGCAACACTCGACCATCTTTTGTTTCATTCGGTCTCCTAACTATCGCACCCACACCATCGAGCCAGTTGCGCGAATGCTTCACGTGTGGCAGGCGTATTTTGTTTTGTTTTCGTGCAGAAAATTTTAAAAGTAAGTAATAAACGAATATTATCAGCTGTTACTTTTGTTTACATAAGTGTTATACTATTTAGTATATCGGTATTATGTTTATTTCACCATTTTGTGATCTTTTGTCATTAAAATATTGTGACTATAAAAAATATTTAGAAGAGTTTGAACTAGTATAAAAATCCAAATATGGACAGTCGTCCGTGTCTAATCATGGAATATTCCATAATTAGGTTTTAAGATTTCTTATGATAGATACTTGCTATTATTAAATATATGTAATGTTTGTTTTTAGAATGTCCGGTTCACAATCAACCAAACGAAAAACCTGGGATGAAGAAAAAATGGCACAAGCTATAAAACGAAACCAGAGAAACGAAGAAAAGTATCTAGCAGAGGAAGAAAAGCTGCTGTAGCAGCAGTCATAACATCTTCTCCCTACAAAAATGATTTAGAAAATAAAAATATGAAGAGACAAGAAAAAGAAAGTAAACTAGTCAAGAAAAAGAATAAGAATAAAACTGCGAAGAGAAACAAACAAACAAAGAAAAATAAGGATGATAGTGAAGAAGAAGACTCTGAGGAACTAGACGTTATCCAGTTTGATGATGGTAGTGAACATGATGAGTTGATGGACCAATTACCTCCTGACTCTGCTGATGCAGAATGTATATTCTGTTCAAGTCTTTGTGGATAAAAGTGGAGAAAACTGGATTAAATGCTTGATGTGTGGGCTCTGGGCACATTATGATTGTGCTGGTCCAGAGTTTGATACTTGGATCTGTGACTTTTGCAAGTAATTATGTAACTTCTTTCATTTATCACAATATATTATATTTATTTAAATAATCTCAAAGATATAAATGTCCATTTTTGTTATTGTTATGTTGATTTATGCTTATATTCCATATATGGATACCTATTCCATATTTGGTTACTCATTTGTGATTTTGTTTTTTGTGTTAGATTTTAATTTGATAACTAATATATTTGATTAAAGGCTGTTAATTACTACATATAAATGTATGACTGATTAGTAAAAACACTAAACTGATTTAATTTATATGTAGTTTTTTTTTATATCCCAAAAACAAAATGGTATTCCATATTTGGTGACTTTCCTCTAAGTATCTGCTGTTTGCGAAAACAAACTGTTTTATAATTACTGAATTTTAGGGGCTGATTAAGCCCAATTACCTACTCAGTTCGAGAACTTCATCATCGGCAAACTTGACGCAACCGTGCCTAGCATTCCTAGCAGGTAGCAAGAATCATTACTCATTAGAGATAAAAAGATTCCATTAAAGGCACATTAGGTACAAATGGTGAACAATGCAGTATGGAACGATAAAAGAGCATTTTACTATCAATCATCGACACTATTGTTTAAATAATTTTTGTTGCAGTGATAAATTATTGCTTGAAAGTATCTTTCTCGTAATAGGTGCTCAGTAGTCAGTAAGTAGGTGCCAACTCTCGGCTTTAATCACTCTGTACCTACTACCTTATTTAAAATTAACGACCTCCCTGGCGCAGTGGCTGCGCTTGGATTCGAGTGGGAGGTCGCAGAATCAATTCCCGCCGCGGGCCACTTTGGAATTTTCTAATATCTAAATTGGCTCAGGTCTGGTCTGGTGGGAGGCTTCAGCCGAGGCGACCTCCCACTCGATTCCGAGCGCGCCGCCACTGTGCCAAGGAGGTTATTGTTAAGTGGTTGAAGCCCTCTAATCCACATTTATTAGTGTGGAGAGTGAAACCCCCATAATATGACAGAGAAGGGCTGTACTCAACTGTGAGACAATAAGTCGGATGAAGGATGAGGATACGGCAATAATTCTGAACGGCAATTAAAATTCTCATTAACTTAATGAGCTGTGGTGTGAACACAGAATACTTATCTATATATATAAAAGAATGAGGTATTTTGGTTGTTCCACGGATTCCGCCAAAACTATAGGTCGTAGAGATCTGAAATTTGGTACTTAGGTAGATATTAGGTCATGAATTCGTACTAAGACGGGGATTCCAGAAATTCCATGTTTAAGGGGTAAAAATCATACATTTAAGGGTATTTCCCATACAAAAGTAAAATTTTTTCGTTGTTCCAGGAATTCCCGAAAAACTAAAAGTCGTAGAGATCTTAAATTTGGTACATAGGAAGATATTAAGTCATGAATTCGTACTAAGACGGGGATTCCAGAAATTCCATGTTTAAGGGGTAGAAATAGTTCATTAAAGGGATTTCTCCATACAAAATTGTAATTTTTTCGTTGTTCCAGGCATTCCAGAAAAACTAAAAGTCGTAGAGATCTCAAATTTGGTATCTAGGTAGATATTAGGTCATGAATTCGTACTAAGACGGGGATCCCAGAAATTCCATGTTTAAGGGGTAAAAATCATACATTTAAAGGTATTTCCCATACAAAAGTAAAATTTTTTCGTTGTTCCAGGAATTCCCGAAAAACTAAAAGTCGTAGAGATCTCAAATTTGGTACCTAGGAAGATATTAGGTCATGAATTCGTACTAAGACGGGGATTCCAGAAATTCCATGTTTAAGGGGTAGAAATAGTACATTAAAGGGATTTCTCCATACAAAATTGTAATTTTTTTCGTTGTTCCAGGCATTCCAGAAAGACTAAAAGTGGTAGAGATCTGAAATTTGGTATCTAGGTAGATATTAGGTCATGAATTCGTACTAAGACGGGGATTCCAAAAATTCCATGTTTAAGGGGTAGAAATAGTACATTAAAGGGATTTCTCCATACAAAATTGTAATTTTTTTTGTTGTTCCAGGAATTCCCGAAAAACTACAAGTCGTAGAGATCTGAAATTTGGTACCTACATTGACATTAGGTCATGAATTCGTACTAAGACGGGGATTCCAGAAATTCAAATTGGAAGGGATAAAAATCCTACTTTTAAGGGATTTTCCCATACAAAAGTGTAATTTTTGCGTTGTTCCAGGGATTCCAGCGAAACTAAAAGTCGTAGAGATCTAAAATTTGGTACCTAGGTTGGTATTAGGTATATCATGAATTCGTATTCAGAAAGGGATTTTCGAGATTCAAATTTTGAGGAGGAAAAATTTTGAATTTTTTAGCCGCCATTTTGAACTTTTTTGTTACTGGGCCGATTGCTTTGAAAATCGACATTTGACTATGGCAGCAAGCATAGAGAAGGAATTTGTGGTCAAAATTTAAAAAAGTGGCCGCCATTTTGAACTTTTTTGTTACCGGGCCGATTGCTTTGAAAATCGATATTTGACTATGGCAGCAAGCATAGAGACGGAATTTGTGGTCAAAATTTAAAAAATAGGCCGCCATTTTGAACTTTTTTGCTACTGGGCCGATAGCTTTGAAAATCGATATTTGACTATGGCAGCAAGCATAGAGAAGGAATTTGTGGTCAATATTTAAAAAGTGGCCGCCATTTTGAACTTTTTAGTTACTGGGCCGATTGCTTTGAAAATCAATATTTGACTATGGCAGCAAGCATAGAGAAGGAATTTGTGGTCAAAATTTAAAAAAGTGGCCGCCATTTTGAACTTTTTTGTTACTAGGCCGATTGCTTTGAAAATCGATATTTGACTATGGCAGCAAGCATAGAGAAGGAATTTGTGGTCAAAATTTAAAAAAATGGCCGCCATTTTGAACTTTTTTGTTACTGGGCCGATTGCTTTGAAAATCGATATTTGACTATGGCAGCAAGCATAGAGAAGGAATTTGTGGTCAAAATTTAAAAAAGTGGCCGCCATTTTGAATTTTTTTGTTACTGGGCCGATTGCTTTGAAAATCGATATTTGACTATGGCAGCAAGCATAGAGAAGGAATTTGTGGTCAAAATTTAAAAAAGTGGCCGCCATTTTGAATTTTTTTGTTACTGGGCCGATTGCTTTGAAAATCGATATTTGACTATGGCAGCAAGCATAGAGAAGGAATTTGTGGTCAAAATTTAAAAAAGTGGCCGCCATTTTGAACTTTTTTGTTACTGGGCCGATTGCTTTGAAAATCGATATTTGACTATGGCAGCAAGCATAGAGAAGGAATTTGTGGTCAAAATTTAAAAAAGTGGCCGCCATTTTGAATTTTTTTGTTACTGGGCCGATTGCTTTGAAAATCGATATTTGACTATGGCAGCAAGCATAGAGAAGGAATTTGTGGTCAAAATTTAAAAAAGTGGCCGCCATTTTGAATTTTTTTGTTACTGGGCCGATTGCTTTGAAAATCGATATTTGACTATGGCAGCAAGCATAGAGAAGGAATTTGTGGTCAAAATTTAAAAAAGTGGCCGCCATTTTGAATTTTTTTGTTACTGGGCCGATTGCTTTGAAAATCGATATTTGACTATGGCAGCAAGCATAGAGAAGGAATTTGTGGTCAAAATTTAAAAAAAGTGTCCGCCATTTTGAAATTTTTGTTCCTGGGTCGATTGCTTTGAAAATCGACATCTGATTATTTCACCAAGCATCGAGAAGGAATTTGTAGTCAAAATTTAAAAAATTAGCCGCCATTTTTAACTTTTTTGTTACTGGGCCGATTGCTTTGAAAATCGATATTTGACAATGGCAGCAAGCATAGAGAAAGAATTTGTAGTCAACATTTTAAAAAGTGGCCGCCATTTTGAACTTTTTTGTTACTGGGCCGATTGTTTTCAAAATTGATATCTGATTATCGCAGCGAGCATAGAAAAGGAATTTTTGGTAAAAATTTAAATGAATTGGCCACAATTTTGTACTTATATGTCTTACCATGGTAGCAGCAACCACGGCGGGATGGACGAACGGACGGTGGAGTCTTAGTAAGAGCTTTTACCCTTTGGGTACGGAACCCTAAAAATGGCCACCATATTTAACTTTTTTGTGACGATCGAATTTTTCAAAATCAATATGTGACTATTACCAGGAAGCAAGAGAAAATTTTGTGGGCAAAATGGTGTGTAATGCAGGAATTTTGGAAATTAAACCACCATAGTAAAGCATAACTCAGAAGTTAACGTGAGCGAAGCCGCGGGCGTTTGCTAGTTAATAATAAAGAGGTGATGACTAATTTTCTTAAATTAGTCATTATTAGGTACTATGATGAGTGTAAAGTCTCGAGCTAAAGAGTCTGCTATGAAACTTGGACAAGATACTCGTATACACATAATATCAATTTTAACAAACAAACCCACCAGCAAACAAGCACCGCCAAGCGATTTAGCGTTCCTGTGCGATGCTTGTAGAAACCGTTGGGGTAAATTTACTTACCCTTCGAATTTAGTACGATAACATCTTAGGCTGCATCATCACTTACCATCAGTTGAGATCGCAGTCAAGTACTAACTTGCAAAAACTCCTACTAATAAAAGACTTACTAGGTTTTACCTGCGGGCTCCGACCGCGTGATTTTCCGCGGGTAACTATCGTGGATTTTCTCGAGATTAAAATTTTTCTATTCCTGTTCCCGAGTCTTTTTCAAATTTACATACTCACACAAGTTAAGAAAAATTTGCCGCACTCACGAAGCTGTCGTTGTTAGGTTGGGCTCTATCTAGTCGGAGCGCGAGCGACGACCTATTATAAATCTCCGCTAGTATATTATTAGGGTTCCGTACCAAAATGGTAAAATGGAACCCTTATGGTGCGACTTTCTCCGTCTGTCTGTCCGTCTGTCTGTCTGTCTGTCCGTCACACTCGATTATTTCAGTAACTACCAGAGCTATCGATATGAAATTTGGAATAGTTGTGTATATTAGTGGCCCAATGACACTGGAATAAAAAAAAATGGAAATCATTTTTGTTCTTATTTAAAAAGGGGGGAAAATCGGAGGGTTGAAATTTAAAAGTGAGATAACTGTACTGTGTGGGGTATCATATGAAAGGGTTTACTTTGTACATTCTAAAACCGATTTTTAATTATTTTTAGTCATGATAGTTTTTGATTTATCGGGGAAAATGTCTAAAAAAATACCGTTCCCCCCCCTTATCTCCGGAGTTTACCAATCGAAAAATCTCAAATAATTATGGTCAATAGGAATTTACGTATATTTTACAGGAAAACTATAGCCAATGCTCTAACTAGCATAGTTTTTTTGATATTAACGATAAACCTCTACAAACAAAGTTAGTTTTGTGGTTCATTAACAAAGGTAATTATTACCGTTTTACATCTTTGGTCGTTACAGTTTTGGTCGTGTTACATCTACATTAGTACGAACGAATCTTAAAAGTACCTAGCTATAACTACCTAAGCTTATTTTGCTTCAGTACTTCTTGAGTACGGAACCCTCGGTGCGCGAGTCCGACTCGCACTTGGCCGGTTTTTTTATGTATGGCTTTAGAGCGCTTGTATACGTCCGTTTTTTTCACCGGATAACGAAGCGTCAATAAACGGCTATCCTTGTATACGTATATTTTTTTACCGGATGGATGCTACTTTGGAGTGCCGTCTATATGTGCTAGTTTTGAACTGGTAGTCAGAGGTTACACAAAAATGTTCAATAATAAGAAAAAAAACTCGTATTGGCCTACTATTATTAAGTACAAAAAGAAACAAATAGAAATAGACAAACGAAAAAGGTCATCGTGGGTGCATCCTATATTATTGGAAAGGGAAGAAGGCGCATTTCATACTCTTTTTACGAAGTTGGAAGAAGATGAAACACTCTTTATATAGCACTCTTGGGTTTTGTCCCACAGTACAGGCCTATTTTCAACCAAACTTATTAACAATTCCATGTCAATAGCATCCATTTTTAAAAGAATGCAGGTAGACGGCACTTAATTTTATGAAAACCGGCGAAACGTCCGGCAGCGTCAACACTCATCAATACACTGGCGTGGATGACCGCTCTTTCTAAAGTAGCGTTTACACAATGGTGTATGCTGGCCCACTGCAGGCCATCGCCATTGTGTACACGGGGAAATGGTATGCAATGGCGGGCAATGGTCGACGATGGCGCGCGATCGGGAAGTTGTCGGTTTTTGGCGCACACAAAGGAATCGTGGCGTTGCGTGGTCTGTAGTGTTCACACAATGGCCCATTGCTCAGTTCGCCACCGACCGCTGAACAGTGTATTCTTTTGTTGCGACTACTTCCAACAAAATTAAATTACTAAATTCAAATTAATAATTATTAAATTATTGATAAATTCGAATTATCGAATTCTCCTGATGGTTCTGCAAGCATTTCGCTCAGCAGATTGTTCATGGTTTGCCTAAAAATGATAAAAAATTACTTAGTCATGTACGTAAGGAGCATGCCACGGGTGTGCCCGCGAAATTCAAATTTTTTGTGGTTTTCGCAATTTTTAAGCTAATAAGACATAGTAGGCTCATGGCAGTCAAATTGCGGGAATTCCAGTCGTCTTCACGTGTTTATTTATATAAAAATCTCTGCTTGTAACTAGCATACAAATTGCAAAAAACCACGAAAATTTTGAATTTCGCGCGCAGAGTCGTTGATTTCGCCTTAAACTATTTCCACGTCCATCGCAAGTGCCTCACCGGGCAGCAATGAGCCATGCGCCATTGTGTACACACCAAGTGATCGTGGCCTACAGTTGTGCGATGGCCTGCAGTGGGCCAGCATACGCCATTGTGTAAACGTAGCTTTACACCGGACCGATGTCCGTCGCGCCGAGGGGGAGCGGTGGTGCATCCGGCATAAATTGTTCGCCGGACCGATGTCCGGTGCATGTACACACATTCATTCTAAATCATACACCACCGCGAATCCGGCAAAAAACACAGTCCGTTATCCGGTGAAAAAAACGGACGTATACAAGCGCTCTTAGACTGAGTTTAATTATGTAATTCAAAGTGGTCATTGTTGATTACTTACAACTTACCTATATCTGTTACTCGCTAAAAATGTTTGTTCTTTACATTGCCAGTAACTCAGCACCACGTGTTGATTTAATTTAGGCTCAGAGATTGTATGTATATTGTTTGCGAAGTTTGATAAATTTTATGTAATTTATTTACCATGAAAAATATGAAACAATTTCAGCAGTTACTTATTACCTACTTACAGACTTTATTTTTAGTTCGTAACAAGGCCAGCTGTAACACGTTCCCTCAGGCATTGTTAGCAAAGACCAGCTGAGTTAAATTACAACGTATTATGAACTTAATTGCAGTTATGTACGTCAAATTATTATTGGGTAAAATGCAGTACCTAAATAAGTAAAATGATTTTTACAGGACTGGCCGTTTTTTTAACTTATATTCACTACTAGCTGACCCGGCAAACTTCGTTTTGCCTGTTATTTTTTGTCAACATTTAATTGAACGCGGCCGAAGCCTCTCGCTGGATCAAATATAGTTAATTGAATTTCATCTCAACCCCACAATAGCTGGGTTAGGGTTTCCTCTCAGAATAAGAGAGGTTTGTTTAGTAAGTACTTAGATGAAGACCAAAAAAGAAATGGATGGATCGTATGGAAGAGTATTGCACGTTGACAGCAGAAGAAGAGAATGGAAGAAGACTCCATGGTAAAAATTTAGAATCGTTTGGCAGGAGTAGGGGGACGGGAAGGGGGAAGGGGGGGAGAGGGGGTGTCCCCTAACCCCCGATACCACTCCCTGAAAAGGTATTGCACCATTCTTGAACAAATTTAAAAATATGAAAATAATTAAAATGACGATGATGGAGTCGCTTCGTCGCGGAGAGAAGCGAAAGGGGAAGGGGTGGGAAGAAAAAAATGGGATTTTTTCCCCCCTCCCAAGCTAAAACTTTCGACACGTAGTAGTTTTTAAAAAATATTTTTTTTTAATTATGAAGTTTTGAATTCGATTTTGCTGTTATAATTACTACAATGCATGTTTTGAAATGGGAATTCTAGCCTCAAGAAGAAGTAAAGGAGCTAGAAAAACCCTTTATCCATCACCATCTACCCCTCACCCCCCCTAAGGGTCAGTCGACAGAGCTTTATAATCTTGAGGTTAAGACTCTTTTAGCCTTCAGTCTTTCCCTTACCCTTTTTTGGCTCGGTCTATTTCTGGGTGGTCATAAAAGAAAATAACCACTCAGAAGGATGGTGGGGCCTTGCAGGCCCCGCCATCCTCTTCGTCACCTATCCGTTATCCGAGTCGAGGTGCCCCAAGTCCCGAGCTCGCTTCGCTCGCTCTACATCCTAAGTCTTCAGTCTTTCCCTTACCCTTTTTAAGGCTCGGAGAAGAAGTAAAGGAGCTAGGAAAACCCTTTATCCATCACCATCTACCCCTCACCCCCCCTAAGGGTCGGTCTACAGAGCTTTAAAATCTTGAGGTTAAGACTCTTTTAGCCTTCTGTCTTTCCCTTACCCTTTTTTGGCTCGGTCGAAGGAGCTCCTATTTCTGGGTGGTCATAAAAGAAAATAACCACTCAGAAGGATGGTGGGGCCTGCAAGGCCAATGCAATCCTCTTCGTCACCTATCCGTTAACCGAGTCGGGGTGCCCCAAGTCCCGAGCTCGCTTCGCTCGCTCAAGATCCTAAGTGGTTTGTGTCAAAAATTTAATACTACAAATAACATATTTAAAAAGTTCTGTGGCCTATTTTTTTTGTCGGTACAACAAAATACATGTGTGGTGTTCCATCTCGTCCTACTGTATCTCCCGAAAGTCATCCTTACTCCGATAAAAGACGTCCCGATTTATACTGACCGCCATATACTTAGATTGATTTTTGAAAAGCTCGAAAACACTGCGTTACCTCGTAATGCGAATAGTATTGTTGTAATCAGGGACCAAACCTCTACCAAATACAACACCTTTCTCCCCCGAACTCCTGCCAAAGGAAAGTAAATCCAACCGCGATTTACCAAGTTTCATCAGTACTAACAAATATCTGTAAGAAGTTTGGTGAATCGGCTTTAAACAACTCCAAACAATTGCGCTAAATCGTTAGTCGGTTGCATTTATGTTCAGCTGAAAGAAGCCTCGGTACCCATCTCGCAGAAAGCTTCGAAGCCACAATTCATTATGAATTATATTTCAAGTTCGTTCATAGGATACACCTATGATTTCAGCTATTTATCTGATTTTCGATCAACGGCCCCGAGTATGAAATCCCAAATATTTCCGACGTTATTCTCAGTACTCGAAGCTGATGGCCGTCCAGCTCGTGGGTCATCAATTCTTCTGACCATTTTTTAACGATTGTATACGATGGAGCAGATCCTACTTCTTTGTCATTCTGTTTCAGCGTTAATCCTTTCTTGAACAAATACTTGGCATCGACGTAATTCCCCCAAACTAACAATCGGTATTATAACGTTATTCGCATATCAAATAAATTAAATAGACCAAAAAGGTCGGACATCATACTCCGGCTACAAATTTCGAAACAAACTTGTCAGAGGTGCTGACGTGACAGCAATGAAATGTTTACATAGCAACGCCATTAAATCAATTTATTAATTTTATTTTCAATTAGAAAATACTCGATAATCCTAAGTCTCCACGTATAAGTCCTCGATTCGGATCGATTATTTTTTTACGCTCTTTCATTTGATGTGCGATTCGTTCGATTCCACCATACACCGGTACCGCCCTTGGTTTTTGTATGGGAAAATTAAATTGGCCAGGGCCAGGGTTCTTCAGCATTTTGGGAGATCAAATATAGATAACAACCCGCTCCCCGACCCATAGATCACACCCCGAAAGTTTCACAACGATCGATCCAGCCGTTTAGGAGGAGTTTGGCTACAAAGAAAATCGAGAGAATTTAACTTTTATCCCCTCTCCTAAGGGAACCATGCTGAATTTCAGGATAAAAAGTATCCTATGTCCTTCCTCGTAGTATGAACTCAAGTCATACCAAGTTTCATTGGAATTCATTCAGTAGTTTCGGCGTGATGCGCGGCCGTGATACAGAAAGACAGACAGACAGACAGACAGACAGACAGACAGACAGACAGACAGACAGACAGACAGACAGACAAAAATGAAAAAAAATACAGTTTTGGGTTCAGAACCGATTTTAGAGTGCCCTCGAAAAAAAATTTTCAAAATATCTTTAATGTACAGAATTTGACCTGTTACAGATTTATTTTAAGTATATAGGTACCGATTCAAACAATTGTCTTCACTTTGCTGATTCAGGTTTCAAATGATTTTAAATTGCACATAGGCCTAATTTACAGGCAATTATGAATAAGTAGTTAGTAAATACTTAGGTATATTTTTTCAATGGTGATAGGTAACTATTTTTAACTCCAAATTATAATTTAAGTTTTCGGAAATAATATAAATAAGGTCAGGTTGGGGAAGACCGTCTACAAGGCAAGACCGTCTGAGCGTAATAACTTCCCTTTTATAATAGCTACGCAACTTTCATTATCAGTCGGTAAAACAGTATTACAGTTTAGTTCGAATTTGTAATCATAGATGTCGCTAGCAATACTATGGTGGGAGAAAATAAGCAGCCATTTTTTTACCGTTTCAAAGCAGAGATTTAAAAAGTGACACGTGTTGACGAAAAAATAAAAAAAAGGATTTTAATGATCGAGATTCTTACGACAAAGTGATTGAGTAAGTATTTAAATTGCAATTTTATAAAATTTCCGTGTTACATAGCTCAAAATACCTTTAGTTTTGGCATAATCTGCAGTGGAATATTTATAACCTAAACACTTCCTAGTTGGGAAGATCGTCTGGGTAGCATAAGGCAAGACCGTCATATGCCGGTCTTGCCTTCAGGAAGAGGTCTCCAACCTTTTTTGCAGAATCATTTTACACACGGACCCGGACCAAACAAATAAATGAATAAATATATACGGGACATTTTTACACATCACAATCCTGCCCCAAAGTAAGCGATAGCTTGTGTTATGGGTGCTCGATGACTGATAAATATACATACATACTTACTAATATACATGAATATAATATATTGAAAAACACCCAGACAATGGAAAATATTTATATCACACAAACAATTACCAGTAGGTAGTGGGAATCGAACCCACGACCTCCGGCGCAGACGGCAGGTTCGCTACCACTACGCCATTCGGTTGTTAACGTACGAAATACGAGTCAGATTCGAAAGGATCTAAACTATAATCACTAATCTCATATTTATTTTGTAGACAAATAAATAACATTTGTCAATACATAAAAATATGAATATAGTATGAATGTTAAAATAAAATCATAGTCATTTGTCTTAATTTAATTAATTAAATTAATAATCATAATTTGAAGAGTTGTTATTCAAGTTTATATCCAGAACACTGTAACATATTTTTATACAGGAAGCTGAGTTTTACTGATGACTTATTTTTTTCCAGTGAGTTGCGCTTGAAATTTAATAATGGTGAGTAACTATAACTATAAAATGAATGAAAAGAATAAGGAGAAAAAAATTGTGACAGAGAAAATGAAAATGGAGACAAGAAAACCAATGAAAAGAATATGAAGCAAAAGAAAAGTGACTGTTGTGTACTGCACTACACTACTCTGTCACGTGTGTACTATATGCACACACTCGTATGTAATTATAACTTACCGCGTAATCGCGTGTTGCCGCACAGCGGCTCGAATGCAAAACTCCCGGAGCTACTTCGCAGCGCCTTATTTATAGTAGCTCAGTGGCGCTACCGAAACCTGTATTCTACATCTCAGTGGCGCCACTGTACATCTCAGTGGCGCCCCCAGAACCTGTATTCCACACTCGTGTATGACTACTTGCCACAGACTACGAGTGTACACTACATCCCTTCCTTTTCGTAATTTTTTTTTAATGTCTTTATTGTGCTTACAGAATTCACTGATCGAATTTTAACTTGATTTAAATTGTTGGCTACTTATCCCTTCCCCTTTTTTAATTTTGTGGACGTTTTATTAATTTAAAAACATCCATTTAAAAATAACTAAGGGCGGAGCTGTTGATGTATGTCAGTACCATTAGTGTCGGTCGATAACGACAGTTGAGTTTCAAAAAGATGCTTGAACCAGCTCCACAATTGATAAACCCATAAACCCACAGAGCAAGGAATGACTTTATATTAGAGAGTAAGCCACTAATGCAAAATGTTGACGCCTTGCGTACATGAGACTGAAAAGAGGGTTTTCCCTCACCAAACAAGTTTTTTTTTTTTTTTTTTTTTTTTTTTTATATAATTCCTACCTCCAACATCATCGGAGCCTATGTTAGCTATTGACTACTCTTTCATACAAGTTCTCGCTTTTATGCCTCTCGCACTTTCATTCCGCATACTAATTCTTTCTGTCATGCATCACCTTTTGCATCTGTGTGGGTGGGTTTCCCACCTAACTAATCTGAGTAATTATATTGCAGTAGGGTTATTTTCTTTATTTAAATAAAGGATTCCCACAGGGTTATAAATATATACACACATGTCTTCTTTAATTTTAGATTTACATACATTTGTGTCTCGTTATCTTTTACTATTACATACTATTATTATTTTATGCTATATAAAGTTGTGTGATCGCACTCATATTATATCTTATAATAATATGTTGTCATCACACTTTTCTTAATCTATTTATTCCTATTATTAACTCTTATAACTATTTTTCTACAGTATTCTAAAAATATATTTCTATCGCTACTTTTTACAATTTTTGGTAAATTTTCTGTGGTCAAATTGACGCCTATTGTTTGTTCCACCTCGAACCTATTTCTGGCAAAGACAGGGCATTCCAGGATCAAGTGCTCAACAGTTTCATTAGCCTCAGGTTCACACAAGCAAGCCGGGTCCTCCTTGCATTTGAAACGACTTAAATAGGAGGAGAACCCCCGTGCCCCGTAAGTATTTGGGTAATTTGGCCGTCCATTTTTATTTTTCTAATGATACCATGCGCCGTCACTGCATCTGGGAAAAACAGCTTTGTTCCGGATGCCGTTTTTGCCGATCTGTACCTTCTATCCCACTCGTCGATCATCCCTCTCCGAATACTGCGTTTGATGAATGAAACGGGGCATCGATCGTAATCCGGCTTCTTCTTTAACTTCAAGGCCGCTTCCTTTGCAAGTTTATCGGCCCTCTCATTCCCTGCCAGTCCAGCGTGCGCTTTTATCCAAAAAAGGGATATAACCTTGTTTTGGTGTGAGCAGCGTTTTAAGTTGCTTCTGGCTTGGACTGCCAGGGGATGAGAAGAGCCAGAGTTTGTTACGGTCTCAAGTGCTGCCCTAGAGTCGCTGTAAATTCCAAAGGTGACTTCTTTGCGTGTCAGTGCGACCTCTGTTGCCTTGCACAGGGCTAGTAATTCCGCCTGGTAGACGGTACAGTATGACGATAAAGCAAGTTTGAGGGCTTTGGTCTCTTCAGCACCTTTCCAAACGGATAGTGCTGCCCCGACTTTGCCCTCAATCTTACTCCCATCGGTGAAGATGCGCACAGCATAGTCGCTGTGGCATGAATATTGTTCCTCGTCTACCAGGCTTCGGAATTCAAGCCCCATATGTTCCGCAGGATGTGGGGCGTGTATCTTTGGTGTCATTTTCTCAATCTCTCTATCAGTCAACACACGTTTGGGTACTCCCCTCTTAGCCTCATACAGCGAGGCTGCCTCACGAACTCGGAGGTCTAGGGGGAGCATTCCCGTCAGCAAGAGTGCTGCGTTGAGTGACACCGTCCGATACGCCTTACACATTTTCAGTGCAAATCCCCTCTGGACCGTGCCAAGCTGCTTACGGATTCCCAGTTTTTCCACCGCCGGGGCCCATGCAGCCGCAGCGTACAGAATCACTGGTTCCACTGCCGCAGTATAAATAGTTCGGATAATATCTGGGCTGAGACCCCAGCTCACGCGGGCTGCTCTAGTGAGCTGTTTGTAAATACCTACGGCTTTCTTACAGACGTTTGAGACGTGGGGATTAAAGGTTAACTTGTTGTCGATGGTGAGTCCGAGGATCTTGATCTCCGAGAACATGGCAACGCTGACCCCTCCCATGCCTAGGCGCGGGGTGTCAAATTTAAGTTTCCTTGTTATTACCATACCACAGGTTTTATGTGGTGCAAACTTCAACTTATTTTCAACACCCCACGCCCGAACATGTTCGAGGGCAGCATTCGCCCGTCCCTCAATCTCCTGGGCCTCCCCACCATCAAAGAGTAACACCACGTCGTCAGCGAATGCCTGGCAATATATTCCCTTATCCTCCAACAGCTTAAGAAGTGGGTTTAGCAACAAGTTCCATAGGATTGGTCCTCCTATGGAGCCTTGGACGCATCCCTTCTCTGTGCTCCTTTTGTATGCTGCTCCTGCATATCTAACTTCCACCACCCTGTCACTGAGATAGCTGCTGATGATCCGCCTCAGGTTAACGGGACAGTTTTCCTCAGCCAGTCTGGTCTTTATCGCTGGCCACCATGCACTGTCGAAAGCGCCCTCGATATCTAAAGAAACCAGTGTTACTAGTTTCTTCTCATTTAGTTTGTCACGAATGCGTGTTATTAACGTAACTAGGGCGTCTTCTGTGCTCCTCTGTGGCATAAAGCTGAACTGGTGAGTACTGATACGAGGTAGCACGTAGAACTTGAGGCGGCTCACCAGCATCTTCTCGTAGACCTTGCCTAATACGGGCAAAAGCCCGATAGGTCGATATGACTTTGGTGCGGTGTAAGTGTCCTTTCCTGGCTTTCTCAACACGACTACTGTTGCCTCCTTCCAAAGCTTTGGGAAGTAGCCGTGTGTTATGCATTTATTTAACAGTGCCAGGAAGTACTCTGGATCCACACTGATGGCATGTAAACATATATCAGCCGTAAAACCATCGGCTCCGGGGGCTTTTTTGGGGTTGAAAGACCTAACGGCAACCTCCAACTCTTCAATTTTAAACGGAGGATCATCTTCACGATGACCGTCTTCGTTTATTGTTTCCGCTAAGGCTCTGATTTGCGTATGGTGTGTGCTGTCTTCTTCCCTCAAGTCCCTCGGGAAAAATGTTTCAGCCAGGAATCGAGCAGAGCCTTCTGAATCTAGTGTCACTTCCCCTTCCATTAACGGAACGTCCTCTTCCCTACGTTTGACCCTACTGATTACCCTGTAAATTCCCTCCCAGACTCCTTCTCTGTCCTGCTTCCCGCAGAAATCCTTCCAGCTTTGTTCTGCTGCCTCTCTGACTGCTAATTCATATTTTTCTTTTTCTTTTAAGTACAGTTCTACAACCATCTCTCTGCGACACGGCGCTGCATTGCGGATCCTGCGTTTACGAGTTGCAACCTGCTTTTTCATTTTAGCTAATTTTTCGGACCACCACGGCATGTTAAGTGTTTCTGTAAATTTTTTGTTTGGAATTGCGTGCCTACATGTTTCTGTTATAGCTTTGGTGTACGTATCTACTGTATTATCTATTTGTTCTTTGCCTTTAATTCCTGTAATATTTTGTGTAGTGAGTTTTGTGTCGCGCATAATCTGGGTCATTTTCTCATGAAAAAGACCCCAATTTGCTTTTTTTGTGTTATATTTACGTGTCGTTCGTTGTATTTTTGTGCCTTGTGATTTTTGTAATGCTATACCAAACATAATGCCATTATGGTCCGAGCTCGTAAGGCCTTCCACTACGTGCCAGTCGTCCATGAATTCCAGCATATCCGCAGTGCACGCCGTCACATCGACATGGCTGCAGAATCTTTTTCCGGCCCTGATGGTGTCGAAGGTAGGTACCTCACCCATATTAAGAATATGCATATCAATTTCAGCTAGAGTTCCGCACATTTCTTCGCCTCTACTATCTTCGTTTTGGCTACCCCACCAAGTGCTTTTTGCATTAGCGTCTCCTCCTATGACTAGCCTTTTAGGTCCCGTTTTGTTCATGATCTTTTTTAAGTGGTCCAAGTATGGCCCTATGGGCTGGTCTGGTTCGAAGTAGTAGGAGACTAGGGTGATCGACCATGCCCTGGTTTGGACTCCCACCACGACGATGTTGTTTGTGGTGAGTTGCGGATACTGCACTATGTCAAGGTCATCGTCAAAAACGGCGATGGCTGCTTTAACGGTCCCATTTCCTATTCCTGGGTTTTGGTAAATTCTGACACCCCGGTATGTTCTAACACTCCGTATCCCCCCCACATACGGTTCCTGAAGCAGCGCTATGGCTACTTTGCGCTTATTGGCTTCAATGAGGAGTTCATTTGTAGCCAATTTGCTACGATGCAAATTAGCTTGTATTATTTTGTACTGGTGGGTTTTCTGTGGGACCACCTTAGCAGTATGCTACAGAGGCCCTAGCTAGTGCATCCCACTTCTTTCTGACTGGGCACTCACTGCTAAAGGCGTTATGACCCGAATGCTGTATCTCTGCTCTTGTGCAGTTTTTGCACACTGGTACAGTCCCTACCAGTCTATCTGGGCACTCCACTCTTAGGTGCAAGCCCCCACAGTGGCTGCACAAGTCAGCAGATTCCTTACAGAACCGCTTGCTGTGGCCGTATCCAAGACATCGGGTACACTGTACCAGTGGCGATTGGTCTTCCACGGTAACTCTTTGAAGATCGATTCGAATTTTCTTTTCATCAATCGCCCTCCTCCATATCGTTGGCGAGACACTTAATATTATGTGGCAGTTGTGAGGATTTCTCGCGTTTCGTCTATACTTGATTTCTAAAGAGCCATCCACACCGTCGAGGCCACCAAAAATTTCCTTGTTCTGATTTTTGAGTGCTCTGATGACTTCCGCGTCGTCGTGTACTTTCAGTACGTCCCTCAGGATCAGAAGAGGGTTTCTATTTGTGATCTCCTCGACAACGAGATCGTCCCCTGCGGCTTCCAATTTGTCTTTCACTTTCTTTCTCTCCTGGTCCGTCCTACAGCCCATAATAATCTTCCTATCCTTCGCTTTCCTTACCCTTTCAACCTTGACCCACCCATCCTTCGCATCTACTGCTCTTCGCACTCTCTCTAAGACTTCCTCTCCAGTTTCCCCTTTATTCTTCGAGGAGACTATCACGGAATGGAGAGACAGCTGCTTCTGGTTTTCCGCCCTACTTTGGCTACCTGCCGCTACACCCGCGTATGTTGCCGTTTCGAGGATTTCCTTTTGCGCTTCTATTATTCCCTTTAGCTCCTCCATCTTTCTTCCATTTTCTATGAGTAGTCTTGCATTTTCTTCAATCCTGGTTAATATCCGATTTTCACCATTTTCTTGATTTGCATGCCCTTCTTTCTCCCTTACAATCCCTGATGTGTTTGTTTGCGTCATTTTTTCCACTTTTCTGCTCTCCCTCTCCAGCTCATCATCTAGTTTTCGTGCTACCGGTGCCACTGGTGCCGCTACGGCGAGCTCGTATAACCGGTCCAATGCCTCCCTTAATTGCATCTTGATGTCTTTCCTAAGTTTTTGGAATCTATTGAGATTCTCCAGGCCTTTCCTGTGAATCTCAGCAGCTTCCTCCACTTTGTTACTAAAACTCATCCTGGTCTTTATGGGGCTGGGTGTTGAAGGATTTATCTTTACCTTTGTAACGGTTGCCGTCCCGGTTGACACTTGTTTTACTTCCTTGGAAGTGGTCAGCTGGAGATTTCTTTTCCCTGGTGGGATAGATAAAGAGGCTTTTGTGGATGGAGCCAATCCGGTCAATTTTCCCATGTGGGCTATTGTCTGTTTTATATTCTCTATGGACCTTTGGGCATGTTTTGAGGGTCCTGCCTTTTCATAGTCAGTAGGTGACGTCAACTCTGTCTCTAATTCACTCTCTTTGGCTCCGGCTGGCGTGCGAATCATGTTGGCAATGGAGTAATCTATATGTAATAAAAAGCTTTTATGCTATATACAAGGGTCAATAAACCCAAGTCCAAAAAAAAATAAAAAAAAAAAATTTTTAAAGAAAATTTAATAAGTCGAGCTCCTGTTTTCGCTCTGCTGATTTGCGAATGGCATGAATACCAGTCCAAGTGTCAATATATATATTTATATATTTAGAACAAACATAAACGTCAATTTTAAGTCTGAGCAGTGTATAAAGCTGTCCAGAGTCTTAATAAACAATACGGCAGTGAGAGAAGTCAAAATCGCGAGTCTCTGCGTCCTGTAGTTCCCGAGTTATCAAGATTTAAATTTTTCCAATATGACCGCCAAAATGGTCGCCAGGGACTAGATTTGAAGTATCTCGTGAACGGTTTATCCGATTCCCTTGTGCGAGATATCCAGAGATAGGTGTTTTCAATTCCTATTATATTATATTAATATCAAAATAATTTCTATATTATAAATTTTAAAAGTAGTTTACAGAACCGTTTAGAAATAGTTAAAAGACGAAGAAAAACAATATCTCAGATATTTTTATGCCTAAAATTATTCTGAAAATTTCAACATTCTTAGGATTTTCTGTTCAATTGAAATTTTGACTTTTTCTGGTCCTGGTTCCCCTGGAAAAGGCACCTCGTGGTCCTGTATTTTCGGAAAATTCTTTCTTGCTCGGAAAATTCTCGTCGGAAAAATCTCAAACTTGTTCTGTGAGTATCTTATTTGAAGCCCAACAGATCTCAATAAAAATATTTATGTGTCGTCGATCGCTTTTCCAAACTGCAGGCCTGGGAAAATTGGAGTCCTCCGAGAATTTAGTTTTCCTTTAATAACTATTAGATTTCCGTGAGTTAAGAAAAACTAAAAATTGGGTAAATCTTCGTTTGGGTTCCTCAATTGAATGGCACTTTTATTTCTTCTCGGTCTTGCTTTTTTCTATGACCTCGTGGCCACGTGGTTTGTTAACTTTCCCTGTTTTCTCCAGAAGTTGTTATTGGAAAAATCCAAAATAGGTGTCAAAAGTTTGGCCTCAAAGCGACAAAAGAATTGACATCACAAAAACAGTATGTTGTCGATCCCGTTTTGGCAGCGAACGTAGTTATATATCAAAATTTGCCTGTCTTTAAGAAATTTTTCAAGTTTTACTTTAATAACTTGGAATTTTACACTTGCACACACACTACAATGCCTCTTCCTGTTAGCGGGTAACTAGACGCACAAATAGACACAAAAATCGCTAAAATCGGTGCACTTTATCCTATTTTTCGGATTTTTGAGCGCGGAGCAACTTTAAGAAGTGTCTGCTCGCGGCGATGGTCGTCGTTACCTTCCACCAAACAAGTTAGTTTCATGAAATATAATACACATGTATATTGCATCAGCTCAAAAAGCAGTAAATATAAATTTGTGGAAAGACATCCGTCGGTGAAGGCTACATTATTATATTATTATCAGCTTACCGTATCATGCCGCGAACTCCAACAATCACGCTAAACAGTACCATTTGAACTTACCTAACCGTAAGATAATTCTAAACCTAACTAAAATTAAATAATTGTACTGTTTACCTCATTGCCTTTGATATAATTTATAGCATTTTAATTGTGTCGCTAAATCTGATTTTATTAATCTATAATACTACAACTTATTATTACTTATTACTTATTATATTTTAAGTTTTACTTAATCCAGGAGACATACCTAAGTACTGTACGGATATTTCATTTTTCACAAAATTGTGTTATATTAAAAATCAATAATGTTTTATATGTACAATAAATATATATTATGAATTTGGACTAGGCTATATTGATATTAAGGAGAAAATTGCAATTCACTAAAAATTAATGAATAAATATAAAAACACGTACGTACATAGGAAGACTTCCAATCCACTAGGCCGATGATGATGCCAGACGAACATTACCTTTTTCCTCCCAATAAGCATTAAAATTGCCTTAGAGACAATTAACGATAATACTGTTCAAATTCACTACCACACAAAAAACGCCACTTCATGAAAAGTCAATGTAATATTGATCTTATTTCATATTTCCCTTTGTTGCAATTTTTTGATTGTAAAGTTATTCTAGTTTAATTCTAGTTACATTAAAATGTGACAATAATGAATGATTGTGAAGTATAAGAAAGTAACAACTGTAATTTGGTTTTCATTAATACAATTTTATAACAAGAACTCATAATTAATTTTTACGACTAGCTTTATCATAATCATCATTGTAGAAATGAATGAATAAGATAAATAAATAAATATACATCTAGATATTTCACACAACCGAAATCCAGCCCCAAAGCAAGTGGCAGCCCGCGCCACGGATACCAGACGACGGACAACATACATAATATATTTTGATATATACATAAATACAATATATTGAAAAACTCTCAGACACCCGAAGACTCATCTTTGTACATTTCAAATCTCTTGAAGAAATCTTTGTACATTTTCAAGAATGCTGTCAAAAATCACTATTTGAGTACCTAGTTGATGCAAATGATTACTGTTATTTATTTAACTATTATCTTGTCCTTATTAGTGGACATTATATTATTATAATATTATTATATTGTATATATTAGTTTATAGTTTGATGATTATGTATTGAATATCTTTGTTTATTTGTTTAACCTAGTTTATGTATTAGTTTGTAGTTATTTGTATATGTATATAGTTTATTAATCTACACCACCTGCAAACCTTAGTTCCTTTGTTTTCCTTTTCTTAAGGTTGCCTGGCAGAGATCGCTGCTAAGCGATAAGACCGCCTTTTGTGCCTAACTATTTTAATATGTATTTCTGTTTTGTGCAATTTCTTGTGTGGTGCAAATAAAGTGTATTTATTATTATTATAATTATTACTCATGTTCATCACACAGACACTTTCAGTCGTGGAAATCGAACCCACGACCCCTGACTCCCTCTCTAGTTTGTGACTTATCTTAATAATACCTATAAGTAATTAGCGAATTACAATCAACTTTTAGATGTTATTTATTATGGGAAAACACTAAACTTTTCAACGCTTAAACTAAGTATCGACTAGGAGTTGAACCCAGGACTAAAATCCTCGCGGCATCCTCACGATAGCTACTCATGTCCGTCCTCAATACGTGGGGACAACATGACGCTTGTAGGTCATGATAAGATGCTCAACTACAAGAACTTATTATTCTGTTAAGGGTGTAAAAATTCATTTGTTAAGGGTTTCCAATTTAATTTCTCAATTTATAGGGGTTTATTTAGCTTTGCTCGGGTTTAATTAGTAATCTTAGGTTTACTTAAGTTTACTTAGGCTTATTTAGCTTAACTTAGGTAAACTGTAGGTTTAGTTTAGGGTTAATATTCACTTACTTTCACTTAATTTTACTCAGGTTTACTTAGCCTTACTTAGCTAACCTTAAGTTTAGTTTAGGTGTGGTTTAAGCTTAGTTTAGGTTTACTTAGCTTAATTGAAGATTTACTTTAGCTTAACTTTAGATTAACTTTAGATTAACTTTAGATTAACTTTAGATTAACTTTAGATTAACTTTAGATTAACTTTAGATTAACTTTAGATTAACTTTAGATTAACTTTAGATTAACTTTAGATTAACTTTAGATTAACTTTAGATTAACTTTAGATTAACGTTAGATTAACTTTAGATTAACTTTAGATTAACTTTAGATTAACTTTAGATTAACTTTAGATTAACTTTATATTAAGTTTAGATTAACTTTAGATTAAGTTTAGATTAACTTTAGGTTTACTTTAGGTTTACTTTAGGTTTACTTTAGGTTTACTTTAGGTTTACTTTAGGTTTACTTTATGTTTACTTTAGGTTTACTTTATGTTTACTTCAGGCTTACTTTAGGTTTACTTTAGGTTTACGGTCCAAGAGAGGGCTTACGCCCGTAAGCTCAGATTAATGATTCCGAGAGGGCTTTCGCCCGTAACCTTGGTAACTGTTTACGGTTCGAGAGAGTACAGCTCAGACTTATAATTCCGAGGGGGCTTACCCGTAAGCTCGACACCTTAGTTTACGGTCGGAGAAAGCTCGGCAGCTTAGTTTACAATCCGAGAAAGCTCGGCAGCTTAGTTTACGGTGGGAGAAAGCTCGGCACCTTCGAGCGGTTGACCATTGCAGGTCTCCCTTAACACTCGACATTACACTTAGCGATTTCAATATTTAGGGAGATTTCTATTCAACACAGAGACAGGTTATTAACACACTAATACGTAACACTGACTTAATAGCAAATTTTATTTCAATCTCTTAAGTTATTTTTATTTTGTACGATTTCAAGTTTCACATCTCCAAAAGGATTTAACATAATCCAACCCCGTTACAGAGAAGGTATATTATTAATTCATCGTTAATCACTTTGTTATTATGGCAATAAAGTCCATCACAAACAACATTACATGTGCCACCAGAATTTTCGGAACCTTGCCATCAGGGACTCCTTCCTTTTAATATTTTTTATATAATATTTTTTAGTTTTTTAATTTAGATATACTTATATTTAGTTTTATACGTAGATTTTAATTTAGATTTAGTTTAATTTTATAACTAGTTTTTATTTTTAATTCAGTTAGCATAATATTCCTTCATGTCGATTAGAAATAAATATTTGTATTAATTTAAGAATCTATATTAACAATTCTCTAAAAATCACTGAACAGTAAATAATGGTAATAAACCATCACCATTTTTATCAAATTAAGTAGGTATTCCTTTCATTTATTTACTACGCAATATATTTTGTGGATAAATATTCCAAAATATAAATTATAAGTTACATATTAATTATAAACAACCGAGAGTAGCATCGTTATTCAAAACATTTTATCGCACGCTTATTCTATTAATAAGTAAAAGCCTTCCTTAAAGTCGTGTCGAGAGATACGTCATATTGAGTTGCGCCGTGTCAAAACTTGCTGCAAGTTTTCAATCCGTTTACATCCGGAATGTTTTCAGTCATTTTTGTTATAAAACCACTCGGGCACGCCCGCACACCGCTCAACTATCCGGTCAAACCCCTATTTCAAACCTGGATACAACAGTTAGGTTTATTACTACCCTCTGATGCGTTTATAAAAATTATCAAGCATAGTTGTGGAAATGAACTTTGTAATCACTAAATCAACAGACTATTACGAAGGAATGACATCTTAGATCACTTAAATATTAGTAAAATTAAAAATATGATAAATTACCCATAATTCTTACAATTACCTTACTTGTTTCTATGTTATTATTATTTGATTATTAAATTAAAACTATCTCCGCCATCCGCTGATGGTTTCAATGTTAAAATAAAACGGTCGTAAATCATGGAAGTACCTGCACATTTTACTTTTAGCTATCAGAAATTTACGAACACCATTTATCTAAAGGATTAATTTTAAGTTTTAACTACCAATAGCAAATAACTACCTGCAAGTGAACTCCTAAGTTAAGGTACTACAAAATGGTATCCAATTTTATTGATGAAAATTAGCGAGTGCAAAATGAATGTAACTATTCACAGGTGGCCTCTTATTATAATTCACAGTAATGACTCTTATTTTATGTGCTTAATCACATTTACATGCACTATGTATCGCCTTCCTTTTCAAATAATTTAAAAAATTACTTACAACCTTTTGTTCTCGCTCGTCGCCAATGTTGTGTACTGCACTACACTACTCTGTCACGTGTGTACTATATGCACACACTCGTATGTAATTATAACTTACCGCGTAATCGCGTGTTGCCGCACAGCGGCTCGAATGCAAAACTCCCGGAGCTACTTCGCAGCGCCTTATTTATAGTAGCTCAGTGGCGCTACCGAAACCTGTATTCTACATCTCAGTGGCGCCACTGTACATCTCAGTGGCGCCCCCAGAACCTGTATTCCACACTCGTGTATGACTACTTGCCACAGACTACGAGTGTACACTACAGTGACAGTCAAAAGAAAAACGGAAAGAAGACAATAAATGAAAAGAATATGAAGGAAAAGAATTGTGACAATGAAAAGGAAAACAGTCAGAAGAAAATAAATGAGCCTAAACTAAACAAAAAGAAACGGTCTAAAGTAATAACCCCAGACACAAGTGTTTCAGACTGTTTTAGTGTATACAGTGATTCTGACGATTGTGAAGATAATTTTGTTTTAAACATGGTGGAATCAAAAACAATAAAAGAGACTGAAAATGAGAAAACATCAAACAAAATCTGTAACAGTTCTAATAAAGAAAACAAAGTGGGAATGGAAGATGAGAAAATAAGTGACACAATGAACGAGATGGAAAATCCAGAAGATGAAAACTATTTTGCAATAAATCTGATAAAGGAAGCAAAGTGGCGAAGGAAGGTAGTATCATACCAGAGAAGGGGAACGAGATGAAAAATCCACAAGATGAAAATACTCTTGCAATAAATGATCATGTATTGGTAAGATATTACAGCCGCAAAAATTGGACATACTATGTGGGATACGTAGAAGAAATAAAAGCTGCCGAAGTAGTGCGGTTCACTATTAGGTTTTACAAGACAATGAAAAACCCACTTAAATTCGTGTTGACAAAAAAAATTGATTGTGATGATGTACCTTTAGAATCTATAGTTAAAAAAGTACATTTGATGCAAGCGCCGAACAATCCTAAAGAGTTTGTTTTGTCTGATAACGTGGACACTATTTATTTTACTTAAGTGAAGTCTTTTATATTTTTAATACACAATTTGAAAAATACTATATACGTCTTTGTTTTGTCACTTATTTAAAGATTTTGTAGAATCATTAATATAAAAAATACTAATGAAGAATTAAAATAATACCCTCTTTACAGTTAGGTAATAATAAAGGTAAGGTCTTTTTAACAAGTTAGTAAAAATCATTAAGAATAACTTACGAAAATCCTAGTACCTAACAGAATATATAAGAATAACCTGATAAAATTATAAGCTGGCAGAAAATTACTTTATCCCCATTTACTATTCAAAGGACCTATTATTAAGACCTTTAAAATGCACTTTAAAAGTACTGAATTAATGTTCAAAGTCGCATGGAATTGTGGCTTCCATGTTTGAAAGGTAAGACCGGCATATCTCCTCTAAAAATGTTTACAACCCCTTTTCGTAGCGATATGCCGGTCTTACCCTTCAAATAGAAAAACATGAATTTTACACGACTTTGAACCGTAATTCCATGCTACGTAAGTGCACTTTTGAAGGTATTATAAATTTTTGCTTTTGAGATGCTATAGATACATAGAACTGAGCATAGAACATATCGAGTGACGTGTTAAATGTCAATAGACGGTCTTGCCTTCCATAGCACGGGAAGACCGTCTACACGACGATTTTTTAAAAAGAGGTTGTACTTTAACTATGCCTTAAGATATTGCAATTCATATAGCACACATTAATTACTGATAATATGTTCCATTACATAGAATGCTAAAGATCGGCCTAGAACTGACGAAATCTTAGTTTTATTGATCTGAGTAACATTTAAAATGAAGTATGCCGGTCTTACCCAACCTGACCTTAATCATTATCATTTATACTTACCTTTATAATACTTATGTGGTTAAATTCCAGTAAGGATTTAGCAATCAAAAAGATATAATTTACACAGACTAGAGAAAATAATCCTATTGACAGAAGCTCAGGGACAAAAAAATTGGTTGCCTGTAAAGTCTGTTTACTGACGATAGTTGAACGTGACAACGTCTTCTTTGCCGCTCGTTCCGCGCTCGCGAGGTAACGCCGGTAACGCCGCTTGAGCGAGGTAACGCCGGATGAGTCATGTTTTTTCGTGCGTGCAACCGGCTATCGATTTATAAGACGTTGTCACGTCAAAAGTAGTAAATTAGTCAGACCAACATAATTATGTATCTGATTTTTTTAGCAAAGATGTTTTGCTAGCTAAATACTCAATTTTTTAATGTGTTTTTTGACGTGACAACGTCTTATAAATCGATAGAGCCGGTTGCACGCACGAAAAAACATGACTCATCCGGCGTTACCGGCGTTACCTCGCTCATGCGGCGTTACCGGCGTTACCTCGCGAGCGCGGAACGAGCGACAAAGAAGACGTTGACACGTTCAACTATCGTCAGTAAACCGACTTTACAGGCAACCAATTTTTTGACGTGACAACGTCTTATAAATCGATAGAACCGGTTGCACGCACGAAAAAACATGACTCATCCGGCGTTACCGGCGTTACCTCGCTCATGCGGCGTTACCTCGCGAGCGCGGAACGAGCGACAAAGAAGACGTTGTCACGTTCAACTATCGTCAGTAAACTGACTTTACAGGCAACCAATTTTTTTTTGACGTGACAACGTCTTATAAATCGAAAGAGCCGGTTGCACGCACGAAAAAACATGACTCATCCGGCGTTACCGGCGTTACGTCGCTCATGCGGCGTTACCTCGCGAGCGCGGAACGAGCGACAAAGAAGACGTTGTCACGTTCAACTATCGTCAGTAAACCGACTTTACAGACAACCAATTTTTTTTTTGTTTAATTATGTTCTGTATAGACTTGCATTTGCTCCATATTTTCCTATAGGGGGCAATTTTTTAAAAATCCTTTCTTAGCCTTCAAGAAACTAGTAATTATCAGTAGGTATGCCAGGCCATCCGTCCTACAGCTTCTTTCAGCTGGGCGTCGACAGGTCTGTTAGTTAGTCAGTCAGTCACTATTTCCTTTTGATAATATAAATGCACCTACCCTATGCAGGTATAAATAAAAAGTCTCTACGATTTCGCATTCCGAAGTCAACATCTCCTGAGAATGGTCCGGGCTTGGGACGAAACGTGTGTCGAAGAAAGTGATGTAAGAATTGTGTGTGGTGTTTCATGTGGGCGATATTCCTGCATATTGGGACCATACAGATTCTTTTAAGTAGTGGATAATAGCAAAAGCAATTAATCTATGCTGCTAGTTATCGTCCTCGTAACTGTAAGTCCCTCTCAGGTTGTACATACTTAAGTATTAGGTTATATATTCTTCTTTACTCTGTGTCGCATTAAAGTGAACCGTTAATTAATTTCTGTGTGGTATTGCCCCGGGAAACTCGTTATTTATGATCTCTGCTAGTTTTACGACCTCACAATAATTGTTAATGGATACTAAAATTTTAATTTCTTCTTTAATAAATGGACACTGGGCACTAACGGTTATGGCTTCATTGAACTAGAACACTATAAATGACCATCTGTAGATATAAAAATACAAACGATAACCCAAATTCATATAACAATACGTAAATAAACTCTCCGGGCGGACTCTGCAGGAAACTTTTTTTTAATAACTCTGATAAAAAAGTCTAGGATATGGGCATCCGAACAATTTACGTAAACCAAGCCAACAGTAGCGCCATCTGTCAAAATTCTATAGGTGACTGCTGAGCGAACTACAGCGTGGCTTTACTGTTGGTATTATTGGCACCGATAAACTGGCGACAATTTTTCACGCCGTCCGCACTGTCCAGAGTAATGTAAATTTTTATTACACTACAAGTTAGTAGGTACATTACTGCAATCTCATTTGATGGTAAGTGATGATGCATCTTAAGATGTTGTACCTACTAACTTGGAAGGGGTAGCTAACTTACCCCTAACGGTTTCTACACAGCATTTTTCCGGAATGCACTCCCTTGACGGGCCTTAAATTTGGTCTCTTATGTTTTCTTCTACTAGGCTGGCGATTTAATAATTTAAACCATTTTATGAAGTGTTCAACTCGTAGATCTGGTCGCGATGGAGTCGGCAATATCATGCATTATTAATTAACACTATAAGATCTGCCGATACTAAAAACTCGCATAGAGCTGACGACGATGCTCTGAAGTTGCATAAATCAAGGCAATACCATGATGTTGCATAAGTAATTCAAGGCAAAATCATCAACCAAACACGGAAAAGAATAGAATAGAAAATACTTTATTTCATGTAGGCCGAGCATAGTATAGATAGTAAGATAGATAGATAAAGTCCGGTCGCGGAGCACGAAGAATTTCGTACATTAACCTTTTACTACCTGTCTCTGTCACTCCCGCGTCAAAATAATGCGGTCACGCTCGCACAGGACGGGGTCATTGCATCTGTGCGAGCGTGACCGCATTATTTTGACGCGGGAGTGACAGAGACAGGTAGTAACAGGTTAATGTACGAAATTCTTCGTGTTCCGCGACCGTGCTTTAGTCTAGAATCTAGATAGTAAGTTAATGAGGCCTAGCATACAGAGGCTCTTATGACAAGCAAACAAACACATTATCGCATTAAAGGCTTCATGCCTTCATCCGTGCGCAAAGATTCGAACTTTATTTAGTTTTTCGCAAATATATATAGTTATACACCGTTCATTTTCTCCAAATAGCGTAGCTCCAAATGCAGGAAACTCCAAAATCTAATCTTTCAGGAACCAATATGAGGTGAGTTGGAGTTTTTGAGCGACATTATTAAGAAAAAAAAAAATGTAGATGTATAAATGCTATACTCACTAAACTCATTGCTATAAGCCAACAATGGGAAATTAGTTCTAATATTTGCGAAACCCTTAATAATATTTGAATTTCGCGGGCTACAGCCGGATAGGTACATTAATTACCTACTTATCTATGGCCTAGCCAATATCGGCACATAAAGAGCGGTCTAGGTGGCCGGTGGATAAATAATTATCTCGCGTTCCCGCCTCTCGGATATTTTTTATCTCATCCTGCTCTCAAATTACTGTGGGAAACAGATAGGCTATCTTTCACGTTAATGTGACCCACTTTTTTTCCTTTTCTTACAAACGTAAGTATAGATACATGCGTAGGTAAGTACCTACTTATACTTATAACATACGCAGACAAGCAATTCAATTAATGGGATCTTATGTTTGGTTCCTCCATACACTGCCTTTTAAAGCTATCGTCTAGTGACTAACGCGGTGTTTTCAAAAATGATATCTATGCATATATCAGTATAGAGAGTTGAAACTCAAGGCCTTCATTTTTAACTAACTTCAAAAAAAGGAGGAGGTTCTCAATTCGTCGGAATCTTTTTTTATTCTTGAAATATAGCTTTGGGTGATACCTACCTAATATTTGTACACTCCCAAACGTTTACCAAATTGTACAATTTTGGTCTCATTAAATGCATCATGCAGTACTAGTACATCTTTATCTAGGCTCGTTCGTTTTATTTTTTAGTAGTTAAGTTCATTTAAATTAAAAAATAAATAAAAATACTCCAACTTTTAACTAGAACGTATGAGTAAAGTACTTCACTGTATCTGCAACATTTCTAAGCATAGCATGAAAATCGGTCTACATTTACGGGTAGGAAACGTTAGCGCTTTTTGTATGAAAGCTTACAGCTAGACGATCCTCTTAAAGTTTCTACTTACGAGTATATGTCGTTACGCATTCTGTGCATGTCTGTTTGTTCTTAATTACGATACAAGCTCAAAGAAGTTACCGGTCATGACGTCGATAATTAAAAAAAAACTTTTTTAAGCGGTATCTTAGGGGCTTTCACACTGCGCTAAATATAATATAATTAACGTGGCTCTAGAAAGAGGACATGGCCTGGTCCTTTATAGACAAGTGAAAAATTAAAAAAATTTAAAACACCCACGACTTTTGCAGACTTGTAATTGAAAAAGGATTAAATAATTTTTTTGAAACTCCCCGACTAAAGGAAAGTAAGAACTAAGAACCTATCAGTATAATTACAAATCCAAGAAAATCCGCCGGAGCTGCTGTGACTCCTGCCTGACCGTGTTCATGGTGCTGTTTACCAGTCGATGACTAATTGAACTTCTTGATACTTCTCATATACCGGCAGTTTATCAATACTTACTAATTACATTAATTGATATTGGAAACGAAAATAGCAATGGCAGCTCCGACGGATTTTCTTGGATTTGTAATTATACTGATAGGTTCTTAGTTCTTACTTTCCTTTAGTCGGGGAGTTTCAAAAAAATTATTTAATCCTTTTTCAATTACAAGTCTGCAAAAGTCGTGGGTGTTTTAAATTTTTTTAATTTTTCACTTGTTTTATAGTTTTTCGATTAATATATTAATGTAATTTAAATTATATTATTATTAAAAAATGAAAATTAATCTTCAAACTAGCCATTAGCTCCTCTGGCAGCGTTTGAAGGCATCATCCCTTCCAAGTCATAAAGAGACGTTTATTGTGGCGCCCCCTGCTGTTCAATCACAAGAACAATTGTCTACGAACCATTGCCAATGACTCACTAATATTTTATACAAAACTGTATCCAAATTAGTTCAGTCGTTTTTGTAATAATTGAGAACATTCGTTTGCACTGTAAATGTTTTTAATGGCGCCCCCTGGTGATCGATGTTCGTAACACCTATCTAAGAACCATCGTCAATTAATACCAAACAAGTTAGTAGGTACATTACTGCAATCTCATTTGATGGTAAGTGATGATGCATCTTAAGATGTTGTACCTACTAACTTGGAAGGGGTAGCTAACTTACCCCTAACGGTTTCTACACAGCATTTTTCCGGAATGCACTCCCTTGACGGGCCTTAAATTTGGTCTCTTATGTTTTCTTCTACTAGGCTGGCGATTTAATAATTTAAACCATTTTATGAAGTGTTCAACTCGTAGATCTGGTCGCGATGGAGTCGGCAATATCATGCATTATTAATTAACACTATAAGATCTGCCGATACTAAAAACTCGCATAGAGCTGACGACGATGCTCTGAAGTTGCATAAATCAAGGCAATACCATGATGTTGCATAAGTAATTCAAGGCAAAATCATCAACCAAACACGGAAAAGAATAGAATAGAAAATACTTTATTTCATGTAGGCCGAGCATAGTATAGATAGTAAGATAGATAGATAAAGTCCGGTCGCGGAGCACGAAGAATTTCGTACATTAACCTTTTACTACCTGTCTCTGTCACTCCCGCGTCAAAATAATGCGGTCACGCTCGCACAGGACGGGGTCATTGCATCTGTGCGAGCGTGACCGCATTATTTTGACGCGGGAGTGACAGAGACAGGTAGTAACAGGTTAATGTACGAAATTCTTCGTGTTCCGCGACCGTGCTTTAGTCTAGAATCTAGATAGTAAGTTAATGAGGCCTAGCATACAGAGGCTCTTATGACAAGCAAACAAACACATTATCGCATTAAAGGCTTCATGCCTTCATCCGTGCGCAAAGATTCGAACTTTATTTAGTTTTTCGCAAATATATATAGTTATACACCGTTCATTTTCTCCAAATAGCGTAGCTCCAAATGCAGGAAACTCCAAAATCTAATCTTTCAGGAACCAATATGAGGTGAGTTGGAGTTTTTGAGCGACATTATTAAGAAAAAAAAAATGTAGATGTATAAATGCTATACTCACTAAACTCATTGCTATAAGCCAACAATGGGAAATTAGTTCTAATATTTGCGAAACCCTTAATAATATTTGAATTTCGCGGGCTACAGCCGGATAGGTACATTAATTACCTACTTATCTATGGCCTAGCCAATATCGGCACATAAAGAGCGGTCTAGGTGGCCGGTGGATAAATAATTATCTCGCGTTCCCGCCTCTCGGATATTTTTTATCTCATCCTGCTCTCAAATTACTGTGGGAAACAGATAGGCTATCTTTCACGTTAATGTGACCCACTTTTTTTCCTTTTCTTACAAACGTAAGTATAGATACATGCGTAGGTAAGTACCTACTTATACTTATAACATACGCAGACAAGCAATTCAATTAATGGGATCTTATGTTTGGTTCCTCCATACACTGCCTTTTAAAGCTATCGTCTAGTGACTAACGCGGTGTTTTCAAAAATGATATCTATGCATATATCAGTATAGAGAGTTGAAACTCAAGGCCTTCATTTTTAACTAACTTCAAAAAAAGGAGGAGGTTCTCAATTCGTCGGAATCTTTTTTTATTCTTGAAATATAGCTTTGGGTGATACCTACCTAATATTTGTACACTCCCAAACGTTTACCAAATTGTACAATTTTGGTCTCATTAAATGCATCATGCAGTACTAGTACATCTTTATCTAGGCTCGTTCGTTTTATTTTTTAGTAGTTAAGTTCATTTAAATTAAAAAATAAATAAAAATACTCCAACTTTTAACTAGAACGTATGAGTAAAGTACTTCACTGTATCTGCAACATTTCTAAGCATAGCATGAAAATCGGTCTACATTTACGGGTAGGAAACGTTAGCGCTTTTTGTATGAAAGCTTACAGCTAGACGATCCTCTTAAAGTTTCTACTTACGAGTATATGTCGTTACGCATTCTGTGCATGTCTGTTTGTTCTTAATTACGATACAAGCTCAAAGAAGTTACCGGTCATGACGTCGATAATTAAAAAAAAACTTTTTTAAGCGGTATCTTAGGGGCTTTCACACTGCGCTAAATATAATATAATTAACGTGGCTCTAGAAAGAGGACATGGCCTGGTCCTTTATAGACAAGTGAAAAATTAAAAAAATTTAAAACACCCACGACTTTTGCAGACTTGTAATTGAAAAAGGATTAAATAATTTTTTTGAAACTCCCCGACTAAAGGAAAGTAAGAACTAAGAACCTATCAGTATAATTACAAATCCAAGAAAATCCGCCGGAGCTGCTGTGACTCCTGCCTGACCGTGTTCATGGTGCTGTTTACCAGTCGATGACTAATTGAACTTCTTGATACTTCTCATATACCGGCAGTTTATCAATACTTACTAATTACATTAATTGATATTGGAAACGAAAATAGCAATGGCAGCTCCGACGGATTTTCTTGGATTTGTAATTATACTGATAGGTTCTTAGTTCTTACTTTCCTTTAGTCGGGGAGTTTCAAAAAAATTATTTAATCCTTTTTCAATTACAAGTCTGCAAAAGTCGTGGGTGTTTTAAATTTTTTTAATTTTTCACTTGTTTTATAGTTTTTCGATTAATATATTAATGTAATTTAAATTATATTATTATTAAAAAATGAAAATTAATCTTCAAACTAGCCATTAGCTCCTCTAGCAGCGTTTGAAGGCATCATCCCTTCCAAGTCATAAAGAGACGTTTATTGTGGCGCCCCCTGCTGTTCAATCACAAGAACAATTGTCTACGAACCATTGCCAATGACTCACTAATATTTTATACAAAACTGTATCCAAATTAGTTCAGTCGTTTTTGTAATAATTGAGAACATTCGTTTGCACTGTAAATGTTTTTAATGGCGCCCCCTGGTGATCGATGTTCGTAACACCTATCTAAGAACCATCGTCAATTAATACCAAACATTATACAGAAAACTGCATCTAAATCGGTCAAGCCGTTTTTGAAATAAATGGGAACATTCGTTTGCAATATAAATGTATTTTATAGCGCCCCCTGGTGATCGATGTTCGTAACAACTATCTAAGAACCATTGCCGCTGAACACCAAACATTATACAGAAAACCGCATCTAAATCGGTCAAGCCGTTTTTGAAATAAATGGGAACATTGATGTGCACAAACAAACAAACAAACAAACAAACAAACAAACAAACAAACACACAAACAAACAAACAAAAATATTTTTGCATTATTGGTTTTTGTGAACAATTTAACATACAAACAAACATAAAATCTTTTTTACAGAGTAATGTACAAACGGTCTCTCACCCTAAACGCATATACCCGTACTCCGTTCCGTCGTGGGTAAAAAGGAGGGAATGCCAAATTGTTACAGGAACCTCATGTGTACCAAAAAATAGTACCTAAATTTTTTTCTGATTCTAATTCTAATTTCAATCCACGAAGACGCACCCCACTCACCCAAAATGTTTCATTCGATTCGTATGGAGTTTGACAGAGCAGGGCGCGTCATCGTAGATTAAAATATCTATATATCACTTAATTACTGTCGCAAGTAGAACAAAAACAATCTATTGAAATTGAAAAACTTAAAATATCGGGAAATCTTAAAATATTTCATGAAATCTAGTAAGGACGACGACGACTTATAGGTACAATATCCTCTTTGTAAATTAATACTAATTATCTTTTTGTTAAAAGTTTAAAAGACTTACACATTTAGGAATCTTTGCATATAGTTATAGATAGCGTATACATAATATCTGCGCAAGGGCAACAGGAACTCTTTAAAAAATTCTCTAATCACTGTAAAGGCAGCTTTACAAAAGTATTAGTGGAATAAAGAGCGTCAAATACCATTAGACAGGCGATTTGTTTATTTTCCTAATTAACATTGAAATGAGGCAGCGATTACATTTTTTACGACTTTCAACGACATGCCGTACTTGCGTTTTATAGGCTAGGAGACCATGCGGGGGATTCGGGTAAAGTTGTACATCGCCCAAACATCGCCAGTAACCATAATATTAATACAACCTTCACCAGCCAATCGGCGCTTTGGCTGTACAAGGGATACAAACATTAACCGACCGACGCAAGCATTAACCAATCAATGGCCAAGATGTAACTTCTTCGATGCTTTAAATATCTTTGCCCGAGAACTACGGAGCCCTTTAAATACATTCGGTGGTAGCTTTTGGGCCAATGCTCCCTAAAAAAAGTCGGTGGTTATGATGATGACTTAGCGTGGCAACTGGCGGATAGGTAATGAATAATGATGCAAATGGTAAAGTCAACATGACCTGAGGTTTTTCCAGTGTCAGGGCGAAGTGGGCGTTGTGAGTAGTGTATAGCAAAATAATTTTAAAATTGTCTTGCTAATTATGGACCTCCGCAAAGTAGGTAATGCCAGATTCCATCCAATTATCCATTTAATCCTAAACCCTCAAACCGTATTAGGAACTTGATAAATAAATAGAAAATTACAGGTGTTTAGCATTATACAAATAACGCTCCTTCCATCATCTCTTAGAGTATATTGCATTCTACATTGCATCTGCTTTTATGGAATAGTAATGATCACGTGGAATTGCTTCATTAACGAGCGCATCTCATTTGAAAAGCCGTATTTTAGTGAGTTTAACTGCTTCACTGTTAACAGTTTGTCTATTTGTTTAAGGAATGCGTCAATCTTTTATCACATTTTATCAGCTCCAAAACCGGAGGTTCTTGATTTGATATCTCACAAGCTATTACTCGTGATTCTCTTCGCGTTGGTCACTTCTTTTTTTTAATCTCAGGGAGTGGTTTTACCTAGATATACTATACGTTATCCTATAGCACCTATAGGTGACGTAACTAAGCTCTTGCAAAAATTCTTCCAACAACAACAAGAAAATAACGGTGTATTTAAGCGATTTTTAGTGACCAAAACTACTTTCAAATTTAAACGTCATGTATTTTGGGTCTTTGATCTAAAATCGCTGTGAAGCAGAAACACGATTGGAAATTTTCTCGATAGAAATTTCTCCTAAAAGTTTCTCCAAGATCTCAATTTTCTCTTATTTATTATTATTATTTAGTATTAGAAGAGGTTGAAAGTATAAAATATCTGGGGGTCACCTTAGATTCTCAATTAAACTTTTATAAACATATTGATACTTTAAAAAACAGATTAAATAAAATGATCTATATTTTTAAAAATCTCAGGCATGTAGTAGAACCAGACATATTAAAACGGATATATTTGGCCTTGTGTCAATCTATTATCACGTACTGCATATCATCATGGGGAGGTACTTCTAAAACATACTTAATGAAACTTGAAATTGCGCAAAGAGCAATTCTGAAAGTAGCAACGTTTCGACCATTTTTGTACCCCACATCACTGCTATATAGAAACTGTGAAGTCTTATCTGTCAGGAAATTATTTCTCCTAAGTATTTTGTTAAAGCAACATACTAATTTGATGTATGATGCATCTCTAACGAACAGAAGAGTCAAACACAGAGTAGTGATAATACCACAGTCAAATACATCGTTTATTCAAAAATTTTATTATTTCTTAGGACCCTACATTTACAATAAAGTTAATGCATTGGTACAAATCTACCCACTTAATAAAATAAATTGCAAAAAAGTAGCTATCTCACACTTACTCAAGTTATCATATGAGGAAACTGAAAGCCTTCTCGTCGTTTTAAAGTGACTACAATTAGTGTAACTTCTGATAAATAAGAGTAATAGATGCCCTATTAGATTAGATGTTTATATAATATCATAATCATTCACACTTTACAGAATTGAACACACCCTCTCGTTCTCTATCATTACACACACACACACACACACACATTAAGCAGACACACATTTTTATGAATATTTATTTAGTTTATCGTAGAGAGGTTCACCTATAGTGTCTATGTATGTATTATATTATTAAATTATCAATTAACTTTATGTTCTATTGTTTAAACTTTAAATAAAATAGATATTATGTAACAGCATAAGGGGAAAAGGCACTGAAGCTGAGGCACAGGAAACCCTAGTTCAGTTTCAGAAGCACTATCTCTGGGACTAGAGTAACTTTAGTATAGGTACTTAGTATTATAATTAAGACGATCTATGTTGTTTTTGGAATAATAAAGCATTTATTTATTTATTTATTTTTATCGGAAACTACAATGGATGTAATTGTAATTTTTGTTTTAAGGTGTCGACTGTCGGTAGTAACAATATCCAAAAATGCTCAGAAACGGATTTTTGATAAATTGCTTAGTTTTTTAGTAATCAGGTAAAACGGCGTTTTTCTGTTAAATTCTTCCGCAACGCTGCATGTCGCACCCACCAACGTATTCGTTAGAGTGAGAAGGACAAAAATAAATGAAATGAACAAGATCCTGGTTTGATACCAATTATAATGTTTTATAACCCTTCGCGTGGTGCCGCCATTTTTGAAATTAGCGCGCATGTGGCACTTTCCCGCTCCGGGACAGAAATTAAGTGGCCAGGTGTGGTGGCCGCCATTTTGCAAATTTTACCTGATGTGGCAAAAAGCATAGGAAACTAGTCTTCTAGTCAAGATGTTTAGAAAAACTTAAATGTTACTATTTTTCTGTACTATGCGTACTAAAATGTAGCATTTTAGATTCTTTATTAAGCACGCTATCATATTGCATACGGTCAATATGTATAAAGTGTGAAAATAAATAAATGTTTGTCGTCACTGTTACAGTACGATGACATTATACGTACAGTATAATGGCTACAAATGGGATGAGCCCATACGTATATAAGCAGATGATATTGAAATCAAAACATTTTGTGCGAACACTGAAAAATTAATTTTAAGGCCATTGACATACAGCGTAAAATCGAATGTTGTTCGAAACGCCATGATGGTCGACAATTCTAAGATTGAAATTACATAAGCGCGTTAAAGTCGAGCATTGTATTTCCTATGATGAAATACATTCATTCATTTCCTATGATGTTAAGTTCATTTTTCAGAGTTATTTTTTTTCTTTGTTCTCATCACTCAGTGTGTGAAAACCACAGATATCGATACGAGAATGCCATAGCAGACCACGCATTTGTGATGGTAAAGCTAATCGCAGAGTTCACAATTAGTGTCAACGAAGTTGTATTATTAGTTTGGGTGTATCATCGACAGGCCTCGTGAGTTGCATAAACTGCTACCCTGATTTCCCTAGAGGCTTATCAATTTACGTATGATCATAAAAACTTACCTACTTAAGTAAGTTTTCCTATTGGAAAACTTGCTACCACATGGATTATATGCTCGTACATGGATTACTAGATCATTACAGATGATTCTGCTTTTCAGGTAATTTCAAACGAATTATTATGTTATCTGCATAAAAAAACCGTAACGACATTGTTTACCTACATATTTATTAAATGTTTTCCACTAAAAAGCAGCTTTTTTTTAAATATTGAATGGAAGCAGGCGTTATTTTGCGGAAATCCATAATTAACACGACAGATTAATTTCCGCTACTTGAAAAGATTCTGTATAGTACAATATGCAGGAACTTTGCCCACATGAAACACCACACACAATTATTTTCCAACACAAGAAATTATACAAAATATACCTCTGACTGCTTAGTACTGAAATTGTAAATGAATAAATGTAACTCAAAGCTAACAGCTTAACGGCCTACAAGCCGTATTTAGGTGATTTTGAATGAAGTTTTATGCAAAAACTATAAAGACAATTACTTTCAAATTTACACGTCATGTATTTTGGGTCTTTAATCTAAAATCGCTTAGAAGCAGAAACACGAATGGATAAAATTTTCTCGATAGAAAGTTCTCCCAAAAGTTGCTCCAAAATCTCAGTTTTTCTATATAATATTATCGGAAACTACAATGAACGTAATTGTAATTTTTGTTTTAATGTATCGGTAATAATATCCTAAAACGTTTAGAACAGATTTTTGATAACTGGCTTAGTTTTTGAGTAATTAGGTAAAACGTCGTTTTTCTGCTATATTCTTCCGCGACGCTGCATGTCGCACCTACCAAATCTCCGTGAGAGTGAGAAAGACAAAAATAAATTCAATAAATCCCCTTAACAGGCCAAGAAATAAGTAAATATACGCCACATTCATATAGATTTAGGTGGTCGCTCGCGCTGCCACATATTTTTGGTGGACGATTCTCTATGTACCTACTCCAATATTTCGTGAGTTAGTTAAAGTGCTTTCTCATCTGGAAAGGAAAGAAATTATTTAATACACGTGTGGTTAAAAATGAACACCCCTCCAATACATTATTCAATAAACAACTATATGCACGTAAATCGTTCGGATGCCCATATCCTGAGGTTCCTTATCGGTGCTTGCTAAGCAATTACCTACTAAGTACTTTCAAATAAGTATATCACAGATAATAAAATATGCTCGTATAAGAAATTACAAATTACCTCTATATTTCAGCAATAGTTTTACTTAGCCATGTGTTCAATATTAGCCATGTGTTTAATATAATATTATATAGTAATTAATCTTGAGCTATTTCATAGTTAGAATCGTAGTTTTATTTGCAGTTGTAGCTTTGCTCAGAATATTTTATGTTCTATAAAAAGTATAGAATTCGGGGACTCATTTTATTTCATTTAGGAGAGTACCTAATTAGAATAACTTTGAAATACGTTATATTGAAACATTTTCAACAAAAAAATGCCGTTCTTCTTTTCACTTTGATGATTGGTAGAACAAATAAAAATATTATGACAATTATTTAATCGTTATTATTGATGGTTTACAATTAATATTTTGTTTCAAACGTCAGAAGGTCGCGGCTCAATAGTACGTATAGACGTGTGACAATTTGATTCATTACTATCGAATTTTATGTCGTACCACAACAAGAATATTAATGAATTTATTAATAATATTGTTCACTCGATTAAATAAGTACTTACGTAATTATTATCAAATTAACATCTCAGATACAAGAATAAGTTTTGAAGGAAGCAGTATAAAAGCTTCAGTTACAGGTAAGTTCGTTAAATAGTTAATGAAGTATTATTCACCAGTTTGGAGTCACAGTTTGGAGTGAAGATATATGCTTTGCAGCAGCACCATAATCTATTATCACAGTTTAAAGATATTCTATTAGGATGTTAGAAGTTTTAAGTTAACACTGTGCTATGTACTGTGCAAGGTGCTGGAATGGCGGCCACGCACCGGAAAGCGCAGTGTCGGTCGACCCCCCACCAGGTGGACGGACGACATTAAGAGGGTCGCGGGGAGTCGCTGGCGCCAGGCGGCGCAAGATCGTGGTGTTTGGCGGTCATTTCAGGAGGCCTATGTCCAGCAGTGGACGTCCATCGGCTGAAACGACGACGACGACGACGACGACTGTGCTATTATTAAGGCTAATATTAGTTAATAATAAGGCTAAGATTTTTATCAATATTCTTAAATTACCTACCTACTTTAATTTTTATCTGCATAAGATTGGAGACCAGCAAGCAAGTTTAATAAACTTATGAGGATGACAGTTGCCTTCTGAAGCTATCTTCGATAAATCACGTGGTCAACTTATTATGCGTTCGGATAATATGACATGCCCATACAATTTCTGAGTTCCGGACGATCACAAAAAACAATAAATAAAAAATATTACGGTTTAAGCTGCCGCTAAATTATTCCTTACATATTCTTTTTGTTTTGTGCCTTTTTATTTCTTTGCAGAAATAAACGCTGACAGAAGAAGATGAATATTTTAAGAAAACTCAAACCAATATTTGAAGAAAAAATCCCTGTCACTAATATTTTCAACTGTAATGAGATTCTCTATGATAATATTCTGGAAACATACACGCAAACTATTTTTATGCCGCTCAATGCAATTCAGTGGTGTTACTTCATGCCTAGATACAAAATTTATAAAAATTTCCTCATTTTTAATAGCCCTACTGTAGATTTTTTATCGCTAATTAGCGTTGTATTAGCCATTGCTTTTTCGTTTTGTCGTACATTAGATGCATTTCAGAATCCAAATTCATCTGTCTTTTTGAAAATCTATTACTCGATAGATTTATTATTTTGTGCTGTAGGTTATATAAGCACTTATGCTTTAAATATTTACAATAGAAAACTTCATGTAGAGCTTGTCTTGAATTTTCAGAGAATTTTTAAAATGTTAAAGTTAAAGGATGATACGCGTTTTAAATTATTTATCATTGTTTCTTGGTTAGAATTATGTGTTTTACTCTCTTTTTATTTGTTATCTATAGTAGTTTACTTGGTATACTTTGATGTACCGATTATCCAGGTTGTCCAATTTGTACTTACATTGCATTTCGATATGAATGTTATATACGCTATACGAATGATAACTTTGATCGACGTGAGCTTAAATTTGTGGATCTCTGAACTTGGTCAATTTATGGCAGCACAATCAGCTAATTATTTGGAAGATTTTGCGATTAGTCAAACACTTGGTAAGTACCTACCTAGCGAAAAAATTTCGTCCAAGTGCGAGTCACAGTCGCGCATCTAGGCATCCATACTAAAAAAGATAATATAAAACGATAGGAACCACTTTAGTTTACGAACCGCAAACTTTTGCTTCTACGGTAGTTAGAGAGTTGATTTTATTTTAGATAAAGTATAGATTATTTAGCATACAATAAGCCATACGAATCGAATAAAACAAGCAATTTGGCAGAGTGGGGCGCGTCTTCGTGGACTGAAATAACTATATATTTAAGTTAATTTCGACAGTTGCACAATAAATCAAAAGCTATAACGTATTAAAATTTTTGTTTAACCCCTTTCACATGATGCTCCACATATATATTGTAGTATTTTGAAATTTCGAAGCCCCGATCTCCCCACTTTTTAAATAAAAATAAAAATAAAATTAGGTATCATTTTATTTTTATTCCAATAATTTTGGGCCAATTATAAACGGAAGGTACTATTCCAAAATACAGATCTTTATAGTTATTGAAATAATCGAGTGTGACAACTGACAGACAGACGGACAAACGGAGAAAGTCTCATAAGGGTTCCATTTTTACCATTTTGGTATGGAACCCAAAAACAGAAAATATAAACAAAATGTGCACTTAAAATGATTTATTGAATTTATTTTTGTCTTTCTCACTCTCACGGATACGTTGGTAGGTGCGACATGCAGAGTCCCGGCAGAATATACCTAACAGAAAAACGACCTTTTATCTACGCTCATTGCTTAAAGTTCGAATTATAAAATCGAAATGTGTCAAATAATTACCTACTTTATTCACAGACTTCTATAATTATTAAAAAGTTATTCATAATAACATCGCTCTACTATGGAAATATTTAAAGAAAGTTGTATAATATCCATAACGATACACGGCTCTGGACTCCTGTATTTGTATCTGGGGTTTTGAAGGAATTGATTACAGTACCGCTATCGGCAATACAACGGTTAACGGTTACAATTATTATCTGGGGTAGGTAATATTTTTTATGTAATATTTTTTTAAGTGAATCCACAGACAACATATAGTTGGTAGTCATTGCCGAGAGTATAGATGGGCCATGATTGACCATAGACAACAACACAATGTCTAACGTTCCGCGTAACGTTCCACCTGGGCCTGTGATTATGATTATGATTACGGTTACGATTACGATTACGACTACGATTACGATTACGATTACGATAACGATAACGATTATGACGTTATCTCGTAAATCTATCGTCCGTAAACCGACTTTACAGACAACTAATTTTTTTTGTTACTTAGTCAAAACTTTGCGCTGAAAAATGTCTAGTAGTGAAACCTACTAAAGAAAATTTCACTCCACCTGACATCTTAGTAGTTGCAATGATTTACGACAAAAGTTAGCAAGATTTATGATTTGGATTTATGATAATAATATGAGCGTAGATGAAGTAGTGTATGAAACTCTACATAATTAGGTATTAAAATACTCGTGTGATACTATTAAAAAACTCGCCTGCGGCTCGTTTTTTAAACTCACACTCGTATTTTAATACCCCCCATTATGTAACCGTTACATAAACTACTATTACCGAATTACTCAAAAAACTAAGCCAGTTATCAAAAATCGTTTTTGGATATTAATATATTATTACCGACACATTAAAATAAATAAAATATATTGATGCGTACGAATATTTTCTTACAGATGCTGAATATAACACACAAGTTAATGTTATGACCAGGAAAAAATGGAAACTCTTATTACAAAATTACAGAATAATTTTAGAAACTTACGATTTATACAAGAAAGCATTCCAGATTTTAGTAAATGTTTTTAGTTTATTTTGTTCAGTTTTTTTAGATATAATTTAGATTTGATCACCACATCTAATATTGATTTTGTTTCGTAGGTTTTTTTTCATGGAGTTAAAACTTTTGTATATGCTCCGTTAAATGTACAACTTTCTATTAACGTGTTTATTACATTGTTTCCAAAGGTAAGATTGCCCATATCCTTAAAATAGTTTTAATAATCAAGAACGCATTTATAAACTACCATAATTTCCATCAAAGATAAATAATAAGTTATGGCTAATTTTGTTTCGATTGTATTTTTTGTGATATCTATTTTTAAAGTTCTATCAGTAGTAATAGTTTTTTAAAGTTATATTTAATTGAGTTGATTATAGTTTTGGCTTTAATAAACCCATAAATTGAGACTATTAAAGTTTTGCGTTCAACTCATTTTCATTTTAATAGACGTGACTAAAACATGCTCTCCTTTCTTATTTTAGATAAGTATTAGAGACGTAATCGTGTTACAAGCGAGCATCTGGATGTGGGTGGTAAAGGACTTGCTTATACAGTTCCTAATCAGTTTCTCCTGTGAGTTTTTCTACACAACGATCAAGAAAGCTCATACCCACAGTTTAAATGTCATAAAGAGCTGCAAATCGAAAGAAAGTGGTAGGTACATTTTATTGTTTAATAATTAGTTGACTGACCCAAAAAACATGGGGACACAAAAAATAGCTTACGACCTACTTCTCAGACTTACCGAATATACAAAGAAAATTTCATAATAAACGGTCGAGCCGTTTTGGAGGAGTTTGGTAACAAAAATTGGCACGAGAATTTTATATATTAGAAGTATATTTACATTTGAAAACTAATTTGTTTTTTCTTTTTCAGCAAAACGTACTTGCAAAAGCATTGTTCGTTTAAATAATATTTATATGTTCGGGAAGATAGAAGTCTGCCAGTTTTATGTTGTAGATGCTGGGATGCCGCTAAATCTGTTGAAAGAAGTTACAAACTATATTGTTGTTGTAATACAGATAGCACTAAGTAAATAAATATTATTAAAATATTCGTAAAGTCACATTTTTCTTTATAATGTTAAGGAGATCCATCATACTAATAAAGATTTTGAATTAATGACCTTGTTTTTTGATTCAAAGATAAAAATATGGTTTATTTCGTTTAGGTTCATTTCACAAGCACATAAATGAATAGTCATGTAGTATTGTGTAGTATTTAAATAGTTTGACTATTAAATAATTGACGTCAGTGATTTTCAATATGGCCCAATCCAACGGGAATATACAATTTTTTGGGGCCCTTGAAAGTAAAAAAAAAAAACTTACTAAAACACTATTTAGGCACCAGTGTTGGTACTTATATTATGAAGAAGGCAGCATCCCAAGGGCCTTTATGTCATCTTAACAATGTTGAACTTTTGTCAAAATGGGCCTAGAAAAGCCCCATACCACATCACAATTGCCTTGATCAAACAATTCCGTCGATTATTCGATATTTTTAACGACAAATGTTTCATCAGACGGTCGCGTATATTATAACGAAGGTATAACAATGGACCCTTTATTCCTTTATCCTTTCTTGATGAGAGGCAAACATGATTTCAATGATATTTCAAAAGCCTTTCTACCTGCCTACCCGTTCAATGTATTATTCGCATGAATAATTTATTAATAACCTATGTTCCCACTCCTCGTGCGTATACGAAATTGAACAACCGTTTGTGGTAAAATATTATGGAGCTACTTTAAGGCTTGAAGAGATGGAAAACTGGCCCTTTTTTATTGCTTAAATTGCAGAAAAAATATGTAACTGAAAATAAGGGTTTAATGAACAATGAAGGGTTATTGACAAGAAAATGAATTTTCTCAAACCCTCTTTCAGAAAAAAATCCGAAAAAGCTCCGAAAAAGCATCTAATTTTGTCATACTTTCAAAATTGTCAGCAAAACGGCGCAAGCTTTTTAATAAGTTCTGGCACACAAAAAAGTACATAAAAATTACAACCTACTTTGATTGAGAGTTTTATTTTTAAGCCTTCTAAGTAAATCAGTGTGAACGCGGCTGCTCCGTCCCCCTGAAAACTGTTATTCGGCCGTCTTAAAGCCTTAAGGCTTTCGAGAAAGTAACGAACACCGATAGCGTTACCACCACCTCTTTAAGCAGGAATGTTGCAGCACTACTATACTGTTATAATATTTTTCATACAAATATGATATGAAAATGTCAAAACAGTACTGCAACTTTAAGAGGATCGTCTAGCTCTAAGCTTTCATTCAAAAAGCGATAACGTTTTCCTATAACCGTAAATGAAGTCCGATTTTCCTAATTTTTAGACATGTTGCAGATACAATGAAGTATTATGCTCGTACGTTTTACTTTTTAAGAAATATTATATTAAAAGTTATTAGAGTCTAAATATCCAAATGCTCGAGTTATCGAAACGTTATCACCAAAAGCAATATTTCAAGAACAAAAGGTCTAGCTCTGGACTTGCCAGCTCTGCAGCTGTACGGGCATAGATAGCATTTTTGAAAACTCCTATTTGCGTCGCTAGTCACTAGACGATAGCCTTAAAGCAGTAGATAATGTTAGAATGTTTCCATACAAATATAGTATGAAAATGTCAAAACAGTACATACTGCAACATTATTGCTTTAAGAGGTGGTACGGGCTAAGGCCCCTGATGCTAATAAGTGATCTTTAAAGATCTTACTTGTTATTAGTCCGCAGTCCGAGTTTCCACAGGGACGATTTCCATCATATTGCAGCGTATTAGCCGAAATTTTGACAAATGGCGCTATTTTTTTTAACCGACGAAAAAGGAGGTTCTGTATTCGACCCGTATGTTTGTATGTATGTATGTATGTTTGTCCGCGATTATTTCGCGATTGGCTGAACCGATTTTGATGCGGTTTTCAGGAAAGTGTTTGTTACATTCTGGAGAAGGTTTTAGTATATTAACCGACTTAAAAAAACAGGAGCATCTTAGTTTGATAGATATATTTGTATTTAAGTTTGTTCGCGATTATCTCGAGTTCGGCAAAACCGATTTTGATGATTCTTTTTTTATTAGGTAGGCCATACATCACAGGTAGACTCATTTCAATTTGGTCGAGATCTAATGAATATCTTCGGAGATGGAGAGCGGAACTCCTCAACGGAAAATCGCTTGCGATCGGTATAGTTAGTTTACAGTGTAGATTTTAACGGACTTCAAAAGAGATAGTGATTCTCAAGTTGACTAAAAAAACTATGTTTTTAACTGACCGACTTCAAACAAAGAGGTTCTCTGTTTAACACCTATATTGGTATTTAGGTTTGTCCGTGATTATCTCGCTTTTGGCTGGACCGATCTATTTGATCTATCGCGAAACAACATTCCTCGTCATTAGGCACACAGTATAAATATAAAAGTAGGTATGTCAAAGTTAGTATTACATAATATGATATGATATGTTTTTAGTGGTAAGTATAACTAAAAAACCTATCACTAGAATAAATTGATAAGGTAGTATTAAGTAGCCCAAAACCTACTTATCACTAAAAAGTATAAAATAAAAAAATAAAAAATCCCATTTAAAACAAATGATAATTCTATTTCTTTTTTAAAAAAAGGGAACCGCCTTCAAAAAACCAACCCACTGAAAAGCAAAAAATAATTTTCTAATAAATCTGGGTATACTTACCTACCTACTTAGTTTTTGAAGTCGGTGCCAAATCAAAATTCGCAATTCATTTTGAGTAAGGCCAATGGCACCGACTTCAAAAACTAAGTAGGTAGGTAAGTATACCCAGATTTATTAGAAAATTATTTTTTGCTTTTCAGTGGGTTGGTTTACCCAGATTTATTAGAAAAATCTGGGTCATACCCAGATTTATTAGAAAATTATTTTTTGCTTTTCAGTGGGTTGGTTTTTTGAAGGCGGTTCCCTTTTTTTAAAAAAAAAATAAATAGAACTATCATTTGTTTTAAATGGGATTTTTTTTATGTATGTAGGCGTTTCACGTAAAATGTTCCATTAGGATCATCCTCAGGTCCTTATAGGTGAGTTACGTATGATATCTTATCAAGTTATCACATCGTTAAAACCTGACAAAAACGAAAGAGCCTTATAAATCCTAGTAAAGTCAACATGTCCTGAGGGTGTTCCAGTGTCAGGGCAAGCGTGCGTTGGGAGTAGTGTATAAAAAAAAATTTAAAGTTTTTTTTCTTAATCATTGACTCCCACAAAGTAATGCAAGCTTCTTTCCAATTAAAGCTTAAGTACCTGATAGATTTATTGTAGAAAATCAAAGTCGTTTTTTAAGACTCAAACTTTCCCTCCATCTCTTAGAGTATATTGCATTGTATATGTATATACATTGCATCTGCTTTTATGGAATAGTATAGGTCGCACAGCGAGAGTTGAGGCGAACAACACAAGCAAAGTTTGTGTCTGTATACGCCGATGCGCTGACATTTGACAGAGAATGATACAGAGTGTTATATGAAAAAAAATGGGTATATTTGTTAATGGGTAATTATTTTAGGGTATGTTTTTTGAAGGCGGTTCACTTTTTTAAATAGAAATTGAGTTATAATTTTGTTATGATTTTGATTTTGCTTTTATAACAATACAACGTTAGATTTATATATTACTTATTATTAAATACTTGTTATTTGTATACCTATTGACACAGAATACCATAATTTATACCCTACGCTAAGTCATTCTGTCAATCAGTCAATCAAACTACAAGCGATCAAGAGATACATTTCGGATAAGAAGTGCAAAATAAAATGGTCATCAAGTGTTTTCATTCCAATCTTCAAACCCCAGCACGTAACAATATTTTGTGGCGGTATTACTATAACATCTTCTTCTACAACAGGATGCAAAATCAACATCGACAAAGTCGTAAATTGTATTTAATGTGTTCAATACTTTTAAAGAAAACGTAAAAAAGACAGATCTAATGTAATTATGACTGAATTGTATAAACTGATGTCCCGTCTTACATCTTACAAAAATGAAACACCTTGTATGCAAATATTACGTTAGTGTGAGTGCCGTGTTCGCCTCAACTTTCGTTGTGTGTTTCGTATAATGATCATGTGGAATTGCTTAATTAACGAGCGCATCTCATTTGAAAAGCCGTATTTTAGTGAGTTTAACTGCTTCACTGTTAATAGTTTGTGAATGCGTCAATCTTTTATCACATTTTATCAGCTCCAAAAATGTTGGTTCTTGATTTGGAATTCACTTTGATGATTGAAAGAACAAATAAAAATATTATGACAATAATTATTTAATCGTTATTGATGGTTTACGAATAATATTTTGTTTCATACGTCAGAAGGTCGCGGCCCAATAGTACGTATAGACGTGTGACAATTTGATTCATTACTATGAAATATTATGTCGTAGGTACCTTAACAAGAAAATCAATAATATTACTGTTCACTAGACGAGATAGGCACTTACGTTATTGTTATTTAATTAACTTCTCAGATACAAGAATAAGATTTGGAGGAAGCAATATACGAGCTTTACAGGTAAGTTCGGTTACTTTTATGTTGTTTTTACTAAGAGGATATACTGAATTTATTTTTGTCCTTCTCACTCTTACGAATAGGTTGGTACGTCTAACAGGCAGCGTTGCGGAAGAATACTTATAATAGAAAATCAACGTTTTACCTAATTCCTGAAACATAAGCCATTTATCAAAAATCCGTTCGGAGCGTTTGTGGATATTATATTATTACCGACACATTAAAACAAAAATTACAATTACATCCACTGTAGTTTCCGATAAGAATTAGAAAAATTGGTCAAGTGCGAGTCGGGCTCGCGCACTTAGAGTTCCGTAGCTACAAACCAACCAAAACACCTCAAATAAAAAGAAATTGACCACAAATGTTCCACATTCCAATTTTGTAATTTTTCCAATGGTAAATTTTTCCAAATTTTAAAATGTGAATTCCGGAAATCACGTTCTTAGTGCAAATCTTAATCCCTTAAATGTATGATTTTTACCCCTTGAAATGTGTATTTTGGAAATCCCGTTCTAAGTGCATCTTCATGACCTAATATCAATCTAGGTACCAAATTTCTGATTTCTTCGACTTTTAGTTTTTTCGGAATAGCTGGAACAACGAAGAAAATTTTACTTGTGTATGGGAAAATGCCTTAAATGATTAATAACAAAAAAACTACTTACTAGATCTCGTTCAAACTAATTTTCATTTGAAGTTTGCATGGTAATTTGCATCATAATTATATATTTTTCAGTTTTATCGTTCTCTTATTTTAGAAGTTAGAGGGGGGAGAACACATATTTTATCACTTTGGAAGTGTCTCTCGCGCATAATATTTAGTTTAGAAAAAAATTATGTTAGAAACCTCAATATGATTTAAAGACCTATCCATACATACTCCACACTTTTAATGAAAAAAAAAATTTTGAGTTTCAGTTCCAAGTATGGGGAACCCTAAAAACTTGTTGTGTGTAAAAAAAAGTGGCTGTGACATATGGACGGACAGACAGACAGACAGACAGACATGACGAATCTATAAGGGTTCCGTTTTTTGCCATTTGGCTACGGAACCCTTAAAATGGAGATTTTGGAGCAACTCTTGGCAGAAATTTTGAGAAAATTTTATCCAAACGTATTTTTTCTCCATAGCGAATTAAGATTAAAGACCCAAAATACATGACGTTTAAATTTGAAAGTAATTTTCTTTTTAGGTCTTAAACTGCAGGTCACTATAATTCGGCCGTTCAGAGAATGCGTTCCTGACACGTCGCGATTGAACTGACGACGTAACTTTGTAATGGCGTTGCAGTTATGATAAAAATATTATTGCTGGTTGTTTACCGTTTTAACAATTTATGAGCATTAAAACAACATTATTATATCAATAATCAATTAATGTTATAATTTTGTGCCAAACTGAGTGTTAAATAACTTGCTAAACAACATTTTTCTAAATCTAAACTGCGCTATTACAAGGTTATGTCAGCGCTTTATATTTGTAGTGCTGTGCTAACAATAACAGGCAATAATAGTATCGTAATCTGTTCTTATACTGATATCTATATATATAAAAGAATGAGGCATTTTGGTGATTTTGGTTGTTCCAAGGATTCCGCCAAAACTATAGGTCGTAGAGATCTGAAATTTGGTACCTAGGTAGATATTAGGTCATGAATTCGTACTAAGACGGGGATTCCAGAAATTCAAATTTTAAGGGGTAAAAACCGTTGGTTTTTTGGATTTCCCCATACAAAAGTGAAATTTGTTTTGTTGTTCCAGGAATTCCCGAAAAGCTACAAGTCGTAGGGATCTGAAATTTGGTACCTAGGTAGATATTAGGTCATGAATTCGTACTAAGACGGGGATTCCAGAAATTCAAATTTTAAGGGGTAAAAACCGTTGGTTTTTTGGATTTCCCCATACAAAAGTGAAATTTTTTTCGTTGTTCCAGGAATTCCCGAAAAGCTACAAGTCGTAGGGATCTGAAATTTGGTAACTAGGTAGATATTAGGTCATGAATTCGTACTAAGACGGGGATTCCAGAAATTCAAATTTAAAGGGGTAAAAACCGTTGGTTTTAAGGATTTCCCCATGCAAAAGTGAAATTTTTTCGTTGTTCCAGGAATTCCAGAAAAGCTACAAGTCGCAGAGATCTGAAATTTAGTACCTAGGTTGATATTAGGTCATGAATTCGTACTAAGACGGGGATTCCAAAAATTCAAATTTTAAGGGGTAAAAACCGTTGGTTTTTTGGATTTCCCCATACAAAAGTGAAATTTTTTTCGTTGTTCCAGGAATCCCCGAAAAGCTACAAGTCGTAGAGATCTGAAATTTGGTACCTAGGTTGGTATTATATCATGAATTCGAATTCAGAAAGGGATTTTCGAGATCCAAATTCTGAGGAGGAAAAGGTTTGAACTTTTTGCCGCCATTTTGAACTTTTTTGTTACTGGGCCGATTGCTTAGAAAATCGACTTTTGACTATGACAGCAAGCATAGAGAAGGAATTTGTTGCCAAAATTAAAAAAAGTGGCCGCCATTTTGAACTTTTTTGTTAATGGGTCGATTGCTTTGAAAATCGATATTTGACTATGGCAGCAAGCATAGAGAAGGAATTTGTGGCCAAAATTTAAAAAAGTGGCCGCCATTTTGAGCTTTTTTGTTAATGGGTCGATTGCTTTGAAAATCGATATTTGACTATGGCAGCAAGCATAGAGAAGGAATTTGTGGCCAAAATTTAAAAAAGTGGCCGCCATTTTGAACTTTTTTGTTAATGGGTCGATTGCTTTGAAAATCGATATTTGACTATGGCAGCAAGCATAGAGAAGGAATTTGTGGCCAAAATTTGAAAAAGTGGCCGCCATTTTGAACTTTTTTGTTAATGGGTCGATTGCTTTGAAAATCGATATTTGACTATGGCAGCAAGCATAGAGAAGGAATTTGTGGTCAAAATTTTAAAAAGTGGCCGCCATTTTGAATTTTTTTGTTACTGGGCCGATTGCTTTGGAAATCGATATCTGTCTATGGCAGTAAGCATAGAGAAGGAATTTGTGGTCAAAATTTAGAAAAGTGGCCGCCATTTTGAACTTTTTTGTTACTGGACCGATTGCTTTGAAGATCGATATTTGACTATGGCAGCTGGCATAGAGAAGGAATTTGTGATCAAAATTTAAAAAAAGTGGCCGCCATTTCGAACTTTTTTGTTACTGGGCCGATTGCTTTGGAAATCGATATTTGACTATGGCAGCTAGCATAGAGAAGAAATTTGTGGTCAAAATTTAAAAAAGTGGCCGCCATTATGAACTTTTTTGTTACTGGGCCGATTGCTTTGAAAATCGATATTTGACTATGGCAGCAAGCATAGAGAAGGAATTTGTGGTCAAAATTAAAAAAGTGGCCGCCATTTTGAACTTTTTTGTTACTGGGCCGATTGCTTTGAAAATCGATATTTGACTATGGCAGCAAGCATAGAGAAGGAATTTGTGGTCAAAATTTTAAAAAAGTGGCCGCCATTTTGAACTTTTTTGTTACTGGGCCGATTGCTTTGGAAATCGATATTTGACTATGGCAGCTGGCATAGAGAAGAAATTTGTGGTCAAAATTTAAAAAAAGTGGCCGCCATTTTGAACTTTTTTGTTACTCGGCCGATTGCTTTGAAAATCGATATTTGACTATGGCAGCAAGCATAGAGAAGGAATTTGTGGTCAAAATTTAAAAAAGTGGCCGCCATTTTGAACTTTTTTGTTACTGGGTCGATTGCTTTGAAAATCGATATTTGACTATGGCAGCAAGCATAAAAAAGGAATTTGTGGTCAAAATTTAAAAAAGTGGCCGCCATTTTGAACTTTTTTGTTACTGGGCCGATTGCTTTGGAAATCGATATCTGACTATGGCAGCAGGCACAGAGAAGGAATTTGTGGTCAAAATTTTAAAAATGTGGCCACCATTTTGAACTTTTTTTGTTACTGGGCCGATTGCTTTGGAAATCGATATTTGACTATGGCAGCTCTAGCATAGAGAAGAAATTTGTGGTCAAAATTTAAAAAAGTGGCCGCCATTTTGAACTTTTTTGTTACTGGGCCGATTGCTTTGAAAATCGATATTTGACTATGGCAGCAAGCATAGAGAAGGAATTTGTCGTCGTCGTCGTTTCAGCCGATGGACGTCCACTGCTGGACATAGGCCTCCTGAAATGACCGCCAAACACCACGCCGCCTGGCGCCAGCGACTCTCCGCGACCCTCTTAATGTTGTCCGTCCACCTGGTGGGGGGTCGACCGACACTGCGCTTTCCGGTGCGTGGCCGCCATTCCAGCACCTTGGGTCTTTGAAAATCGACGTTTGACTATGGCAGCAAGCATAGAGAAGGAATTTGTAGTCAAAATTAAAAAATGATGAACTTTTTGGCCGCCATTTTGAACTTTTTTGTTACTGGGCCGATTGCTTTGAAAACCGACGTCTGACTATGGCACCAAGCATAGAGAAGGAATTTGTGGTGAAAATAAAAAAATGGCCGCCATTTTGAACTTTTTTGTTACTGGGCCGATTGCTTTGAAAATCGACGTCTGAATATGGCAGCAAGCATGGAGAAGGAATTTGTGGTCAAAATAAAAAAATGGCCGCCATTTTGAACTTTTTGGTTACTGGGCCGATTGCTTTGAAAATCGACGTCTGACTATGGCAGCAAGCATAGAGAAGGAATTTGTGGTCAAAATAAAAAAAATGGCCGCCATTTTGAACTTTTTGGTTATTGGGCCGATTGCTTTGAAAATCGACGTCTGACTATGGCAGCAAGCATAGAGAAGGAGTTTGTAGTCAAAATTAAAAAATGATGAACTTTTTGGCCGCCATTTTGAACTTTTTTGTTACTGGGCCGATTGCTTTGAAAATCGACGTCTGACTATGGCAGCAAGCATAGAGAAGGAATTTGTGGTCAAAATTAAAAAAAATGATGAACTTTTTGGCCGCCATTTTGAACTTTTTTGTTACTGGGCCGATTGCTTTGAAAATCGACGTCTGACTATGGCAGCAAGCATAGAGAAGGAATTTCTGGTCAAAATAAAAAAAATGGCCGCCATTTTGAACTTTTTTGTTACTGGGCCGATTGCTTTAAAAATCGACGTTTGACTATGGCAGCAAGCATAGAGAAGGAATTTGTGGTCAAAATTAAAAAATGATGCACATTTTGGCCGCCATTTTGAATTTTTTTTGTTACTGGGCCGATATTGCTTTGAAAATCGACGTCTGACTATGGCAGCAAGCATAGAGAAGGAATATGTGGTAGAAATAAAGAAATGGCCGCCATTTTGAACTTTTTGGTTACTGGGCCGATTGCTTTGAAAATCGACGTCTGACTATGGCAGCAAGCATAGAGAAGGAATTTGTAGTCAAAATTAAAAAATGATGAACTTTTTGGCCGCCATTTATTTAATTTTGTACGACTTAAAAAAACTAACTTTTATGTGACGATCGATTTTTTCAAAATCAATTTATAACCTATAACCAGCAAGCATAAGGAAATATTTAGTGATCAAAATTAAATTAAATGGCATAACAATGGTTAATACAATAATTTTGGAAATGCCTGAGGGAGTAAAGCAGAAGTTCAACGTGAGCGAAGCCGCGGGCGTTTGCTAGTACTTTATAAAATAATACGTTTTGTTTTTCTTTTTAAGAATTTGAAAATAATGGACTATAAGATAACTTTTATTAAATATTTTGATTGATTCTGTTATTGATAATAATATAATTATACATGTAGGCGAAGATGAAGATGAAGACATCACCTCATCAAGCGAATCGGAGTCTGATTAATATTCTGTACGCGCATTCAATTCAATGTACTTTATTGCATAGAAATACAGATTGTAACTTTGTAACAAAGAATAAATAAATCAATTTTATTATATTAATATTACCCCTTTTTGGTTTCCACATAGATAACTAAAATATAAATTTTAAATGATTCCGCCAATTTAAAACGAAAATAATCTTAAAAATAACGCGGTGGTTCATTTTGGAGGAACGGTAACGAACTCAGTGTTATGTTGTGCCCATCACTAGTCGTGACTAACTGACAGGTGTCAGGAACGCATTCTCTGAACGGCCGAACTTTAAAAAATAAAAATCACTTTAAAACTACTGCACAGAACACTAAATAGTTACTTTAATATTTATCTGCATAAGATTAGAGACCAGCAGGCTGCAGTCGCTCAAACGGATCGAAGTTAAATGGGTGTATGAGAATGACAGTTGCCTTCCGAAATCATCTTCGATAAGTCACGTGATCAATTATGAGATCGGATATAACATGCCCATACATTATTTGAGTTGTCGACGATCGGTTAAAGCTACCACTATATAATATGTATAATTAATTATCTCTCCATATTCTTTTTGTTTTGTCTTTTTATTTCTTTTACAGAAATAAACGCTGAAAGAAGAAAATGAATATGTTAAGAAAACTCAAATCAAAATTTCAAGAAAAAATCACTGTCACTAATATTCTCAACTGTAATGAGATTCTCTATGATAATATTCTGGAAACATACACGCAAACTATTTTTATGCCGCTCAATGCAATTCAGTGGTGTTGTTTCATGCCTAGATACAAAATTTATAAAAATTTCCTCATTTTCAATAGCCCTACGGTGGATTTTTTATCGCTAATTAGCGTTGTATTAGCTATTGCTTTTTCGTTTTGTCGTACATTAGATGGATTTCAGAATCCAAATTCATCTGTCTTTTCGAAATTCACCTACTCGATAGATTTATTATTTTGTGCTGTAGGTTATTTAATCACTTATGCTTTAAATATTTACTATAGAAAAATTCATGTAGAGCTTGTTTTAAATTTTCAGAGAATTTTTAAAATGTTAAAGTTGAAGGATAATATGCGTTTTAAATTATTTATCATTGTTTCTTGGTTAGAATTATGTGTTTTACTCTCTTTGTATTTGTTATCTATAACTTTATATTTGGTATACTTTGATGTACCGATTATCCAGGTCGTCCAATTTGTACTTTCATTGCATTTCGATATGAATGTTATATACGCTATACGAATGATTACTTTGATCGACGTGAGCTTAAATTTGTGGATCTCTGAACTTGGTCAATTTATGGCAGCACAATCAGCTAATTATTTGGAAGATTTTGCGATTAGTCAAACACTTGGTAAGTACCTACCTAGCGAAAAAATTTCCTCCAAGTGCGAATCACAATCGCGCACCTAGGCATCCATACCAAAAAAGATAATATAAAACGATAATAACCACTTTTGATAACGAACCGCAAACTTACTTTGCTTGTACGGTAGTTAGAGTTTTGATATAATTTTGCGTGCAAAGTACACTTAAGTTAATTTCGAAAATATATCGAAAACTATAACGTATCTGTTTAACCCCTTTCACGTGATACTCCACACATATACATTATAGTATTTTGAAATTTCGAAGGCCCGATTTCCTCATTTTATAAATAAAAATAAAATTATCAATTTATTCCAATGACGTTGGGCCACTAATAAACGGTAGGTAGGTACTATTCCAAATTACAAATCGATAGCTTTTACAGTTATTGAAATAATCGAGAGTGACGGACAGACGGACGGACGGAGAAAGTCTCATAAGGGTTCCATTTTTTACCATTTTGATATGGAACCCAAAAAAAGAAATTATAAACAAGTAAGTACCTAGTAGGTACTTACTTGTTTAAAATACCTACTAATATGTGCAATTAACAGGATTTATTAAATTTATTTTTGTCTTTCTCACTCTCACGGATACGTTGGTACGTGCGACATGCAGCGTCGCGGAAGAATATATTATAAATAATAATTCTGTTATTAACAGAAAAACGACCTTTTACCGAATTACTCAAAAAACTAAGCCAGTTATCAAAAATCTGTTAACGTTTTTGGATATTATAATTACCGACACATTAAAATAAATAAAATATATTGATGCGTACGAATATTTTCTTACAGATGCTGAATATAACACACAAGATAATGTTATGACCAGGAAAAAATGGAAACTCTTATTACAAAATTACAGAATAATTTTAGAAACTTACGATTTATACAAGAAAGCATTCCAGATTTTAGTAAATGTTTTTAGTTTATTTTGTTCAGTTTTTTTAGATATAATTTAGATTTGATCACCACATCTAATATTGATTTTGTTTCGTAGGTTTTTTTTCATGGAGTTAAAACTTTTGTATATGCTCCGTTAAATGTACAACTTTCTATTAACGTGTTTATTACATTGTTTCCAAAGGTAAGATTGCCCATATCCTTAAAATAGTTTTAATAATCAAGAACGCATTTATAAACTACCATAATTTCCATCAAAGATAAATAATAAGTTATGGCTAATTTTGTTTCGATTGTATTTTTTGTGATATCTATTTTTAAAGTTCTATCAGTAGTAATAGTTTTTTAAAGTTATATTTAATTGAGTTGATTATAGTTTTGGCTTTAATAAACCCATAAATTGAGACTATTAAAGTTTTGCGTTCAACTCATTTTCATTTTAATAGACGTGACTAAAACATGCTCTCCTTTCTTATTTTAGATAAGTATTAGAGACGTAATCGTGTTACAAGCGAGCATCTGGATGTGGGTGGTAAAGGACTTGCTTATACAGTTCCTAATCAGTTTCTCCTGTGAGTTTTTCTACACAACGATCAAGAAAGCTCATACCCACAGTTTAAATGTCATAAAGAGCTGCAAATCGAAAGAAAGTGGTAGGTACATTTTATTGTTTAATAATTAGTTGACTGACCCAAAAAACATGGGGACACAAAAAATAGCTTACGACCTACTTCTCAGACTTACCGAATATACAAAGAAAATTTCATAATAAACGGTCGAGCCGTTTTGGAGGAGTTTGGTAACAAAAATTGGCACGAGAATTTTATATATTAGAAGTATATTTACATTTGAAAACTAATTTGTTTTTTCTTTTTCAGCAAAACGTACTTGCAAAAGCATTGTTCGTTTAAATAATATTTATATGTTCGGGAAGATAGAAGTCTGCCAGTTTTATGTTGTAGATGCTGGGATGCCGCTAAATCTGTTGAAAGAAGTTACAAACTATATTGTTGTTGTAATACAGATAGCACTAAGTAAATAAATATTATTAAAATATTCGTAAAGTCACATTTTTCTTTATAATGTTAAGGAGATCCATCATACTAATAAAGATTTTGAATTAATGACCTTGTTTTTTGATTCAAAGATAAAAATATGGTTTATTTCGTTTAGGTTCATTTCACAAGCACATAAATGAATAGTCATGTAGTATTGTGTAGTATTTAAATAGTTTGACTATTAAATAATTGACGTCAGTGATTTTCAATATGGCCCAATCCAACGGGAATATACAATTTTTTGGGGCCCTTGAAAGTAAAAAAAAAAAACTTACTAAAACACTATTTAGGCACCAGTGTTGGTACTTATATTATGAAGAAGGCAGCATCCCAAGGGCCTTTATGTCATCTTAACAATGTTGAACTTTTGTCAAAATGGGCCTAGAAAAGCCCCATACCACATCACAATTGCCTTGATCAAACAATTCCGTCGATTATTCGATATTTTTAACGACAAATGTTTCATCAGACGGTCGCGTATATTATAACGAAGGTATAACAATGGACCCTTTATTCCTTTATCCTTTCTTGATGAGAGGCAAACATGATTTCAATGATATTTCAAAAGCCTTTCTACCTGCCTACCCGTTCAATGTATTATTCGCATGAATAATTTATTAATAACCTATGTTCCCACTCCTCGTGCGTATACGAAATTGAACAACCGTTTGTGGTAAAATATTATGGAGCTACTTTAAGGCTTGAAGAGATGGAAAACTGGCCCTTTTTTATTGCTTAAATTGCAGAAAAAATATGTAACTGAAAATAAGGGTTTAATGAACAATGAAGGGTTATTGACAAGAAAATGAATTTTCTCAAACCCTCTTTCAGAAAAAAATCCGAAAAAGCTCCGAAAAAGCATCTAATTTTGTCATACTTTCAAAATTGTCAGCAAAACGGCGCAAGCTTTTTAATAAGTTCTGGCACACAAAAAAGTACATAAAAATTACAACCTACTTTGATTGAGAGTTTTATTTTTAAGCCTTCTAAGTAAATCAGTGTGAACGCGGCTGCTCCGTCCCCCTGAAAACTGTTATTCGGCCGTCTTAAAGCCTTAAGGCTTTCGAGAAAGTAACGAACACCGATAGCGTTACCACCACCTCTTTAAGCAGGAATGTTGCAGCACTACTATACTGTTATAATATTTTTCATACAAATATGATATGAAAATGTCAAAACAGTACTGCAACTTTAAGAGGATCGTCTAGCTCTAAGCTTTCATTCAAAAAGCGATAACGTTTTCCTATAACCGTAAATGAAGTCCGATTTTCCTAATTTTTAGACATGTTGCAGATACAATGAAGTATTATGCTCGTACGTTTTACTTTTTAAGAAATATTATATTAAAAGTTATTAGAGTCTAAATATCCAAATGCTCGAGTTATCGAAACGTTATCACCAAAAGCAATATTTCAAGAACAAAAGGTCTAGCTCTGGACTTGCCAGCTCTGCAGCTGTACGGGCATAGATAGCATTTTTGAAAACTCCTATTTGCGTCGCTAGTCACTAGACGATAGCCTTAAAGCAGTAGATAATGTTAGAATGTTTCCATACAAATATAGTATGAAAATGTCAAAACAGTACATACTGCAACATTATTGCTTTAAGAGGTGGTACGGGCTAAGGCCCCTGATGCTAATAAGTGATCTTTAAAGATCTTACTTGTTATTAGTCCGCAGTCCGAGTTTCCACAGGGACGATTTCCATCATATTGCAGCGTATTAGCCGAAATTTTGACAAATGGCGCTATTTTTTTTAACCGACGAAAAAGGAGGTTCTGTATTCGACCCGTATGTTTGTATGTATGTATGTATGTTTGTCCGCGATTATTTCGCGATTGGCTGAACCGATTTTGATGCGGTTTTCAGGAAAGTGTTTGTTACATTCTGGAGAAGGTTTTAGTATATTAACCGACTTAAAAAAACAGGAGCATCTTAGTTTGATAGATATATTTGTATTTAAGTTTGTTCGCGATTATCTCGAGTTCGGCAAAACCGATTTTGATGATTCTTTTTTTATTAGGTAGGCCATACATCACAGGTAGACTCATTTCAATTTGGTCGAGATCTAATGAATATCTTCGGAGATGGAGAGCGGAACTCCTCAACGGAAAATCGCTTGCGATCGGTATAGTTAGTTTACAGTGTAGATTTTAACGGACTTCAAAAGAGATAGTGATTCTCAAGTTGACTAAAAAAACTATGTTTTTAACTGACCGACTTCAAACAAAGAGGTTCTCTGTTTAACACCTATATTGGTATTTAGGTTTGTCCGTGATTATCTCGCTTTTGGCTGGACCGATCTATTTGATCTATCGCGAAACAACATTCCTCGTCATTAGGCACACAGTATAAATATAAAAGTAGGTATGTCAAAGTTAGTATTACATAATATGATATGATATGTTTTTAGTGGTAAGTATAACTAAAAAACCTATCACTAGAATAAATTGATAAGGTAGTATTAAGTAGCCCAAAACCTACTTATCACTAAAAAGTATAAAATAAAAAAATAAAAAATCCCATTTAAAACAAATGATAATTCTATTTCTTTTTTAAAAAAAGGGAACCGCCTTCAAAAAACCAACCCACTGAAAAGCAAAAAATAATTTTCTAATAAATCTGGGTATACTTACCTACCTACTTAGTTTTTGAAGTCGGTGCCAAATCAAAATTCGCAATTCATTTTGAGTAAGGCCAATGGCACCGACTTCAAAAACTAAGTAGGTAGGTAAGTATACCCAGATTTATTAGAAAATTATTTTTTGCTTTTCAGTGGGTTGGTTTACCCAGATTTATTAGAAAAATCTGGGTCATACCCAGATTTATTAGAAAATTATTTTTTGCTTTTCAGTGGGTTGGTTTTTTGAAGGCGGTTCCCTTTTTTTAAAAAAAAAATAAATAGAACTATCATTTGTTTTAAATGGGATTTTTTTTATGTATGTAGGCGTTTCACGTAAAATGTTCCATTAGGATCATCCTCAGGTCCTTATAGGTGAGTTACGTATGATATCTTATCAAGTTATCACATCGTTAAAACCTGACAAAAACGAAAGAGCCTTATAAATCCTAGTAAAGTCAACATGTCCTGAGGGTGTTCCAGTGTCAGGGCAAGCGTGCGTTGGGAGTAGTGTATAAAAAAAAATTTAAAGTTTTTTTTCTTAATCATTGACTCCCACAAAGTAATGCAAGCTTCTTTCCAATTAAAGCTTAAGTACCTGATAGATTTATTGTAGAAAATCAAAGTCGTTTTTTAAGACTCAAACTTTCCCTCCATCTCTTAGAGTATATTGCATTGTATATGTATATACATTGCATCTGCTTTTATGGAATAGTATAGGTCGCACAGCGAGAGTTGAGGCGAACAACACAAGCAAAGTTTGTGTCTGTATACGCCGATGCGCTGACATTTGACAGAGAATGATACAGAGTGTTATATGAAAAAAAATGGGTATATTTGTTAATGGGTAATTATTTTAGGGTATGTTTTTTGAAGGCGGTTCACTTTTTTAAATAGAAATTGAGTTATAATTTTGTTATGATTTTGATTTTGCTTTTATAACAATACAACGTTAGATTTATATATTACTTATTATTAAATACTTGTTATTTGTATACCTATTGACACAGAATACCATAATTTATACCCTACGCTAAGTCATTCTGTCAATCAGTCAATCAAACTACAAGCGATCAAGAGATACATTTCGGATAAGAAGTGCAAAATAAAATGGTCATCAAGTGTTTTCATTCCAATCTTCAAACCCCAGCACGTAACAATATTTTGTGGCGGTATTACTATAACATCTTCTTCTACAACAGGATGCAAAATCAACATCGACAAAGTCGTAAATTGTATTTAATGTGTTCAATACTTTTAAAGAAAACGTAAAAAAGACAGATCTAATGTAATTATGACTGAATTGTATAAACTGATGTCCCGTCTTACATCTTACAAAAATGAAACACCTTGTATGCAAATATTACGTTAGTGTGAGTGCCGTGTTCGCCTCAACTTTCGTTGTGTGTTTCGTATAATGATCATGTGGAATTGCTTAATTAACGAGCGCATCTCATTTGAAAAGCCGTATTTTAGTGAGTTTAACTGCTTCACTGTTAATAGTTTGTGAATGCGTCAATCTTTTATCACATTTTATCAGCTCCAAAAATGTTGGTTCTTGATTTGGAATTCACTTTGATGATTGAAAGAACAAATAAAAATATTATGACAATAATTATTTAATCGTTATTGATGGTTTACGAATAATATTTTGTTTCATACGTCAGAAGGTCGCGGCCCAATAGTACGTATAGACGTGTGACAATTTGATTCATTACTATGAAATATTATGTCGTAGGTACCTTAACAAGAAAATCAATAATATTACTGTTCACTAGACGAGATAGGCACTTACGTTATTGTTATTTAATTAACTTCTCAGATACAAGAATAAGATTTGGAGGAAGCAATATACGAGCTTTACAGGTAAGTTCGGTTACTTTTATGTTGTTTTTACTAAGAGGATATACTGAATTTATTTTTGTCCTTCTCACTCTTACGAATAGGTTGGTACGTCTAACAGGCAGCGTTGCGGAAGAATACTTATAATAGAAAATCAACGTTTTACCTAATTCCTGAAACATAAGCCATTTATCAAAAATCCGTTCGGAGCGTTTGTGGATATTATATTATTACCGACACATTAAAACAAAAATTACAATTACATCCACTGTAGTTTCCGATAAGAATTAGAAAAATTGGTCAAGTGCGAGTCGGGCTCGCGCACTTAGAGTTCCGTAGCTACAAACCAACCAAAACACCTCAAATAAAAAGAAATTGACCACAAATGTTCCACATTCCAATTTTGTAATTTTTCCAATGGTAAATTTTTCCAAATTTTAAAATGTGAATTCCGGAAATCACGTTCTTAGTGCAAATCTTAATCCCTTAAATGTATGATTTTTACCCCTTGAAATGTGTATTTTGGAAATCCCGTTCTAAGTGCATCTTCATGACCTAATATCAATCTAGGTACCAAATTTCTGATTTCTTCGACTTTTAGTTTTTTCGGAATAGCTGGAACAACGAAGAAAATTTTACTTGTGTATGGGAAAATGCCTTAAATGATTAATAACAAAAAAACTACTTACTAGATCTCGTTCAAACTAATTTTCATTTGAAGTTTGCATGGTAATTTGCATCATAATTATATATTTTTCAGTTTTATCGTTCTCTTATTTTAGAAGTTAGAGGGGGGAGAACACATATTTTATCACTTTGGAAGTGTCTCTCGCGCATAATATTTAGTTTAGAAAAAAATTATGTTAGAAACCTCAATATGATTTAAAGACCTATCCATACATACTCCACACTTTTAATGAAAAAAAAAATTTTGAGTTTCAGTTCCAAGTATGGGGAACCCTAAAAACTTGTTGTGTGTAAAAAAAAGTGGCTGTGACATATGGACGGACAGACAGACAGACAGACAGACATGACGAATCTATAAGGGTTCCGTTTTTTGCCATTTGGCTACGGAACCCTTAAAATGGAGATTTTGGAGCAACTCTTGGCAGAAATTTTGAGAAAATTTTATCCAAACGTATTTTTTCTCCATAGCGAATTAAGATTAAAGACCCAAAATACATGACGTTTAAATTTGAAAGTAATTTTCTTTTTAGGTCTTAAACTGCAGGTCACTATAATTCGGCCGTTCAGAGAATGCGTTCCTGACACGTCGCGATTGAACTGACGACGTAACTTTGTAATGGCGTTGCAGTTATGATAAAAATATTATTGCTGGTTGTTTACCGTTTTAACAATTTATGAGCATTAAAACAACATTATTATATCAATAATCAATTAATGTTATAATTTTGTGCCAAACTGAGTGTTAAATAACTTGCTAAACAACATTTTTCTAAATCTAAACTGCGCTTTTACAAGGTTATGTCAGCGCTTTATATTTGTAGTGCTGTGCTAACAATAACAGGCAATAATAGTATCGTAATCTGTTCTTATACTGATATCTATATATATAAAAGAATGAGGCATTTTGGTGATTTTGGTTGTTCCAAGGATTCCGCCAAAACTATAGGTCGTAGAGATCTGAAATTTGGTACCTAGGTAGATATTAGGTCATGAATTCGTACTAAGACGGGGATTCCAGAAATTCAAATTTTAAGGGGTAAAAACCGTTGGTTTTTTGGATTTCCCCATACAAAAGTGAAATTTGTTTTGTTGTTCCAGGAATTCCCGAAAAGCTACAAGTCGTAGGGATCTGAAATTTGGTACCTAGGTAGATATTAGGTCATGAATTCGTACTAAGACGGGGATTCCAGAAATTCAAATTTTAAGGGGTAAAAACCGTTGGTTTTTTGGATTTCCCCATACAAAAGTGAAATTTTTTTCGTTGTTCCAGGAATTCCCGAAAAGCTACAAGTCGTAGGGATCTGAAATTTGGTAACTAGGTAGATATTAGGTCATGAATTCGTACTAAGACGGGGATTCCAGAAATTCAAATTTAAAGGGGTAAAAACCGTTGGTTTTAAGGATTTCCCCATGCAAAAGTGAAATTTTTTCGTTGTTCCAGGAATTCCAGAAAAGCTACAAGTCGCAGAGATCTGAAATTTAGTACCTAGGTTGATATTAGGTCATGAATTCGTACTAAGACGGGGATTCCAAAAATTCAAATTTTAAGGGGTAAAAACCGTTGGTTTTTTGGATTTCCCCATACAAAAGTGAAATTTTTTTCGTTGTTCCAGGAATCCCCGAAAAGCTACAAGTCGTAGAGATCTGAAATTTGGTACCTAGGTTGGTATTATATCATGAATTCGAATTCAGAAAGGGATTTTCGAGATCCAAATTCTGAGGAGGAAAAGGTTTGAACTTTTTGCCGCCATTTTGAACTTTTTTGTTACTGGGCCGATTGCTTAGAAAATCGACTTTTGACTATGACAGCAAGCATAGAGAAGGAATTTGTTGCCAAAATTAAAAAAAGTGGCCGCCATTTTGAACTTTTTTGTTAATGGGTCGATTGCTTTGAAAATCGATATTTGACTATGGCAGCAAGCATAGAGAAGGAATTTGTGGCCAAAATTTAAAAAAGTGGCCGCCATTTTGAACTTTTTTGTTAATGGGTCGATTGCTTTGAAAATCGATATTTGACTATGGCAGCAAGCATAGAGAAGGAATTTGTGGCCAAAATTTAAAAAAGTGGCCGCCATTTTGAACTTTTTTGTTAATGGGTCGATTGCTTTGAAAATCGATATTTGACTATGGCAGCAAGCATAGAGAAGGAATTTGTGGCCAAAATTTGAAAAAGTGGCCGCCATTTTGAACTTTTTTGTTAATGGGTCGATTGCTTTGAAAATCGATATTTGACTATGGCAGCAAGCATAGAGAAGGAATTTGTGGTCAAAATTTTAAAAAGTGGCCGCCATTTTGAATTTTTTTGTTACTGGGCCGATTGCTTTGGAAATCGATATCTGTCTATGGCAGTAAGCATAGAGAAGGAATTTGTGGTCAAAATTTAGAAAAGTGGCCGCCATTTTGAACTTTTTTGTTACTGGACCGATTGCTTTGAAGATCGATATTTGACTATGGCAGCTGGCATAGAGAAGGAATTTGTGATCAAAATTTAAAAAAAGTGGCCGCCATTTCGAACTTTTTTGTTACTGGGCCGATTGCTTTGGAAATCGATATTTGACTATGGCAGCTAGCATAGAGAAGAAATTTGTGGTCAAAATTTAAAAAAGTGGCCGCCATTATGAACTTTTTTGTTACTGGGCCGATTGCTTTGAAAATCGATATTTGACTATGGCAGCAAGCATAGAGAAGGAATTTGTGGTCAAAATTAAAAAAGTGGCCGCCATTTTGAACTTTTTTGTTACTGGGCCGATTGCTTTGAAAATCGATATTTGACTATGGCAGCAAGCATAGAGAAGGAATTTGTGGTCAAAATTTTAAAAAAGTGGCCGCCATTTTGAACTTTTTTGTTACTGGGCCGATTGCTTTGGAAATCGATATTTGACTATGGCAGCTGGCATAGAGAAGAAATTTGTGGTCAAAATTTAAAAAAAGTGGCCGCCATTTTGAACTTTTTTGTTACTCGGCCGATTGCTTTGAAAATCGATATTTGACTATGGCAGCAAGCATAGAGAAGGAATTTGTGGTCAAAATTTAAAAAAGTGGCCGCCATTTTGAACTTTTTTGTTACTGGGTCGATTGCTTTGAAAATCGATATTTGACTATGGCAGCAAGCATAAAAAAGGAATTTGTGGTCAAAATTTAAAAAAGTGGCCGCCATTTTGAACTTTTTTGTTACTGGGCCGATTGCTTTGGAAATCGATATCTGACTATGGCAGCAGGCACAGAGAAGGAATTTGTGGTCAAAATTTTAAAAATGTGGCCACCATTTTGAACTTTTTTTGTTACTGGGCCGATTGCTTTGGAAATCGATATTTGACTATGGCAGCTCTAGCATAGAGAAGAAATTTGTGGTCAAAATTTAAAAAAGTGGCCGCCATTTTGAACTTTTTTGTTACTGGGCCGATTGCTTTGAAAATCGATATTTGACTATGGCAGCAAGCATAGAGAAGGAATTTGTCGTCGTCGTCGTTTCAGCCGATGGACGTCCACTGCTGGACATAGGCCTCCTGAAATGACCGCCAAACACCACGCCGCCTGGCGCCAGCGACTCTCCGCGACCCTCTTAATGTTGTCCGTCCACCTGGTGGGGGGTCGACCGACACTGCGCTTTCCGGTGCGTGGCCGCCATTCCAGCACCTTGGGTCTTTGAAAATCGACGTTTGACTATGGCAGCAAGCATAGAGAAGGAATTTGTAGTCAAAATTAAAAAATGATGAACTTTTTGGCCGCCATTTTGAACTTTTTTGTTACTGGGCCGATTGCTTTGAAAACCGACGTCTGACTATGGCACCAAGCATAGAGAAGGAATTTGTGGTGAAAATAAAAAAATGGCCGCCATTTTGAACTTTTTTGTTACTGGGCCGATTGCTTTGAAAATCGACGTCTGAATATGGCAGCAAGCATGGAGAAGGAATTTGTGGTCAAAATAAAAAAATGGCCGCCATTTTGAACTTTTTGGTTACTGGGCCGATTGCTTTGAAAATCGACGTCTGACTATGGCAGCAAGCATAGAGAAGGAATTTGTGGTCAAAATAAAAAAAATGGCCGCCATTTTGAACTTTTTGGTTATTGGGCCGATTGCTTTGAAAATCGACGTCTGACTATGGCAGCAAGCATAGAGAAGGAGTTTGTAGTCAAAATTAAAAAATGATGAACTTTTTGGCCGCCATTTTGAACTTTTTTGTTACTGGGCCGATTGCTTTGAAAATCGACGTCTGACTATGGCAGCAAGCATAGAGAAGGAATTTGTGGTCAAAATTAAAAAAAATGATGAACTTTTTGGCCGCCATTTTGAACTTTTTTGTTACTGGGCCGATTGCTTTGAAAATCGACGTCTGACTATGGCAGCAAGCATAGAGAAGGAATTTCTGGTCAAAATAAAAAAAATGGCCGCCATTTTGAACTTTTTTGTTACTGGGCCGATTGCTTTAAAAATCGACGTTTGACTATGGCAGCAAGCATAGAGAAGGAATTTGTGGTCAAAATTAAAAAATGATGCACATTTTGGCCGCCATTTTGAATTTTTTTTGTTACTGGGCCGATATTGCTTTGAAAATCGACGTCTGACTATGGCAGCAAGCATAGAGAAGGAATATGTGGTAGAAATAAAGAAATGGCCGCCATTTTGAACTTTTTGGTTACTGGGCCGATTGCTTTGAAAATCGACGTCTGACTATGGCAGCAAGCATAGAGAAGGAATTTGTAGTCAAAATTAAAAAATGATGAACTTTTTGGCCGCCATTTATTTAATTTTGTACGACTTAAAAAAACTAACTTTTATGTGACGATCGATTTTTTCAAAATCAATTTATAACCTATAACCAGCAAGCATAAGGAAATATTTAGTGATCAAAATTAAATTAAATGGCATAACAATGGTTAATACAATAATTTTGGAAATGCCTGAGGGAGTAAAGCAGAAGTTCAACGTGAGCGAAGCCGCGGGCGTTTGCTAGTACTTTATAAAATAATACGTTTTGTTTTTCTTTTTAAGAATTTGAAAATAATGGACTATAAGATAACTTTTATTAAATATTTTGATTGATTCTGTTATTGATAATAATATAATTATACATGTAGGCGAAGATGAAGATGAAGACATCACCTCATCAAGCGAATCGGAGTCTGATTAATATTCTGTACGCGCATTCAATTCAATGTACTTTATTGCTTAGAATTACAGATTGTAACTTTGTAACAAAGAATAAATAAATCAATTTTATTATATTAATATTACCCCTTTTTGGTTTCCACATAGATAACTAAAATATAAATTTTAAATGATTCCGCCAATTTAAAACGAAAATAATCTTAAAAATAACGCGGTGGTTCATTTTGGAGGAACGGTAACGAACTCAGTGTTATGTTGTGCCCATCACTAGTCGTGACTAACTGACAGGTGTCAGGAACGCATTCTCTGAACGGCCGAACTTTAAAAAATAAAAATCACTTTAAAACTACTGCACAGAACACTAAATAGTTACTTTAATATTTATCTGCATAAGATTAGAGACCAGCAGGCTGCAGTCGCTCAAACGGATCGAAGTTAAATGGGTGTATGAGAATGACAGTTGCCTTCCGAAATCATCTTCGATAAGTCACGTGATCAATTATGAGATCGGATATAACATGCCCATACATTATTTGAGTTGTCGACGATCGGTTAAAGCTACCACTATATAATATGTATAATTAATTATCTCTCCATATTCTTTTTGTTTTGTCTTTTTATTTCTTTTACAGAAATAAACGCTGAAAGAAGAAAATGAATATGTTAAGAAAACTCAAATCAAAATTTCAAGAAAAAATCACTGTCACTAATATTCTCAACTGTAATGAGATTCTCTATGATAATATTCTGGAAACATACACGCAAACTATTTTTATGCCGCTCAATGCAATTCAGTGGTGTTGTTTCATGCCTAGATACAAAATTTATAAAAATTTCCTCATTTTCAATAGCCCTACGGTGGATTTTTTATCGCTAATTAGCGTTGTATTAGCTATTGCTTTTTCGTTTTGTCGTACATTAGATGGATTTCAGAATCCAAATTCATCTGTCTTTTCGAAATTCACCTACTCGATAGATTTATTATTTTGTGCTGTAGGTTATTTAATCACTTATGCTTTAAATATTTACTATAGAAAAATTCATGTAGAGCTTGTTTTAAATTTTCAGAGAATTTTTAAAATGTTAAAGTTGAAGGATAATATGCGTTTTAAATTATTTATCATTGTTTCTTGGTTAGAATTATGTGTTTTACTCTCTTTGTATTTGTTATCTATAACTTTATATTTGGTATACTTTGATGTACCGATTATCCAGGTCGTCCAATTTGTACTTTCATTGCATTTCGATATGAATGTTATATACGCTATACGAATGATTACTTTGATCGACGTGAGCTTAAATTTGTGGATCTCTGAACTTGGTCAATTTATGGCAGCACAATCAGCTAATTATTTGGAAGATTTTGCGATTAGTCAAACACTTGGTAAGTACCTACCTAGCGAAAAAATTTCCTCCAAGTGCGAATCACAATCGCGCACCTAGGCATCCATACCAAAAAAGATAATATAAAACGATAATAACCACTTTTGATAACGAACCGCAAACTTACTTTGCTTGTACGGTAGTTAGAGTTTTGATATAATTTTGCGTGCAAAGTACACTTAAGTTAATTTCGAAAATATATCGAAAACTATAACGTATCTGTTTAACCCCTTTCACGTGATACTCCACACATATACATTATAGTATTTTGAAATTTCGAAGGCCCGATTTCCTCATTTTATAAATAAAAATAAAATTATCAATTTATTCCAATGACGTTGGGCCACTAATAAACGGTAGGTAGGTACTATTCCAAATTACAAATCGATAGCTTTTACAGTTATTGAAATAATCGAGAGTGACGGACAGACGGACGGACGGAGAAAGTCTCATAAGGGTTCCATTTTTTACCATTTTGATATGGAACCCAAAAAAAGAAATTATAAACAAGTAAGTACCTAGTAGGTACTTACTTGTTTAAAATACCTACTAATATGTGCAATTAACAGGATTTATTAAATTTATTTTTGTCTTTCTCACTCTCACGGATACGTTGGTACGTGCGACATGCAGCGTCGCGGAAGAATATATTATAAATAATAATTCTGTTATTAACAGAAAAACGACCTTTTACCGAATTACTCAAAAAACTAAGCCAGTTATCAAAAATCTGTTAACGTTTTTGGATATTATAATTACCGACACATTAAAATAAATAAAATATATTGATGCGTACGAATATTTTCTTACAGATGCTGAATATAACACACAAGATAATGTTATGACCAGGAAAAAATGGAAGCTCTTATTACAAATTTATAGAAAAATTTTAGAAACTTACGATTTATACAAGAAAGCATTCCAGATTTTAGTAAATGTTTTTAGTTTATTTTGTTCAGTTTTTTAGATATAATTTAGATTTGATCACCACACCTAATATTAATTATGTTTCGTAGGTTTTGTTTCATGGAGTTAAAACTTTTGTATATGCTCCGTTAAATGTACAAATTTCTATTAACGTATTTATTGCATTGTTTCCACAGGTAAGGTTGGCCATATCCTTAAAATAGTTTTTTAATTAAGAACGCATTTATAAATTAGCATAATTTCCATCAGAGATAAATTATGCCTAACTTTATTTTGATTGTATTTTTTGTGATATCGACTTTTAAAGTTATATCAGTAATAAATAGTTTTTAATTGAGTTTATTAAGGTTTCGGCTTTAATAAACCCAAAAATAATAGTTTAAATTGAGACTATTTAAAGTTTGCGATCAACTCATTTTGATTTTAATAGACGTGACTAAAACATGCTCTCCTTTCTTATTTTAGTTGAGTATTGGAGATATAATCGTGTTACAAGCGAGCATCTGGATGTGGGTAGTAAAGGACTTGCTTATACAGTTCCTAATTAGCTTTTCCTCTGAGTTTTTCTACACAACGATCAAGAAAGCTCATACTCACAGTTTGAACGTCATAAAGAGTTGCGCGGAATCGAATGGAAGTGGTAGGTACATTTTATTGTTTATTAACTAGTTGTTGTTTTGCTATTATGGACATAAAAATACTCTCAGACTTATCGAATATACACAGAAAATTTCATAATAATCGGTCGAGCCGTGTCGGAGGAGCTTGGTAACAAAAATTGGCACGAGAATTTTAAGATATTAAAGCATATTTATTAAAGGTAGAAATGAAATCATTATGTACCTTTGAAAACTAATTTGTTTTTTCTTTTTCAGCAAAACGTACTTGCAAAAGCATTGTCCGTTTAAATAATATTTATATTATGTTCGGGAAGATAGAAGTCTGCCAGTTATATGTTGTAGATGCTGGGATGCCGCTAAATCTGTTGAAAGAAGTTACAAACTATATTGTTGCTGTAATACAGATAGCACTAAGTAAATAAATATTATTAAAATATTCGTAAAGTCACATTTTTCTTTATAATGGTAAGGAGATCCATCATACTAATAAAGATTTTGAATTAATGACCTTGTTTTTTGATTCAAAGATAAAATATGGTTTATTTCGTTTAGGTTAATTTCACAAGCACATATGAATAGTCATGTATTATATTGATGTAATAGGTATTAAATAGTTTGAATATTAAATAATTATTGACGTCAGTGATTTTCAATATGGCCCAATCCAACGGGAATATACAATTTTTTGGGGCCCTTGAAAGTAAAAAAAACTTACTAAAACACTATTTAGGCACCATTGTTGGTACTTATATATTATGAAGAAGGCAGCATCCCAAGGGCTTATAAGTCATCATAACAATTTTGAACATTTGTCAAAATAGGCCTAGAAAGCCCCATACTACATCGCAATTGCCTTGATCAAACAATTCCGTCGATTGTTCGATATTTTTAACGACAAATGTTTCATCAGACGGTCGCGTATATTATAACGAAGGAATAACAATGGACCCTTTATTCCTTTATCCTTTCTTGATGAGAGGCAAACATGATTTCAATGATATTTCAAAAGCCTTTCTACCTGCCTACCCGTTCAATGTATTATTCGCATGAATAATTTATTAATAACCTATGTTCCCACTTCTCGTGAGTATACGAAATTGAAAAACCGTTTGTGGTAAAATATTATGAAGCTACTTTAAGGCTTGAAGAGATGGAAAACTGGCTCTTTTTTATTGCTTAAATAACTGATCATCGAATCCTTACAGAAAAAATATGTAACTGAAAATAATGGTTTAATGAACAATCGTTATTGACAAGAAAATGAATTTTCTCAAACCCTCTTTCAGAAAAAAATCCGAAAAAGCATCTAATTTTGTCATACTTTCAAAATTGTCTGCAAAACGGCGCAAGCTTTTTAATGAATTCTTGCACACAAAAAAAGTACCTACATAAAAATTACAATAACTTTGATTGAGAGTTTTTGTTTTGGGCATTCTAATAATCGTGTAAAGTAATAATTTCCCCGAAATTTAAGTAAATCAGTGTGAACGCGGCTGCTCCGTCCCCCTGCAAACGGCTTTCGAAAAAGCAACGAACACTGATAGCTTACCTGGAGCTCATTACCACCACCTCTTTGAGCAGTAATGTTGCAGCACTATACTGTTATAATATTTTTCATACAAATATGGTATGAAAATGTCAAAACAGTACTGCAGCTTTGTGCTTTAAGAGGTTCGTCTATAGCTGTAAGCCTCCTGTAAGCTTTCGTACAAAAAGCGATAACGTTTTCCTATACCCGGAAATGTAGTCCGATTTTCCTAATTTTTTGAAATGTTGCAGATACAATGAAGATATGCTCGTACGTTTTACTTTTAAAGAAATATAATGTACAAAGTTAGAAGAGTCTAATTATCCATATTTTTGACCTAAACAGTAAATAAATAAATAAATAAATAAGCCTTTTTATTATCCTCATCTACATTACATTATTATTTTCATATTAAAACTAGTCTTATAATTATAAATATAAATTGCATGTAATAACTGTTTTTAATTATTCTTATTAGATAACATTAAAATTAATATTAGTAATATGTTGTATTTCTAGTCAAATAAGTAATTATAAATATAAATTGCATGTATTAACTGTTTATAATAATTATTTTTATAACATTAAAATTAATATTAATACTATGTTGTATTTCTAGTCAAACAATATCTTACTGCGTTTTAAGTATGTTAACACGCATTTTGTTGTGAAGATGAGAAACCCTCTCGGGTGAAGGCCTCCTCCAAAACTGACCAGGTTTTCCTTGTGTTTGCTGACTCCTTCCAATTTTCTCCAGCAATCAATTTGATATCATCTGCCCATCTTGAGTTTGGTCTACCGCGCCTCCTTTTACCTTGGGGTCCAGCCCACATGGTGATTTTTTTGGTCCATCGGTTGTCCTGAAGTCTTACTACATGTCCAGCCCATTTCCATTTCAATGAAAGAGCGTGTTTTAGGAAATCTATCATATTTGTTTCTGCTCTTATATTTGAAGCTTTTATTTTTTGAATTTTCCTGATATTTAAGAGACTCCGTTCCATAGCTCTTTGGCACACTTTTATTTTATTTTTTATATCTTTGGTAAAAATCCATGTTTGTGCGCCGTATGTAAGGCATGGAAGTACACAAGAATCCATAGCTATTTTCTTTAGGTTGATTGGCAGTCGACTTTTAAAAACTTCTTTTAGTGACCAGTATCTATTCCAGGCCATAGTTATTCGTCTATCTATCTCTTCTGCATTACAATTTGGTTTAAACGAGATTTGTTTCCCCAGATATATATATCTCTCCACATACTCTAAGGTGTTGTTTTCTACATAAATGGGGTATGGCTGGGCGTTTGTCATAAGTTTTGTTTTTTCTTCATTCATTTCCAATCCAAACTTTAAGCTTGCTAGTTGTAAAGTTGATATCATGTATTGCATGTCTTTACTATTTTCAGCAAATAGAACCAGGTCATCTGCGAATCTTAAGTGTGTTAGTGAGCATCCTTTTACTTTGATGCCTAAATTTTTCCAATGTAAGGTTTTAAATATTGATTCCAATACTGCTATAAATAATTTCGGAGAAAGAGGGTCACCTTGTTTTACGCCTCTTTTTATTTCGAATGGGGGTCCTATTGTTTCTAATTTAACTCTGCTTCTACTTCTATTATAAATGTCCTTGATTATATTTATATAATTATAATTAACGTCACAGTCTTTGAGGGCGTCCCATATGCAGTTGTGGAAAATTGTATCGAATGCCTTTTTGTAGTCGATAAATGCTACATATAGGACAGCTCTTTTTTCCTTGTATTTTTCAATTATTTGTTCTACTGTTTGTATATGGTCCATTGTAGAAAATCCTTTGCGGAAACCAGCTTGTTCTATTGGCTGCTTAGAGTCAATTTGATTACTAATTTTCCCTAGCAGGCAGGAAGAAAAAAGTTTGTACAGACAGCACATCAAACTTATTGGGCGGTAATTTTGCACATTTTTGGGGTCACCTTTTTTGTATAGTAGAGTAATATGTGATTCCACCCATTGTTGAGGAACTGTCTCTTTAGATTTTATTAAGTTGAATAAGTTATGAAGTGGGCTTACTAAGAGATCCGCTGCGTATTTTATGGCTTCATTTGGTATGCCGTCTGGGCCAGTACTTTTTTCATCCTTCAGGCGTTTGATTGCATTCAATATTTCTAGTTCGTTCCAGTCCTCGCTTGTAGATTGGTCAGCATTTTTTGTGTTGTATCCTGATTGAGACATACGTCCGTTTTTACTGTCATAGAGATCTTTATAGAATTTTGATGCTGTCTCTAGAATATCTTTTCTATTGGTAGATGTGGTTTGTTTATTCTGCAAGCTCGGTATCCAAGTCTTGTACATCGTAAGTTCTCTTTTTGCTCGCTTCATACCGCGTTTCTCTAGAAGTGATTTTTCGATGGCAGAATATCTGAAGTTTTTATAGTCTTGTTTTATGCTCTTATTTATTTTCCTGTAAATTGCTGACAATTCTTTTCTTATATCTGGTGTTCTGGGTTGTTCATTTTGGAGTTCCAGACGTTTGTTTATCAGACTTTTTGTCTCTACCGACATAATGTTTCTGCGGGTTACATTGTTAGTTCTTTTTGATGTTTTTAAGCCATTTTTTATGTAGTTCTCCAATTTATCGTAGTAGTTCTGTACAGTATCTTCATTTTCAAGCTCTACTTCTATGCTATGTTCATTTAAATATTTCCTATATGCCTCTCTTTCATCAGAATCTTTTAGCACTTTACTGCCGCATGAAAAGCCAGTTCTACTTATTTTACAGGAATCGAGTGAGATTGTTGCTCTTACAAGTCTATGGTCTGTTGGATATGGCACTTTGTTCAGAATCTCAACATTATGTACCATTCTAGGATTGTTTGATAGAATAAAGTCGATTTCATTCTTTGTTCTCCCATCAGGGGATTGCCAAGTCCATCTAGAATTTGATCTCATTTTGAAAAAAGAATTCATTATAGATAAAAATATTTTCCTGTGCATAGTTAATGAGAGTTTCACCTCTTTTATTCCTTATGCCTTGACCGTAACTGCCCATTATGCGCCGTTCTAGGGTTTTTGGGACCCCAATCTTTGAGTTAAAGTCTCCCATAATAATACATTTTTTCCCAGCTTCTTTATATGCTGTTTTAAGAGTATTATAGAAAGTATCCACTTCTAGATCGTCTGCATCTGTGGTTGGCGCATATGCTTGTATGAGAGCTATTGGAGTACTATTAATTTGTAATTGAAGCATTGCCACTCTGTCTGAATAGCCTTGAAAACTACGTATATGCTGTTTATGTTTCTTATTTATTAAAAAACCTACCCCATATTGTCCCTGTTTTTCCCCTGAATAGCACAGTATATGATCATCGTACTCTTCTATGTTGCAGCCTTGTCTCCTAGTTTCTGAGAGGCCTAGTACATCAAATTTTATTTGTTCCAAAGCATTAATAAGTTCTAGTAATTTTTCTGTAGTTGCAAGGGTTCTAACATTGAAAGTACCTACAAATAGGTTATTTTTCTTTTTTTGTTGTTTTGGAGGGTTTTGGTCTATCTTCTCTCCCTCGGTGACCAGCCGTGGTGGGAGAGGGTTCCCATCTTCTGATTGCTATTTAATATCGTTTTGTTTAGTTTTTAAGAATTCGTGGAGGGACACTTTATTCTTTTTGGTGGCTGACACTGCCCCAAAGTTCTTATTTTTATCTTGGTTGGGTGGTGAGCGAGAGTGGTTCCTTTTCCTGTTCATGCTGGTGTTCTCTTGTGTGTTGTTTTTTCTTGATGGGCTCAAAATTATCAGCTTATCGTATTTAATTATTGCTTTGTTACCTTTTTGCTTTTCTTGCTCTAACTCCTTTTGCAAAAGCTTTCTTTTCTCGATCACCTTTAGCGGATAGTCTTGTTTGATGTAATAGTCTGTTTTTTGTAAGTTGTTCTTATTTTTCATGATGTCTATTTTTTTGCCTAGAGTAGCTAGAGTTACAACGACTGGTCGTACTTTTCCTTCACTCCACTTCCCTTTCCGAGACAGACTTTCTATCTCATTTCTCTCACATGTTACATTCATGGTTTCATTTATTATTTCCAAAATATTTTTTTCTAGTGCAGCATAGTTTTTTTCTTTTTCTTGTATTCCAAAAAATACTATGTTCCTTTTCCTAGCTTCTTTCTCTAATGCATCTAGTCTTTTCTCTTGTATTTCTATTTGGGCTTGTGATTTTGTATAGTCATCTTCCAATTTTTGAAACTTTTGATTAATATTTTCTGATAACTGTTTAATTTCCTTTTTCTGTTCATCTATGTCCATTTGGATTTTCATAAGCATAATCTTTAATTCATCCATTTTCCTCAAGTTATATTATCTCAAAAGAATGTTGAATTATTCGTATCTTTTTTTAGTAATTATTGTTTGATATTAGTATAGATATTTTAATTTATTTTGCCTAGAAAAGGAGGGCTTCTCATAATCACTTCCAGTGTTTAAAGGGCAAGATATTGTTATACTCTAAGTCACTAATATAATGTTTAATGTCGACAGCAGTTATTCAAAAAAGTCTTCTCTCAGTTTTTATCTCATTGATATGAATTTGTCTAGTACCTATGTAAAAAGTAGTATACAATGAAAAACAATCAGACTTAAAATGACTTCGTTACAATTAAAAATATTAATTAAAATTCCTGTATTTAATTATATTATTTATAAATATTTATTTTAATCATTGGATAAAAACAAAAAGTTCAGTAACAAGTCAAAGATTCTGTAAGCAACAGTGGCGAAGGGTGAAAATCTGAAAAAGGGAACCCGGAAACGTACTTACCTAAAAGAATATCAGCTGTTCCCCGCCTATTAAAGACCCATCTTCTATACCTATGAATTATGGCCTAATAATAATATATGGCCTAATTGAATTACATGTTTTTTGTTTTCAAAACTCAATTTAGAAAAGTTACTATCGTTTCGTAACAAGAAATCTGTTAGACAACAATCTATGTGAATTAATGCCATTTCTGTTGTTGACTTACCAAACTGAAACTAAATTATCGTGAACTTACAGTTACAGCATAAGTTATTAATCAATACAGCCCCAATTCAATAGGTATATCAAAATAAAACACCACACAAAACTTTAAAAATCAAACACACATGGACGCTTCACAAAAACAAATGCAAAAAAACAACTATGACCCTTCAAAATACAAAATAGTACTATGTATCTGTTAAAACAGTACAAATAATACACTTTTTAATTTGGAGGTATAATAAAGGGAACTCGATTTCTATCGGCTTAAATTCGCCAAATTCGTCTGACCTGTCAGAGTTGCAAATTCGTATTCGCTACTGGGCCAGATTAAATTGGTGGCTCCTTGTTGGTCACTCGTAGAGCGAGACAGAGCTATACAAATGAAGGAGATAAATACTAAGCAAAAAGCTATCTGCGAAAGCCGATGTTTTGCGGCTTGTACCATTGTATTAGCGAACAAAAAAATAATTTAGCATGAGTGTCTCGAACCTTTGGCCTACATTTATGTCACTAGTAGTGCGCTACGCTATATGCCAATTTTTAAAGGGAAGCCGATAGGAATCGTGTTATATTGACTCTTCGCCGCTGGTAAGCAATGTGTTAAAAAAATTATGTTCTTATTGCTTCACTTCGTCAATGTTTGTAATTCATAACACAGTAAGTCGTTGGCGCAGAATGTTACAAAGTAAGTCTGTTTCTTTTTTATAGTATGTTGGTATAACACCTTAGGACCCAAAGCAATCTACCTTCATAACAACTTACAATTAAAATTATTTCATATTATGTTGCCTAGTAAGTAAAAAAAAAATATCATATAAATAATAATATATAAATCAATTGTTTACACCCTTAAGTTAGCTAACTCATACAGTATTTTAATTGAGGAATTTATAATGTTAATACAATATTCAAAATTAAATAAGTAATTCAATTTGCATTTAAGTTAGTTTACCTCATAAACTACTAAAATGAGCTTCAGTGTGATAATTTATGCATTAGAAATTAGAGTATATTGGGTACAGAATACAATTAAAATAAATTCAAAAGGTATCTAATTAATAAATTCTTAAAAGTTTTCCTTAATGTCAATTAAATTGTATAACTTTATAATGTCAATTCATCCTCATCACTGTAACCACAAATCAAATTTAATTAAAGTCATATAAATTAACTAATTGAATTTTCTCAGTATAATTCAGTCAAACACATTAACAAACAACCCACACTCAGTAATATTAAGTACTTACACTATTTGTTATACAGTATCTATAATTTGCATGCATGTAATTTATACACTTACATATGTTATAGTTAGGCTAATTAATTTCGCTTTTTTTTGGTCCTTTTAGTTTTACTAGTCTTTGTCAGAACAAAGTCGACCCTAAGTTAAGCCTTATAGTAGGTATGATTTTTTGACTAATATGGTAGGTATTTACGAGTTAAATTTGCAAGTTATTTATTTGGCATATAAGATAAGTAAATGGTCAATGGATATGATATTATTATACTCTGAAGTCCCTGATTTAATTAATGTCTATAGTTTGGCAAAATCTTTTGCAATAAATTGGTAAAAAGAAAAATAATCTTCTCTGACTTTACCAATTAAGAAGTAAGAAGACCTAAACAGTAAGTATTTTTATTTATTGAAATGAGCTAAAATACGAAAAAAATAAAATGTACGAGCCTAGACTAAGGTGTACTGAATCTAAAGAGATCAAAATTGTCTAATTCAGTAAACGGCATACGGGCATATATAGCATTTTTAAAAACGGCATAATATTTCCATACAAACATAGTATGAAAATGTCAAAACAGTACTGCAACATTATTGCTTTAAGAGGTGGTACGGGCTACGGCCCCTGATGCTAATAGGTGATCTTCGCTAGACAAGGACACTGCTCATGGGTTGCGAATCTAGTTCTTCAGCCACACTTTGAATAATTAGGTATGTAGGTAAAACTAGTCTTTCTCTAATATATATTAGGTATGTAGGTAAAACAAGTCTTTCCCTAATATATAAAATTCTTGTTCCAATTTTTGTTACCAAATTTCTCCGAGACGGCTTGATCGATCGTTACGTTTCTGTGTATGTTATGTAGGTCCGAGAGTTGGTCGTAAGTGTTTTTTTATATCCCTAATGACAAAACAACGTTTGTCGTGTCAGCTAATAGCAAGTATAAATTAATTTTGGAAATACAATACCTATGCTTGTCGTTAATTATTACGCCCAAAATTGCTTCTGAGGTAACTATTATGGTAGGTATTCTGGGCCAAAATCTTGTAGTCTATGTTATAATAGGTGCATAATGCTGATCTAGACTTGGTCTTGCAGGGCGCTCAACGCTCCTATTAAATAGTTGTCTTGTGACCTGATTTAACCGCAAATTCCCACTATAAACCCACCTTACATACCTAGTAATATGAACGTATTATGGTTAGGTAGTAAAATTTTTAATAGAATGGGTGGCTGTATTATGCAGGTCGCTAAACAACTTTGTTTCTTTGTGCACCCATTATCTCGAAGTTGTATAAAATAGTTTCATTGTAAGCTATCAGTTGTTTCGAGAATAGCAAAACGCTATAGGCAGATTAATTCTCGCATATCTTGAAAGCTATTAGGGTTAGACCAATCTTCATAAATTGAAGAATTACTAAAGGCGCCGCGGCGCCTGCAAGTGTGCAAACCGCAGCTTGCTTTAATCCGCACAGTACCACAGTCTAATACAAAGTAGCAGTTAGTTTAGTTGTTACTAGGTAGGGAGAAATCCTATTTTATAAAATGAGAAGAGAAACTCTGGAGTTCTACAGCGCCGTAACTACACAACTAATTTTCCTGGGAATTGTCATAAACCCTGAACTTAATTAAGACGCTACTTTAAAGTTTAAAGTATAGCGGATTTTCGAAATGAAAACTTCTTTGAGCACATTGGGCATTATTGTGATGGGTAAAAACCAATGAATTCGTTACCGTAACTGACACTTTTTCACTTTTATCAGCACTGACGGTGCCACGTAATTTTTAGAATGGTTATTTATCTATACGAGAACCACCTACATACCTAAGTGCAAAGTATAATAAACTTCTACAGACGACCGAATGGCGTAGTGGTAGCGAACCTGCCGTCTGCGCCGGAGTGGGAATCGAACCCAGGACGGTTCGATTCCCACTACTGGTAAATGTTTTTGTGATGAGCATGAACGTTTTCACGTGTCTGGGTGTTTTTCAATATATTATATTTATGTATATTAGTATGTATGTATATTTATCAGCTATTTAGTACCCATAACACAAGCTATCGCTTACTTTGGGGCTAGATTTCGATGTGTAAAAATGTCACGTATATACTTGTATTTTTTTTTTAAATTATAAATCCTGGGTACCCGTCGCGCGTCGGTCTGGCCGATGTCAGTATGAATTATGGTATCGATATCGGTACCGATATTGTCGGATATTGGAGGTAAGAAAGAGTTGCGGAGCGTGGTATAATCTCTGGATTGAAACCTCCAAGGGTTTGTAGAGATCTCACGTGACCAAAGCCGCGGCCATTTTTTTTTTATTCTATACGAGTTAGTATTTGACAGCGATCTCACTTGATGGTAAGTGATGATGCAGCCTAAGATGTTATCGTACTTACTTGGAAGGGTAAGTAGATTTACCCCAACGGTTTCTACAAGCATCGCACCGGAACGTTAAATCGCTTGGCGGTGCTTGTTTGCTGGTGGGTTTGTTTGTTAAATAATAAATATTATGTGTATACGAGTATCTCATCCAAGTTTCATAGCAGACTCTTTAGGTCGAGAATCCTCACTGCCTCCTACACTCATCATTACAAGTCATCACCTCTTAATTGATAATAAGTATTCTGTGTTCACACTACAGCTCATTAAGTTAATGAGAATTTTAATTGCCGTTCAGAATTATTACAGTATCCTTATCTTTCATCCGACTAATTGACTCACGGTTGAGTACAGCCCTTCTCTGACATATTGAAGAGATTTCAGTCTCCACACTAATAAATGTGGATTAGAGGGCTTCAACCACTAACAATAACCTCCCTGGTACAGTGACGGCACGCTTGGAATCGAGTGGGAGGTCGCAGGTTCAATTCCCGCCACGGGCCACTTCGGAATTTTATAATTTCTAAATTGGCTCAGGTCTGGTCTGGTGAGAGCCTTCGGCCGCGTTAGTTACCACCCTACCCGCTGCAAAGACGCACCGCCAAGAGATTGGTCTGGTAAGAGGCTTCGGCCGTGGCTAGTTAACACCCTACCAGCAAAGACGCACCACCAAGCGATTTAGCGTTCCGGTGCGATCCTTGTAGAAACCGTTGGGGTGAATTTACTTACCCTTCCAAGTTATTACGATAACTTCTAAGGCTGCATCATCACCAGGTGAGATCGCAGTCAAGTACTAACTTGTATAGAATAAAAATTATGACCTATAGTAACATCTGGTAGAAACTCAGGCTAAGTAAAACTTACTAGAAACACCTTAAAGTAGTTATTTCACCTCTATAGATTAATGTCATGATATAAGTAAAAATAATATGCTTAACATTATGTAGGGCATAATATCCTATAATAATATGTTCAAATGTTAGATTACAGATGGAAATCCTCCTCATACTAAATGGGTCTGGCTTTCAGCATTATTGCATTTATTCGTCAACGTCTATGCAGCTATTTTAGGTATTGTAGCCATAGCAGAGCTACTAGGTAAGTAGGACTCTAGTATCTAGTTTCTACGCCCAACGAGATGTTTTTAGGCAAGCTTCCTTACGTAATGCTTGTAATAAACATTTCATAATAATTAATTAACTCTTAGGTGTATTATATGCACACAATAATACGTCGTATTTTTTCAACAATACGTCATAACTAAAGTATGGTTAATTACATTATCTCAGTAAACTGGCAAGGAATGGTGTATATTACTAAGTAGATCAAAAAATTTGGCTTGGACACTGGTGGGCGTGCTGAAAAAATTCTCCGAGACATTTGACCTCGGTTCTCATCTAGTGGATATTTACACTGGCTCATAAGTCAGACACCTACTTTTGAAACAATGTTTGGAACGACACCCAGAACAAACTTTCATTTTACGTTTCCATGTGTCATTTTACCCATCGCTAAATAGATGGCGCTGTCTTCAGTTAGCTCGCGATAACGGGTTCAATACCAAATCTCTAGCCTAGCCTATTATTTTCTTCGTGACGGGATTTTTGTCACGTAAATAATCCATTTTCCATCGCCAAGCCCCTGAGCAATACCCTCCGAAAAAAAAACTTAGTTTCAAAAACTGTTATCATTATGATACTGAGTTATGAGAAAACATCAGGATTCGGAACCCTATTAAAAGAGAAACTTTTTCGTATATTTTCTTCGTGACGGGGTTTTTGTCACGTAAATAATCCATTTTCTATCGCCTAGCCCCTGAGCAATACCCTCCGAAAAAAAACTTAGTTTCAAAAATTGTTATCATTATGATACTGAGTTATGAGAAAACATCAGGATTCGGGACCCTATTAACCGCATTCATTAATCTACCGCGCGAGGACGGTCGTCTTGGGCCGAAACTTAGAAGAGCGATGGCTCAAATAAATTATGCCAGATACCTCAGACCAACAGCGCAAGTTTTTATTCAAAAATCACGAGATTAATGAACGTTGAATCTCTTTTACTTCAAACTACTAGGACTAAGTGTCCTAGAAAGCTGAAATTTTCATAAAGGCTCCGTTTAAGGTGAAAAACAAGAAATAAGGAAAGATGTTTAATTCCAACGGGATCATCCTGGCGAAGAAAGGACGTCAAAAGGCCAATCTTGATTCAAGTTTTCGATTGTGATCTGTGGATCATAAAATCCATGGTTTGACGAAGAAAGTTGAAGAAAGCATTTGATAAATAAGGAATAGCCACCGATAAGAAACCTCAGGATATCATCCGAACAAGTTTATTTATGTAAACCTTTTTCGTGCAAGCAAACAATAGCGTCATTTACAATTTAGTACAAGCAAACTACAGCATGGCCTTACTCTTGATGGAAAACAAGCATTTTTTGGCACCGATAAACTGGCGACATTTTTCCGCATCATCCGCCCTGTCTAGGGTATAAGTCGATTGGAATAACATAAAGCCGGTAAATATTTCGTTAGTTTATCCGTTAACTCGTATAGGAACGAAAAGCCACTGGGACCGAATGCGACGGAAATTCCACAGTTTGAAAACGCTTACACTCCGTTGAACTTGTCGAAAATCTGTTACTAAAAACCGATATACAGTTTGACCTAAATCTCACTCTATCGTAGCACGAGAAAGTACAAGGTATACCTGAGAATTCAGTTTAAGATGAGTCTACACTTACGGCTTAAACTTTATTCCACTTTATTCATCCAGTTATTTACGTACTTAGAATTAATGCAAGTCAATGCACAATAGCTTCAGTTAATGTAGGTAGGTAGGATTGCTGATTGTCACGTTGGTAACTGCATAAACCTTGGAGATTTTAATTTGGAAGAATTTAAGTAATGAAAATAATAATTGAATACGCGGTCCACGCCACAGATACTGTAATTGTTATTAGTCCTTCCCAGTCCAAGTTTCCACAGGGAGGATTTCCGTCATATTGCAGCGTATTAGCCGAAATTTTGACAAATGGCGCTATTTTTTTGTATGTAGGAGGTTCACGTAAAATGTTCCGATAGGATTATCCTCAGGTCCATATAGGTGAGTTATGTACGATATCTTAGGTTTAAAGATGTTTATTTTAAAAAGAAATACAATAATTTCACTTAATGAGAAATTATTGTATGAAAACTTAGAGTTATCTTATCAAGTTATCACATCGTTAAAACCTGACAAAAACGAAACAACCATAAATCGAAAGGTCAACTTACTAACATTTTTCACATGTACACTAATAAATAAAACACACACATCTTATAACATTATCTTCCAGTTAAGGTCCACTTCAAACACGCTTAGCTTGGCGGGGAGGTTATAATAATTTATTACAAAGTAACCAGGTTCGTACAAAGTTGTAACCTCACGGAGGCAAAGTTAGGGAGAATTAGATGTTCTGTGGTCATTAATAACTCATTATAATTTTAAGAAGCTTTCTAACATTGTAGAAATACTTAATGTTTATAAAATAGTACCTACATAAAAACAACGTTGCAAAATTTCCTGCTCCGTACCCGTTAGGATGCATCATTTATTTAGGTGCTCCGTACTATTTCTTTGGTACTATGGTGTTGCAGCTCCTATAAGATTTTGTGTTAAGAAGAAATTAGAAGAAGAAAATATTATCTTTGTGATAATCATAGACCCCAATGCATAATTTCAAATATCTTGGTTCAAAAGTTGGTCTGGCGATGCAGAATCATTGCATGATTGAGTCAAAAACTAAGTATAGACTGTAGTTTATAAGTTTGATGCCCCTACGTCCTATGTGCTAATTTAAAGAAAATGTGTGATGGAAAGTCAAAATTTTCTCTAGTTTGGGTACTTGTCAGGAACTTACCCCAGAGTATACCCAATACCAAGTGGGTACTTAAAATAAGCAGTTTTGTGAAGCTATGAGTACCTACGTATAGGTAATTGAAAGTAGGAAAGCGATAACCGTGGGTAACGATCCTCCAGCGATGTACCCCGACTCCCAAGAAATTGAATGGAAGGAGATAACTACAATTTTCCACATAGGGAGTCGTTATGCGTTATGGCGGAAAGATAAAATTAAATATGCCTTCAACAGAATATCTTTAAAATGTGCCTTCACTGTGGGACTTCACTTTCCATGGGTACCTACTCTACTAGTATTTATAAAAAAACGGTAAAAAATCACGTTTGTTTTTTACCGTTTTTTGAGCCCGCCTTAAATATATTTTTTTATTTTAATTTTATTATTTTTTTATAAAGTGAATATAAAATTAAATTATTCTTTAGATGTTTCAAGCGTCCATCTGTTATCAATATCGAGCAAAAAATTACGTCTGTTGTATCGAATGTTTGTTGTATAATATTTATATTATTTTGCTTTTTAGCAGCCACAGAAATACATAATTTGTGAAATTTTCAATTGTCTTACTACCACTGTCCAAGTTATCAGATACAGCCAAGCTGTGACAGACGGACAGACGGACGGCGAAGTCATAAATATTAATAGGGCCCCGTTTTAGCCTTTGGGTATGGAATCCTAAAAAAAAAGTAAGAATCCTAAAAAGATTGGTACCTCACTAAAAATACCTACTCAAACAGGAGTAGATAACTATAAATGTAGATCCTTTTCTTATTACGCGTACAAGTAGATATTTACTGCTTAGGTAATTCTTAACCGCGATCCCCGCAAGAACCTTATAAATCCTATCTGCCGAGCATCTTAATAAGGAAATTGCTTCATTTTGCTCTTCCAAAGTTTACAGCTTATAAAGGAGTTCATAAAAGTATTACAGACTGCTAAGGAAGCGAAAATAATGGAGTGTAATTTATTAAGAAGTTTCAAACATACCATAAAAATCTCGGTTTGACAATCACCTTTCCACAGTTGGGTATACCCACTCTACCATAATATTCTCTATCTATTTTTGTGCGAGGTCCAGGAAATCATACAATTACTTAATATTCAACAAATATTAAATATTTTTTTGTTAACTTGCATTCCAGTGTTTCCTCATCTTTTAATTGCCAATGTTACAACTAGATATTTAAAGTACTATAAGCTAAATATGAAATCAGCGAGGCACTGTACTCCATGACACCCAAGATGCTGGGTACATAACCTTCTACTATTGCCAGTTTTTTAATGCTCTCTTTGTGCTAGAAAGGGAACTTCGGCGGTGGGTGATCACCACCAAAACGGCACCGACTCCATTTGCAAATTATGCTGGCCACAGACCACACACACACTTTTGGTGGACATTATAAGTCCTGCAGCCGTAGCCATATGACCCACAACTATTCCAAATTTGTCGATATCTTTAATAGTTACGGAAATAAAGGTCGAGACAGACAGACGGACAACAAAGTGATCTTATTATGATTTTGTATCCTGTTCCTGCACTTAAACATAATATTGAATGTTTATATTGTAATAATCTAATCCTATAATTCATAAATAATATTAAATAATTGATGCTGTGATTAGATTTAAGAAATTTCGCAAATAAACTTTTAAACTTTAAACTTATAAGAGTTTTGTTTTGTTGAGGTACGAAACCCTAAAAATGGCAGTTGTCCGCGCGGAAGTCACGTGATCAATTTACCAACTGTTTATATATATTTTTCTCATACATCAGAGATAATCGAAACATGTCATGCCTACTTCAGCTGTACAACCAAAAACGAAAACGATATTAGGTACCATATTGATCAAATAACTTAAACTAGCCTTCCCTAACCTTAGTATAAAATTCAAAATTCAAAATTCAAAATATATTTATTTCACATAGGCCTAACTTACAAGGCACTTGTAAAACGTCAACATATTTGTAACATAATATTATGTACGGTGATAACTACAAGTCGACTTAAAACTAAGTTTACGAGGGTTCCAACGCGCCCTGCACTGAGAAGATATATATAGTTATATTATAACGTTTGGAAGAAAAGTAACGCAGGCCCTCTACGTTACGATTCTAGGTCAGTAGTAAAACAAACTCGGCCCAGTTTAGAAGCCGTACACAATTCACACACAGGTAAACACGCCTGTTGCCACACTCCCAACTTCCAGGATTTCTGCTCGCAGTTACGAAATAAACTCTTTAAAACAATAAACAACCGAATTGTTTGATTGACGATTGCTATACTTAGTTTAAATGTTAAATCTTGAACATGTTATAGTAGAGCTAGACAGCGCTCGCTGCTTACTCGCGTGACCATAATTTTATCCCCTTGGGGGTTATATCTTTAAAAATCTTTCCTCAGTAGATGCATTGACGAAGCATTAATATCAGGTGAACGAAATATTTTTAAAAATATTCCTATGAACTTGGTATAATATCTAGGAAACTCTTTCATTAAATATCTGTGAAACTTTTCTGAAATAATAATAAAGAATGAAACGAAGCCTATCCACCAACCAATTTAGTCGTTTGGGTCAGTGGGTTAGGCTGAGATCGTTCAATGCTGAATTTGAATCAAACCTTTCCGTGAAATTTAAATTTTAATTATTGATTTTTTGCATTATGGAAGTTACTAAGAAATATAGGCTAATTCTTTTACTGGACACTTTCAACTTGCCGTTCCCGACATTTCTCTGTCGCTAACCGACAATGACAATTAACTTACAAATTGCGAAAAAACTAATTACCTAAGTATATTTGAATTTTGTGGGCAGACCCTTGTGTTGAGCCGTAAGGGAAATCCAGAGGTCTCCTGATAGTAGAATCTACTTTCAAGAGACGTCTGATCAAACGATAATCATCAATCGGTTCTATGGGCTCTGTCTGATTCTGTATGGTTCAGTTTGTTAGTTAGCAACCCTCACTGGATTATTATTGACTAAGAAAACGGAGGCAAAAATCCTACTTTTTGAACAAGTTAGCAACTAGAATAGTATGTCGATATGATACCATACCAACCGATAATAATATTTAGATATTTAGATAGATACATATATAAACACTTTATTGCACACCACAGAATTAAAATATAAAAAAAAGAAATAATTAAAACAAAAACTTAGGAGTACAACTTGGCGGTCTTATCGCTACATAGCGATTTCTTCCAGGCAACCAATGGCGTGAAGGAATATTTTACATTGGATACGAGCTACTTGTTTCTAGAATAAATAAATATAATAAACTACTTACAATAAATCACTTATACATAATATATTAAAAACGGTTGTGACTACATATTATTTACTTATTGAACTGAACGAAAAAATCAGCCACACAGTAAATATTACTACGATATACGTTCTGACGTAGGTGTGGTAACACTGTCACATCATTCCGTTATGGTTATTATTTGGTTACCAGTTACCTTCATTCTCCTACTAATAAAATGGCCATACAACTACTCGAATCTTTACAATAACCATCCTAAAGATTTTGCTGTTTGTTAGCTTAGCATGTGATTTACTCACTAAACCATCTGCTAAGTCTCTCAACGCAACTAAAATTGCTTGCTCTAGCGGCAATAAATTTCCCTGACAAAATCCCGCATTGCGTGAATTTACGCACTCGGCACTACGAACAATATGCGAGCCGCGAGGACTTCGGGTACCGATAAGCGGCATCGTACTTACTACAGTCCCGAAAGTTTGTTCAGGATCATTAAGGGAACGTTGACCTTCCTGGCGCAGTTGGAGCACTATAAAAGTGGGAGGTCCCAGGTTCGATTCCGACCTATTTGGTCTTTGTATAATCGACTCACAACGCATCTGCGTATACACAGTTTATTTCTACGATTGGTGTTGGATCGAAATCGAAATTTTAAACATACATGAGCATCACATTATCATCCGATACAGAAATTGATAACTATAACTTTCACTCTCAATGCATTTTTTAAACTTTACTACCAAAGCAATCCTAGAAATAGATAAGGTGACATGACATAGAGCCTGCAGCTACTGATCTGTTGAAGGCTTCGGCATCAACTGGTTGTTTACCACGACGGCTTGAGGACACCGCGCTGTCCCCATAAACCATAGGTCACTGATTTCTGCCATAATATTAGTACGCTGGATCAAACACTTACAATACAATTGACAGTTCATTTTATGTGCCGATTGGAAGCGTCCCCCTCGAAGGTCCACGTTAATAAATTGACATTTGTTGCTAGTGTCCGTCGTTTTGAATGTCATTTTACTTAAGTTCCATGGACGCTCACGCCAGATTACGTAACAATAAGCGCTAAAATGGCGAACATCAAGTGTCTTCATTTTTTCTTTGACAGTCTGAGTTTCAGCGTACTACATATTAGAGGTCAGTGACCATCGTTCGTTCGTTTCAGCCGACGGACGTCCACTGCTGGACAAAGGCCTCCTGCAATGCCTTCCAGCCCGCACGGTCCTGCGCCATTTGTATCCAGCGCCTTACCGTCAGTCCATCTGGTCGGAGGTCTGCCAACACTGCGCTTTCCTGTGCGGGGTCGCCATTCCAGCACTTTGGGTCCCCACGTCCGTCGGTTCTACGAGCTATATGCCCCGCCCATTGCCACTTCAGCTTCGCGATACGTTGAGCTATGTCGGTGACTCTGGTTCGTGTCTACGGATCTCCTCATTTCTGATTTGATCACGCAGAGAACCTCCGAGCATAGCTCTCTCCATCGTTCGCTGAGTGACTCTGAGCCTTCTTATGAGGCCACATAGTGACCATAGGTACTATTAATATATGATTCCATACCATTGTATAGTAATTAGAATAAGCTAGTGATAAGTTTTATTGTAAATATATAATAAAAATTCCATACCAGAAAATTGGTATTATGGTAAATTTAAAGGCATTAATTGGGTCGAATAGATTCTATGCAACAGAGTATGGCACGCTGTAAAGACCAAGCTTTGAGTGGATTCCTCTCTTAGTCTCTTAGAAGCTCAAAATACCATACCGAAGATTTCCCCGGGCATATAGCATAGTAAATCATTGAAATTGCTCCTTATTGGCTCAACAATATACAGTGTTAAACGTTTCTCCTAAATATAGTAACAGTTCGTGGCAACCGTTCCAAATGTATGCACGTAAGAATAATATGAAATGAAATGTTACATTGTTTGGCCTGTACACCAGCCGGTCAGGCCAAATCGGTACATATTTTATGAACGCTAGCTTAGAAGGGGAAGACAATATGTGTATTATTTGGACAGGGTTTGGAAATTTTGTGCCACCTAAATACAATTTCTCTCTAATCTTTACTAATTTTTGTAATATATAAAACTCTCGTGCCAATTTTTGTTACCAGACCAAACTCCGAAACGGCTCGATTGATTGTTATGTTCGGTATAGGTCTGAGAGTAGGTCGAAATATATTTTTATATCACTAATGGCTAAACAACGTTTGCCGGGTCAACTAGTAAGTAGGTATATAAAATTTTCGTGTCTGTGTTTGTAACCAAACTCCTCCGAAACGGTTTGACCCATTTTTATAAAATTGTTGTAGATTTGGTTGTTCTGAGCTTGATAAGAAAAATGATTCTTATGGTTTTACTTTTTATGCTGTACGAAACCCTCGAGAGCGCGATATTGACTGGCACCTGGCCAGTTTTTCTATTTATTTTATTATAAAGCAAGTAATTTATTTATTTTACTACTAGCTGACCCGGCAAACGTTGTTTTGCCTTATTAATTATGTCTCACTTATTAAGCTTTCTGCGAAGAACCAATTCATTGTGACAATTATATATAATAATATTTCGAGTTTTTTGATATGATATACCTATGATTTCAGCCATCTCAACGGCCCCCAGTATCAATGAAACAAATTAATAAAGTAGAATCTCTCCATCGTCTACAATCGTTAAAAAATGGTCAGAAGAATTGACGCACTGAAGATCAGAGAAGCTAAACATATGGCATTGAAGCAATGCCATATGTTTAGCTTCTCTGATCTTCAGTGCGTCAATTATTCTGACCATTTTTTAACGATTGTATACGATGGAGAGATTCTACTTTATTAATCTGTTTCAGCGTTAACCCTTTCTTGAACAAATACATCGACGTAATGTTCGATTTTCTCCGAAACCTACAATAGGACTGATCGCATCTTATGTTATTTGCATATCAAATAAACTTTGGGCTAATAAATTAAATAGACCAAAGAGGTCGGACCTTACACTACAGTAAATCTATGGAAAAACCTGACGTATAATATTTATTAAAAAAAAACGTGAAAAATTTGACAGCAATGAAATGTTTACTTAGCAACGCCATTAAATCAATTTATTAATTTTATTTTTATTTTGAAAATACTCGATAATCATAATTCTCCACATATAAGTCGTCGACTCAGATCGAGTATTTTTTTACGCTCTTTCATTTTATGTGCGATTCGTTTGATTCTGTTTATTTTGTTTATATCAAAGTTTTCTGCATATTCCGTGTTTCAAGCTATTTGGACAAATACTGAGGGTTATTATGCCTATTTTTTCTGAACTACAAAACCGATGACTTTGAAATATTTACAGAACAATCTTTAATGTATCCCCTTTCTTACATAAAAAGAATGAATGAAATCGAACCACGCGTTAATGATTTACAACTCAGTATACATTTTAACTTTTATCCCCTCTCCTAAGGGAACCATGCTGAATTTCGGGATAAAAAGTATCCTATGTCCTTCCTCGTAGTATGAACTCAAGTCATACCAAGTTTCATTGGAATTCATTCAGTAGTTTCGGCGTGATGCGCGGCCGTGATACAGAAAGACAGACAGACAGACAGACAGACAGACAAAAATGAAAAAAAATACAGTTTTGGGTTCAGAACCGATTTTAGAGTGCCCTCGAAAAAAATTTTCAAAATATCTTTAATGTACAGAATTTGACCTGTTACAGATTTATTATAAGTAATAGATATAGCAAGGGCATAAAATTACATTGACAAGAAAAAGATAATAATGATGACGTATAATAATAATAACCAGGTAGCAAAGGAATATGATTGTTATGCACACACTTAAAAACTAGGTCTGCAAAAGTATGGTTACTACAAACGGAATATTTTCTCAGTAAGTAAGTCTGTACCTACTTAAATAATTTTGAGTTACCGTCGTTCAAGTAACATCTCTTAATTTTTGAGATAAACGGAACCGTTAAATATTGCGGGCGTAAATGTATATCATTACAAGAAAACTTTGCTTTAGTAAAGTAGCAAAATTATTATCTGAACAAACCCTATATTTACCTACTGGCAACATAAATTACGTTCTGCTGTGTGTCGATTCAATAGCTTCGTCTTAACAATATATAAGACTTAGGTGTACCATATTATCTGATACAGGCAGTCCTGGGAAATCGTAGAAGAATTTTTTTTATTATTAATTATTAGATTTAATAGATTTCTTTGATAATTGATAATTGATAGATTTCTTTACTTAGACTTAGTAAAACCCCCTTGGTATAATGCTTTAAAATACACAGAAAATTAAAACATACTTTGACTACAGGAAGATAAAATCACCAAATTTTATTTAGTTTTCGTTATGGTCATCGTAGGCAGGTAATGAGTTTTGCGGGCACAACATTTATTCATCTACATGCTTTTAATAAAAAATCTGCTCATCAATACTCATTTACTTCATATTGGTTCCTCGTAGCTCGAAATCTGGGAAACAGCAAAAAAATATCCTGTCCATCAAGTTGCTGTTGGTCGAGCGCCGACCAAACCTTCAGAAGTTCAGCTTCAGATGCGATTACGTTCAGTCGTATCTTCACTCACTCACACACACAAACTCGGGTCTGGTCTGGTGGGAGGCGTCAGCTGTGGCTAACTACCACCCTACTATTATAGCAAAGATGCACCTTGAAGCGATAGCGATCCTATATAGAATCTGTTGGGGATTGCATATCCACTTCTAAGTTAGTACTATAACATATACGATTGCATCGTTACTAACCATCAGGTGAGATCGCAGTCAATTACTAACTTGTAATGTGTAAAAAAGTATTCTATTGACCCCCGAACTACGAATGTCGAACTGATATGAACATTTATGTGTGAATTACGAGTACCAGCGTGCAGGCTGTAGCAGGTAACAGAACATTGTTATGGATATTAGGCAGTATTTTTTATACAACTTAACCTGTGGTTTTAAGGATACTACTGCAAAGACAAAGAATCAGCTTTATGGTTTCGGCTAAAATCTGACTTTCCGCTTTGGTATACTAACCAAATTCACGGGCCCAAAGATCCAGAATATATCTTTGCCTCCGACACTTGAAGATTAAATATTGATTTGATTGATTGATTGATTAAATATTGATACTGATTGATTAAATATTGTCTTAACTTATCGGTTTATTAAATCCATATTGGTCACCCTACACCGAGCGCAACTGTTTAATCCCATCCAGCTGCCTGCACTTAGAGATACATCTCAACTGTGTGATTACTCAGTATATACGAAGATTACTCAGTTGGTAATTATTTATGAAGCGGTCGAGCGAACCGCTTGTCATACTGCAGTTTGAGCATACGACCATCATCTTTATTACAATAGTTATGAGTGTTACAATAATTAGTTACTGAGAAGTTGGGTTAACTCATTTTCTCGTGAATGTTGAACCATAATACTACAATTTCAAAGTGGATAGACCCGGACTTTGGTACAAACTCTGACTCGACAACCAAATCTCGCTACTATGTGATTCCTGAATCAACCCAATAACGGCTCAGCATTAAGCATGGGTCTCGGAGTAGGTATGAGCTGCTATAGACACTTTTAAGAGCGTTTTCACTAAAATATGCATTATCATTTGGCGTCACTTTGATAAAAGATCTTCCCAAAAATATTCTTCCCATCCTTTCAAAAATCAAAACATCGTAACAGGGGCAAAATTGCTGGTACGGGAATTTAGCTATTTTTTAACAGATCCAGATCTCCATTCTCCCTGGGATCAGATTGTACTCAGGTGCTCCACAATCTTGTGCCTCATCAACGCTTTTTTCCATAGAACGACAAGACGACGACAGCAGAGGTATCTTAAGTGGTTGGTGCGCTGCTGCTCTATTGTACGATGGTATAGAACTACAGATACATCAATGGTAAGTGATATTAGCAGACTATAGCGCAGTACAAACTGATCAATAACAGTGTACGGTTGATAACACGGAATGGATATAAATTAATCGTTATGGCCCCTCATTCTGGTTGAGCTCAAATATCATCACTCATTCGAACGTGACATACTGCGGCAATCCGTATAAGTACCTAATACGGAAAACTGCAATATTGGGAAATGTTATAGATTTAGTGACTGAAATTCTTAACACCTTAATTTCGTTCATTTTGTTCGTAATTCATTCATTTTGCTTTCTACATTTCAGGTATATCAACTAAATCTCAGGCTACCCCAATATATTTTTCAATCAATCAAACCTTGCCAAGTTTCTCGTCAGTTCTTCTCGATCGGACAATTTGCACGTGACATGGAACTTTAAATACATAGATACGTCTCAAAACATGTATTTTAATGTTACGCCGTGAACGAAAAGCGTCGTGATATTTCCACGAAAATGCTCCCGAACTTCCGCAAGCTTTGTGACTTGAAAAATTCAATTTCATATTTCACTTAATTGGCCTCGTTAAACTGCGTAACTCACTTTTCTAAATGCCACTTTTTGGATTTCAAAGGAGAGGCAATTCATTTAATTTCTCTTTAGTCGGCTGGTAAAGGCAATTATTATTCGTTTGAATTCTCTTCAGTTCCACTGAACTAATGACACGGCTTTGATGTGGGTATACTCATCTATAAATAATTTATTCGTAAACGCAAAACCTTTCAAAAATGCAAAAGGTTTTAAGAAATCTATATGAAAATTGTTTCATATTTTGTTTGGAAATCTGGAATGGAGGGTTTGGAAGCAATTAAAATTTTATATAAATCGTGAAGCGTGATTACGACATCTCCAACCTCAACCATACCTCATTCTAATTCCTCAACATTATTCTTCTTATAATCAACCATGTGATGTACTTATAATATTATCTGTGTTTTTATGATACTTATACTAAAAGAAAGACTTCGATATCAAAATCGAGAGTCAGGGTTTGCAGTCACAGCATCTATATAGTTTTTCGGAGTTGTTTTAGCCCAAGCGTTTATTTCAGACGTTTTCATCCATATATTGTTCGTATATTGTCACTGATGACGCCATAGCTTCAATGTGGCAACGATTGGGCAGTCTAAACTGATATTGTGTGGTGTATATGGACGAAATGCAGATAAGATCAAGCCTGTAGCCAGTGGCGTATTTACCCTAGGGACAAGTGGGCCATGGCCCAGGGCGGCAGCCTCTGAGGGGCGGCGCAAGCCGCACCTCACTCAGATTTTTTTACTTTATTTTTTTTGAACTTTATAGCTTTCTTCATTTGCCTGAACAAATTAGTAAAAACCCCGCAGTAGATCATTAGAAAGGTATTACTTATTTCTTGATTAGGTAGGTATATCAAAAACTTAACTCTCATGTGGTATTTTTGATAGACATTACAACGCGAGGAATCGTTTAAACTTTAACGTATTACTGACAAGTGCGCCGGTGGTGGAGGGCGGGCGACGGGCGGCGTTATGTCCGTCGAATTCCTTCGCGCGCACGACTTGAGAGTTCAGGCAGTTCGGGGCTAGGGCGGCGCGAAGCAATGATGAAGTTTGTGTTTAAGTTGTTACAAATTATCTCTAATCAGTGCCCTTGTTCTATATCTCAGTGATGATCACTCAGTGAGCTTCAATGAGCTTTATTGACATTTATTTTTATCCCTTGCCGCAAAATATTATTTTTGTTTCACTCATTGAAGCAGCAATGTATAGAGAATCATAGACAAAACAGTAGATAATCATCACTGGAAGTGTCAATTTTATAGAATACGGGATCAGAGCATACAATTTTTATTAAGTTTTGTTTTGGATTTACATTACCTCTATCATTTTAAACAGTTCAGTCTATAAACTCGGTGATACTTTAAATCACAGAGTTGGCGTTTAATTGATTTAACACACTCACTCACTCACACAACACTCGTGACAGCACTTGATCACTACTAAAATTGTATCCGAGAGAGACCGACTGAACTCCAAAGCCTGCTTTATAAACTTGTCGACTTCCTATAAATTTAAATATAGTCTGTCAAAAAAGTCATGAAATAAAAAAGAGATGAAAATTAATTATAAAAGCCAGAGTAAAATATATTTTTAGTGTATAATCAGATAATTAAAAACTATACATAATTCCTTTTAATATTTTGTATTTACATATTTTTTTATCAGTCATATGCGGCAGAGAAAAATCATTGTTTCCGTGAATTTATTTCATGACTTTCTTGACAGACTATACGAATCAAAATTTTTCACTCGCAGCGGGATTTGTACCCGCGTCTCCCCATCTCTCGCGGCTGGGTGCTCTTACCACTGAGCTATACGAGCATATCCAACTGCGGTGCGGTAACTAAGTGTGTAAAACACTAATCAAAAAGATAATTTATAAATAAATAAAAATAAATAAATAAATAAATTTTTGAATCCATATTAATCAAAACTACTTTAAAATATTTTATAGCTAAGATAATCAAATTTGAATAACATCCATCTTAATCTTATAGAGGCGCACAATTAATAATATTACATCGTTAAACTATTAGTGATCACATATTATGTACACAATCAAATCAATAGAATTAAAGTAAAAATATTACATACCAAAATGCATTATCAAAATCTTTCGTTTCTTAACTTTTTGGTTCTTATGATAACAACAAATAAAAACAGAATTCTGTAAATAAAATTAATCCATACTGATATTATAAAGAGGTAACGTTTGTGAGTTTGTGACGTTGTAAGGGGTGATCTCTGGATCTACTGAACCGATTTTCAAAGTTATTTCACCAATAGAAAGCTACGTTATTGTGGAGTGTCATAGGCTATAATAATTTCCAAAATTAATTACGCATCTTTCAATAAACTTGAATAATATAATCTATGTTTGTGAAATAAGTTGCTTTCATCGCGTGCGCTGTGGAACCTATTAAGGATAGAACAAAACAATGTACTACAATATTAAAGAACGTATCAAAATCTGTAAAAAAAAGTTCGCGATAGCATATGCCTATCTCCTACTGATAACTCACAATAACTGCTTTTACTGTTAAAATTGTGGATAAAAAAAAATATTTTTGTGAAGCTTATTTAGCCCATATGGTATTAATTTATATCCTTATAAATATGTTTTAGAGCGGCAATTTAATGTACAATATTTGTGCCCTTTACTCAGTATAATATATACTATACAGTTTAAACAAATATGTAGTACAAGTCCGTTTCACGCTTGGTGGTTTTAGAAATAACGAAAGCTTTAAAGAAAAAACGTTTCGGTCCGTGAATAATACGAATTCTACAATTCTATAGGGCGACAAATCCTTTTGGCCCGGGGCGCTGAATTTCAAAATACGCCACTGCCTGTAGCGTCATGCCACTGATTTCTATTCTATGGATTAATCATTCTCTACATCTGACAGTTCCTTTTTTGTACCGATTTGAAGCGCCACCTTCGAACGTCCATGGTACTAAATTGACATTTCTTGCTTGTGACCGCTGTATTGAATGTCATTTTAATTTAGTTCCATGGACGCTCACGCCAGGTTACGCATCAACCAGCGCCAAAATGGCGAAAATCAAGTGTCTTCATTTTTACATAGAATAGAGATCAGTGCGTCATGCCGATTGGACGATATGATGGAGGTCTATCGCTACCTTTAGTGCCTCGATGAAAAGTTCTGAAACAAAACACAAAATGGCGTTGACATACGTGTACGAATGCGGGGAGGAAGCCTGTCTCGAAAATGGGTTACACTTACCCGAAGGCTATACGCGAAAGCTCAAAATTTCATGAAAAATCCTATTTCGCATACAACGGCTGGCTGCGATGCGAGAACGTTTTGAGGTCGGGCAAGTGGTGTGTTATTTATTGCCAGTTCCTTTCTTTCCTTGTTTCGCGTAGCGGTGGAGTGCGACACTTTTGTCCGGAGCATTTTTTCAATTTGCTTTTTCCGGTACAACATACTGAAATGCAATATAAAACGTCTAGCGAATGCACCAACACGAAAAAATGGTAGCGTTAAATGTAAGAAAAATATTTGTGGATTTTTGGAGCAAGAATCAATTTTTTTGCTAACGTAATACTCGTACGCGTTGTGTTTTTAGGGTTCCGTACCCAAAGGGTAAAAACGGGATCTTTCGCTTAATCCGTCCTCGGCTTCGGCTTCGGGGACTTCGCCTTCCGGTCCGTCAGGCTGTATTTCTTGAAACGTGATAGTTAGACACTTGAAATTTTCCCAAATGATGTATTTCTGTTGCCGCTGTACAAACAAATAGTAAAAAATTGAATAAAGTAAATATGCAATTAAGTGGACTCCCAACATGATTATTTTACTTGATATTAATAAAGGCATAGAGGTAGACGCTTAAAATATTCACAGATGTTTAGTTAGATATTCACTTTAAAAATAAATTGTTAAATTAAAATAAAATAAAAATTAAGGGGGTTCCCATACAACAATACAATTTTGCTTGTTTTTTAATTTGGTGGTTGTTTTGGTTGGAATCAGTCTTGATAGTATATGGAACCCTCAGTGCGCGAGCCCGACTTGCACTTGACCAACTATTACAGACCATGATGGACGTCCACTGCTGGACAAAGAAAACCCGAAAGATCCTGCGCTGCTTAGACCCAGTGATTCTACGACTCTCTTAATGTCGCCAGTCCACCTGGTCGAAGGTCTGCCAACACTGCGCTTTACTGTGCGAGGTCGCCGTTCAAGCACTTTAGGTCCTCAACTTCAGTGACTCTATGTTTGGTTTGAGCTGTGTCGGTGACTCTACTTCATCTACGCATAAGGTATCTCTTCATTTTTAATTTGATCACGTATAGAGATGATCCGAGCACTCGATACTACAGATATCGAGTAAACAGAAAGACCAATAGAAAATCACCTAACTTGGTGTCCAAAATTGAAGACTACAAACAAGCCTTTGAAGGTGTTTTTTTTAATAATAATAGAAAAGAAACATTTTTATATGAATAAAAATATAAGAAACGAGTTCCTTTGTTTTATTAAAATGTGAAATACTAGGCTCTTCGTACTGTTTCTCGGTCATCGCATCCCTTTGTGTCGTTTCCTAGCATTACTTTTATCCGATGAATTCAAATAAAAAGAAACCACTGTTTTTTTTCCATTTTGCACTATAATAATATTATGAAACCAAGGGGCACGCCATAATATGTCCCGGGTTCATTTCCGGTAGAAGCCAATTTCAATACTAGCTTTTTTATCGAATACTTCGTTCTGATAATATCAATGACAAAATAAATTAATTAGGACTTACGACAATATACCTCTAGCACTACATGTAACCTACGTATTTTGTGTCGTAGCGAAATGATCAAAGCCGGGATTTTATCAGATCCAGGGAGATAAAACGACATGATAGGTACTGCCTTAGTAACGGTTACGAAATAAGTATCCCTGATTCGAAGTTGCATTGACTTGATACTACAGATTGTTCAGGCGAAACCTGTGCACTATTTTTAATAGGTAATTATAGTCCGCGAATCGACTATATTCTGAATTTCTCACTTCAATTTCTATCACATAGCAAGCCGTTAAAATGGAATGGGCGCCCCTTCGTGGAAACACGCATTACACACCATCGAAATAATAAAATATGGAAACCGCTGTTTCTTGCACCTATAAAGTGTTTCAAATGTGGTTCAAATATTATTAAAGTAAATGTCCACACGTTTCACGATTGAGCCGCGGCGGTGGCATCCTTATGCGCTTGGTATCCAACAAACTCGCAAAACATTTTTTTCATCCACGTTTCTGATTCGAATCGCTCAGTGGAACGCTCTTCTAGCCTCCATGGTTCCACTCCCAGCCAAATTCAGCGACACTTCCATGATTAATAGATATTTCAACGCAATTTAGATACACCGTAATTACATGTAGACAGGACCCCGACGAACCGCGCAGAAAATGTCTAATGCAGTTTACTGGTGTAAATTTTTTTGTTTAGTATTGACGCCATCGGCGTCAGTAGTGAGCCGACCGCAGTATTTTTTATGGACGCGGTCCACGCCACAGATCACTCTACTTATTAGTCCTGACGCGCGTGTCCACATGGACGGTTTCCGCCATATCGTGGCGTATTAGCGGGAACTTTGACAGATGGCGCTACTTTTTTCTTGTATGACGCAAAATGTTCAGATGGGCTCATCCTTAGGTTCATATCGGTGAACACCGTGTTATTTTTATGCCCACACAAGATGACTGGTAGGAAATTCTGTCAATTAGTAAATAATTTTCATCACCCCGGACGGGGCGCGATGTCGCAACGCCGTAATGGCGACAACAATGGATCTCATCAACGGCAGGCCTATTTCTGTGCCATTCAATAAATTAATGACGTCATAATCGTGTGACACTCACTTCTTCGCCTGCTTTCTTCGACGGCTCGCCTTGTTTATTTTCGTCGCCGGCATATTTTATTCATGTCAAGACCTCGTCAAGACTCAACGATTTCAAGTACCTATCAGTATCTATCACGCTTAAAAAGCACATTTTCTGTCTTTTTCACTATCGGGATTCAATAATCAATATGAACTAAATATGTATTTTTGAACAAAGTTTTTATTAAAAACGTATAGATGTATAAATGGTATGTATGCTCGCAAAACTTACTGTCTTAAGCCTACGATGTATATAATTAGCCAAATATTAGCGAAAAACTAAATAAAATTTGAATTTTCGCGCCCGAATGGTACCCATTCCCTTTAACTCCCTACCCTATATCTATGCTCCCTACGAACCGCATGAAATAAGCGATTATGAAGCAGTGGGGCGCGTAGGTATTCGTAGATTGAACTGACAATACCTACGTGTCTAGATTTCGAACCCAAGATCCAAGATTAGAGGTCTACACCGCTGGGCAATTATTTTACCAATGCATTTTACTTTCATCGAATTATAGCATTATCTCTTGAACTTTGAATATAAATAATAAATTCCGGAGTCGTCGCCCGTTGCGGCGTAAACAACATTTATCCAATTATCTCCGGAATGGCCGCGGCAAATCGCGTTAACAATCGTCGCCGGAATAGAGTGGAAAGGTGTCAGAGAAGAGAGCGCCCAAACGACTCAATAATAGCCACGAATTACCCCCAATTGTTTACCCGCTCCAGGTGTTTCTGAGTAGCTCTTCCTCCTAGATTGTCTCTATTATGATCACGAAACAGAAAATGATTATCTATACTAATATACTGAAGAGCTTGTTTGTATTTTTGTTGGTCTGAACTCGCTAATCTCTACTAAAAAAATTAACGGGGAAGGCTGTGGCTGTAGGCTATATAAAATTATAAAATTATGCGATGACTAAAAGGAACGGAGCATCAATGAAAATGTTGCCAAAACGGAAAAAAATAGTTCTTTTGGACAGTTTCCGCTGCGTGCGCTGCGTAAACGGTTAACATTACGAACAAAATTATGTATCTCGATGCAGCTGAAGATGTTATCGCACTAACTTGGAAGAAGTAAGCAAACCCTCAGAGCAAACCTTAAGATTTCTACATCGCAACGGAATCGGAATCGCTTGGCTATGCGTCTCTGCTATACTTAGTCCTTAAAACAGACTGATCGCTGCGACAGCTGTCATCGAAATCACGCGCATCAAGTTCTTTAATTTGTAACGGTATTTAAGACCTGTGGCAACGTCGTATGACCTGTGCTTACTTGCCTTCAAGTATGTAAAGACCACAGAATACCATAATAGTATATTTTCAACATAGTCCCATCCATAATCGTGTCACTTTGACAGCTGTCGCAGCGATCAAGCTATAAGTTTTAAGGACTATAGTACGGTGGGAAACTAGTAACTAGCCAAGCCGGCTGAAGCCTCCCACCAGACCAGGGCCTGAGCCAATTTAGAATTATAAAATTTAAAGTGGCCCGTGACGGCAAGCGAACCTGCGACCTCCCACTCGAACCAAAACGCCCGCCACTGCGCCAGGGAGGTCGTCAAAATAATACTCTAGCTAGTATTGGCGTTTCAAAGCGTTCATACAAAATATCCTGCTCGTATAGCGAGCTTAACAGTGTCCGCTGTGAACTTCGTTAGAAATAATGGACATGTAACGAGATAAATAAATGAAAATAAATTCATAGAGTCCGTTTGCATGTCCTGAGGAAATAGGTACGAGTATGTCGTTATAGAGGCCCGTGGCGGGAATCGAACCTGCAACCTCCCACTCGAATCCGAGCGCGCTCCACTGCGCCAGGGAGGTCGTCAAAATAATACACTAGTATTCGCTTTTGAACGCGTACATACAAAATATTCCTACTCGTATTTAAGCGAGCTCAGCAGCGTCCGCTTTTAGGAACTTCGTTAGAAATTCATAGAATCGTTTGCATGTCCTGAGGAAATAGGACCGTTGGCAATTCCATCTGCCGGTGGCCTGCTTTTTAGCAAAATAAACTCCATTTAAATAGGTACGAGTGTGTCATTGAAATGAAAACTTATTCATTAGTTTTCTTGTTTAATATTAAATTTAAAAAGTTCAAGGAAACATCATTAATTATTAAGTTACTCGGGTTAGTTAGTTCTTCGGGACAAACAGCTTTTTCTAATAATTTAAATGAAGAAATATGATTTATGAATGTGACCACCCGCTGGTTTTCCGTGGGTTGACGGCCGGCATTTTCAGTTATTTTTCACGCACACACAATTATGCAATTCCTTGGTTTTCCTTGAAGTTTTATTTCTCCCCAATTTTTCCCCCCTGCTTCTATCGGGAAAATTTTATATGGGCATCTAAACGATTTACTTAAACCTTTGTCGTATAAGCAAACAGTACCTACGAGTATCTAGCACTATCTGCTGACAAAACAAGCATTGTTAACTATTTATGCCACCTTGTTTATTCGGAAATGAAATTATGAAAGTGATAATGCTATCAATTTAAACAGTCTTATAATTTTTTTATTTCTTACTAGCTTTTGCCCGCGGCTTCGCCCGCGTTAAATTCGATTTTTACTAATCCCGAGAAAAAATTTAATTTCCATTTCAATGACCCTTACACCTACTTTCAGGAAAGATTGTCAAAGTAATCTACCTATAGCTGTAGCTATAGATTACTGTTGAAAATTAGGGTTTTTTAAATATCCCATGGGAACCATGGATGTTCCCGTGATAAAAAGTAGCCTATATTTTAATCCGGGTTATATAAGCTATCTATGTTCCAAATTTCAGCGTAATCGGTTTAGTAGTTGCGGCGTGAAGGAGTAACAAACATACACACTTACACACAAACTTTCGCCTTTATAATATAAATTTCTAAAACTGACTTACAAGTTCGAATCCATAAATGCAATACAATAAATACTTTTAACTGTAGCTGTCCTGTTCTAAATAAAGTCACTACAACCAAATATCTGGGCGTAATACTAGACCAGCGACTCTCATGGCACTCCCAGGTAGAATTTGTAAATGGAAGAATTAGAAAGCTTATTTGGATCTTTAAAACACTGAGACATGTAACATCAAAAAAATTACTAACACAGATTTATGTTACATTGGGTCAATCGATTTTGGGGTATTGCATCTCAGTTTGGGGTGCAGCTTCTAAATCAAAATTTTTGGAGTTGGAACGAGGACAAAGATCTTTACTAAAAGTCATGTTTTTTAAACCATTTAGATTCCCAACAGTAGACTTATACAAACATTGTAATATTCTAACGGTGAGAAAACTTTACATATTATCTGCATTATTAAGAGTGCATAAAAAGGAACCTTTTGATGCTGGTAAACTTAGGAATAGGCGGAGAGGTATAATCTTACACACAATTCCAAGTAAAACCAAATTTGCTGGACAACAATTTAATAGGAAATCGAAACGTCTGTACAACATAATTAATAAAAAATTAAATATTAATTCATTATCTTTTTATAACTGTAAAACAAATCTCCTTGAATGGCTGCTTAAATTAAATTATCATGAAACGGAAGAATTGATGCAACAAGCGTAGGAACCCAATAAGTTTTATAGGGACTCAAAAGAAATAAGAAACTCACATAATTAGTAACATAAGTTTAGTAACAATAAGCATGAGAACATACACACACATACACACACACACACACACACATACACTCACACACACACACTCTCTCTCTCTCACACACACACACACACACACACACACAACAAACATTCACACATTTCACCTACTTAGATTTAACTTTCATTATGTAATAATAAATAGTATGCTATGGAAGAGCGGGGCTGCCTGCCACAAGTTCTAGTTTTAACTAGGTACTTATTGGGTTGGCCCCAAACCACTATAATATGTTTATGTAACTCTGATTCTGAAATAAAGATTTTTTCATTTTCATTTTCATTTTCATAATATTAGTGTGAAGTGTGAAGTGTGATATACAGAAAACGCGGTAGTTTCTAGGCAGCAAAACTCTACCCTATAAACAGCGGTATTTTATTATTAATACTATCACAGCCGGCCATTTCGTGAAATTTAAGAAGTGTTCAATTCTAAGATCTGGCTACGACATATCCATTATGACTATCAACATGATAAGTATTCATGTATTGAAAGCTTTTAGCCTGTAGAGTTTAGACACCGAATACTAAATATTACTTACGTACTCTTAGAGATCTTTACAGACTTCACAAATGAAATTTTTTAATATAAAATAAACAGATACTTGAATTAATTTTAAATTACACAACTCTATTGCACTCACCTCACACACACAAACACACAATATCACAGATAGAGAGACAGAATATGACGGAATACAAAGAATGCAAAGCAATCTCTATATCTATATTTATAGTTGCCTTACTTTTATATTTTTGACAATATGTTAATTCTATAAAGGTTTTTTAAATATATTTAATCCATTTTGCCTTTACTTATTTTACCTTCAAAAAGCTTCTTCTGCCAGATCTTGTGGTACCTATTTATTTTTAACCGATTTAAAAAAAGGGGGAAGATTCGTCGGAATCTTTTCTTTTTAATTCTCATGTAGTCTGAGTACTACTAAAAATCAGAATTAATGAATAAGTGTCCAAACTTCTAATCAATTTTTATCACACTTTACAAGTTAGCACTTGACTGTGATCTTCACCTGATAGTGAGTGATGATGCAGCATTTTTCACGTTATCTTCATGAAAATTGATACAGAATGAAATATTTTAAAAAAAGAACTTGACTTCACAATGCGAAATCTCTACCGTCTCTACAGTTTCCGAACCTGGCGGTAGAGTTTTGACTTTTCATAAGAGCTTATTAATTGGGCCTATGTGAAAATAAAGATTTTTCATTTTCATTTTCATTTTCGTATTGTGAAGTCAACATCTCCTGAGGATGTCCTGATGTCGGGACGAAACGTGCGTTGTAGAAAGTGTTGAAAGAATCATGTGATGCTGTTTCATGTGAGTGGTGTTCCTGCAAATTGTACCATACAGTAGTAATCTGTGCCATACAGATACTTTTCAAGTAGTGGATTATAGCAAAAGAATTTGATTTGTCCTGCGAATTGCGGATTTCCACAAAACAACGCCTGCTCCATTCAATATAAAAAAAAGTATTTTTAAGGAATATCTTATAACCAAAATTCACGCGGGCGACATTGCGTAAAAAAGCTCGTTATGTTATATTTGAAGTCCTCTGGACACCGCATACATTTTACGCTATGCTAATTTAATTCAAACAAATAATTTCAGCGAGAGTTTAAGAGCTGAAATTCACGCTTGCGAATACGCGGAGAGCAGCCCGTAGCGTTTTGCCGCTAATTATGGCTACTGAAATTTTTGTACGTTCTACGTAGATAGCGTTAACTAAAACGCGACAAAGGGACATACTGAAGCCTGTAGAGCCTGAAACTTCGGCCCTGGCACAATTCATCCTCGCCGCACTTCGGGCGTACTTGTTTTCGACTCTTAGTGGAAATTCAACCGTGGTTCGAGACGCACGTATTTGTGTCGAAGCGAGATTAGAGCTTTCGAGCGCAAAAAGCTCGTGTCTCAGTTTGGATGTTTTGTTAAAGTGAATTTGTCCTTTTCGGTTGCGAACTTTTGTGAGTGTGGTTCGAAACAGTTGGACTGTAAATTCTGGAGGGCAGTTCTGTCTGTAATTCTAAAAACTTGTAGTTTTTGAGACAGTTTGAAGATACTTTTGTGCAAGGGTTATTGAAGTTTTTTTCATCTACTTACAAGTTCTGAAGTATCTTTCAGTAAGTACGAAATATTTTTGTTCACTACATTATATCGTAGATTGTAGATAAAATAGTAATAGCGGTGAATATTACTTGTAGTGTAGTAATGACAAAGGCTCTTGAAGTATTATTTATACGTTAAAAGTTACAACTTACACGACAATTATTTTATTTTTTAAATGTTAAACTAAAAGTATAATTACATTTTTATGTAATTATACTTTTAGTTTTACATTTAAAAAATATAGTCCCTTCGATTAAAAAGAGTTTTATTGTACATTTTTATTGAAGATAAAGGAACAGGTTTTTATGAAAATTATACTTAAACTGTAAGTTCAATAAAAGTAGAAGCAAAGGTTAGGTATCTATAACGACTTCTTACTTTCTTTTTGCGAGTTAGGTATTATACATTTGAAACGACAGACCGTGTGTGTGCGTGTACATGCGTGCGTGTGTGCTTGTATGTGTGCATGTGTGTATGTTACTCCTTCATGCCGCATCTACCAAACAGATTTGCTTCCCTTGCATTATTTTATTTTGAAAATACATATTGTCGCGGCTCCACCTCTGACCTTTTTTTTTACTTTATACAAGTTAGTACGTGACTGCGATCTCACTTGATTGTAAGTGATGATGCAGCCTAAGATGTTATCGTACTAACTTGGAAGGGTAAGTCAATTTACCCCAACGGTTTCTACAAGCATCGTACCGGTGCGATGCTTGTAGAAATCGCTTGGCGGTGCGTCTTTGCTGGTAGGGTGGTAACTAGCCACGGCCAAAGCCACCAGTCCAGACCTGAGCCAATTTAGAAATTATAAAATTCTAAAGTGGCCCGTGGCTGGAATCGAACCCGCGACCTCCAACTCGAATCCGAGTGCGCCGCCACTGCGCCAGGGAGGTCGTCAATCTGCGTGCTTTTAATAAATCCTGCGGTTCATTAGAAGGAATACAAACATCTGAACATAGTTATAAACATTATATATACTAGCTGACCCAGCATACGTTGTTTTGCATATAAATTATTTTTCACATAAGAGTATGGAAAATAGTTTACGTCTTATTCTCAAACCTGCCGAATGTTCTCAAAAATAACAGCTTGTAATTCTATAAAAAATGGTAAAGCCGTTTTAGACGAGTTTTGTAACCTACAAAGTTACACGGATATTTGATAAACATACATAAATATGTACCAATTAGATATGTATGTAATATAAGTAGGTGTTTTCCAAAGCCTTTACTTCTTTAGTGCGAAATCATTTAATGAAACTTGCTATTTAATGAAAATTTTGTAAGGCCGAAAGCTTTTTAAACTTTGAACTTTGACGTTTATTAATTAAAACGAACTTTTCCAGCATTTGAGTACTTTTCATTAAAAGCTGAGTACCCTGCGTCTTTGACTTCTATGACGAGACTAAGTTGAAGAAAAATGTAATATTACGTACGAGATTTTACCCAGGTTGAAATAGTTTTAAAATTACTTAATTGATAGAACCAAAGTAGGTATTTTCATTATTTTATCATAATATTTAAATAAAAAGCTATATTGAATTATTTTGAATGCCTAAAAGCTTTTAAGCTTATTAAAATAATACGATCTCAACGAGCTTAAGTACTTTACCTAAAATATTGATCAATTTAGAACAAAGTCCGTCCACCATTCTTAAAAGTTAAATTATTTTCAATTTGCTTAAAAAGAAGCTTTACCGAGGCTCGAATTTAATTTGACTTCCCTTTGCTCCTGAAATAAAGTATTGGGCTCAAATTCATTGAATAGTACAAACGATGAGAATTGGGATGTTTCGTATTTTGCAAAGGTCCTTTTACAATCCAGTGCCTTTTGTGAATCTTTTAATGAAAACCAAAAACGACGGCGGCCCGGCGTGATTGAACCCGCGTCTCCAAGCTATCGTAGAGAGTGCTCTGTCACTAAGCAACGGGAGCTTAATCCGTCGTGATGATAATTTGTTACGTATTCTATCCAGTTCTTGGCTGAACAATTAGGCAATTCAGACTAGGGATGTTACGGAGGTGGTTTTATCGGAACCGAAGACGAAATAAGAAATCTGAAATTTATTTTAACGGAACCGAAACCAGAATCGGTAGGTACTGAAACCGAAATCGGAACCGGCGGTGAACCGTGGAATGTTGGGCACAAATGAGGACCTATGTTAAGGCCGGTTTAGAAACATGAATAAAACAATAACATTATAAGACAAGTATGGCCTGAACTATGACACTAAATAAACACCAACAACAATATAATTGCCAACCAAAACTTCCGCTTCAAGTCAATCGGAACCGAAGCCGAAATCGGAGGTGTGATATCAACCGAAAGTTTCGGTATACCTATCGGCACCGAATCCGGAACTCCGTAACGTCTCTAATTCAGACCTACTTAGTAACGCGATCTTTCTAACCACGCGTGGTAAGAGTATAGGTGTTGTACGCAATAATAAAGTTTATATTATTCATGGGAGTATAATTAAACGACATTGTTGTACCGAAATAGAGAGATTACTCTGGGCTTCATTAACAATGCCACTTGATATTTCGTGAACAAGGGCTTAGTCCGGATTTGGGTTGGGCTCGAGCACCTACTTATTCATCATGACGTTTTGTAAATATCTGGTTACCAACTACCGAGTATAACCGACAAGTACTCAAGAGATGAGGGCCCATTGCACGAACCAATTCAAAGTAAACTACTGAATTCGCATTGATTCACAATTTGTCAAGACTCGAGAGTCATGTACAGTCCGCAAGGCGTAAGCTGAGCTTTGCGTTTGTGTGAGTGTACATAGATAGTGTAGGTGTAACATTGGCCTAAAGCGCGGCGCGTCCCTTGCTTTTGTATAAACCGGTTTTTACTGCTTTTTGACAATCGGCCTGAGGCGCGGTGCGTCCATCGCACTCTACTTTTAGTGATCACTCACACAAATGCAAAGCTCAGCTTACGCCTCGCGGACTGTAAGGCCGTTTGTTCCCCTAACCAAAATCTGACAACCGATATGACGGTGGTATGGCACCTCATCACATAACTTGGAAACGATATGTTGTCGTCTACAAAATTAGCGTGACTATTTTTAATCGGTCAAGTGACGTTTATGATGGCGTCCCCTAGGGTAGTTATGTCAGTACATGAACATTTGACAACAAATCTTGGCGCTCATCATTGCGCCGCATGTCACGCAAGTCTAGGCTAGAATCAATGAATAAGGCATCTCCATAGTTTTGGCATCTCTGTGCACCTCATGCTGTTAAATTGTCATCTGTCTCTGTCCGCATGATATCCGACAACCATAAAACGGTTACCGATAGTGGGGACGTGACGGTCATATCACTAGCGGACTTATAATGCTGTCCTTATACTTGCTAGCAATAGAAAACTAAAGTAGTTTTACTGTGTCCACAACCCACCGATATCGTTCTCACTTCGCTCGTAAACTTATCGTCCAATATTGGTATGGTGGACAATCGGTATGAGTTATGGTACGGTACAGTGTATATTATAGCAGACGTCTATTGGACGTATACTAGTACCACAGTTTAAAGATATCCTACTACAATCTTTTAACACTGTGCTAGTACTCAGTAATAATTATTTAAACTAGTAGGGCGCGTGGGTGCGCGGGCCACATGTGGCCCGCGTGCAGTCTTCCCGCCCATAAAACTATCGCCGTCATCTCCATCGCCAATTAGAATCCGATTGGCAGTGGGCTGAAAAAATTACCTAGGAGCACGGTCATGGTTTTAAAGATAGTTAAGGGCTGTTCCAACAAAAAATACCGCTGAACCTCATCGGATGAGGTTCAGCGTATTTTTGTTCGAGCAGCCCTTAACTATCTTTAAAACCACGACCGTGCTCCTCAATCATCATCCAAATCCTAGATCATCATCTTTTCTCATATTTTTCTCTGACGGTTCTCCGTAGAACTGCGTCAATGACTTGCATAGTTCCCTACTTATTGTGACATGTACATTTTCCATCGAAAAATAAATTCCGCCACTTTGAATTTTTTTCCATTCATCCCGTAAACCTTGAGATCCTGAATCCTGATTACCTCTTGCTAAGAAACCACTCTCTTATCTTTTATACTTTCCGAGATAGAACAACACGAAATTTGTATGGCGGCCGCGGCGGCGGCGGTATCTTGAATCCGCCATTTTGGATTTTTTTCTCAGCTCACTGCCAATTGCATGAGATTCCGAGTATTTTTTGCTTGAGCGGTCCCCACATAACTATAATACCTTGCCCGTGCTCCTCGACAATCTTCAAAACCCTCAATCATCATCTCATTCCATATTTTTGTCTGAGAGTCCTCCAAAAAACCGCATCAAAGTACTACATGTTTCACAACTTTTCAATAGTCTCTTCAATATTCCCCATACATTTTCTATGGAAAAATAAATTCCGCCATTTTGAATTTTTTTTTCTATCCATCGAATAGACCTTCGAGTCTTCGGCACTTCTTGTCACAAAACCGTTTTTCCATCTTTTATACTTTCCGAGATATCGAGAAAATTCAAATGGCGGCCATTTTGAATCCGCCATTTTGAAGTTTTTTTCAGCTTATTGCCAATTGCATGATGTTTCAAATGACATTTGGTCGAGCACCCCCCACCTATCTGCAATACCCTGGCTGTGCTCTTCACCCGTCTCCGAAATCCTCAATCATCAGCTCTCTCCGTATTTTTCCTCTTCATGAATTTTTCCCCTCTATACGACATCATCCTTGAAAAAAAATTTTTTCATACAAAATTGTTCAGGAGAGGTGATCAATGACCCAATCAGCACGAGCAGCGAAGTTTTTTTCAGCTTATTGCCAATTGCATGATGTTTCAAATGACATTTGGTCGAGCACCCCCCACCTATCTGCAATACCCTGGCTGTGCTCTTCACCCGTCTCCGAAATCCTCAATCATCAGCTCTCTCCGTATTTTTCCTCTTCATGAATTTTTCCCCTCTATACGACATCATCCTTGAAAAAAAATTTTTTCATACAAAATTGTTCAGGGGGCTGATTGTGTAACTTTTTACGATGAAATGGTATTCCTTGACCATCAAAGTAAAATATTCCTTAAGTGTATCAGTTTAAAGTCACAAATTCATTACAACCGATTTCAACATGGAGCGTTATGGAGCGTATCGTACATACCTAAACGTATAAGAACGCATACACAAAATTGAGCTCTAATTCAATGTTGTTATGGTTTATTTTACTTTGATGCCGACGGCCATCAAATGAATACCATTTCATCGTAAAAAGTTACACAATCAGGGGGCTGGAGAGGTGATCAATGACCCAATCAGCACGAGCAGCTATATATATATTAATACTAATTATATTAAGCTTGAGCGCTTTTTATGTTTCCGTAATGAAAGGGTAAAAAACGGGACCCTATTACTGAGAATTCGTCGTCCGTCTGTCTGTCACCAGGCTGTATCTCTTGAATCCGTTAATACACTTTAAAATTTTCACAGATGATGTATTTTCGTTGCCGCTATAGCAACAAAAACTAAATATTTTATTCTTTGATATCATAATATCCTCATCTTGACTTTCATAGTATAGTAAAAAAATAAATAAGCAATTAATAACTTATTAGTTTTAAAACATTTTAAGAAACAAACTTTAATATGTCAGTTTCTTCGTATTCTTTGCAGCAAACTATTTCCCTCGATTCAAATATGCACAAAAAATAACAAAATAAAGAGTCAATCACATTACACCAGTTGTTCGCAAACAAAGTGGTTACCATGCCTTATCATCATCCAAAGTAAATGTGTATGAAAATTTTTTTCCCTTCTTTCATTTGAGGATAACTTTAAAATTCAGTTGCAAGGTTATCCCAAACATACATACAAACATAGCAAGTTAAATAAAAGCTTGTAATAAAAAAGGTTAATTCTCGGAGCTCGAAAAATTATTTCTTTTTTGGTAAAGACAAAAGAATATTTGGTCATTATTTTGTTTCGTGACCTAAAAAGTGTAGGGAGGTGAAGTACCACACGTGTGACACTGGAAATATAATACCTACTTACCGCACTAGCGTAATTTCGGATGGGATTTGTCTTGTGAAGCGTGCTAGGCCTTCTTACAGGATTTATTTTTTATCTGAAGGCAATTACGCAACTTAGTGACAATCATTGTGACTCGAATTCGTATGACGATATAGATTTTGTATCCAATAAAATCTAACCTGATATTGCTGATAGCTTTTTCATTCTTAACTCGACATGATGGGAAAGTAACAGCTAAAGAGATGTAATACTCAGAAATCCCAGTGGAAATGGGCGAGGCATGTATGTAGGACGTCAGACGACCGATGGATCCGTTTGCTAGTCGAATGGAGACCCACGCACCGGTTGAAGGAACAACGGCAGGTAACGTGCACGTTGGTCTGACGACATTGCCAAACTTTTGGGGACATTATGGCCCTTCTGAACGCATCCAAAATAAAAGTAGAAAAACATCTCAATTTTTTTTATACGTGATAAGTGATAATAATAATATCTTGTTTTTATTCATTACTGTTTTGTTATAAGATGAATGATAATTTAAGGTAGACTTAATTAAGTGAGTGAAGTTATTGCAGAGTATTACTAAAGACAACATCTAACATACTCGCAATGCCGATCCAAGTGTTCTTCTAGTAATTTTCCTCGCTGTGGTGAGATGAAAAATTTTGTGTTATGTACGGCCGCAAACTTTTTTGGGTCTCGTGTCTTTGAATGCCTCGCTCTGCTCAGGATTCTATTTTTTGAACCCTTCGCTGCGCTCAGGGTTCAACCCTAGAATCCTTCGCCGCTCAGCATTCAAATTTGACATTCGGCCCAAAAATTCATTTTGCGGCCTTGCATAACAAATAACTATTACAAAAGGAAGCCGGAAATTTTATTACAAGCCGGAAGTTTTTGTGTTTCGGACGCCAGGAAGTTTTTAGTTTACGTAAATAAAGAAAATATAAAATAATATAAAGTCACGCCTTATATGGTAGGTATATGTTTAGGAAATTGGGTGGAATATCGACTTATTTGTGAGTGAAAACCATTAAATCCAACTTTCTTATTAATTTCTTAAAATTGACACTTAGGAAAAGGTTACTCATTTAAACACTTGATTTGCCGTTTTAGTTAACAAATTACAATAACCAAATGAAATTTGAATTTGGTGGGCAGAGGCGTTTAGTTTACTTTAATACACATCTGTCTTTCACTTGTCAGAGAATCATTCCTACCGAAATCGATAAAAAATCAAGCGAATCGCCAATGACAATAGTGATTGCCACCGCGTTACCTAATAAACGTCTGGCTCTACATCTCTTACGTTCTACGAATAAATAATAAGAAAGGGGCAATAACTTCCATCAAATTCTTACGCTACGTAATTTTCACCACCGAAAGTTATTTCTGTCACGTATTTGAGTATCACGATAACAGAATTGGGTAAATGTTTCCTTATTACTATATATATAGCTACTCGTGCTGATTGGCCACTGACTGACTGATTGATCACCTCTCCTGAACAATTTTGTATAAAAAAAAAATAATAATGATGTAATCGTATAAAGGGGAAAAATTCATGAGGAGGAAAAATACGTAGAGAGCTGACGAGTGAGGATTTCGGAGACAGGTGAAGAGCACAGCCAGGGTATCGAAGATAGGTGGGGGGTGCTCGACCAAATGTCATTTGAAACGTCATCCAATTGGCAGTGAGCTGAAAAAAATTTCAAAATGGCAGATTCAAAATGGCCGCCATTCGTATTTCGTCGGTATCTCGGAAAGTATAAAAGATGGAAGAACGGTTTTTTAACAAGAAGTGATCAGGACCTAAAGGTCTATTCGATGAATAGAAAAAAAATTCAAAATGGCGGGATTTATTTTTTTTCATAGAAAAATGTATGGCGAATGTTGAAGGGACTAAAGTTGTAAGGCAAATAGGGGGGAAGACAGCACGCGGGCCACATGTGGCCCGCGCCCCCACGCGCCCTACTAGTTACAATATATATAGCTGCTTGTGCTGATTGGCCACTGACTGACTCATTGATCACCTCTCCTGAACAATTTTGTATGAAAAAAAATTTTTTGACGTATACTGTCATGTAGAAGGGAAAAAATCATTAAGAACAAAAATATGGAGAGAGCTGATGAGTGAGGATTTCGGAGACAGGTGAAGAGCACAGCCAGGGTATCGAAGATAGGTGGGGGGTGCTCGACCAAATGTCATTTGAAACGTCATCCAATTGGCAGTGAGCTGAAAAAAATTTCAAAATGGCGGATTCAAAATGGCCGCCAAACGAATTTTGTCAATATCTCAAAGAGTATAAAAGATGGAAGAACGGTTTCTTGACAAGAAGTGATCAGTACCCGAAGGTCTATTCGATGGGTAGAAAAAAAAATTCAAAATGGCGGAATTTATTTTTTCATAGAAAATGTATGGGGAATGTTGAAGAGGCTGAAAGTTGGAAGGCAAATAGGGCGGAAGACAGCACGCGGGCCACATGTGGCCCGCGCCCCCACGCGCCCTACTAGTATTTAAATATTTCTCATGGCACTTAGTGGTAACACTGCAATAAATTAGATATAAAATATTTGTGCCAAAATATTTTCAGACTATTGTAATAGTACGCCCGCAGCGTCACCCACAAGAATGTCTGTTTTTTTTTTTAATCTTGCAGGGATCATGGATTTTTTGGTATAAAAAGTAACCCATGTATTAATCCAAGATATTATCTATCTCCATTGCAAAATTCAGCGAAATCAGTTCAACAGTTAAGGCGTGATGGAATATTTACGCATTGGACCCTGTTTCACCCTTATAAGGAGTGAGTTTTGACAAACCTCAAGAAACCTACCCATGTGCCAAATTTGGAGTCTCTAGACCCCGAGGTTTGGGATATGATTATATCATGTCAGTCATCAATCAATCGGTTTCTTCTTTTATATATTTTAGATATTTTTAATTTCAACCGTATATATGATCATATTACTATCTACTAGTGACGCAATTTTTAATCCACTCACAAACTTAAAGCATTATTTTCAAAAGCTCTTTCAACTTGAAAAATGTGAGGTGATGAAATAGAAACTTTGCAAGTTCAATTCCATCACCGTCGCTTTGCGCGATTCTCAAACGGTTTTTAGTTCCTATTTCGACTGGATATCATAGAAACACTTGCAACTTTAATAGAATAGGTAAACTTCAGTGGGTCCCATTACAGAATCTGTCTTATATCCTATAGAATAGATATAATTCATTAGTTGCCTTCACAGAATCTATCTTAGATAAAGATCGTATAATCGATACGTGGTCATAAATAACCCGGATCATATTACTGACTAGAGAGGATCTATTTAACTTGCAATTTATATTTTGTTCGGATGGGATCTTGCAGCTCAATTTTGGAACAGAACCGATTGAGCTGAAATTTAAATACGCATTAGCCCTTTTTGGATAACAAGTCAGACGTTACTCTAAATCCAATGTGGTGGAACACTCAAGACGGCAGACTAGTTATTTTTAATGCAATTCTGGGTATGAAATGAAAGGGTTTGCAAGACAAATACGGATAAATTACCGTATAAGAGCTTGTTTTTTTTGATTGACAACTTAATAGAGACTATCAAACTTGACTATTTTACTCGCTTATAGTAGTCTCTATGTATGTTACCATAATTTGTAAATAAAAATTTCTATTCATGGGTTTGAATTCGTGTCTGATGATCGAGTTGTGTTTCAAAGATCAGTCAGTCAGTCAGCCATTCAGCTTTTCCTTAACGGCCTAGAAGCAGTGTTTTAGCGATTTTGAATGAAGTTCTATGCAAAAACTATAAAGACAATTACTTTCAAATTTACACGTCATGTATTTTGGGTCTTTAATCTAAAATCGCTTAGAAGCTGAAACACGATTGGATAAAATTTTCTCGATAGAAAGTTCTCCCAAAAGTTGCTCCAAAATCTCAGTTTTTCTATATTTTACCGGAAACTACAATGGATGTAATTGTAATTTTTGTTTTAATGTATCGGTAATAATAATATCCTAAAACGCTTAGAATAGATTTTTCATAACTGGCTTAGTTTTTGAGTAATTAGGTAAAACGTCGTTTTTCTGCTATATTTTTCCGCGACGCTGCATGTCGCACCTACCAAATCTCCGTGAGAGTGAGAAAGACAAAAATAAATTCAATAAATCCCACAGATTATCATGTTTCTACAATTTTCTAGTAGGTATCATTCATCACGAACTCAAAGCAGTAATTTCAAAAGCTCTTCTGATTAGAGGTCCTCTGTTTTAGACACTGACTTTATAATCTGGGATTGAATTTGTGTTTGATGTTTGAGTTGTGCTTTGAGCTCCTGTGGTTTAAACTGTGCCTGGATAGTTTAATCAGTCAACTTTTTCGTTTTATATACATAATATTTTCTCAAAATTCTCAAAATTTTTAGAGCATTTTTTTTTTAAAAAGCTCTAAAAGCAAGTGATTTTAGAGTGATCCTCTATTTTGGAGACTGAGACCTTTATTTTACTCACTTTTGGGATTGAATGGTGTTTGATATTTGAGCTTTGAGCTGTGCCTTGATAGATCAGTCATCTAAACTTTTTTTATATACAGATTTCCATGACAAACTAAAACATTGTAATTTATGACTATAACCATTATTATACAGCCTAATTTTACTTGCAACTAGCTATAGTGCGATTGTCTCCCTTTTCGCGTTTTATCTCTCTTTGGGTTCGGACACTTTTTAGCGCTGACCCGTCATCCTTAGTATTATATCTCTATGTATAAGGAGTTCGGAAATGTTTGTTAAAATTTATTGCTTATTTAATAAAGCCGGAAATTTTGTGTTTCGGACACCAGGAAGTTTTTAGTTTACATAAAGAAAATATAAAATAACACAGTTACGCCTTATATGGTAGTTATATGTATAGTCCGGTTAGGAAATTAGGTGGAATATTACTTAAGTGGACTTATTTGTGAGTGACACCCATTAAATCCAACTTTTTGATTAATTTCTTAAAATTGACACTTAGGCAAAGGTTACACGTATAAACACTTGATTTGCCGTTTTAGTTAACAAATTACAATCCAAATGAAATTTGAATTTGGCGGGCGGAGGCGTTTAGTTTACCCTAATACGCATCTGTCTTTCACTTGTCAGAGAATCACTCCTACCGTAATCGATATAAAATCAAGCGAATCGCCAATGAATATAGTGATTGCCACCGCGTTACCTAATAAACGTCTGGCTCTACATCTCTTACGTTCTTCGAATAAATAATAAGAAATGGGCAATAACTTCCATTAAATTCCTACGCTACGTAATTTTCACCACCGAAAGTAATTTCTGTCACGTATTTGAGTGTCAAGATAACGAAATTATTGGGTAAATGTTTCTTTATATATAAATATTTTTCATGGCACTAAGTGTTAATACTGCAATAAATATTTAGATTTATCTGTGCCAAAAAATATCTTCAGACTACTATTAGGGCGCCCACAGTTTCACCCACGTGAATTTCTGTTTTTCACAAATCTAACAGTGGTAATTATTAAAATTCACATCTAAGGTCAACCGAGAATTGAACGTTAATCCTCACTTCGCAAATAAATTTTACACAGCTAAAATTATTTAGCTCAAGTTTTACGTGTTTACTAGTTTATCATGGTGAAAGTTTTTATAGTCGGAGATATTTATGAACCATTACCGCGAATAGCGACACCTTTTCAGATGTAGAGTGTTGACAACAGATTAACGTTTACTACTTCATAACCAACATTGCCACTCCCGAGACACTATCACCGACTAGTATCGGTTATCAACGCCACTGACCGTGTCAACCTCACCCAAGACAATACTGTCCTGACGTTTTTACCTCCGAAGAAGGAAAAGGGACTAAACAAGTTAGATGGCGCTGTAAGCGCACATAGTATGAAACTATGTTGGTAATTAAAGCCATGGATCCGACATATACAATAATATTTTCTCAAAATTCTCAAACTTTTTTAGAGCATTATTTTTAAAAGCTCTAAAAGCAAGTGTTCTGATCCTCCTCTTCCTCTATTTTAGAGTGATCCTCTATTTTGGAGACTGTGACCTTTATTTTAGTCACTTTTGGGATTGAATGGTGTTTGATATTTGAGCTTTGAGATCAGTCATCTGAACTTTTTGACGTGACAACGTCTTATAAATCGATAGAGCCGGTTGCACGCACGAAAAAACATGACTCATCCGGCGTTACCGGCGTTACCTCGCTCATGCGGCGTTACCGGCGTTACCTCGCGAGCGCGGAATGAGCGACAAAGAAAACGTTGTCACGTTCAACTATCGTCAGTAAACCGACTTTACAGGCAACCAATTTTTTTGACGTGACAACGTCTTATAAATCGATAGAGCCGGCTGCACGCACAAAAAAACATGACTCATCCGGCGTTACCGGCGTTACCTCGCTCGCGTTACCTCGCTCTGAGGCGTTCCATGTAAGGCTTGAAGTGCAAGCGAGAGTTGTCACGTTCAACTATCGTCAGTAAACCGACTTTACAGGCAAGCAATTTTTTTATATACAGATTTCCATGACCGTACAATTTTTCATCCACTCACAAACTCAAAGCATTATTTTACAAAAGTTCTTCAAGCAAGACGCGCTTGCTGGATGGGTATGAGTGATGAAATTGAGTGTTTGAAGCAGTTCAATTCCATCAGAGTCGCTCTGCACTCCAGCACAATCGAGCAAAACGAGATACAAAAATATGCACTTGTGCGACCCAGTTTATCTTAAACAATGCACAGTATCTGGGACGATGTACGGTGGTAATTGGAGGAACACTGCTCAAGATATTAAGGGTGCATTGCTCCATAGTAAAAACAAACTAGTAGTGAATAAAACAAGACTAGAGAAAATAAATAAATCATTTAAAAGCAATGGGTTACGCTTTTACAATAAACTTCCTATTGAAATATTAAACTTATCCCTCAATAAGTTCAAAGTCGCTGTAAAACGAAAGCTCGTTAATAAAGCTTACTAATATAAATAAATATAAATAAATATAAATATAAATATGTAGTATTAAGGATTAGTTACATGAATCAAATCCTTGGGAGTGAATGAACTGCTGTATTATAATTACTAGCTCAACTAGTTTTTAAGAGCTTTTGTGAAGTGGTGATAACCGAAAACAAAACCCGGCTGAGTTTGTTGTGGGCTTCTTCTCAGTGCAGGGCGCGTTGGAACCCTCGTAAACTTAGTTTTAAGTCGACTTGTAGTTATCAGCGTACATAATATTATGTAACAAATATTATTGACGTTTTACAAGTGCCTTGTAAGTTAGGCCTATGTGAAATAAATATATTTTGAATTTGAATTTGAATGTTATCGTTTGATTAAGCTTCCCATATTTTTGGTATATCACGTTGTTGCCTGGATCCGTAGCTATATGACATATTAATAATTAGCTGTTGCGAGCGGCTTCACCCGCATGTATTTTGGGTTCTACATATCCCGTTATAAAGAATCAACCTTAAATACACATATGGTGTCGCGGACTATTTAGAAATTTTAATGGAGAACAGTCCGTCATACACGACTTTCGACTTCATTTACGCAGCGCATGTAACGAAAGATCTACAAAAGGAACAATTTTTCCCGTTTTTCCAACATTTTTCATTGATGCTCCGCTCCTACTGGTCATAGCGTGATGATATATAGCCTATAGCCTTCCTCGATAAATAGACTATCGAACACAAAAAGATTTTTTAAATCGGACCTGTAGTTCCAGAGATTAGCGCGTTCAAACATACAAAAAAATAAACGTACACACAAACAAACAAAAGCTTTATAATATTAGTATAGATTTGTGACAATCGCAGACTCGCTCAAATTGAACAAAATGCAAATAATATATGAGAAAGACATATCCGATCGCAAAATTATTGATCACGTGACTTCTGAGCGGACAACTGTCATTTTCATACATTTTTTGAATTTCATTCTGTTTGAGGGATATGGATATTATCACTAATGTCTATGATCGAATTCTTTGCTAAACCAATTCGCAGTTGAAATCCTTCAAACTAATAAAAACTTGCACATCAAGAGGGAAGTAGGTATGAATGAAGGTTTAATGACCCCGCTACTTTAGTTCATAATTTATTGCTCGAACTTGACTAGATCAGTCTAACCTTCCAGCATGATTAGTCATTTTAAATACCGTTTAGTCGTAGGTAATTTTAAATGCCGTTTCCATACTATATTAGTTGAAGGTTCCATACTATATTAGAAAAAGTAAAACCATATCAACCACTTTATTGCCGAACCCCAAATTTTTTTTCGACAATTTGCCCAATAAATCAAAAACTATTTGGCATAGAATACACGAATAACGCCCTTTCGTATGATTCCCCACTCATTTTATCTCATTTTGATATTTCAACGAGCCGGTTTGCCCCCTTTTTAAATAAAAATAAACTGTTTAAATTTTTTTATTATTGCTATGTCCGGCGGGCTATTATTACCTATAACTATTCCAAAATACATGTCGATATCTTTAATAGTTATTGAAATAAAGGGTCGTGACAGACATACAGACGGATGGACTACAAAGTAGTCTTATAAGGTTCCGTTTTTTTTTTCTTTTGAGGTACATAACCCAAAAAATGATATAAAACTGGAAAAACAGTTTTATTATGTGACTTAACGATAGCAAATGTCATTTCCGTACATTTTTAGCTATCTAAGCGTTATAGCGATCGATGGCTAGAGGCCTTTACCGCAATTTTGCTTGATAGCGACGCGGAGAACATTCTAAAACTATAGAAGTAAGGGTTAGTTTTTCAACGATGGCCGGAGCTGTTAGTCTCTGCTGTAGCATGTACGCACTACCCAGGTTCCTTTTCTAATTACAAAAACCGGCCAAGTGCGAGTCGGACTCGCGCACCGAGGGTTCCGTACTCAAGAAGTACTGAAGCAAAACAATCAGGCATACTAATGTTGATGTAACACGACCAAAACTGTAACGACCAAAGATGTAAAACGGTAATAATTACCTTTGTTAATGAACCGCAAAACTAACTTTGTTTGTAGAGGTTTATTGTTAATATCAAAAAAACTATGCTAGTTAGAGCATTGGCTATAGTTTTCCTGTAAAATATACGTAAATTCCTATTGACCATAATTATTTGAGATTTTTCGATTGGTAAACTCCGGAGATAAGGGGGGGAACGGTATTTTTTTAGACATTTTCCCCGATAAATCAAAAACTATCATGACTAAAAATAATTAAAAATCGGTTTTAGAATGTACAAAGTAAACCCTTTCATATGATACCCCACACAGTACAGTTGTCTCACTTTTAAATTTCAACCCTCCGATTTTCCCCTCTTTTTAAATAAGAACAAAAATAATTTCCATTTTTTTTTATTCCAGTGTCATTGGGCCACTAATATACACAACTATTCCAAATTTCATATCGACAGCTCCGGTAGTTACTGAAATAATCGAGTGTGACGGACAGACAGACGGACAGACAGACGGAGAAAGTCGCACCATAAGGGTTCCATTTTACCATTTTGGTACGGAACCCTAAAAATGATTAATATGGATTCATAGCTTCCATGTTGAGAACTGGGAAAAATATGTGTACTAAAACGCAACGTATAGCGTCATTAAAACAACATCTTCGCTTTGTTTGACCATACGCTTGTTATTCGAGAAGCCATCACGGATCTGAGATGTATCATCAGGGAAAACATCATTTTAAATAACAGGACGTAGTTTTTTCGCCATTAGTTCGCCGTGAGTCACGTCTGATTTCCTAATTTCGATTATAGCGGATTAAGGTGCCTTAATATAATGCAAACGTAAGAGCAATTTTATGGTGAATATTTTTTTGCCGTAATACTATTAAATGGTCGAGAACGGAAAATGTTATGGTATAGGTACCTAAAAGGCTTAATTATTCGCTGTGAGTTGTGACCAATTGTAAGACGACCTTGCATAGTCCGCAAGTATGCCCTTTAACTACCTCCCTAACCTTAATGGTTGCACCACATCAAATCGCTAAATCGCTTGGCGGTGCGTCTTTTCCGGTAGGGTGGTAACTAGCCGCGGCAGAAGTCTTGTTCAAGTCTAGACCTGCCCCTAGATTGTGTAACGAAAACGTAATCATCGTTATCGTAATCGTTTACAATTTCTGCCCGCTGATTGGTTCCCTAATTTATTTCCATCCAGCCAGTCGGGGGACAGAATTTGCTAACGATTACGATGAATACATTTTTCTTACGCAATTAGACACAAGGGGGGCTATTCACGTTACGTGTCGGCTACATTTCGTGATGTGATATGTTTAAAAAGGTGATGGTATTTACGTACTTACATAAGCAGACGATATTGAATTCAAAACATTTTTTGCGAACACTGAAAAATTAATTTTAATGCAATTGCCATAGAGCGTAAAATTGAATGTAGTTCAAAACGCCATATTGGTCGACAGTTCCGAGATTGAAATTACTTAAGCGCGTCAAAGTTGAGCATTGTATTTCCTATGATGAAATACATTCAATTTTACTAAGCCAATAGGTGTGAAGTTCATTTTTCAGTGTTAATATATTTATTTCTTTTTCTTGTATCACATCAGTAAGTGTGTGAAAACTTTACGAGAATGTCATAGCTGAGTCAATTTAGAAATTCTATATAAACTTTAAAGTGATCCGTGGTGGGAATTGAACCGGCGACCTCCCACTCAATTTATATAAAGCGCACGGACTTGGCTGGGGATGTCCTCAAACTTATTTCCTTCTAAGTTCTACTATAGACTGTTCATAACTTAGTTCTGAGAATACAAACTCATTAAGCGCAACCAAACAAACAAACACTTGTCAATTTTCACCGAAAATTTCCTCGGCTCATTTTGTGATGTTAAAATATTGAATTATGCAAATTGGTGAAAATCAATTTGGCTATTCAAATAGTAGGCGACGGTGGTGCCTTTGGTGTTCGATGACTTGTTAAATTACATCCGCTTATTGAAAATTGAAAATATAATAACAATTCTTCTACTAACCGATTTTGGGCCATGGAAGCCTCAGCCATACAAGGAAACTATGAAAATGGTCATGAACTCTGTCAAGATAAGGTATCTTATCCTAATTATATGAATATCACACTAAATAATTGGTATTAACTACTAAACCAAATTAAATAAAAAGTCGGAGTAGAGATATAAAGAATACATAGGTCAGGTCGTCAAGCGCAAGCAAGTCTAGCTTCAATAAAAAAAAGATAGGGTTAGTAATTTTTATACTATAGGTACAACTATAAATTTGACCCTCCTGATGGTCTGCGGGACGCGGGGCGGGTGATGCGATTGGCTGTAATGATACGGCCGCGCTGTCAGCGGCCAGTGACAGACTAGCTGATTGGTTGAGCACTCCCGTCTCGCGTCCCGCAGACAATCAGGAGGGTCAAGTTTATAGCAGTTTACCTATAGTATGGTAACACTATGGCATAGGACCTAGGTATAAAATATGGTGGAAAACCCGTAATGAACGCAAGCGAAATTGCGACCAAACGCTAGAATTTGTTAAAAACGTGATAAAAATGTACTCAAGCTCAAACTAAAACCGATTAACGTTAAAATATTATACGAACTGAAAATGAAACCATTTGAAATTCGTCAGAACGCGGGAGCTAATGCCGCGCCGCGAGGGAGCCTTGGAAATTAATAAAAAGCTTTCAAAGTTCCAGCCGACTCATCTGGCAACCGAAATAACGTAGGATTTCCTGTGGCATTACCGCTGTTAAGTTTTAAAGTTTAAGATACATATATTATTTTATACTTTAAAACTTTAATATTCTCAAAACAAAAAACTAGAGTAACCACTCTAGAACACCATAATTATCTATCTGTATAACTTGAAAGCAAAAATATGAAACTTAAACCTAGTGAGTATATTAAGTTATTGTCTTGATAACAGCACTACTTGAATTTATACATAATCCACACCTGACACACATAACCAACATAACGAAGACAGTGACTGATTGTTGCGACTTTAGTTCTGACGAAACTTCTTTTGCAGCTCTCACACATGCAGCCTTCTGAGCCAAGTGACAAATAGCGTTACTTCGCGATGTATAGAAATGTAACGAAATTTAAAAAAAAATTGGTCGTCCGTAAAGTCGGTTTACTGACGATAGTTGAACGTGCCTAGAAGATGCCTATTCACTCTTGATTTGAAGGCGCCCGGATTGTAAGTGGCAGGAAAGACACTGCCTGCGAGAGTATTCCAGGCCTTTGCAGTGCGTATCAAGAACGAGGAATCAAACCGCTTCGTACGCGTCTTTGATACGTCGACTATGTATGCAGGGTGGAAGCCTTTTCGATGCCTTGCCACTCTATGGTAGAAAGGTGACGCGGAACCAAATTAAATAGTTCCTGAGCACACTCTCTGAAATCACACATTATCACTTAACTCCGAAAAGTCAAAGTGCGTGCCCCCGACCTCCTAATAAGAGGCAGAGGTGAACTAATGGGCTGTAGGCTGTAGCCTGTAACTGTGCTATAAACAATCGTGTACAAAATACTTTGTTTTTATATTTAAAGGTATTGTAGGTTAATCCTACTTTTTTACCTTAACTTTATCGAGCGCCGGCCCGCTAAGCAGTAAAATTATGTAGGCAGTTGGGAGCTATGGCGATTGTTATTCGCGCCGCATTAGGCAAATGAGAGGCCGATTCGGATACGTTAAAGTTATGGGTCTTGTTAAAACAGCCGTATAATCTTGTGGAAACATTTTTTTTTAATTATTTCAAATTTTATCGCGGCCTTTCTACGCTTATGGAAAATTATGTTAATTAGGCTTTATTGAAATAAGGTTTAACAAGCCCTTTTGAGTTTTACGGGAAGATAAATATTAATTGTTAAAGCATCTGTAAGAACAGGTGCTGCTGCTTTGAAGAATATTTCTGGCTCAGAAAAAGATTACGACTTCGTTTGCGTGAACTTTACAATTAGTATAAAATGTACTACGTACCAACTACATATTATTATATGCAAAAATATGGCAAATCTTGTGGGCATCTATTTTCTTCAAATTTAAATGCATTTAAGGTTTTATTATAATTCAAAGCTACGTTACTGTTGTTATACCTGTAATAAAATGACGTTGACATTTACACGTAGGCAATCAGGATGAAAATAGCGGTAAATATCGTCACATGAAAAAGAGAAATAAACACAAATCAATATTATTTGTTACGGTAATGATATAACGCTTTTATGTCGGTGACATTGTATTTGGTGACATTATGATGGCGATATTATGGTAATGGTGACGCGTTGCGTCGTGAACGCTTTCTTGCTCGGAATACAAATTGTTTGCTTATCAATTTGATTGATAATAATAATTTGATGATCGAAAGGCGAAGCGGATCCTGCCGGCTGCGCCAGGGGCTGTGGATTTAATTCCCACAAATGGAAAATGTTTCTGTGATGATCATATATGAATGTTTTCAAGTGTCTATAGGTGTAAATATTATGACTGTATATTTATCAGTTATCTGGTACCCATTATACAAGTTATCGATTACTTTGGGGCTAGATTGCGATGTGTGTAATGATAAATTTATTTATTGAATTAAGTAGCTCGCATTGTAATAGCTGGTCATTCCGCCAAATTGAATGTTCAAATCCCCGGCCAGATCATGAAGTGACCAATTCTGCCCTTAACATAAATAAAAAATACTCTCAAGGTGCACCACTCTGCCAAATAATCAAACTCACTATGTTTATTCTTTCACTTAACTTACGTAATGTACACTGGACAGGAAAGGGCGTGGTCTTAATATCAATGGCGAATACATCTCGCACCTACGGTTCGCTGACGACGTGGTTATCTTGGCGGAAACTCCCCAAGACCTTGAGGATATGCTTAACAGCCTCAGTCGTTCTTCCAGACGGGTCGGCCTCGGGATGAATGTTGACAAAACTAAAGTTATGTTTAATCAACACGTCATCTCGAGGCCGGTGTTAGTCGATAATGTTGGCATCGAAATTGTTTCTCAGTACAACTACCTTGGTCAGATCATCCAATTAGGAAGAAACAACTTCGATGAAGAAGCCAACAGAAGAATACGGCTGGGCTGGGCGGCTTTTGGGAAACTCAGTCAGGTCTTTTCTTCGTCAATCCCTCAATGCCTGAAAACAAAGGTATTCAACCAGTGCGTCCTGCCTGTCCTCACCTATGGCGCTGAGACGTGGACACTGACAAACGGCCTGATACACAAATTTAAAGTCGCCCAGCGTGCTATGGAGAGGGCTATGTTAGGAGTTTCCCTGAAGGATAAAATCAGAAATGAGGAGATCCGCAGGAGAACCAAGGTCACCGACATAGCCCGAGCCATTAGCAAGCTAAAGTGGCAGTGGGCAGGTCACGCTTGTCGCAGGGGCGATGGCCGTTGGAGCCGCAAAGTCCTTGAGTGGAGACCGCGTACGAGTAAGCGTAGTGTAGGACGACCCCCAGCTCGTTGGACTGATGATATAAAGCGGGTGGCGGGAAGCGGCTGGATGAGGAAGGCTGAGGACAGGGTGTGGTGGCGCGCGCTTGGGAAGGCCTATGTCCAACAGTGGACGTCCGCAGGCTGAGATGATGATGATGATGATGATGACGTAATGTCGGTCTCTACTGAAAGCTGTTTAGCACCGAAAATGACTGACCCGTCGATACTCAGCTCGAAGCGCCCTGTGGAAATTTCGGAAAATCCTTCCTTCCTTATCATGAAAAGCAAAAAAAAGCTCTGCGCAAAGTTTCAGTTTTTTAGATTTCGTTTGTCTGTGCTTGAATAATGATTGAATAAGGTTGGATTTTTTATTTATTATTATTATAACTGTATGTAGATGAAAGTACAGATCAGTAGTGAAACCCTCAAAGTAAATGAAGTGAGGCTTAACAATAACCCAAATAAGTATTGTAGTACTTAACAATACGGAATTCGTATTGTACCTTCAATACCTACTTATAACATCATTACTGTGGAGTTCAACCACTCATGAAAACCGACGTAGAGGTCTCATTATTTGTGTATAATTCAATGACTTATTGATTAAAGACTGGATGGTACTTGCCCGAGCTTGCAGCCTGCAGATATAAAATTTGGAACGTGAAAGTAGGGCGTCTTATGTTGTTGTATAACGAAGACTTTTATTTTATATCACTTCACATTGCACGGGTTTTTATATATTTTATCAAGAAGTAGTCGACAGTCAAGAGTAGAGATGGCCTTTCCCGTTTTTATTTTTGTACTTAATTTTATAAAGCTGAAGAGTGCCTATGTTTGTTTTAATGTGCTTATCGCAGAAACTAGTGGTCGGAATTAAAAAATATTTTTGCATTGAATAGTCCATAGTCAAGAAAAGTTCTACCACCAGTATAATTAGAAGATTGAAGGTATTAATTATAATACTCCTTATTGATGCAACTACTGAACCGATATGGCTGAAATTTGGATTGGAGATAGGAAATATCCTGGATTACTACACACGGGCTTCTTCTTATCCTGAAAAAAATCCATGGTTCCCGCGGAGTTTTTAAAAATCCGAGGCCTATAATAACAGATGCCTCATGATTAAAATCGCTTTCGCTTCCTAGTGTTGATGGAAAGTATTTTACCTTTTGTTATGCAAACAATTGAAACTTTTTTCACAAAATATGTAGTAGTAGTTACACAATAAATTGACTGACCACCGACCAATACTGGCTGAAATTGAAACATATTATGTTAGGTTAGCACAAACACAAAACAAACCAATATTCTCGTAGGCAACATTTTTGGAATATTCGCAAAATAAATAGAACGCGCCATTCTACCAATATTTCCATTTTATTTATTTAGCACAACGACGAATTGGCCCACTTTTCATTTTATGGGTTTAAATCGTTAAATGAAATTTAAACATTTCGCTGATAATTTTTAAATTTTCTGGAACATTTTATGTGTACGTGGTGTAGACACGTGACATGGTTTCAATTATAGCTTTGATGTCGGATATGGAATACATAAAATTGAGATTATGCTAATTTAAATACAATTTCGTTTTACCATTGCAAATATAATTTTTTGATAATTTTTATTTTAACTGAATAACACTTATACGTAATACATCAAAACCAGTGTCAAAAATTTGTTAATTTTTTAAAGCTGCTACCCTAAATGTATGGCAAACCACGCATCTGAAATCCTGAACGTCCTACGCGTGGGCAAAAGATTGACTGAGCTTTGGAAATTTGTAATTTTTTTGAACTTTGTAATAATCATTACGAAGGCATTAGAGGAGTTAGAGAATAAATAAGAACATCGGATTATTAACGTTGATACGAGCATTTTAAGAAAAGGAAATATAGATAAAATAGCGTCCCCAGATCCATTGTGGGTGTCGCAGGATCTATTTAAAAAGAAATCTAGTATTAGTCTATCAATAATTGTGCTTTTAACACGTTAAGGCGTAAACTCCCAAGTCCCAGGCTCTGTTACGTGGAATTTTACCAATTTCAAATAATAAAAAACAAGGGTATTAAGTTATGACCCGGTGCAACTAATTATGGAGTCTGTTAATGAGGTAGGTAGTGAGCTTTTTTCCATTAAATAGTCCCTACCCGCGGTGCAATAAAATGGGGAAAAAGGCCGCTGTTGCGCTCTCTATCGTACTTCCAGGCTTTCCGGCGGTCTGCCGGGAAATAGGAGCTTCTGTTTTCCTAATTTATGAATGCAGAAAGTTGAGAAAAAAGTTTACAACCACTGAGAAGAAAACTCAGGCTAAGGGCATCTGTACGATTTACCTTTTTCATACAAGCAAACAGTAGCGCCATCTTTCAGAATTCTATAGGTGGCTGCTGAGCGAACTACAGCGTGGCGTTACTGTTGGTGGCAAAACAAGCATTTTTGGCACCGTAAAACTGGCGACTTTTTTTTCGCCGTCCGGCCTCTGCTGGGTATAAATCTATTTTTGTTACTAATAAGTTTGCTACTTGCCGAACGATATAGTTTCGGCGAATGTGAGCGTAAACTGAACTTTCCGTGACGCAAATTACAGTGTGCCTCGGCACTTATGTCGTAAATTGCGTTGTCTGGACGAGCTCTAATTGTCAAGGCAATTCATCATCATCTCTATCGCACTGTAAAACAAAATTCACGTGTCCTCAGACCGTGAAATTGGCTAAACTTGGCGCCCGCCGGTGCATGTGGGGCTCTAAACTTCTATTTTAAGTTTCGCCGATCGCTAAACTTTGTTTCTTCTTGACTTCATACGTCAGGAAACTTTTTTGCAGTTTGAACTTTAACCGCGTCGAGCGATATTTGTATGGCGACACATTTATGCCATAGTTCAAAGTTTTTACTTTTATCGGTACTCCATATTATGACCGTCTGTTTTTAACCGATTTCGAAAAGTCCGAGCTTCTCATTTTATGCCAATAACAAGGTTAGTAACTTAGTCCGACATTGATGTGAAGTCAACATCTCCTGAGGATGCAGTCCCCATGTCGGGACAAAACGTGAGTGTTGGAAAATTGTGTGTGGTGTTTCATGTGGACAGTGTTCCTGCATTATGTATTTGTTATTTGTTATGTATTTGCTATTACCGGAAATCGAACTTGAGACCTTTTTGCAAGTGGTAAACTTATAGAAATTTCTTAATGGCTACAATGGAATTTAGCCAATTTTTCGATATAGGTATGACGAATTTTCTACCCAGTTTTTAGCTCTCCTACTTTACAATTAATATCATACGTAACGTAATTACCATCTTTAATAAAAATTAAAAATATGAACCAAGGTAGGTAATTATAGAAACTCTTACAATCATAAATGTGTAATGACTAGCTAACCTGTTACCACACAGGTACCATTGTCGACACTATACGTGTGCGTGTGTGTGTCTGTATAAATGTATCCACACTCGTTACGATAAACCATGTCGATAAAAGATTCCGTGCGCGGGATAACGAGCCTTTTCATCGTAAAATGCCTTTTTTAATTATATGGACAGGTGAGCCGTCTGCAAGAGGGCGCCTTTACAGACCTCCAGGCAAGATGTTTTGTTGTAGCTACACCATTGTAAGGTGTAGACTCGTATTAATGGGATCGTGAAAAGGGACGCACGTGAAAGAAAGAGTCTGAGCATTCAAAAGGAATATGTTCTCAACCCGAATGTTTCGCTAAGAGTCTTTAGGGACTTAGTGGCGCCACTGCGTATTTGCAATGAAGACTACTACGGAAATCTAAATTCCCAGATGGTGAAACCGTTAACAGGTTTTTGTGCTACATGGAAATGTGGAACATGTCTTCAAAAAGAGGAGGAGGTTCACAATTCGACTGAATTTGTTTTTGTTTGTTGTCTCAGAACTTTCGACTGGGTGAACCGATGTAGATGATTATATTTTTTATATTGATAATATTTTTATTTGAATATCCTAACATCCATATCGTTCTCAAAGTATGTCCATAAAATTTAAAAGCAATTCATTACAACCCGAAGGATATGGCAATGTAGATAGATAGATAAACACTTTATTGAACACCACAGTATAAAAATATAAAAAAATATGTATGTACCTATATAGTTATGTTTGATAGGTATAGCACATTATTGGTAATAAAACATCTATCATTCTGAAAAGACAGAACAACGGGAGCTAGTATTTTTTTAAATAGAGGAGATGGGAGTTTACGATTAAGACTTACGAATATAAAACACAAGTCAAGAGGTTTCTAACTCATTCATGTAATATACCAAAAATGTTATTGATAACAGTAGGTTGACCATTGAACTAACACAGACTGACACAGTTTCACAATGTCCACAACAGAGTCACAGCCTAATTAATATAAAGCCATAATTCTCATTCAATTAACAACGCATTTAATCACGCCGGTCAACGCTGATATACTGCCTACTGCGTAGTTAAATGCTGAATGTAAATTAATTCTTTCCGAGAGTTACGCTCGACGGCCATTCCGTACATTGTTGATTTGCGACGCTTATAATGACCTAAAGACATACAACTTTGTATCAGTCTTATCCCAGCGTTATTTAATCAAAGATGAACTCCAAAGTCTTCTGTTGGACATAGGCCTTTTAAAGCGACCCATATTTTTTTTACTCTATAGGTACAAGTTAGTACAGATCTCACCTGATGGTAAATGATGATGCAGCCTAAGATGTTATCGTACTAACTTATAAGGGTAAGTAAATTTACCCCAAGGGTTTCTACAAGCATCGCACCGCAACGCTAAATCGCTTGGCGGTGCGTCTTGACCGCCATACCATACTCTGTAAATTATTGGGAGACCATATTTTTTAAATCATAGGTATATTTTATTAACTTGAATCCAAAATCTTCCACTATTTCATACACAGAGATTATGACATAGATTCACGCTTGGCTAGTCAGTTGTAACTTGTATTATAGTATATTATATTATAGTAGTTTATGTAACGGTTACATAATGGGGGGTATTAAAACACGAGTGTGAGTTTAAAAAACGAGCCGCAGGCGAGTTTTTTAATGGTATCACACGAGTGTTTTAATACCTAATTATGTAGAGTTTCATACACTACTTTATCTACGCTCATATTATTACCCAAATCATAAAATCTTGCTAACGTTTGTCGTAAATCATTGCAACTACTAAGATGTCAGGTGGAGTGAAATTTTCTTTAGTAGGTTTCACTGCTAGACATTTTTCAGCGCAAAGTTTTGACTAAGTAACAAAAAAAATTGGTTGTCTGTAAAGTCGGTTTACGGACGATAGATTTACGAGATAACGTCATAATCGTAATCGTTATCTTAATCGTAATCGTAATCATAATCGTTATCGTAATCGTAATCGTAGTCGTAATCGTAATCGTAATCGTAGTCGTAATCGTAATCGTAATCATAATCACAGGCCCAGGTGGAACGTTACGCGGAACGTTAGACATTGTGTTGTTGTCTATGGTCAATCATGATTCATGGCCCATCCATACTCTCGGCAATGACTACCAACTATAAGTTGTCTGTGGATTCACTTAAAAAATATTACATAAAAATATTACCCCATAGACATTGTGTTGTTGTCTATGGTCAATCATGGCCCATCCATACTCTCGGCAATGACTACTAACTATAAGTTGTCTGTGGATTCACTTAAAAAAATATTACATAAAAAATATTACCCCATAGACATTGTGTTGTTGTCTATGGTCAATCATGGCCCATCCATACTCTCGGCAATGACTACCAACTATAAGTTGTCTGTGGATTCACTTAAAAAAATATTACATAAAAAATATTACCCCATAGACATTGTGTTGTTGTCTATGGTCAATCATGGCCCATCCATACTCTCGGCAATGACTACCAACTATAAGTTGTCTGTGGATTCACTTAAAAAATATTACATAAAAAATATTACCCCAGATACAAATACAGGAGTCCAGAGCCGTGTATCGTTATAGATTTTATACAACTTTCTTTAAATATTTCCATAGTAGAGCGATGTTATTATGAATAACTTTTTAATAATTATAGAAGTCTGTGAATAAAGTAGGTAATTATTTGACACATTTCGATTTCATAATTCGAACTTTAAGCAATGAGCGTAGATAAAGGCTTTAAGAAGGCCGAATGACAGTTTACAGTGGGACGGAGCAGCCGCGTTCACACTGATTTACTTAAATGTTGGGGAAATTATTACTTTACACGATTGTTAGAAGGCCCAAAAATAAAACTGAAAATTAAAGTTGTTGTAATTTTTATGTACTTTTTTTGTGTGCAAGAATTAATTAAATAGCTTGTGCCGTTTGACAGACAATTTTCAAAGTATGACAAAATATGATGCTTTTTGGGAATTTTTTTCTGAAACAGGGTTTGAGAAAATTCATATTCTTGTCAATACCGATTGTTTATAAAACCCTAATTTTCCATTACATATTTTTCCTGTAAGGATTCAATGATCAGTTCTTTAAACAAAATGCCTTAAACATCGTAAAAAAGAGCCAGTTTTCCAGCTCTTAAAGCCTCAACTGAGTAATCCAGGGCTTTAAGTCATGTGAAAAAGTGGCAAAGGATAAGCAATTTTGTCGGATAAAACTAGTCGACGCTGATAAAAAATAAACTTGGATTTTGTGCGGAACATTTCTAGTCTAGGAAACTCGGAGAATTAATCATTGTAGTCACAAAAATACGCGTTGAACCGATTTCTCGTCGAAATTCTTTCCTCAATGTTTTTAGGGTTCCGTACCCAAAGGGTGAACACGGGACCCTAGTGGGACCCTATCATTAAGACTTCGCTGTCCGTCCGTCAGTCACCAGGCTGTATCTCCTGAACCGTGGTAGCTACAAACTCGAAATTTTCACAGATGATGTATATCTGTTGCCGCTATAACAACAAATACTCAAAAATACAATAAAATAAATATTTAAGAGGGTTCCGATTTCCGACAAACGTAATTTTTTGCTTGTTTTTGGTCAATATTGATAACGGTATCAGGTAGACACATACGAAGTGAGTATGTATATAACTTTAAAAATTAAACAATAAAAAATATTTAAGGGGGCCTCCCATACAAAAAACGTAATTTTCTTGCCGTTTTAGTAGATGAGTACTAACGCTACGGAACCATTCGTACACGAGTCCGGCTCGCACTTGGCCGGTTTTTTTCAAATATGTCTGCCGGTTGTCAAGCCCGGGAAAGCCAGGACAGTTCGGACGGGTTTCGAAAAACAATTTACCCGTCACGTCGAGAGTCCTTGTGGGACACCTATTATTCCGTTTCGGTACCCAACTACCGTAGCTGAAAGTTTTTTTTTCTACTTTTCAGAGAAGGAAATGTTTTCAGTGCAATAGAAAATCAACATTTCGGACTTAGCAATATCGGTGAACCTAATTGGGTTAACAAATAACTTCATAATGTATCTTACATTAATGAATTTAGGGTAAGATATAGTATGTGTGTGTATGTTTGTCACTCCTTCACGCCACAACTACTGAACCGATTTGGCTCGAATTTAGAATAGAGATAGATTAAACCCTGATTAACATAGGCTTTTTATCCCGAAAATATATATACGGTTCCAGTAAGATTTTTGAAAATCTGAAATTCACGTCATGTCATTTTCACCTTACAAATGTAGTGACCCGAAGTCATTAGTTTGCTGCTAGAAAATTATAACTATATGTACTTATTTTTATTAATAGGTGACCGTTATTTACCGAACGTTATTTTGCCATTTAGGAGTATGAAAAGTATCTCTAGACAAAAAAAATCATAAATAAAAATCGGTAGAGTCGTTTCGGAGGAATTTGGTTAAAAACAATTTGACTCTAAAATTTTATATATTAGACTGATGACTTCTTTCTCCTTTCATTTCTTTAGTTATAATTTCTATCGGTTATACTTATATTTTTTTTTGTAGTAATTATCTACGAATTCATGTGAAGTGATTGGAAACACTTAATGCAGTGTAATCCGACGCGTAACACGCAAACAAATAACGTTTTACTACGTTAAACAACTTTGTAGGTACAATAATTTTGGAGTATTAATTACCAAAGACTTGCTTTTGATAAAAATGTTAGATTAGATTCAATCAAACTTACCAGTCGTAACACGGATGTGTTTAACTATTTATATTTGAGAAAAAGTTTTTCATCATATGAATATATAATTATGACGTATTAGAAACTAGTAAACAATTATTTATAGCACACAGGTGGATCCCGGTTTTTAGCACAAAGGGAAATAGAAGCATGAAAATTGAATATTGTTCCCAAAGTCTTTTTATAGGATGCATTAGTCCTAACCTGGGCTCAGTTAAAAAATATATAAATTCTTCAAAATGCCTGTTAGCAGGATATCAGTTTTGCATCCATTCTACTTTGTAGTACGTAATTTCCGAAAAACAAAAAAAATATTGATTCTTAAAGCTAGTGAGATGATCGGTACGTAGGTATTATTATTTATTGCAAAGATATCGTGGTTATTCACTTTTATCGGTAAATAATTGCTTTTTGTAGATTTCATCAATAATGTTGCAAAGATATTTAAATCGCATTAAAATCGTGCATCAATGGAATTGTATGCAAATTGTATAAATCACTGTTGCGATACTTCGCACTCTACCCGCCCACGCGTTTTGTCTATTATGGTAATTTATGTTATTGTTATTGAGCCATATCATTGAATTATTGTTACAGTTATAATGAACTATCTATTTCTACCTACTCGTAGCTCTTACGTATGTTAGGCCCTTAGGGTATGGATACAGTGGTTCAACACAGATGCTCATGAGAAAAGTATTTTTAAAGTTCTTAGTTTTAAAGAAAATATTAGAACTTAGCTTATTCTTATTTAAAAGAAAATTACAAAGGAGGCAGTTAGAAGCTTTATTCACCACAGAGGTTTTGTCTCATAACTCCCTAACACAGAACACTGTATACTATTTCTGAATTAAAAAAAACCTTTATTTCGGAAGTTATTAAGTATATGCATATTATGTAACTGTCCAAGCCTGACGTATAGACAGATAACAGCAAATCCACCCAAGTTAACTCGGAGACCTGGTTTCTCACGGTTAGGGCATGCAGAACCGGTTCCGGTTCTCGATTTAAAATACCCGGTTCTGAACCGAGCTTTGAACCGGGTACCCGGTATTTTCCCGGTTCTTGGTAAAAAAGTTTTATTGAAAATGAAAAATGAAAATGAAACTGAAAAATCTTTATTTTCACATAGGCCCAATTAATAGGCTCTTATGAAAAGTCAAAACTCTACCGCCAGGTTCGGAAAGCAGGTTTGCACCGAGAAGAACTGGCAAGAAACTCGGCACTTGCTCTTTTAAAAAAAAAATGTCATTATATACAATTTCTTAAAAAATATCAATAATTATTACATAATTTTTAAGATATCTCGTGAAGAGATGGAAATATATCCCTATTATTCCAACAATTCTTGTCATTGAAAAATTACATATTATTTTATTTCAAAGCAATTATTTTTAAAACTTCTTACAAAAGGAGCTATTCCGATTTTAGTAAACATAAAATAGAAAATTCTTCTCAAAAAACCGACTTGAAATGCCACTACAAAGAGTTGACACACGATTCTATACTGTAGAACAGTATTATTTTCTGATAAATAAGTACATTAATAGTTGTTAACAAGGTATGCCATAAAACAATGAATGAAATAATTATACAACTAATCAGATAAACTAATAAATCAGAACAACGTGTATGTAGGTCGCTTTCAAGTTTCAACAATTAATTTTATTTATTTATGATTACAATGATGCCTACGTTAAGTGCCAATCAGTACACGAGTGTAATAAATATCTAAATTATTTATTGTGTACGAAGTAGCTATCATGTTAAAAGAACGCCATAGTCAGTATTCCCAAAGCGATTGTTGCCATTTCGATACACTAAATATGTTCTCGATCAAGATTTTTTTTTAAATAGTAACAAAAAGAAAACGTTTAATATTCATTATTCAGTTATTGTGATAGCATGTTTGTTTGTTTTTCTAGAGCTTTGCGTCTCATTTTTAGGGTTCCGTAGCCGAATGGCAAAAAACGGAACCCTTATAAATTCGTCATGTCTGTCTGTCCGTCTGTCCGTCTGTCCGTCTGTCCGTCTGTCCGTCCGTATGTCACAGCCACTTTTTTCCGAAACTATAAGAGCTATACTGTTGAAACTTGGTAAGTAGATGTATTCTGTGAACCGCATTAAGGTTTTCACACAAAATTTAAAAAAAAGTAATAAATTTTGGGGGTGCCCCATACTTAGAACTGAAACTCAAAAATTTTTTTTTCATCAAACCCATATGTGTGGGGTATCTATGGATAGGTCTTCAAAAATGATACTAAGGTTTCTAATATCATTTTTTTCTAAAATGAATAGCTTGCGCGAGAGACACTTCCAAAGTGGTAAAATGTGTGTCCCCCCCCCCCTGTAACTTCTAAAATAAGAGTATCATAAAACTAAAAAAAATATATGATGTACATTACTATGCAAACTTCCACCGAAAATTGGTTTGAACGTGATCTAATAAGTAGTTTTTTGATATTTACAATAAAACCTCTAAAAACAAAGTTAGTTTTGCGGTTCGATAAGAAAAGTGGTTTTTATGGTTTTATTCCTCCGGTTGTAGTACGGAACCCTCAGTGCGCGAGTCCGACTCGCACTTGTCAGGTTTTTTTTCAAATGATTTGACCGCGATTCGGTACGAGGGCAGCTTTTTTGGAGAAAAAGAATAATGGGTTTCCTACATGAAAAACTTTACACACGCTGAATAAATAAGGTAACATTTTTGTATGAAATAGTGGATACCGTAAATCTCACTTATTACTTCATTTTCATTCGCATATTTTTCATGATCAATTAGTGCACGACTACCTACTATTATATTATATTAGAACACGTAAGATAAAATATCTAAAAAGTTTTTAGCTGCGTGTACTAGTGTAGGTACGTGGCAGTGTTATTGGGTTCAAGCCAATTTAACATGGGCTTATTTATAGGGGGACCTAAGGGAAATAAACCGGCATTTCATCATCATCATCATCTCAGCCTGCGGACGTCCACTGTTGAACATAGGTCTTCCCAAGCGCGCGCCACCACACCCTGTCCTCCTGTCCTCAGCCTTCCTCATCCAGCCGCTTCCCGCCACCCGCTTTATATCGTCGGTCCAGCGGGCTGGAGGTCGCCCCACACTACGCTTACTCGTACGCGGTCTCCACTCATGGACTTTCCGGCTCCAACGGCCATCGACTCTACGACAAGCGTGACCTGCCCACTGCCATTTCACTTTGATTCTCCTGTGGATCTCCTCATTTCGGATCTCGGCATTTCATACTTTCAATGAATAAAAACTATATCATATATTCAGCGACTTTCATTTTTTGAGTTAGTAAAACGAATGGGTAAGTAAACAAAGCTCCAGGTTATCTCAGCGCTTATTTAACGTGACCCGACATTTTGAACAGGTATTTTCCACTATCACATTGACACCTCCTACAAAGCTAGACAAAACCACAACAATTTAATTAGAGCTACATAATATTAAATATTTGTTTCGGTTTAAATTACACGCTAGGTACATTTTGTGTTTCGTGATCAAAATATTATTTCCACATAGTATTTAATTAAAAACCTCCCTAGTGTAATCATAAAGGTCAACGTAGACTACCGCTTAAGTTACACTCTCGATCTGAGCTCTCGATATTGGATAATTTGTCAAGATAATCATAGTTCATGGTCAGGAAAAAAACGGGTTTTCAGTGGAAATACGTTGAAAAAGGACCCGCCCCCCTATTGTGTTACAAAAAAAGTATTCATTGTAATCAGCAGAAACTTTTTGTGATTGGCTGTACTGCGTACTGCGCGGGCTAAGATGTTCGCGTATAGATAATTTTCTCTACTTTTCTTTTCTCTTTCTAGATCGACAAATTTAGACAAATTTTACGTTTATATATGTACGTGGCCGTACTTCACCGTCTACATAATATCTGATTGACAATTTGATCACGTGACTTATAGATAGTGGACATCATATGGATAAAACAGCCAAATTACATGTAAAACAATTCAACATCATCACTTACCACCCCGGTCTGTGCTCACCTTTATGTCGTTTAAATAATTACACAGCGGCCTATATTTTGTTCTAGCTAGGGAATACAGTAATTATTACCAATTTTCGCGCCTGTAACACCTTATTATAATAATCAAATAATAATTAATTGCTATACAGCCTCTTTGTTTATTCGTTATTACGTTGAAAAACATTTTCGTTTTACGTCACCTTTAGTCACAAGGGATGAAAAGAGTGAAAAATTAAAATGCGTGACTTTCAATTTTTGTTGTTATGTCATGACTAATTTTTGTTAGTCAAATCTGATAAGGTAGAACCTCACAATCTAAAATGGCAAAGCACTCACTTATTTAGCACAGTATTTGCATAATTTGAATTAGGGTTGAATAGTTCGATTAACCTTTTCATTTGTTCGAGTCTTGAAGAGCACGTTAAGCCGTCGGTTCTGGAAATTATCACATTTTCATTATCGCCAACATGATAATACTTCTGACTTCCAGCAGAAATTTTCACTTTACCTCAACATTACCTCACAATGAAAAAAGAAAATTCCTGACTCAATTACTCACTGACTCATAAATGGTTATCAAGTAAGTCATACTCAGTACTCACCAGTCAGTCAGTCAGTTGTGCTTTTTGACCTAGCCCAAACCCTTGGTCATTTAAGACAGGGATAAGACGTATTGCAATAATTCGATGAGATCTAGGGGTGGGACGGGTGAAATACTCATAGAATAAAAATTCTTTAACACCGGTTTGGTTTCCACCAAAGTGGAGAGGAGAGGAGACAGTACAGCGCCAAGTTTTATCCAAATTTGCCTTCACCAGAGACTTATGTCCAATCTCGAATAGAGCAAATCTGGATAAGAAAGAAATCTCAATTCTATTTGGGAGCGATCGCTTTTTGTACAGCTTTCTCCTTCTCAAGTCCTTGGTTTGGCAATGACTTGGCGTTTTCCTCGTACCAACCACTTAATTGCTTTAATGCAGCCTTGACAAAAGTTAATGAAAGTGGGTCACCGCCTTTAATAAGTAGGTAAACAAACCGCGGAACAATTAGAGGTTACAGTTGAAATAACTGTTTCTGTAAATTAAGGGGTTTTGATAAATGCCTCTTAGAAGTTAGTATAACATTATGCGTAGTTGGTATTTTATTTTAATTTTAATTCTTAGTTGTTATGTTGATTCTAAGCTATATTTACTTATTTCACATTACACAATCCTCTCTCATTCTCTCCGTCTAGTCTGGCCAAGCCACCAATTTCATAGCAAAAGTAATAAATATAAGACAAAGGACATATTATTATCTATAAAAAATAATTATCTTTTTTTTAATATATACAATTCTCGTGCCAATTTTTGTAACCAAACTCCTCCTGAACGGCTGAACCGATAATTATGAAATTTGCTGTGTATGTTCGGTAGGTCTGAGAGTTGATCGTAAGCTATTTTTATATCCCTTATAGCAAAACTACGTTTGCCGGGTTAGCTATACTAGTGTTATTATCTTGCTGCAGACTCGGTCATAAATCATTCGAGTGTTTCGCTTTTGTTGTTCTTTGTTGAGTTGTGCATTACCTACCTACTGCAGAACAACAAAAGCGAAAAAAAAATCATCATGAAGCGATGACTTGACTCAGACGCACTAGCATAAACCCAATTAATGTTTTTACCGACCACCTCGGGTGCCATTAAAATATCAAATGGCATTTATAATTTATCCATTCACGAACGAACATTTTTTGTATTCTAGGATTGATTTTAAGGTATGATATAATTATATTGTCATTAACATTACGTCTACAAAGATCATTAATATATATATAGCTACTCGTGCTGATTCACTGACTGACTCATTGATCACCTCTCCTGAACAATTTTGTATGAAAAAATTTTTTTTTAAGAATGGTGTCGTATAAAAGAAAAAAATTCATTCGGAGGAAAAATACGGAGAGAGCTGATGATTGAGGATTTCGAAGACGGGTGAAGAGCACGGCTAGGGTATCGAAGATAGGTGGGGGGTGCTCGACCAAATGTCATTTGACACATCATCCAATTGGCAGTGAGCTGAAAAAAATTTCAAAATGGCGGATTCAAAATGGCCGCCATTCGAATTTCGTCGATATCTCGGAAAGTATAAAAGATGAAGGAACGGTTTCTTGACAAGAAGTGATCAAGGTCTGAAGGTCTACGCGATGGATAGAAAAAAAATCCAATATGGCGGATTTTTTTTTAACATAGAAAATGTATGGGGAATGTTGAAGAGACTATTGATAAGTTGTGAAACATGTAGTACTTTGATGCGGTTTTTTGGAGGAGTCTCAGAGAAAAATATGGAATGAGATGATGATTGAGGGTTTTGAAGACTGTCGAGGAGCACGGGCAAGGTATTATAGTTAGGTGGGGACTGCTCAAACAAAAAATACTCGGAACCTCATGCAATTGGCAGTGAGCTGAAAAAAAATCCAAAGTGGCGGATTAACGATGGCCGCCATACAAATTTCGTGTTGTTCTATCTCGGAAAGTATAAAAGATAAGAGAGTGGTGTCTTAGCAAGAGGTGATCAGGATCTCAAGGTTTACGGGATGAATGAATGAGAAGAGATGATGATCTAGGATCTGGATGATGATTGAGGAGCACGGTCGTGGTTTTAAAGATAGTTAAGGGCTGCTCGAACAAAAATACGCTGAACCTCATCCGATGAGGTTCAGCGGTATTTTTGTTGGAACAGCCCTTAACTATCTTTAAAACCATGACCGTGCTCCTAGGTAATTTTTTCAGCCCACTGCCAATCGGATTCCAATTGGCAATGGAGATGACGGCGATAGTTTTATGGGCGGGATGACTGCACGCGGGCCACATGTGGCCCGCGCACTCACGCGCCCTACTAGTTAATATATATATAGCTACTCGTGCTGATTCACTGATTGACTGACTGACTCATTGACCACCTCTCCTGAACAATTTTGTATGAAAAAAAAATTTTTTAATGCTCATTTCGTATATAAGGGAAAAATTCATTCGGAACAAAAATACGGAGAGAGCTGATGAGTGAGGATTTCGGAGACAGGTGAAGAGCACAACCAGGGTATCAAAGATAGGTGGAGGGTGCTCGACCAAATGTCATTCGAAACGTCATCCAATTGGCAGTGAGCTGAAAAAATTTTCAAAATGGCGGATTCAAAATGGCCGCCGTCCGAATTTTGTCGATATCTCGGAAAGTATAAAAGATGGAAGAACGGTTTCTTGACAAGAAGTGATCAGGACCCGAAGGTCTATTCGACGGATTAAAAAAAATTCAAAATGGCGGAATTTATTTTGCCATAGAAAATGTATGGGGAATTTTAAAGGGATTTTTTATAAGCGGGAAGACAGCACGCGGGCCACATGTGGCCCGCGCCCCCACGCACCCTACTAGTTACTATATATATAGCTGTTCGTGCTGATTGGCCACTGACTGATTGATCACCTCTCCTGAACAATTTTGTATGAACATTTTTTTTTTCAAGTACCATTTCGTATAGAAGGGAAAAAATCATTAAGAACAAAAATATGGAGAGAGCTGATGATTGAGGATTTGGAGACGGATGAAGAGCACAGCCCAGGGTATTGCAGGTAGGTGGGGGGTGCTCGACCAAATGTCATTCGTAACGTCATCCAATTGGCAGTGAGCTGCAAAAATTTTCAAAATGGCGGATTCAAAATGGCCGCCGTTCGAATTTCGTCGATATCTCGGAAAGTATAAAAGATGGAAGAACGGTTTCTTAGAAAGAAGTGATCAGGACCCGAAGGTCTACTGGATGGATAGGAAAAAAATTCAAAATGGCGGAATTTATTTTTTCATAGAAAATGTATGGCGAATATTGAAGAGACTAAAAGTTGGAAGGCAAATAGGGGGAAGACAGCCCGCGGGCCACATGTGGCCCGCGCCCCCACGCAAACTACTAGTTACTATATATATAGCTACTCGTGCTGATTGGCCACTGACTGACTGACTCATTGATCACCTCTCCTGAACAATTTTGTATGAAACATTTTTTTTTCAATAACTACTTCAAATAGAAGGGAAAAAATCATTAAGAACAAAAATATGGAGAGAGCTGATGAGTCAGGATTTAGAAGACAGGTGAAGAGCACAGCCAGGGTATCAAAGATAGTGCTCGACCAAATGTCATTTGAAATGTCATCCAATTGGCAGTGAGCTAGAAAAAATTTCAAAATGGCGGATTCAAAATGGCCGCCGTTCGAATTTTGTCGATATCTCGGAAAGTATAAAAGATGGAAGAACGGTTTCTTGGAAAGAAGTGATCAGGACCCGAAGGTCTATTGGATGGATAGGAAAAAAATTCAAAATGGCGGAATTTATTTTTTTCATAGAAAATGTATGGGGAATGTTGAAGGGACTAAAATTGTAAGGCAAATAGGGGGGAAGACAGCACGCGGGCCACATGTGGCCCGCGCCTCCACGCGCCCTACTAGTTAATATATATATAGCTACTCGTGCTGATTCACTGACTGACTCACTCATTGATCACCTCTCCTGAACAATTTTGTATGAAAAAAAATTTTTTCAAGGATGGCGTCGTATAAAAGAAAAAAATTCATTCGGAGGAAAAATATGGAGAGAGCTGATGAGTGAGGATTTCGGAGATGGGTGAAGAGCACAGCCAGGGTATCAAAGATAGGTGGGGGGTGCTCGACCAAATGTCATTCCGAACGTTATCCAATTGGCAGTGAGCTGAAAAAAATTTCAAAATGGCGGATTCAAAATGGCCGCCAAACGAATTTCGCCGTTATCTCGGAAAGTATAAAAGATGGAAGAACGGTTTCTCGACAAGAGTTGATCAGGATCCGAAGGTCTATACGATGGATAGAAAAAAAATTCAAAATGGCGGACTTTATTTTTTTTCATAGAAAAAGTATGACGAATGTTGAAGAGACTATTGAAAAGTTGTGAAACATGTAGTACTTTGATGCGGTTTTTTGGAGGACTCTCAGAGAAAAATATGGAATGAGATGATGATTGAGGGTTTTGAAGACTGTCGAGGAGCACGGGCAAGGTATTATAGTTAGGTGGGGACTGCTCAAACAAAAAATACTCGGAACCTCATGCAATTGTCAGTGAGCTGAAAAAACATCCAAAATGGCGGATTCAAGATGGCCGCCATACATTTTTCGTGTTGTTCTATCTCGGAAAGTATAAAAGATAAGAGAGTGGTTTCTTAGCAAGAGGTGATCAGGACCTCAAGGTTTACGGGATGAATGGAAAAAAATTCAAAGTGGCGGAATTGATTTTTCGATGGAAAATGTACATGCCACTAAGTAGGGAACTATGCAAGTCATTGACGCAGTTCTACGGAGAACCGCCAGAGAAAAATATGACAAAAGATGATAATCTAGGATTTGGATGATGATTGAGGAGCACGGTCGTGGTTTTAAAGATAGTTAAGGGCTGCTCGAACAAAAATACGCTGAACCTCATCCGATGAGGTTCAGCAGTATTTTTTGTTGGAACAGCCCTTAACTATCTTTAAAACCATGACCGTGATCCTAGGTAATTTTTTCAGCCCACTGCCAATCGGATTCCAATTGGCGATGGAGATGACGGCGATAGTTGTATGGGCGGGAAGACTGCACGCGGGCCACATGTGGCCCGCGCACCCACGCGCCCTACTAGTTATTATATAGGCAAACTAACTCTGAACATGCTTGTCTGATGCTTGATAGCCATTGGAGCTAAGACGACCCGCACACGTACTCTCTACGCACTCTAGTCCTGGTATACTACGCACAGATAAAGTAGAAAATCTAGGAGAAACTGGTAAATAAGTACTTACATATTAAAATATATCCTAAGCACCTTCTTTTTCAGGGTTCCATACCAAAATGGAACCCTTATGGTGAGACTTTCTCCGTCCATCTGTCACACTCGATTATTCCAGTAACTGTTAAAGCTATCGAGTGGAAATTTGGAATAGTTTTAGGAAATAGTGACCCAACGTCGTTGTAATCATAGAAATTTGAAAATCGTTTTTATTTCTATTGAAAAGGAGGGGAAAACGGGGCGTTGATTTTTAAAAATGAAATAACAATATTTAGTGAGGTATCATAAGAAAGGGCGTTACTTGTATATTCTTCAAGAGGTCTTTGAAGACCTCCCTGGCGCAGTGGCTGCGCGCCCGGGTTCGAGTGGGAGGTCGCGGGTTCGATTCCCGCCATGGGCCACTTTGGAATTTTATAATTTCTAAATTGGCTTAGGTCTGGTCTGGTGGGAGGCTTTGGCTGTGGCTAGTTACCACCCCACCAGCAAAGACGCGCCGCCAAGCGATTTAGCGTTTCGGTGCGATGCTTGTAGAAATCGTTGGGGTAAATTTACTTACCCTTCCAAGTTAGCACGATAACATCTTGGGCTGCATCATCACTTACCATCAGGTGAGATCGCAGTCAAGTACTAACTTGTATACTAGAGTAAAAAAATAATATTCTGAAATAGATTCTTATTTTTTCTTAAAAGTCGGAAAGAAATAGTTTGATAAATTAGGCGCCTATAGTGGTGAATTTTTGATAATAATTTGCTTCCAGAAAAACCTTCATTCATAAGTAATGGAGAGTTTAAGTAGTTTTTCCATCGACCGCTTTGTTTGAACGAACGGGCCTTGAAAGGTACCAAATGAGGATATTTTCTTGAGTAAAGTAAAAGTAAACATACCTACCTGCCTACTACTTACATTTTATTCTGCGAATACCTTTGAAATCCTGCATGCAGTAGGATTATGCGTTTTTTTCTAGGTCATCTATAACTATAAAAGGCTTTGTCCTAAGTGACTGACTGACAGACAAGCTACAGCCCAAACGGCTGAACGTAAAAACTTGAAATTTTCCGGGAAGATTCTTTATGAACCCAAACCGCTCGCTAAGAAAGGGTTTTTTGAAATTCTACCCCTAAGGGGGTTAAATAAGGGATTTAGGTTTGTATGAAAGTCCCTCATTTTTCAAGTTAGATTCATGAAAATTGGTACATAGACTTTCGAATAAAAATAAGAGAATGGGTGTCCGAGGGATTTGGGAAATTTCACCCCTAACTCTCTAAAAAGGGGGTTGAAACTAGAAAACGCTTGGTCCCGGCTGGCTGGCTTTTGGACAAGCTACTGCCCAAACGGCTGAACGTAGAAACATGAAATTTTCAGGGAGTATTCTTTTAACACCCTAGATGTGTACTAAGAAAGGAATTTTTGAAATTCTACCGCTAAAGGTGTTAAATAAGGAATTTTATTTTACATATATGGAAATCCGTCAATTTTCAAGTTGTGTTCATTAAAATCGGGAGGTAGGCTTTTGGATAAAAATAACAAAGTTCCTCGATTTTTTAATTCCACCCCTACTTATGAGACTACCTCCTAGGGGGATGAAACGGGGGTCCAAAGATATTACGAAGAAATGCTCCTTCACGCCGCAGTTACTGATCGGAATTGGCTGAAACTTGAAAAAGAGTTAAATCATATTCTGGATTAATAAATAGGCTAATTTTTATCCCACAAAAATCTATGGTTCCCGCAAAATTTGTAAAAAATAGAAATACGCGCGAGGGAAATGCTCCTTCACGTCGCAATTTCTGAATCGATTTGTCTAAAATTTAGAATAGAGGTAGATTATGTCCCGGTTTAATACATAGGCTAATTTTTATCCCGAAAAAATCAATGGTTTCTGCGGGATGTGTGAAAAACCAAAATTCCTGCGAAAGAAAAACTTCTTTACGCCGCAACTACTGAAACGATCAGGATGAAATTTGGATTAGAGGCAGATTAGATAATGATCTAGCACTTAGGTTACTTTTTATCCCGGAAAATTACATGGTTTTTGCGGGATATTTGAAAAGTCGAATTCCACGCCGGAGTAAAATCGTTTTCACGGCAATCACTGAACCGACTTGACTGAAATTTGGAATAGAGGTAGATTATATCCCGGTTTAATACATAAGCTAGTTTTATTCTGAAAAAATCCATGGTTTCCGCGGTATATGTGAAAAACCAAAATTCACGCGGGAGAAAAACCCTTTTACGCCGTAACTACTGAAACGATTTGACAAAATTTTGGATGAGAGGTAAATTATGTAATGATTAAGAACTAAGGTTACTTTTCATCCCAGAAAAATTCATAGTTTTACGGGATTTCCGAAAAATCGATTTCCACTCAGGAGAAAAATCTTTTATGCTGCGATTACTGAACCGACTTGGCTGAAATTTCGAAAGGAGATAGACTACATCGTGTATTAGTACATAGGCTACTTTTTATCCCGGAAATATCCACGGATTCCGAGAAATATGTGAAAAACCGTAATTTTTGCGGTAGAAATACCTTTATGCTGAAACTACACAAATGATTTAGTTAAAATTTGGAGTTAAGATAAACGATATCCTGGATTATCATACAGCTTATATTTTTTCTGGAAATTCCGTGTTTACCGCAAAATTTATGTAAAAACGAAGTTCACGCGAGGGATACCGTCAGCTACTTTCTTGAAAGTAGGTAGTTATAAAGGTTAAGTTTGATAAAGAAATTCAGGTTTTTGAAAAATCTGAATCTCTGGGTTTGTGAAAAATCGAAATTAACGCGGGCAAAGCCGCACGCAAAAGCTAGTTTATAATAATCGTTGTCTATTGGTCATCCTTATAACCGTTGTCTATTGGTCATTATCATTATCATGCGTTAATATGTATTAGCAAGTCCATAGTTGAACTACGATTTTTTGTTTTATAAACAACCAACTGCACTGCACTTACTTATTTGACTGCGATCTCATCTGATAGTAAGTGACGATGCAGCCAAAGATGTTATCGTACTAACTTGGAAGAAGTTAGTACCCACCTAATCCCTGACGTTTTCTATACAACATTGCGCTTGACGGCTTGAGCGCTGAGTCGCTTAAAGGTAGGTACGTCTTTGAGGGTGGTAACTAAACGCGGCCGAAGCCTCTCACTAGACCAAGGGGCTGATTCTCTAACATTCCACTCGTAGTAATCACTCCAATAATTAGAAATTATAAAATTCTAAAGCAGCCGATACCAAGAATCAAACCCGCAACCTCCCACTTTCCTAGCGCGCGCTGACCGGACCAGCAGCGCGGTTAGGTCGTTTATTAGATTTCCGTACCCAAATAGTAAAAAACTGGACCCTATTACTGAGACTTCGCCGTCTGTCTGTCACCAGGCTATATCTCTTGAACCGTGATAGTTATTATTTACGTTACACACGTTTCCGTTGCCTCTATAACAACAATATAATAAAAATTATACAATGAAGATTTAAAGGAGCTCCCAATTACAACAGACGTAATTTTTTCGTAGTTATACTATGTATACCTAAGTGATTTATTGTAAGAAGTTTTTTATATTTATTTATTCTGGCACCACCTATACCTCGTATGACGTATCCACTGTAAAATATTCCTTCATTGGTTGCCTGGAAGAAATCGCTATGTAACGATAAGGCCGCTAAGTTGTACTCCTAAGTTTATGTTTTATTCTGTGGTGTGCAATAAAGTGTTTATCTATCTATCTAATTTTTTGCTCGTTTTTGGTCGATGATCTAGAACACCCAATATTACACTAGGTACTCATATAGTAGTAGTAGGGTATAATTGACCCTTGTGGCTTCTGCATTATAATCTCCCTACGTACTAAAGATAATGTACGACTCTGAATTCGACTCGCTCTTCGCTGATTATTTACTATAGTCTGTTTATAATTGCTCTGTCCAGTGAATAATTCCTAATATTCCATACCAAGACTGCCACGTTCTAAACTAAAACTGCCTCCAACTGAAAGGCTTTATCTAAAGTTAGCTTTGAGATAGCGGTATATCACAGCCGCGTGAGTGTCGAGGCGCAGTCACCACTCAGCCGGTCGTTTAACTCTGCTACAGGCTATTTATTTACGACTCATTTTCCGTGAAACGTGGACAAAAAACTGCCACAGACGCTCACAATCTAGGTATACGTGCTAAACGTTCGAATTGACGTTATGACCCCGATAGGAATCTCAAGATGAGTTTATTGTCTATCTGAACAGTTTTGCAAACCTTTATACAAGAAAAAATTAGTATACAGTCTGTCTCTGTCTGTCTAAATTTTCAAAATTCTGAATGTCTCAAAATTCCCGCTACTACGCAAAATGTGGCGGAAACTGTCCCTGTGGAAACACTCGTGCGAATTTATAGTAAAAATAGTGACCTGTAGCGTGGACTGTGGTAGGTTACCTACTGTAAACGTAAACTGTCGACATTTCATGCCAGGTCATGTTTATAATATGTCTATACGTTATGATTAATGATTAATTCCTCGATTAATTCAAGTCGATATTATTAATCACTTAAGAAACGGCGCCTGACAGCTTATCTATTAATGAATACCATTGTACAATGTACATTATGTTAACTGCCTCGTTGGTCTAGTGGAACGCATGTTTGATTGTGGATCACGGGTCCTGGGTTCAATCTCCAGTGGACTGATTCTGTTTCAATAATTAGCAACTCGCACTGGGCTTACCTATTAATTAAGAAAACGTAGGTAAGAATCCTATTTTTGCACAAGTCATCAACCTAGGTTGGTATGGTTTTATCGTTGTTATATTTAGTATAAGTAATTTATTGTAAGTATTAAGTATTATATTTATTTATTCTGGCACCACCTACCTCGTATCCAATGTAAAATATTCCTTCATGCCATTGGTTGCCTGGAAGGAATCGCTATGTAGCGATAAGGCCGCCAAGTTGTACTCCTAAGTTTGTGTTTTCATTATTTCTTCTTTTTGTTATATATTTTTATTTGTGGTGTGCAATAAAGTGTTTATCTATCTATCTATGGTATGATGCCAACATGCTAGTTGCTAATTTGTGCAAAAAGAATACAAAGAAAATAAGATTTTTGCTTCCATTTTTTTAGTTAATAACACAGTACGAATTCCTCACTAACGCCACAGAATCAGCCCGCAGGTCGTTTCAATCTACATTAAATGTTAAAATTCATGGTCTTCCTTTGACTTCCGATGACATGTTATTCAGCAAAAATTAATCTTTATGGTGATTTTCGATTGGTATGATAAAACTACAAGTATTTTTTTTCGTTAAACCAGGCATACCTACATTTGAAAATCTTATATGAATGCAGTTTAAATTATTTGTAAATTGAAATGAAGTCGTCTTTCAGTAAAATGCTCTATACGTATCTACAGTATTTAAGGTATGTGGCATTGCTGCAGGATGCCCTGTATAGCATTATAAAAAGGGCGTATGTTTCATTCGATTCGTATGGAGTTTGACAGAGTGGGGCGCGTCATGTGTGTGGATTGAAATATTTATACGAGTCTACGATGCGATTTCAATTATGTGATTACATACTGTATTGTATTGCAAACTTTATATTTACCTTTAAATATGAAATTAGGATGGAGATCTGCCGCCAAGAGCCGCTTAACCTTATTGACAATGAGCAGTTTCTCAATCTTTTATTACGTAGGAAGTATTTAGGCCTAAGTACGCGCAGATAAATAAATGATGGTTCCTTAATCCGACTTAATGATATTTATTTGCTAACGCGTGTGTTGACTGTTGCGAAACGCTGAAATAACTTAAGCTGATTACGCAGTGAATCATATTAGAAGCTATGGTACCTACCTAGCTACTGTGCATGTTAGGTCACATACATATTTACACGAAAAGTATAACTATCGAAATACTAAATATTATAAATAATAATTAATACTACCTAAATACTAAATATTATAATGTAAGTAATATTTAGTTCTTGTTAGCGCAATATTTAGTTCTTGTTATTTTTTTTTTATCGTTTTTGATTGTTCCCACATCCAGAGCATCTGGAAGAGATCCTCATTTGTAGCGATAAGATGTCCTTGCGCATGTCCTCTCTATGGGGGGCTCCGCCAAGCAACCTCCACGAGTGCCCGAGTGCTACGGTGCCCCTCTGTAGCGCACGGGCCGGTGCTACCTGGTAACGTCGGTTGATAACCGACGGCGAATAGCTTGGCCCGGCGGATAGGTGACGTTTCATCGCGTGTCCCTCTGAGTCCCAGCAGAGGGCACAGTATCGAAACGTCTACACCAACCCCGGAGGAGGAAGAAAACCTCATTAAAAAATTACAGACAGGGGCGGAAACGCCCACAAGTCCCTTCGGGGCACTACGAGGAAGACAACCTCGTAAAAAAATCACCGAAGTGGGCGGGAACGCTCGTCGAGAGGGATATTTACGGCGGCACATCCCTCTCGCAGAAGACGCGCCAGTTGCTGGGGTGCGAACACCTTCCTTCGGCGACCGGTGCCGGTCTGCGGGTGACGTACGTAAGGGGTTCTGGCGTCCGTCACCCGAATTCCACCGACAGGCCGAGGTGGTGGCGCGACCTGTTCGGGACGCGCCTCCCAGGAGGGTCGGCAGCGGCCAGGCTGCCGACAGCAGCGGCGGGACCTGCCGCTTCGGTGGCGGGTCGAGGCCTGGCGGGAGCGCGGTGAATACGCAAGTGAATCCCATACTCCCGCCAACTAGGTCCGTCGTGGCAAAGCACAGGTTTTAGTGGGTGCAAGCCCCACATAACCCCTCCGTGTCCCCTGACGGAGGGGTATGCGTCAGGCATTTCCTGTGGGTAAAAAAAAAATGTCCTCTCTATGTTTGTGTCTTTATGTATCTTTATATATGTATAGAATAAATAAATAAATACATAAATGTGAAAGTCGCTATTAAAATCGGGATTATTTTACGTGATGACGTCAGAAAACATTGCCTCACAGCCGAACGCTAAGGCCGATCGTGCCTCTCTATCGCTTGGTCACGCTCTCGCTTGCACACTCGACTGAAGCGGAAGGTGACAATTAGTCATACGAGTACTTTTTCGTGCTCACGCAAAATTATTGGTCTGAGCGCAAAATGATATCACAATTGACTATGTTTCATGCCAGCCGTGATTGGCCGATTAACGCAGTCTTCAGATTCGTGGATCTACCTTTGAACCGGACCACAGTAAAATAAACCCCAAATTAGAGTTTAAATGGGGTCATATTTGAGTGGGAGACAGCTCCACGATTGCGATTGATATAGATAATGTATTTGAACGTACCGTTTTCCGCCCGGAAAAACGTTCGACTTTCATCGATTTCGCGTCCAAAAATAGACTGGAATTATTGACAGCCCGACTTTCTAAATATCAATTTGAATTTACCGCTACGCTTTTAAATATCTGTGTTCTTTGTCCGATGATTTTAGGCACCATTAACGCTTCAATAACACACTGAACCGCTAAGTCGGATTAAAACGTCAAAGCCAGTCGCTGTCAATCTGACTGTGTGACGTGCTTATCAATTCAGTAATGCCCTGTTATGCCAAATGATTGCTAAAGCTCTCGTCATAGAGATAGGAGTCAGACAGGTAGTGAATTGGCATCCTGAATACCGGCGATCGGCTTTATATCATTTTGTGATAAATTGTTACCGCCTAACAAATAAACGAGGAATAGCGGTGAAATAGTTGTACTGCGTTTGGTCCTTCTATGTCATCAGTAATTTTACTCGTACATACAAAGGGAAAACTGAAAAGACATGTGGGAAAATAGTTCCCACATTCCTTTTTATATCTCCGATGCAATTTGATCTTTTCATTTGTTAAGTTTCTCTCGATGATTTCAATACGTGACCCCAATGTCGGCGAAGAGTTTGAGAGGCAAAACTCTAATGAGGCCCTTGATTTCAAGTTTGCATAATTGAGCAAGCCGTCAACTATTATGACAACTGCACCTACTGAAGTATTTATAAGAGCGTGCGATGTACCTACCGGCCTGTTAAATAAATAAGAAAATTAGAAATTTCTAACCGTCTCATACTGGTAATCAAAGCTGAGACTTCCCACTTAGTTCACACTGGTGCTTCACAAACCATTAACTGCAGGGGGTCTAACAACACTGAGTTTACTAGCTAAGAGACATAAAATCAAAGGAAAGAAGGTCTAGTAGTACCTACAGGAGCATTAATAATTGTTAAAGCATTGATAGCCGTCTGCCTCTCATCAGAGGACCGTTGATTTGAATCCTGGACATTAATTATCTCTGACTTTTTTGAGTTTAGTGCGTTTTAGGCACCGATAAGAAACCTGAGAATATGGGCATCCGAACGATTTAGGTAAATATTTTTCGTACAAATAAACAGTAGCGCTATCTGTCAAAATTCTATAGGTGGCTGCTCACGAACTACATCGTGGCGTTAGGTACTGCTGATGACAAAACAAACATTTTTGACACCGCTAAACTGGCGTAATTCTTTCGAACTATTCTCCCTGTCCTGGGTATATGTTTATTGTTTTAGTAAAATAATATGACTTCCTTAGTGGTGACGGAAAGCATCGTGAAAGAACTCGCATGGCTGAGAGTAAACGATAATGTTACTTAATCTTAAATACTTAATCTTTAATAATCTTTATTCATCAAACAGATAGTAGGTTTACAAACAGTAGATTTAAACCCTGCCTCCTGTGGTAGTAACAACTGTGTGTGTGTGTGTGTGTGTGTGTGTGTGTGTGTGTGTGTGTGTGTGTGTGTGTGTGTGTGTGTGTGTGTGTGTGTGTGTGTGTGTGTGTGTGTGTGTGTGTGTGTGTGCGTGTGCGTGTGCGTGAGTGTCTAGGTATATGTATGAGTGTGTGTGTCTAAATGTCTCAGAATTTCTCCTCAAAAAATTTTTCTGTACATTCATAATCGCAGTTTTTAAGCCAATTTTTAATGTAAGTATGCGATGACCGCCAACCCGCACTTGATCAGTGTGGTGGATTATGGCCAAACCTCTCTCTCATTTTGAGAGGAGATCTATGCAGCATAGGGATAGAATAATCGAGTGTCAACAACGGACGGACGGAGAAAGTTTCACCATTTTTTTACTATTTCGGTATAGAACCCTAAACGTAGGAGTTGAGATGATAAAATCTTAAGATTCTTGTAAATTATAGGATGTTATAATACGATTCCAATGTTTCCTCTCCCTTTTAACAACCCCTAATATTTATGACCAAACTTTGTAATTTACGACTTCAACTAAATTAATTAAACAATGCTCGTGGTCCGAAATAATGGGGGAGTTTAATTTACTGTATTACATTGAAATGATTATAACAAAATCCAATGCAACATAAATTACAAAGCACTGTTATATACGATTGACATGAAACCACTGCAGAGTCGACGCGAGTTTGGAAATTTGCCATATTAGGTCTAGGTACTTATACTATAAAACTTTACATTTATGTTTAATTTAATGTGTTTAGTGTTAAATTTTGTTTGTTGTATATTATTATGTATAGCCTTGATTTGCTTTGTTATAAATATATTATATAACAGCACTATAACTGATAAATAATAAGACTGGTAGGTAGTAATATAACCAACAAACGAGCATTATCTATAGTAAAGCGATTTCAAAACAACAATAAAATTATCTAAGACAGTATTAAATGAAATGCTCTGGGTGTACGCACAATCAATTTGCCATCTAATATTATTTTTTCTCCTTAGGCTCCCTTATTCCGACAATAAAGTCAAGCAACCAAGTCTTGGGCTCGGTTGCTTGACATGACTTTAGCCGAAACGTTCTAGTTAAATATGGTGGCCTGATTATGTTTTTCGAAATAAGGGTTAGACCACCATATTTAACTAAGTATAACGTTTCGGTTAAAGTCAAGTCAAGCAACTGGGCCTTAGACGTTCATTCTAAACAGAGTGGTCACGGTTACAATCATCACGATATTAAATGATCTGTACAAACGATGAAAATACTTATCTTGTAAATTTTTAGTTCCTTGTAAAACAGCTATCCCATCTAAAAAAGGTACATATTTCACTAACGTAGAAGTCCTTAAGAATGTTACAAGTAAGTGTTAGAACAATAAGTTTCAAGTTAGACACTACAGCCACATACAAGTTCGTTTCCGACTCAGTCAATACAGTTACGGAGTGCAAACAATTTAACAACGCCACGCTAGCTTAGGACAGAAAACCTATTGGGATTAGAACCTTATTGACTTACAAGGTGGTTCGCAAGCCGTCACGTATGCCAGCGGAACTTAGAGGAAAGATTGAGTTATACAATTTATGTAAGTTGTAACTTATCGAAGGGAGGATTTAACATAAACACGCCTATATAATAGTTGTCCTTTCAGCATCAATAGCTGTATCGATTGCAATTAGTATTTCTCATATTTTAGCCCGAAAACAACAACACAAAACAATGATGAGCGTAGAATAGGTAGATAATAGTGGTAATTATGTTTGATTGGATGGATTCGGGTCTATTGTTAGTATTTTTTCGGCAGTAATTAACACTTTTTTAGTACAAACTACTCGGAGTATTAAAATCAGTAGATTTAATTGCCCATTTTTAAATTTCGTGTTTTTACTAATCCCGTGAAAACTATGGATTTTATACTAAACGGCATGCATCTCCTCTTAGTATTTGGTCGTAGCCCAAGACGTTGGCTAGGTATGTGCACCTATAGTGAATCCCGTACTCCCGCCAACAGGTCCGTCGTGGGAACAAAGTTTTTAGTGGGACCAAGGGGTATGTGTTAGGGCAATGGGCTATCAACATCACTGTCGCGTTTGCCGGTGTTGGAAGCAATAGGGAAATTTCCCTCCAGGCAGATGGCATGCCTGGGGATCGCTTGTGATCCGAGCGTGTGACGTCAGAACTTCTATTTATAGAACGCCCGTCGAAAGCTCTGTCAGCATGTGCTACTGCGCTAGTTACGCCATCAATCGTCAGCTATCGAAGACCGCTGCACACCACACAATCTAACACGGTCCATATGCTCAAATACGTAAAATATCTGACAAACAATTTAATCCCAAGCGGACAAGTCAAGCTTTTAGTACGGTCTGCAGAAGTATGCATTGCGCGTGCTTCACACTGTATTCGTAAGTCACGCACAATGATTTGTTGGTCATAAACACGCCTCCCCAGCTTCCTCGGTCCAACGCTGCAGGTCGGGTGTTGGAGCGTCCGTGCCACTGACATTTTATGCTCATTCCACGAATCACTTTATACGGTAAAGAAATCCTGAATGTCGCCGCATTATATTATTATACAAAACACACAATCGATCGCACAAAATCGCTATTGTGATTTACTGTCGAACATAAAATAATATTCATGAGATAGGAGTAAGGTAAGTGCAAGTTTAGGGGTGTTCGCCACAGACTTTTTATGGTTTTGACAAACTCCCTGGCGCAGTGGTGGCGCGCTTGGATTCGAGTGGGAGGTCGCGGGCTCGATTCCCGCCACGGGCCACTTTGGAAATTTATAATTTCTAAATTGGCTCAGGTCTGGTCTGGTTACCACCCTACCAGCAAAGACGCACCGCCAAGCGATTTAGCGTTCCGGTGCGAGGCTTGTAGAAACTGTTGGGGTAAATTTAGTTACTGTTGACGATTGTCGACAGCGAAAATGACTATGTCATTATAATATTAGTTAGTTTAACAATTGTTTGACTCTGATTTAATGTAACGTTGATTATATACAATTTTACCTATGTTAGGAAAAATAAATTTTACAATTAAATTTTATTTATCGTCTACAACCTGCGTGCTCCTTGCACTTCCTCTCTGTGGCGGCCATCTAAAATCCGCCACAGTTACCCTTCCAAGTTAGTACGATAACATCTTAGGCTGCATCATCACTTACCATCTGGTGAGATCGCAGTCAAGTACTAACTTGTATAGAGTAAAAAAAAAGTTCTTAGGTGATCGCATGCCATCAGATGCCTGAATCACATAAATATTTCGATTCGATGGATGGGATGAAATGGAACGAAATTCAAAAAAATGTATGAGAATGAACGTCGTCTGCGGGGCAGTCACCGGATATATGTCATACTCATATTTTTTTTGAATTTTGTTTCATTCTATTCCAATAACGATATTTTCCAACCATCAAATCGAAATATGGCTACGGCAATGCTGCAGTGACCAAAGAATTTCTGATGACAGCCCTTTTAAGGTTTCCGTACCCAAAGGGTAAAAACGGGACATTTTCTGAGTTTTATCATTCTCTTATTTTAGAAGTTGCAGGGGGACACACATTTTACCTCTTTGGACGTGTCTCTTGCGCAAACTATTTATTCACTTTAGAACAAAATGATATAAAAAACCTCAATATCATATTTGAAGACCTATCCATAGGGTGTCCCCATCCGTAAGAGTTGATAAAAAAAATTGAGTTTCAGTTCTAAGTATGGGGAATCCCCAAAATTTATTGGTTGTTTTCTATTTTCGTGTGAAAAACTTAATGCGGTTCACAGAATACATCTACTTACCAAGTTTAAACAGTATACTCGTAGTTCTTATAGTTTAGGATAAAAGTGGCTGTGACATACGGAAGGACTAACAGACAGACGTGACGAATGAATCAGGGTTCCGTTTTTTGCCATTTGGCTACGGAATCCTTAAAAGGAGACAGGACCTAGAATTAACCATTTACCAGTCATTTACGGAGAGCTAGACACAGTTTTAGGGGAAAACAAATTTAGGGTGAACAACTTCAACAGCGGGCGAGGTCGCTAATCTAATAAACGCGACACTTTGTTCTGGCACCGCAGTTCAGTTAGTTAATAGGATTTCGCTTTCACGGTAACTAAGTACGCTTGAATTCTGCAAAATATTTAAAAAATAAACACGCTTTGATTATTTTTCTCTTGCATCCTCGACGTGTCGGATGATAGCTAAAAACCAATGTTTTTGACGTAAGCTTCAAACGGCCGACAGGTCCGCTTCGCTTTTGTAATTTTTAAGGTTTCGTACGCAAAGGGTAAAAGCCTATTACTAAGACTTCGTCCGTTCCTCTGTCTGTTACCAGGCTGTATCTCTTGAACCGTGATCTTGAACTTGAAATTTTCACAGATTATGTATTTCTGTTGCTGCCACAGAATACAAAATATAAAGTCATTCCTTGCTCTGTGGTTGCTGCTATAACTACAAATACTAAAAAAATAATAAAAAAGAAATATTTAAGGGGGGGGCTCATACCTACAAAAAACGTAATTTTTACTCGTTTTTTAATTAGATGAGCAGAGTGAGAGGTCTTTTGGTTGGAATTATAGAAGTAGAGCTAAAAAAACACACACACAAAGTTAAAGAAAATATTATAAATTTTGGAACTCTCGATTAACCGACTACTCTACTCGGTCAGTGAGAAATCTGAAATAATAAAGGTAATGAAAAACTATAAAATGGAAGTTATTACTCGTACTTTACATACATGAATTCTACTTACAGCAGACAAATAAGACCAAAATTATAAGTTCAAGTCACGTAACAAATACCTTTAGAAATTAAGGACCCCGATAATTCATTTAAGTAGGCACGAACCCAAATATTCAATTGAAGTTCAAACCGTAGAGGCAGGTAATTCAATTACTACTGATATACAGAGCTATAGGTCTTAGACTATTAGTGTGAGCTCCAGAACGGATTAATTAATTCCATTAAATTCATGGAATGCTCAGTAGTTATCGACTGAAGGTGTTTCCATCTATTGATCCACTTCGATTTTGATTATAATATTATGTATAGGGAACAAGAGTGCTGAAATGTGTAAATAATACACACAAAACAATTCTACCCTTACTTTTGTCTTTCAATGGATATGTCTTCTTTTGTCTGACTTTCTGATTCTATTTCTACAAACTGGTAGAAATAGAATTTGGCTACGCCTGAAAACTATTCACGCAGGTTGCGGCTACCACAAGCGCAACGAAAATTAATTCTGAAAGTCACACGAACCACGAACAACCTATGCAAAATGTTAAAGGTGTCCTAATTCTAAGCACATTGTTTCGAAATTCAGAGCTTAAAAGCACGGAAATAGATTTGCGTGCTTCTAAAGCAGTAGTTGCTTTCGGTATAGGTAGTTCAATCCACGAAGATGCGCCCCACTACTTCACTCCTTACAAATAGCTTGAAACACATAAGAAATTGTGAAGTACTAGGTCGCGTCATCGTGGATTGAACTAACCTATCTATAGGTTGAATGGACGGTATACATATACACCATGATTTGCAGGTAGAGACTTTGCTCCCAGTTCATTTACTAAAGCTACTATGCAGTCAATACCACTAGACATAATTATGCTTCTAATAACAACCTAATAACACAAGTTTCCTGTTTCCCGAATCTAACGAGGACACTCGAGAAGTTAAATGAAATATTATTATTTATTTGTACAGAGCTCGCTAAAGGCGGTCGTGTCAAGGCTGTCGGCTAACATCGCGGCAATATTATTATAATGACATATTGCTTCTCAAGGTTCACTTCTTGCGGCTTCATTTTCGATAATATTGGATTTACTACGGCTGCGAAGTGTGGTCCATTATTACATGGAGCTCCGATTTCAATCCCCTGTATAGTTTCGGGAACTTATTTCGTACCTTTTCCGTACTGTGCCCCTAGTATCTATAAGTTTGTACCTACAGGCTACTGCATTGATTCAGAGTCTTGAAAATCTGAATCAATGCAGTAGCTAGGGTTACCATTATTATAAATGCCATTGATTTCATTCTTAAACATTCATCATCATCATGCGTCATAGGTATCTTTTTTGTTTCAAATTCTTTTCGAATCTATTACTAACTACGACCATTATCTTCAGCCTATTACAGTCGACAGTTGGGCTAAGGCTTCTACACACATCTGATTAGCGTTCCTTTCTTCCATAGCCACTTACTTTCCGATGTCGTACCGTCATCTTGCAGGATCAGCCGATACTTCTTTGTGTAGGCTATAGTTACCATATCGGTAATGCCCTGCTCTCCTTATGACCTTTACTTGTCCAGTTCCACTACTGTTCTTGTAATATCAGTCCTGATCGTCCATGTTAGTAGGGTCATTGCAGACCCTATCTAGTAGACACATGCATTGCGCTTTCCATTGCACGCTGTACAACCTGAAACTGAATCGCAACTTTATTATTGAGGGTCCTTAAGTCCCTGGGAAGAATACATTGCTCGACACTCTCTGCATTATCTTGACGGTTAACGTCGGTTTATTACAGTAAAAAGAAACTCGAAATTCAATGGATCCCACGGTCTCAAAGTATAGTTAATGATTGCCTGCTAGGAAATATAGAACACATATAAGTTGTAGTTAAAGAAAAGAAGGAAAAATATAAATAAAAAAATAATAAAATAAAAGTTTATTTGACAAATTTCTTAAATCTAATCACAGGATCAATTATTTTATATTATTTATGAATAATAGGATTAGATTACAATATAAACATTCAATATTATGCTTAGGTGCAGGAACAGGATACAAAATCACAATTTGAATAAATCATAATATTGGCACGTTAATGGCTGCTATAGTGTGAACTGTGTTGCAGCCATTTACGCCCGCCTCCGAGATACAAGTTATAAATGTATGCACAATAAAGAACAATTATTGAAAATAACTATTTAAACTATGTGAATAACATAAGATAAAAATAAAATCATCAATTTTATTAATCTAAAAAATTAAACTTACAAAATTAAACTAATGAGTCTATATTAATTTACTGTACCAATTTATTTTTTCTTAAACAAAATTTTGTGTATGTGTGTGTACGTGTGTGAGTGTGTGAATATGGAGAAGACGGGGAAATAATGCATTTTCCGACTATTTTATTTTATCCCTATTTTCTCAGATCAGGGCGCGTAAGAACCCTCGTAAACTTAGTTTTAAGTCGTTAAATAGTTATCAATATTTGATAGAAATATTAAGTATTTCATGACTATTCATAAGTGCTTGTAAAATGAGCTATAATGACATAAATCATTTGAATTTGGTATAAAACTCATAAGTAGGGTGCATTAAAACTGTTTCGTGGCAAGACTTTTGCTTGTTCCTTTAGCACGCTTTTTTAGAAGATAAAGAAGAAAAGACATCTTATACAAAAAGCTATTTTTACCCACGACGGAACGGAGTACGGGTATATGAGTTTAGGGTGAGAGACCGTTTGTACATTACTCTATTAAAAATATTTTATGTTTGTTTGTATGTTAAATTGTTCACAAAAACCAATAATGCAAAAATATTTTTGTTTGTTTGTTTGTTTGTTTGTTTGTTTGTGCACATCAATGTTCCCATTTATTTCAAAAACGGCTTGACCGATTTAGATGCGGTTTTCTGTAAAATATTTGGTGTTCAGCGGCAATGCTTCTTAGACAGTTGTTACGAACATCGATCACCAGGGGGCGCCATAAAATACATTTATATTGCAAACGAATGTTCCCATTTATTTCAAAAACGGCTTGACCGATTTAGATGCAGTTTTCTGTATAATGTTTGGTATTCATTGGCGATGGTTCTTAGATAGTTGTTACGAACATCGATCACCAGGGGGCGCCATAAAAAACATTTACAATGCAAACGAATGTTCTCAATTATTACAAAAACTACTGAACCGATTTGGATACAGTTTTGTATAAAATATTAGTGAGTCATTGGCAATGGTTCGTAGATAATTGTTCTTGTGATTGAACAGCAGGGGGCGCCACAATAAACGTCTCTTTATGACTTGGAAGGGATGATGCCTTCAAACGCTGCTAGAGAAGCCAATGGCTAGTTTGAAGATTAATTTTAATTTTTTAATAATAATATAATTTAAATTACATTAATATATTAATCGAAAAACTATAAAACAAGTGGAAAATTAAAAAAATTTAAAACACCCACGACTTTTGCAGACTTGTAATTGAAAAAGGATTAAATAATATTTTTGTAACTCCCCGACTAAAGGAAAGTAAGAACTAAGAACCTATCAGTATAATTACAAATCCAAGAAAATCCGTCGGAGCTGCCATTGCTATTTTCGTTTCCAATATCAATTAATGTAATTAGTAAGTATTGATAAACTGCCGGTATATGAGAAGTATAAAGAAATTGAATTAGTCATCAACTGGTAAACAGTACCATCAACACTAGGCAAAACACAGCAGCTCCGGCGGATTTTCTTGGATTTGTAATTATACTGATAGGTTCTTAGTCCTTTAGTCGGGGAGTTACAAAAATATTATTTAATCCTTTTTCAATTACAAGTCTGCAAAAGTCGTGGGTGTTTTAAATTTTTTTAATTTTCCACTTGTTGAACATGGGTATGTAATGTAAACAGCTTATATAACCACACCGACAAGCAGAAATGTCAAAACGTTGTATGTAGCAAAGACGCCGTCTTAATTAAAGCGAAATTACTAACCCACAACTTGAAATTGTCCCACAATTCGAAATGCCAGAAATGTCGGTATTAAATGCCGCATTAGAACCTGAGTACCTCGGAGCTGAGTACTAATACCAACATAGAATTGACGTTCTACACAAAAGGCACGGCACAATCAGAATACCTAATAGAGAGTTTATTTCTGGACTACAATAACGAACTTTATTAAAAAGCAAAGTAAAATCACTGAGCCTAAAAGCTCAGGAATTAATTTTTATGAAAAATATTGTCGTCATTACTACCTCCGTTCTTACAAGAAATATTGATAAATAATAAATGAATCCATATTCTTGATGAATAAAATTGTATCAAATTTTAATATTTTTGCATATCTAAGAGATAGGCTTTCTGGATTTGGCCTGAAAATCTGTGCAGATTATATCCGATTTAATAATATAAAATTCAAATAACGTTCTATTTCATCAGGCCTACTTTACAAATCTTTTTGAAGCACCCTGTAGATAATTTTGTTTGATGGTGACTTTACCGTCGCTTCTCGCTGAAAAAATCGAACTTAGCATGTTATTCGTTAAAAAATTTTCCATTTTTTTTGTTGCATTTAGGGGTAGGATAAATGATCAATTGTCCAAGTTATTGGTAAACAATTCGAATATCGATTCGATATCTGTTATGAAATCCTAATTTTTCAATACAGATTATATTATTTTTAATTAAAAGTAAAAGAGTATCTCCTACATCAATATTCGATTTCCCTCCATGTCGTGTTATTTTTTCTACCTTCCCACAATTTTCCCCCTTCCTATCTATAATGTCGAGTAGGTATGCATAGTTTCATACTCTATACGACATACGAGTATAATTATTAATGTTATCTAAATAAATTATGGCTTTCTTTTACATTAATCCCTTATCAATACATTAATATTAATGAGATCGGAGATGAATTTGTCCGATAACAGCTATGGATGATTAGTAGCGTTATTAATGAGGAACTGGTTACTTAGGAACCTGAAATATCGACACAATTAGCTATTTTATTACAAGTAATATGTTCTTAATTGACCACCCACTGGTATTAATAAAGTTTATGTTGATGTTCATAATTGTTATCAATGTTTTGAATGAAAACATATTTTTGCGTTGTATTTTACGTGTTTTGTCACGTGTGTTTGTTGCACGGGTAGGTATGACGACGAAATCAAACAATATTTTCAGTATTTGTAATCAAAAATTTGTTGTTAGTAAGATCAGATGTCAATAGAATAATTAATTAATTATGATTTACACTTATTTTTGTAATAGGACCCCGAATAGACTCGTTAGTGATTTTATATCGAAAAAAAATCGTCAAAATATGTCGTCGGTCATCACATTAAGATGTTTCGGCTCTGCCAACCCGCGAAATTTAAATTTTATTTAGTTTTTCGCAATTATTAGACTAATTACAAATTGTAGGTTTATGGCAATGAGTTATTTTTTGCAGTTTCCCAGATTTGGAGCAATCGGAAACCAATATGAATTAAATGCGTATTTTTGTGCAGAGTTTTTATTAAAAACATTCAGAAGCATTAATATTATGCTCGCAAAACGTATTGCCATAAACCTACAACGTGTAGTTAGTCTAATATTTGCGAAACACTAAATAAAATTTGAATTTTCGCGCCCAGTACCACACCCAACACCCTTTATAGGGCCAGCACGAAAAGTTGGATAAAAACTTCTTCATCTCGTATCCTATGTTAAACTTTTCTAACTCCTATCCACGCTCAGTTTCAAAACAAACACGAAATACTTATAGAATTAAAATCGCCGAATAAGATCTAAATCAGGTGGCACTAATACGATGGGAACCTCTCGCTGGACTGATGTTAAAGTGGCGTAAAAGTAATGTAATTGGTCATTAAATTAAAGGGCCTACAAGCACGCAACGAGTTGGACAAAAATTTCGTTGTGATCTTATCAGTGCCTACATTCTTATCTTTATGTATTATGCAGATGACTGTCGAAGTCTGGGCGACTAATTTTTTAATTATTCCCGGGTTACGCTTGACCGCGTTCACATGTGGATGGGTAGATAAAGATTATTAGATGTGAATACAGGGGAAGTGCGGGGAAGAATTATTTTCCTAATACATATTATTACTGACTAGCTGACCCGGCAAACGTTGTTTTGCCTTATTAATTATGTCTCACTTATTAAGCTTACTGCGAAGAACCAATTCATTGTGACAATTATATATAATAATATTTCGAGTTTTTTGATATGATATACCTATGATTTCAGCTATCTCAACGGCCCCCAGTATCAATGAAACAAATCAATAAAGTAGAATCTCTCCATCGTCTACAATCGTTAAAAAATGGTCAGAAGAATTGACGCACTGAAGATCAGAGAAGCTAAACATATGGCATTGAAGCAATGTCCCCCCACCAGTCGGTCGACCCCCCACCAGGTGGACGGACGACATTAAGAGGGTCGCGGGGAGTCGCTGGCGCCAGGCGGCGCAAGATCGTGGTGTTTGGCGGTCATTTCAGGAGGCCTATGTCCAGCAGTGGACGTCCATCGGCTGAAACGACGACGACGACGACGACTATTGAGAACAAGTCTTGATAGTACGGAACCCTCAGTGCGCGAGCCCGACTCGCACTTTACCAATTTTTTTTCCACACTACATAAGTTAGTATTTTCCTGCAATCTCATATTATGTGGGCTGATTCTGTAGCTATCGTTCAGTTTGTTAGTTAGCAACCCTCACTAGGTTGGTAATGCGTTTGACCACTCATCATCGTGTGCCCTCTTACTTAAATTGAATTTTGGCGGTCAACAATCGAAAAGCCTTCCTATTAAAAGCCGCTTTCTTTAAATCTGGCTAAGTACGATAAGTCCGGTCCACCCCTTTATATCGTCAAACTATCTGCGTCTCTGGCGCCCTGGAGACCTCTTCCCAGCAATTTTTCTCTGTCTTTCCCTACTTGTTCTAGTGGTCACACTATGAGCGCCTATGAGTCCCCTTTCAAACCCTCATCATCAATTCTTGTTACCATATTATTCGTTTGTTTATATATTGTCAGCCTCTATCATCCACTCGTGTTTATTACATAAAAATCCGTCTGAAAAAGCGTCTCGCAGCGCGCGGAGCCAATACGCCGAGGGGAAGAAAGCGTCTTGCATATTTTAGGCTCCGTTATCCTAAAATATTCAAGATAAGTTACACAAACCCCGTGGATCACCGCAGCCCAACAACATGGAAATGAATCTACTTAATCGCTCCCATTAATCTTGAGGTGAAGAAATGACCCTCTTGGGTCAAAACTTGGTAAGACCCCAATGATTTAAATCATTTAAATAAATTACATTCCGTTTGCTTTATCTCTGGATCTGGGCTTAAATGTAGGAACGGCTCGAGCCGCGGTGTGACGGGATTTCAAAGGGACATCTATTTATCTATTCGTAACTGTATTAAAGATTTGATACATTACATAGTAGTAGTACCTTATATTATTTTATATATTTTACATAGGGCGCGTTTGTGAACCCTCGTAAACGTAGTTTTAAGTCGTGTAATAGAGACAGAGTGAAATGAAAACACTTTTCATAAGAGCGTCTGTACGCTAGGCCTAAATAAAATAAAGAATTTTCTATTCTATTCTAATATAGTTAATTATGATTTTTTCTCACACTGAGTAAAAAGTTTTAGGGGCTCGAGAACCGAAATAAACCTGTGATGTTAGATTTTTCTCCATTCGTTATTGCTCGTTGCTACCCATACATCTAGTTTAGTATAACAGGGATTTCCTATCCCTTTGGCGTATGACAGTGAGAGTATAAGCATCCGGTAGATTTTTTTTACCACTTTTGCCAAAGACTGACGAGGATGAGTGAAATGTGCTTACGTACAGATATTCTTTCCGATGTACTATATATTTATTTATTATATCTTTACAAACATTAGAATGATTTATATGGCATAATGTCCAATAAAGTTGTTCGTGTTCAAAATATTTTATTTGAGCTACAAATGTGACTGGCACAGTGGAGATGCCAATTTTTTTTTACCCACATTTAAATATTATATTTAAAACCACATTACTATCCAAAAGGAAGCATAAGCCGCGACTAACCAAGCATAATAAATATTCAATGCCCATAATAATGTTAACATTCATTTAAAAAAAATTCATAAATCATAATTCAAATTAAGATGGAGGGAAAAATAATAATTGGCAGCTAATTTTAAAATAAGAAGAGCTTTAAGCGCTGAACGGCGAACCACCTCATAAAAAGGCTTTGCGGAAAATAAGCGCTCGGCATTTAAGCCACGTGATAAGAAGCCGAGATAAAATTGCATTAAACTCGCGTACCTGCTACCCCGCTTTTTAATTAACTTCATGATATTAGGAAAATGCAGATTTTATTTGCACTTTTCATAATGAGTACCTATATTAATTTGGTCTGTAAACTATTTTGTAGCTTAAAACAATTTTAGAAATTAAAAGGTGATTTTAGAGAAAACCTTCTATCAAATCAAATATTTTTCCAATCGTGTTTCTGCCTCGAAGCGAATTTATAGACGTTCGTTTCAGCCGACGGACGTCCACTGCTGGACAAAGGCCTTCTGCTATGATTTACAGCCCACACGGTCCTGCGCCACTTGTATCCCGCGCCTTCCCGCGAAACTTTTAATGTCGTCAGTCCATCTGGTCGGATGTCTGCCAACACTGCGCTTTCCCGTGCGGGGTCGCTATTCCAGCACTATGGGTCCTCATCGTCCATCGGTTCTTCGAGCTAAGTGTTCTGACCACTGCCACTTGAACTTCGCGATCAACATGAGCTATCTCCATCGTCCGCTGAGTGACTCTGAGTCTTCTTATGAGACCCTTAAACGATCATGTCTGGGAACCTTTCTACCATAGAACCGGTGGCATCCGTATGTGGTTGATGTCCAGCGTACTCGAACGAAAGGTTTTTCTTCTACGTTTCTGATACGAACCGTTGAGGTGTGGAACACCCTTCCAGCTTCAGTGTTCCCAGCCAAGTACAATCTGGGTGCCTTCAAGAGAAGAGTGAATAGGCATTTTCTAAGCAAGAGCGCTCCATTCTAGACCTCATCATTTCTGTCCATCAGACATGATTGTAGTCAAGCAAGCCTATCAATTAGGTAAAGGAATGAAAAAAAATAAGTAAAAAGAAATGAAAAATTTAAATCCTCTTAAAATTGCATAAATAACCCTCTTATACCGTTACATGTGTTCTAACCGAAATAATCGCTCAACGGAAGGTCATTTCGGTTCGGAGCGCTACGCCGAACCCGTCAGAAATTCGGTAGATATTTTGTCAAACTTATAGGTACCGTAAAGTATTGAACCAAACTTTCGGCGCCGTACTTTCGGTAGATGTGACGCTACACAAGGCTAATATAGGACGACCAATGTACCATCAGCTCTTCAACTTTCCTCAATTGACAACACTCTTATGAGGATTTACTGAATTTATTTTTGCCCTTCTCACTCTTATAAGAATACGATGGTAGGTGGCTACATGCAGCGTTGTGGAAGATTAGAACAGAAAAACGACATTTTACCTAATTACTAAGAAACCAGTTATCAAAAATACGTTCTGAGGGTTTTTTGGATATTATTATTACCGACACATTAAAACAAAAATTACAATTTCACTCATTGTAGTTTCCGATGAAAATTAAAAAAGCTGCGATTTTGAACTTTTGGGAGGATATTCGGCACTGTACTTTCACTTCCTGGAGCAGAAAAGGCTCTTTTCCTTTCCAATTCCTTCCTTCTTCAAGAAAAAATCCTCAAGGAAGTGGACATGGCGAAGCCCAGATAACGTAACGAAGAATGAGATCGACTTTATCATGTCGGATCGTAGGTGCATATTTGAGGATGTCTCAGTGATAAATAGGTTCAATACCGGTAGCGATCACAGACTTGTCAGAGGCATCTTAAATATGGATCTCCGATTAGAGAGGAACCGTCTGATAAAGTCGACTCTAAGGACAAAATCATTCCAAGCCACAATTGATGAGCAGTTCCAGATTGAGTTGAAAAACCGGTTTGAAACACTGGAAACCACCCTAGACATTGACCAGAGATTCGATAACTTCGTCGATGTCGTGCGCGATGTGGGCCGTAAATATTGCCAACAGGGGCAAAAACGGGCATCTAAGATCTCCATAGATACCCAAAAACTAATGGAGAAGAGACGGGTGACCTCTCCAGCGGTAGATGAGTGGATTCGACCTCCGGCGCTTTAATGCTCGAAATATCCAGGACGCGATTGAACAGAATCGAGGTTCGAAGGTATTTACCAAGCGACTTGGGAGGAGCCACTTAACAAAGCTGAGGACACCCGAAGGTAATACCGTTACCTCCCAATCAGAGGTTCTAGGAGAGATTGAAAGATTTTACCAGCAACTATACTCTTCTCATGCTCCAAAAGCGGCTCAGAACGCGCACGACAAACGAGCGACCCTCACCCGTCACTACACCGAGGACATTCCGGACATTGACGTAGGCGAGATACGAATAGCCCTCGAACAACTCAATAACAACAAGGCGCCGGGTGATGACGGCATTACATCAGAGCTACTGCGTGCAGGAGGCACTCCTATCCTGGCAGAGCTGGGAAAGCTGTTCAATGACGTCATCTTGAACGGTACTACGCCGAAGGCATGGAGCAACAGTGTGGTGATCCTTTTCTTTAAAAAGGGCGACAAGGATCTCTTAAAGAACTATAGGCCGATATCACTGTTGAGCCATGTATACAAGTTGTTTTCGAGGGTTTTGACAAATTGCCTCGCCCGAAGACTTGACGAATTCCAACCACCTGAGCAGGCTGGGTTTCGAAAAGGCTATAGCACCGTGGACCACATCCATACCTTAAGGCAGATAATACAGAAGACCGAAGAGTATAATTTGCCACTCTGCCTTGGATTTGTGGACTACGAGAAAGCCTTCGACTCTATCGAAACCTGGGCTGTTATGGAGTCTCTGCAGAGGTGCCAGGTCGACTGGCGTTATATCGAGGTGTTGCGAGGTATCTACAACTCCGCCTCAATGACCGTCCAAGTACAGTCTCAGCGCACAAAACCGATTAACTTACGGAGGGGTGTTAGACAGGGGGATGTTATCTCCCCGAAACTGTTTAACAGTGCACTTGAAGACGTCTTTAAAACGCTGGACTGGAAAAGACGAGGACTTAATATTAATGGGGAATACATCTCGCACCTACGGTTCGCCGACGACGTTGTTATCTTGGCAGAGACTCCTCAGGACCTTGAGGACATGCTGAACAGCCTAAGCCTTTCTTCCAGACGGGTCGGTTTAGGGATTAACGTGGACAAAACCAAGGTCATGTTTAATCAACACGTTGTCCCGAGACAAGTGATCGTCGAAAACGTTGGCATCGAAATTGTCTCTCAATACAATTACCTTGGGCAGACCATTGCGCTAGGCAGAAATAATTTCGATGAAGAAGCCAACAGACGAATACGGCTGGGCTGGGCAGCATTCGGTAAATTGAATCAAGTCTTCTCCTCGTCAATTCCTCAATGCCTGAAAACTAAAGTTTTCAACCAGTGCGTTCTTCCCGTCCTCACGTATGGCGCGGAAACGTGGACACTCACACACGGCCTGATCCACAAATTCAAAGTCGCGCAGCGGGCCATGGAGAGGGCTATGTTAGGAGTTTCCCTGAGGGATAGAATCCGAAATGAGGAGATCCGCAGGAGAACCAAGGTCACTGACATAGCCCAAACCATTAGCAAGCTGAAGTGGCAGTGGGCAGGTCACGCGTGTCGCAGGGGCGATGGCCGGTGGAGCCGAAAAGTCCTGGAGTGGAGACCGCGTACAAGTAAGCGTAGCGTGGGGCGTCCTCCAGCTCGTTGGACCGACGACATTAAGCGGGTGGCGGGAAGCGGTTGGATGAGGAAGGCTGAGGACAGGGTGTGGTGGCGCTCACTTGGGAAGGCCTATGTTCAACAGTGGACGTCCGCAGGCTGAAATGATGATGATGATGATGATGATGACTTTCAAGCAGGTGTGTCGAAAAACAGGGCTTATGACGCTCGACGATGCTCGACGTGCTCTTAAACTTTCCTCAATTGACAAAACTCTTAATAACTACTCGTAGGTACTTTCAGTAGGGTTAAAGCATTCGGATTTCAAGTGCATTCCTCACACACGTCGAGTATTGGCTTTCGTTGTTTGCGTTGTCACATTAAACGCTAGTTAAATAGCTGACGCTCCATTGTGGAAGTGCTTTACGTTTCAAGTACGTACGCACTTTATGAATTACTACCCGAGACTTCAATTACAGAGTCGGTAATAGCTGTTATTTAATCTGTAGTAATGGTGAAGTTATTTTATATCACAGAGTAGCTTACCAGTGTACTTAATGGACAACGGAAATCACAATTTATAAAAGACCCACTTCCGTTGTCCTAATCAAATAATATTCCAAGCTACCTAAGAAAGTTCCATACCGCAAAAGAAGAATTTACTTTTGTTTACAAACTGCAAAAATTACTTTGTTTGTAGGGGTTTTTATTTGCTACAGAGTTGGTTTGAGTTTCTAAGGGTACAAGTTACTACATAGGCCTCGCTAGCGGTGGACATTATTATTTTGGACTAAACTCCATACAATTTAGCCCAAGGCCTTATACAGAAAATAATAACAATATATGTACTATTTTTAATGATCAAACGTATGCCGGCTTTGACCAAACGAAAAAAATAAATCAGAACAGTTGTAAATACAGACATTAAAAGTCCATAAAACTGACGCAACATACGAGCCCGCTCTAGGCAAGCCTTTATATTGTAACATTTCAATTTAATGCCCGCTAAGCTTAAAGCCTCATTGGAAATTTAAAAGGCAACATCCCGATAAATAAAAATACTACACAGTCTCGAACATGAAAAGAGAGGCGGACGCCCGTTAACCATAGCAAATGGTAACTTATGAAGCAAGTTTGTAAGCACATGTTGCCAAAAGCCTTGTCACATAGCAACCGTGAGTTACCACTGGCGAACTCACGGTGGCTGAGAAAACACTAACATGAAGCATGTCGAAAACTCAATTCTAACAAGCATAAAATAGAATTTTTGACATGTTTCATGATAACTTGAATCATTACGTGACTAAGACTGATAACGATAACAATGTGAGGTGTCGGTTACGGTAACGGTGTCGCGAGTTTCAAGGTACTTACGATATGAATGCAAGCATACGTTGACACCATACCGTGAATGTGTGTTATTGGCTTGCGCTACAGGCGAAATACTAAGAATGTGTTGAAAACTTTATTTTCAGTCAATGTGTCACTAAAAACGAGTTTTCGGCATGTGTCATGTTAAAGTTTCGTCAGTAGAAAGAAAATGAATATCTTTCTTTTTTACATAGGCATTAGTTTACAGGCTCCTATGAAAAGTTAAAACTCTAACGCCAAGTTCAGAAAGCAGTTTTGCACCGACAGGAACTGGCAAGAAACTCGGCACTTGCTCTTTTCTATTTCTATATTTCTATAATGTTATTGTAGACCATCATTTTGCATTAGGTAGGTACTTTGCAACAAAGTTTCGCTACAACTTTTCAATCACTCACACGTGTCTAGTCTTGCATCTCGTCACGTTGCAGTGCTTCTCTTTTCTAAGCGAGATTTGGTCCGCGTTCTTTTCATAATCCGTACGTATCATGGAGCATTGTTACGAATGAACAGCAAAACAATATAGTGCTGAGTAAAATCCACGTACAATATTTATAGCTCCATTATAACTTTTCATGATTTAATGTGTACACCAATACTTCGAAACTTGGCAAATTTTAGATTTAAGTAGGTATTTATACAAATACTCGTAAATAAGTATGATTTGAGATTTCTCTGATTTTATCTAATTTTGATAAAAAAAACCTTTAGTAGTAAATCTTTAAGGACGGGGGCAATAGCGTATAAGAAAAACGTACATGCCTCATTGTAATTTGTAATCGTAAACTAATTCTATCCGCTGATCGGTGGAATCTGTTGTTTACATTTTTTCCAGCCAATCAGATGGCAGAATTTCTTAACAATTACGGTTGCGATTTGTCTATGATGAGTTACAATCGCGTAGCTCGAATTTAACTAACCATTAGGTATATTACAAAAGATCATGTCATTAATATTTAACATACACTAGAGCATGTTTTACATCTTTTACGAGATAAACATAACATTTACAACGCTAATTTTATCAGGCTATTTAAATAAATCCCATAATTATGGCAAAACTACATAAATTATAATAAAATATTTTGATTGTTTGCAATTTGTGACGGCATTAAACAAACAGGCTCTAGCCTCTCGTAGGTCATTTGTCACTCTCGGAATAATTATTTTTACAGTCTACAAGTTATTATTACCTACTAGACTGGAATCTCACCCTGACGGTAAGTGATCATGCAGCCAAAGATGTCGTACTAACTTGGAAAGGTTAAGTAATTCCCAATGGCTACACAGCATCAACGCTAATTCGATTGACGGTTTGTCTTTGACTGTGGGGTGACAACTCAATCAGATATGTATTCAAAGTTCCAATTTCTTTATTTCACATCGGCCTAACTTACAGCTACTTATGAACAGCCGATATGTACACCAGTCACTATAGAGCGAGATATAAAAACTTCCGTAGTGCGCGGTCACTTTAGTCCTTTAGCAAAATACTTCGTCTTAGATTCTTTACTTCAAAGAAATTCCAAATATAGCTCCTATGTTCATAGCAAACTGAGTACCTAACTTTAGAGTTTGGCCATACTCTCGTTAAAGACTTCCACATCTTAGCAGTTCGTAGTATCTACTTAAATCACCATCATCTACTTAAGGCACCATCTGCATAATTTCAATGCTGAACATAATCAATGGCGTAAAGAGTTTCTACGCGTGAGTTTTCTCTAAAACTGAGAAGGCCATGTCCCACTTAGTATTTCCAGCCTATATAAACTTTTCAAAACAGTACCCAGGACATCCATCAGTCCAGCTAGTATAGAGAGGGCAGAGCGAAAGACTTGGACAGTTTCAATCTCCAACTTCTTTGAACTTATGGGTATCACACTATTCCTTGTGGTTAAAACGCGGGACAGAAGTCTCTTCTTTTCCAATTTGACTTGCTTTTCCTGATGAAGAAAAACGAATGTACCACAATCTGAGGATAATCTGAGGATAAAAATTATATAATATAGCTCTTATTATAATTATATTATATCTCCTGCCTATACTACGAGAGCAGGTATGCACAATTGCTAGTAACGTTACGATGTTTTACTTTACGGTGATTTTAAGGGCACTAGATTATGTCTAATACGTTAATATGTGTCTTAAGTGCGTCTCACATCAAAAGCGCCGCATCTAATCGAGCGCAAGCGCATATTACATGCGGCAAAGGAATTAAATGTTGACACAACATTTTCGAACGCAACCGCATACGCTCGCATTCGGTATCTATGGCATACAGTGTAGGTCCGCATTTCATTTACACGTTAATCTAAACTTTAATAATTTGTATCAAGGTACAGTTTCCTTTACCGCATTTGAAGTGCGCTGCAACGCGATCCGATGCGGTGCTTTTGATATTTATTGGCCAAAACGTGGTTCATAACCCTTGGAACCCTTTGAGCCACGCCACGTTTGTGTTCTAACACCGCTTCTGAATAATTCACGCCTGAATGCCTAATATTAGGGTCGTGACTCGTCATCGCAGCTGGCAATTGAGGATCGGCCATTTCCTTTAACCATAGCAATGAACGCCAAGTAATTTATCTCTCTTTAATTCAATTACTCACTGACCACCCATGGCTTTATTTTCACGCGCCTATTCTTCAGTTAATTAATTATATCTACTGGTATAAATAGGTTCTATCTTTTTTATCGACATTGTATCCATATAGTATGTTTTGTTGAATTATATTGACGAAGAAGAGGGGTAATTAATTCCTACAAAAAATTGCGGCATTTTTATGCGTCATTTGACCCATCGGAAAGGACGGATTAAGGAAGGGAATAATTTGATAACGGGAAATAAATTTAATTTAAGTAGACTTATAGGGGTGGCAATAATTAATTAATCTGAAAATTACTGAAAGGGCCAGTCCAAATATTATAAGTATTTGAGAAGACGTGAGATCGAAAAGTCAGTAAAGTTTATGGAAAATAGAAATCCTACTGGTTTCTTGAAGCCCTCATAATTTATATCAAGAGTGTTAACTATTCATAATTTATGCATAAAAGCATTACATGCTTCGTTTAAAGACCAATTAGGCGCAGTAATAAAACAAACTTTTATGTGTTCTATTGCTCAACGACGCGAATTAAGCGGACAAGATAAGCAGTAATAAATCAAGTGGGTAATTTATCATTACCCACCCAAAACATGATTTACGAATATAAAATGTAGCGTTTTCCCTCCTAAGCTGAGGAGTAGGTACAGCCAGCAAAAGGACAAGCCACAAAGATAACGGTCGCTTTTGCATAAGAGCGATATTTCTCAAAAGGTATAATGTTAGGATTTGAATGCATTTAAAAACAAATTCGTTGAAAGAGTAGTTACACCAAAGGTTAGTTTTGATTTATTTTACGTACTTGTCTCCGCCTTGAAAGCATAAAATAAATACATATAAAAACGTCTTATAAATTTACAAAAAAATAAAAAAAAACATTTTCCAAACAATTTTTAAGAGCATATCGATGTGTGATTTTAAATAGTTTACTTTCGCATTGAAAAATAAAAACATCAAATATTAAAACACCATTTATCAACATTGAGGCGACGAAGTTACTCGCGTCGTAAAATTTTAAAACCTTTTATGCAAAAAATAACACATAACTTTGGATTGCATTTGATTTTCAAAACTTTGAATTGCAAAAATAATAATGTTAGTTTTTTTTTTATATGACTAACGTAAGCAAACGAGCGGGCGGGTCACCTAATGGAAAGCAATCACCGCCGCTCATGGACATTTGCAGCACCAGAGGAACTGCAAATGCGTTGCCGCCCCTTGAATAACCCTTTGTTGTTATTTTGAGGGAACACTGTTGCTGGTAGCTGGTTCCATAGTTTGCATGTGCGTGGAAAGAAAGATCTGGTATATCGGGTGGTTGTGGATTGCCAGCCATCCAGCTGAAATGGATGGAACAAGTTTCTGAGCCGGAGTGTATGCGTATAGAGAAAATGGAAGGAGGAATGATTTCAAACAGCTCTTCAGAGCACTTCCCATTGAAAAACCGATAGAACACACATAGAGAGCTGATGTCTCTACGGTGCTCCAAAGGTTCCAACTTGATAGTTAGACTGGGGTCGTCAACAAGTCGTACTACCCGCCTTTGGATCCGGTCAAATGGAAGTATAATTATAGAATAGGTATTGGCTGTACGTATTATAACCATTGAGATTATCGTAGGTGTTAACTGATTGATGCTAAAATCATTATTTATTGGGTCGCCAATGCTGAACGCCTATCGGTACACAATCGTACAACAGTGCGTTGCCCCGAAATCACAGAGTATATTATTTCTGTTCTAAAAATGTCAATGTAGGTAATCGGTAATTACAATCAGCGCAATCTGTAACGGAAATTACCCATTAAACGCTGTTTAAACGTTGGAGGTGTATTTCTCAATTTTTGTTTTGAGGCCAACGTACGCCTTGTTTCTACTCGGTTTTTATGTATTGGAAAATAAAATTTTTGACTGTTGTTTCAAAAACCTGTGTGCATAGCTTGTAGATTCTCTAGTGATGCGATTAAGATCGTTTTTCCACCTAACTTACATCCGACAACCAACACATCCACCTTGGTCCGATATGACACCTTATGCATCCGCCTGTCCGACAACCGACAATGGCGACGGGTAATTTGGCTGTGTTCGCGATATTTCTAGTTATGAACACTTGCCGTATTATTACCATTTCTGTGGAACACACTAACGTTGTCGGTCAGATTTGCTAACAAAAGAAAACATGTGTTAATATGTCTTTAATTTGCTCATACCTACTTAACTTATCGATATGGTGGAAAAACTTAAACCGACATTGCTTACCGACAATCGATTACTGTAGCATCGGTTGTCGGTTACGGTGGAAAAACGGCAGCGATTTATAAAAACAAAAACGTTTATTTTCAATCGTGATCATTCAATATTATGATGAGTAATTTGCAAGTTATGTAGGTTAGCTAATGCTTTAACCACTTTGGCAATCAATATCGTATTGCCAAGAAATTTTGAACTTGATGTGCGAACGGCTTTACGTATAACAAAGATAAGGTGTGTTCGTTTTCCATTGCCATAATAACTTTAATGGTCAGTCTTCACAAAACTGTAATTTTCAGTGGGTGTCGGATGAAAGAACCCATTGTTTTGTATTAAAATACAAACCCACACGGTACACACATTTTTCGTATTTTTGTTTGTATTTGTAAAGCTGCTAATTATTGTACAGGAGCAAGTAGTAATGAAAATGAATGTTGTGTCTTTGTTCGTCTTATGCATTATTATAAAGTTATGTAGAATAACTTCTGAGTATTATAATTTATAACTTCAAAGTCGAGAACTTAAACATCCTGCATATCCTTATTTACTTAAATCCTGCATTCCTGTGTTCCTGTATTTTCTCAGCGGCAGGGATTTGCGAACGCTCGTAAACTTAGTTTTAAGTCGTGAAATAGTTAGTAGGTAACAGGTAAAATTACTTGTCATAAGAGCATCATCATGCTAGGCCTACGTGAAATAAAGTTTGATAATTATTATAATTGTTTGATGACAAATACGATTTGTTCCAGGTTTCAAGACCTAACTTGCACTGAGAGGAGCTAATACCAAACTCAGCCGGGTTTGCGTATAAATGTAAGTTATCATAATCTCCTATATAAGCTAGTTATATCATATGCCTTGTAGCAATTCGAACAATCCGCTCTCGCTCCCTATTTATTATGCCCAGTAAAGTTAAATACTTTACAATCATTAATATTAAGTTATGGATTATGTAGTATGACTTTTATAAGTGTGAGCTTTTACATTTATATATTTTTTTTAATTTTTTTTTATGTTTTTTTTTTTAATTTATTCCAATTCATTCAACCAGTTTGACTCGTAAATCATCAAAACCACGAGATTATAGTAATAAAGTTCAATGTTTAGATCCTTTTTCCTCCGTTAAATAGTTTTATTAGTAAAGCCTTTATATATTTCTAGGATTCCAAAGGTAAATATTTAAAAAGGACGGTTAAAGCGCTTGTAACTATTAATTATATAAATTTATCTTTATTTTAAACCGACTTCTCTATTAACACATATTAGAAGCACTAGAAGCTAAAGATACGAAGTTTGAATTGCTGCATATATTCTACAAACCCCTTATAAAACATTTCAGTGCCAACGAAAATATAAATAGGGATGGTATTACCGACGTGTTAATGAGAGTGAAAGATCCTGAAGGTAACTTAGGTAACGTTGATAACGGTATTTTGCAGCGCACAGTAGTACGGAACCCTTATTGTTCTAGTAAGACTAGCTAGGTACATTCGCTTTTAATATTATATTCATATTTATGTATATTTTTCAAGTTCTAAGTGGTTTGAATGTGAATAGATTATTTTTTGAATATAAAATGTTGCGGAAACTGGTTTTACTTAGTTTTAGTAAATAATAAAAATTTGTTTAAATTATTCCTTGCGAACTTGACAAAATTGTTATGGTCAGTTAAAAGCATCTATCTCCGCATCCTTTCGTGGTCACTGTTCACCTAAAAAGGTGTTTATCAATTTGTATATTCTTTATTGCGGATAGTATAGTATTGTCAGAATCATAGGCCGAAATTGAAATTTCAATTTCAGTCGTACTACAATTTCAAATCTACTCGTATTTCCGACTTAAGTTTCGGTTTCAAAAAAAAAATAGCCGAAATTTGAGAATTAAAAATTCGTGGTTTCTGTGGGATTGGTGAAAACCAAAAAAATATCTAGGTATAGCGATCTAGAGCTACAGCTTTTGCTATAGGAAACTTCCTTAAAAGTAGATATAAAATTTGGGAAACTGAGCGTGAACGGGAAAGGTAAATCCACGATTCCCTCGGCATCTGTGGAAACCCTTTTAGGGGGCGAGCCGCGGACAATACTTATGCAAAAAATACCTATAACTACTACATGTCAGTTTCGGCTGAAACTGAGAGCAACGCCGAAAGTCTGAATTCGGTTTCGGTGGATAACCTTATTTTGGTAGGACACTGCTTATAATGGTCACGGATAAACGTCAAAGGACACTGCAGTGCGCACATCAATCAGTCAATCATCATCAGCACGTAGCGTCAATAACGTGACAAGAGTCTATTACCGATTAGCTGTGGATCACGGCGATGACTCTTACCCCCTTATTCATAAACGTATAATAGCGGTGGAATAGTTAAAACCAACAGTAATTTGATATTCGAAGGAAAAAGACAAAACAAAATAACTAATCAACCGCTATTAGGTACACGTTTATGAATAACGGGTTAAAGTCTAAAACATTGCATATTACTTTGCCGTTACTTCTTGATCCAGTAAAGATTCAAAATAGCCTGCTAATTATAATACACAAATTATGTCCCAAATCCCAATCTATCACTTATAGGTACTGATACTAGTACGTTCCTTAAAGGTACGTTTTAAAGGCTTTGATAACTAAATCCACAATTACTGGAATAAAAATTCTTTTCGGAAAACCGATTTCAAATACCACTACAAAGAGTGAAATAATTTATTGCATTATACGAGTAAAAATAAACCTAATGTCCGGTATGAGTACGTAAAGAAAAATAAAAGCGTTAATACGAGTAACGATAGTTAGAAAACTAGGAAACAAAGTATTAAACTAAAATCATTGAAACACCAATTCCATTTCCATCTTCAAAGAAGACGAGTTTTATATTTTAAAAGGGTATTATACGAAATCAACTTCGATCCTTACATATATGTGCGGAACCAGCCGTGCGAAAGACAAGCATTTGAGATCCAGGATCCACCATCCACATCAATCCTCAATGACGTATTGATCCAAAGGGGATCACATCATATAGATTGCGAGTGGAAATTATCTCACGGACCCTACAACCGAATTATTCCGCTCTAAAAACACCCTTTTATTTACTGAAAATTCGGAAGGTTTTCTTTGAAATCAGACAATACTTACGGACTTGTTGCAGGGTAAAAATGCAGAGGCGGTAGATGTTTTAGGTGCAAACAAAAAGAATAAGACGAATAAGAAATTTAAAGAATTAAGAAATAAATATAAATATTAAGAAAAATAAGATGTAGATTGTTCGATTTAATATGTAAATACTAAATACATAATATATAACAGAATTTATAGAGGATAAAGGGGTCCGCATAGGTGTCGTGGGGGGAGTTCTTATAACCGATACGCCACTGCCGATATTCTACCTTGAAACAGTAAATAATTGTTAAGCATTACCGTGTTTGGGGTAAGGGCAATGCGTACGGAGAAATTATTGTGAGACTTAACAAGTGATGTCTTGGGTTGATGAGTACATTGCACTGCGTCGTGAAACATTGCAATGCAAAATTCCAGGACGTAATTGCATCTGACATGGGTAAGCAATCAGGCGTATCACTTAATAATCAGGTGAACATCTATACAAATAATCTCCTATGCTACTTAGAAGCTCGAAATTGGTGCCCCTGTAAAATTTCACCAGGTGCTAACGAGTAAGTCAATCAATTTTCACTACAGCAGCCGTGACTTGCAATCGTGGGCGTATCCCTGAGGGCAATCCATTCGTTCTGAGCCATCGTAAATCACCGCGACAGAATAACAGACTTGCCTACAACTTTTCGGTTATCGATTCTCTTCGCACTAGTTTTTGCTCAAGAGACTTTTCATTGGTTACTGTAAAAGAAACTGTCGAGTTGAGGAAAAACATTAACTCAATTAAGGCTTTTTGTTTGGGCAAAAAGATTGACTACCTCCCTGGCGAAGTTAAGTGCGCTATGGGTATTCGTAACTATTTGAATGGTTTCATTCTCGAGCCAATTTAGGAATGTGCTCTGTTCTGACGCGTGGCTATCAATTTAATGCTTGCATAGAGCACATAGCTCGTAGAACCGACGGATGTTGGGGACCTAAAGTGCTGGAATGGCGACCCCGCACCGGAAAGCGCAGTGTTGGCAGATCTCTGATGGACTGACGACATTAAAAGAGTTGCGGGAAACCACTGGATACAATTGGCGCAAGACCGTGCGGGTTGGAAATCATTGCAAGAGGCCTTTGTCCAGCAATGGAGTGTGGACGTCCGTCGGCTGAAACGAACGAACGAACGAGAGCTAATTAAACAATATTTTTATTACTTCTCATGCTCATAAAGTTGTTGTTGTTTTTCAACTGGATAGAACTACATTTTATGTTATTTGTTATGCAAGGGGGTTAAGTAACTTTTTGGGCCGAGTGTAGAATGCTAAGCAGCGAATGACTCTTTGATTGAACCGTGAGCGCAGAGAATACAAACTCGAATAAAGATGATAATATTTTTATGATTGGCTTTGTATGGAATATTAATATTTTTCTTCTTTATAACTACGGTTCTGACCATTTTATAAGCATACCTAGGTAATATAATATAATATAAAGATTATATTAGCATATATAATGAAATACCTAATTAATTTTTTAAATTGTTTGAAATGAAAGTTTGTCCATTTTTAAACTGGGAAAAACCATTGACACCGGGACATCCTCAGAAGATTTAGACTTCATAGTGCGAAATCGTTTACAGCGCATTGATTTGATGAGCATGGATTTCCGGAAAATAAAGCCTGCTTCCATTCAATTCGGAATAGGTTTAACTTACATAGTTCACACCTCTTGAGCCTGGGCCCTCGGGTCAGGGGCTCAAGTTCGTCGCAGTCAAGTGCCATTAAACAAGTGTCGTTAATCTTCCACAGGAACGACCCACCTGGGTCAAAACTTAAGGGGGCATTGGCAATGATTTAAATAAATTACTTCGAACACAAAGTTTTTCCGATATGCCTTCTGGGAGGATCCATCGATGCTGTACTGTTAGTACAGGTTTTGTATGAATTTCGAGTGGACTCGCATCGCACAAACGAATCGAATTCCTCCATACATTTACAGCCAACGCCATCGCTGACATTCGATTCCTTTGTGCGATGCGAGTCGACTCAAAATTCGTACAAAATCTTGTACTAACCCCTCAGATAAATGTTTTAATATTTATGTTTTTCCTTCAGAAAAGTGTCTGTGTTTTTCCTTTTGAAAAGTGTGTGAAGCCTGCAAGTACAAACGCGGTGGATTATAGGTAATTAAAACTCTTTTTTTCGAAAAACATTCATGCCCAGTTATGGGCTCTAAACGGAATAGACACATAAATAATGTCCTCAAGTTTAGTGTGTGCGCAAACATAGGACTCTCTATTTCTTCCCTCTCATAATCTTCTGAAAAACAGTTCCGACATGATCAGAGGTAGATCAGGTGGAGGACAGACGGCTTAAAGTGCTTTCCGAGGGACGGAGGTAAAACACTGTCAGTTTCCAAACGCCGAAATGAAACTGAAAAGTACTTTGAAGTACAGAAATGTTGAAAACTTGACAATCAATGTCTGTTCCCGTATCCGGGCTGTTTGTTTCTATCTGAATATTTCGGTTGAGCCTCCCTTTAATCCTTCAGCCATCCAATCTATCACTACAAGACAGTACAAAGTAAATCCAGTTGACAGACCTTATTTTGTTTAAAATGGGTCCTTTAACATTACTTATTTAGTGAATGGAAGCAGGCGTTATTTTGCGGAAATCCACAATTAGAAAGACAAATTTATTTGTTTTGCTGTGATCCGCTACTTGACAAGGTTCTGTATGGTACAAATATGTGCAGGAACGCCGCCTACATGAAACACCACACACAATTCTTTCAACACTTTCTTCGACACACTTTTCGACCCGACACCGGGACATTCTCGGGACATGTTGACTTCACAATGCGAATTCGTCTCTACGATTTCTTATTTAGACAAAAGTGGTTATTATAATGTGACTAGTTTCGCCGCATGAATTTCTGTTTCTACATACATATCTCGTACTTACATGAGTCAGCCTTAAATGATAGATATATTGTGGTGTCGCGGACATTTTTTTAGTTTTTTTAAAGGAGAACAATTCCGTCATACCTAGATGATTTTTGGATAAGCGGTTCCGCTTACGCAGCGCACTCAGCGGATGATTTCAAAAATTAACAATTGTTCCCATTTCTGCAACATTTTCAATTGACGCTGTGCTCAAATTAGTCATAGTGTGATCGTGTGATGTTATATAGCCTATAGCCTTCTGCGATGAATTGACTATCTATGACAAAAAATCATCTACTTATGAAAAAAAATTTCAATTTCGTCCAGTAGTTCCAGAGATTAGCGCGTTCACACAAATAAACAAAAAACAAACTCTTCGGCTTTATAATATTAGTATAGATTTAAATAATGACTGAACGATTGTACCAAGTTCCCACAACACAGATTCAATTAGGACATCTAATAAGTAACAAAAAAATAAATAAAGACTGATCGATTTTGCCTAGTTCCCACAACACAGATTCAATTAGGAGTATGACATCTAATAAGCAACCAAAAAAATCCTGAGCAGGACTTTGATTATGCAGTACCAACTTTATCTGTTTAAATTTAAATAAACATCGATTTGGGGTTGGCTCTCTTTGATTTTTAGGGTTCCATACCTCAAAAGGAAAAACGTAACAGTAATTACAAGATTACTTACTTTGTTGTCCGCCTGTCTGTCTGTTAAGATCCTATATCGCGTGAAGATATCGAGTTGAAATTAAAACGATATCTTAAATCCACAGTCCCTTGAAGCTGTGAAAAAATTAAACTTCTAAGTTAATTATCGTAAAAAAGGTAAGGTCATAATATATGCGACAAGCTTAGGTACATTTGGCAAGTTATATCTACCTATAGGGAAAAATTTGAAAACAAAATATAATATAGTCATTGTATTTTCTAATTAAATCTTAAAACTATATTCTTTACTCAAACTTATGATATTAATATAAATTCTCAAAATAATAGGGAACCCTCGGTGGGCGAGTCCGACTCGCACTTGTCCATTTTTTTGTTATTTCCTATATTGTAGCCTATACATAGTCGAATATAAATTATAATAGACAGAGGAAAAGAAAGAAAGATATTTATAGATAATAGATTTAAGTTACATCTCACTTAATTAATTTTTAATTTGGTTCGAACCTTTTACTTTTCTGTAGCCTGTACCCTATGATTACGTGATCATTAAAATATGTACCTGATAGATGTTTTAACAGTTTGATCCTGTATTCAAATAGGTCTGGATCAATGGGCAGGCGTAAGGGCATGGCTGTATCATTAAGTTTTAAATGAAGACAAAGGAATCCGTCCATCAGTAATAATAGTCAGTATCAATTCAGTCTATATCTAACAAGAATTTCGATTTAATTACTAAGGAATGCCGGTGAACTATTGTGTTCACATAACATAACCGATTGTACTAATTAAGCAACATTAAATAATATAACCTCTATCTATTAGAAGACAAAGAGCTCATTTAACTAAAAGAATTTGCTTGATCACATAATATATCTGATAGACCTATTATAAATGTGAAAGTTTAGTTTGTGGTTTGGACGTTTGGTCCTTCTTCACGCACATCTGATATTCGGAATGTGGATAGCTTATAACCTGGATTAGAACAAAGCGTACTTTTTATGTCTGAAAATCTAAAATTTCCGCGGGGCTTGTGAGCAACCTAAATCCACGAACAAAATTAAGTATCTATCAGTTTGAAGAGAGATTTAAGTTTGCCTTCCGCCATAAATTTTCATAAATTGGCTCAGTCATGTATCCAGCAGGGATAGCTTTTGGATTAGCAGGGATAGCTTAGCAGGGGGAGCTTTTGTCACTCTGTGTTCTCTTTCTGATCCATATTGATAGTCAGAGAAAAGAGAGCGACAAAAGTAGAGAGACATAATTATATCTATACGTGCGCATGTTGCTGGACTGGTAGGCGGTTTCAGCTATGAGTAGCTATATTGATTTTGATGGTCGCTTTTCAAAATTCAATACCCATATTCAGTAGCCATAGTTTGAATAATTATTTTCAATATGAAACGCAGGCTTCACGCTTGGATACAGTATCAGGGGCTGACTATTTTTTAAAATATTTGGTCCTAATAGGCACTAGTCACCAAACAATGTTGACACTTAAGCATCTCTTAAGTATAAGTGGCAAGGTTAACGCTTCCCCATCACGCACGCAAAACTTGCGCACGGATAGACACTTTCGAAACTACAACCCTTGTTTTCCAAGTTTTCCCGATTCATTTTGTCAGGGCGGCCTCGCTTGGTTTGGAAGCGTGCAAAAATATGTTTATTATTTCCAAGTTCCAACTATCGAAACAGCTCACGAAATATTGTCATACAAGCGTGAGTTTATGTAGTTCCATACCTGAGTAAATAACATAGATCTACTATACGGGCAAACCAGCTCAGTTTAGAACACCGACGCAGTGTTGGCTGATTAGCATTTTTTTTACAGAATATTGATTGCTATCCATCAGAGTACTCGAACGAAACTTTCTTCCACGTCTCTTATATGAACCGCTTAGGTGTGGAATACCTTTCCAGCTTTCGTGTTCCCAGCCAAGTATAATTTGGGAAGGCTCCAGAATATACTTGGTTGGGAGAAGACTGAATACGCATTTCCTAGGCAAGCGCGCTCTATCCTAGACCTACGACATTGCTGTTCTTGATTGTAGTCATGCGCAAGACTCAATCAATTATTTAAAAAAAACAAATTGTAAAATTAAAAAATACATTAGCAAGGTAATGTTTTATTTTTTAAAGTACTGTCGTCTCTCAGGAAGAATGTAGACTAAAGTTGTTTTTTTTTTTTTTTTGGAAAATTGACGGGTTTTCACCAGATTAATGAAACAATCTAAGTATGGCTACCAAGCAAAGCCGACCGGGTCATTATTCTTTGCTCCTGTTAGAAACATTGACCAATGACCAGGAATATCATTCATTGACTAATTTTCATCCTTGAATTCTTGGAACTGGTTTTGAATGTAGAAAAACCACTCAACTTAATCAAAATCCGGAAAAAAACATATTCTCGGCAACAAAAGCGCCGTCTGATTAGATGAACTTCAAGTAGGCCTACAGATTTTTTTGTCGTTTACAATTACGAATAATATGTTGACAGTAAATACCAGGTTCACAAAACAATACTTAATACTCAATTACTTCAGCCACACATCGTGTCAAGCAATGAACTAAAAAAACAGCTCAAAGTTTTTTTACTACATCATCACTCTTATCATCGGGTGAGATCATGGTTACAAGTCAATCTGTCATCGGACAACAACAAAAAAGCAATCAATTTAATCCATACAAAAACTCAATTTGTATGTTTCACATTAACGTGTAAAATCATGTCAACAAAAAATGCCTACGTCGAAAAAATGGATAAAACCACATATAAATCAACGTAACTTCCAAGCTTACTAACCATTTATCATTAAATAAAAAACGTACACGAAATTCCGCCGTGTATGTAATATTTAATAAAAATTTACATAAAGGAGGCATCGTTCGCTGCGAGCTACGGTTTACGGACGAAGTATTGTAAACCTCGTCCTATGACACGCTGGAATTTTTATAAATAAACTAATAACCCCCTAACTTTGTCAAAAAAAATATCAAAAGTAGAGTACAGTCTACTTTGATCACAATTAAAAAATCAACAAAATTTAGTGAGTGCAAATATATTTATTGATAAAATTTCAATGGGAACTTAATTCTCGAAATGAATACTGGATCATGAGAACAAAACAGAATTCAGGTAAAAAAATATTAAACATTTTGGGTACATAAATTTTCAAATAACGCCGTGACATAAACACACTTGATTTTCATATCACATAAATATCATGTTATTTTGATTTCGAATTATGCACACCTTTCTTCTGTATATACTTATACAATATCCTGTGTTTATTCGTGGCGCTATAAATCCAGAAAATACTTATTCACCGATTTGGTATTCGGTGTATCATCTCAAAAGTAATTTGCTGACTTAAAAATCATTCCATAATCAAACTCATTCCAAGTACCATTTTCTATCTCAATGCAATACAACAGTGATTTTTAAAAGGATATAAGTGCCAGAGCAATGTTTTTTCTACACAATTGGGATTATTCTTACGTTTGTTATGATTTGAGCCAGGGGTCATCGTTTCATAAGAATGCGGTTATTTTGATTTGCGGTATTTTGGATTGGGCACGCCTTTCTTCAACAGTCAAAACATATTTAATAACGAACAGGATGTTCGGTCGTAAGATGACGCTATTAATCCAAAGAGTAGGTACTTGCTCGCCTTTTCAGTGATTCAGTGTATCATCTCAAAAATACTCTGCTTACCTAAAAATCATTCTATCATCAAACTTAATCCAAATATCATTTTCTATCTCAATGCAACTTATGTGTTAAGTACTTTTATTTTTTAAAAAAGGTTAATAAACTAACTGTTTTAAAAGATACAAGTTCCACAACACTGTTTTTGCTACGCAATTGAAATTATTCTTATAACTGTTATAATGACCCAGGGTCATCATTTCACAAGGATGCGGCTATTTTGATTAGCGGTATTTTGGATTAGGCACGCCTTTCTTCAATAGTCAATAGTTCAATAACGAACAGAATGTTCGGTCGTAAGGTGACTCTAATAATTCAAAGAATAGGTATACTAACATTTTTAATATTCAGTTTCAGTATATCGTCTCAGATAATATATTTTGCTTCCCTATTCAAAATCATTCCATCATCAAACTCATTTCTAATACCATTTTCTTGGTTACGCAAAAGGTTAATTCCAGTTGCAGAATAATATTTTTGTTTTACAAACATTTGAATCACTCATACCTCCGTTATAAAGGCCTAGGGTCATTACCTTATAAGGATCTGGAGTCTGATATAGAAATATAGGGTCATTATCTAAGTCTGATATAGAACTTTAAATGTTTCTTTAGGAAAAGAATAATATGCATGTAACACGAATAACATCTTTCATATTAACAGTCCCAATAAATAACGATACATAATTATAGATTTCGACAATAGACATAAACAGAGACACGTCTAATAAGGATTGCTTCTCGATTGAAAAATATTCACAAAAACCGGACACTTGTCGAAGGCTCGAACGGAAGGTTGTTCAAATAGGACCCGGGGCCAGTTTCATTGCTGCGTGGATTTGAACTACACGTGTCTATGGTTCCACAGTGTATATTATAGGATCGAACTCGTGTGCGTAGTTTCAGTTCGGTTAACTTTGAGTTATTGTTCGTGATAAAACTGATAGAGCTTTCCTGACACGTTAACTTTTTCAGTGTTGTGTTTTTTGTTCACTGCGGAAAATTTACCCGGCCGGATACGGAAAAATTGTTGGTAAATAATGTTTTGTTTTTGGTTAGGTTTGTATTAGGGACGTACTTTATGTTCAAAATATTTATTAGATATGTGCTGTTGATTAGCATAAATAATAAAATTGTTTAACGCGGTCCTGAATTCAACTAAACTACATAGTCAGAGCATTAAAAATCACATTCGGTTTATCAGTGTAAGTGATTTATAGGTCTAATTGCAATTGAAAGATAAACTAACAAACAAAAACACTTTTATAACCGACATCTAAAACGAAGTTATCAATACGATACGTGTGATTTTAAGGAAATTGCAAGATATTCACATATTATGATATTTGATAATAATAAGAGAGTAGGTATTATGTAATATGTAGTAAATACTCGTAACACATCTAGATTTTCTTGTTCGTGTTCATTCGAAGACTCAAACTGACTTTACATACTACCTAATATCAACTCCGTATTCTTATTTCAAAGGATATTCCAAAGGAGTATAATGCTATAATCACTACAGAGTTGAAAGTTTTCTCAGCACTATCTCTTAATTCCTTCACAGTACCTAACTAGATACCTAGTAGCTAGTTACTTTAACTAATTATCTTTTTGATTTGTGTTTTACACACTTATGATATAATTTCTATAAATTTAAATTTAAATACGAATCAAAATTTCACTCGCAGCGGGATTTGAACCCGCGTCCCCCAGCTATCGCGGCTGGGTGCTCTTCCGCTGAGCTATACGAGCCATATCCCTCTGCGATGAAATTCAGATTCGTAATATTTTTAGGTCCTTAGGCAGAACCAGCGCCCTCTATTTGTGAAACGTTACAGTTTCAAACTAATTTCGAAGGCTCATAATTTCATATGAACTTACTTAAGGGGATTTATTGAATTTATTTTTGTCTTTCTCACTCTCACGGAGATTTGGTAAGTGCGACATGCAGCGTCGCGGAAGAATATAGCAGAAAAACGACGTTTTACCTAATTACTCAAAAACTAATCCAGTTATCAAAAATCTGTTCTAAGCGTTTTAGGATATTATTATTACCGATACATTAAAACAAAAATTACAATTACATCCATTGTAGTTTCCGATAAAATATAGAAAAACTGAGATTTTGGAGCAACTTTTGGGAAAACTTTCTATCGAGAAAATTGTATCCAATCGTGTTTCTGCTTCTTAGCGATTTTAGATTAAAGACCCAAAATACATGACGTGCAAATTTGAAAGTAATTGTCTTCATAGTTTTTGCATAAAACTTCATTCAAAATCACCTAAATACGGTTTGTAGGCCGTTAATTTACATTTTTCTCACTTACAAATATAGAGTTTGAACATAAAAGTGTTACGAAAATAAATAACAATAAATGAAGCAGTAACGCTCACTCGAAAGTACACATTTAGATAAACTGTTACATCACCAATCACCATTCACCGCAGCCGCCGCGGCGAGATAAAAGTTCCAAGTTCAATAGAAGCCCTTAGAGAAGTGAAACATCTTCCGAATTTCTAATTAATTCATCGCTCGGAATGGCTCCTATTAAATAAACACTAACGTTTCTTGCGAGTTGCGTGAGATGTCTTTCAACATCTCTATTTTGGGAATAATGGTCAGAACAACTTTCGACGTTACGAATTTGTATTGTAATTTGAATTTGGGTCGGTAGGCTATCATGGTGACCACAAAAATACTTAGGAAAGATTTTTTTAATTCATTAATTGGTGGGAATCAAAATTGGGAAAGTTGCTTGTACCAACTCTACATTAGCACACTTTTTAGTTCATATCTTGAACAATACTGATCAGATTTTGATGAAACTTCGACTGTTCGGTATGAACCCTAAGCTGAAGAAATCAGAGGAAAATAGGTATTTTTTATTTGCGGACGTTTACTGGTCAAGTGTGAGTTGGATTCGCAAACTGATTGATCGAGACCAATTCGCAATAATAAAAAATACATTGTGTGACGCCATTACTATCTGTGATTTTAAAACTTTTTTTACATTTTTTACTACCTTCGGATTATTTCCATGACTTGTATGTACCTTAAAACCTTGCCACAGAAGTGTTAGTTGTCTCTGTACCACCTGATAATACCCTTACAGTACCTACTTATTTCATAAAGTACGGCAAGTCTAAATTAAACCTGGGGACCACCTAACGTTCTAATTTACCAACGCCATCCAAATGTACAGACAAATTATTTCCTAAAATCATACTATTTGTATAACCTTCCCGCACCTACTCGGCTTGGGAAACGGTAGAATCAACAAAATAATATTATGTCAAACCGTTTTCAAGTGATGTCCTCACATACTAAGGCTTTATTGAGAGGCTGAAGTAACGAAGTGCGAACTTGTGCCAGCTAAAACAATTTAATTTCGTAGTTGATTAAAATGACTCTTTTTTCCTCGCCAATTGGGCACAATTTACTTATCCAATGTCGCGTAGAATTGACGCCGAACGAAGCGAGAACTCTATTTATTTAGTCTTCAATAAATGCTCAGGGACTTTCTTTGCATGGAATTTCTTTTAGGGTCATCAATAAAATGATAAAAGTAAAACTATGATCTGAATTCTTCCTTCCATCTGTTAATAACTATTAAAGCCATTAAGTACTTCATTCTTATTAATTGGAATAAAAGAAGGAAAATCCGTGGGTTAAAATTGGAAAAAAGGGAACTAGACCGAATGGGATATAATTTAAAAGGCCCTTACTTATAGGTAGGTACAATCTAAGACAGATTTTCATTCTAAAATATTAAAAAACGATTCCCCTCTCGATGCAGGTAAAATAAAATTTTGAAAACATCTATGTTTGTGTCTATAAATAATTGTTTTTTTAGATATTTGAAGTATGCTGAGTTACAGCCAAATTGGTTCAGTAGTTGCGGCGTGAAGGAGTATTTCTCCTTGCAAACTTTCATCTTCGTTTCACCTCCTTAAGTTTTGAAAAATCCTATCTTAGAGTACCCTAAGACCTCATAAGGAACTTATGTGCTGGAGTCTCTAGACCCAACAATTTGGGCTATGCGTTAATATGTCAGTCAGTCACCAATCCAGTCAGTCAGTCTGTACGTTCCTTCTTTTATATGTAACAATACATCATATAATATACAATAATAAAACATGTTACTTACCTGTTTTTATAAAACTACTCCTTTTTTGCCTCATTATTTATAATAACTATATTATTATGTACAAACAAGTTAACTACGCTCAAATTGTTAGGCAGGTTTAAAACTTCAATTTTATTGTATTGTGACACCGTTCCCACATAATACGAGTATGCTATCGTTGCTAAGTAACCTGTATTACTAAATGCCTCATAACTCGTTGTTTATTACAGCTTCTGAACTTGTATTTTCCTAAGTAGGTTCATAACTACTCGATTATATGTTTGTAAATAAATAGGAGAACTTAACAAGTTTGCCCTTTATTAAAACGGTACCACAGAATACAGTATACCTATCTATTGCAGTTTTGACATGATTTCACTCTACTAGATAAATGGAAAGAGTGATTATCGTAGAAATGGTGACATTATTTAAATTAAATTATATACTAGGAAAGCCAATGCCCATGACAATATAGCTGTCAAAGTTACAAAAATTACGCTCATGTAAGTAGATACATTATCTACGTTCTTCATTGACAGGACGGACTTTAGGTCTATGGTTAAGTAACACGAAAATTACAAAGTAACTTAGGTAACAGATGTTACCTACATCCTGTGGGACTAACACGCATTGCACGTCAAGAAATTTCCAACAGAGAAGTCAAGAGAGAGTCAACGCGAGAAAATAGGTAGATAAAATCCCGTCGTGGTGCCCCCTGCCCCTTTAGCCGACATCCCTGAAGCAATGTACCAGTGGATAGACTTGACTTGAATTCATTGGCTTGAAATAGTTAGAAGGTAAAAACCTAGGTACAGATCAAAAATCCGTCTAAGTGCGAGGCGCACGTAGGGTTCCTACTTCCTTCCATACCTAATGTAAAAACGGCAAAAAAAAATCACGTTTGTACTATGGAAACCCAAATAAATTTGTATTTTATTCTGTTTTTTAGTGTTTGTTGTTATAGAAGTAACAGTAATAGATACTTGATCTGTGAAATTGTCTTAGTATCATGGTTCAAGAGATACAGCTTTGTGGCAGACGGACAGACGGACAAACAGACGGCAAAGTCATCTGCTTACAAGTAGGTAACTATTATATTAATCTTTGCTTACAAGCTTAATCTTTGCACGTCTTTATAAATTATATAAGTTGTATTTGTACAAAATGGTAATGAAAACATCGAATGATTAAATTTAATAGACCGCTTGTGTTTTGAATTTTGACATTATCAGCGCACCATCTGCCAAAACATACAGTTATGCATATACTCAGTACTAGTTGAAATTCTGTTCGCTTATCGATAGTTATCTCTAAACTTGGACATTATAAAGACCGACAAACTATTTTAACATCGTGTTATTTATTCTTTTGTCCATCTATTCTAAATACATACACATATTTTTTATTCATTGTTTTAAAATTTTATTGTTTCATCATTATTATTCATCACACCGTTCTCTGTAACTTATGAAAATCGATTTATACGTATTCGATATATCGAGTTCTGTACGTGACTGTACAATATCAAGTATCAGCGCTGCATCCTTGCTAGATGTTGCTCCGAATACTAGCACCTATCTGTAACTTCAACTACAAAAGAGAAACTTATTTAAATAACAAAAGATGAACAATTAAAAATATCTACCTAGTTAATAACATAATTAAAAAAATGTTTGTGTCTATGTGTCACGTATTGCAACGACCAGACGTAAGAAAATTTCTCCGAAAAATTTCTTTGATCATGACCATCTCAGGTTTCAGAGGTTAAGCCTCCGCATATAAAATCATATAATTTGGTATAATAGTTAGTCATATAATTTGGTATAATTTGGTCTAGTTTGGTATAATCCAGGGTGGTCATTTACGGCAACAAGTCATTTAATTTTACCACTACAGTATATCTACACTACTTTAGTGGCGTACAATTTACAATTTTAGTATTTGAATCCCTGGATCTGTACACTACATTTAAATGAAAAGCTACTTCTTTATATGATCGACAATTGTTACTTATCTCGTCCCAATAAATTTTATGCCTATAAAATAATTAACATTTAATTCAATTGAACATTATCACACAAGCAGAGTTCTCAAAAATTTCACTTACTTCAAAAACTCAATGATTAAAAACCACTCTAAAAGACCAAACATTTATTTACTACAATGGCATACCATAAATTCGTTGTATTTCACACTTTTAAACTCGATCTCAAACAAGGTCATGTCAAAATAGCCTTATTAATCGACGTGTAAGATTAATTTATGGAGCATACGATTAAAGACCAACTGGTTATACTGCTTCGTTACACATTGATACCAGTATAAACAAAGCTAATTTAGGAACCAACACTTTAGCGTACACGTTTTATACTTGACACGCCAGTTCAGAAGCGAAACGGTTTTAGAATTCCGCACCTCTAATTGGAAATGGGAGAAAACGAAGAACTTTAGAGTAGGTACCTATACTATATCAGTGTGGCTTCAATGGTTAAACCCCATAACATGTACAACATAAACCTTATTGGGCTTCACCTGCCTTGTTTCAAAAACGTGCCAGACTAGTAGTCTATCAGACATAAAAGATTATGGATTTATTGATGGATTTAATCCTTGAATGGAAGGCAGGCTTCTAAATTTTGAATAAGTATCAAAATTGTCACACCTGGAGGGATTTGAACTCGCTATTATAGCACCTCAGCACAGCTATTGCGGCTGCAATGCTTTGCCACTGAGCTACGAGAGCCTTACATATATGTTTCAGTTCTTACAGGCTTTTTTTTATCCTGTAATTTTTTAATGAGGTTTTCTTCCTCCTCCGGGGCAGGTGTAGACGTTTCGACACAGTGCCCTCTGCTGGGGGTCAGAGGGACACACGAAGAAAGGTCACGTATCCACCGGGCTAAGCTATTAGCCCCAACGTTACCAGGGAGCACCGGCCCGTGCGCTACAGAGAGGCACCGGGCACTCGTGGAGGTTGCTTGGCCAGCCCACCAGTTCTTATAGGCTGAACTCTTCGAAAATTGAAGAGGATACTTTACCCTTTATCCCTGCCCTTTATCCGCTGTGGTTTAGGGCGTCTGTATAAACTCAGGGTTCGTATCCCTGGAATACGTATAAAAATTTTCGCACTTGGAGAGATTCGAACCCGCGGCTCCCAGCTATCACGAAAGGTATTAATCAAGGTATACCAATTGAGCCAAGAATACTATGTAGAGCTCGTATCGTTAGAAAAATGACTACCGTCAGATGAAAGTAATAGTGCCATGGTCCACAAAGTAGTTCAAAGTGTTCTCCAAAGCATTAAAGGATATTAAAAGCCCATATTCGAACCTCTGAAATGAAACATGGATTCCATTAATTGGTTTGAATTGTCACTTGCCACTGGAATCTAACTTTTTTCAAAACTCAAACTCAAACTCAGAATATATTTATTTCACATAGGCCTAACTTACAAGGCACTTGTAAAACGTCAACAATATTTGTTACATAATATTATGTACGGTGATAACTACAAGTCGACTTAAAACTAAGTTTACGAGGGTTCCAACGCGCCCTTCACTGAGAAGAAGCCCGCAACAAACTCAGCCGGGTTTTGTTTTCGGTTATCACCACTTCACAAAAGCTCTTAAAAACCGTTTATTGCCCGTGGTCCACTATAGTTGAGCTAGTAATTATAATACAGCAGTTCATTCACTCCCAAGGATTTGATTCATGTAAATAATCCTTACTACTATAGCAAGCTTTATTAACGAGCTTTCGTTTTACAGCGACTTTTAACTTATTGAGGGATAAGTTTAATATTTCAATAGGAAGTTTATTGTAAAAGCGTATCCTTTTAAGTTGTGTACCTACATTTCTTTCTTGATGCGGTTGTATCTCTTTTGGGCCTATAGATTACCTGTAGCAATAATGAAGGACCAGATTAAGATAGATTGCAACAGTTCTAATAAAATGGAACCAAAAGCGAGAACTTCCTCGTATGCTTCTTGGGCTTACTTGGACACATATTCGTGCTAGATATCAAGAACATCAATAAATATCTAAATCTACTATTAATAAGTCTGTATGTTTGTAAAACAATTTGCGGCAACAAATTCACGGTCAGCAACGTTCATGCGTTGAGATGAAACGCCTCAAGCTTTCAAGCCGGGAGTGATTCGATGGACTATCTAGCAAAAAAACTAATTATAGTGTCATTCGACAGGCGTTTCCGGTTCACTCAACTGTATCTAATTGCCAATAGGTCTGCAGAAAAACTATTCAATTGAGCGCAGTTTAACCGCATGTAATGCTAGCTGACTTTTTTAGGTTGTGACTCCGTAGCGCAGTTGCTAAGATTTTCGTCAGCGTAGTCAGATAGATTAGTGGTCCTTGGTTTGAAATAAGGATGTTCTAGGTGTTTCTTACATTAACGAAATTATTAAACATGATTTAATGTTGGATTTATAGTCTGTTTCTGTCTTTTCAATTTTATAACAAGCATACCTATTACTTACTGCTTTGCTTACGCTAAGATGGTCTCCATCAAGCATGAAATGAAATAAAATGAATGAAATGAATGAAATGAAATGAATGAAATTAAATTTATTTGCTTGAAGCATTGTACAAAAATAGATGTTACAATAAGGAACTAAACATTTTGACCAAACCAACCAAACCAAAAGATTTGAGCCTTTCGGTAGCAACCTCAGAACTCTTTCAAAAGTTCTTTTTTTGACTGTATCTACGAGCACGTACTATTAGGATGTGTTTTCTAAATTATGGCGCTATCAGATCTAGAGACTGACTTCGAGTGTGACTTAATAATACCATTACATTACCATTATACCCGAAAAGAATCAAATACGAGTGTATCTATAATCAAAATAGACTAGATTAATAAATTAGACCGTGCAAAAGTTGGTTCTAATTTAGGAAAACGTTTCCTGAATTATACAGAGTACCTTTTACACTGGGCAGTCTTTCTGAACTACAAAAAGATAACTGACTTGGATCGGCTGCGAGATCTGGCTATTTTTGTTTGAAATACTAAACCGCAACCCTAACCGAAAACTAGACCGCAGCCATTTTGTCTTACCTACTTTTGCTATTAAACTACCTACTGGTTACTTTTACAAGAATAAAACAGTTTTTCTCAGAGGTAGGACTGTATAGGATGTAGGTTAGTGATTATAGGTACCTACCTACTTAAATAAGTTTCTGATTGGTCGGAACTTTTAAGTATCCATAAATCTGCTCAGACGATAGTAGACAATCTTTCCACTCCTAAATAATAATATGTCTTTCTTCAACAACTTAATAAAACAAAACCGACCGATAGGTACCGACTGAAAGTTACAACAAAGACAAAGATCTCTTCAAATGTACTTAAAACAGAGTTAATAATAATCAATATTATAATCAAAAAGGTAGTAAATCATATTAGCGGTAATGACGTAAACGTATAGCCCAAAATGGTGATGTAGGCATGAATCGTTTTAATAAAACGATTCATAATATGCGAGGCCCTCCTAAGATACAACTCACTCAACCTACTAACTTTAGAATATAAATAAGTTGCTTATAACATATTTTTTTAATTATATTTAGGTTTAGAGCAAAAGTAACTGTGATTTTCAAACGCACGAGCTCGGATTCGAGTGGGAGGTCGCAGATTCGATTCCCGCCACGGGTTACTGTAGAAATTTATAATTTCTGAACTGGCTGAAGCCTGGTCTTAAGGTTTCGGCCGTGGCCTGTGACTAGTTACCACCCTACCAACAAAGACACACCGCCAAGCAATTGAGCATTCCGGCGCAATGTCACTACATCACTATCACTACATAGTATAAAACAAAGTCGCCTTTTCTGTCCCTATATCCCTATGTGCGCTTAAATCTTTAAAACTACGCAACGGATTTTGATGCGGTTTTTTCCAATAGATAGAGTGATTCAAGAGGAAGGTTTATATGTATAATAAATGCATCATATACTAAGGCAACATATACGCCCAAAAAAATAGGTTAATTTACGACATCACGTTAGAAACCTCTAAAATTAGCAATGTTGCCTCCTTCATTATGGTTCATCAATATGGTTCCTTACAGCATGTAAATTACAAATATTTTCGGAGATATTACAAATTTAAAATTTGCGTTTGCGGCGGGCGGTACCGGTCGGACGGACGTTGCAGGCTTAGATTTGAGCGTTGACTGTTTTTCACATGGCCAACTGTATGTCGCTCTTTCAAGAGTAACCTCAAGAGAAAACATGTTTGTATTGTCTAATGACAAGAAAGCTGTGAACGTTGTGTATAAAGACATCCTGTAATATATTAATTGTTGTAAAAATAAAATAAATACCTAGGTAAAAATGTAAAAAGTAAATAAGTAAAAATGTGTAATGTAATAAAAATTGTATGAATTTAGATATTCCAAACATCTTCATAGTAAGTATAGGGAAAGAGGAATTGTTTTACTCCAAATTTAATGCGTGCAGGCCAAGGGCAGTAATGAATGAATCAAAAATACTGGATCGATTTTAATCATGTTTTCATTGAGTGACATAGGCATATATATTTTATGCCCGTGCAAAGTTGGAGCGAGCCGCTATGTTTTTATATACAACGTTCATAGTTTTTCTGTAGTGTATTTAATTTAGTATCAGCATTGCACCCGTGCGAAGCCGGGGCGGGTCGCTAGTTGTCTTATAAATTCGTTAGGAGTCAGTTTAATTATTCCTTCCATGTTACTACGATAATTTTTTCACCTGCATTATCTCAATCAGGTGAGAACACAGTAAAGTATTAGGTAATTTGTAGCGTGTAAAAAATCAGACTATTGTTATCAGACTATTTTTTACTTAGGGACCTATTACCACCGAGCATTGGTTTAATGGTCTGTAGGTATTACAGATGATTGTTTAGTTATTTTTATCCTTAAGTATCATAATTATACTTATTTTAAAATTAAATACGATACAGTTAGCAGAATAAATATAATCGGAGTTGTTATATACATATTAGTACTCCCAGTATAGCTATAATTTTGCAAATGTCTGCCTCTAAGGCATTATTTGCCGGAGGTTCAAGTAGGTAATTCAGTGGTCTCGGTCTAGAACAAAAAATCCAATTCCTTTGTTGCTCGACCTGCCTTTCCTGTTCGTCGGTGCCTAATTGACGATCGCTGACAGAAAAACATTCGATTAACTTCTGCATGCTTGGGTTACATCCTGTGCTATCAAGAATATTTTTTTTTATTCTAGACAATTTAGTACTTGACTGCGATCTCACCTGATGGTAAGTGATGATGCAGCCTAAGATGTTATCGTACTAACTTGGAAGGGTAAGTAAATTGACCCCAACGGTTTCTACAAGCATCGCACCGGAACGCTAAATCGCTTGGCGGTGCATCTTTGGTATTAAAGTGGTAACCTAACTACCTAACTAATCAAAGCCTCCCACCAGACCAGACCTGAGCCAATTTAGAAATTATAAAATTCCATAGTGGCCCGTGGCGGGAATCGAACCCGCGACCTCCCACTCGAATCTTAGTGCGCCGCCACTGCGCCAGGGTGGTCTTCGAGTACCTAAAGGTACTATATCTATCTATCATTATATCTTGAAGAAGAAAGATAAAGTCTGGTCTGGTAGAAAGCTTTGGCCGCGGCTAGTTACCAGGCCTTACCAGGAAACTGCGCACCGCCAAGCGATTTAGTATTACAATAAGATAGATAGAAAGCTCCGACATAGCTCAACGTGTCGCAAAGCTGAAGTGGCAATGGGCGGGGCACATAGCTCGCAAGACCGATGGACGTTGGGGACCCAAGGTGCTGGAATGGCGGCCACGCACCGGAAAGCGCAGTGTCGGTCGACCCCCCACCAGGTGGACGGACGACATTAAGAGGGTCGCGGGGAGTCGCTGGCGCCAGGCGGCGCAAGATCGTGGTGTTTGGCGGTCATTTCAGGAGGCCTATGTCCAGCAGTGGACGTCCATCGGCTGAAACGACGACGACGACGAGATAGAAAGCGATTTAGTGTTAACTGAAGTTAGTGACCCTAGGTACCCCTTGAAAGTTAGTACGATAACATCGAAGATTAATTATCATCAGGTGAGATTGCAATCAAGTTATACATTGTAGAGTATAAAAAAAAACTTTTGAAGAGTCATTGGTATAGTTGAATAATAATAATTCATTAGTTACAGTGCTCGTATACCTAATGTTTATAACTTTTTCACGGCTTAAATCTAAGTTGAAGAGTGTGTTGGGGCATGGTTTTGGAAGGAGATGCCTTCCCGGTAGTTTTTTCATACAAACGCTCGTACGCGATTATAACGATTTAACAAACTTTTCTTGAAATATTTTTAACAAGTAGGTACCTTGCACACTATATCTAGGTTTGTATATTAACAAAAATTTAAAATTTAGTAGCAGCAAATTCAGTCAATTTCATTCTTGCTGAAATTTTACATAAACTTTGGTCGTTTCGCTCAGCTCGTAAAAGTAAAATAAACAACTCTATAGAAACCTCGTACAACTAATAAAGATTCGAAATAACAAACATTATTTACACATACTTTTAAGGCTTTTTCGAAATCACGTTTTCCTGGAACAAGTTTCATGAAATTGTCGCGCTATTTTTTTTCAAGAGGTCATGAATCATAAAACGTCGAAATTATGAATCAGCGTTAATAAGAACTACCTAACTACAGATATTACTCATAAAGTAACTACGAGTAGTTTAAACCATTTTTAATGATTGGGTACAAGTACCTAAGTAGTTTGGTGACCGAAACCATTGGCTCTTAAGAGGATCGTCTTGCTGTAAGCTTTCATGCAAAAAGGGATAACGTTTACCTACGTAAATGTAGTCCAATTTTCATAATTTTTAGAAATGTTACCTATACACATATATATGTGACATGATACGGTTTATTTTTTTTAAGAAATATTGCTTACGTTAAAAGTTATTAGAGTCTAAATTTCAATATTTTGACCTAAAAACTTGTTCGGGTAATTTTATTTTTCAATGAAATAAATAAAAAACCAAAAAATAAGAGCTTAAATTAAGGTGTACTACTGAATCTAATGAGACAAAATTTTCAGATTTGGTAAACGTTTAGAGGGGTAAAAACGTTATCACCCAAAGCAATGTTTCAAGAATAAAATGTATGCCTAGCTATCTATGCTCTATACGGGCATAGATAGCATTTTTGAAAGGGTATCATTTAAGCTATCACCAATTTAATTAGTTTTGTGTTTCTTAAATAATAGGGTTTGTCCTCAAAATAGTAGATCTGTCACCAAAATGTAGTCACCAAACAATGCAAAATCAGTTCCACAATAAATCACCTAAAATCCTGAGATATAAGGTCTAGTACCAAATAAATGTTTTTGTATGTATTATAATAGGTGTGTCCTAATAAGTATTTAAGCAAACTAATTTAAAAAGATCACCAATAAATCATATTATGTTTATTATTTTTTTTATTTTTTGAGGTTATGTGTTAACTTTATTTAAGAACTAGCTGACCCGGCAAACGTTGTTTTGCCTTATTAATTATGTCTCACTTATTAAGCTTTCTGCGAAGACCCAATTCATTATGACAATAATTATAATATTTCGATTTTCTCCGAAACCTACCATCGGACTGATCGCATCTTATAACGTTTTTTGCATATCAAATAAACTTTGGGCTAATAAATTAAATAGACCAAAGAGGTCGGACCTTACACTACAGTAAATCTATGGAAAAACCTGGCGTATAATTAAACGTGAAAAAAAATTGACAGCAATGAAATGTTTACTTAGCAACGCCATTAAATCAATTTATTAATTTTATTTTGAAAACACTCGATAATCCCAATTCTCCTCATATAAGTCGTCGACTCGGATCGAGTATTTTTTTACGCTCTTTCATTTGATGTACGATTCGTTTGATTCCATCATACAGCGGTACGACCTTAGGTATTTGTATGGGAAAATTAAATCGGCCAGGGCAATCGTTTCTCTGCTTTTAGGGACATCAAATGTATCCTATAGCAGTCTCCTGGCTCTAAGCTACCTCCTCACCAATTTTCAGCCATATCGGTAAAGCCGTTCTCGAGTTATAAATAGTGTAACTAACACGACTTTCTTTTAGTTAGACTTGTTGACGATCCCAGTCTTTCTAACAAACTGGAATCTTTATAACACCGTAGGGACGTAAGCTCCCTATGTGTGTTCTATCGATTGTTCAATGGGGAGTGCTCTGAGGAGCTGTTTGAGGTTATTCCTCCTTCCACTTTCTCTGTACGGACACTTAGGCGTAGAAACATGTTCCATCCATACCACCTAGATGGCTGGCAATCCACGACTACCCGGTATGCCAGTTCCTTCTTCTCGCGCACGTGCAAACTGTGGAACCAACTACCAGCAGCAGTGTTCCCTCAAAGCTATAACATAGGGTTATTCAAGGGGCGGATCAACAAACTCCTTAAGAGCCAGCAACGCATTTGCAACTCCTCTGGTGCTGCACATGTCCATGGGCGACGGTGATTGCTTAACATCAGGTGACCCGCCCGCTCGTTTGGTTGCTTTAACTATAAATAACCTGTCAAGTGCGAGTCGGACTCGCGCACTGAGGGTTCCGTAACAACCGGAGGAATAAAACCATAAAAACCACTTTTCTTATCGAACCGCAAAACTAACTTTGTTTTTAGAGGTTTTATTGTAAATATCAAAAAACTACTTATTAGATCTCGTTCAAACCAATTTTCGGTGGAAGTTTGCATGGTAATGTACATCATATATTTTTTTTAGTTTTATCATCTATACTCTTATTTTAGAAGTTACAGGGGGGGGACACACATTTTACCACTTTGGAAGTGTCCCTCGCGCAAGCTATTCATTTTAGAAAAAAATGATATTAGAAACCTTAGTATCATTTTTGAAGACCTATCCATAGCTATACCCCACACAAATGGGTTTGATGAAAAAAAAATTTTTGAGTTTCAGTTCTAAGTATGGGGTTCTAAGTAAAAGTGGCTGTGACATACGGACGGACAGACGGACAGACAGACCTGACGAATTTATAAGGGTTCCGTTTTTTGCCATTCGGCTACGGAACCCTAAAAAAAGCTTTGTTTGCTTTGTGGGGAATATTAACCCTTCAGCATCACTTATTTTGGACGTCCGTACTGTGTATAATGATCATTTGGCATTCCTTTGGAAGGGTCTAATTTTCACAACAGGGTACGCCAGCTTAAGATGAGCCGTACGTTCAAAGTTTTCTGCATATTCCGTGTTTCAAGCTATTTGGACAAATACTGAGGGTTATTATGTCAATTTTTTCTGAACTACAAAACCGATGACTTTGAAATATTAACAGAACAATCTTTAATGTATCCCCTTTCTAACAAAAAAAGAATGAATGAAATCGGACCACGCGTTAATGATTTACAACTCAGTATACATTTTAACTTTTATCCCCTCTCCTAAGGGAACCATGCTGAATTTCGGGATAAAAAGTATCCTATGTACTTCCTCGTAGTATCAACTCAAGTCATACCAAATTTCATTGGAATTCATTCAGTAGTTTCGGCGTGATGCGCGGCCGTGATACAGAAAGACAGTCAGACAGACAGACAGACAAAAATAAAAAAAAATACAGTTTTGGGTTCAGAACCGATTTTAGAGTGCCCTCGAAAAAAATTTTCAAAATATCTTTAATGTACAGAATTTGACCTGTTACAGATTTATTATAAGTATAGATTTACGACTATAGCCTAAGAAAAAGTGGGGGATCTAGGAAAACTCCTTAGCTGTCACCCTCTTCCCCTCCAAGAGCATGTCGACGGAGCCCCGCTTCGCGGGGCTCCTATTTCTGGGTGGTCAAAAAAGGAAAATAACCTTAACCTATTTACCTATAGGTGCACATGGGACCTAGGAAAACTCCTTAGCCGTCACCCTCTTCCCCTCCAAGAGCATGTCGACGGAGTCGCAGTCAGGGATCGATAATCGATTTATTTGGTGACAGATCTACCATTCTGAGCACAGAGCTATTATTTAAGTACAAAACTGTTATTATAAGAACGAAGTTTATATTCATGTAATGCAATATAATTTTATTGGTTATCGATCTCTTATATTTTACACATATATTAACATTAATTTGATAATTCATACCTGGGAACAATTTTTGTTTATCTGAGAACGAAAATATTTCGTGGCGATACATCTATTAGGTGATACAACTTGATGACAAATATAAATTTTGGTGATAGAAAATATAGTTCCCTTTTTGAAAACACCTATTCGCGTCTCGCTAAGTCACTAGACGATAGCCTTAACCGCGGATAGCGGCTCTTAACATTCATTTGTCGTGACACTGCACTGCTCGGCTGCTATTAAACTACCTACCGATTGATAAATGGGTCCTCAACATTTGATAAATTGTTCTTTATGTAATGTAAAATTACAATAATTTTTTTATAGTTTCTGCTTCTAGTCGTTTTGTATCTTATTGGAGAGCTTTTATTTTGACCCAACTGCTATGGAAGGATTATGATTTGAAAACATTTTTAGGGTTCCGTACAAAAAGAATAAAAACGGGGCCCTATTACTAAGACTTCGCCGTCAGTTCGTCCGTCCGTCTGTCACCGGGCTGTATATCCAGATAGTTAGACATTTCAACTTTTCACAAATGATGTATTTTTATTTATCAAATACTAAAAAAAAAAGAGAAAAAAATATTTAATGGGGCTCCCATAAAAAAACGTAATTAGGGTTCGTTTTTGCTTGTCTTTGCTCGATATTGATAACGGCAACGGGTAGACGCTTAAAATATTAACAGAATATTTAATTACGTATTTAGTTTAAAAATAAATAGTTTATAATTATATTTGAAAATAAAAAGAATTTAAGGGCTACAAACGTGATTTTTTGACCTTTTTGAATTTCGTGGTCAGCGTGGTACTTATGGTTTTTTTATGCATAAAGTTTGCGATATTTATGTTCATCATGTTAAACTGAACTTTGTTTAAGTTCAGTTTAAGTAAAGTCCGTTCATACTTTTTTCTAAGCTATAAAATATTTTATAGGCAAAAATAAAATATGTATTACGAAAAAAAGATTGTAAAATCGAAATAGCTCTGTCGGTCAGTGAAGGCAAACAAAAAGGTGCAGTGTGATCGAAAACAAATCCAAAGCCTCAAAAATCAGCCGACCACAAAATGTAGGTCTCAACTCCCATGTGAAATGACTATACCATGTACTGACTACTCCTATATATAACTACGGTATAACCTATTATATATTCGGTGGTATAGCTATGATAACAACAGTAGACATATATTGAAAAAACGAAATAATGAAAAAAGTGTATGTACCTAGATTAAAAATTTATTTTCACTGGAATATAGGAACAAGCTAAAAAAACATTGGCATGTGCTAATAACAATTCTATGTAAACAGACGTGTACCAATACAGTACACAATGTATGTACATACGAACCTTTCTGTATTTAAAGTATTTCTTAAACTAAAAGTATCTTATAACGTCAACAAGTAATGTATTAGATACCCAATTATAACCTGCCCTGCATTTAAGCCAGGCCTAGCAGTGGTAAAATAAAAATACACGGTTTTTTATAAGAAGCGACATCCAAAAAATGAAAAGAACACGCTAAGTTCGAGCATTCGCTCTTACACGAAGGGTTTCGTACCATCCAGCAAAACCTAAAATTTTATTTTCATTCTTTGTTGTTTTAGAAACTATATTAGTAGACACTCGAAGTGTACTCTTGGTTTATGAGATACAGTGCGTTAGCAGACTGACGGACGAACAACAGAGGCTTTGAGGCATTAAAAATGATTTGAAAAATATTTTCAAACGTGACTTTGGCCTACGATTTCCCTTTCTCGTGACCTTTCAAAGACCTATCAGATATCATACATTTCTAAACATTATAGTTTAAGGTTGGTCCATTTAAGGATTGACACGGACAAATCGCTTATGATTTTACTGGTATAGCATTGTTTTTTTTTGACGTGACAACGTCTTATAAATCGATAGAGCCGGTTGCACGCACGAAAAAACATGACTCATCCGGCGTTACCTCGCTCATGCGGCGTTACCGGCGTTACCTCGCGAGCGCGGAACGAGCGACAAAGAGAAGACGTTGTCACGTTCAACTATCGTCAGTAAACCGACTTTACAGGCAACCAATTTTTGACGTGACAACGTCTTATAAATCGATAGAGCCGGTTGCACGCACGAAAAAACATGACTCATCCGGCGTTACCTCGCTCATGCGGCGTTACCGGCGTTACCTCGCGAGCGCGGAAGGAGCGACAAAGAAGACGTTGTCACGTTCAACTATCGTCAGTAAACCGACTTTACAGGCAACCAATTTTTTATTTAATTTAGGTTTACGCTTGACCACAATCCCACCTGATGGAAAGTGACGATGTGGTCGAAGATGGAGTGCGCTTATCTAGAAGATATATCTATTCTCTTTTTTTTAGCCTTTTTTTAATTTAGGTAGTAGGTTAAATGTAATTTAGGTAAGCAGCGATATCCATCCCATCGGTTCAGACCTCGAAGTATGCCTTCGAACCTGGGCTTCCGCAACTTCTTTCATTCTGAGAGGAAATCCGTGCCAGCTACGGTTGACGTGAACTATTAAAGCCAAAGGAAGAATGACATCGAATGTATGTAATATCGTACCAAGCTGATCCCGTACCGAACTTTATTTGTTATATGGAACCAACCAAACTTTATTTGTTTTAGAATGCGGTCTCCACATTAACTCCTACAATTATTATGTTTTTAATTAACATCCGGATTCCAAAGTTATTGCCAAATAAACAAGTTGTACTCCCCAATAAATTCTGTATGCATTGTAAAGAAAGCAACTTTTTGTATGCAAAATTAAATTCCGGTTATTAAAAACAAATTCCTAGTGCCAATGGTTCTTAAAAACACTATTTTATTGAAAGCTTGATATACTGTACCACCTTTGGTCATACTTCTTTGCGTTTATAAAAGGAAGTCAAATTTTTTGCCAATAACTTCTGAGACAAACAAAGAGTCAGCGAATACCTACCTAAGGCTTCAGATTAACCATACTGAGGTACATAGATAGTAAATATTACCTACAAATAATCCATAGTTTCATTGTTCCCATCGAATATAGGTAATAACTCTACGGTTTCAATAAAGTATACGCTACAAGTTATGAGTACCTACCTACTTATTAGTATAATCATACAGTAGTATCGACTGACTCAGAAAAATCTCGGGTTTTGCAGGTATTTTAATGTAGAAAACAGGACAAACCTGTCTTTGGACATTGCAAACTTTTTACGACACTCAAGATGACCTCGAGGTTAATTTATAAAGCTTAGGCAGATTATATTATTGTACAAGGTAATTATTAAGCTGTCCGTTATGTGCCTAGATTAGAATCGTGATACCTATCTGTTTCTGTTTTTGTGCATCACTATTCATCTCATAGTTAGAAGCTGGCGAATCCAGATTTTACAAGTTTTTCGCAATTTGATTGCTAATAAGACATAGAATTTGCTTGAAAGGCAGTAATATGTTCACATATTTGTATTAGAAAAAAATGAACATTTAAAGAAAGTATTGAGAAAAATAGTTGTAAGTTATTTACCGAATTTCACGTAAAATTTTACACAACTGTTTAGCTACCGAAGGACTGCTAAAAGCTTGGTTAAAATTAGCTAAATGAAAAGAACTTTAGGTGGCAACTACTAAAGTTTAGCTAAATGAAAAATAGCTAAACTGTTCAGTAAATTATTATTTATACTAAATAAACTAAAATGTTAAAAAATAAATTAAGACTAAAAATATTTACAAAATGTACACACCGTCCAAATGCTCGCTTAATGGCATGGTGCCCAAAACACTGGCGCTATTGCCTCGCTGTATAGCTAGGCTTAGCCGTTGGGCTAAGTAAGCGCCAGCTCTTTGGTCACCTGACGCGTGAACCAACTTTTTGGATAAGATATTCACAAATTTTTTTGTGTCCGATGACCATGGACCTAAAGTCTCAAAGTTAAGTTAAGTTAAGTTCTCAAGTTCAGTAAATTAGTTTTTTTCAGAATTGAAGTGTTTAAACTTGCATGGATATTGAGGTTAAAACGTTAAGATAAAACTGCGATTCCCGTAATTTTACTGTTATAATATTATAAATACCGTGTTATTAATCCACAATTTACGGAAAACCATAATATACCTAAGTATTTAATATTTTTATTTCGCGGGCCGACCTTTGCATTGAACATTAAAAATTTATTTCGCGGTAATGATGAGTGTGGTTGTTTTGATAGGTACATAATTACACAAGGGTATTACAATTCGGTATTTTCCTACTTTTGAGTTTGATAAATATTGTTACTTTAGATACTATAAACTAGGATAAAAATGATGACGTACGCTGAAAAAAAATTAAAATCCAACAAAGATTTACAAAGTTACAGGCATTTTAATTTTGGAGTGGGAGGGTCTTCTATCCCTCTCTAAACGAAAATTTGTATGAAGCCGCACGAAGCTACTTTCGTGGGGTGTGACGTCACAATTTAATATCACTATCTCTGTCTAATTAGAAATGTTTTTAACTTTTTGTTATTTGATTGATTTAATTAGTTTTTTCAGTGTTCATCATTATTTTTCTCCTAGTTTATAATAAATTAGTGATAAAAATTTTGAGGCAAATACCCAATTGGTTACACAATGGAAGATGGATATAAACAAAAATCATTTCTTCGCATAGATATTGGAAATGAGTTCAAACATTGCCTCACGTGTACTCTAATGCAGACTCATATTAGATATTATGGTCGTAATAAAAGGTCACCTTACCTGGCGTCCTGCTAAATTATATCTCAAGACAATAACTGTCCTCAGCAAATATTATATCAGGAATATAATAGCGCTCGAAGCTCCTTCCTCGAGCACTTCTGCTTTTATTTTACATGGCCCATTAGCCCTACAAGACTGCATTATCAAGTTACACAGAAGGTGTATTTACTTATATATGAAGGTAGGTATGTACTTGAGCCTTCCATACTTTTTGCTTAGTAATAAAAGTTGTGAGTGTGTATGTGTGTGAAAAGTTAATGGGATGAAAAATGTTCCCCTTTCCGAACTTGGCGGTAGGCCAAGTTCGGAAACAGAAGTTCTGGGCAAAAAACTAGGCACTTGTTCTTTTCAAAATGTCATTATAAATATCTACAATATTTTAGTTCTCTCATTTATCTTTAATACAATTAAATAATATTTTTAACGATGTTTTTAAAATGATTAAAATAAAAATAAAACACGTTTAAAAATATTAAAAAAAAAATTATTACAATTATTCTTGCATAAATTACATGATTCTTATTTATATGGCAATATGGCGATCTTCGTTTTCTTAAAGCCTTGGATAGCTACATTTCACAGCCAAATAATTATAAAATTTGTACAGCCAAAAAAGATAACACAGGTAATAACTATAATAAGCCAATTTATACATAGACTATTTAAGCTCAGGACTTTTGTAGGTACCTACGCTACCTAATACCTATGTATGTTCATAATATGTACCTAACCTACGTAGGTTCATCCCAGTGTCATACTTTCGGCCACACGTAGGTTAGTGTATAGAAGAGGAATGAAAAAATACAAAAATTCGAAGTATTGGGAATTTGGGAATATCGAAACAGGTCCCAAACCCCCAACCTACCGATTAAGGAAAATATATCAGCTAGTCAAACAAAATATTTCGCGTGGCTATTCAGCATTTATGACGTTGATGTGACCCATCTCAAAATGTCACCCTTATGATGTAAAGGGTAGATAAGGACAGTGGGTTGAAATCTATAGTACCTAACACTTTATACGTGCTAACTTTGGCTATTATAATCACAGATTACTATAATTTACTTCCGTATTATGTAAGAAAAAGAAAGTATTAGGATTTTTTCTATTTATCGATGACCATGACTATATAGTCCGTCAAAAGTCATGGAATTTATTCACGAAAACAATAATTTTTCTCTGCCACATAATATTATGACCGATTAAAAGGAATTTAAATACAATAGACTATAGTCTGGACAGGGCGGTGCAAAAATGCTTGTTTTACCACCAACAGTAAGGCCACGATGTATAGAATTTTTACAGATTCGCTTGTATGAAAAAGGTTTACGTAAATCGGTCGGATGCCCATTGCCCATAAACTGAGGTTCCATATAGGTGGTAAATACAGAATATTAAAGAGAAATATGCATAATTCTGATTATTTGACTATCCACTAAAAATGTATTTCACTCTGACTTTTATGATTAATTTTCAACTCCTTTTTGTTTCATGACTTTTTTGACAGGCTATAGGTTACCGCATACCCCTCAAACCCACAATAAACATACACAACGTAACGTCTACAGTATGAACTTTTAAGTTTTAGTTCGTAGCAACCATGACCGTGTCTGCAAGATATCAAAATTGAAATGTAGTTTAAAACAAACTTAAAATTAGGTTGTTATAACTTGCGAGTTGTAAAGCATTCAATTTGGTCCTGACTTCGGGCATATTCGTTTAACTTTCACAGAACTTCATTTCAGAGACGTATAAGCGTAAAATAAAGTGCAGAATCAAGTAGTACTGAAGTTGATAGAATACTTGAAAAGTACCTATCCGCGAGTCGCTAATTGTGTAAAAACCTTTTTACAGAATTAGAGCTTTTTGGTTAGAAGTTAAATTCTTTCATATAGATTTGATTTTGAGTTTTAACAGCGGTTGACTTTTGGAACGAAACCACACGGAACTGAAAAAAACAATAAATAATAATTAATTACTTACATAAAGTGTTTTATAAAATACATAGTAAGCTACATTACTACCGCCAAGTGATCGCATCATTCCGATGCGATGCTATGTAGCCACCGTTAGGGGCTATATTAACCCCTTCTAAGTTACCAGAGTACTACCTTCGGCTGCATCTTTACTTAATTTTCATCAGATGAGATTGCAATCACTTACCTATTGTGTAAAAGAAACACTTATTTCATTAGATACGTTTTACGTAAATCAAAATATATAGCTATGTTTTGTATGAAGCTAATTATTATTCGCAAAATAGCACAGTTAACTAAGTACCCCTTCATCTAGCCAGATCATTAGTGTACCTGGATGGTTTTAGCGGTGTAAAACTCATGTCTTGTTAAATTTTACAGCCTCTCCAATAAACCTAGGGTTATTGGATGCGAGCACTATCCTCAAAGCGGGCTTCAACGCATATCGCTGGTTATTGCATAATACGATTTTGCCGGCATAACATCCCATTTGGATCCTAGTTACTAGAAGGTTGTAGACTCTAATATGGCACTTAGGTTTAGTGATCATAAATTTTGTAATTTGCAATCACCTTAATTACTGGTAATTTCCAACGACTTTAATGTCCTTCTTGATTAGCGCTATTTAGGTGGGAGGTCTAGGGATCGCCTCTCGGCACATAATGTCAATTTTCGATTTAGTTATGACTCAGAAAAGCTTTTGATGATTTTCGATCTCTGAAGATTCTAGTAACTATAGTAGTGTTATTATCTCGCTGCAGACTCGGTCATAAATCATTCCAGTGTTTCGCTTTTGTTGTTCTTTGTTGAGAATCCACAACTCACAACGAGTATTTTTGTAGTAATAAAAAACGTTCGCCTGATAAGATTTTCTACTAAAAAAACGAAGTAAACCTAGCGATCTTACTCAGTTTGAAAGTTTCTTAGATTTTCTTGCCATACAAGTTATATTACAAAGTTTTAACTATCTTAAGTTTCTTAATACTGTTGCACTAATAATAGCCATTGTTGGAATTATATTCACTTTGATAGAACTTTTAATAGTTTTATAATGTTAGTTAAGTATTATCTTTTGCCCGCGACTTGATCCTAGTAGATTTTGGTATTCAAAAAATTCCACAGAAACCTTTTGAACTGTTAATTATTTGTACGTTTGGTAGGCTAGACTCACAATAAAAAGGAACAATATTTTTGTATACAAACGAATTAACATGATCTCTCGCCCCAAAATGCAAGATATAGGGACCTCAGGGACGCTGTGAGTAAATGAAAACCTCCCCCTTTTTTTGAAGTCGGTTAAAAGTAGCCGTGATGCAAAAACATATGCCTTTTACAATATGACCCGTAAGAATTTTGAGATTTCCTTCCTTATCTTTTGTCTTCTAAATTATAAAGGTAACTTCGGTGAAATTTAAAATTTCAGCTTTTAGGTGCAAAGGTTTGGGCTGGGAGGTGGTAAGTCAGTAAGTCAGTGAGTGAGTGATTGAATGAATGACTCAGGTTTTTTTTGTCAATACAAATTAACAAGTCAACAATAGAAATATACCCTGGACAGGGCAGATTGCGTGAAAACATGTCACCAGTTTATCGGTGCCAATAATACCAACAGTTAAGGCCACGCTGTAGTTCGCTCAGCAGCCACTTATAGAATTTGACAGATGGCGCTACTGTTTGCTTGTACGAAACTTGTTCGGATGCCCATATCCTGAGCACAGATCAGACAGAGTTTTTTATCAGAGAAGTCAACCAAATACTACAGAGCTACAAGAGTTCTAGTTTCAGTTCCAAAACTTGCCCTGCACTAAGAAGAACCTATTAAGAAATACAGTAATGTGGAATGGAATATACGCAGACCCGTTCCCGATATGGTACTAGAAAGACTCGTGTACACACAAATACTCCGACCACCATGGTTGTTTATGAATGGAGCAATCCGTATAAATATAAACCTAGAGGTTAATATTCCCCACAATGAAGACGTTTGTGAGTGCATTAGCAAAGAATTTGTTTATTAAATAACGTGTCTAGCTTTATTTATAACTCCTACCTTTCGTGTGTTAGACAGCGCACGTGGGGAAGCATCACAGGAAAATGTTTATGTTTAAATGTGTTACCAGTTGCAACATTGTATACTGCAGGTGCAAATGCAAAACATTCCGAAACAAGTAATTAATTAAAAAAACACGACCGCCCTTTGGTAAAAAGACTTTTCCCAAAAAAATATAGCCTATGTTACTCGGAATGATGTAAGGATTCTAACGATACCCCATATGTCCAAATCTGTTCAGTCGTTCAGAAGTTATGGTGGAATAAAGACACTCATATACACACATACATACATGAACCCTAAAAACATTACACTCCTTTTTTGGGCAGTCGTGTAAAAAAAACAAAATAACGCAAAATTTTAAAAGAATGTAGTATGTAGCTAAAAATGTACGTATGTATATGTCATGCAGGTCTTACGGGTAAAGAATATTCATAATTCCAGAATATTACCGACCCCGCTGCGGCCAGATCTCAGAATTGACCACTTCATGAAAGGATCTTGCAAAAATACTTATAGCAGCGACGAGCTTATATCACAGCTGATTGGATCAATTAAGGCCAAGGCGCCAATCGGCTGGTGCTATGGTTATCGGCGATGGTTGGCCGATGTACAACATTATATTCTCAAGAATCACACCCCAGCAGTCGGATAGATATTTCAATCCACGAAGACGCGCCCCACTCTGTCAAAATCGCTTATATTACATTCGATTCGTACGGAGTTTGTCAGAGTGGGGCTCGTCTTCGTGATTTGAAATACCCATAAATGTAAACCAAATATTTTCTCCGAAAATTTTCTACAAAACTTGAGCTAGGTTAGGTTATGCGAAGTAAGAATTCGCAACCGCAATTCAGTATTATAAATCGCTCCAGATTTTCTCGAGAAATACATTTCATGAAATGCTCGGCCACATCATGAAATGATCAATTCTAAAACCGGGCAACGAATGTCGTGGACATGTTATATTTATATTTTGGATTAAGTATATAATTTAGGATTAATCAATTGCCGGCTCAGCTAGCCGGCAAACGTTGTTTTGCCATTAGGGATATAAAGAATAGCTTACGACCTACCTACCTACCTACTCAGACCTACCGAACATAGATAGAAAATTTCATAACAATCGGTCGAGCCGTTTCTGAGGAGTTTGGAAACAAAGAAGTTTACGAAGATATATTTTTGTACTATCTATCTGTCATATTCTACGATTGGCTTTCGTCGATTGTGTAAAAAAATTGTTTAGGACTACAATTATGGAAAGCAGCAATAAAACCATGATGGTCAGCTAAGTAGGTTCCAAAATCAATCAAACTGCTGAAATATATAGAAAAGAAATAAATATTATATGAACAATGAACATAACTCCTCTTACTGTGCTTGCATAAAAATGAAACGAAACAGTATTATATTTTTAGTTGTATCGAGTAAGGTTTCAAAACGGCAATAGTAAAATTCCAACAGTCAAATCTCGTGGGCATCCGGTACAATATTTGTTTTCTGTGTTCCATCTGTCCAAACGAATTGAAAATACAATAATACGTGTAGATATAGGATCGCTGATTCGGTGCACGTTCAAACAAAGCAAAATGTCGGTGTACATAAATAGGATAAAGTTATATAAAGGCCTGTAGTTTTGATATTCTGCACCTACTCAAAAATTACACATCCAACCATATTTCATGGAATAGATGTATTTGGAATGTTTGGAAAAACTAAAGACACACCTATACATCAGGAGTGCTACATTTTAAGTTGTTTTACAAAGTACAGAAAAAAGTCTTTGTTTTTCTAGCTTTTGCCCGAAGTTCCGCAGGTACGAAAATCCACACAAAGATTTGCTGGTAGGGTGGAAACTAACCACGGCCGAAGCCTTACATTAGACCAGACGCAACAAAGACAAGCAAAGACGCACCGCCAAGCGATTTAGCGTTCCGGTGCGATGCTTGTAGAATCCGTTGGGGTAAATTTACTTACCCTCCCAAGTTAGTACGATAACATCTTAGGCTGCATCATCACTTACCACCAGGTGAGATCGCAGTCAAGTACTAACTTGTAAAGAGTAAAAAAAAAAAAAGACCAGGCTCAATAAGACCAAGACAATTTAGAAATAATAAAATTCTGTAGAGGCCCGTGGTGGGAATCGAACCCGCGACCGCCCACTCGAATACGAGTGCGTACCACCGTGCCACAGCTTTATTTGTTAATGATGATACAACCAAAATATAGGCTGTAGTTTCATAATATTATTCCTCACTAATTATATCGTAACATTCGCTCCCTTTCTACTTAAAGGTTTGGCAAACAACAAAAGGCTTATTGTGCTTTTAATAAAATATTTAACTCAAAAGTTTGTGGCTACATGAAAGCGATGAAATTAATTGTTAATAACTTATCCAAGATTTTGACATTTATCCGTTGTAAGCTGTATCTAAGTATAAAGGACGGTATATGTATACCCATATTCCATATACCTACCTACCCTACCTATCCTACCTAGATTAAAAATAATCGAATGAAAATCGAAGAGTTCCATTACGAAATTCAGACAATAACTTATGATTTGTATGCGTGTATGTATACAGGTTAGCGTGGTATGGGCATGTTATGCGGAGTGATAAAAGTCATGTTCCTAAAAGAACGATGATTATGCATGTGCAGGGACGAAAAAGTAGAGGAAGACTGAAGAAGAGATGGGTGGATTGCGTGAAAGAAGATATGCGTGTGAAAGGAGTGGATTGCGAGTTGACGGCTGATAGGAGCGAATGGGAGAAGACATGTTGTGCCGACCCTACATAACGTAGGGAAAAGGGCAGGAAGAAGAAGAAGAACTTATGATTTGTATGCATAGTGCTTATTGTAAAAATGTTACAATAAAACTTATCACTAGCTTATTTTAATTACAAGTTTTGCCTGCGTGGAATGGTGGCAAGAATACTGGCTGCATTTCCGCGTTGAACAGCTAGGCTGATACGTTGCGCAAAAAATGAGCCAGCCCTTCTGTCACCAGTTGAGGTTATTAAACGCGGGGAAAGCTCTCGAATGATTTTTTTGGCACTATGACTCCATGGCCCCAGGGTCTCCACTCCACGCAAACGGGACAAATATGTAACTCTCTAATAGAGAGGCATAGTGCTTGCATCTAATTTATGGGTAAAATCACATATACTATTTATAAACTAAATAATAATGCGTTGCTTTTTGGCTGTAGTAAGGCTTTGGGGTAGTGTATAATCGACTTTAACGAGCTAAAATTACTTTCAAAATTAAATTCATGGCATTTTGGGTATAAATTCACTCAGAAGCAGTAACACGACTGCAAAATTTTTTACGAGTTTGCCCAAAAGTTGTGTCCAAATGTCCATTGTTCTTTTCTTTTTTAATCGGAAACTACAATGGATGGTTATTTTTTATTTATTTATGTCGCCAATAATAAGTTTTGAAAACGCTCAGTTTTTTTTATTACTGGCTTCGGTTTTTAAGGTTCCGTATTAGTAATTAATAATACGGAAATTACTAATACGGCAAGTAAAACGTCGTTTTTCTTTGATTTTTTCCCGCAGGCCGGCTGCCTCTCGCACCCGTCAACGTATCGAGCAAGAGCTAGGGGGCCAAAAATAAAAATAAATCTACGTCCTTAAAGCCTTAATTTGGTTTAGTCATGTGAGGTTATGGTAGACATGCTAAGCTAACATACAGTAAAATCAACGTACGGAGCGAAATGATAACGCTTGCAAACTTTCGTGATTTAAATTCATACCAAATCTAACTTTCAGCAATTTGGAACCATTTCAACTCGTATATATGGCATATGAAATTAAAGAATGCAGTAATACGTGCATGTTAAAGTTTGTGATGGCCTTTATCTATTGTCTTCATAGAATTTACTGGAAATTTAGTGAATTCTTCAAAAAAGGAAGAGGTTCTCAATTCGACTAAGTATATTTTTATTTTTTTATTTTACCTCAGATCTTTCGAGTGGGTGTTAAAAAAAGTAATCATCAAAATCAATTAATTTTGATGATTACTTTTTTTTATTTGAAAGCCAGAAGGTCCAGTTATGACAATGGCATCCATGAAAAAACCATATGAGTCTGAAATTTGCATTAAGTAGGTAGGTACGTGTGCGATAAATGGAAGATTAACTCAATATCGCGCCAACCGATTTCGATATTAATATTTATTATTTATATATATTATGAATATTTTTATTGAAAAGGATGGCTGATAACTTCATGAGAGTTGAAATCAGTTTTTTCTGTTAAAATTTTGTAGTACTTATGGATAGTTACAATAAGGACCAAAAGGCCATGGCCAAATAATCTATATAACCCGTTCGTGGAACCTTTGCCGATCACTTTCTCTCCCACTTCATGCTACCGCAAACCGCAGTCGTTTGTTGTTAGATGTCTGCGGGTTGCGGTAGTATATGAAGTGGGAGGGGAAGTCATCGGCAAAGCTTCTGCGAACGGGCAGTACAATGTCTCCGGTGTCCAATCCTCCATCTAGTGGGTTGTATCCCTTTTTTACTTTGATTCTAAAGTCCCATTTTTACTTTTAATTCTTTTTTGTTTTTTATTATGATTTTCTTAATGAATCGACCTTTCCACTGCCTCATTTATGTAAGTGACTTGTGGAAAATTTCTCAGACTTCATTCAATACTGAAAGGTAAACCAGAAAGTTCTAGACCGTTTTTATAAAGCCCGTCTTTTGAGGAAAGCTCTTTACAGACGCGTTTCTTTACATTTCCTTAGAACATATTGTGGTATTCAATCGCATTTCTACCGCCATATGAAATGGTTTTCTCAAAATAAGTAGATAAAATATTATATTTAACTGATGTCCTTTTATGTATTTTTCTTATATTCAAGTTCTTGTGATTTTCGTCATTCGCGTGGTTTATATCTGATACCTATTCCCGCCCACGATTTCGTCCGCTTGCTCGGCTAACGTGGCCGCCGACATGACAATTTTCCCAACCAAAACTGCGACTAGGTAGATGTTTTCCATAGGGAGAGAAAAAAATGTTTTTCCCTCCTAAAGTTTTATCCACTATTTGAGCATGGGCTCACGAATGGAGTTCTGGATAAAATGAACAAAAAGAATTCTCCTTTCCCCTTTTGCCGAGCATTAGCCGCTTGATATATACTTCTAACCACTGCCCATACCCTGGGAGACTGGATATCGTATTTCGCGTGGCCAGATTCTAGAATTCATCATTTCATGATATGATCGTCCATCATATTTTCATGTCATGTTTGAGTTTTGCCGTGGCTCGGTCTTACCGTCAGCTGATCATTTAATAGCCTCTTCCTGTAAAAGCATAGTATCTAGGAAGTGCCTTTTGCCGTAATTAGAATTAAGTAAAATTATTTTAATTGAGTATGTGAAGTTAAGCATGTGAACTCGCCATCCTCACACAAACTCCGTGAGTTTAAGAGGATGGCAAGATATATATTGAAATTTGTGTATTGCCATATTTTTGAACAATAAAAAAATCATGTTAGAGGCGACCATTTCACTAACTAATAAATATTTCAAAAGTATTTCCTATTACAGACTTTAAAAAAGAAACTGCCTTTTATGCCTACATGAAAAGCTATTTTATAAAGCACTACTCTAAGAAGTTCTATATTCTACAGCTCTAGATCTGGACTCGATATGGTACTTATATATTACCTATTGCATCCTGCGAATACCGATTTTTATATCGAACATTGACATATAAATCTTTGGACCCCGGGTCCAGTACAAAATTCACGGAAAAAGTGTCCCGAGAAAACCTATTATAAACGAGTGTACATCTGTTTTTTTATAAGCAAACTAACACATTGTAATTTATGTCTTAAACCATTACTATACAGCCTAATTTTGCTTGCAACAAGCTATAGTATTACTTTTTGCAAATATTGCCATTTGTTTTTACAATTAATTAAAATTTGGATGAAATACAATGTTTGTAAGCGAAATAATACTTTTATATAATTAATTCATTTTTATTTACTTAAAATATGATATACCATCTTCTTTTCTCGTCCTATTCAGGTAGTTTTTACACGTTTTTACAAGACACTGTGGCATTATTATTAACGTGTGGTGTCTCTGATGAATCAAACACGAGACTGAAGTGCGATTGGAAACCTTTTCGCGTTTTGGCTCTCTTTTGGGTTCGGACACTTTTTAGGGCTGACCCGAAATCCATATAGTGTTATATATCAATGGTATCGAATGAAAAGCAGACTGTATTATCCTCCAGGTTTTTAAGAAATTACCCTTGGATATTCAAAACTATGAACACCTAGCAGACATATTAGGCTTTATAGAGTCAGCTATCAATAAATCTTTACGACAAGAAAATGTGTAACCCAATTAACTTGTAAACTACCTTTATAGGCGGAACGGTAAACTAGCCTTGATTTACATTTTAAATGCATTTTCATTATTGGCACCTGCCTCTTAAAGCTAAACTCTCTTGCATTTTACTATGGGCGATATCATTAGTCCGACTCAAAACTTTCTATTCTATTAATTTGGAGGTGGATTTGACTGCATTTTAAGTATTTATTGTTAACTTTTTATGTGTCTATAGCCTACTTTACTAAGAAGAATTCGACTTCTAACGATGTACCTACGCTAAATTAATAAGAAAAATATATATTTTTAAATAAATAAATAAATATAAATACATATATATATATACGGGACATTTTACACATCGCAATCTAGCCCCAAAGTAAGCGATAGCTTGTGTTATGGGTGCTAGATGACTGATAATATACATACATACTAATATACATAAATATAATATATTGAAAAACACCCAGACACTGGAAAACATTAATGCTCATCACACAAACATTTACCAGTAGTGGGAATCGAACCCACGACCTCCGGTGCAGACGGCAGGTTCGCTACCACTACGCCATTCGGTTGTCAATTTATTACATAACATTCAATCTTACTACTTGAATGATAATTACCTACAAATTCAATTGTTAGAATTTTAGGAACCACGTGGCCAGTCTATTGGCACTTAATCATTTGGTTTTAAATTAAATTATTTATCATCGACAACTTTACAAACGAATGCTCTTTTCCATTGCATAAATTTCCAACTAGAATATAAATCGACCAAGGTTTTAATTTAAATAAACTTCATAACTCACACTGAGCTGTACCTACCTTTACCATTTAGACAACAATTAAAATAAAATTAATTGGTATTGACATGTTAAATATCTAAGTATCATGTGGATTCTGTGTAAGGTGTTAAATTTAAACCACACGATAATATTTTATTTAAATCGCGCAATTTGAGTCCATTGTTAGCGGTTAGCGCACACTTGTCAATTTAGCAATTTCTTACAATGATTTGCACATTACGACACTTTGTAAAAATAGTCTTGCTATAGCATAATCTAGATTGGCTAATAGAAGTATGTAATGGGTATAAGTTTTTATAATCGGTACCTTGAAGGCAATCTGCGTGATATTTTACGTATGTACCTATACGGGGCATTTTGGAAAAATTGAACTGTTAAGGTTAGTACAGGTTTTTGTACGAATTTCGAGTCGACTCGCGTCGCACAAACGAATCGAATTCCTCCATACATTTACAGCCAGCGACATCTATTGACTGCATTTCAGCGAGTGTCCAAACCCTGTACTAACTTCTCTGTACCTAGTACATACCTCCTTAAAATCGAAAGAGGTCTTTCTCCGTAAGAGTTACTAAAATAATGCTTTGAGTGCCCGAAAGTAACCTTTAGGTTTATTCCGTTAATTTACATCTTAACAGGGAAGATATTTTCTGAATGCCACGTTACTACCTGGTACTAACTAGTAAGAAGTGGTGGTTACTTATAGCTAGCTATGGTTACGGATGTGGGTCAAACCTAGCAATACGGCCTTTTGAATATTCATATTTTTTTTATCTTTATTTAGATTTTTATCTTTATTTTTTACCTTCGGTGGAAAGGGATCTTAATAAACCCAGGGATTCAACGAAGTTAATTAACTGAAGTTAGTTTTAAGTAAATACATATTAGTTGAAGTAAAGCGAGCTAGGTTGTTCGAGTGGTATGCGAGCTAGGATACTAGGGGTAGTAGTGGGAACTAAAGTTCGTAGGAATATAGTTACTCTGTATGCACTGCGTCGTAGTTCTAGGTATACCTAGAACAAAGCGCATATAAATAAGGACCTGCTCCGCTAGACTACCTAGTTTTGGTAGAAAAACTGTGTTGTTTGTCTTACCACAAAAAGTTTAATTAATGACTAAACTGATGTTTTTATACTTGTTTGCATGAAAAATCTATCTGGTTTTAAATTGACACATATTACACGCTTTTTTGCTGCATTAGATCGATGGTTTTGTAGCTAACCTTTAGCCCGCTTTTACCCTTTGGGTACGGAATCCTAAAAAGTATGATTTGTAATGTGCGGTCACCTTAACGTCTGTTTGAACTTTCCTAATGGCGGAGTCAATCAAGTTTTTGTCTGTACGTAGATAGTTCAAAAAGTAGGTGTGCCCGGGTGGCAATCCACTGCGACCGCTCATCAATCACTTGTCACGAAATAGAACGTAAACTATTTGGTAATTAAGTGGTCTGTTGAACTTGTAGTTGTAAAATATTATGGGTACATATAAAATTAATTCCATGAAAGCGCCGACCAGCCGACCACTTTATATTACCTAAATTAAAATAATTTAATATGTGCGTGAAATTCAATTAAGTAATGCTTAGTTTTAATTTGGCTGTTTACCAACATTCTAAACAGATTTTTATTAGATACTGGGTTTGGTTTTATTAGAACTGACATTGCTGTGGTAATTACCCAGACGAACTCAGTAAGAAAACTCTTGCCACCAGTAAAATATAAACAAAATAAAGACGTGAGTGTCGTGTCGTGGGACACTCGGTAGAAACAAAGTTTTGAATAACACCTAAAACAAAACTCCATTTTATATTTTTATGTATGATTTCACCCATCGCTCGATAGATGGCGCTGTCTTCAGTAATCTCGCGCTAGCGAGTTCAATACCAAATCTATATAGCGACGTGATTGCATGTATGCCATTGACTTACTATCGGTTAACTAGTAAAACAATTTTTCATTCTAGATTTTTGTGGATTTTCATAGATTTTTTTGCTGGCGGGATTTTCGTCTCGCAAAATACCCTTGATACCCTCCGAAAAAAACTTTGTTTCAAAAAAATATTTTATTAGGCAATAGGCACTTTAATCCGGCTCAAAACCCATCAGAGCAGATGTTGCATATTTACATGTTTGGAAATGTATTTTTGTTGGAATACCCCAAAGTTGTTCACCTTGATTTTAACCGCACTGTCGAGGTGTCCAAACGCTAAACTGTTTGCGTCTTAAAATAGTATCAGACAGTTGTATAATATTTGATCATTTTTAATAGACTACAGAATATAGAAGTTCTCAATCCGTCCCGTATATAGATAGGACTGAAATCTAGTTGTTTAACCAATCTCGCGGATATTACATTTTTTCCGGAATAACTAAGTTTCCAAATTTCAGATAAAGAAGTAGTAAAAATGAACACTCAAAACTTTTATTACTATCAGCCTTAAAATTGCATTCGTATTTAAATGAGTAAGTACCTACCTATATCTTTTTAAGCACCAAATATAATAGATACTTTGGTTTAAGCGAAATTCTACTTTCAAAGAAGTTTCATCAAAATATTTTGTGTGTAGTAGAACTTTCATTTAGATATCAATTGTTCTAATATGTATAAGTTATAATATATAACTCTTTTCTATAAGTCACTTTTTTACAAAATTTCGGCTGAGCCAACTAGAGTGATAGATTGGTGATAGAGCATTACCAAATACGACAATCATCAGACCTTTAGGGATGCCCTTAAAGGGATGACCCCTGTGGCCAGCTATCGATTGAAAGATTGCAATTCGGATTACGAAACGAAATTATCTCGACTCAGTCACGATTTCCCATTGTTTGTTAAATTACTCAAACCGCGGTCGGCGATCTGATAAATTGTGGGTAAAAGGGACTCTTTTATGAGAGCTTTTTAATCGTTTACAACGATACCTGGGTACGAGTATACTGGTAGCTATCTGATGATAAAATACTGAGTGGGCTCGTATCAGACTACTGTTGACAAATCGCTTCCTCGAAAAAATATCTTCATCATGGAAAAGTATTTTCAATTTAGGTATAGAAGTCACAGTCGTTTGGCGTTAACGCTAGTCGACAAAACAAATGACTGTAGAAAAACCACGATAATAATGAACTAAACACGCTGTGTTTGATACTGTCGGCTGTCAATTATTGTCAAGCGAAGTACGCTAAAGTTATCTACAAGGTCCGCGAGAACGCCAGGAAGCGTTCAAGTTGTCGTAGTCAATTATCAAAAACAGCGTGTTTAGTTCATTATTATTTTTCTACAGTCATTTGTTTTGTCCATACATTTTTGTCGACTAGCGTTAACGCCAAACGACTGTGACTTTGTCTAGCCCCGCAGTTACCCCCTATACAGTTACGTCTATATTATGTTGTATATGCCCCGACCGATGTGGTTTTTTCTCAATTTCACCTGTACGATATTGAAATACAATACTTAAATTGAATATAAGGTACATTAACCTATTCTACTCAAGTAAAATATTATTACACTAGCAGACGCCCGCGGCTCCGCTCGAGTGAATTTCGCTTTTTCGGTAATTCCCGCGGTAAACAAGGATTTTCCCGGCATAAAAAGTAATATAAGTATCGATCCAGGGTATAATCTATTTCCATTCTCAATCGCAGCCAAATCGGTTCTATAGTTGAGTTGTGAAGGAGTAACAAACATACACACACACACTGACAAACAAACTTTCACCTTTACGATATTAGTGTGAAAAAGTAGCCTATGTTTTAATCCAGGATATAATCTATCTCCATTCTAAATTTCAGCAAAATCGGTTCTGTAGTTGAGTTGTGAAGGAGTAACAAACACACACACTTACACACCAACTTTCGCCTTTATGATATTGGCGTGATGTGATAGTGTGATAATCCAGGGTATAATTATTTATCTCCACTCTAAATTTCAGCCAAATCGGTTCTGTAGTTGAATTGTGACGGAATAACAAACACACACACACACTTACACACCAACTTTCGCCTTTGTGATATTAGTGTGAAGTGTGATTTATCATCATTCTTCAAGTAGATAGGTACTAACCTATAAAATATAATATTATTATCATTTGAATATTTATGATCGAAACAATTCACCATTTCGAAGATTGGCTAATCATTGTGTTTCTATTAACTTTTTGGTGTGTTGTAAGGTGAAGGTCATTCACCTTCGCCACCTTAAAACGGATGACTAAAAAATCAAGCCGGTTTCTTAACTGACAGTTAAGTATGGAGTCCTAAAAGTTTTATGCCGCATTTAGATATTCGTGCTATTCGCCTCGTGCTTCGTATTCGCGATTCGCGGTTTCGCGTTGAGAGCGGTTTTCGGACGCGAAACGAATAGCGAATACGAAATTACTGTTCACAAATTCGTCTGCATTCAGTTAAGGGGATTTATTGAATTTATTTTTGTCTTTCTCACTCTCACGGATACGTTGGTAGGTACGACATGCAGCGTCGCGGAAGAATGTAACAGAAAAACGACCTTTTACCTAATTACCCAAAAACTAAGCCAGTCATCAAAAATAGGTTTCTCAGCATTTTTGGATATTGTTATTACCGACACATTGAAACAAAAATTACAATTACATCCATTGTAGTTTCCGATAAAACATAGAAAAACTAAGATTTTGGAGCAACTTTTGGGAGAACTTTCTATCGAGAAAATTTTATCCAATCGTGTTTCTGCTTCTAAGCGATTTTAGATTAAAGACCCAAAATACATGACTTGTAAATTTGAAAGTAATTGTCTTTATAGTTTTTGCATAAAACTTCATTCAAAATCACCTAAATACGGCTTGTAGGCCGTTAACTGACAGCTAAGTATGGATTCCTAAAAGTTTTATGCCGCATTTATAGTTAGATATTCGTGCTATTCGCCTCGTGCTTCGTATTCGCGATTCATGGTTCCGCGTTGAGAGCGGTTTTTCCGACGCGAAACGAATAGCGAATACGAACTTACTGTTCACAAATTCGCCTGCATTCAGTTGACAGCTAGCGCCCGGACGTCCATTTTTTTTACACGACGTTAAAAAATGGACGTCCTCCATGTTCGTGTGCGAATGTCGAAATAAACCAGACCACGAATGTGTGAACACTCAGTTCGCGTTGGTATTCGTATACGAATGTTTCGTCGAATACGAGACGAATAGCGAAACACGAATATGTAAATGCGGGGTAAGGTATAGGTTACAGACCTGAGACCTCTTCCTTTCAGAGAATTTATTTTGTTTGTTTGAATATGAGGTCATCTCAAAAATCTAATAGGTATAATAATATAATAATATGCAATACAAGTTTTTGTTGACCTTTAACAACATATACTTAGTAACCTACCCATAATTTTGTATTCGTTTGAATTCTTGTTTAGGTAACATAGAAAAGGTGTGATTAAAATTGTTCACAGCCAAGGGCGAAACAATTTCATTAATCGTGTAGTTTAAACTATACACAACACGATGTTACATTCAATGACCGAAAATTTTCGTTGAGCGAAAAAATACTTGACGGATTTTGTTGGCAAAAAATAACACTTTTTTGGGTTCTTCTCAGCCAACTCTTTCGTTTTATGGATTGATACACAATAACTTATCCGCGATCTTGCGTCGTACCATACTACTCGTAGATTTAAAATTACATCACTATGCATTTGCTCTTGATCGGTTGGGATAATTGTTTTAAAATTAAACTGCAAGCAGGACAGATTAATTTGTTTTGCTATAATCCGCTACTTGAAAAGATTCTGTATGGTACAATATGCAGGAACACTGCCCACATGAAACACCACACACAATTTTCCAACACTTTCTTCGACGCACGCTTCGTCCCGACACCGGGACATCCTCAGGAGATGTTGACATCACAATGCGAAATCGTAGAGTGAATCGTAGAGTGGATTTCCGCAAAATAACGCCTGCTTCCCTTCAATATTTAAACTGCAAGCTTTGTCCTGAACATACCTAATTTATATTATGCACCTATGATGCTTCACACACTAAGTGTACCTATGCCTATAGCGTTAGGGGTTGCTTACTCCTTCCAAGTTAGTACGATAAAATCTTCGGCTCATCGGCAGCACTTACCATATCCGGTGAGATTGCAGCCAAGTACTACTAGTAACTTGTGTGTACAAAAATAAGTTAGGCCTTTATAGTTATTTTCTCAATTTCTTACAGATAGAGGAGGACAGAACAACATGTGACATCTGGACAAACGATCAATAACTCCTGCAGTCACATGAAGGATCTCTTTGACCGATGAGAGAGCTGCGCGGGAGCATGGATGGACCATAGAATGCGCGTCATCGCGGCGCTCATATCTCTCATGGTCGTTTCATCGCCTGTCTACGCTTTTATACCGGGGGCCGATGGTAAGCCATGTCTTTGTTTGATAGCGACAAGTCAAGAGCCACGCGGAAGCATGGGTGGACCATAGAATGCGCGTCATCGCGGCGCTCATATCTCTCATGGTCGTTTCATCGCCTGTCTACGCGTTTATACCGGGGGCCGATGGAAAGCCATGTCTTTATTTGATAGCGACAATTCAAGAGCCACGCGGGAGCATGGATGGACCATAGAATGCGCGTCATCGCGGCGCTTATATCTCTCATGGTCGTTTTATCGCCTGTCTACGCGTTTATACCGCGGGCCGATGGTAAGTCATGCCTTTGTTTGATAACGACAGTTCAAGAGCCACGCGGGAGCATAGATGGACCATAGAATGCGCGTCATCGCGGCGCTTATATCTCTCATGGTCGTTTCATCGCCTGTCTACGCATTTATACCGGGGGCCGATGGAGCCATGTCTTTGATTGGTAGCGACAATTCAAGAGCCAATACGGTTTTTATTTTGGTCCTACTCGCCCTTACGAGTACGTAGGTGGGTGCGAAAAGTAGCGTTGCGGGAAAACGACGTTTTACCTAATTATCTACTAAAAGCTATTTATAAACTTTTAAACTATTATAACTTTTTTTAGAATTACTGCCGACACAAATTAATTATTAGAATTTCCGATATAAAATTTAAAAAAATGGAGATTTTAGTACAACTGTTGGGAGAACTTTCTTGGTCCGATCGTGTTTCTATTTCTGTACATGACGTTTGAAAGTAATTTTTTCAAAAAATCCCAAAATCGCTTAAAGAACCGTTTAAACCGTTAAAGGTACGTATAAGATGAAAATCTTAAGTATCATTGACTTGCAAGGTCTTGGACCAAATTCAAGGTAATTTTTACTTACCTAAAACTTTACAAGAGAAGTGGGCTCTTATAAAATAAAACTTACTTCATATAAGAGTACCTCCTAATCTGCTAAGTTTCAATTCTCAACAAACCTTTAAAGTTTACTTATAATTAAACACACTGTCGCTATTAGAATTATAGAGACCTAATTTAACGAAGCGACATTTGTAAACGGATTTTTTAGATTCCGCAATTATACTAAAGCAAGTGTTACCTACTTTGCGTGTTTACTTTCTATGGTATAGATATTTCAATTCTCGAAGACGCGCCCCACTATCAAAATCCCTTGTGTTTTATTCGATTCGTTCGATGGTGTTTGACAGGGTGGGGCGTGTCATCGTGTATTGAAATATCTCATTGAAGCCAAAAATATTTTAATATGGGTAGGTAGTCCATAAGTGCACCTCGGGTCCAGAGTCCACATAAAACTTCCAAATAGTTCGCATTGGTTTGGCTCCGACACTGGAGCATCGTCAGGATGTATTGACTTGGCAAAGCGTATTTGTATAGTGTGGATTTTAAAGTTGTCGTATGAAAATAACGGATGGTGGAACTTCCAGGGCCAGTTATAGCACAGGAGGCGCTGGAAGGCGGCAACGTCTCGCTGTACTGCGATTCCTCCACCGACATCCTCAATGATGAGCTGATGCTGCTGGTGTGGTACAAGGACGATGTACCCATTTACAGGTCAGTTGATATTTAGGGGGGCAATGCTGTGCCTATTTAAAGCTAAGTTGATATAAATGGGGACAACGATGTGCTTATTTACAGCTTAGTTGATATAAATGGGAACAACGATTTGCCTATTTACAGCTTAGTTGTTTCAAATGGGGAAAACGATGTGCTTATTTACGGCTGAGTTAATATAAATGGGGACAACAATGTATCTATTTACAGGTGAGTTGATAAAAATGGGGGTTTTAGTACCTACCCTGGAATTACATTATTTTACTGATTACGTCTTACCGTATTCTTTACTTGCTTCCGCACGAAACGGCATGTTCAGTTTCAAAACTGAAGTTAATTATTAACGTAATTAAATAGGCTAACGCACTTCCAATACCCTTCTCTTTCCCGCATCCTTCTTCTTGAGATTATCTATCTCACCTACATTTCTTTAAATCAACAATTGCTTCCCGCTTCAAGTTAGTTACCGTCAGGTGTTATCTACCTACCGCACGCATTTTTGATTTGTGTCGCATTATCTCCAACCCTTCGTAAATTCGCGAAATTCAATCCGCCGTACAACTTAATATACTTCATATCATCGAACTGTATATAATTCTTTAACTGTACCTGTGTAATTGTGTAGCTGTGAACTGTATATTTGTTAATGCCGGCCGGCAATTAAAGTGGTGATTCAATGGACTTGGAATGCAAAAATTGGGACAACATCAAGTGAGTGAATTTACATCCTTGTTGCCTAATCATTTTTCCTATATTTCTGTGTGGTTAGCCTATATAATAATAAAATATTGGAGGAATACATTGAACCAGTTGTCGAAGGTTAAATTTCGTTCCGCTAACGGAATGTGGTGTGAGTAAGAACCTCCTTAATAAAAAATCTTTATCCACCACGGCAAATGACAATGATGATGATGAACGAGGGTTGCTAGTTGCTACGCAGCATCGCAACGACACGCCTTCCATTGGGGTTTTAACTAGCCTCGGTTAGTGCGTACCTCCACACTATAATCCGAGCTCCACACTTCCATTGAACCCAATCCCTTTTTAGAAATTACGTGCATATTTTAAAATTTCAAAATAACCACTGCTAGCTGCTACGGTACGGTGGAGGTGTCGGTTACGGTAACAGTGGTGTGAGTTCAATGGTTTTTGCCCATCCCCATCCCATCAACGCACCTAAAGAAGTATCATTCAAAAAATCCATTCTCACTGTTTTCAGCTACGATGCCAGAATATCCAGCGAGTGGTCGAGCGTGTCCTACAACACGAGCGGCCGCCTGCTGGCTGATCTGAACAGGCAGCCAACCGTCCTCACGGTGACGAACCTCCGGGGTGATGACCAGGCGCTGTATCACTGCCGGGTGGACTACCTCCTCGCACCCACAAGGAACGTCGGCGTCAATTTGACTGTTATTGGTAAGGCCTTCTTGAGTTCCCATTGTGTCGACCGTTCTGACGGTGACGAACCTCCGTGGCGACGACCAGGCGCTGTACCACTGCCGGGTGGACTACTTCCTCGCACCCACGAGGAACGTCGGCGTCAATTTGACTGTTATTGGTAAGGCCTTCTTGAGTTCCCATTGTGTCGACCGTTCTGACGGTGACGAACCTCCGTGGCGACGACCAGGCGCTGTACCACTGCCGGGTGGACTACTTCCTCGCACCCACGAGGAACGTCGGCGTCAATTTGACTGTTATTGGTAAGGCTTTCTTGAGTTCCCGTTGTAATGCTTCTGCTGCCCGACTGTCATCTGAACAGGCAGCCAACCGTTCTGACGGTGACGAACCTCCGGGGCGACGACCAGGCGCTGTACCACTGCCGGGTGGACTACCTCCTCGCACCCACGAGGAACGTCGGCGTCAATTTGACTGTTATTGGTAAGGCCTTCTTGAGTTCCCGTTGTAATGCTTCTGCTGCCCGACCGTCATCTGAACAGGCAGCCGACCGTCCTGACGTTGACGAACCTCCGGGGCGACGACCAGGCGCTGTACCACTGCCGGGTGGACTACCTCCTGGCACCTACGAGGAACGTCGGCGTCAATTTGACTGTTATTGGTAAAGGCCTTTCTAGAGTTCCCGTTGTTATGCTTCTGCTGCCAGTCCGCCCGACCGTCATCTGAACAGGCAGCCGACCGTTCTGACGGTGACGAACCTCCGGGGCGACGACCAGGCGCTGTACCACTGCCGGGTGGACTATCTCCTCGCACCCACGAGGAACATCGGCGTCAATTTGACTGTTATTGGTAAGTGTCTTTCCAGAGATGCCGTTGTTATATTTCTGCTGCCAGGCCGTTCATCCGTCGAGCGCAAATAGTCAAAACATCATACGACGTACACTGCGCTCGATATTCGAACCAAATTCGGTACCAACTAGCCCTTGCTAGAAATCGAATGTCTTCTTGCATTAGAGTATTCAAAAGTGATTGCAAAGTAGATAGCTGCTCGTATAAGCGGATTTGCAATGAAATAGATATAAACGGTAAGAGCGTCTTCAGTATTTTTCATACATTTACATGAACTGGTGATTTCCGCAACATCTGCAAGTCTAAAACATAATCCAATAGGTATGATTTGAAGAATATTGTATTCCCTTTACGTGAAACGGAACTTATGTTATACTTTCTTTTGTCTGCAACTTTCTGTATCGCAATATTCAAAGAAACTGTATAATTTAATAATATATTTCGTTGAATGATTTTGATAAAATTCTAAGAAATTACTTGAAGAACAATACAGCCAGAGAGTCAGAGAAGCTGATGGTGACTCTAGAAACGTTTACACTCAAGAAAACTCCACATCATTCGTGTATTCACATACGTTTTAGTATATTTTTTAATAGCTAATAAAATAATATCATGCAAACAACAGAAAGTCTAACCCAATTTGCAATTCAAGTGCGCCTAATAACAGTGAAATGCTGCAATTATTGAACGCAAACATACAATCATGTAGCCATATCATTTCAGATTACTTTGAATCCTTGGTAGTTTCAATAATTAAAGTTGCATTATTTCCGTTGTTTAATCAGAAAAGCCTTTTTGTAGCTTATTAGTCCTTAATTCAGCCAATGATGTGAACTGCCTTGAATCAATTATAACAAAAACCTATTGGGATGCGTCTTTGACGCACCTACTTAAAACTTCCAAGTTGGGCGTTTTTATAAGATGTCGACGACATCTTGTATTGATTATACTGATGAATTTGTATTAGGGGATATCAGTACACAAATCGGCACTGTTTGCATCTTCGACTTTTTCGTCCCTATTCAATTGATAATCCTCGTGAGATTGAAGGAACATCAACCATATGTGGTAAACACCTATAAAAATACCTTATGTATCTCAGTCAATCATAAAACCATTTGAAATGAAATAAAAACATATTGGTCAAGGTCAGTTTTTGCATAGTTCCACTATGACCTTCTACAGATCGCGTAAAACTGGGGATTTAGGTAATTTCCTAAGGGACGTAGGCGACTAGAAAGTAGGGCATATTTTCACATTTAAGACTCAACTGAAACTACAAAAACCTCAATATTTCTATGCCGTGTCCTCCACAGTAATTGATATCATTTCGCCTTTCGAAATTTTTAAAACGGCAAATAATATTACATGTATACTATATTAAACAAATAATATACCCTTTACAGATCCGGTTTGGTATTTTTGTCTGCTATACTAAATATTTCTTGTGCAAAACCTAAAAGCTTTTACGGACTCTCACCATTTGCATGCCAATTTGAACATTTTATGGCCCATTATTATACCATTCTTGGAAACGGTATTATGTGATATTGTATTTACATAGTGTTTAGGTTGGGTATAAATTTTCTTTAAAAGATCGTGTGCATTTTAGTAACAGAAAATCTTCCTGGAAGCGTCAGTGATCCCAGTATCAGAATCTGAAATATATAATAATGGGGATAGAAAACTAATAAACAAACACACTTGCTCTTTTCGTTTCAAATAACGCTAAATGTCTTAACGCCTGTACTAAAAAAAATTCGTTTATATTTAATTCCAGTTCTACCAAGTCAACCGTTCTTTCTTGATGAAGTTGGGAACAAAGTTGAGGGGAAGATAGGACCATACCACGAAGGAGATACTCTGCTCCTAAGCTGTTTAGTTATTGGAGGTAAGTTAACTAATGTCTAGTTGAGGCGGCTGCTTTCCAACACTTCTAGAAAGACTAACGAACGACGAGAAGATATAACCACCGTTCCATAGAGAAAAAGTTTTCTCTACAGAAAATCTTGAGCTTGACGACCGAATGGCGTGCGGTAGCAATCCTGTCGTCCGCCTTGGAGGTCGTGGGTTTGATTCCCCCTACTGGAAAATGTTTGTGTGATGAGCATGAATGTTTTCGAGTGTCTATGTGTTACTTATAACACAAGCTATTACTTACTAGCCTACTTTGGGGCTAGATTGCGATGTGTACCTAATGTCCTGATAAAAAAAATATTTATTTACCCTTTTCAGGTCGACCTCCGCCTCGCATCAGCTGGTACTCGGGCGAGGACCTTGTGGACGCTTCAGATGGCGCCAGCGATATTCCTGATGTGAAGGAGAATGAACTATATCTGCCTCTCACGCGTGCCAATGCCGAATCGCTTTCGTGTAGAGCGACCAACACTCATCTTACTGCGCCTGTTATATCCACTTTGAAGATTGAGCTCTTCTGTAAGTGTGATAAAAGGACATAAATAAAACTTAAGTTAATAAAACGCAAGATTTCAGAACTGGGAAATCAGTAACCAATTTTATCCTAAGTGCAAATTCACAATCAAGTGGTCAAGCTCATGATGCCTGAGTCAGTCGGTTTACTTGTGCCAGTGTAGGTACAGCAGTCTGTAAACTTATGCTTGACATGACATTGTTTCCGGGGAAACCAGGGGGCATTAATTGCGTAAGATAATCTATATCTATGTGGGACCTATGCGGGCTCCCGAAATGTTTGGGAACCTAGAACACTTCCACTCCGACTCATAGTCATACGACTGCGACCCACCGTCTGATAAGTACGTGTGACTAGAAAAGCGCGATTCAGGGTCGTCTGAAGTATGAGGGGAAGTCCTCGGAAAAGCTTCTAGGAACGGGTTATAGTCCAAAAAGCCTGATGTTCACGCAATTATCGTTCCATTTCCAGTATCAGCCTATAACGTAACAATAAATTGGGTACGAGGAACGATAGAAGATGCTCTAAGCGCTGGGCGACCAGCAATCGTGCAGTGTGTGGCGCACGGCTCCTATCCCCAACCGGAGCTGACCTGGTGGCTGGACCATCGGCACCTCACGCAGCACAGCAATCAGGTACACCACCAATTTTGATGTGAACATTTGGGCTAAAATTGGTGCCACCACAAAAAGTATAACCGCTTAACAAATAAACTAGGAATAGCGACGTAATAGTTATACTCTGTTTTGTCTTTCTTTCTCACCAGTAATTTGACATTCGAAGCAAAAACAAAACAGAATATAACTCTTCCACCTCTATTCCACGTTTATTTGTAAGTGGGTTAGAGCAGGTAGCGTACATATGACGTATGGTTATAATGTTTGTAGCTCCTCATTTGTGTACCCACTTTTTATTCATTGTAAGCCAAAGATACCGATTACTACCAAAGCTTTTTAAATCAGCTTAGTGTATTTCTTATATTTTTTAGTTAGCCATCGTACTTCAAACCCAGCCAATGGAGTGGCTGGGTTTGAAGTACGATAGAAAATAATGTAATAACCAGCAAATATAGCTGACTGGGTCATCGACCTCGAGCAATTACTTTGTCCACAAAAAAAAATCCATGGCCTTCCTCTATCTCATAATTTACCTTCGTTAGGATCCTGTACCAGCCTTCTTTGCTTACTCCAATTTTGCGATGTTCAACATCATTATAAATTATAATCAGTGAACTTAAATCCATTGCTGGACAGAGGCCTCATTTAGGATACGTAAACGTTATGACGTTTGCTGTACCAAGCCTACCCAACGTTTAACCAGTCAATTTCCTGACGTAATAACCTAAAAGACTTAAAAGGAAACGATAGTGGTCTTTTTCCATACACACGTTCTCGTCTGTTTTCTTTCTGGTTTATAAACTTGGAGCAATGATTTTGAAAAAATAAATATCAATGTCTTCTATGTTTCTGTGTTTTAGTTCAGAACGTTTGTATGAAAAAAGACCACTATCGTTTCCTCTTAAAGGGGATGAACTATTGAACGCTATTAATTAACTATTGAACGCTATTCACTAACTTCCAGAGCTGGAATAATGCGACCCGCAAAGCGCAGTCGTTCCTGGAGCTGACCCCGGCCGTGAGCGACAACGGCGCGACGCTCGCGTGCGTCGCCACCAACACTGTCATGGCGCCGGGAAGAGACTCCAAGGCTGACGTCATCATTCTTAATGTTACTTGTAAGTACCTAAATAATCTAACCTGAGAGTTAGTCGAGTCGAGGTTCCAGCGCAAATTAAAGTGAGTAGGTAACTGGATGGGATTCCATGCCGGACTATAATGACTATAGGATTTGGATTTAGACTCTTATCGAGTTTGATTCGATATTGGAAATTTTAAATAATCGAAAATCAAATCCCAACTATTAGGTATACGAGCTAAATTATAGCTACCATTCGGATTGATTGATTCCTAACAACTTTTGGATTAATATCCTAAAATATATCTTATCATCATTTTCATCATCATCATTTCAGCCTGCGGACGTCCACTGTTGAACATAGGCCTTCCCAAGTGAGCGCCACCACACCCTGTCCTCAGCCTTCCTCATCCAGCCGCTTCGCGCCACCCGCTTAATGTCGTCGGTCCAACGAGCTGGAGGACGCCCCACGCTACGCTTACTTGTACGCGGTCTCCACTCCAGGACTTTTCGGCTCCACCGGCCATCGCCCCTGCGACACGCGTGACCTGCCCACTGCCACTTCAGCTTGCTAATGGTTTGGGCTATGTCAGTGACCTTGGTTCTCCTGCGGATCTCCTCATTTCGGATTCTATCCCTCAGGGAAACTCCTAACATAGCCCTCTCCATGGCCCGCTGCGCGACTTTGAATTTGTGGATCAGGCCGTGTGTGAGTGTCCACGTTTCCGCGCCATACGTGAGGACGGGAGGAACGCACTGGTTGAAAACTTTAGTTTTCAGGCATTGAGGAATTGACGAGGAGAAGACTTGATTCAATTTACCGAATGCTGCCCAGCCCAGCCGTATTCGTATATCTTATGACTGCATAATTCAGTAATTTATTGTAATTTATATTCCAGATAGTCCAATAGTAGAATTATCCAAGTTAGGAGATGGAAGACTGAATGAAGTGGTAGAGCTGGACAGCTTGCACCTGGAGTGCGAAGTGAGAGCCAACCCACCTGTTGAAAACTTTACATGGTATTTTAATGTAAGTATTATAACAAGATATAGCTATTTCGATTCCTTGGACTGAAAATCTTTATTAAAGAAGTATCGAAGGACCAGAGTGAGACAAACTAAAGTAGTAACTACTTAGTCATAGGTATGTAAGTGTTGCCCATAGGTCAGTCGTAGGTTCCCTACTACATATACAACTCGCGGGAACTACATCTAGCGCTCAATGAAATGCGTAGGAGATTGCTGCGTATGACGGAACAAGGGAAAGGAATATTCAGTCCCTGGTATCAATCAACGCGTGCGAACCATACGCGAATCAATTACTTCCATGATATCTTATTTTCGACTTCTGCGCAATAAAAAAACTATAATATAGCTGCCTAACCTAATGAATGATGATTTGTTTTAATTACAGGATATAGAAATAAGACGAAACAGTTTATGGGGCAGCCAAGTCTCCTCCCAAACCCTACTTGTTGAGGAGGCGACGCGGAGACACGCTGGCCGATACTCCTGCGCAGCTCGCAACAGGGTTGGGGAAACGAGATCCGAGTCTCTGAATATAACCGTATTTTGTAAGTAAATTCAATATAATCGATTAATATAAGAAAGAAAGAAAGAAAAAACTTTATTTCGCAAAAATTATGCCACATGTAACAAACAATACACCTACGTACTAAAACGATACCTGAAGATTCCCCCACTCGGGCAACAAAAACCAATAATTGCCCAAGTGACGGAAGCACCAGACACCGCCTGTCACATGTGGCACAACCCAGAAAAAGGCCCCAACTCAGCATGGTGCTGTGTGCCCCACATAAGCATGGGAGCACACAGCGCTGATTTAACGCAATATGCGCTTGGAATACGAAAGATTTTATCGCGCACTTGATATAAAACTACTAGACCTTCCACGTTTCTACGA